>HG992012.1:21850079-23179284 GCA_905220435.1 Amphipyra tragopoginis | reverse complement strand
TTAATTGTCATTAAGGGACCGTAACGAACCGTTAACTGTCTCTGAGACCGAACTTTTTTAAATCTTTACTAAGGAGCCACTTAAGTATCCGTTAAACGTCTCTGAGTGTGGCAGTAAGCGACACTAACAGTGACCTAAATACCTAGTATCCTCGATCGACATATTGAACGTGTCTATGAAATAAGGAAAATACATAAATATTTTGAACGTAGTATGCTTTCAATTTGGGCGACAGATTGCACCATGTTTGCATCATCAATATATAATTTAAAAAAAACTCACGCACCATTGCAGCGTGGCTGTTGTCGCATTATTTCATTTAAGGCGCTTCCTCCACCGAAAGCGGCGCCACTACAGAAAAAAAGCATTATTTCTGTCAACACATAACATATTGAAATTTCGCACGTACAACATTTTTGTCAAGTGTTGTAGAAAGGGGTTCGAACATTTTTCTATGGAAGCTGGCATAGGCCCCTGCCGCCATTTTCATTTTTTTTACAAGTTGCGGCGCACGATGAGACTAACATAATGTGGGTAGAGGACACTCAAACAAACAAAAAATACTCAGAGATATAGTGCCCTAAAGTGTCACGTTGCCGAGATATTTTGACTCAAAGATTTCTATTCAAGATTATCTCGATACAATATCTCGGTAACGTGACACTTTAGGGCACCATATCTCTGAATATTTTTTATTTGTTTGAGTGTCTTCTACCCATATTTACCAGTTACAAAGTGCGCTACAATAAAAAAACTTTAAGTCAAAATATCTCGGCAACGTGACACTTTAGGGTACCATATCTCTGAATGTTTTTTGTTTGTTTGAGTGTTCTCTATCAATATTTACCAGTTACAATCGCGCTGCAATCTTGAAAAAAAATCTTTCAATTCCAAATATCTCGGCAACGTGACACGTTAGGGCACCATATCCCTGATATTTTTTGTTTGTCTAAGTGTCCTCTACCCATATATGTTAGTGTAATCGTGCGCCCCAACTTGAAAAAAAAAACAAAATGGCAGCGGGGGGGGGGGCTATGCCACAATAGTAGATTGTATCACAAGGGAGCAAAATAATATTTTTACGGCGAGGGCGCTTTTTTGAATCCAGAGCGAAGTGAGGGATTCTAGAGTAGAATCCCGAGCGTAGCGAGGGATTCTTTAGTAGAATCCTGAACGTAGCGAGGGATTCAAAGTATATCGCCCGAGCCAAAAATAATTTTGCGCCCGAGTGATACACTCTACTTTTCATCACCCACTATGAGAAAATAAAAGGCGCCTCATAATATTTTATCGTAATATTATTATTTAATAAAACAGAGTAACAACTAAATTGAAATTTAATAGTATCTAATAATAAAACAACTAAAAACTTATATTTACATTTGAGACGTTTTCGCAATTATGAAATTAATTTAACGCGCGCTAGCGCTACGTTCTCATTCTTTATTATTAATTTATTTTTATAATCAGCAGGCGCGCGGCGCCGGCGTCGTACCAGCCAGTCTTCAAACAATATTTGCGTTCGATTTCTTTGGCGCTGAACACTAAAATGTTCCAAATTCAAAAAGTGCGCGGCAAAGATAATTGCGGCGCACTTATTTAATAAAGAGGATTAAA
Source organism: Amphipyra tragopoginis (assembly GCA_905220435.1). Classification (NCBI taxonomy): domain Eukaryota; kingdom Metazoa; phylum Arthropoda; class Insecta; order Lepidoptera; family Noctuidae; genus Amphipyra; species Amphipyra tragopoginis. The sequence continues at coordinate 23,177,667 of HG992012.1, read as the reverse complement.
AACTCATTCCTGCCCGCTAAAAGTTTCTTAATAGAAAACACCACCTTTGGGCGCACTTAAAGGCGAACCAAGTCGTCCTTTTCGAATAGGTGGGATGAAAAGGTTCTATCCCCTTTCCGAACATCAAAAAACAACTCTTGACATCCTAGGTCCATTCATTCGAAGTTTTAGTAATTAATGCTAAAAACGGCCGTTTTTGGTACTTACCGCTAAAACTTCGAATCCAGAAGCTCTAGTGTTGATATTTGGTGTTCGAAAATTTCTACAACACTTGACTAAAATGTTGTACGTACGAAATTTTAATATGTTGTGTGTTGACAGGAGTAATGCTTTTTTCTGAAGTGCTTCCTTTTCCCCACTTTCGGTGGGAGAAGCGCCTTAAATTGAAGCGTTCCTTCTCGACACTAGTGCGTTATTACCCTTAGATACCCCAGTGTTCTCTCACACATCCACATTCCAGGATCGACTCGTCATGTGGTGTGCTGACGCTTCACATCGGGGACAGGATCCTCGAAATAAACGGCACTCCTGTCAGGAATAGGCCTTTGGATGAGATCGAGAGAGTGCTGGCTAGGCCGGACGCGGTCATACAGGTAATATTGACTTATTATTTTATTATGTTAAGGAGGCGATACAAACAACACTAAAACAAAAATAAAAACAAGTTAGCAAAACAGCCAGTCCGCTGCGCCTTTATCAAAACAACTGATGGCGTCTTCCTCTAGTGAGCGCGAACACAAACTGCGTCACTTCCCCTCCCCGCAGGCGAACGCCCCCCGCGTACGTAAAACTTTTCATGGGTAAAAAAAGTGTTGCTTGTTTTTTTACTGACTCCTTGTAAGGTGGTTTAGATACGACCACTTACCCCTACGGCAGGAAACAAAAAGTTTTTTTTTATTTTTTATCAAGCTAATTCCCGTGCGGGGGCAATCTACACCAGTAGTAGATCATGTGGTCTTAAGAATTTACACAAATTGGTTTACACCCTGTATATTCGTTTCTTTTTAAATTTCAGCTAACAATTGAACACAGTCCAGAAACAAACACAAAACGCACACAAACAAGCACCACAACACACGCACACATGCAAACTGACGACGAAAGAGCCAAACAAGACAGATCTCCCGTCGAAAGGAAATCAAACACCAAAGAAGACTGCAAACACAGACATTCCAATGAGAAGGAGTTGCGAAGAGACGAGGGGAGGAAAGAGAGACTGTTTAAGAGGAAAGGGGGGGAGGATGGTGGCAAGTGGGTCAATAAGAGGAGGCAGACACCGTCCTCACCATTGTTAGGGGATAAGGAGAGAAGTAGCAGTATGTCCAAGTTGCTTGATGTGTAAGTTTATTTATTTTTATTTATTTATTGTATGACTGTAGAACAATTTGCATGAAAAAGTTTATCATCAAAGACCATTTTTTTTCTCTCGTACTACTATTTGAACCTTATTTGCCAACTCTATTAATTTTGGTGGAAAGTTCATTGTATAGCCACCATATAATGTAATTTATTTAACTTGAATTCTATGGAGAAATCTTTAACCAAAGTTGCTACAGAAAAACTTTCTTTGGAGTTATTTTCTCATTTATGACCATCCAATGAAATTTTGATCCAGAAAAAATTATCTAACGCAGTTGACCTTTTCAATATCATTTGATAAACTTATTGACCCTCGGTTTCTGAAGGGCCGAAGGTGACTCTCTCGAAAGCTCTTTTGGGGTAAAAGTACAAACCCGAGACGGGCTGCAAACTGCATCCGCAGACCGCAACTAGTCGTCCGAATAACACCTTTAAGGTGCACACCTTAAAGGTAGTATTCCAACGGCGACCGCAAACTGCAACCGCAGATGACAGCAGCAGACAAGCGACTACTGGTTCATACAATCCAATGTGACTTGCAGTCTGCGGTTGCAGTCTGCAGTTTGCAGCCCGTCTCGGACCTTAAGCGTGTTAAATATGTTGTACTGAGACTTTGCAATTACAAAACGTACTTCCAAACCGTTAAACTCTGACTTTTACCGTGTCCTTAAATATGAACACAATGTTAGAAACTCGTTACTTATAATAAGTTATATTAAAGTGTGGACGGCGAGGAGTCGAGCGGAGTGCTGGGTGACCTGAGCCGCGCGCGCTCGTTCAGAGCGGAGCCAGCACCCGGACAGAAAGTGTTCCGAGCGAGCGATCTGCTGCAGGTGAGGCTTTACGAACTCAACAGTATAAGAACCAATTTGGCAGACCACAGTTTACCTGAAAATCGCATCTAAATCTAAAGGGAAATGCAAGAATTTGGAAAGATATGGGAGGGCCAACTCAACTAACAGTAACCATTTTAATAATCTTCGCAGGGTGAACTCCTGGGTTCTGGTTTCTTCGGGGAAGTGTACAAGGTGACCCACCGCGACACCAACGAGGTGATGGTGCTCAAACAATTATACCGCGTCGATGAGGACGCGCAGAGGAACTTCTTGAAAGAGGTAAGCACATACAGTGGTGGACATATAATTAGAAACACCAAGTGTGACTCTTATTTTTGATACAATTTAACTTGATAATTAATGTTTTACGTATCATAGAGGGCTTACACCTATTTATCTATAATGTATCCACATCATGAAGTATTACTATGTCAGTTTTGGAAATATCATACAACCGTTTATGTAAAAACTGGTATACTTTATAAAATAAAATGAAGCAGCACAACGTACTAAGGTGGACAACTAATTAGAAACAGAAAAAAAACATTAGCATAAATATAAACAAAGGTAACAAAACAATAAATAATAAAGTTAAATGGTAAAAACGTTTTAAAATAAACAATTAATGTTTGGTTGGGAAGCCTCTGCTGTCGATTACAGCTCTACAACCACGTGGCATTGATTCTATCAATGTTTCATACATTTCCTTGGAATTTTTCTGCAAGCTTCTACAAATGCGTCATAAAGTTGTTGTAGACCACTCTAACACCGACACTAATTAGTCTCTTAGAAATGCTTTAACGTTGTTTGAGTTTTGTTTGAGTGGTCTGCAAATAGTCCAGATTTTAATCAAATCTAAGTTTGTGGTACATTGTAAAGAAAACATTGTCCAATAAACATGTTACTAATATCGTACTACTACTAGTATCATACTACAACAACTTTATGACGCATTTGTAGAAGCTTGGAGAAAAATTCCAAGGAAATGTATGAAACATTGATAGAATCAATGCCACGTGGTTGTAGAGCTGTATTCGACAGCAGAGGCTTCCCATCCAAACATTAATTGTTTATTATAAAACGTTTGTACCATTTAACTTCATTATTTATTGTTTCGTTACTTTTGTTCATATTTATGCTAATATTTTTTTTCTGTTTCTAATTTGTTGTCCACCTTAATACGTTGTGCTGCTTCATTTTATTTTATAAGTATACCAGTTTTTAAATAAACGGCTGTATGATATTTCCAAAACTGACATAGTAATACTTCATGATGTGGATACATTATACATAAATAGGTATAAGCCCTCTATGATACGTAAAAAAATAATTATCAAGTTAAATTGTACCAAAAATAAAAGTCACACTTGGTGTTTCTAATTATATGTCCACCACTGTATACAGGGTGGTAATTTGAGATGGGGCATGAAGGGCAACTACCTTAACCATTGTAACTATAGGAAAACGTTCTTAGAAGACTACCCCTAACTTTTGGGATAATTTCAATCGGCATTCACAGATTTTGAAAAAAAAGTACAGTCAGCGAGAAAAAGGTCTGTTTTCACAAATCTTTTTTATGATGCCAATCGATCCCATTTCTCATAAGGATCAAAAGACTCTTCCGGACCAACTGAGGTTCGAGTACTAGAAAAGTCAGAAATCGCAAAAAACTTATTTGAGATAGGGTAGTAATAAGGGCAGCTACCTTAATCGTTGTGGCTACAGGAAAATGTTCGTAAGAAACTGTCCATAATTTTTGAATATATTTCGAACTGCATTCAAAAATTACGAAAATAAAAAAAAAATTTTTTTCGTCGTGAACGTTACTTTTAACGAAATGTTGTTTTTCGTGAATTCCGATGTTTCTAGTACTCTATCCTCAGTGGGTCTAGAATATTATTTTGATCCTTATGGGAAATGGGATCGATTGGCATCATAAAAAAGTTTTGTGAGAACCGACCATTTTTTTGCTGACTATACCAAAAAATTTTTTTCTTTTTTTTTCTATATTTCGAAATAATTTCAAAAATTATGGCCAGTCTCCTATCACTATTTTCCTGTAGCGACAACGATTAAGGTAGCTGCCCTTATAACTAACCCATCTCAAATAGTTTTTTGTTATTTCTGACGTTTCTAGTACTCAAACCTCAGTTGGTCCAGAAGAGTCTTTTGATCCTTATGGGAAATGGAATCGATTGGCATCATAAAAAAGTTTTGTAAAAACAGCCCTTTTTCTCGCTGACTGTACTTTTTTTTCAAAATCTGTGAATGCCGATTGAAATTATCGCAAAAGTTAGGGGTGGTCTTCTAAGAACGTTTTCCTATAGTTACAATGGTTAAGGTAGCTGCCCTTCATGCCCCATTTCAAATTACCACCCTGTATAACTCTGTGAAGTTTCGCCAATTAACTTGTTGTCTTGGAGAGAAAGTATATTAAAATACTAGCTGTGCCCGCGACTTCGTCCGCGTGGAAGTCGGAAAACAACATTGTGTCGCAGCAACTATACAATGTACTCATTACCCACTCTCAATAGCGTGATAATTTGTACTCTATAACCCGCCCCGCTCTTTAACGGACATCTTTGCCAAATTTAAACTAAATCTGTGCAGTAGCATTGGCGTGAAGCTCCGACATACAAACAGACAAACAGACCGAAATTCTAAAAATTGTATTTTTGGCATCTGCATCGTTTTTAATACACGTAGCAATAATTTTTGTCCAAAAATATTGAATGTACAGTTTTTGCTTCGTTACGATTTTATTATTATGTATATTTATATGTATTCACTGTAAGCAGCTTTTTTAAAATAAACAAAGCTTGATTATGTTACGATGCTTATTTAAACTGACAAATCTTTTGCTGTTCCTCTAGGTAGCCGTATTGCGTTCTCTGAAGCACCCGAACGTACTACGTTTCGTAGGCGTATTGTATAAGGACAAACGATTACATCTTGTGACAGAGTACGTCGCTGGAGGGACCTTGTATCAACTAATACAGGTAATATAACGTAGTAGGTATTTTATTATTATAATAATATATGGAAAAGTCACAATTAGCATAATGGTACTACGAAAAAATATAAAATTAAAGGTCTACTTAAAGGTTTTCACAGTAAAAAGTTACAGCTTTCCCTTCATCCTCATCACCATTCAGCCGAAAGACGTCCACTGCTGGACATAGGCCTCCCCCTTTTGTTTTTCTTGTGAAAATCCTCATGGATTCCCTTCACCCGGGGAAGGCGAAGGGGTATGCCGGACTCTTACCGGCTAAAAACCCACGGTGTTCCTTCTTCTGACCCTTGGCCGGGGTCGCGGGATTCGCAGCTGCATGCACCGCGACCCCGGCAGGCCTCGGTCCGCCAGCCTCTGGTGGACCTCTCCTTCTGTGGGGCTTTACCCCTTTGCCCCACATCCTGAGAGGCGCATGTGGAACACGGCGCGCCGCCTTCTCGTGCCTGTTACTGGTCGGGCGACGGGTCCCCTTACCCATCGCCCGCAGCCCACACACTACGGTGGCCGGAGATCGTCGCGCGGTGCGTCTGGCGCGGGAAGGGAGAGTTGCAGTCGCCTCTCTCTCCCTCTCCGCTCCCTCCTTGGTCGCCATTACCTCCTCGCAAAAGGAGGCGACGGCTTCCCACGCATACATTTTAACCCTGCCTCTACCTCCACCTCCTGACCCGTCCTGTGCTCGCCCACTAATCTGGTGACGAGATTCATCGTAGTTCAACAAACGACCCAACTCGATTACTCTCTCCGTCTACCTTTCGCCTTTCCGTCATTCCCACTTCCACTTCATTGGTTGTTCATAATAATAATTTTATAATTTTTCTAGGACTCAGCAGTTCCACTGAGCTGGCGTGACAGAGCTCGCTTAGCTCGCGACGTGTCCGCTGGCGTGGGGTACCTACACCGTATGAACGTTATTCACAGAGACCTCAACTCGCACAACTGTCTCGTTAGAGAGGTAATGTATTGCATAGCATACACATGACAGCTTAGGGTCCTTTTCCTGTCATGCGTATTTTCGGACGCGCGCGGATCTGGTCCGCATGCGGGTGATAGCATGCTCCTGGCCACACGCAGGACAAAGATTTCGTTTACCGCTGCAGTGTCGTACGTGTCGCCAGTGACTTAACTAGTGAACAAAGATGAACGTTAAAAAAGTAATCATGCATATTATGAACACAGTGTACCTACTTACTACATACAGTGGGTCAACGCTCATATATTTGACAGGTCCTATGAAATGTCAAAATGATGTAGGGGCGGAGGTTATGTCCCAAGTATGCAGTATGGCTACTCGGGACATAACCTCCGCTCCTTCACCCGCAACCCCCCGCACGATTGCTCTGCGACAATGTTCTACGTTGACCGACTGTAAGGCGCCATCTCCACGAGCGAGTGTATCGCGGCGATAGTCTCGCCGTGCCATCCAATTCAATACTAACTATCGCCGCGATAACATCGCCGTGTGTAGACATGTTCTAAGAGAGTGTATAGAAATACGTGGCACGACGATAATATCGCCGCGATTCTCTCGCTCGTGGAGACGGCCCCTAAGGAGTAAGATATAGGCAGACTGTGCTATGACCATGCGTGCGACCCGCGTTGCAGTAAAAACAACACTTCGGCTTCAGAACGCCGCCCGCATCCGGTTAGCACGCACGCGGTGCCAATCCGCGTTCCGCGCGCGTGCTGCCCGCGTGCTGCCCGCATGATAGGAAAAACATGTATGAAATGATAGGAGACGGGCAGTCTGCACGCGAACCAGATCCGCGCGCGGGTGCGAACCAAATACGCATGACAAGAAAAGGGCACTTAGCTCGAAACGTATAACAGCTTAAAATAAATACTCCATTTTCATATAACTTTAGACAAAAATGGCCCACCAAGGCACGAATATCTTTTGGACCATTTCTTCAAGTATAGTTTCAGCTCATTTTGATTGATTTTTAAGGTTCTTATAAGCATAATACTGTGTTGAATCCCTGCTGGAAGCAAACATGTTGTTTATTTCTATTTATTTCCTTGCTAAAATGTGTCTTACTTGTCTAATGTTAAGGCGAGCTGAACCCTGCCGCGGTAGGTTTTGCTTGTTTTAGAACTCATTTTTGATAGGCAAATTAAAACATTTAGAACCCAACATAAATTTATATTTTAGGATACATTCCTTCTCTATACCATGTACCCGTTCAATACACGATGCAATATAGTTTTCTCGATAGAAAAAAATACTGAAGTTACTTCGATTTGCAGTTTTTTACAAGCAAAATTTCATTTTAAACAAGTACTTACTATAATACATTTTTATAATTAATATTAATTTATAGGTAATTAATTTTGGAATCGATTCTACCCGATCGTTTTTTTTATTACATTTATATATTTTTTATCGATTTTTTAAAGTGATTTTCTACCCGCGCGTCGTCGCTTACCCGATTGCCGTCGCTTACCCGATTACCGAGCCAGGGTTCAGCTCGCCTTAAGTAGAGTATAACGTACAGTCTGTTCCGCTGAATTTGGACCTTATGGCAGTTCAAATTAGGTGCCCCGACTGTTTGTTAACATCATAAAGATCAAAACCGCGTAACAATAAGTTGTAAAAATCCATCAAACAGTAGTTGTCCGATCCGATCGTGCAAATAAAATGGTATTTAATTTATACTGCCATAAGGTCTAATTTTACGGGAATTTATATAGCTATCTTAGGGAACAGACTGTACCGTAGATTCTGCCATTTATGTTTTTTAACTTTGTTTTTTTTAATGTGTACAGGACAAAACTGTAATAGTGGCCGACTTTGGCCTCGCTCGCATAGTACAACGTACCGCCAGCAGCTCGCTGGACAGACGACACGCACACAACACACTCCGCCGGAAGAGATATACGGTATGTACCGGCTCCTCTCAATAGGCATGTTGACAGCATCAATAAATTGCAAATCTAATTAGTCCGCAAGTTAGAGTTTTGAAAAATAATGGACACGTATTTTTTCTTTTGTTAAATCTATGAATATTTGGAAAGATACAACGCATTAAAACTCGAGAGTGGGGGCTTGTGACGTCAGAAGCAAGTAAAAATTGTACTTGCTTGTGACGTTTTGCCAATTTTAAAAGTGTCGTATCTTCGTCAGTTTTGGTTTACGTAACCAAAGAAAAAATACGGGTCAAATATTTTTTGATAATCTGACGGACTAATTAGATTCTTTCAGTCGAATACCCTATTCTTCGTTTTCTACATATCCTAGAATCCAGATAACGAACATAGGATTTTTACTCCCGCATAAGTGCAAGTTTCCTGTGAGTGTTGATCTTCTGTGTGTAACTATAGTCTGTAATGAACTTCAAATTTTGGCATTTATTCGCACGGACGCAAAGATTGGTTAAAGTTAAGTAAGTAGTAGCACAGTATACCTACTTACTACATACAGTGGGTCAACGCCCATACATTTGACAGGTTCTATTAAATGTCAAAATGATGTAGGGGCGGAGGTTATGTCCCAAGTATGCAGTATGGCTACTCGGGACATAACCTCCGCCCCTTCACCCCGCAACCCCCCGCACGATTGCTCTGCGACAATGTTCTACGTTGACCGACTGTAAGGAGTAAGATATAGGTAGACTGTGGTACTGCTATATCTTTTTGAGTTTTCCTGCTCTATTGCCAAGGTCCGGAAGCCCGGGCTGGCTCTCTCTTATAACTTTGACGTTCCGAAAGAACTAATTAATTCAAGTCTATTTTGAGTGAACAATTTTTTTAAGATCGATATTAATTCAATGAATTGATTAATTTAATGTTGAATGAGTCTATTAATATTGTCAAGAATTTGCATGTCGCGTTGCGGCAAAATGTATTTGGGTCTATATTTTATATTTTACTCCATCTGTAATGTACCTACATTTTACGCAAATAAAATTCTATTCTATTCTATTCTATTCTTTTGAAATTAAGTCATTTGTCACACAGGTTGTAGGCAACCCGTACTGGATGGCGCCTGAGATGATGAACGGAAACATTTACGACGAGAAGGTCGACGTATTCTCCTTCGGAATTATTCTTTGTGAGGTGAGTTAATATCATAGAACTTTTAAAATATATTCTAAAACATTCTGAATATCATCATCATTCAGCCGAAAGACGTCCACTGCTGGACATAGGCCTCCCCCAAACATCGCCATATCTCGAGGTCCTGTGCTTCTTGCATCCAGCGGATTCCCGCGACCTTCAACTTCACATCGGTCCACCTTGTGGGAAGCCTACCCACGCTGCGTCTTCCGGTACCCATCGCCACTCCAGAACCTTTCGTCCCCATCGGCCATCCGGTCTGTGAGCAATGTGCCGCCCACTGCCACTTAAGTTCGGCAATTCTTCGAGCTGTGTCGGTTACCTTGGTTCTCCTGCGGATCTCATAATTTCTGATATGATCACGCAGGGTAACTCCGAGCATAGCCCTCTCCATTGCCCTTTGGGTGACCTTGAGCCTTCTTATGAGGCCCATTGTGAGCGACCACGTTTCAGTACCGTATGTAATCACTGGCAACACGCACTGGTCAAAGACTTTCGTCTTGAGACACTGCGGTAGTTGGGACGAAAAGATTCTACGCAGCTTCCCGAACGCTGCCCAGCCGAGTTGGATTCGACGATTGACCTCTTTCTCGAAGTTGGGCCTACCTAACTGGACAGTTTGCCCCTCTGAATATATTCTAAGTAAAACCAACGTCAACAATCTCTTTTTGAATATTTCTTGCAGGTTTTAAACTTATTTTACACATTCTTAATTTTTACAGCATCCTGTGCTGCATGTATCGCATCCCCTTGATTTTATCTCTTAATTATCTCTTGCAAAACGCAAAAACAAAGCGCAAACATTTTTATCAAGGAACATCAAATTTAACTTCTTGAAATCATAACAAATAACTAAATTACACTTGGGACCCTTTGGGGGCCATTTCGTAAAGTGAGTTCTTCCCTATTATAAACTCGCTGTGCTTCTAAACTCTATAACAATACAATTTCGTTTGCCGACGACTCATCACGGTTGAGGGTTTTCAGTACTCCGCCGGCAGATTGTCAGAATGTCGTACTGAGAGTCTCACCTGTGGAGACGGGAGTGTTATAGGTGTAGCGCTTAACTGTGGCAGTGCCTGCGGTATGGGAGCGGCACGGGAGGGGTGACATATGACTACGTGTCCGAACTATCTCGCTATACACGTGATAAATATAATGAAGATATCTCTTACGATATTTACGTGTGTATACTTAAGTTAAATTAATTAATATAATTGTGCGGTACAATGTAAACAAAAAATAAGTTACAATAATTATATTACACTTCTCATCAAAAAAATCGAAACACTTCTGAAATTATCTTTGTGGCGACAATTAAACAAAAAACAAGCATTAATTCATTATAGAAAAAACATAATTTAGTAGCTGGAAGTTTGGCCTTTACAATGGTGTACGAAACTTCCAAAAATTTGTTTTTTTTTTCAATTTTTATCCTTTAAATGAATGGAACATTGTTTTGAGATAACGTGTGTTTAGAGTTGGAGTATATTTGTCGTGCAAAAAACGCAAAATAACGCATTACTTTAAAATTTTCTGTTTGTAATTTGTTGATTAGGCTCTGTGACGTCTGATAAAAAGTTTTTTTTCTAACACACATGCATACTTCACCCACAGCAGCCGCCCAAGTAGTGGCATTGCTGGATTCTGGGACTAGTCAGCGTGTTGTGGCTGCAAGATTGCATCTAAGCCACTTGTCTGTTCAAAGAGTGTACCAACGCTATCGGGAGACTGGTTTATTTACGCGCCATCCAGGATCTGGTAGGAATCGGGTCACTTTTGAGTGAGACGGCCGATTTATTGCAACCGTTTGTTTGCAAAATCGACGCCTTCGCGCTGTTCAACTGCAGCAGCAGCTCCTTGTTGTTCGAAGGGTGACTGTAAGTGGCTCTACGATTTGAAGAAGATTGAAGGAACGTAGACTGGTACCACACAAGCCAGCTAATGGGTCAAAATTAACAACAGACCATCGAAGAGCTCACCAAAAAAAATCGAAACACCTCGCATGTTTTTGTTTTGAATGGATTATTAGAAAAACATGTTTTTTTTTTAAATAAATACTAAATGTCATTTAATAGTAGGTAGCATAAGGTTTAGAATTCCTCATGTTGATGTTCCATAATTTTACTCTCGTCAGAAAAGAGAACCTTGCTCATTTGTAGATTTGAACAATTTAAGTGCACAAGTGCAAAGTTAAGGCGCGCTCTTCGATGGTCTGTTGTTAATTTCGGCCCATTAGCAGGCTTTTGTGGTACCAGTCTACGTTCCTTCAATCTTCTTCAAATCGTAGAGTCACTTACAGTTACCCTTCGAACTACTCGGAACTGCTGCTGCAGTTGAAAAGCGCGAAGGCGTCGATTTCGCAAACAAACGGTTGCAGTAAACCGGCCGTCTCATGCAGAAGTGACCCGATTCCTACCAGATCCTGGATGGCGCGTAAATAAACCAGTCTCCAGATAGCATTGGTACACTCTATGAACAGACAAGAGGCTTAGATGCAAGATTGCAGCCACAACACGCTGACTAGTCCCAGAATCCAGCAATGCCACTTCTTGGGCGGCTGCTGCGGGTGAAGTATGCATGTGTGTTAGAAAAAAAACTTTTTGATAGACGTCACAGAGCCTAATCAACAAATTACTACAATACAAATACTAATAAACAATTACAATAAATGCCTTTAACACCGTCAGTCACGACATCCTGCTATCCATTCTTTCCTATCTTATGGTGTCTCCGGAGGCATTGGAATGGTTTTCTTCTTATCTTCAGGAACGCCAGCAGTCGCTTCATGTGGGTGAGTCTTCATCGAGTTGGTGCGACTTATAAACTGGCGTTCCTCAAGGCGGTATTCTTTCTCCTCTTTTATTTTCAATTTTCATCAATCTCATTACCTCCGAGCTTCAGTGTGCGTATCATCTTTATACCGATAACTTACAGTTATACTGCCAAGCAAATGTTGACGATATATCTGACGCGATCAACAGAGTAAACCGGGACTTGCTGGCTATTAAGAACTGGTCTGATAGGTTCGGTGTGGCGGTAAACCCTGCTAAGTGCCAAGCGATTCTCGTAGGGAGTCCCCGGAATGTAAGTAGGGTGGACAGTGCATCCTTAACATCTGTGATATTCAACGGTACTATTATTCCACTAAGCCCTGATGTTAAGGATCTTGGTTTGCACATCGACTCTACACTCCATTGGCAGGCTCAGGTCACTAATGTCAGCCGGAAAGTCACCCGAACGTTGCGATCTCTCTATAAATTACGAAACCTACCACCATCTAACACGAAAGCAATGCTTGTGCAGACCTTAATATTTCCCATGATTGACTATGGTGATGTGTGTTACTATGACCTGAATGCTGATCTACTCAACAAACTTGATCGCCTTCTTAATAACTGCATTCGATTCGTCTTCAATCTTCGCAAATATGATCATGTCTCTGCGTATCGTGTGCTTCTTAAATGGTTGCCTATTCGCCAACGTAGAGTCCAAAGAGCGTTGACTACCCTGTTCTCATTTCTCTACTCTCCCACTTCTCCTACTTATTTAACTTCTCACTTTCAGTACTTATGCTCCAATCATGACAGAAATCTTCGCTCTTCACACAACCGACTACTTCAATGTCCCTCTCACCGTTCTGACTTTATACACTCTTCTTTCTTCGTCCAGTCTATTCTTCTGTGGAATGCTCTCCCCTTGGAAATCAGGATGGCGAACAGTCGCTATTCCTTTAAAATTAAAGTGCGTGAACATCTTCACAAGGAATTGGCAGAATCATCACAGCGCTGATATATTTTTATATAAATATATATATATATTTGTAGGTATTGTATTATATATTATTAATATATATATATATATATATATATATAAGTATATAATATCTATTATTTATAATTTTATTTAATATGTACGTAAATGTCTCATATGTATGTAGGTATTATTATTGTCAAAAATGTTTCAGTTTATGTATCTTTGTGTTTATTTTTAATTGTGTACACATCACATAGCTCTTTTAGTGCACCTACCATGTTTTCTCTGCATCACCCTAAGGTCGACTGGTAGAAAATGCCTATGGCATTAAGTCCGCCTCTGTACAAATTTATGTGCGAAAGTATAAATAAATTACAAAAAGAAAATTTTAAAGTAATACGTTATTTTGCGTTTTTTGCACGACAAATGTACTCCAACTCTAAACACACGTTTATCTCAAAACAATGTTCCATTCATTTAAAAGATACAAATTAAAAAAAAAAAAAGGAAGTTTCGTAAGTACACCATTGTAAAGGCCAAACTTCCAGCTACTAAATTATGTTTTTTCTATAATGAAATAATGCTTGTTTTTTGTTTAATTGTCGCCACAAAGATAATTTCGGAAGTGTTTCGATTTTTTTGATGAGAAGTGTATTTTATTTAATAAGTATTAATATTTTCAACTGAAACAAAAAAAACAACAAATAAATCCCGAAATCCCAAATTTAATTAATCAGATTCCTTATCGCTTTCTGTACCGTCACTGTATGAATGGCTCGAATCACTTTCATTATCTAGTAGTAGTAAATATAAGGTCCAATCAAAATAGTTGGACAAACTTTTACAGATCACAGTACTCATGAATATGAACAACTTTTACTATGGGACCAACTCTGGAATATAAAAAAAAATATCAGCTGTTCCATACAAAAGTGCAATACCTACACGATCAAAATGTATGGAACAGCTGATATTTTTTTTTATATTTCAGAGTTGGTCCCATAGTAAAAGTTGTTCATATTCATGAATACTGTGATCTGTAAAAGTTTGTCCAACTATTTTGATTGGATGTATATCGTAAGAGATATCTTCATTATATTTATCACGTGTATAGCGAGATAGTTCGGACACGTCATGTCACGTCATATGTCACCCCTCCCGCGCCGCTCCCATACCTCAGGCACTGCCTCAGTTAAGCGCTAGACCTATAGTAAAACACGTCTGTTTCTCAGATAATCGGTCGTGTGTCAGCGGACCCGGACTTCCTGCCGCGTCGCACGGACTTTGGACTCAACGAGCCGCTGTTCCTGGACAAGTTCTGTCGCGTCACCAATTGTCCTGAACCGTTCTACCGCATTGCCTTCCTAGCGTGCCATCTGGACCCTGATACAAGGTAACAATCATTGAAGAAAGAAAACAATTCAGCACGGAATGAGTGGCAGCATCAAAACGCACAGTCAACATCAAAAATGTCAGGACGAACAGACTTCATATTTTTGATTAATTACGGTTTACTCACGTGCATTTTTCGTGATTGCCCGACTAGTTTCGGACCCAAACGGAGTCCTTAATCATGAGCTGATCACGCGGCGAGGTCGCGAGTCGAACTAGCTTGGCACCGCGCCGCGTAGCGTTGCGCCCGCGACGAGAGGGGCGCGCTCTGTGTCGGTATTGCTCGTGCATCTTCGTCACTTGTCGTGTCCGTGTTGTTGTGATACTGAGTGCCGGTGCATACCGGGCTTACTGTGTCGCACTCCAGACTTAACTCACTTTTATATGACGTAGACTTCAGAGCTGGTCTCCAGGCAGGTGTCAATGTGCAACCACCATTTCTATTATTAGTCAGAAACTCATAACCAGTTTCCCAAATCGATTCTTCGAGATAATTAGTCTTTTGCCCAATTTTGTTGAGGTCTCTTTTCAGTTTAACCAGCTTATTAGTGCTTAATTACATTTGTAACTTTTTTTAATATCCCATTCATTTCTAAAACCATATTATTTCGTCGCCAGGCCACCGTTCGAGGTGATAGAGATCTGGTTGGAGAGCCTTGTGATGTACCTGTCCAAGCCTGGTCCTCTGCCGCCCACACTGCTGGCTGACATCGTGCAGTACTCGCGCGGCGGAGCCACCAGGGGACAGGGCTCGCCTGACTGCTGCCAGCACAGGTAACTTGTGTCTGCTGTTATATCTGGTGATGTACCTGTCCAGCCTGGTCCTCTGCCGCCCACACTGCTGGCTGACATCGTGCAGTACTCGCGCGGCGGAGCCACCAGGGGACAGGGCTCGCCTGACTGCTGCCAGCACAGGTAACTTGTGTCTGCTGTTATATCTGGTGATGTACCTGTCCAGCCTGGTCCTCTGCCGCCCACACTGCTGGCTGACATCGTGCAGTACTCGCGCGGCGGAGCCACCAGGGGACAGGGCTCGCCTGACTGCTGCCAGCACAGGTAACTTGTGTCTGCTGTTATATCTGGTGATGTACCTGTCCAGCCTGGTCCTCTGCCGCCCACACTGCTGGCTGACATCGTGCAGTACTCGCGCGGCGGAGCCACCAGGGGACAGGGCTCGCCTGACTGCTGCCAGCACAGGTAACTTGTGTCTGCTGTTATATCTGGTGATGTACCTGTCCAGCCTGGTCCTCTGCCGCCCACACTGCTGGCTGACATCGTGCAGTACTCGCGCGGCGGAGCCACCAGGGGACAGGGCTCGCCTGACTGCTGCCAGCACAGGTAACTTGTGTCTGCTGTTATATCTGGTGATGTACCTGTCCAGCCTGGTCCTCTGCCGCCCACACTGCTGGCTGACATCGTGCAGTACTCGCGCGGCGGAGCCACCAGGGGACAGGGCTCGCCTGACTGCTGCCAGCACAGGTAACTTGTGTCTGCTGTTATATCTGGTGATGTACCTGTCCAGCCTGGTCCTCTGCCGCCCACACTGCTGGCTGACATCGTGCAGTACTCGCGCGGCGGAGCCACCAGGGGACAGGGCTCGCCTGACTGCTGCCAGCACAGGTAACTTGTGTCTGCTGTTATATCTGGTGATGTACCTGTCCAGCCTGGTCCTCTGCCGCCCACACTGCTGGCTGACATCGTGCAGTACTCGCGCGGCGGAGCCACCAGGGGACAGGGCTCGCCTGACTGCTGCCAGCACAGGTAACTTGTGTCTGCTGTTATATCTGGTGATGTACCTGTCCAGCCTGGTCCTCTGCCGCCCACACTGCTGGCTGACATCGTGCAGTACTCGCGCGGCGGAGCCACCAGGGGACAGGGCTCGCCTGACTGCTGCCAGCACAGGTAACTTGTGTCTGCTGTTATATCTGGTGATGTACCTGTCCAGCCTGGTCCTCTGCCGCCCACACTGCTGGCTGACATCGTGCAGTACTCGCGCGGCGGAGCCACCAGGGGACAGGGCTCGCCTGACTGCTGCCAGCACAGGTAACTTGTGTCTGCTGTTATATCTGGTGATGTACCTGTCCAGCCTGGTCCTCTGCCGCCCACACTGCTGGCTGACATCGTGCAGTACTCGCGCGGCGGAGCCACCAGGGGACAGGGCTCGCCTGACTGCTGCCAGCACAGGTAACTTGTGTCTGCTGTTATATCTGGTGATGTACCTGTCCAGCCTGGTCCTCTGCCGCCCACACTGCTGGCTGACATCGTGCAGTACTCGCGCGGCGGAGCCACCAGGGGACAGGGCTCGCCTGACTGCTGCCAGCACAGGTAACTTGTGTCTGCTGTTATATCTGGTGATGTACCTGTCCAGCCTGGTCCTCTGCCGCCCACACTGCTGGCTGACATCGTGCAGTACTCGCGCGGCGGAGCCACCAGGGGACAGGGCTCGCCTGACTGCTGCCAGCACAGGTAACTTGTGTCTGCTGTTATATCTGGTGATGTACCTGTCCAGCCTGGTCCTCTGCCGCCCACACTGCTGGCTGACATCGTGCAGTACTCGCGCGGCGGAGCCACCAGGGGACAGGGCTCGCCTGACTGCTGCCAGCACAGGTAACTTGTGTCTGCTGTTATATCTGGTGATGTACCTGTCCAGCCTGGTCCTCTGCCGCCCACACTGCTGGCTGACATCGTGCAGTACTCGCGCGGCGGAGCCACCAGGGGACAGGGCTCGCCTGACTGCTGCCAGCACAGGTAACTTGTGTCTGCTGTTATATCTGGTGATGTACCTGTCCAGCCTGGTCCTCTGCCGCCCACACTGCTGGCTGACATCGTGCAGTACTCGCGCGGCGGAGCCACCAGGGGACAGGGCTCGCCTGACTGCTGCCAGCACAGGTAACTTGTGTCTGCTGTTATATCTGGTGATGTACCTGTCCAGCCTGGTCCTCTGCCGCCCACACTGCTGGCTGACATCGTGCAGTACTCGCGCGGCGGAGCCACCAGGGGACAGGGCTCGCCTGACTGCTGCCAGCACAGGTAACTTGTGTCTGCTGTTATATCTGGTGATGTACCTGTCCAGCCTGGTCCTCTGCCGCCCACACTGCTGGCTGACATCGTGCAGTACTCGCGCGGCGGAGCCACCAGGGGACAGGGCTCGCCTGACTGCTGCCAGCACAGGTAACTTGTGTCTGCTGTTATATCTGGTGATGTACCTGTCCAGCCTGGTCCTCTGCCGCCCACACTGCTGGCTGACATCGTGCAGTACTCGCGCGGCGGAGCCACCAGGGGACAGGGCTCGCCTGACTGCTGCCAGCACAGGTAACTTGTGTCTGCTGTTATATCTGGTGATGTACCTGTCCAGCCTGGTCCTCTGCCGCCCACACTGCTGGCTGACATCGTGCAGTACTCGCGCGGCGGAGCCACCAGGGGACAGGGCTCGCCTGACTGCTGCCAGCACAGGTAACTTGTGTCTACTGTTATAGCAGTCCGGAAGCCTCCATTGATGAAAATGCTCCACCTCATGATCGCTACAATTAACGGTAACATCATAGAAAAAATAAATAAATAGAGTTTTCTTTCAACTACATAGTAATGTTATCATTAATCACTACAAAACCGGTCACAAAGGACGTATTTTTTGCTTAGAACCAAAACAGTGCAGAAATGTGCTCATTATTGCACTGTTTTACATTAATGCACTGTTTTACATTAATGCACTGTTTTTTATTTAGATATAAATCAGTGGCGTGCCTAGGGTTCAAAGTTAGGGCAAGCCCGATAGATTTTTAGGAAAAAAACCCAGTAAAATTTGACAAAAATTCATTCATATTTTGCGAAATCACACAACTATTATTTTCACCCTAATAATAAATAGGGTGCAAATATGTAATACAATTATTGTGTGATTTTGCAAATCACGTACAACAACTTGGTTTAAGAGCCATCTATGAGCATTACAGGTGCTTTTTTGCACTCTTCGAGTTCGACGGGTAAAATGACATAATCGCCCGTCGCCGCCAATAGATGGCTCAGAAATAATTGATGAGCATAATTACGCAATGTTTATAGTGTTGAAAAAAATATTGTTATTAATTTATATTAGAGCCGATCTATATTTTTATAATGTCACGTACAAATCGCAAAAGTTTAAAAACAATTTATAATTACTTTCGATGTAAACAGCTGTGTTAACTCTTCATTCTTCGCTTCTTTACTTTACTACTGCTGATGACAAACAACAAAGCTCACTGAAGGCATGGTATCACTAGATAGATTTACAGACATATCAGCAATCACATACCTTCGGTGGCTTTGATAAAAGCCGTTTGTTGTTTCGTTCTATTTGTTTAGAGCAATTAATCCTGGCACCAGATAAGTCATTCAAATCATCGTAACCTGATGTATTCCAGGCGTTCGTATCATTAGAGAAAAATATGCAACACCAGCAGAATAATTTGTTTAAATGAGAGCAACCTACAATCCAAGGAGTTTTGTAAGCCGATCTATGAATAATGCCTATAAGTGACTTTGATTTACTAGAAATACTCAAATCAGAAGTAGGTTTAGGTGAAGTAATAAAACGATATTCGTCTGCAAAATTCAAAGTATTTACCTTCTCGAGTAACGATTGCACACACTTTAATCCATCACAAGGAACAATTATTTCCGAATTCATAATTTAAGAAAGGCAAATCACAAAGAAACTTAATCACGAACGTTAAAACGAACTAATAAAAGTTACACAATACTATAAATCACAGAAACTGAAAAAATATATAACGCGTCAAAAAAATGCTGCAGTATCGTTCAAAACAATAAATTAACTAATTTGAAATTGTATCATTTCATTTCTATCGAAATACAAACATCGCGGCATCTATGTGCCTAAACACGCATGCCACACAAATTGCACTCGTAAACACACTGACCTAATGTTCAATTTCTTCAAACTAACAGAGTCAAAAGCCCGGCTTAAAATCGCATAGAAATTGGTATAGATAGTTGTATACATAGTTGTATATCTATTACTACAAACAGAGCATTTATGAATGGAAAAGAGACAGACGGCTTAAGCCGCGTAAGAAGCCAGCGCGTGCGACCGGAATGCAAGATCTTGCAGACGGTTTGGCAACGTTACGTTACGGAGGCCGGCCGAGGCGCGACGCGAAATATATTGTTTATGTAAACCTGGCAACGTACCACCACACGGAGGCTCGGTGTATTGCGCGCGGAGTTTAAACATATTTTTATTTATTACAGTAGGTTAGTTGTTATGAGACATGATTCAATTAATTCAATATTACTTTACATGAGTTTTTTTTTGTTTTTTTTTTTATTAATCTCGGATTCCTGATATAAAGCCGGGCTTTTCGGCTTGTATGGAAGGCACGCCACTGATATAAATTTACCACAGACGTTTAATGTCTCCCATTAAGTTTAATATAAAATGTATGCATTAGATCAAAAAGATACGGGCTGAAAATAAAAATCTGCTAAATAAAACCGACTTCGTGAAAAAAAAAACAAATGGCGTGCATTTTGTACCATTGTAAAACTTTAATACTTCTTAGTTAGCAAAAAAAGTTTAAAAAAATGTTATAGGGATATCACGGTAGGTAGATTGGTAGTTGAAAGAAAAGTAGATTACGCACCTTGCTTAAGTGAGTAATTAATGCACGAGTGTTAATTTAGTGCCCTCGCATGCGCTCGGGCACCAACATAACACTCATGCATTAATAACTCACTTTGCGCTCGGTGCAACAATCTACTATTAATTTCTACGCCTATGCTGATGCTGCTGCACACTTAAAAATAAACATATTTAACCTGTAGTCTATGCCGTGGGACATCTAATCATCGCTTGGCAGACTTGGATTGCAGTTTAATGCTAGGCTTTCGCTTTTTTTGTCCGCAAACAATTTTAAATTATATATATTTGTTTAATAATGTCTAATAAATGATTTCTGTTTTTTGTAGCAGCAAAGACAGTTGCTGCTCTCGCCTCAGTAAAGCGGAAAGCGAGCTCAGCGTGCCAGATGCAGGAGTGCTCAAGGTAACACATAATGATAATATCTAGCAAAACATCCGTAAATTTGACCTTCAATATGATCCTGTATATTTGAAAATGAAGCCAAGGAGTCTTATGCCTCATTTATAGAAAAGCTGCACTTAACTTAGTGTGTGATGCGTGGCGTAAATTATATAATTTAAAATGACGATATGTTGGGGTGAATGGTGCGTCACAACTAAACATAATACAGAAATAGCGATCTGGAATGCATGTACACTCTCTCCATCTTTCTCTTTCTGTTGCCGACATACCGTGTATTACGTTGCTGTGTAAAATTTTCTATTGATATTATTCAGTACAATACAGGTATGTTCTTCTATTCAAGAGTTTTATTTGGTTCCATATGTCAAGTGACGCGATGTAATATAGCGGTTATGGACAGATGTTTTTCCGCGTTTATTATTTGAGTTGTAATTGTATGTATGGCGGATAATGCGGCAGAGTGCGAGGCGGATCTCGTGTCTTTGTTAACGAGCCTTTATACAAGGTTAGTCAGAAAGGGGGTACTAATCCGCAGGTCACTTAAAGTATCACTGATGATGGTTTTAAAAAAAGTGTTAAAATTTCAAAATTCAATATTTTTTATTTCCATGTGAAATATTTTTTATTTTAGTTTTTTCAAAAATTCTTCGTCTCTACTTTACTTACGAATTCAGAAAATAGAGGTTCTAATTCGTGACCCCAAATATGACCTAAAATGTATAGCTGAGGATAGATCGAATTTAGCATATTTTTTTTTGAAATTTTTGAACAGCAATTACTCTTAAACTATTGACTTTTGGGGAAAGTAGTAGAACAAAAGTTACTCATTGATATGGGTACTTTAACACCCTTTCGGATTAGGACCCCCTTTCTGACTAACCTTGTATAGCACAGTCACGCTTACAACTACAGTTAACTAAATTTCCCATTGCAGTCAAACTCCAACGCGACCCTATCAGTTCCGGAACGCAGCTGGCGGCTCGGTAAGTGTGTGTCGGCCACACACATCGGAGCTAGACCGCTGGTGACCGTCACCAATCTTAGCCGCAGTCACCACGCACTACACACTGCTGGATACATACTGCAGGCGGCCGGGAACACCATCAACATTACCAAGGTAAATTAAACAATATGATGATCATTGAACAATTAGGTATTGTACGAAGTTACCGCGCTGGCCGCAAGGGTCAATGAACGCAAACCTAAAATTCTTGCAGCGATAAATACCGCCCTTCAGGAGTGGGCAAACTTTTTTCATCAGAAGCCAGAAAAACGCGAGACATATTGCAGGGGACCAGAATAAAAAATATGCATTTTTTTCTGCCAAAACTAACGTTTTTGACTCGAATAATTACGGCTATTTCTTATGGCATTTTACAATTATCTATGTATTTATATTACACCTATTTGTGTCCATAAGACTGCAAAAAATATTTCCGAAGATCATACACTCTTGCTCTAAAATGAAGGGTTGACAGGCCAGATTAAAACCGATAGTTTATTCACCCCTGACCTGACCACGTATTCGTCGTCATAACCGCATAGGTCCACGTCGGGGTGAAGAAACTATTAAATGACAGACACAGATAGAGGTCTTACTTGCAATGTCATATGTTACAGGGTGAATATTCGAATTTCCTTAATTTTTTTAACAAATCATTGTTCTCCTTCGTTGTTAACATTAATATTAGTTTCAAATTGATTTTATTCTTGTCTTATTGCTTGACGGCAGTGGTATAGTTTGATTTTTCATTATTATAATTGAAGTTTTAAACATCTGCATTTAGAACTTTGGATTGATGATAATGACGTTCTTATTTTTTACAAACATTTTCCGAATAATCACCCTACAACGACATTAATGCTGACTTACGTAACATCATTAGTCTAGGGTTAACCAAATAAATCCTTATCACAGCCATACAAACTTCACTGGACTATCGTTTTAGCCCCAAGTGCCTATTATTCTGCGTTTTTACATATAGCGTTAATGTAAAACAAATTCCCTTCACAGGTGGACGACATAACAAAATGGCTGGACCCTCCCCCCCTCAAACGAACGTCTCCAGACACCCACCTCAACAAACTGCCCGAACACACCAACAAAACACGCAAGGTGGAGCCCACAGACGAATACGACGGAGCCCTACCACCCTTTCTACGCAACCAGTCCGTCGAGGGACTCGAGAGCCAGTACAAACACGAGGTAGACGCACTTTTACCTTTCTGTAGGCACATCAGCATTCCTGACAGCTCCGGAGTACAAGATGACGGTGATTCCGACTCTTCAGATGATGATGAAGCTACCATCAGCACTTGGCACAAAAACGTCAAGGTTTTTGACAAAATGGAGGTAGATCCTAAAAGTGTCATAGCAACAATTGTCAAAAAAGGAGAGAATTTGCTATCAAAAAAATCTAGTTATGATGTTACGGATGTGGTGCTAAGAAATCCGGAGTGCTTGACTAATGAGAGGAAAATACCCGAAGTTGACTGCAGAAGGTACAATATTGATTATTTAACTAAAAGCCCGCTAATGGCTGAGGGCGTCAAAAATATTACTAAGACTATTGAGAAAGAGAAACCGGTCGAAAAGTCGGGATTTTTCCCCAAGAAATTGCTATCACCAAAGTTCAGTAGACTCTTCAAACCGAATACAACAGAAGTGGTAAGAAACAAAGAAGTAGAAGACAAAGATAAATCTAGAAGTAAGTTCTTCGTTCAAAGACCTTCCTCACCAAGCAACATCGGTCGCTCCTACAGAATAAGACCAATAGATTCTGACAAACCAGTCATAAACAACGACGTACTAAAGTCAGACATTAAACTAGCTAGCATGGGCAAGCCAATGACTCCGATATTCCGACGGCATTTAGCCGAAAAACCCGACTTCGCAGACGGTAGGTTCAGTTACAGAGATCGCAGATCCAAATACGAGCCGAAACCGAGCGAAGATTCCAAGTTCATAGACTTAGGACGAAATAGAATTAAGACCCCACTTAGTACCATAGAGAAGAGCACAAAGTTGACCCCCTTGATCAGAAGTTCACAAATTAATAACGTACCTGCTTTAGCCACTGTGCCCGAGAAAAAGAAAGTTTGTGGGGAGTCGCCTTTGCCCAAGCGGCGTGAACCGGGCATTTCGCGCAGTAACTACGTGAGCTTAGCCAATTTAAAGATTAACGGTAAAGCGAAGGATATTGATGACAAGTGTAGACAGGGCGCGAATGAGGAGTCCCCTGTTGAGCGTGTTATTTAGATTCATTGATTTTTCAATGGCTGACTTGTATGTGGGCTGAATTATTCAATTGGATTTTTTTTCATCTATTCTTATTCAGAACGATTCGATTGGTCTGTCGTCGAACGATTCGATAACCTACATCTTTTTCCCTCGTTACGAGAATCGTAGATGGAACGAGATAACAAATTAAATCGGTAGACAACTACTTATCGAAAAGGTGCTGAATCGAGGGACTGTACTGTTAGACAAAGGCAAATACCATATTCGATTTTATTGCGTTTAATTTTTCTACTCTTCTTCTTAATCTATCTTTGGCAATCTAAACAGTGTCCGCCCAGAACTCATTTACGAATATTGCCGGGGTTATGGGTGGACTTTGTATTGCCATCACATCGTGGTGAATGGATTAGCCTATCAGCGTAACTCTCTGATTGCCCAAGATGCGCCGGACGGACAATGGCTCAGTAAATAAGTATCTCGGGGAGGTTTCTTTCATGCATTAAGATACCTAAATAAATATATTTGTGGTAGGATAATTGACCACATTATGTAACAGAAAGAAGTCAAACTTATTACCTTTCGCTCGATCACTAGTACGACGTTTTAGCCTAAGTTTGTTCATCATCATCACTTAGCACGTATATGTACGTCCATTGATCACCATTTGCCAGGAGATATGCTATGAGGACATAGACGGCTCCAATTAACCCCCGATGGGTTACATAATTTCAAATCTGAGTAATTAAATTTTCAGCCCAAAAATATCGCCTTACACTTTTAATTCCTTATTAAAACTTATCCCACTGAAAAAAAATCTATTTGATTTATTATAGTCTATGAATACAGTCAGCCGTTGTAATCTCAACAAACATACAAGTCTTGCCACGTTATAACGTTACAGTAGTTATACAATTGTTGATTCGTTGTACTTATCACGAATGCTATGTTTTACGGACCTTTGTAATCGCTTGGGAATGTATCATTTGACGGCAAATGTCAGAAATAACGGTTAAAGTCGCTTTGCAAGTTCAATGCAATTATTGTAAAAAAAAAAAAACTCGTGATATGTATTTTTTTTTCTTAAATTTGCGATTATACAGATGTATACTTAAATGGTTAATCCAATTAAAATAACCTCATTTTAAACTTTTTTTTTGAAGTCTGATATTACTTTTATAGTAATCAAATCTGGAAACTTAAGGTTTAGCTTGTGTTTTACGCTTTACTTATAGTATGTATTATGATGATATTTCACGCATCACCATGAAACGCTAGAACTAAAAGCATAGACGTTTTTTTATGAGGTTATTGAATCAAGATTTTAAATTACGTATTATATCTGATCCAATAAAAGAAAACTCAATATTAGCTTACATTTTGTATGACAAAATATTATTGTTAGGTAACTGAAAGATATGCAAGTAATAACTCTCTTATTCATAAACGTGTTACAACTACAGCCCAATTACATAAAGAATGGGATTGAAATTACTAATGTTGTCGATATTTTCCTCTCGCTCATACGTTCTCTGGGAGCGAAAGGCAAATAGTGGATCCACATTTCAAATGCCATTATTTAAAGGTTCAAACGTACTTGCGCTGTGCTGCCCGACGCGACGCGTTGCGTCGGTGAATTTGGGAAGACGTTGTCGTTGGGAAAATTGAACTGAATATGAAATTGAGACGTTTTTGCAGTTGTCCATACAGTAACGCGTAGTGCCGCGTCGCGCAGCGCAGCGCAAGTGCGTTTGAACCTTTAGTAATCTGGTTCACCGGTTCTACAATGGGTTTTAGGCATTATTGCCCTTTTACTTCATTGACACGAAAATGTCAAGTACAGGTTACATTTATACAGCGTTTATAAATATCAAGTTTTATGAATGAATGCTTGTAGAGATTGTCTAATCTAAAACTGAAAGTCTCTCTAATGTGTTTACGCTCATTTGCAAAGTAGGTGTATGGACACAATACACACAAATTAGTGTTCGTCATTCATTCCACACATTAAAACAATCACGTTTAGCGCTTGGCCAGTTATGGCGAAACGTGCGCGTAAGGCGACGCGCGTATTACGCACCTTAGTTGCTCCCACATGATACGTTATACGCGCGAGCATTTAGGGCCTTATTACAAAAGATGGTTTAAACCAAGACTAAGGTAAACCCAGGTTTAAAATATACCCATCTCTTTCTTATGTCATACAACAAAAAGAGATGGGGCTATATTAAAACCTAGGTTTTTCTTAGATCATCTTTTGTAATAAGGGGGTTAGGGTCCATCCAGTTCCATTTTTGTAAAAACAATACGTTTTCTCGCTTCAACTATCGCTTGTGTACTGGACGGAGCAATGGCGTCCCTAGTGTGTCGACTCGACGCACGCCACTTGCGCGGTTCTGGCGACTAACGCGCGACTGCATGTGGACGGAATGTATGAACCTCTAATATCGCGCGACCAGGCTCTCGCGTAAAATGCCTCATCGCAAGCTCTTAGTGGAGGGGCGTTCAGTTTTAGATTAGATGATCACTACTCCTATATTGGAACGACCCAGTTGTGGCAGTGCCTTCCGAAAAGACTGCGTTCTAAAATAAAGTTTTATTGAATATTCCAACAAAATAAACACAGCAATATTGTGAAATTAACCGATAAATCGATTTGATACCAATTAATGTTAAAATGGTTAAGTTTTAACGGGTAGGTAATGACGGTTAATTATACAATATTTCATTGTTTTGTCGGAATGTCAATAAAAATACATTTGTAATACATTTGATACCGATTCCATTTGATATTATCAATATTTGTATATCCATGCTTTTATATTCCATACTTGTATAAATAAGAATATTTTTACTGGGAATTCATAATTTAAAGGACCTCGACTGTTATAAAAGTGTCAGATTGTATACAATGCGTTCAATCCACGAAGACGCGCCCCCACTCCTTTTTGTGAGGTAGCCGCGTGGTGCGTATGCAGACATCTCTTATTATTTTGTATTATAATAATAATAAAGTTTATTCCAAGTATCTAAGACTCATATTAGGAAACAATACAATATTTACTTATAGACTATGTTACTGATACAATACAAAAACAAACAAAAATCACCGCTTCAGAATTCCAGTCGAAACTCTGGAGCAACGATTCATTATACAGCAGTTCAATCTGCCTGCAATCAAGCTCAGGATGCTGTTGGAGCTGGCCCGCACCCTGCACACCAGGGATGCACATCTTTTGCGCATTATTGCAAAAAAGCAATCAACTTGCGTTTGTGCGAACATCCCTGATGCGATACAGAAGCGAGGCAGCCCCATCAGCACCCTGAAAGCATTATTATACTGGACGCGAAGTGCACTGTACGATTTTTGCGTAAATTAGCGTGCTTAGACACACATCTATCTATTGTGTGGCGATACAACTAACACAGTATCAATGTATAATGCACACTTCTGCGCTGGTGAGCGCGTCTTTTTGGATTGAACTATCTTTATTACCCAGAGGATGATGTTCAAAGGAATTTCTGATATTGTCAAACCAAAATGAAGAAGTTAATGTGTAAGTTTGTTCTCCGCGTTGAGTTTGGCGTAGACAGAGAATCCAATAGACTGAATGATGTTTTGTTTCATTCACTCAACGAAGAACGCTATCATATTAGCACTTGAAAGAATGAGATGTAGCTACTATATTGTTGTCCTCATGTATGACTTATCAAGTCGTTTGGCATTAAATTTGATGGCAGACAATGCGACTTTCACGGAGTGTTTCAGTGATTTTCATTTGTTTATGCAATTAAAACTTAATAGTACGTTTTAAGTTAGAAAACTATTGGATTTGATATCCGTAGCCGTAGTATAACACCGTGATGCCTGAATGAAAGGGAGTATAGCGGTTACGCGATCTCGCCGTCTATTGGATTCTCTGTCTACGGTATTTAGCTTTCAAATAGTGTCAATTAGTGAAAATATAGAAAATTCTCTACAAGATGGCGCTGTAATTTGATATTGTATAGTATAAATGTATTATTATAAAATATATATAGTTTGGTGCCACTATGTTGAAAAGTGGACAAGTTATGGTTAGCTGCTTTTTATACCATGGCCATATAAAGGATGCTGTCGCATTAGCCAATCCAAGCTTAGGTATTTGTCGAAATGTCAGTACAGCCCCCTGATTCGATTAGTCAGTTGTCGAACGATTCGATAATCTATCTCTTTTTCTCTCATTAGACAGAACGAGATAACAAATCGAATCTATCGATAACTGCTTATCGAAAAGCTTCTGAATGGGGGGGCTGATCTAAGTTACTATCGAGGGCCTTAAAGGGATCAAACACCACGTGAACCTCTGCAATACATTTCTATTGCTACAATTTATTATTCTAATAAATTGTAAAGCAACAGTCATAGCTAGAGTCACTTTCGACGAAGCCCTATGACGGGAGCACTCTAGTGTGATAGATTCCCTCAGACTAGCCAGACGAGCGTAATTTACACCGCGCAATGACTCGCGTAATTTACTGAAACAAAAATACCGATTTTCCGTCATATTATGGCACTAATCACAATATTATATGAAACCGAAAGTTCCCGAAATTACGCGACTCGCTTTGTTAAATTACGCTCGTCTATTATCAGCCTAAATATGGTCATTACTAAAGAAAAGGGCGCCAAAAATTTAAGTCGACTAGTTTAACTAAAGTCGAGTATTTGTAAAAAAGGTGACTTATAATTATAACTTGTGTTCTGCTTGTCGATACAATTATTGCACGTTTAAATCTAAATCGTTTATTTGTGACTAAACGATAATTTGTGAGTTATTAAAGCCATCTGTTACATTTAACAAGGCCCAAGCTAACTCGGCGTCCTAGGAGAACAACTGAAATGGCGCCCCTTGAAACAAAAATTTCGCAATAAAATAAAACACGTAGCTAATTTTAAACCCATAAGTGTTTTATACCGATCAGCTAGTGCTGACCTTCAATGCCTCCCAGTCGAGGGCCCTAAGCCGTCGCTTAAATCGTCAGGAGTCCCTGGAAACCTACCTTTGTAGCACGATCGCTAGATAGTGCAATTTTAACTATGATATACTTGAAGAGCGACAGTTAAAAAACAAAACTAAACACGATTTCCGAAAAACATGTTCTTCGTTTAGTCATAGTTTAGATTTAAACGTGCGTTATGTATTGTAGTATTTCGGCCATTGTTAACAGGTTAAATAACCTGTTTTATGGGCGTAGCCAGGATTTTGCCCAGGGCAAAGCAGATCAGTCAAACAGTAAATATTTATCTTTTCACTAAATCTGAGGCCTGATTCACCTAACTAAAGAAGCTCAGTTGCAGAGTAGTTTCAGTTAAGTTTCGATCAAAACAACGCTTTTCGTATTCTCTTAATTGACGATCACTGTCAGATATTCACACCGATAATTCAGCCCTCATCAAACTGTCTCCCCCCCCCCCCCGC
Organism: Amphipyra tragopoginis; assembly: GCA_905220435.1. Taxonomy (NCBI): domain Eukaryota; kingdom Metazoa; phylum Arthropoda; class Insecta; order Lepidoptera; family Noctuidae; genus Amphipyra; species Amphipyra tragopoginis. Next base: position 23,148,512 of record HG992012.1, on the reverse strand, counting down.
TATGTCCACGCCAGCAACGCCCCGCGCCTCTTGCTCCCCCCACTAGGGGTCGCCCTTAGTGCTGTTGTTGCAGGTAGTCATGATGTTAGTGTACTCGTAGTACAAGTAGTTAGCTTTGGTTAAGTATTTTACTTCCCCCCCCCCCCCCCCCCCATTGGCTGGAGACCCTTCAGGTCTCGCCAATAACTGCCCGGTTACGTAGGAAGGGTCCCCTAGGACCACCTACAGCAGTACAATAGAAAAAAAAACAAAAAAAAACTCAGATACGCTCGCGTAAACTTAACTGCAGCGTCATTGCAACTTGATCGGCGCGTCATGAAATTATGTGGATTAGCCTACTGGCAGTGCAGAATAGAGTTATGTGGCAATTTTGTCCATGTCCACCTTTTTGAGGGTCAAATAAGTATTGTCGGGCATTGGTCTACCTAGTTTAGTAGACATAGAAGTCGGGTTGACTAAATCTAGACTATTTACCCGTTCTTCCCAGCCCCATCTGCTCCACCCTGACTACGCCCATGACCTGTTTTATAAGGTGCTCTTAAATACACCTGTTTTGCTGTAAACATCGAAAACGCAATAAAGTTAAATACAGTTTAACTTAAAAAAAGCTTTTGCTGTTTAAGAAACATTACAAACTATTGTTACTTATTATATAAAATAATCGGATCAGTATTCGCTTGATTACTTGAGAGTCGAAATGAACTCTAGCTTGGAGTCTTTAAGATTCAAATTGCAACGCAGTTTAGCTTCACGCATTTGTTATAGTGTCTTAAGCAGATATACTGAAATATACACAAGTTGTTTTCTATAGTAGTTATATTTGTAACGTTTTTATATTGTAGTGGAAATGTTTGATTATTTAAATTTTCATTAGGGAATGGATGGTGAAATAATGTTCTCTGTTGACATCTAGAAATGTGTAGATTTGAAATTACTGAAAAATAAGAGATAATTGGCCCCGATTCAGTTGAGCAACGATTAAACTTAACTAAATATAATGCTATCCTTTACTTGCACATAAAACATGAAAGAGATGGAAGAATATTAGAACTGTCAAATTAGGTTGAATTAAAATTTCCAAAACTGATTACGGCTGCAGACACACTGAGATTATCTTCCGCAGCTCATTATTGACGAACGTGATGCGTACAAATTCTCCTGCACGCCTCCATCACGAGTATCATACATCGTTACGCCGAGCGTAATAGGGTCTAGAAGTTTCGGACGCATCTTGTGTTCGATCAATGTTAAGTTAACTATATTCGGCGTATTTTCAGCGGCTACAGTCACACTTAAGCGTATTTTGCGTCGCGTATCTTAACTCGGTAATACACGGGTCGATTTTCGCCGCACAGCTAGGGCGCACGGCGAAAATCGACCGTCTAAATGACAATTGGACTAAGCCGCAAGTGACTAAAATCGCAAGCCCCAAAGTTGGGTGCCATCCGACTTTTGCCGTGCGGGGATAAGCCGCATGCGGCGGGTGACTAAAATCGACCGTGTAAATGGTCAGTTGCAGGCGATCGCCCGCCGCATGAGGAGTGTTTTGCGCTGTGTTTTCTGCTAGAAATGAATAAGTCGCATGCGATTTTTGTCGACCGGTGTAAATGGGGTGGTGATTCGATTTTTACAAGCGATGCGACTGGTGACGTGCCGCACGCCTAAGATCGACCCGTGCAAATCCCCCATTAGTTTGTTTTAGCGCTTAGACGACACCTCAGCATAAACCGTCTAAAAACACAGTGACGTTCAACAAGTGAATTGGTTTGACAGCTCTAAAAATGTTCCATCTCTTTCTTATTTTGCCTCTTAATAAAAGATAGCAATATTTTTTGTTTACCAGAAGTTGTGTAACAGAATCGGCACCATTAATTCACTGTTCATTCTCTTATAATATAATAATATTAATCTTATTCACAATATTAAAAGTCCCATTAAATTCTGTCCAGGAGAATTTGCAATATTGAAAAAGAATCTCAATATTTATCTATATTAAGATCAATCGCAAATCTGTGCCATTTATATGCCAATGTACGGTTAGCAAACATTTATTATGACGTTGCTGACTGTACGTTACAGTCGATGGAAGTTTCGCTCAGTTATAAAAACATATTTTGAAGAATCAACATGTTATCAAGCGTTAAATGTAAAAATAACACCTAAACTGTAGGCCGACTACGGCAACAAATAGATCACACGCAAAATAAAAGTAGATAGCAGCACCACCGTAAGACCTCATTACAACCAATCAGAACGACGTAAAATTGACAATTAGCATTGTCAAACCAATTTTAACCAATGAAATTCCTTTGCACCAGCGATAGAGGCGCCATTGCGCCATTATTTCCCCGAGTTTTCTACGCCATTAGGTCCAACCCAGGCAGTGCATCTTCATACAAGTAACTAGGAAACCTAAGATACTATCATGATAAAACCCTATAAAATCAGAATTATTGTTTATGCAAAGAGAAAGGTCTAAATTCACAGATTTTTTAACAGACTTCGAAAAAGGAGGAGGTATTGAATTCGATGTGTATTTTTTTTATGCATGTTCACCGATTTCCTGCACATTTGTGGACTGATTTGAGTAATTATTTTTATGTTGATACTCGTTGAGTTGGTCCCACATGAATTTCATTATGTTTGATTGAGTAATTTATTTTACAATATTACTACTTTGAAAATGAACCTAACAGACGACGTTTTAGTAGTAGAGGTCTACGAATTGTTACACTATTGTTGTCATCTCCAATACCTATAGGTATCTCAATTTGCAGGGTATCCGGCGGACCCCATCCCCCTTATTACAAAAGATGGTTTAAACCAAGACTAAGGCAAACCTAGAATTAAAATATACCTACCCATCACTTTCTTACGTCATATAACAAAAAGAGACGGGGCTACTTTAAAACCTAGGTTTTTCATAGACCATCTTTTGTAATACGGGGGTACAGGTTTCTACATTTACTTGAGACCACTAAAGGCAGTATATAATGTCTTTAAACATAATTATAATTGAGTGACATATTCATCGACTCGTCGTTACCTAAGAATTTTAAAGTCCATGTGAAATACAAAGCCACGACATTAGACTAAGTTATACTTGGACAATACTTTAACTGTATTAATTTATTAACATTTTTAGATATTACTAGACTTAAGTTTATTTCTTAGATTTTTTCGTGAAGTCTGATTTGTACTTTTGTGACACAGGGTGCCATTTTTTTAATGTAATGCGAAGTTGTAAAATAATGCTATGATTGAAACTTATGATATTTTAAACTTGCTTGGTGCAAACTAAATTCCAATATTGATTATTGCGATCATTTTAAATAGGTAATTATAATTTTGATTTTAGTCTGTGTACTGAATGATGAGAGTAAAAAATGGCGGCGAATTTAAAAAAAGTTAGGTTAATTCGTATATACCCGGATGAACTAGTATTAAACGTATTTGATACTTGAAATCTTACTTTATCAAGTACCTAGTTCATCCGGGGATACAGGACCTATTTTTTTAATATTTGCCGCCATTTTTTCCTCTTTGCTTCTTATTGATATTTTTGTCTATTTTAAGTGTTTAACCGATCCCAGTGAAATTGCAATTGATTGAGTAATATTTAATCCGATTCTTAATGACAGCAAATTAACTCTCAATCATAGCATTATCTGAATATTAACTTGAATCTGGAAAAATTCAATCTCATAATTAATTCTAATTTCTTTTACGTTCGACATTAGGTCGTGCTCATATTTTACCTTATCTGTGATACGTTATGTTTGTAAAACGCCGCAATAACAAGTATTATAGGTGTCTTTTAGTTTTTAAAATCTTGAAAACATTTTTTTTATATTTTTAGTTTAGTAATTGAACGCCAATAGCGTTTACGATACACGATTTATGTTACTACATTGTGAGTATGACAAAATCGTTTGTAGTAGGTCGTACGACGATAAATCTTTTGTCATATTGTTGGTAAGCGCTTGGCGTTCAGAAGATAAAGATTATATTTAACACATTAACAGTGGTAACATCGAGAATTCCGTCTCCTGCATTCCAAGCGGTTTTGTATATTTTTCTTTTGTATCTGTTTCTAAGTACAAATGAATAAAGGAATATATTCAGTATTTGCCTTTTAATGTCTCCTACTGCCTCAATGTCTTTTGCGACGATCCCACCTTTCTTTCTCATCCAGTGCAACTCCTGTGGGATCGACAACCAGAAAAACGGCGAAATAATAAAACTGCTTGTCCCAGTGATATGATTGTTTTTTATACATGTAACAGGAATAACGCAAACCCTCAAATACCATACATACACTGAAAACTTACTTTTATTTCATTTTAACTGTTTATTTAAGAAAATAGTTGTAATTTTTTCAATGTTAACTGCATTTAAAATTCAGTCTTAAAACCTTGACATAAGGCTCAACTTTCTTTATTTCAATAAAGACTAATTAGCAAAAACATGATTTAAAAAAATACACAATATTAAAAATGGCTGAAATTCATTCAGTATCCGATTCTTAACAAATTACGTTCAGGGTTTGCTTTTATTATATTACACATTGTATGATAAATTACTAGAGTAAAAACTTTTTTTTACCAAATTTGTTTTCCCTTCCATTTCATTTAAAATCACTCAATTTGTTCCGGGATGCAATTATACTAATCGGTGTTATACAAATCAGATTTATCAGTAATAAAAGAAAACACAAGTCAACCGTAAAATATTCTTTATTATTTTGTAAACAAATTCGAAATTGGGTATTCAAATATAACGGTTAGAACGTACCTAAGGAACATAGAAAATATATTGCGTTCTCAAACGATATCAGTACTAAGTATAATAGTATCTACAGAATACAACACAAGTATCGATAACACTTTATCGACATCGATTTAAGTCTATCATCATTCGTTACATTCTTGAAATCACGAAGACAAGGAATCTTTACGTCGGTCAGAAGTTGTTCTAGGCTAAAAACTCTTTTTTTATCGTTTGTATTTTTATTAGATTCTTTAGTAATAGATCAGAATCTGCCACCGGACATGCGAAATCGTTACTGTGCCGAAAGAATGCTACCACAGACTGCTTGGTTCGCCTTCTGCGTTACATTTTTTTTTTGAGTGTATTTCCACTTTATATACCAATATAGACCCTCCAGATTAACGCCGAGACAGACCGAACACCGGAACCGGTAGCAAAAATATCGGTTAACTGATTGAAAACCGGTATCCTAGCCACAATAATGCCACCACTGATTTCGCAGCGCTGGGACATTAGCAGTTAATAAAGGTTTCGTATAGTCTTCTCGTTCAGAACGAAACCGATAATCATTTCGTCTTATAACCGAAATAAACTGTTTTAACTCCACGCGTCGGATAACTCGTTTTAACTTTTTAATAATAAGTTTCAGAAACATTTCAAGGACGAAACTAACCTTAAAGAGAACTTTATTTCAGAATAACGCTCAATTTACCGATTAACAACAACGAAACCAAAATATTGAATTCCTTACGTAGTTAAGGTCTTACCGGTTTTAAAATTTAACCGGTTTCCGAGCCTTGAGCCAGAGACTTAGATGCTGTCCTTTGCTATAAATGCTGTTTAAAGTTAAGGCGAGTCTGGAATGGCTAGTAAAATAAAGTACACAAATCCCTACGCCTTCGTGATTCTCAAGATATTTATTGAAATATAAAAAAAGTAAACTACATTAGATAGGAATAGTGTGCTCAATAATATTGTCATACATTGGACATCGAGATACAGTACCCGCAGGATCGAGGTGATACAAGAGGCGAGATTATGCCATATACTAGAATGTTCGTTATGGATAGAAAATGGGTTTTTACAAGATTTTTAAGTAATAACATTGTTATGTTAATTATGAGCTTTGATCGAACAACACAATTGTGCGTCTAAATCCTGGATTTTTATATTAGAAGCTGTGTTGGAAAATAACTCCCATTTTTATTCAAAACGATGAGCATAGGCATAGAACTAAAATACTCGTTACTTATGCTTGATTTATTGATAAAACAGATGGGGTGTCCTGCGTTAGCGACAAACGCGACGAATGCGATCAAAACAACAGTAGGCCTAGCACGAATGTTGTGACGTATGGTAACGTAATGTTAATGCGAGTGAATTTTGAATTGGAAATATTCGTTTCGGACATAGTATTTAATTGAATTGAAAACTTTATTCATATCTATGTATGATACAACTTGTGCTTGTCGCATAAATTTAAACTAAAACGCTATAGATCAGTTGTATTTTCGATTCAAAATTCACTCAGAATAACGTTACGTTTACGTTACTATACTTCAAAACATTCGTGCTAGGCGTACAGCATTCTCTGCTGACGGCCTACTTACTACTTTTCATCTAGTCGCGTTTGTCGCTTACACAACGCGGGATACCCCGCTAGGCCTTTAGCACACAGACTGGCGACTACCACACGTGGTCACTTAATCGGAACTATTTTCTAGATAGCGCCACTTTCATGTAAAGGACTTTGGACATTGATGCGGTAGCTGAATAGGCATTAATGTAAACATTCAAGTGTGAATACTGGATTACTGGACTCGGCTATTGCATCAATGAATCCATCGCCACCAGCTCCAGTAAACACCACCAGTCCCAGTAAACACCACCAGTCCCAGTAAACACCACCAGTCCCAGTAAACACCACCAGTCCCAGTAAACGCCACCAATCTCAGTAAACACCACCAGTCCCAGTAAACACCACCAGTCCCAGTAATTTAAGGGTGTCGCCAGTGGCCTGTGTGCATGCCTCAAAATTTAGATTATACAACCAGAAAATAACTTACAGCAATACAGATAATCACAACGCGAATGTTATAGGAATAATATTAGTGCTATTTAATGTACGGACGTGCTTAATCTATTACTGAAGTACGAGGCGTCGAAAAATAACCGAGATTCAGTTCTACTCGAGAATACCTATCTGCTTTTTTTCTTTATACTAATATCTGTACGTGCTTTTATGTAATATTAAGTAACTGTGTACATTCCATGGAAATAATAACTTAGATTGCTTAAACGGACTGCAATCTGGTTGGAAGCCAAATGCAAAATGCAGTTCGTCGGTAATGGGGCCGACTGCATCGTAAGTTCGTAACTGTAAAGATGCCATTCTGGTGGCAACTGCAACCGCAGACCGCGAGCCACACTGATTTCTATGAAATAAATAGCCGCAGGCGACAATGTCGGAATATTCCGATCTGTCCCCCTGATCTGTCCCCTTCGGGGGGCCAATCAGGAATAAAAAAATCGATCTGTTCCCCTGTCACTAAGACGGGACAGATCGAATGAATTATTTGTGGTTCCCCTGCTGTTCTTTATGAGGACAAATAGAAATAAAAAGTTTCGATCTGTTCCCCTGTTACCGACGAGGGGACAGATCGGAATATTCTAGTGTCGCCATGCTCGGAATTACTTTCATATAAGTTCATACAAACCAGTAATGTAGCTTGATTGGTTGGAGACCCTTGAGGTCTCGCCAATAATGGGTCGGTTACGTAGAAACAATCCGCATGGAACTACATGGAGTCTAATAGAAAAAAGAAGTAGCTTGCGGTCTGAGTTTTGCAGTTGCCCTCGGAATAGCACGTTATGGGGTATTTACTCGAGTTGATTATAGCCGTGCGGCAAGTCACCAGTCGCATCGTTTGTAAAAATCGAATCGCCACCCCATTTACACAGGTCGACAAAAATCGCATGCGACTTGTTCATTTCTAACGGAACAACACAGCGCAAAACTCACCTCATGCGGCGGGCGATCGCCTGCAACTGACCATTTACAGTTACACGGTCGATTTTAGTCACCCGCCGCATGCGGCTTGTCGCCGCACGGCAAAATTCGGATGGCACCCAACTCTGGGGCTTGCGATTTTAGTCACTTGCGGTCTAGTCGAATTGTCATTTAGATGGTCGATTTTCGCCGTGCGGCGAAAATGTACCCGTGTAAATCCCCTCTTAAGGGGCAAAGCCCATCAAATAATCGTTCTACCTTGCCTTCAACCCGACGTATAACATTTTACAGCTAACTTTCAACCAAAACACAGTCCGTCAAAAAAAACTACCACAGCAAACAAAACATGCAATGAAAATATAAACTAGAAGTCACAATTCTAGTTGTCCACAACATCGACGCTAGTGCTTTTAGTTCTATTCAACAACTAAGTTACAAGTTCGTACTAACCTCTCTCTTGTCAATTCGCACAGATTTAGCAACCTTTTTAAGGATGCGACACGATCACTGACTTGTTATAGGTCTGTTTGATGTTGATAGATAGAAAAATGTAGATTTTAAATTAAATTGTTCATAATGCTAATACATTCTTTTTGGAATTCAAGCTACAATAGTTTTCAATCCATATAATCAAAAAGAACAGTCCTGACTGACTGACTGACTCATCAACGCCCAGCCCAAACCCTAGGACCTAGAAAGCTGAAATTATGCACAGAGGTTCTCTTTATAATGTAGACATGGAATAAGGAAGGATTTTTCGAAATTCAACCCCTAAGGGAGTTAAATAGGGGATGAAAGTTTGTATGGAAATAGTATAACATATTTATAAAACAAAAGTAATATTATAGCTGTTTTTTTTTCATCTGTCAACATCAACAGTCCGAAATGGGTTCTTACTCAGACAAATACTCAATGTCGAGTAAATACTCAAACACTAACTAAAAACGAGTATTTTACTAACATTTTAGTGTTTATCGAGTATTTACTACTTAGTGTTTATCCGCGAGCCCATCTCTAGTACCATTCCATTTACTTACAAGTCCTCCCCCCTTTAGTGTAAAACTATATCAAAAACCATATTGAGACTATTACTAATCTAGTCTAGATAATCAGGTATACGTGGTAATTTAGACATTACTTAGACATAGTATCAGACATGTATTTTTCTTAAACTACAACTAGTTTTTTGACTAATATTAGGTGAGCTGTGTGTAGAACAAGATGAGAGTTTTATAATATTACAAATAATTTAGATACAGTTTCTAATGTTAGTTGAGCACTTATTAAAGTTTTTAAAGTAAGAAAAATAAGACTATATATTATTATAAGTTGAAAAATATATCTTTAAAACTTAAAATTGTGCTTAGTTAAGCAGAAAGCCACCATAGATAGACGAAAAGCGCGTTCTGAGATATGGCCATTTTAAGGTATTTTGTATACAATAATACAACGGATTGAAAAGTCACATTTATAATAAAAGTTCAGTACACATTATTGTACAAAAAATAACAGCAATGATACCTTAAAACGGCCATATCTCAATACTCGTTATTCGTCGATGGTCGTTTTCTGCTTAACTAAGCTCAATTATAAATAAGTACCAAAATTTATTCCTGAAACAAACTTTTATTATATTCAAAACAAAAACTCTCATCCTTTCAACACAATAATTGAGATTATTCATATTCAAAGTACTCCAAACGCTTCATAATTTATTGAATTAAATTCTTTGAATACAAAATACAATTTCAAACTACCCACCTTCCTAACTATATCAATAATAAATGTGTTACGATAAAACGTGCAAGTGCTTGATATGTGCGATAAATTTGCTAAACTGTGAACTATATTGCTGACCATACCTTACGACTAACAAACTGAGAAATTCACGTCTGAAGACGCTAACAGTCTTATTTATGAAAAAAATAATATATAAAAGGGCTTTTTGTTCTAACATAGAACCCTAAAAAAATAGAAATGTTCGTTAAAAAGTATGTATATGAAGTATTAGAAAATAAATAAATCATGACGTTAAGAGCGGTTACGCACTACATCCGATCCGAATCCGTGAAAATGAGTAACGAAGTAATCACAGAACTATTCGTATGGTAGTTTACGCACTAGATCAGACTTCCGTCATCCGATTTCTCTCCGTCATCCGTGAGTCACCAATTCGGAAAAAATATTGACGGACCGAAGTAGCCGTAGTACTGTTTGTATGAACGCTTTCGCATTACCTCGGATTCAAATCGGACATATGCCAAAGATGGCCCCTGAATTGCTTGGATTTCAATCAGAGATCGGATTAGTGCGTAAGCAATATCCGAATTCGGTCCGAGATTTTTAGACTCTAGATCCGTATATTCGCGAATTCGGATCGGATGCAGCGCGAAAGGCAATATCCGAATTCGGTCCGAGTTTTTTATATCCGTATTTTCACGGATCGGATGCAGTGCGTAACCGCTCTTAGGCTCTACCGTTAGCAGAAGCGATGACTGAGTATTTCAAAATAAAATCGTCTTATTGGTATACACGGCTACATATCAAGCTATACATTTCCAGTATAAGCTGACCTCTCATTGTACGAAAAGCAATACGAGCAGGGCCTTCTCCAGCTTGGCGCCGAGGCGCAAAGGGCACTCGGGCGCCAGGCGTAAGAGGCGCCTCGGCGCCAAGGTGGGTGCTGAAGCCCGAGAAATTATTTTACTCAGCGCTAATGGGGTGGGAGACATGCTGAAATGTCATGCTGAAATGTCATGCTGAAATGTCATGCTGAAATGGCATGCAGAATGTATTGCTTGTTATGTAACAGTTGATGCAGAAATAAAATGTATTTAGCTAATTCGATTATCATATGAAAACAATATTTTCTTTAAGTAAGAGCTATATCAATGAAGCAGTAGTGTTATTTCCAGATATAAGCTGAATTTGACATGACGTAACAACCATAGTGCAAGCTACTAGTAACATGTGAACGGATTGAAAATGGTAAAATCGTTACTGTTATTTATGCTAAATTCAATGGAACCAACATTAAACTTCCACAAATCAATTTTTACCACGACAGAGCCTCTTTTGTTTAAAAAATAAAGAAAATCATAATTGACATACGTAATTCATAATTACTATCAATTATAATACGTATCACGACATCGAAATACAAACTCAAATACGTGCACGCCGTGCCGGCTTTAGGGGCGAGCGACCGCTGGGCAGTCGCCTCGGGCGCCAGGGTTAAAATCGCCCGAGGCGCCAAGGCCAAAGGCCCATAAAGTAATCGGTTGAAAATGAACAACTTCACTAGATTTGCGAACAAATTGTAAACTTATTAAATCAAATTTAAATTGAAACAAACTTGATCAAAAACAGTAATTTTGCCTGTTGGTCACGGCAGAATAATAACCAGTAAGAAATCAAGGGCGCTAAAACGATCTCACCCGGGGCGCCTGAACAGCTAAAGCCGACGCTGCGTACACAAGCTTAAAGCCGCGTTTCATTAGGGGACATATGCCCGAGACACATGTCGCCAGCAATGTCCGGCGACATCGCTAGACGCCACGTCGCCAGACATGTTTCCACAGCATTTTCGTGCTATAATGTCACGTGATGCGTGAATACGCGGCTTGAATCCGCCGCACATCTTCCAATCATCGATAACATGCAGTCGACGATGTATCTTTAGCGCATACATTATAATCTATACATATAAAAGGAGAAGCTGACTGACTGACTGATCTATCAACGCACAGCCTACACCGCTGGGGTTAGAGAGTTGAAATTTTGACAGTAGGTTCCTTTTATAACGTAGGCATCTACTAAGAAGGGATTTTTCGAAATTCAACCCCTAAGGGAGGGGATATAGGGGATGAAAGTTTGTATGGAAAATCGTCACTTAACGGGTTCAAAATTTCACGCAAGCGAAGCTGCAGGCGAAAGCTAATTATTATGTATGCGCTAAGGTACGAAGGTAAGGTATCCTGACGATAGGTACGAAGACGTGTAGCGGACTTTAGAGCATTAACAGGCAGGTGCAGGCCACATAGGAGAAACGGTGGGCGAGGACGAGTCGAAGACGGGACGCTCCTTCAGTTTACTTTCATTCTAAATGTATTGAAGCGTCGCGATGCAAAATATACAGAGGCGACAGGGCGCGGGCACAACGCTTCGTCATCTGCGCCTAAGGGCTTTTTCATTGTCATGCATGTTTGCGCCCGCGTGCAGGCCAGCCACGTATGCTTGTTGCGGGCCGCACGCTGAGCAGATTATTTTCGCCTCGCCGCCACAGTATTGTGCGTGTCGTCAGGAAGAGAAATCGTGTCAAAATGAATGTAAAAAAAATGATCATACAACGTGCGTGCGACCCGCTTGACAGTAAAAACAACACTGACTGTCAACGTTCGCCACACGCACACGGGCGGCACGCATCCGTGCGAGCCACCCGCGATCCGCCTGATGGCGCGCATGACAATAAAAACATGTATGATACGATAGTTTGCGGGCAGCACGCATGCGTAGTTGGCCAGCACGCGGGCGCAAACACGGATGACAATGAAAAGGCCCTTATTGCAAAACACAAGCGAGACGAGCCCCGGGCGCAACGACGGTGCGGACTGGCGCGCTGTGCCCGAATTTCGCGCGCTGCGGCCCTTAGCAAAATTGGGACTAGAGATTGGTCTGTAGTCACGCCCGCGCCCGTGCCTCATCTCTTCTGTTTAGTTTGAGAAGTCACGTCCGCGGCCCGTGCGCACCGCATCCTCGCCCGACGTCTCTTCTGTGTGTCCTGCGCCTAAGACGGCATAGATAGGACGTGGCTTTGAGACATGGTGTGCATTTTGTTATTTCTTAAGGACACAATCATTTCTTGTGTGAGATCACTACTGTTATTTTTTTTTATGCCTTATAGCCGTCTCCTGCTGCAGTAAATAAATAAGCGTTATATGAACATCCCATACGATGCAAAGCATTTACAAAAAACTAGAAGAAATACTAAAAACTAAAATTTTACTAATAATTCCACTAAATTTTATTATCATTATTCGTTTAGCACTCGTTTTTAAATTCGTTCCAGCTGCGCCTTTGAATTGACCTTCTAATTTGATTCTAAGGTCATATATTGCCTTCTATGACAGTGCTTGGACCAACGACTCCTAACTTTCTCTTAAAACCACACATTTATCTCAAAACATACATATATTGATACAAGGTGTTACCCATTGTTCTAAGTATGAGTATTTAGGGGATATTTTCAAAATCATTTCAACACATGTGAAGATTTTTCGAAGTTCATTGTGTACCAAAATTGAAATTGATGACGAAGTGTCTCCCAACATTTATCGACGCGGAATCGACTTAGGTCGTCCGAGCCGAGGCTAACGACATCGGTTACACCCCTACGCCCGTAGATACGTATAAAGCTGTTTCCGACCAGTTTAAGCGAATTCTGCGTCGATAAGTGTGGGGTGATCCTAACGAAAACAAATTCTATTTTCCGGGAGAACGACACGTCTTTTTAACTTTTAATTCACATGATTGAAAAGCGAATGATTTCATTTTTTTCATTTAATCACAATGCTGCGAAGGATTTTGCAAAAAGTACTGTCAAAATCTCCCAAATTGATCTGAGAATTCAGCTAGACAGACATGTTAAGGCTGGTATATTAACATTAATTCTCTGATTAAACAACCGTTTACTCGAAAAATATATACAACAAGATTCTATAAAGAATGGGATTCAAAATGGCGACGCTTCTTTTGCTGTCGTTATTTACCGTAATCGTACATCTCGCTCACGCTCGTTACCGTGAGCGAAAAACAAATAGTACCTCCATCATTTTCAATCCCATTCTTACAGTGCAACAAATCTAAGAAATACCTTTTGAAGTTTCACATTCGACCACTGGTGTCTGAACGGAAGCTCGCCGAGCAATCCAATTGGCTAGTGGTCAAATTCGGCGGCCGCAGTCAAGGCACTGAAGACATGCCTAGTCGAATAAATCTGAAAATCTGACAGCTGTCAAAATGTACTTCTTAGATTTTTTACACGTCAGTTTGTTTAAACAGAGAATTAAAGTTGGTTATCACCAGCCTGTCTGAGAAAGTATCCCCCGATGCTTTCCTTAACCCTTTTCCTTAACATTGCTGGATAACGCCCTACGATCCTATCCCTCCTCACAACACCGTGCGATCTATCGCATTCGTTTAGCACCGACTTACTACAAAACATCTACGTTGGGTCACTAACAGTAACTAAACAGTTATGGACTAGTGTGGCGAGGTGTGGCGAGCGGAGTCTTTCATACAAAAATGCTGATGATATAATTTATTTAAATATCACTTGCGTTTACGGTGCAGAATCGTGAGGAAACTTGCACAACTTAGAGGGCTCCATAAAAGCCGGCGCACATCTGACGAGGCGCAGTGCAGGGAATCTTTCACTGACAAACCATTATCAACTTTGCTAGAGTTTAAATTTTAAGTTGTACGAAAGACCATTTATTCTCGCCACATCCTCGATGTGAGATCAAGACAATGTTAAAGTGCCGACTTGCTAACTGTTACATAATATCTAGTGAAAATTGGCACATAGTTACGATGACGTCATCAGTTACTATCATTACTATAGGGGCACTAATGATACTATTTTAAGAAGATAGAGTATTTGAGGAGGAAATGCCTCTCATGTCTTTATATTTTTTTAGGATTATTAGAATAGAATTTATTATTATTTTTTCCTTTCATGCTTTATATAATTATTATTGCAGATTTCTATCTAAACTTCGATAAGATATATTGTTTAGAATATTACTTTTTAACGATTTGGATAGTTATAACAGTTTAAAATTTAAATTATTGCATATAAAGGTGAATCAATATTAGTTAGGCCCGGTTATATTCATACTTGAATAAAAATACCACATCAAAACACAGCTGTGAGGCTGCTTAAAATTACAATATACAAACACAAAACTTAACATCAAAAAGCAAACATTACAATTTAATAATAACATAGAAAATATCCCAACGTTGGGACATACAATATTCTTATAAAGTTTCATAATTATATCATAATATACTTCAGCTCGAATCATTAGATCGATATTTGAAGTCATCAGAAGTATTCCTTTCTATATAATTTCTTAGATCCAATCCTACCAACCTTGTTCGGTGCAAAAATTTCACTCGAAATCTTCGTTAACGTTAGAAATAAGGCTCACACAGAAATTTAAGGTCCAACCCAAGGATATAGGGTGTACAGTCCACTTAAGATTTGTAAGACATGAGAGGGGTGGGGGGAGTTCAGCGGGGTGGAGACGCCGCGGCGAGGCGCTGCCGGAGCCTCGCGAACTTGCTGTGCACCAATCGCAGCTGCGTCCGGAGCCTCGAAGACAGCTCGCGTTGCAGCGCCTGCACTTCCACCAGCTCGCGGCGCAACTGCTGGTAGTCCGAACGCACCTGCGTTTAGAAGTCAGTGTTGTACGCAGAAGATGATGGGTAGGTCAGCTCCGTCTAACACGAGAATTGAGCATTTTATTTTAAATTAGGAGCATTTTACTTTTTTGTAATGTTCTACGAATAACATAATTGTTTTTCAAAGAACAGATGAATGATATTAATTTCTGAATGTATATTTTTGCAATGAAACTTGTCTTTACTTAAGACAGTTTCGGCAATCATTGAGTATTGAATTGTGTTAATATTGTTAGTCGGAGTTGACTTACTATTTCTATATAATTGACACCGACAAAAAACATATAATTTTAAACCCAGATTTTATTATTTCTTCTAAAACATCAACAATGTATGTCAACAATCTGTGGGGCAACAGTGAACTCACAAATAATATTTGTTGAGTTCTTAAAAATAGTTGTAAAAGACAATTTTGGAGGTACCATTTGAGGCGCACATCTTCAAATTATTAAGTGAAGAAGTAAATATTTCGATTCAAAAACTCGAGGATTTTCCATAATTTTTTGTCGGTGTCAATTGTACGCACAAGATGGAAAGAAAACAACTAATGATATGAATATGGTGGCCCATATCTTGAAGTATCCTGATGGCATCGTGAACAAGAAGTAACGAATAGGTATAGAAGAGAAAATAAACATAGTATAGATAACGAAAGCTGGATAGTAGACAATAAATATACATGAATATCATCTATTATATAACAGTTATACGAGGCGCTTCGTAAGTGCAAAGAACTCAGGGATTCATTATAATTATTACAAATTCATTAGCTTTCTCTTTTCTCGAGTTATACGTGAATAGCTCATGCCGTGGTGAAAAGATTAGCCAGTAGGGTTGGTAGCGAGGCTGACTGCCTAGGGTGCGCCGGACGTACTTAAGTATGGTCGTCACTCGGCTTTTAAATTCATTAGTAAAGACTCTAAATACGAACCGAAAAGATAGGACTTGGTCAGAAATATCTTTCTTATATTTTGCCTGCTTGAGATCTTTCAACTTGGGCGTACCCAGGGTTTGGTGGGGCAAGGCAGCACAGTCAAACAGTTAATATTTATCTTTCCAAATCCAAATCTAGAAGTGCTGAATGAAGTTATGGATATTTTGCCCATGCCCTCCTTTTTGAGGCCTAAATAATTATAAGCAGGCATTGGTTTACCCATTTTAGTAGACATGGGTGTTCAGTTGACTGAATCTAGACTATTTACCTATTCTTGTCTGTGCCAGAGCGGGGCAAGCGCCCCACCTGCCTCACCCTGGCTACGACCATGTTCTTAAATGTAATCTGTGGACCAGAACTTCCACCAACTGGCGTCGCAATTAATCTAGACGAAGATGGCGAGATGTGTTTAATATCTGCGGTATTTAACTTTATTATAGTCTTTATTTGTCAATCCCTTTGTAATTGCAGTTACGAGTCGCCTCATCTAATCAGACGCATATCGAAATCGCGACACTGTAAGTCCCGCAACGCATAGTTCAAGCCGTAAGCGACCCCGACTTCTGAGGCTTTGAGCCAGGCTTCGACTCGGTACCACAGCCAAGCCCGACTGACAGCTATATATCGATAAGCATGACCTTGTGGCTTGTCGGTTTTCACTAAATTATCTGGATTTCATTTTGTTTTTGTTGCACTGAGTGGACCAGGGAACTGCTAGCTTAAAAGTCACTTCGAAAGATAAGAGAGTTCAAGTGCAATCGACTATGCACCTAAGTAGGGTGCTGACTGTCCCAGCCCTTAACTGCTATGGCAATCCTAGAAGGCATATTTTTCTATTTGTTACTCTTATGTGAGTTTATTTCTTACGTTAACCTGCATTATTCTCATTCTATTTCTAACACTACTGAAATGGAATTGTCATGAACTACTATTTTGAAAAGAGTATTCTTGGAGTTTCTTGCCGGCTCTTCTCCATGCAAGCTACTTTTTGGAACCGTGCACCTAGTTTTGACGTTTTAAAAGTGCCTGTAATCTGGTCTATTTGAAATAAAAAACTTTGACTTTGACTTTGTAGGGTGCAGAGTAGACAATTACTTAGTACTTTTTGAACTAAGTAATTCTAGTCTATTTTGAATAAAAGAGTTTTAAAGTTGAAATTGCTGGAATAAACTTGTTTGGTCCTATGAATAATTCTCGGTTCAGGCTAAAAGGGGGATGTTTTTTTCAGAAAAAACCTCCGCTCCGAGTAATATGACTTGTGCAATAAAAATGTCGCAAATGTCGATAAGAGTATCTTGGGTTTTAATACTATGACTGACCAACTACGTTGTATTCACTTTGTGGGTTTTATTATATGTGCAGAACGTGAAGCAAGTACAAAGAGAAGTTGGCCTAAGCAATTGTGCACTGTGATACCAGCTAGGTCCTGACGTCATCACAATGTGCGTGGCCTTTGTCAGTCTGTCGGCACTCATCCTGTGCACATTACATTCGCGCTCCCATCCTATTTTATTGTTTTTTTTTGTTATTTGAAAGAAAAAGATGAAGTGGTGTATGTTATCTTGAAAAAGCTACTCGGATAAACGTTCTGATGCCATAGATGGCATAACATTTCACTTGTAAATACTGAAGCTTTTAATATTTTTTTAATCTATTCACCGCTAGATGGAAAATATAGAAGTAGGCGAGGTGTAACATTCCCCTCGCCCTGCGGAATGTCACGCATTGTACTATCGGAAAATCACATTACAACATCTCCTCTTTGTATTTGCTCCGTGACGCAGAATTAAGAATATTCTATTCGACGTTTCGACAAAAATGCACCTCAGCTTAACCGTTCTTGGACAAGGCGTAGGTAAGGGTTGTTCAAAGATTTTTAAACAAAATAAAATTACACTGCACACACTGCAGTTTCACTACGAACGCCTATGACAGGCGTTACGGATCAGAAGAAGCCCAAAAGTCAGACAACCTGTCGGCTAGCCCAATAACTGGGTTGCGGGTAGGGTTACCCTCCGTCCAGATTTATCCGGACATGTCCGGACTTTCGGCCTTTCATCCGGACTTCGCCCGGCTTTTTAATTTGTCCGGATTTTTGACTTAAATGGAAAAAAAGATTTAATTTTCGCATTATATTGCTTAAAAATAAAACATATTATATTAAATCAGTCTTCAATCTTTATTAAACTACTCTTATTTCAACTTTAAACAATCAATGATTTCAGTTTGTGACTAAAATGTCCGGACTTTTTAACAAATGTCCGGCTTTTTGTCAGGACTTTTCAAATTTCGAAATGATAACCCTAGTTGCGGGGGTCTGATGGCAGTCGCTCCGTGTAATACTGGTATTCAGCCGGATCTGGTTAGCTGGAAGCTGACACCTACACGTTTGGGGAAAGGCAGAACAAACACTGCAGTGCCACTGTTGGCCAAAATTCATCTCAGTGCAACATTATTAAATCAACAAAGTAGTAATCATTAGCAACATAATTATTAACAATTATAATTAACATAATAATAGAAAAACAACAAGCCATAAGCAACATGACCGTATAATCAGTAATCTGACCTGTCACGACACTAACGCATCGGCTGAAAAATAAATATTATATTTATACATACATATTATCTTGTATATATATTGAGGTAGACCTACTGCAGTTAGTGGGCGTATAGATAGGTAGTACAGTTTAATGTATTATTAGGTATAATGGTACAGGAAAAGTACAGTAAATGTTCTTGGTCAATAATTCAATGGAACTTCCAGTTTTACTAACGTTTTTAACATTTCAACCACAGTAAAATTATTTCTATTTTTAACCGAGGAACGTTTTCGGGACGAAGGTGACGTTTTCTATTCGTCGCGATTAATTTTATTATATGACCATTATTTGGTGCTTTTAAGATTTATTGCAGTCTGTTTTTCAATCAATCTATCAAATTATTTATTTAATCAGTTTTTTTTCAGTACAGACAGTATTCTATCAGTTTTTCGTTTATTCATTGTAGAAACACATGAATTGTTATTTTTAAATAACATTTAAATACACATACACACCATAAGAAAAAACCGGCCAAGTGCGAGTCGGACTCGCGCACGCAGGGTTCCGTACTATTATCTATAAAAAAACACGTTTGTTGTATGGGAGCCCCCTTAAATATATTTATTGTTATAGCGGCAACAGAAATACATCATCTGTGAAAATTTCAACTGTCTAGCTATCACAGTTTATGAGATACAGCCTGGTGACAGACGGACAGACGGACGGACAGCGGAGTCTTAGTAATAGGGTCCCGTTTTACCCTTTGGGTACGGAACTCTAAAAACAATATACATTTAAAAATATAGTAGCCCATCAGCATCGGGAAAAGGGTCCAAGCTACCGGTAGTCAGGGCCTCAGAGAGAAGAACTTTCCAGAATTACTGCTTTCTGTATCCAGCCGCCCAACGAGAGCCTCATCAGATGTTGGTCGAGGCTCTTGGCTATTAAACGATTCGCCGTAACTACTATTGGCGCAATGACTGTGCTAAATCAACATGTGACAATTTTTTTGTTTTCCTGTTTTTGCACCCGTTCATTTGAGACAAGAACGTCTTAAGTCCGAAAACCGGATTATTCAAAAAACGCCTTTACTCAAACATTTCGAAGTCGTTTTCTGAAAAAAAATTCGTACTTAAGACGTTCTTGTCGCAAATGAGCATAATAACCACTTTGTCTTACTGGTGTAGTGGTTAAAGGTTTGACTGCTAATCATAATGTTAAAGTTCAAATTTAGACTTTATTGCAGTCGTACTAAATAATATATCAATTTGAGCTACTGTCCTTTTCCTGCACAGCTTTGTATTAATAATCCATTGTGTATATAAATATTAATTATATTTAGTACCTTTATGTGTCAAGACATCCTCAACTCAAAACATGCGTAAGTACCAGTCACACTATCAGTAATTACGTGACTAAACCATTGTTAGCCATACAGTGACGTCATAGGAATTTATATGAGTCACATAGTAGACAGGTGCAGTAGTTTCACTCGATAACAAGCTCTGGCTCGCATAGACGCCGAAAGAAAATATCGTCCAAGCAAGTGCAATAGTTGGTCAAAAGTGTGCCATTTTATTTACATCATATCTCAATCTATGATTTAGATTAAACTATTAAGGCTGTTACTGGAAAGTGTCGTCCTATTTGCCAAACGGTTGCGCGACCGTGCGATGCGATCGTAAATGCTCAATCACATTTCTTAATGTTAGTATATATATATATATGTTAGTATATTATATAGTTTAATTGAAAATCGTAATAGCAAAAGGAACAGCACTTGTTCTTCAAAGGGACAGGCGCGTAGTATTCTCAACCGATAAGCGTGTATGGCAAGATGTATGACTGTGGACTTAGCCATCAAGGGAAAAAGGCGCATGTTTATGTATGAAAAATTGTAATAAAACAGTTTTATCTGATAGATTAAGATATTTGATTTAGCATTCGCAGCATCGCATCGCACGATCGCGGGACCGCCCGCCATTAAGGACGACGCGACGCCTGCAAGTTTGTTATCGGGCGTTATTAAGAGTTGTCCTTCTGACAATTGTTTTGTAGTACACACCTTAATATGAGTCATATATATATAACAATGTCCCTGGTATACAGAATATGTAAATACTTAATTTAATTACAATTAATTAACTGAAGAGTTCTAAGCTTTACTTTATTCTATTAGATTAAGTAAAGCGTGTCTGATCTACTTTGGGAATTTGGAAAAGTGTAAAAGTGGTGGTAATCCCAAGTGTTAATGGGCGGGGGTGGAACTAGAAGGCAGCCTTGACAAAGGGCGGCAAACGTCATGCTAAGCAGAAAATACCTTTGTCAAAGGTATATCTTTAATTAGAAAAATAGATAAATACTTTATTTTTGTACTGTGTATTTATTTTCCTTGTCTTGACTGCAGAATACATCTTTCATAATTATTATAGATATAAAAATTATATTTTTTTATGCCGGGGCCACATTAACGTCAAACACCATTAAATATTTATAATATGCTGAGTTGGTGACCTCTTCGGCATGGGCATGCTCGACAGCATAACATGTGCATGTTTAATTCTTATTCTGTTCTTATTGTTTATGCTGTTATTGTGACATTGGCTAAATAAATTTAATTTCTTCTTCTTTCTTTCTTCAAATAATGCATTAATTTGCATAAATGCCTGGTATTCTTGTCACTTATTGCGTTAATTAATGGTGTTAGGCGTTAGTGTGGCCCAGGCATACAAAATAATTATCAAGAAAATCTCAACCAGTTGTAAAAGTAAGATACTTGGAGCATAACGTTCCACTCTCACCTCGGAGACAGATTTGAGCAGGTGCATGATGCACATGTCCTGGGTATCGATGGGCGCCACTAGCTCTTTCTCCACATTGTCCATCTTCCACTCCATCATGTCCAGCTGTTCATCTGTGCGCTTCACCTGGCCATCACCCAGTATATGGTCAAAGGACTTAGTTAAAAAAAAACAAAGATAAATTAAACTAACATGATTTTAAAAAGAAAGTACGCAATATGCGGCTGGCAGATGCGTCCAATGTCAATCTCACCTGCAATTGGTGAACCCTGCTGGTAAGCAGAGTGGGAGCTAAGGGTGGTATGATCTGGTAATGCATAAGTATAAAACTGTATAACCATTCAACAAAGCTTCAGTATCTAAACAGCATTGCATTGTTTCATTTCAACAACCCCTAAATGGCGATCCTGCCAGTTCATAGTAATGTAGTTATCAAATTAAACATTCCAATCACAGAAAATGGGCAGCATCATGGTGATATCATACATTAATTAACTCTATCACAGCTTTGGTATCACTCTGAGTAACTCTCTATTAAAAAAAAGACTAGAATATAAAGTCTGGTTCTGTGGGCACCAATCTATTTGTATGGCTAATGTGAGTTAAGTAGAGATATAAAGAAATCATAGTTAATGCCTTCACACAGACTAAGAAACAAGGGTACAATAAGATACCATTAATAATAGTATTGTATCGGCTTGGCCATTTATGAATGATCAATTGCTAAACAATATATTAATATGTATAAGTGTATGTTTAATATTTTAAGTCACCAAGAATACAAAAAACTAGATCAATATTACAATCTCTAGTTAAATAGTCAAGGCAGACAACCTCCCACATATAGAGCCCAAATACAAATATAGAAATGTAGGACATAGACCAAATTAGTATAAGTGTGTACTAATCAATATGATTATATGTTGAGACGAGAATTGCAGAACCCACTGATGAGTAATGAATAAAGTCAACTTATGTGTTAATGAAGGCAAAGATGAGAAGTGATAACATAGAGAGAAATTAAGGAATTGGCTCTGGATACTCTGGATAGAGAAAGATGGAGATTGCTACACTGACAAGTGGGCAGCACTTAAATTTTGGATAATGATATGATATTGTTTCAATCACAACAATGTTTGCCAGGGTCGAATTTAACAGTTTGGAAGCCCTGGAGCGTAGAAGAAATGGAGGCCTGTTGAAATGTTTTAAAAAAGTACCTGGTGAATGTGAAGTTTTTTCAGAAAGGATGTCATTTGTTTTCTTATCTAAAAAAAATCTAACTCTCAGATTGTGGTGGCATCTGTCTTGTGGAGGCCTGGGACTAAAGCCCCGTGCTATCCCCTTAATCTGGCCCTGATGTCTGCTATTATAAGTATGACCGGTAGCACTGAAGGCGTGAATCAATATGACACCAGTACATTAAGAATCTAATACAATAAGACTGCTGGGGTGCTTGGGCTGTATGTATGATGACAGGCACCTCAAGATGATAGCTGTATGTTGTACCTACATGCACAGCTCAAATAGTCCTAGAAATATGATTTTTATGAATGAACACCGCATTTTAGTGACGAATGTCATAGTTGCACAGTAATGTTCTACTTCAAAGACAGCTCAGTTAAGACTTCTTCATACAAAATTATGTAAATATTTAATTTTAACGAACGAGGATGTGTACACAAGGTGTTTAAGGCAACAATGTCGGAAAATTTAATACTATGGGTCATGACGTTAGTTTATGATGATGTTTGGGTATAGGACATACGCTCCATTTAGCTCTCCAGCTGTATATTCCAGCAGTTTATTATTTTTACAGAAGATGCGGCTCTGTGACCTACATTTCGATTCCGCGATTAACTGTACTTCATAAGTTGAACTAGTCGTAAATAGAACTGTTGACTCACCGTTTCTTCGAGTTCCTCCACCGAAATTTCCTTTTCACTCATGTTTGAAACACACTTAATAATTTTCTAGTCAAAATCTAAATGAAAACAACAGACTTGAGCAAACCGACCATTTTCATCCGGGAAAATGACATTTATTGAAAATGTCAAGATGTCAAGTGGTTGGGATGGGCAACGAAACGCTACAAAGCAGTTGGTACTGAATTCGACGTTAGTGAAGTTACATACAACGAACAAAACGTAATTTCTGAGTTTTTGGCGGTAAATTTCAAAATTTCTCGACATTACAATGTTTCCCGCCGAAACTTGAATTATAATATATTTATTTTGGGATATTTTACTGTTTAAATCCCTGTTTACCAAATTAAAGCTAAAGTTAAGCAATGCGAGCAGACTTTTGGTAAGTAAATCATCAGTTTTTGCCAGAACGACCTGCCGATGATCAGTATGGTTGCACATGAATGGCGCCGGTCATTAGCAGTGGTATGGCCACGAGTACATTGTTATATGGGTATGGTAGCAATACACAATTTATTTGATCAGGTTATGATGAGGCAATATCTGGCTAGCGCCGCGATATATTGCGACTGAAGTATGTACCTTGCCTCGTTCGAAGCAATATTGCCTCATGTTATGGAAAAAAAACTCAAACGAGAAGGGTGCCTTGTTCTTTACCTTACAGAAAATTATTCAAGCATATTATGTACAGAGCTGCAGGTTGTAGCTGGTAGCGTAATCACATGGATTTTAGATACAGTTTATCGAATCGTTAACCCTTTAACCGCCACCGACGGTTATTGACGTCAAATTAAAACGTGCTCACGACGCCTCCGACGGCATGTCACGTCGAAAACACCACTTTTTTACAATTCAAAAGTTTGACGTCCATAGACGTCCGTGGTGGTCAAAAGGTTAAAATTTTAAACTAGCCGTACCCGCAACTTTGTCTACAGAAACATAAGGTAGGTACTTAGCTCATCACCAGCGTTGCCAGATATTTTTTTTGGCAAAGCGGGATTTTGAAACTTTTTGAGTAAAAAAGCGGGATTTTTTTGTCGAAAGCGGGACATAGTAATCAGTAGTTTTTAAATACTTATCTTTTTATTTGAGTGTTAAATTATGTTTACATAAATTGCCCTAAAAATGTATTTTAATGAAAATACGTTTATTACAACAATAACTGTCTGGTTGCCATATAGGTAGGCAGTTGAGTCTTCAGAGGAATATAATTATAAACCAATATAGGTAATATATACTATATAAATTAAATGTACTATAATTAAGTTAGAATTATTTTTAAGAATTACTTATTCATATTTCTGTCGGGTAAACCTGAAAAGCGGGACATTTAATTTTCATTCCAAAATCGGGACGTCCCGCCAAAATCGTGACATCTGGCAACGCTGCTCATCACCCACATTCAATAGCATGATAATTTGTACCCTTTATGCTGACCCGTTCTTTAATAGAAATCTTCGACATATTTCAAGCAAATTGAAATATTGCATGCAATATTTCAAAGTATTGGCGTGAAGCTTAATTAAACATAAAAATAGACAGAAATTCTAAAAACTTCTGTTTTGGTATCAGTATCATTTCTAGTAAGTATACGTAGCAATTATTTTTTTCAATAAGAATGTAGTTTTTGCTTCGTTACTATTTTATTAGATGTATAGATATAGTTTCGACCACTTGCTTGTCTTGTTATGAACCAAAGTATGAAATAGGGAAAGGACAACAAAAAAAACGAACTCATTAAATTATATACACATTTATTTTTTGTCTTTAGTTTTTACACATTTAAGAAATGTAGACGAGATTTAGTGACACTATGGAACCATTTTGGCCATTAGCAGTCCCGATATTACCCTTTATACAAACCTATAGTTGCGTAATAGCAACTACATATTAAATTCACGTGTCGTTTATATTAATATCCACTTAAATATACTCTACTAGGAAAGTATTACAATACAAGAATACTTTTTAATTCATTGCTGTTTATAATTTATGCTGTATTCTTCAAACTTAAAGTCGTTAAACGCAATGTAATAATTAATTTCAATTTTAACACTCTCCTAGTAATTCTAAGTTTTTTTTTTACACTTAGAACATTTAGTTTTGACACCTCTAATTGGAACATTATTAATAATAAGCCGTACAAATTAATTGAGAGTAAAGTAACAGCTAGGTACTGAATATCTTTGAGTAATTTGATTTTGAAACGTATATGTAATACTTAAATTCAGTTCGACACAATACAGAGATTGCATGGCGGCATATTAATAAGGTTACGTATTGACAACCATAGTATCTGGAATAATTCTTGAATCGGGACATTATAATTTGCGTTTGGGAATGTAACTAGTGTAGACGACGCAACTTGTACATTGTGTCGAATCGATTTAAGCAATTTACAGACTAGCAATTCGATTATAATATAAAATCACCATAAGAAACATGTCTGCCTACATTCAACATCTTTTTTTTCGCGCCATTTTTTGACGCTAGTATTTTCATATTTTGAAAGAATGGTGGGAACATAGAATACAATATTGCACGTGCATTCGATACAAATATAGTATGCTAACATCCGATAAACGTACACACGGCTACACATCAAGCTATACAAATCCAGTTTACACTGACCTCTCATTGTAAGGAAATCCTATACAATGCGAGATCAGCTTATACTGGAAATGTATAGCTTGATCTGTAGCCGTGTGTACAATAATTAGTATTTATATTAAAACTATGTTACATCCACGGATTGTCTGCGACAGTCGGTAAAAGAAAATTAAAAGAAACTATAACATCGAACAATTAAATAAAACACTAAGATATTTGTACAAAAAAAAATTAAAATTTCATTTAATTCGTATACAAGAATGTACCGCGATATTGACTTGGTCATGTATTGAAAGTTAAAAAAATATGAAGTGCTCAAAGGCACAGAATATTAAGCTAAAGCAGTACTTCAACTACCTACAATCGTCTGAATTGACACACTCACACAGACACGCACTGCAACAAGACATCTAAGGTAAGTTCCGGATACAGTCACATACAAAAACAAAAAAACTACTCAGTATACAGTGCGTGTCTGTGTGAGTGTTTCAATTCAGGCGATTATAGTTAGTTGAGGTACTGGTTTAGTTTATATATCTTCTGTATCAAAGGCTTGAGGTCCACGGTCATAATGTATTAATAAGTAAATATAAAGTACTTAGAAGTATATCTTATGCACTCGTGCATTTAGATCATTCTCACTAAACTTGTGTTGTGACGTCATCACATACGACGTGCGTGCGCGCAGGTTTACGTTCAAGTTTTTATTAGACACTAACCCCCTTATTACAAAAGATGGTCTAACAAAAACCTAGGTTTTAAAATAGCCCCGTCTCTTTTTGTTATATGACATAAGAAAGTGATGGGTACATTTTAAAGCTGGGTTTACCTTAGTCTTGGTTTAAACCATCTTTTGTAATAAGGGGCTAAATGTTACTTACTTATTTGTCTCGTAAGATGAATACACGTAAAGGGCAAGAATAAAGAAGATAGAAGCGCTAATAAAATCAAAGAACGCTTGATTACTTTGCGGATTCAAAAATGCGAGCCTAATAATTTCCTAATACATAATCAGCTCATTTCTGTCCCACTGCTGGGCACGCCTCTTCTCAGTATGAGAAGGGTTTAGGCCACAGTCCACCACGCTGGCCTGTTGTGGGTTGGCAGACTACACACACCATCGGGAACTTTATGGAGCCCTCTCAGTTGTGCAGGTTTCCTCACGATGTTTTCCTTCACCGTTAACGCAAGTGATAGTCAAATTCTGATCCGCTCATGTATTTGATAAGACAGAGGTGCGGGCCGGTTCGATCTCGGACTAAATGGAAGGCAACCGTTCAACCCCTAGGTCACCACATACAATTAATAAATCATCTATTTAATTACTCAAGTACTGTAATTATAGACAATAGATAAACAATGGCAGGTGTCGTCCTGAGACGATGGCGGGGCGTTACCGGCCGCCGTCCGTGTGTCACTGCAAGGGTACCAACACTACCAACTGAAAATCAGCGCTGGGTGTTTGATGCCCAGCATAATACTGATTTGATGACCCTTTCAGGGATCGACAGCTTTTTATTTCAATGATGTTTAATTTTTATAAAATGTGTATATTTTTTCTTGTCGTTTATGCTGTCTTTGTGTCTTGAGCTTAATACAATTTTTCTTTTTTTTTAAATGGATAAACCCTAACAGAACATCGAACCCTATAATGCTGGACAGCCGCGCTTGCAATTACAAGACCCAAAGACCATTGAGGCCCATGCCATCAGGTCTGGCACGTACTATCACGACAAGACACATCTCACGAATTTCATCGAGTCACAGAGTTAACTATTAAAATAATCTCGTGTAGCGTCACGCATGACGTAGGCGTGACGTCACCAACACGCCACCTTACACAATCGCGTCGTCTCGAAACCGACGCGTCCCCTTTCAGTGTTTGCGAACTTGCCTAATAATATTACTTTTACGTTGGACTGTGTGTATTAATTATTATCTCGTTCCAATACAAATTGACTTTCGATATGTAATACTTGAACGGAAATTTGCTTCTGAGGCAATAATGTCGTGATTAGGGTTGCCAACCGTACTATAATACATAGTATTGTACTGTATTTAGGGTGTCCGTACTATATACTGTTGAAGAAATATATAGTACGCGAAAATACTATATTTCAGTACAATAGCTCAATGTAATACTAAAATTAGTAAAATAAAAGAAACTTCGTGCAATTTTCGAACGCGTCTTTCGTTCAACAGAAGTATTGTGCGTGTGCGTGTAACCGAACGCGTCCCTGTCATATTTCGCTCCTAATTGATACGTCAATCTCAAACTTCACAACATCAAACTAATGTTTATTCATTCTAATCTTGCTTGCCTTTTTATAATAAATATGTTGCAGTGCCCTAACCGGGTTTCATGTTGAAACTTATTTACTTCTGTAACATCTATGTACACATGAATGCAATAAAGAATTTGAGTTTGAGTTTAAAAAAAATATAACATGTCTTTTTTTATTCTTCCCTACTAAAATACTATATTTTTTTGAAGAGTACTATATTTTTTATGGCTTTTTAAAAAAATACTATATTCAGACAAAAAAATGTTGGCAACCCTAGTCGTGATATGAAAAATCATTTTGCCAACGTAGGTCAAGTTTTGCGAAAAATTATCCTAACCTAACATTTATTTTTGTGACCTTTAAATTTTGTCATGTAAGATCATCATTATGCCTCATAATTCAAGCTAAAATCAACTACCAAATGATTAAACAACGAATTTGACGACAATTTCATATATCCAAATATATAAAATAATATCTTTAGGCCATCCTTACACAGTAGACACTCTCGAACAAACTACTCCTACATCACATGAAAAAATAAATATTTTCATAATTTTTATATCACAAAAAGAAATAAAGATTCTCGACACAACGTACCCCGCGTAAATCACACAGTCCGATTCGAAACTCAGTTTTCAAACACTCAAAGGGTGTTCTAATAATCAGTCGTGGCTCCGCGAATCAGTCAGTAGTTGACTGGTCGTCGACCCGAGCGGTCGTGCCGGAGAGTAATAAAACAAAGAGAGAGAGGAACTATAGTGCGGGCGTTCATTTGAGCGCGTCTGTTTGCTCGAACTTTTGCTCGCTGACTGACACTGCGTCCGACGAGAGAGCCTCCTTTAGCGGTTCAACACAGTTCTTTGGGATCAGCGTACCTGAAAAATGAAAATGCATTTAATAATTTAGTTGTTTCGTTTTCCGTTATGGGGGATTTACACGTGTCGATTTTAGCCGTGCGGAAAGTCATCAGTCGCATCGCTGGTAAAAATCGAATCGTCACCACATTTACACCAGTCAACAAAAATCGCATGCAACTTGTGAAACAACACAGCGCAAAACACACTTCATGCGGCGGGCGATCGTCTGCAACTGATTATTTCCACGGTCGATTTTAGTCACCTGTCGCATGGCAAAAGTCGGATGGCACCCAACTTTGGGGTTTGCGATTTTAGTCACTTGTGGCCGAGTCGAATTGTCACTTAGACGGTCGTGACGTTGGGACGTGTAAATCCCCTATTATGAAGTTTCATGGCAGGATTAGCACATGACTGTGATGTGCAGTAGCATCATCAAACTGAGAGGGCTAGCTTTGTGGTTACTAACCTGCTAGCCTGGTGGCATCATTTCGGCTTTTAGAAGAGGACTATGGCTAGCATTAGACTAAAATGGAGTAGGTATAAAATGAAATGTGGTTTAGTGTATATGCTCACCGACGATCTTGAGTCCGTCGTCAGTCTTGATGCGCACGACCTGCATCTTATTAAGGTGCGCGCGCGCAGCTAGCACGTGCTCCACGCGCGCCCACACGGCCAGCACCGAGCCCGCCAGCACGTGGTGCGTGCGCACGCGCAGACCCACCTGCACCACGGACACGACAATGTTAGCGTAACCAAAAATAATCACAACAACGGGGGTGCATGGAAAGAGCCTCCTCGAGTGACGATACTTAAGTACGTCCGGCACATCCTGGGCAGTCAGCCCCGCTACCAACCTTGCTGACTGGATAATCTTTACACCACAGCATGAGCTATTTTCGTATAGCTCGTGCTGAAGAAGATCAGAACAACATCCACTGCTGGACATAGGCCTCCCTAAGCATCGCCACATCTCGCGGTCCTATGCTTCTCGCATCCAGCGATTCCCGCGACCTTCGCCAGGTCATCGGTTCAACTTGTGACAGACCTACCCACACTGCGCCGGTGTACGCGGTCGCCACTCCAGAACCTTTCGGACCCATCGGCCATCCGTATGGAACAGGCATTAAGCTATGTTATACAGGATTATTGGTAAAACACTAACAACCTCTTAAGGGGTTATTGAACAACTTTTACTATGGGACGAAACCTGAAATCGCGAAAAAAATCACGTGTTCCCTACATTTTGACGAGTTATGCGAACATAAGGCTAAGCGTATGCTGAGACGCAGGTGACGCAGGTGCACGCAGCGCAGGGCAGAGCAGATTTTGTAATACATGAACATACTAAGAACTGCGTACGCTGCGGCGCAGACGCGTGTGACGCAGACAAGCGTTTTTCCTGCTCTGCGTCTCGTTGTAGTGCCGGCACAGATTTCTGCGCGACACGTTTATGTCGACACGTGTTTTTTACCGCTAATTCTAATGTTATTGCAATGTTAGAACATTTAATTGAATTAGTGCGTTGTGAAACTTGTTTGGATGATACTAATCATCCAGACTATTGCTATTCTTTTACTAGTTAAAACTCGAATGTGTCTTCGACCTACGTCGCAGCATGCGGTCGTGGCCTATGTCTGCCTCGCCTGCCCTGCCCTGCAAAATCGGATCTGTACTGTGCAGTGCTGTACTGCGTTACCTGCATCCTAGCATACGCTTAGCCTAAATGTAGGGAACAGCTGTTTTTTTTTTCGCGATTTCAGGTGTGTTTCCAAAGTAAAAGTAGTTCATAATGATGAATACAATGACCCCTTAAGAGGTTGTTAGTGTTTTACCAAAATAACCCTGTATGTTATCTTTTATGTAACAAGTTTAGTGTGTATACCTCGCAGTCGTTAGCATTTCTGCAGATGGCGCGCCAGTACGCGTGGCTACAGACGCGCTGTGACGCGGTATACTGCGCGCGCCACCACGATTCAGCTTCAGTACTTTCTACGCGACGGTACTTCTTCTCGATCTCGGCTAGAGACTCCAAGCGAAGTTGGAGACCGGTGTTGGGCCTGGGAAGTGAAGGAAAACATACTTCAAGTCAATTAATCTACATTTAAAAATCTCTTAAAAAGAGACAAAAGCTCAGTTTCACATTGGCTTGGCACACTCTAACGGCCGCTTCGTGTGTTTTATCGAACATTAGCCGATTAAAATGAAAACTTGTGATCTTGACCATAAACGAAGCTAAAAAAAATAGACCCGCCCGTTAAAGTTGTCAATTCTCTCAGAATTCTGAAATCATCTGCCAAATTTCTGAAATCATCCGCTCACGGGTGATGCCGTGACCAAGGGAAATAGGGATTCATTTTTATATACTTACATAGATAAAAACACAGTTCGCTTGAAATGAGTTTACATAATAACTTAGCTAGTTGTAACAACAAACAAGGGTCTGAAGTTTTTAAATACATTGTTCAGAATAAATTTTGTGAGCTTAGTTTTAACATACCTGTATATCTGGAACATAATATCTTTTTTGGTGATCTTGTCCTTCTTGGTGGTGGTGATGGCTGCCACGCACAGTACGGCGGTGTACTTGTTGTTGCGCGCCTGCTGCGACACGTAGAACCCTTCCTTGGGGCCCGTCAGCTCGGACCATTTCTCTAGGGCTTCGGTCCAGTCCATGCCGCGCTGTAATGTGGAAGAATGTTGGACTAAATTGTGTTGCATTATATTCAATTCGTGATATAATGAAGTTATAAGGTGTTGTTTTCGTGTTTTGTAATGTACTCGCTGATTTTTTTGGCTGCTGTGGTATCAGGAAATGGTTGTACAGTAGTAAAATCCATATAGTGTGTGGTCTTCGTGTTGGATTACCGAAAATTTTACATTTTAAACACTTAATTCTATCGACAAATGTACACCCTTTTGTAACACTAAACAAAAATCAAAATGACTACCATTCGGAGAAATCAAAAATAATGTATATTTTGCTACTGCGCACCTATTTTGAACATGAACTGCGTTGAACTTCAGAGCGGTTATGGTGTGGTAAATACTGTATTTAGGGTAATTTTGTAAACACAAGTTTTTTTCGTTACAAGCATGAAATGATGTTCATAGGGACAAATAATGTCATCACTGCATTCATAGAACAAAGCTATCAATTATTTTTATTTTATATCGAATTGATTGCAGTTCTGGGGATCAGTGACTTATGTCAAATTTCTACCTCTTGTAAGGCAAATCGCTGAGAGATACGTTATTGAAAACGAATGCAAGTGTATGTCATTTCTCGTGTAATAATGAGTTATGATAAATTATGCTTTTCCTTCTGTCATGTTGGCAAGAGCTATACGAGAATAGGATCATGCCGTGATGAAAAGTAAATATAAGTGTGCGGCATGATAGCTACATTACCTCGGAGTGTACAGTGTGCAGCTCTACGGGCGCGCGTCCGGTGGCGTGTCGTCGCACGTAGCGCAGACAGCGCACGCGTCGCACGCGCTCCCCACAGCTGCCCAGGTCCAGGATGCCCAGGTCGAACCTACCGCTGCGCTTAGCTACAAGTACAACAAACTGTTACTACTGTCACTAGAACAAAACTGTAACCAATGTGAGCGCGGGCCCGCCGCCGATGACCAGCGTTATCATTTGATGTGACGTATTCTGCAATAGTTCCTTGTTTACAAAATGATCGCAATGCGATCACTCTCCACTTCGTGGTTATTTTTTTAACAACCCAGATAAAGTTATTTTCCATAAACTAACACAACCAAACTTAACGCTCTTCCAATAAATAAATTACACCTAATTCTAACCACCTGCAACCAACTGGGCGCACCTAGTTAGAGCCAGCTGAACCTAGGTATAACCGCACTACAAACTTTAGCCGTAACAAATAAATTTATGCAGGATGGTAATTTGAGGTGAAGCATGAAGGGCAAGTACCTTAACTATTGCAGTTACAGGAAAACTTTCTTAGAAGACTATTTTAAGAACTTTTAAAATAATTTCTATCCACATTCACAATTTTGAAAAAAATGTATAGAAAAGGGGCAATTTTCACAAAAGATTTTTATCGATGCTATTTCCCTTAAGGATCAAAAGACTTCCGGAC
Organism: Amphipyra tragopoginis; assembly: GCA_905220435.1. Classification (NCBI taxonomy): domain Eukaryota; kingdom Metazoa; phylum Arthropoda; class Insecta; order Lepidoptera; family Noctuidae; genus Amphipyra; species Amphipyra tragopoginis. Next base: position 23,115,202 of record HG992012.1, on the reverse strand, counting down.
CAACTGAGGCTGGAGTATTCGAAACATCAGAAAACGCAAAATACTTGTGATAGGTTAACCACCCAAGTAACAAAAGCTTCTATAACCAGGGTGTTATAACACCAGATAGTGATATAGTAGGCCTATAGTGGTAACCATTGTGACTGCTTGTACTATAAAGGTTTTTAATAGAGCGTTTTGGTTCTATAAGATTTAAGAGCATTTAAGTTCTATAATTTAGCTCTTAGAACGCTTACAGGACCATACAAAAGAATCTTTAAAGTGTTGCACTGTTATAGATATGAAAAAAGCGATTATGGTACTATTTAGTACTATAGACGACCTTTCTGACACTTCTATGTATCTATTTTGCACTAATAATGCGTAAAAATAACTTTTACAGTACTAGTATTGTAGAAGTATCGAAAACATTATTACAGTATCAATCTGCACTATAAAAGTACCTTGCACAACCATTACGTAACCTTTTAGCTCCTTAAAAGCTCCCTCAACATAGCTATGGCGCTAATTCTGTAAAAGTCATGAAAACTCTTCTATAGTACTAAATAGTACCATAGCGACTCCTAATGCAATTGCTAAATAACGTAAATTCTAAATAACTCTATAAGTGAGTTTGTGTTACTGCTACGGTACTAGAGCGTGACATAAAAGCACTAAAATTAATAATTAATGGACTAATTCGTTTTCGGTGAAATAATGGCTGCTGTTTTCTGCCATGATAGCACATTAGCAGCACGGCTGGAGCCAATGTGTACTATAGCAGCCATAGTTGGGACAAGTCCTTATTTTATTAATTAAAATTTAATTAAAACACGAAAATTATGAGGGCGCATTGTCAAATTTGAAATCAGCATAATTATTTTATCGATACAATTATTTTCGCAAGTGCAAGTTATGGCAGAATTACGATCCATGAATGTTTTGAAGTTGTCCTTTTTATTACATGTTACGTTAAGCAACAATTACCGATATATTTTCACAACACGAACAAAATGTGTGATAAAAAAGATCACTGGAATCGTTTACGGTGCAAAATAGCACTATAAAGATGTTTTGGTTACTGTTATAGTGCAAATTTGTGACATAAACGATGCAGAAGCACTATTTTAGTACTAAAAAGCGTTTCTAACACTTTTACTTTTCAACTATAGAGCTGATTTATCACCGTGAGAGCCTGTGTGTAATGTTTATAGAATAAATCAGTGATAAAACTAGGGCCTATTTGGGGTTCTGTAAACGTTTACAACACCATTATAGTACTAATCATAAACACTAATTAGCACGCTCCAAAACGTTCTCAGGACTTTTATAGTATCAAATTTTGTTACTTGGGCAATTATAAGGACAGCTTCCTCAATCGTTGAGGCTACAGGAAAATGCTCTTACGACACAGGCCATTTTTTTTTTTAATATTTCGAAATGCATTCAAAGATATTCTCTGGCTCTCACATACACACGACGAAACACAGTAAACCGTTTAGACTTTAATGTCCAGGGGCCTAATTCTCCTAAAATAAATTGTTGCCAAACGCAATCGAACCACAACCGTCAGTCAGTTTTTGTTTTCGAAAACTTTCAAAATGGTTGATTTTGTTTTTTGTGTCAAACAATAAGACAGCTTTTGAAACTGAGAACTGTCTGAATGAACGGTTCGGCCTTGGTTCGGTTGTGATTTTTCAAGATTTATTTTAGGAGAATTGGGCCCCTGGTCTTTGCGGGCTTTCCTTTATAAGCGGTAACGTCCTGGCGATTTTTTTTCAAGTATTTTCCTTATTGATTATTTAGTTCTACAAAAAAGTTATATTTATTTAGTAGTAGTTATATTTATATCGCGTCTGCACTGGTCCGTAATCGTAATATCTCACCTTGCTCCATAACGGCGGCGAGCGTATCAGTGAAGTACTTGAACAGTCTATTCTGCAGTTCTACAGGCATGCCCAATATCCTGTTCAGGAACTTTGACATGTTGTTGTAATCCTGACAACAAAAAAAACTAAAATTAATTGAAGAATACAATATAGACGATTAATAATCGTGAAGAGCTAAATTACGGGTATTTCGTACTACTTTTTTGTCACTCTAGGATATCTTTTGTAGTATAGCGTGGATTTATAGACAGACATTTTACATCCCCATTAACTAGAAACTGGAAATAATTTGTCTATATGCCAGAAGACGGTCTGCTCAGACAATACGCGTATTAAATCGTCAAAAGACTTTGTTTTCGAGTGAGCATCGGATTGAATTCTATCTTTTGGTTAAAATTGTACAGTACAGCTGGGCTAATATGCGCAATGCGAGATAATTTTGTCGAGCCATTATGTTGTGTCGAGATGAAGCCATACATTATCTCGTCTTGACACGAGATATGTCAACAGCAAAATTATCTCGCGCTGTTCATGTTAAGTTAGCCATAAACATTCTTTCAGTTTTTTATGAATGTTTGGATGTGGTTTGGTAGGGAGTTGTTAACAATAATGACAGTAGAATTGGGTTCCTGTTCAATAGGCGCCCATGTATCGTTAGGCCTCGTTCAGGAAGACGCGGGGCGTTGCGCGACGCGTCTGTCGACGCGGTCTAATCAACCATATGGTAATGTAGGAGTGCGTTCATGTAGAAGCGTCATCAAGCCCTACACGCAGCGGGGCAGTACGCGTGCCGCGGCTGCCACCATCGCGCCGTGTGTCAGTTTGTTTTTGGCATCGAAGGCGAGCGAGCTTGTTGTATATTTCAATTATCTTCTAGTAATATGTCGATGAAATCATACTCCATTGTAAGGACACGTTTGCGTTGTGAGATGTCCAAAGAAGACTGCCAAAAGCGGAAGCTGCGGTATCCGCTGCGGCGGCCGCGGCGGATACCGTCATTTCCCACGCGGAGCAGCACGCGGCGCACGACGCCCCGCGTCTTCATAAACGGAACTACACAGTACCACACAGTCTACCTATATCTTACTCCTTACAGTCGGTCAACGTAGAACATTGTCGCAGAGCAATCGTGCGGGGGGTTGCGGGGTGAAGGGGGCGGAGGTTATGTCCCGAGTAGCCATACTGCATACTTGGGACATACAAATTTTGTCGAGACAAAATTTGACAAAATTCGACAAAATTTGTAGTTTTAAATATTGTTAGAAAATTCCAGGATAAGATGGTGAAATTGCTGCTACATACCCTTGCATTATTTTGTCAATCGTCAAAATTACGCATGCGTATGGTTTTCTTTTTGCGTGTCACTGTTTCTATAAAACATTAATTATTTTGTCGTTTGTTTGTCAAAGTTTGTGTAAATTGTTTTATGTGACAACCCTATGACAAGTGTTACCAATTTTGACATTTCATAGAACCTGTCAAATGTATGGGCGTTGACCCACTGTATGTAGTAAGTAGGTACACTGTGACAGTACCATATGTTTCGATTTGTGCGTGCAACGCGGTGCCCGCCTGCCGCTTCACGTTCCGCGCGTCCGTGAACGGAGAAAACGCGCAAAGCGACGCGCGACACGACGCCAGACGCGCCGCGCAACATCCCACGTCGCCCTGAACGAGGCCTTAGAGGGCGATACTAGTCGTGTCTTGTACTTCATTATACATCAACATACCTTATCTAGCGACAATACTCCGGGCGCAGCTTCAGTGTTGACAATAAGCCCGACACCCACGAGTGCGCTGGCCACGTCCTGGAAGAAGTCACCCGCGTAGTCGCTAGGGGGCGACACTAAGGGTGTCTCGTACTTCATTATGGCTCGCATCACCGCTTCTAGCGCCGCGCGACCTAAAACAAGCAAAATAATAACCACGGTTATAGGTAAATAGATAGTTTATGTGAAGAAGGCATCGAAGGAAGGTTCGACTTGTAACCTCGCCGTGTGTTCAGCTCATGGGATTCGTTTGGGTCCGAAACTAGTCGGGCAATCCCGAAAAATACACGTGAGTACACCGTAAGTAATCATAAATATGAAGAAGTATATCTATAAGGGCTGATTTTTCAATCGTCAGATAAATTTTATCTGGGGAATAAGTTTGACGTTTTGTCAGTTTTTGTATAGAAATTATGTCAAACCGTCATATTTATTCCTTGGATAAAATTTACCTGACGATTGAAAAATCGGCCCTAAATAGTATAAATTGAAGTCGCTTTTCGCTTCTGTCTGTCCGCTTACTTCTCCTAGACTATTCAATGGATTTTGATGCGGTTTTCATCTTAATTTAGGCATTTTTTTCCGGAAAGTTTTAAGCTATAAAACGTACCCGAGCGACGCCGCACAGTGGTTCGAAAATCAAGTTTCATACAAATAGGACTTTTGCAAAATCAGTCAGGAAGATGTACTCCGGCGCGTTCACCTGGTTGGATCGGTGGGTACGACAAGAGTATAGATAACTGACCGTATTTATTATCGATATTGAACTGGCTAAGGTCCCGTGTCTCGGTAGCCCTGCGGTCCCCGTGTGTGAGTGCTCCGAGCGACTCCAGCCGCTTGGCCACAGTGGACGCGAAGCGACGCTCTCCCGCGAGGTCCGATATCAGGAAGATGTACTCCGGCGCGTTCACCTGGTTGGATCGGTGGGTACGACCTGCACAGAACAAAATATTATAAAACATTCATTTAAAACTAAAAACTCCCAACTTAAAATAGATGAAGTCACTATAGTATTTTGGCTAACTAATCAAATTAGTTTGCAAAGGAGACTGGGCAAATTTGTATGGGAAATGGTCTATGAACCAATATCGACACGGTTTTGATATTTGTGTAGGGATACCTCAACTATGCCCTTGTGCAAAGGGATATCAAAGTCTGACGCGGCTATTTTGAGAAAAATAATACTTTTAGAGGTGGTAATTTGAGATAGGACAGCAAAGGCTACCCTTAACCATTCAAGCTGCAGGAAAAGGTTCTAAGGAGACGGCCACTATAAAAATTTAAAAGATGCGCTGTTAAAAGTCACAAGAAAATGGGCAGTTCTCATAAAACATTTTTATGATGTCAATCTAAATATTCTTCCAGACCCGCATAGGTTAGAGTAAGGGAAACGTCAGAAATCGCGAAAATTTCACAAAAATATCAAAACCGAATCGCTATTGGTCCATAGACAAATTTCGTCCAGTCTCCTTTGTCAACTCCTTTGATTAAGGAATCCATATTACACGGTGACTACATTATTTTAATTAGTAAGGGATGACAGCTAGAATGAAACATAAATATTGTCAAGACTCACCAAACTGCTGTATAGCTCTGTCGGCCGACCACGGCAACTCTAACGTTATGTGCACCCTCCGCCTTTGATTCCGCGCTCTAAGAACAACAAAAGGACATAACATTAACGTTGCTTTAAACTTCAATTTAAAGTTTATAAAAAGGTACAACAATTTAATATTATTTTAAAGAAAGGTAAGCTGAGGCGTAATATTAAACCCTCGTTTCGCGGTTATGTTTAAATGTAATAGGGGGCGAGCCTATTGCCATCAGTCGGGTACTAATCCAGACTCCGGACTGCTACCACACTAGACACATAAGCTAAAGCAGTACTTCAACTACCTACAATCGTCCGATTTGACACACTCACACAGACACGCACTGCAACAAGACAAATAAGGTATTTTCGGGATACAGTTCCATACAAAAACAAAAAACTACTCAGTATACAGAGCGTGTCTGTGTGTTTCAATTCTTGAGATTATAGTAAGTTGAGGTACTGCTTTAGCGTATATGTCTACTGTGCTGCTACTGAGAAATTTCCAACGGCAAAACCCAATAACACTTGGCCCGACCTAGAGATCGAAACCAGGACCTCACGCTTAGCAGTCGCGCTTGTAACCATTAGACTAACGATGAAGTCAACAACTTTATTTTTATTTATTTTCAGCCTGTATTGTCCCACTGCAGGACAAAGACCTTTTCTTCTTCCACTCTTTTCGGCCATGTGCAAGTGTGAACCAGTCTTTCTTGTATCCGTCAAGGTAGTCCCGTCATCTTCGTCAGGGTTTGCCGCGATACCGTTGGATTTTTTTTGGAACCCATTCGATATAGGCTATAAGTTGTCGGACGTCAAATGTGTGACGGTGCAGCGGTGGCGACTAGCGGGGTGCGCCTATAAAAGGGCCGGCACGCTGCACTTCGTCCTCTTTGGCTGGAGACCCTTCAGGTCTCGCCAATAACTGCCCGGTTACGTAGAAACCGTCCCGTAGGACGACCTACTGTAGTCCAATAGAAAAAAAAAAAAAAAAAAACTTCGTCCTCTCTCGCGCCTCAGCAGCCGCCCAATTAAGTTACTGTCTACCTACACCTGAAGACCCTGGACTCCTCATATCGTATTGTCTAAAGAACCACGCCCTGTAAACTAGTCTAATTTTGTAACTATTATAAAATATATATTAAAATTATGTAAGTACGGTCAGCATCAAAAGTAGCTGAACATTTGAGTTTTTAAACTTGGCATTAATTAGAAAACGAATTGTTTTAAAACAAAAAGTTTAATAGATACCTAGAGCTGCTAGATATAGCTCTAAGTATGCCTTACATTTTTGGCTTCCTATCAATTAGTTATCTAATTAATGCAAAGTTTAAAAACTCAAATGTTCAGCTACTTTTGATGCTGACCGTACACTCATGCTAAACTGCTTCTTGCTATATTCTGATTTTATGTGCACCTGCTCGTTAAGGGTTGACTCCTCAAGCCACCCTTAACCCGCTAAGCGTGAGAAATGTGTCCAGCCTAGTCCCCATTTAAGTATGGCAAGTTTTTGGGTGACTAAGTTGGCAAATGTAACGCAACCAAAGTCTTTGACTTGACTTGCTTGATCGATCATTCCCGTACGTCGCTTTATGTGCTCTCGATTTTACCTACAATTCATACTTTTCTCATTCTCCATATCAACTTGCCCCCCCCTTGGGACATCGGCTGGCGACGCCCTTGTCTTTGTTCGTTTATTAATATAATGTGTGCTCACCTCCTGTCACTCTGCAATGATATACCGCTGGAGGCCGCCTCAGATATAATAGCTACGTCTTTCTGTCCGTCCATGAAGCGTTGCTTCTCCGTCAGGTTGAGCGTCTCCAGCGGCACGTCTGCTTCTGAGCGACTCTCGTATAATATCTGGCCGTCTTCTGTCTGGACTACTCGCCCTTTGCGACCTGTCATCTGTGCAGAACAAGTAAATTATGAATTTTGTGTTGATAAATTGATTTATGATGTATGTATTCAGTAGAAACTAATGTAATTGTATCAGAGCTTTTGCCTTCAAAAACTTTCTGTAGTGTTTACCGGAACACGCAGGGCCGGATTTAAGGGCTCTCCCTTAGAGCGTTTATCCACCGCCACCGTAAAAGAGAAACGAGATTATTTCGGATCGAGTTCGGAACGACGTGACGGCGATCGTGTGTCCACCGCGATCGATCTCGGTGGTTCCCAACATAAGATAGAAATCCGTGCACCGGCGCCGTCAATCTCGAATGTAGTGGACAAGAGCAGATGTGTTTTGTATTGCCGGCATTTCGGTCCGTCACGATCCCAGCGGAGTACTAGCGGTAGCGCCGAACTACTCACAACCTCGGCGGCCAAGATGACGGCGCTCGGATGACGGACGTGCGGTGGACACGCAGTCATAGTAATGTATGTATCGCTACATAGGCATCGTCATCTCGTTCTCGGTGACGGCGGCGATGGACAATACCTAACTAACAGACGCGTTAGTCTCGGGGCCTCCACTAGAGGGCCTCAATAATATGTTTTTTTCTTTAATTATGAGAATGACATCCCTTCGTATAAGGAAAAAAAAGACAACTAAAGGTAACTTTTAACTGAGAGATAAATTTGACGGTTTGACAATTTCCCAATAAGATACGAGTTACCCGACTATTGTTAAACAGGGTGTTAGTTTGCAATCTAGTGGGTACGAAGAAGACGTGTGATATAATGTTACCTCGGCCACATTGTCGGTGCCGCCGAGCTCGTCCACCAGCTGGTCCAGCGTGTTGGGCGGCAGTCTCCTGCCGAGCCTCTCGATGGCTATGAGCAGCTCCTCCTTCATGCTGCACGCGCGCTCTATGGCCGAGCGGGGCGGGGGCTGGTTACGGGCTGGACCTACGGGAACATAACTATCTTACTACTGATAACTTGGTATAACTCACAAGGCTAGACAATTCAGCCGTGCCTATCGGCTCAATTGTCTAGCCTTCTAGACCTTCTAGCTAGACTACGTGAATACTATCCCCCTTATTACAAAAGATGGTCTAAGAAAAACCTAGGTTTTAAAATAGCTCCGTCTCTTTTTATCATATGACTAGCTTTTGCTCGCGGCTTCGCTCGCGTTAATTTATAATTTTTTTGACCCCAAAATATAGCCTATAGCACTCAGGGATAACGTTGCTTCCTATTGGTGAAAGAATTTTTGAAATCGGATGTGTAGTTCCGGAGATTACCTCCTACATACAAACAAACAAACAAATTCTACCTCTTTATAATATTATTATATTATTATATATCCACTAGCTTTTGCTCGCGGCTTCGCTCCCGTTAATTTACGGATCCCTAATTTTTTGATCCCAAAATATAGCCTATAGCACTCAGGGATAACGTAGCTTCCTATTGGTGAAAGAATTTTTGAAATCGGATGAGTAATTTCGGAGATTACCTCCTACATACAAACAAACAAACAAACAAACAAACAAATTCTACCTCTTTATAATATTAGTATAGATAAGAAAGTGATGGGTATATTTTAAACCGTGGTTTACCTTAGTCTTGCTTTAAACCATCTTTTGTAATAAGGGGGTATGAAATTATACTGAAAAGTTAAAGCCTTGTCACTGTTCTTACGTCGTAACGCGCTGAGTGACAGTCATATACGGGCCTGTCCACATCTCCACGTCACGACGTCAACGTGGAACGCTGCGGTAACGCGGCACGGTGCGTTGACATAACGTGCAAATTTACGTTACCGTATCGTAAAAATGCACGTCAGGATCATTGCTAGATTTATCGTTGACCATGTAGATCCTGAATTTTAATAAGAGAAACAGTAAGGTATGGTTTTAAAGCACCGGAGCACATAGACGGCGACTAACTCTTGGGCGTGGAGAGCGCGGGTGGAGCGCATATACGTGAGCGCGCTTGCGGCTAGAGGCGGAACGTGGTACTATACGGTAACTGTACGGGTAAGGTACATTTAAATGATAAACTGATATATGAGTTCAACTTGTATATTGATAGTTACAAGACAAACACCAAAAACTGATAGATAAATGATCAACCCGCGGCGAAAGAGTACTTTTGCTGATAGCCCAAACGATGTTAAGCGACTACTGATTGCTTACTCAAATACATGCAGATTTTATTCATTCGCTGCGCGTTGATGTCAGCATAAATATAAAACAACTGATATGTACGGGTTTGCTCGTACAGTAACGTTAATTTGCATGTTTCAACGCACCGTGCCGCGTTACCGCATCGTTCCACATTGACGACATTGTGAGGTGGAGAACAATACAACGCGATGATAAAACGTTCCGACGTAAGAACGCCCAGATGCGCGTTACATACGCAAGGTTTTTACTATCCCGAACTGGCGTTCCATCATCCGTGTACTTAAAGTCAAAAAGGTCAGTCACGTTCCTCATTCTAGGATATCGAGCTCATGTATTATTTTTATCTGACGAAGACGCGTCATGTGACCTTTATGTCAGAGACATAAGGTTCATATTGTCATGATTCACGCGTCATCGTGAGATATTTCAAGTGCGGAAAATTTATGAATTTTTATTGTTTAAATGTTTATAAATGTTAAGTTTTTGAAATGTCTTGACAGGAAGAAAATTAGTGTTTTTGTAACTTCATCATACTTCATGGTTGATATTTCTTGTGAGATTTATGCCGATTTACAAACCCACAGCAGAAATCATAATGAGCGGCGTGATTTTTTTTAACTCACCCAGTACGTTCTCTAGCACCCAAAAGTCCCTGCATGACTACGACTAAGGTAACCTAACCTTTTATCTAAACACTGACCTAGGTAGAGCCCGTTGGTCCCCACAGGTGTGCCGGTCAGACTGTGACCGGCTGGTGTGGTCACGGTCACGGTGGGAGCGGTCACGACGTTGTTTTTACGTTCAAACATGGTTTCTATCTTGTCTTGTGTTGTTGATGGTTTCTTCTTTGGTGAGGCGGCCTTCTTCTTTTTGACTGGCTTCTTCTTGCGACCTAGCCATGGTTCTGTGGAGGAAAATAAGTTTTGGGTCATGGTTCTGTGGGTAAGAATTGTAGCTTTTGACTCATGACTAACTTTATGGTGGAGTCGGATTAATTTACATGTCAAATTTAGCATTAAGTTATCAGCAATCACTGCTTTATTTACAAATTTTCGTTATACAAATTCCTTTTTTTTTGACCCAATTTCACCAACAAACGAGTTTAACAAAAATTGGTAATTATTGGCATTAAACTGTAATTGTCATGGCAACGGATTGTTTGCTGTCATAACGGCAAATAATTTGGTATTAATTTGAGTAAATAATGAAAAAAAAAAAACTATAAGAAGAGCGTTAGCCACTAGCTGTTAACGAAAGATATTTTTTATCGTTTATATGTGCAATTTAATAACAAAATGATTTTCTCTTGGACAGCAAACAACCCGTTGCCATAACAATTACAGCTCAATTAATTTAACAATACATTAAATAGTTGTTGAAATTGTGTCTTATGGTATCAAAATAATATAATATTGAAATCTAAAGTAATAAGAAAAAACTTTTAGTGCTTAAAGAATTTGATATTTTGTAAAGTTGAAATAACATACATAATAAACATAAACACACCAATGTAGAACACTTTCTTTTGTAACATTGACGTTAAAAAAACTAAGAAATTCTATTCTATTTGGATTAAATGTTTTGAAGAGTTAGAAAATAAAGAAAATCGTTTTGAAGTTTTTGACTCACCGTCATCACTGTCACTGCCTCCATGGAATGGATTGAAGTCTGACAGATCTGAGTCGGACCCCGGAGGCCGTCGTTCTTCATCGGACTCCATCTCCAGTTCATCTTCAGACCCTCGCACAAACTCGTCGGAAGAAGAGCCTCCGCGCATACGCTTGGCCGCTGCGTTGGCTTGTTGGCGTGCTGTCACTGTGGACAAGTTCACATTAACATTAGTAAAAATGCATCATCGTTTAGACGAAAGCCGTCCACTGCTGGACACAGGCCTCCCCCAAGCATCGCCACATTCTGTTGGGGGGAGGGGGAGGGTTTGCCATAATCGCAACGCTTGGCAGGTGCGTTGGCGATCGCAGTATGGTTGTTAACGTACTAGTGAATCCTTTAGTCGCCTTTTACGACACTCATGGGAAAAGATGAGGTAGCAGTACTATTCTTTACGTCCGGCACCACACAAACGTAATAAAAGTGCATATTTTAGGAATATCCAACTAGCTTCGAAGCCCCTATAATCACGATCTATTTAAGCGGCAAGAAACCATAGAGTAGCACCAAAAAGAATTAATAAAAACGATATGTTAGATTTATTGATGTTATATCGATCTTTTAAAAAAGGTAATTCGGACTTTCATTAATAAACGCACTGTGGCTATTTGACTATTATTTTTATTAAAAATTTCGAAAGTATTACACGAAAGCCCACGTAAGTTCGTCAACGAAGTTAGTCGCCCGTCCGAAAGTAGCCCGAAACGTAGGAGTGAACAAAACAAGTGTCAAGTTCAACTTTTCAGACGGGCAAAAACATATCGGTAGTAGGGACAGCTGTCAAATCGTGTTGTCATTCATTCTTAGTTCGGGCCCCGAAATAATCGTATGTCCGTAGGTGATAGGGAGTAGGAAACGCTCGTAAACTATTTAAAATTGTTCACTAGAATTTGTGTCTGTTAATCTATACTAATATAATAATAATAACGAGAGCCTCGACCAACATCTGACGAGGCTCTCGTTAGGCAGCTGGATTAAGGGTTTGATTCAGAAAGCGGTACTTCTGGACACGGCGCGTATTGTTAGGAAGTTCCTCTCTCTGGGGCCCTGATCGCCGGCAGCTTGGACCCTGTTCCCGATGCCCTGCGATGCGGTGGGCTACTATTTTTTATATTTTTAAATGTGTATTGTTTTTAATTTTTTTAACGTATGTATTTAAAATATAATTTAATATGTTTATACAGTGAATAAACGGAATAATAATAATATAATAATAATATTATAAAGAGGTAGAATTTGTTTGTTTGTTTGTATGTAGGAAGTAATCTCCGAAACTACGCATCCGACTTCAAAAATTCTTTCACCAATAGGAAGCTACATTATCACTGAGTGCTATAGGCTATATTTTAGTATCAAAAAATTAGGGACCCGTAAATAAATTAACGCGAGCGAAGCCGCGGGCAAAAGCTAGTTTTTAATAAAAGTCAAACATTATTCAAATAAAATAATATACAAAATGTAGTTTGTTTTTTGGCACATTCATGTTTACGATTAGTTACGGTTTACTCACGTGCATTTTTCGGGATTGCCCGACTAGTTTCGGACACAAACGGAGCCCTTAATCATGAGCTGATCACGCGGCGAGGTCGCGAACTCGCGAGTCGAACTGTTTACATTATTAAATAAATTCTACTTACATTTCCTTTTAGAAGTGTTAGCTTCATCGTCCAGTCCGTTCTTGCCATTTGACTGTGTGTGCACGGGTGCGGGCGCTGGCTTGGACCGCGGGGGCTCCAGTCCTAGCAGACGGTTGATGCGATCCCTGTCGGGGGCTGGGAAGTGTTTCTCCACTAGTGTCTGGAATACACCCCTGGAAAGAATAAAACCAGTTAGTTTTAGTTAGATCCAGATTATCTTATATTGCATGATTGGTTGGACGCAGGCCTCTTCTCAAAATCAGAAGGGTTTAGGCCTTAGTTCACTACATTGGCCTGGTGCAGGTTGGCGGACTAAAGACCAGGGTTGTTGCTGATGCATATTTTTTTCACATTAGCGGATGCTGATGCTGATGCTGATGTTTTATTACCATTGACATCAGTTTTCTATGGTACTGAAATAAAAGATTGTTTCAATAATTTTGGGATTCTATAAAAAATATAATCAAACTAAGTAGTTTAGTTATAATTAGTGATTAAGTACCTAGACTACCTAGTGCATAACCTGCTACCAATCTTTCGTTTAATTAATATTGGAATTTAATCAAAGGTACATTATTCCACTTTTCAACGAGGTCGGCATTATTTATCAAACAACACTCAAAAGTTTACGAAAAAAAAAACTTTCACGCGCAATTACGTATTATAACGTAATGAGACAAGTTTGTGTTTGTTTGCAATTGCAATCCCGGTCTGCCCTTGGATTGATCAAAACTCGCAAGCAAAAACTACACGGGATATAAGCCCCGCCCCCTCTGCGGTAATGTCACGACTCGAACTTCAGTATTAATATCAGCATCGATCAATGCGGATGCTGATGTTGAAAAACATGCTGAAGTTCAGCGGATGCTGATGTTCGCAACAACCCTGCTACAGACACCATCGAAAACTTTTTGGACCCCTCTCAGGTGTGCATGTTTCCCCATGAGGTATATTCTGCAGTGGGACAACGATATACTGGGCTCAAGCTATTATCAACCCATCATCTAAATTGATATTAAAACTAACCTTATGATTTTACAATAATGATGTCACTATCACTACATAGTATAAAACAAAGTCGCTTCCCGCTGTCTGTCTGTCCCTATTTAAGCTTAGATCTTTAAAACTACGCAACGGATTTTGATGCGGTTTTTTTAATAGACAGAGTGATTCAAGGTTTTAAGCTATAAAACGTACACGTGCGAAGCCTGGGCTGGTCGCTAGTAAAAACAAAGAATAATTATAATGTTTAATGAATTCCCACTAGGTTCGTTGTTTTTGAATGTTGTAAAAATAAACAAAATCTTGTTTTCAAAAAACATTTTAATAATAATTAAATATATTTTTTAATTAATTTTTCCTTTTCTAAATTCGTAATTTTTTTATAATTTTTGTTGCAATAAGTAATTACGACAGCAAAACCTTGAAAACAAAATTAGTTATCATCGAATCAAATTACTAACGCAATTTTAAAATATATATTTATAACAAAAGTTAATATAGTAACTAATAACACTATTACATAATAATTGTCAAAAATCAAAACAAGCGCAACACTAAATAGTTCCAATACAAATGTCAAAATTTAAATATGAATTCGCGCCAAATTCAAATATTCCCGCGCTGTCAGCAGCTGTCGTGTCGCGCAGTTTCAAATAGTAGTGGCAGCCCTGCACGGGCGAGCTCTGAACCGGTTCGTTCACCCCGCGCCGCCATTATCGTGTTATTTTTAGTGCGAATAAGGCCCGGACTCCACCAAAGCGGAGATGTGCGGAGATGTCTCGTAAACAACCAATAGGAATTCGTTTTGAGTTGAAGCTAAGCAGAGAGATTTGAAAATAACGCAATCCTATTGGTTGATCGAGACATCTCCGCACATCTCCGCTTCGGTGGAGTCCGGGCCTTAGGCCCGGACTCCACCAAAGCGGAGATGTGCGGAGATGTCTCGTAAACAACCAATAGGAATTCGTTTTGAGTTGAAGCTAAGCGGAGAGATTTGAAAATAACGCAATCCTATTGGTTGATCGAGACATCTCCGCACATCTCCGCTTTGGTGGAGTCCGGGCCTTATACTCTGGCTCAGCGCATGACGACACATGCGCTATCGGAAGTAAACTCTATGTCAGAGCATTGATTAAACCAGCGTTTTACATATTTTATCAATGTGCACGTTTGTGAAATGTTTGTAAACTAATTTAACTTTATGTTTTGATGTGTTATAACGTATTTTAGTGCGTAAATAGCGTCACTGTTGCCGTTATACGTCAAGTGATTAAACATGTGTTCTAAACAACAACTACAGAGCTTTTTATGTGAAATATCAGAAAACGCAGAGTTTCCTGTATTTAATTACTTATCGCCAGAACAGTACACAATCGTTATCAAATGCCGAGTAGAAAGTAACCGTAATACTCAATTCTACAGTGAATACGCCACGGAATGGATCAAGAAATTTATGAAATTTACGAGAACTGGGTGGATTGTACGGTCAAGTTTCCCGAAATTGAAGAGACTTTTATACAGAAAAGTTTTTGTATGTCATCATGCTAAATTCAATAAAAAGAAGGGGCCGGATGAAACTGGTGCGAAGAATAAAGAATGTCAAGCGAAGATAGACTTCAAAATGAAGTTTATAAACCGTAACACGATTAGAAACGATAAACATTTAAGAGAGGGTTTGAATTTGAACATTTATATAAACTTCAAACATACACATGGAATAAAAGCGAGAGAATCGTTCAACTCACTAAAATGTTCGCCTGAAACCGACGAGACATTCTACAGATACTTTTCAAGCGGACACTCAGTGACGACAGCAAAAAGCTACCACGAACTAACCTTACTTACAAATTTCGGAGCCGCTAGTGAGGACTTCCTTTCAAAATCCGAAATAAATCCTACACTACATCATGTAACGTACTTATTTAATAAGAAACGGAACGATCACAATCACAATTTTGCTAACACAATGGCTGAGAAAGTGAAGGTTTTTGAGGAAAGTGGAGGCGTGTTGCGATACACCGATGATTACAGCATTACTGTTGTAATTACCCCATTCATGAAAAATGTTCTTACTGGGCATGATCTAGACTATGTTATAATAGACAGTACACCTATTAAAGAAGGCGTTGTATCATTTTTCTTTGTGCCTACTCCATTAGGCGCGCTGCCTATCGCCTGTGCATTCCATTCGCAGATTACAGAACCAAGTTTCAGTCAAGCATTCTTTTCAACAAAATTACTCATAGAAAACCAAACATTAAAAAGTTTTGAACCGAAAAAGATAATGATTAACATGATAGATGAACAAAATCATGCTTTAGATGCAATATTTTCTAATAAAAGATTGTTTTTGTCGCGTGTATCGATGGTTGAAGAAATATGGAGAACAATTTGCGAAGGCGAGATCAAGATTGAGGTGAAACATAGGCATGACGTGATGGTGTTATTTAATTCGCTATTGCATGCTGAGAATATAGAAGACGCTGAACGTTTTTATAAAGATCTAGAAAGCAATAAGCAAGTAGAATCCACGCCAAAACTAAAAGAATTATTGACAGAAATATGGAATAGACGAGAAGATTACATAACACAGAATCAAAACAAAGTCATAGACATATCTGTGCGCATGTTAAAACAGTTTTTACTATACAAATGTAATGCTTACAACAGCTTGATCATGATAGATGTTTTATTGAACATACTGGACAATCATTGGTGTCAAATACTCCATGCTCATTTGAAAGGCAGATTAATAATAGAGACTTACACAAAATTCCTGCCCAAGGACAGGAAAGTTATAAATACGGTGAGTGATTTGAAAATGTCTGGCCTTGAGTATAGATTAGACATTGAATCTAAAGCAGGCAAAAGACGTCATATAACGTTTAGGTCAGATACGATGTGCTGCGACTGTCTTAAAGGAAGGAAAGGGCGATTATGTGAACACTTATGTGCCTTATTACACACTACTGAAATTTCAACTTTGCTACCTGAAGAACAAAGAGCATTTTACACTGCATTGGCCGGAGAAGAGGAATTAAAACCCGAGCCTAGATTTGAGCATGATGAGGAAGAATATAACACCAACGTTATGGAAGAAACAATATCTAACCACGAACCATTAGACGAACATTTTTTTATAGTTAAACAAGAAATAGAAGACCACAATGATCCATTAGATGACAGTGAAAATGGAGATAATAACTCCGTACATAATTCCATAGAAACTGATCAGGATAATATTAAAAATAGTTATACTAATGCTTTAAGGGCTTTGAATGATGAATTCAGAAGACTAAATAAAGTTTTTAGGGATAATCCTAGTGCATCTAATTTGGATACAATGGGCCGTTTAGCTAGAGAACTAAGTAAAATAAGACCTGTAGAAAAAGTCAACCTATCTAATATGTGTGTTGAAGTGAATGTAGATAGAAATATGGACTGTGATGAATAATATGTATTGTAAAACACATTACTGCCTCGTCGGTCTAGACTGCGGTCTTGGGTCCGATCGCCAGGTTGGGCAGTGTTATTGAGTTTATTCGTGTGAAATTTCTCAGTGGCAGCTCGGAGTCTAGATTTGTGCGCGGTTGATGGCAATAGGCTCGCCCCCTATTACATGGGACTTAAACATAACTGCGAAATGACGGTGTAGTCCTCTGCCCAACCCTTCAGGGAATATGTTGTTATGGTGTTTATGTATGTAAAACATTTTATTGTTATTCCGAGTATTTTTGTTTTGAACCAAAGAATGTGATTAAAACGCCAAATCCCAGCAAGCGCATGTTATTGCAGCAAGTGCTCGCTTAGTTGAAACTTGCAGAACTTTCTGCGGGTGTGTCCACAGTTTGAAAGTCGGTTGCAGCAGTCAACTTGGATTTGTCGCATAACAAAATTGTTGAATTGTCGTGATTATTACACGTATTTTTGTAATAAATAACTTTTAATAGAACATGATTTGTTATTTTACCTACCACCTGTTTATAATCAAGTGATAGCAGGAAACCCACTCTGTACCATTAGGTTCCATTGGCCGTATCTATCAATACTCAATCCCCCTTATTACAAAAGATGGTTTAAACCAAGACTAAGGTAAACCCAGGTTTAAAATATACTCATCTCTTTCTTATGTCATATAACAAAAAGAGACAGGGCTATTCTAAAACCTAGGTTTTTCTTAGACCATGTTTTCAAAAGATGGTTTAAACCAAGACTAAGGTAAACCCAGGTTTAAAATATACTCATCTCTTTCTTATGTCATATAACAAAAAGAGACAGGGCTATTCTAAAACCTAGGTTTTTCTTAGACCATGTTTTGTAATAAGGAGGAATAAGTTTATTGCATTCCACAATGTAGACTTAGGTGGTAACTTAAAAAAATGAGATCATTATGGACTCACTGTCTGCTGATCATACATATTTTGAAAACTTACAACTTCGTTTCACACTGGCCATAGACTAAATAAAATGAGGTAAAAGCCATAGTCGTTAGACTCTGTGGGTATGTTGGTGACTGCAGAGTCGATGTTCTTACAGTAGTTGTGACTAACAAATCATGCTGTTTTACACTATCTTATACCAGGGGTCTGCAAAGATTATAGCCCAAAGGTGTGTAAACATCTGACGAATGCGCCTGTTTGCGTAAGGCTCGCGAGCTGCACGCGTGGATTACGTAGTGCGATCTCCTCCTCCTGCGCCGCGCGTGAACTGCGCTAGCGCTGCCTGCGTGCAGCACGCGTGCTTTCTCCCACCGTCATCGGCACCTCAGGGCTCACTCGCTCTGTTTCTTTATAACTACAATTGAGGGGTATGAAAGAAAGCAAACTGAACTGAAAGCGTGCAGCGCATTCGCGGCGCGTTCGCCAGATCTGTACAGACCCTAAGTGGTCAATCAGACTGCACTAGCGGGGGCGGGCGCGGCCGCTCGGGTCTTGGCGTCTGCGTGTTCACAGTAGTGCTGAACGAGCTATCGTAGCGTGCGTGTGTGTTTTGTCGTTAACAGACGCTATATCACTGTGAACGATACGGTCGGACTGAGCCATTAGAAACATCCGCGCCCGCCTCATGCAGGCGCGCGGCTCGCGGACGCATCGTGAATGCAACTGGCGTCTACATGCATTTGATTTACACGCGCCCGCGCTAGCACCCGCGCCCGCCGAGACTCTGAAATACGGCATAGAGTCACACTGATTCCTGCACTAAGTCCCAAGGGGCCAAGACCTAGTTAGTTCATCATACCAACACACTTTAGTTTTGATGAGCAACCGCCAATCGGAAACTTATACGAGTACTCACTTGGCAGTAGACACGAAGTCTGACAGCTCTCCGTCATCCCTCTCCAGCTGGTCCAGTGTACGAGCTTCTCCGGTACTCTGCAGACCGATGACGACACACTTGCCACATTTGACTGCTTCGCGTGCTGTTACTACTGCGTGGTTTACCTGTAAACAATCAGAAAAGGTTAATACATTATGTTCTCGTACAATTCTTACATAAGTAAAATTAGTAGGTAAAGTGACAATTCGTTGAAGATTTTTGGCAAGGGTTTATGAATACAAAAAAGACTTCACGAATACTTGCTTGAAATCTTTATTTTACCGCTGCCGAGCCTTTGTCGACTATTATGCCAGTGTCGAGTGAAAGCATTAAACATTTTAAGAATATTTCGAAAACTTCAAACTTACTTTCAACTGATAATTTGATCCCGAAAGATAAGTTGTTTTTTATTAAAATCGCACTTCTACTCTGAACTATTTCACTAAACACTCCCAATAAATTTTTTACTTTTTTTTACTAATTATGCTACTGTCCTCCGATCATGAAATGAACTCCCTCCAACCCAAAACAAGTATGATGGATGAGATCTTATTTCGTAGCAGCATTTTAATCCAATTGGGTCTTAATTATTATTAGTGTTTTATTAGTAGTTATTAGTGGGTATTAATTATTGGGATTAAGCACATGTAGAAATGTGTTAACACAAACTTAAAGCATATCTCATTGCAAGACCTGAAAATAGTTATGTCAGATTCAAAGATTACAACGTAAGTAGTTACCTTGGCAGCAATACAGAGATACTTGAAGAACCTCTGGTGCGCCGACCAGAACTGTCCCCACATGGTCTTCTTCATGCGCGACTCCGCGTTGATCAGCTCCGCCGCTTCCGTGAAGCGCTGCATCGCTTCTACCCACTGCAACAACACACGTATTTTATTAGTAACAAGGTTTATTTGTTTATTAGTTATTATTATTTGTTTATTAGTTGTTGTAGCTTTTGACCACGGCTTCGCTCGCGTAAATTTTTTACGGATCCTTAATTTTTTGATACTTAAATATAGCCTATAGCACTCAGGGATAACGTAGCTTCCTATTGGTGAAAGAATTTTTGAAATCGGATCAGTAGTTTCGGAGATTACCTCCTACATACAAACAAACAAACAAACAAATTCTACCTCTTTATAATATTAGTATAGATAAGATTTTGTTTCTTTTTTATTCTCAAATGTCTGTTATTACGACGATAACGGAGTATAACATTTAGATTTCCCTGATGATGAGACTCATGGCAAGTAATACCACGGGATTGGTAATAAAGGCAAGGTTATACTGACCAGCGCCACGGATTTATCGTATGTCTCCTTGAACGCGTCGGAGAGCGGCACCTCCTCTATCTTGAAGGACACGCCGTGGAACGATAGCTGGCGCGCTATGTACATGCCGCGCAGCTTCATGTCCATGGCTACGATCTCCATGGCACCCACGCCTCTGTGCAAATAAAGGTTTTACATTTAACAATAGGGAATATGCATGTAATTCGAAACTCTTTCATTATTTAAATATACATTGTACAGGAGTCAAGAAACAAATTACATTGTTTTTTCGAATTTTTTAACGCATTACTTATTTTACAATTCATTATTTTATGTTACGTTTTTTTGTGGAACGGAATGCAATCTCGAAACGCGTCTTCTTCGAAAATGCCGGAAGTGACATCAAAATCCATGTGAATAAATTTGTAAATAATCTTATCTTAGCAAACTGTTTGATTTCTCACTGAGGTAAGTTAGTAGGTGCGATTTCTGCTCGAATAAAGCACAAGAAATTATTTAATTTATATGATTTGTGGCTAAAAAAAAGATGTAAACAAAGCAGTATCGTGGATAATGACGTCACATTATGGCCGCGACAATAAAGGCTGTTTGAACTGTAGAAGAAAATTGTTGAAGTTAAACAGTTGTTTTGAGCAACAAACAATAGTAACATTTGACTTTTAATGCTTTTCTTGGGTTTATATTACTGTGCTTTATTGATTAAGGGCCGATTTTTCAATCGTCAGATAAATTTTATTTAAGGAATAAATATGACGATTTGAAATATTTTCTATACAAAAGCTGTCAAAACGTCAAACTTATTCCCCAGATAAAAGATAACTGACGATTGAAAAATCAGCCCTAAGAGAAAAAAAATTACATGCATATTCCCTATTGTTCGGGCACGTCCCTAAAGTTACTAAACGTATAACAAGCGGCCGTCACTAGCGTCGTCCGAGCAGCCGGCCGCAGCTCACCCGTCGCTCTCCCCTTTTCTCATTGGCCAACATCCGCCTAGGACCGTCTTAGAGTGCCTTTCCACCAGATATGTGCTATGCAGCTATGCTAAGCTACGAAACTATGTGTCCGTTTCCATTAATGCTAAGATAAATAGCGAAGCGGCGACAAACGCACGCCTACTGTAGGTACACTGCTCTGCACATAGCTACACCACTCGCGACCATACATAGCTCGCATCCACGGCACGCATCCTTCCATATAAAAAACTTAGTTGAATCAGTTTCCAGCAGTGCTATGCTATGTGGACCAGTGAATATGATTGGTGGATATCAAACGTATCCTCCTTTCGTTCATTTTTGTATTGCGTCGCGTAAAACAAGATAACATCTCACGATCAACGGTTTATTTACTATTTATACAAAAAATTAATGGCTTCTTCTTCTTAGCGTGTCGATGACAATCTACACCGTGTCGGCCCAGAACTCAGCAATGCGTTTAGCACTATCCGTAGCGTCCATTAGTTCTTATGGCGTACAGGTAACAGGGCAGGCGGGGCATGATGTTAAGTGCGCCATAGTTTGCGGAACGGCACCACATTTACACTCAAGGTTTGAGTTACCCGCAAATTTCCACCTGAGCAGGTTTTCCTAGCTTCGACCAACCTGAGTCCGAAGTCTATTTAGAGACTTCCAAGCATTAATGGTTAGTACATAAAGTTAACTTCCACTCACCTCTTCTCAACAGCATTTATGAAGTCCATAAAGGTCGGGAACGGAGTACCATCTCCCCATATGCCCAACCTGACCATATAGGCCATGTTCCTCGGCTCGCTAGCCCCGGTGGCCGAGGCATACACGACTCTGGCCTTGGGCAACTTGTTCTGTAACTCTAGAGCCGTGAGGCCAGTCTTCGTGGCTTTGCCCGACCCGACTGGGCAAAGATTTTTGGCTTTGTGACACTCGTCGAATACGATCTGGGTTGAAGTTGAGGATTGTTTATGGTTTAAAAATATGGTTTGTCCAAAGCTAACAAAAATACGCTATTTTGTCAAGTATTATTTTACAAATTGATGTAATTTATTGTTTTTTTTTTTTCTATATTTAACGATAAGCAGAAACTTTTCTCGTCAAGCTATGCGAGACTTTTTACAACTAGCAGATCCAAAGTACTTAATTGTCTCCGGTTTCTGAATTGAGAATTCTAGGATAAGTAGTAAAGCATTTTTTTAACAATTCCGTACTCAAATACTACTTAAGTATTGCTTATCCCGAATTCTCAATTCAGAAACCGAAGGTTAGTCTTCCTAGATGTAGCCTAACAACGGAGATTCTCTTATTCCCTCATTTTCCTGTACGTGTATATAGAACGGACTGCATTTCAACTGCAGAATGCAGTTAGTTAATTGCTAAGAAACTGCAAGACAGCTCCAAGCAACTTGCAGTAACTTTGCAGTCCAATCATTTTATACTGGTTTGAGGTAGCGGAGGAAAAGAGTATATAGAAGGACTTGGGGGAGACCTTTGCCCAGCAGTGGGACAGAAAAGGATAAAAAAAAAAGTTGTCACACAAATCGATAGCCAGCCCGATGGAATGTAGATACCAACGCCTATAAACACCAACAACATCAAGAGCATTGCTGATGCGTTGCCAATCTTAGAAACAAGTTGGATAATCTAAAGGCCTATAATATCACCGTCACCCTATCCTTCAAATCGGAACACAACAATGCCGCTTGGCGGTAGAAATAGGTATGGTGGGAGTACTTGCCCAGACGAGCTCTTTCCCAAAGAGCTTTAATACTACTTTGTATGCCATACTGCCAGTTAACAGATACTGTAGATAGTATTTTTTATGTAAAGGATACAACTCCATCGAAGTCCTCCCCGCACCACTGCAGCAGTTGTTTCAGT
Source organism: Amphipyra tragopoginis (assembly GCA_905220435.1). NCBI lineage: Eukaryota > Metazoa > Arthropoda > Insecta > Lepidoptera > Noctuidae > Amphipyra > Amphipyra tragopoginis. The sequence continues at coordinate 23,092,134 of HG992012.1, read as the reverse complement.
CGTGTGCGGTACTTGGTGGTGGTGGACTGTGTCTCGCCAATCAGCGCTGAGTAAGTGCTGAATATTACACCTTTCTTCACATTTCCGTTTACTGCTGATGAGATCTTGGCGTATTTGAACTGAGGGAAAATAAATTTATTAGTTGACACGTCTATAGTTTATACAGCATGACTGATTATTAACTCTGTCAACTAATCAATCTTAAATATCAAATTCATCTGCACTAACTGGATTACGTAAAGTTACCCCAACGTTTGACATTAAAGTTAATGAAAAAGTAAATGAGCGAGATAGTTATACGAGATAAAGCGGGAGAAACGTTACAATTCCTTCTCATTGAAATTTTGCTGTTTTGACACTTTATAAGCAATTGCTTAGCGCTAAAACTCTGAAAATCGGTGTCACAAAGTTAGGACATGTCTTAAGGCAGCCGCTTAACGTTGGTGCAACGCATTTTTATGGCTAAGTGCGTCCTAGAGAGTTAGGCATGAACTTCGGCGTTGTCAAAGTTTAATGCTGACGGACCCTTCATCATTCAGCCGAAAGACGTCCACTGCTGCACATAGGCCTCGCATAGGTTGGCGATCGCAGTATAGTTGTTAAATACTAGTGAATCCCTTAGTCGCCTCTTACGACACCCACGGGAAGAGAAGGAGTAGTGCTATTTTTTATATCCGGCACCACACGGAACCTTGGATGCATTTTACTACATCCACAGGTGGAGGTGATAGTAATTAACCCTTTGGCGAGAACTACACGGGACGTGTACTGAGCAAAAACTTAGCTTATTACCTTATTAAGCGGATGCACTTCAATCTTCCCAGCACCTATATCCCGCAGATCTCTTTCTGCGTCGTACTTAAGGTCGTTTGATACTGAGACCCATATAGCCCGCTTACGACCTATGATATAGTTCTCGAATATTATGCCGGCTATCGTACGACCCTTACCAACACCGGCCCCGTCGCCTGGAACACAACATTAAATTGTTATAAGTTGGTACATGGGAATGAAAAAGGTTGTTGTTTTTAGCAGATGAAGGCCGAAAATGGTTGCCAAAGAACTGAGAAAAAAAATGTTGCAGTCAGAAATAAGCTGTTAATGGTTCTGCCTACTCCGAACAACGAACGTCGCAGTTTCGGATTGAAACGAAGCAACGACGAACTTACAAAATATACGATCAAAGTATTGTAAAACAACGAACTATAGCCCGTTTTTTAATCTCGGAGACAAAATTGACAGGCACAAATGTCAAACTTGTAAATTTTAGGAACATTATTTTCAAATTTAACGTTTCGTACCGGTCAATTCAATCTCAGGGATTAAAAACAAACATTACATAACTGAGTCAGTGCCTGAGATAGCGGCGCGGTGCGAGAGGGTGACAGTTGTCACAAGTTGACGAATCAGTGAGCTCTCCCACCACACCCCTCCCGCACCGCGCAGCTATCTCAGGCACTGATTCAGTTAAGCGCTAGACCTATAAATGTCAATTAACATTTTGGAGGCGGGTGAACCACAAAAGTTTCAAATCGCGAAAATCGAATCGATTGTCGGATCCGAAACACTTTCACGGTTGGAAAACTTGCAATCCATCAGTTGAAACTGAAACTTCGTAGTTCGATTTTCGGAGTAGACCCCCAGAGGTGTCGAGATTTATGGATGTGCAGAAACATGAAGTTTTTTTTTTTTTTATTTCCTCCTTTTACTGTCCCACAGCTGGGCAAAAGCCTCTTCTCATACAGAGAAGGAACAAGCATTGAGCGCCACGCTTGCTCACTGCGGGTTGGCGATTTCAGACCATTCAGTACAGGTTTTCTTACGATATTTTTCTTCACCGTATGTCAGTGGAGTCATATACTAACTAAGAAAGTACATATAAAATCGAAAAAGTCACATTGGTACATGCCTGGGTTTGAACCCGCAATCCGGCGCTTAACAAGCGGATCTGTAACTTCCGGGCCACCACGACTTTAGACACATGAGTACGAATATGAAACGAAATATCATCAGTGAAGTTCTAACAGCGCGGAAGTCAAAAATGGCTACTTTACAAGAGAGTGAAAAAACTATTTAAAACGAGCGTAACCTACGCTGAACGCAATATTTTTTTAATTATCATCTATACTAATATTATAAAGAGGTAGAATTTGTTTGTTTGTTTGTTTGTATGTAGGAGGTAATCTCCGAAACCACACATCCGATTTCAAAAATACTTTCACCAGTAGGAAGCTACGTTATCCCTGAGTGCTATAGGCTATAATTTTGGGATCAAAAAATTTTGGATCCATAAATTAACGGGAGCGAAGCCGCAGGCAAAAGCTAGTTACAGATAAACTCTTTGATGATTTATTAAACCTTTGAAAATCCTAATAATCTTTTTCATTTCAAGTAATATTGTTACTTTCGCAGTGTCGTATGTTTTTGTCACAAAATGACTTACGCACTGTTAGAACTTCACCTACGATATGTTTCAGAACTCTTTCGGATGTTTTTTAGCCTTGTGTATTAAATCTCGCAGCCTAGAACACTTGAAGACCTGACTGCTTAGTTTATCAATCTCTTTCAAGAACATACCGATGAGGAAGCCAGCTCTGGTGCCGTCAGGTAGCAGATGCTCGTGCGCCTGCGAGGCGTACACGACGGCTTCCAACTGTAGCGCCGACAGCAGTCCGTTGCGGATGGTATCGTCGGGCAGACACACTTTGTAAGTCACGTCGACGGGTTCTACTGATGATAACGAAGCCGTTTCCACTACAGGGTCGGGGTGCTTGCGACCTAGTTTCACTGTTGAGAAGAGACAATTATAAGTTTTAGTGTTAACCTTTTGACCGCCACGGACGTCTATGGACGTAAAACTTTTGAACTGTAAAAAAGTAGTGTTTTCGACGTGCCATGCCGTCAGCGGCGTCGTGAGCACGTTTTAATGTGACGTTCATAGACGTCCGTGGCGGTCAGAAGCTTAAAGCATATTCAAGTTTCCAGCGAAGGGGGCGTTCTAGTATTACGTAACGCAGTATGGGGGGAGAGGGGGTCTTATAAAACGTTACAATGCGTTTCAGGGGCGGGAGGGGGGTTCGAACAATGCGTTACGTAACATTGTTTTTTTTTACTTAAATATAAAACTAGGGAATCAAAGTCTCCCAAGTTGGCAACTCTTTTCGTTTATGTTTTACGGAGAATCCCTCGACTGTATTGTATGTCATTTTTATTTTGTTTTCGTTGTCAGGAGTCAACGTTTTTAAAGTGAGTTCATAATGTAACGTCCTCAAAAGAAGGAGATTTGCAGCATCAGTTGTTCTTGGCCTATAAAGGCTCTCATGTTGACTTTCTAGCGCAACTGTGCCAAAAAAAATGGTGGGTGTTACGTAACGTTTAGGAAGGGGGGGGGGGGGGGGTACGGAAAACATTACGGCGCGTTACTTGGGGGGGGGGGGGGGGGGGGTCAAAAATCTTCAAAAATTGCTTTACGTAATATTTGAAAGCCCTCGAAATCAAATGGATACCTTGGAAGCCAATCCAACTTTTTTTTAATTGGTTTATTTCGTTATTAGCTGCTATTGCCCGCAGATTCACTCGCATCCTAGGAGAACTCACTCGGATAAAAGTATCCTATATGTTAATCCAGGATATGGTCTACCTGTGTGCCAATTTTTATCCAAATCCCATTTATGCATGACTGAATAACAAACATCCATCTTCACGAGTTTCATATTTATAATATAACAAGAATATTAAAAACATTACTTGGAGTCGCATCGGCAAATTTCGTTAAACCGATTACTTCCGAACTGAGTGCAACTTCAAGACCATGAATGTTTATTAGTATTGCAGTAAAGAATGATCTTTACGCTGATGCAATATGTATAAGCGATGTGAGTACCATCCGCTCGGCCTCGCGCTGAGTTTTCCATTTGTGTGAGAATGAATGCAGACGCGTCCTTTGCTTGCTTTAAATCGGTTTATACAGCTTTTTGGTAATCGATTCTATGTACACTAACACAAATGCAAAGCTCAGCTTACGGCTCGCCAGTTGTACCGAGCTTAAAGGTACAAGTCCGAGACGGGCTGCAGACCGCAAACTGCAAAAGTAGTATCGTTTGCGGTGCGATCGGAGGCTGCGGTCTACGGTTGCAGTTTTGCAGTCGCTGTCGGAATAGCACCTTTAAAGTGCACACCTTAAAGGCGCTATTCCGATGGCGATGCGGCTGCAGTCTGCAGTCCGTCTCGGACTTGTACCTTAACTCTCATATACTGAATTCCCCGCATTGCTGTTGCAAATATTGTTCAGAACAAAAATTTGCAAATCATCAACTATTTGGATCGAGAAAAAGTAATAACTGCTTTGAAATTGCGACATTGGACCATACGTTCTTGATCAACTCTATCGGTAATCTAATGTATACTCACATTTTGAAGGCATATAATCGGCGTACGTCTCAGCGACGCCCATCTCTTCATCGTCAACTTCTTCCTCATCTCCTCCCATCTAAAATGTAATATATTGATTGAATAACTCATCATGATATAAAATCTAAACATACACCGTGCATTTTTAGGTCTGAAAAACTATAGGGTGTGATTATCAAAAACTTTCGTTATGCGACTTTTAGAAATATTTATCTACCAATACAAAGTTGCCTCAGCTAGCAGATTGCATTAAAAAAAAACAATACATATTTTCAAGTCTAACGCGGCGTCTGACGTGAGCGGTCTAGAAGCGAACGCGAAGCGGCGCGGCGCGACGCGAAAATAACAAACAATCGATACCTATTGAAGTGGCCTATGTGACCAAACGCACGTGGAGTGCGATGCGGCGCGAAGCGAAGTGAACGCGATCAGTTGTCTTGATATTTTCTCGCGAACTGGATCCGGTGCCGTACAGAGGCCCAATTCTCCTAAAATAAATTGTTGCCAAACGCAATCGAACCAAAACCGTCAGTCAGTTTTTGTTTTCGAAAACTTTCAAAATGATTGATTTTGTTTTTTGTGTCAAACAATTAGATAGCTTTTGAAATTGAGAACCGTCTGAATGAACGGTTCGGCCTTGGTTCGGTTGTGATTTATCAAGATTTATTTTAGAAGAATTAGGCCCCAGTGCTACTGAACGGCGGCGGTTCGCGAGCTCGTAGGACAAAGCCGCCGCTTCGCACCGCATCGGATCACGTCGCAATTCGCGTTCGCTTTGAACCGCCTACGTAAGACACCGCGTTAGAACAACAATTAGTTTTTGAGAACATGATGTAACCCTAACAAAAGCCCACATACCTTCTCCTGTTGCCACATATTGCCGGGCTTGCCCTGTGCCCAAACGGGTCCAACCTGCGCGAATTGCCCGAGCATGCCCGCGAGTGGCCCGCCCATGCCCGACGCTAGTATTTGGTTTAGGTTCTGCAGTAAGTACGAGTTCATCCCGGTCATGCCCACCATCTCCACTGTTGGGGAACAAAACGTTAGTTGATAATAGATGGCGTTGTTATCAATTTTATAGTTTTTTAGTGCGGAAAATAGATGGCGCTGTAATAAAATAATGTAAAATCAATAGTTGATTGCTAATTTTAGATTCGAGGGTGTTAGAGCAAAAGTGGCCTAATCGATATTCGTATGATACTTAAACCATGCTGAAACTCGTCGTAAATAACTTTAATTTTATTGTTAGTTTAAACCAGGGGTAGCAAACTTTTTTTGTTCTGCCAAAATCAACATAGGTTAAATAATTACGGCTATTTGTTAAGGGCCATGGACTCTTGCTCTAAATGGGAGGCGTGACGGGCCGGATTGAAACCCTTCGTGGGCCGGAATTGGCCCGCGAGCGGTAGTTTGTCATCTGGTTTAAACTCATAAAATATGTTTTACTTAAGTTTTTTTTAATTCCAAATAGTACTTTGGTAACCAATTGAATCGTGCGTTCAAGCGACTTTAGCTCCACCAATATTAAAAGTAGAAAATATTAAAATAATACTATGTTAATAATCGATATTCGCATACTTTTACATTACTGTACACACAACAACAAAAACTAAGTAATACCTCAAAAATGCCAATCGAATTTTAGATGCGCAGCCCATAAGAAATTAAAACTACATAATAATTAATCTTGTACACAAAGACCGACAATAGCCTAGATGTACAGCTGCATCAGTTGAGTAATCCCCAGATAACTTGTTGAAGATCTTTTAATGCACCCTAGTATTTTAGTAAATACAATTTTTGTGTAGGTATTCATATGGAAGTCTTTCTCAAAGTGGGCGATAGAGGCCTACGGGGGGCGGTGAAAGTAAACGTTGCGATTGTGATTTCTAAGATGTGGTAAAGTTAAAAAATTTATACGGCGTTAGAAAGTAGGTAATTGATTCTCAAAGTGGGTGCTAAACGAAATAAGTATGAGAACTTGTGGTATACAGGGTGAAATTGTAAACACTCGACAAACCGAAATGGGAGATTGTACTCATCACTATGAACAACTTTTACTATGAGAAAAAAAGTGAAATCGCGAAAAAAAAATCTGCTGTTCCCTACATTTTGACGAGTCATGCGAACATGAATGTAGGGAACAGCTGTTTTTTTTTCGCGATTTCATGTTTGGTCCCATAATAAAAGTTGTTCATAGTGATGAGTACAATCTCCCATTTCGGTTTGTCGAGTGTTTACAATTTCAACCTGTAGAGGTCTACAACTAACTCTAAGAATTTTATGGGGTTACTGGGTATCGGAAATGGAACAACTTTTCAAAATTCGCCAATTTTTTTTAAGCCGTTCCATACTAGTTAATTAAAATATTTGTATAGAAAGTTATAAAAAATACGCGAATTTCGAAAAGTTGTAGAACAAAAGTTGTTCATTTACGATACCGGGTAACCCCATAAAATTATTAGAGTTAATTTTTTAACACCATAATATTAATCTTAATTAGGTATATGTATTCATAGAACTAAAGTGCCAGGATACGTAATAAGAACCTCCAAAGTTACCAGGGGGGTACCCAATTAAAGACTGCTTTCATAAATATTTAATAGTGTACACAGATGAATTGCATTCAAACTACAAAAAGCCAAGGTGTTGCCTGACTGCGTTCATGCTACTTTGCAGTAGGCTTGCAGTAAGGAAGCAGTCCGTCGATAAACACTCTAATTTACATCAAGATACGTTACACTTTAGCCTAAACCGATCTTTGTGTACAGAGCGTTAAAAACTACTACCAAGTTATGTAAAAAGAAGAATGTCCATATAAATTCTATGCAAAAAATACAGCAATAGGTATACAGGGTTACTAGTGATTCGATCTATTCCTTGAATGAGGTTATACTAGAAATCATTGAAAATAATTTAACCTGCATCAACTGTGGGTCAGAAATAAGCGGATTCCGAAATATCGGGGTTTGAATAAATTCTTATCGAAAAAAGGACTTGTATAAAATCTACTCATTTCTGGGCACTAAATTGATACTTTTCTGAGGCACTTGTCCCACCAGCCAGAAGCGAGTAGAGCTAGAAACGAGTTGGCGAGCAGCGAGAAGCGAGTGTGTAGCTCCGACAGTTTTGTCGCTGGGCTATAAGCGAGTGTGACGAGCGATTACTCGCACCACTCACAAATGAGCGCTGGTTGGTGTTTCGGCGTGAGTTCTGATCTGACCGCCAAGCGAGTATCGCTGAGAAAGTATCGCTGAGCGAGTATTATCTTTGATAGTTCTTGTCGCTCTGCGACAAACTAGTGGAGTGTGTCCTCACCGGTAGTGTAGACAGTCAGCGATCAACTATTAATATATGCATCTCTTTTGTTTAAACGGAAAGTATATCTATTGTACGTTTCTTGAGCGAGAATATAGCCGATAGTTAGTTGCTTCCTCGCCGGCTGTGGGACAACTGCCTGAAAGCTAGTAAACTAGCAATTACTTTAGACAAAAATCCAAAATAATTCTCATTGTCTCAGAAATAAAAGGTCTTAAGGGACAAGACTATCTTTACTTTTTAATTTCGACCCACATTTGATGGGGTTAATTTTTTGCAAATGATCTCTAGTATAACCCATTTCAAAGAATAGGTCGAATTACCAGTCACCCTGTACATAATAAAAATAGTTACTAAACTAAAATGTACAAAGTTTCGAAAGACAGACATAATCTATCTGTTAAGCGCAACGAATGTTCAATTACAATTTTATCATGTTGAGATCTTTATAGTAAACACGTGTAAGACCTCTTTGAAGCATACTGTTGAAAGGGTCTGACGAAAAATATGCATTTTGAATTAAGGGTACAACTCCGAGACGGGCTACAGACCGCAAACTGCAAAAGTAGTATCGCTTGCGGTGCGATCTGCGGCTGTGGTCTGCGGTTACAGTTTTGCAGTCGCTTTCGGAATAGCACCTTTAAAGTGCACACCTTAAAGGCGCTATTCCGATGGCGACGTGCGGTCTGCGGTTGCAGTCTGCAGTTTGCAGCCCGTCTCGGACTTGTATCTTTAGGTGCACTTCTCATAATGGGCACAATTCCGAAATTACAATATTACCATAAACCTGTACCCATGACTTTACTTTTAATTAAATATTGGACAACAAGACGTCTATAATACCAAGTTTTATAGAAAAATATTGCGAAATCTGTTAAGTAACTTCTTAAAACAATATTTCAGTCGAAATGGTTATCAAAACAAAAAGTTTTTCTTACGAATTCTTCCAATATTGAATTGTACGGCTTCTATGCAAAGTTGGAAACAATTTTGTTAAACCTTTTTATTAAACTAAAGCTGCCTCGTTGATCTAATTGTTCAGGCACGATTGCAGAGCGTGAGGTACTGGGTTCGATCCCCAGGCCGCGCAAAGTATTATTTACAACAATTAGTGTTATTTTACAGAAACTGTAGAAAGAACAAGGTATGTGAAGAAATAATAAAATGTATGAAAAAATAGAGGAGATACACGCTTTTTGAAGTTCGTTGAGGTGGCATTTTCTGTCCTTGTCACACGAAACGGATATTGTACAGAGTGATGTCCAGTCACTATGAAGTTTTTAAGGTATGACGTCGTTTTTAAGTAGTGTTGTCTCTGTCTCGTGAACATTTCGAAATCGTTTATAACTTTTGCATTTCATTAAATATTTGATTACTTTTTTCACTGTTACTAATTATTTTTGTAATAGTTTCGATATTTCAAATAAAAAAAAGTAACCAAATTACCCCAATCTCTTTTCAAAGTGTTTTACCAAAACAGCAAGACTTGCAAAACGTTTCAGTTACAGTTTAAGAATTAGTGTCTACAATTCAGGTCAAATCTAAAAATATAAATAGAAAAGCAGGTCAATCTGAGGCTTTATTACCGGCCAGGCAGACCGATATACCATGAATAACTTAGCAAAATTGGCTCCAACCATTCTAGTATCGATTGTTAGCTTGCATACAGTTTACAAGAATAAAACTACTTTGAAATGTTAGCCGCAAAGTTTACTCAAGCTAAGCGTTGCGATGCACTATGCTGAAACTACACCGCCGAACTTCAGCGTGATATAGCACGCGTAAAATAACTTTGCCTCTCTGAAGTGAGGAATAGAACGCTGAAGTCTTGTTTTAGAGCGGAAAAGGTATTTTTCGCGTACTATACAAGGTTAGTCAGAAAGGGGGTACTAATCTGAAAGGGTGTTAAAGTACCCATAATGATGAATAACTTTTGTGCTACAACTTTTCCCAAAAGTCAATAGTTTAAGAGAAATAGCTGTTCAAAGATTTCATTAAAATTCGCTTAAACCTATCTATCGTAAGCTATGATCAGCTGTGTTTACATTTTAGCCCATAATCGGAGTCACAGATTAGAAATTCCATTTTCTGAATTCGTAACTAAAGCTGGGATGAAGAATTTTTGAAAAAACTAAATAAAAAAATATTTTACATGGAAATAAAAATTATCCAATTTTGAAATTTTAATACTTGCTCCAGAACAGTCATCAGAGATACTTTAAGTGCCCGCGGATTAGTACCCCCTTTCCGACTAACCTTATATGTATAGCTTTGCCCCTCTGAAGTGAGGAACAGGGGCCTAATTCTCCTAAAATAAATCTTGATAAATCACAACCGAACCAAGGCCGAACCGTTCATTCAGACAGTTCTCAATTTCAAAAGCTATCAAATTGTTTGACACAAAAAACAAAATTAATCATTTTGAAAGTTTTCGAAAACAAAAACTAACTGACGATTATGGTTCGATTGCGTTTGGCAACAATTTATTTTAGGAGAATTAGGCCCCGGTATGCTTGCAATGTTTTTATTTATACATGGTTATTCGGAAAGGGGGTACTAATCCGCAAATGTTAAAATTTCAAAATGATTTCTGATTTAGTTTTTTTCAAAATTTTATCATCCCTGCTTTAGATAGGAATTTAGAAAATGGAGCTTCTAATTCGTGACCCCAAATATGTGCTAAAATGTAAACAGCTGATCATAGCTGGGGCATAGATAGATTTTAGCGTATTTTTTTATGAAATCTTTGGACATTTCTCCTAAAGTATTGTGCTTCTAATGTGTGACCCCAAATATGTGCTAAAATGTAAACCGCTGATCATAGCCGGGGATAGATATATTTTAGCGTAATTTTTTATGAAATCTTTGGACATTTCTTCTAAAGTATTGTTTTTATTATTATGGTTACTTTAACATACTTTCGGATTAGTACCTCCTTTCAGACTAACCTTGTATTTTGGCAAGACATGACGTAATAACAGCCTAGTGTGTTGCGTTGCGGATAATTTAAAAAGCATTGCAAGTACGCCGAAAGTTCGGTCGCGTAGTTTCGACGTAGTGTGTCGCTACGCTTAAAGGAAAAGTTAACTACAGATACTAAATAAATAAGAATGCAAATATACACGCTGAAATTTTAATGCATTTCGAGATTCAGCCAACTCACTCTTTACGATAAGTAATATCGATTCGTATTAAAAATGTGGCCAAAGAATTGCCATATACAACGTGAAACATAATAAAAGCAAACCCTGAACGTGTTTTGTTAAGATATCGGCTACTGAATCGATGTCAGCCATTTTAAAAGTACTTTTTCAAATCATTCTTTAAATTGAAATAAAGAAAATTTAGCTATGTGTCAAGGCTATAAGACTGAATTTTAAATGCAGTTATAGCACTGAAAATTTAATACTATTTTCTTAAATAAACAATATTTAAGCACATAAAATTAAATTTCTGTATATGCATTATGTTTGTAACTGGATATTCTTACTGGGGTGTTTGCGTTATTTTGTTACATGATGTAAAAACAAAATAAAAGTAAAAAAACCTTTGTAATTAATTCTACTCATTCTTTGCATCGATATTACTACTTCCAAAGAGTAAGCTCAAACCATTTTTAAATCCACAAAAGAAGTCAGCATGTATAACCATTTCTACAGTTTAGCGATAATACCGCCGTCTACACGTTACATTGCGGGAACACTACACCGTACTCACTCTGAGCGAGCAGAGAAGCAGCGCTGTATGCGGCAGAGGAGGATGCCGCGAAAGGCGACGGCGGGGCCACGGCCGGCGCTATGCAAATACACCGGTTTAATAAGCGGACCATACACCTATTCATTTATCATATGTTTTTATACAAGGTGCCCCGAAATTCAACGTCAAGCTTACAAATGAAATGGCAGTTTATGAATGTTCAGTTTTTTTTTTAAGGTTGTAATATAAAACATTTAATTGTTAGATTAATGAGGTAAAATTTTATTCATGGTAACTTTAAAACTCGAAAACATAGAAAATTATTTTTTTCTGAACATTTTTAAACTGCCCTATCATTTGTTCCAAGCTTGACGTTCAGTTTTGGGACAGCTTGTATACGGTCCAGTCACCAAATTCAGAGCGTTCAGTTAAGTCAGTTGTCGAACGATTCGCTTTTTTATCTCATTACGAGATTCGTAGACATCATCATTCAGCCGAAAAACGTCCACTGCTGGACATAGGCCTCCCCCAAAAAGGTGGGGGGGTTTGCCATAATCGTCACGCTTGTCAGGCGCGTTGGCGATCGCAGTATGGTTGTTTAAGTACTCAGAGAACGCTGCTGCCCATCCTCTAGTGAATCGTAGACAGAACGAGTCAAAGTCAAAGTCGAGTGAACGAGACAAATTAAATTGATCTACAACTGATTTATCAAAATGATCTGAATCAGGGGGCTGGGTAACTTGGGTGCAGATCTAAACATAATTGAGGAAAGGCTAGGCTGACGACACCTTTTGACTCATCAGGTATTATTGAAAAAGCTCCGTCCAAAAGGTTCTCCCGAGTCGTGGGTGCGTTTACAGACACAAATCTTACATGCATACACCCAGACCCGCCGCCAAACCGGACTGATCGCTCTAGCACAGTGTACCTATTTACTACATACAGTGGGTCAACGCCCATACATTTGACAGGTCCTATGAAATGTCAAAATTATGTAGGGGCGGAGGTTATGTCCCAAGTATGCAGTATGGCTACTCGGGACATAACCTCCGCTCCTTCACCCCGCAACCCCCGCACGATTGCTCTGCGACAACGTTCTACGTTGATCGACTGTAAGGAGTAAGATATAGGTAGACTGTGGCTCTAGCTTTTTCCCAAGAATGTCAGAACCAGTACCCCAAATGTGAGTTTTTATCGCTAATTACTGTAGTTGCGTCTCGCCAAAAATATATGAATATTTAAGCAGAGCCTCTAGGCGCGGCTTTCGGTACTAAAATTCGCGCTAGAATTGAACGCCGTTCATACATTTTTGGCGTGACACAACTACAGTAGTTAACGAATAAAACTCACACTTGAGGTACAGGGTACACACGGCTACATTTCAAGCTATACATCTCCAGTATAAGCTGACCTCTCATTGTACGGAAACCCTATACAATGCGAGATCAGCTCTGTATAGCTTGATATGAAGCAGTGCGTACCATTATGACATCTGTGACTGAATTTTATTATGCTGGCTAAAAATCCGACGCCATAAGGTTCCAAAATCGTAAAATTTCTTTAACAGTGTGTAAAAAAATCTTAAACTATGGTGAAGGCAATGTTATGGTGCCCCCACACTGAGGTATTATAACATGTAACAGAAAATATTATATTTTATCTAGACTCATGTCGTAAAGTTCCAATTATGAACTCAAAAATTGTAGTATGTACGGTCAGCAACAAAAGTAGCTGAACATTTGAGTTTTTAAACTTTGCATTAATCAGATAACTAATTGTTTTAAAACAAAAACTTTAAAACATACTTAGAGCTGTATCTAGCAGCTCTAGGTATATATTAAAGTTTTCGTTTTAAAACAATTAGTTTTCTAATTAATGCCAAGTATAAAAACTCAAACGTTCAGCTACTTTTGTTGCTGACTGTACCATAAATAACATTCTTTATTCAGGTGCATCTTTAGTAAACACAGGGGCCTAATTCTCCTAAAATAAATCTTGATAAATCACAACCGAACCAAGGCCGAACCGTTCATTCAGACAGTTCTCAATTTCAAAAGCTGTCGAATTGTTTGACACAAAAAACAAAATCAATCATTTTGAAAGTTTTCGAAAACAAAAACTGACTGACGGTTGTGGTTCGATTGCGTTTGGCAACAATTTATTTTAGGAGAATTGGGCCCCAGTTCTCTTAACAAAATAATGCTTTAAAATAACTTTTTTCCTAAGTACACTTTGGACCGACCAAGGAGTTTTCAATTTAATTTTTCTAGCGGCTGCACGTTGTATATCGTGGCGCATGCGCGCACATGCTGCTGGGTTTGGGCGCCATAATATTATTTTTGGTTTAACTTTGGTATTGTACTGAATATTATAAGTATCTGCCTATTAAATGAGTTTATTTGGGGTGCATGAAAAGAGCCTCCACGAGTGACGATACTTCAGTACGTCCGGCGCACCTTGGGCAGTCAGCCCCGCTACCAACCTTGCTGACTGGCTAATCTTTTCACCACGGCATTAGCTATTCTTGCATAGCTCGTGCCGACACGATAGAAAAAGAACATGAGTTTAGATAAAATAGTGTATGAAACTGCAGATAACTAGGTATTAAAACACTCGTGTGAGACTAGTAAAAACCTCGCCTACGGCTGGGTTTTTAAACTCACACTCGTGTTTTCATAACCCCTAATAATCAACAGTTTCATAAACTATTTTAACACCATAACATTTCGATTACTTTTATATTTTGTTCAGGATTTTTGTTAATGTTATAACTCAGTGTGGGAGCACCATTAGATTGCATGGTGTATGGTAGGCTTTGGATTGAGACTTGATCATAGTGTCATCTTTATAACACCTATAAATAAGACAAATTGTAATCTCAAAGTATCTAAATCCTTTGTCAGCGTCGTGGTTATAAAATCAATAACAAACGCGATAAGAGTTCATACAACCAGACTACTTAAAGAATGATAATATTAGAAATGCTGGATCTACTATTAGGCGTAGTCCTAAATGGCTATGATCATACGAGCAAACGATGCGATTTTGTCGCACAAATCAAATACACAAATGTCTTTAGAGTGCCCTAATTGAAGACCGCAAGTCATCGCGCGAGCACAGGAAATACTCAAAACGATCGTACGATGGATTTGATCGTGCGATCGTGCAATCAAAGCTACAGATCTCTTTTGAGTGTCCTAATTGGTCACGCATCATCACGCGAGCACAGCAACTCATCGGCATCCTTCGATCAGAAACACGCGATGGGGATGGCGCGATCTATTAGGACACCCGTTGGACCATCGCACGACATTCGACATCGGACATCGGCATGAAAAGAGCATCTACGAGTGACGATACTTAAGTACGTCCGGCGCATCCTGGGCAGTCAGCCCCGCTACCAACCATGCTGACTGGCTAATCTTTTCACGACGGCATGAGCTATTCTTGTATAGCTCGTGCCGACACGATAGAAGAATCGCGCGACGAAATCGCATCGTTTGCTAGTACGAACCTAGCTGTTTAGGACGACGCCTAAGTCTTTCGATCACAGAGAATGTGAGTGAGCGAGAGGCAAATAACAACAACAATAGTAACGCAACCATTTCTAATACAATCCTTAAAATTATCAGGTAGTACTTTTATATTAATATTCTTATGAATTACAGAAGTGCTTATAAGCAAGACGCTGTTCTCGGGACAATAACATCAAATATCATTTCTTTTCATTTGTCGTCACGTATCGACAAATAGTTCGTCATATCTTCACTATTATGATAGGTTTTAAAACGCAGTTTTGTCACGCGGCAGAGACCCAAATTCACAAATATCTGCAGGATAAATCCGGGAGCATCCCTGAAAACAGCCTTTGTAGGTAAGTCGGGACGACTCTATCAAGTGATAGATTCCGATCTGTTTATTATATTAGACAAACACCATGACCGCTCTGAACTTAAAGCTCTAATCAAATATTAAAGCTCATGTTCAGAATGACTAAGATGTTTAGGATATACACTTTAAGATGAACACTCAGCAGATAAGGTGTGAAATTGGGACATCTGTTCCCTAATTCAGAGCTTTTCGATAACCCATTTGTGAGTTCGATTTGTTATCTCTTTTTCTCTCGTTACTAGAATCGTAGAAAAAACGAGATAACAAATCGTTCTGAATCAGGGGGCTGTACGCTTATCTGTGTAAATAGTAAGTAATAAAATACGGCCTTACTTCCGCCTCTGCCTAGTCCGGCAATGTTAAGAGGTTTGGTGAGAGAACTCGCTGATATCTTGATCGGCTTGACATTGGCGGCCTGGCCGAATGCATGGCCAGAGGGCGCTGTGGAGATTAAATATTAATTAGCCTCAATTAATCAAAGAAAAAGAGATGAAATAATATCATCTAGCTAGCATGAAACAAGTCATTGTGCACTTGATAGTATACACCCCACTGACAAAACCGTTCTGAACTACGACGTAGAAAAACTTTTTTTTTAACGTTGCCCACTAGTATTTCTCCTGAATCGTGGGTGCGTTTACAGACACAAATCTCACATACACAAACGCCCAGACCCGAAACAACTATCTGTAGGATGGCCTACCTACACGATCTATAGACCCGTAGCGCAGAAGCCAATTTCTCAGCCACTGCACCAAACGTGTCGTCCATGGACATGGACCACGAGTCTAGTACAGAATCTATATAAATAAAAGTCGATGAGAAGATGTGGTAAAGCTAAAAAAAATTAGGGGGCGCTAGAAAATAATTGATTCTCAAAGTGGGCGGCAGACACAATAAGTTTGAGAACCGCTGCTCTAGATAATTCCTTAGTCGCCTTTTATGACACCCATACGAAGAGATGGGGTAGTGCTATTCTTTAAGTCCGGCGGCACTACACGAGACTGCACCCATTGACGTAAATTAGTTCTCTTTTTCGCCTTTTAGTCTACATTCGGTTCGGATATTGGTTGAGCGCTGAACCGAGCTCCATGTGTTTTTACATCAATACCGCGAGTAAGTTTTCCGTGCGGAACAGATATATCGTATGGCCTACAGATAACTAGTTTCTTTTTAAGTGTTAGTGCATTTAGGATTTGGGTCTGTAGCACCCACGCACTTACGATACAGAATAAATTCTAGTGTATCGTTGTATTTAAATCAGACGAAGTAAATTGACAGGTCAACTGTCAAATAACAATGCACTACTGTCAAACAACACTGGTAGGACCTGTCATTTTACTTCGCCTGTGTAAAAACACAACTTACAAAAACACACGTTAAATAAAAGTGGAACAAAAATTTGTGATCCGCTAATATAATTTGTAACATGATATAGTTCAAAGACACAACTCACCTGCAAGTGGGTTTGTGGTCGGTTTGACAGTGACCTGTGGTGTGACTGTGACTTTCTTGGCGGCCATGCTAGCCGCCGCTGCCAGGGTTTTGCCCCCACCTGGTGGAAGAAATAACATGTTTAAAGTTATCAAATATAATCAGAGTACAAGTAGTTTTGACTAGCGCATATCATCAAGCTTCCTTAAACTTCAATCGCATCTGGACGGGGTACAGTCTGCTAAAAAGCTACAAGGGTTTGGTGAAAGTCAGGTAGTTGGATAACCCATGGTCTCGGGACTCGGCCTTCTGCTACGGCCCAGGGATTATAATCTATAGAATCTACTATCGATCCCAATCCAAAATCTATGAGCTGTTGAAGGTTTTTGACAGGAATTCAATATAAGTAATGTCAAAACTTCAATACAGAAATGTATATTTGGGCCGTTAGCCGATTACGGGCGTCACCGGTGCCAGGACTGACTTTGCTGGCTCCGACCATTTCGGCGTACTGCGATAAGCTTAACTAACAGCGTTAAAGGTCCTAAATAGCGCATATTCAGTATTTTTGGTGATTTTGTGGCGGCATCTAGCTCGCCACATGCGAACTATCCTACATCGCGCAATCAAGATTTAACACGCAGATAGTATATATACAACCTCCCAACAACAACCGTTGGGCAGTAGCCCGCCAGGCACAAGACTCCGCCTGGTTGGAGGATCCTCCCTTTGGTTGGAGGAACACCACACCAGGTTTCTCCACAATTTAACCATTTGTTTTTTTTACATAACATCACGCCTGTATACCCCCAAGGGTTGGGCAGAGGTGTATAGTACACTCTCATTTCGCCGTTATCTTTAAGTCCCATGTAATAGGAAGCGAGTTTATTGCCATCAACCGGGCACTGAGAAACTCCTCACGGAAAAACCCAATAACACATTGCCCGACCTGGGGATCTAACCCAGGATCTTATGCTGAGCTAACGCTTTTGCACCCAACGAGGTAATTAAGACGGTTGTTTTCTTATTTTGTTTTTTTCTAAGAAAATACCTTAATTGCTTTCTTCATAACATTTTAATACAGCGGCAGATAGACGCTCAAATCGACAATGCTATTTACTGCATCAGAAAACTCCAGATGCCAATTAATTCCGGATATTTCCGGATCTACGGTACCGCAATATTAGTAAAACAACTGTAACTATACATTTATGAATGTGTCCAATGTCACCTTGACAAACATAATAAAATGCACCCTTGAATGATATTCAAAAAAAGAATTTATTTACATTCATTTTAATAAAAAACGTTTCTCGGAATTGTTTCCACCTTGATCTCAGAAAGATAAATAACAATGAGTCCGTGTTTTCTGGCTTTAGCCAATCTAGGAGATGGGAAGCTCTGGTAAGAGGGCCTACTCCCTAAGTCCGTCAACGAAGTTAGTCGCCCGTCCGAAAGTAGCCCGAAACGTAGGAGTGAACAAAATAAGTTTCAAGTTCAACTTTTCGGACGGGCAAAAACACATCGGTAGTAGGGACAACTGTCAAACCGTATTGTCATTCATTCTTAGTTCGGGCCCCGATATAATCGTATGTGCGTAGGTGATAGGGAGTAGGAAACGCTCGTAACTAAGGCCGAAACCACGGACTTCGTGCTTAGGGTGTAGACCCCCAAGGCCGGATTCAAAGGTTTTGAGGCCCTGGGGCAACGAAGAAGTGGAGGCCCATTCAAATTTTATTTGTAAAAGTACCTCATGAATGTGAAGTTTTTGGTCTTAGTCAGAACGGTGGATTTATATTTC
Organism: Amphipyra tragopoginis; assembly: GCA_905220435.1. Taxonomy (NCBI): domain Eukaryota; kingdom Metazoa; phylum Arthropoda; class Insecta; order Lepidoptera; family Noctuidae; genus Amphipyra; species Amphipyra tragopoginis. The sequence goes on along the minus strand of HG992012.1, from coordinate 23,073,584 downwards.
TTATCGAACGAAATCCAGTCTTATATTTTGGGGGCCCCTTTCTTGTGGAGGCCCCCGGAACTAAAGCCACTGTCGCCCACCTCTAACTCTGGCCTTAGCTCTGGTGCTTATTGGCTATACCTTACTAATCAACTTATCATGGGAATCTAACCCACGACCAACACCACTGTAAAGTGTGTTATTAACATTCACAATCAGCCCATTACTGTCCCACTGCTGGGCATGGGCTTCTTCTCATAATGAGAAGAGTTGAAGCCTAAAGGCGGAATACACATGTTATTTTTTTGTGCACATCTTTGGCACAGTACCTGGCTTAAAGGCAAGTAAAATAATGGTCTAATTTCGACCACAAGCAAATGACGCATCACTTAGTGATGTCGTGTTGGTCCTCCTTTAAGGCCTATCCGCACACAATAGTGCCAGCACAGTGCCGACACGTGCCGATCAGCAACGTATCGATCAGTGTCAGTGAAATATGATATTGTACCATACATTTTGTATGACGCTATCCGTAGTCGTCAGTGACAGTGACGTTCCGGCGAATGTCGGCGCAGCACTGACATCACTGAACGTCACTGTCACTGACGAGTGCGGATAGCGTCATACAAAATGTATGTTACAATATCATATTTCACTGACACTGATCGATACGTTGCTGATCGGCACGTGTCGGCACTGTGCCGGCACTGTTGTGTGCGGATAGGCCTTTAGTCCAACACGCTGGCCTGGGGGTCTACTCCCTAAGCACGAACTCCGTGGTTTCGGCCTTGGTTACGAGCGTTTCCTACTCCGTATCACCTACGGACATACGATTATTTCGGGGCCCGAACTAAGAATGTATGACAACACGATTTGACAGTTGTCCCTACTACCGATGTGTTTTTGCTCGTCCGAAAAGTTGAACTTGACACTTGTTTTGTTCACTCTTACGTTTCGGGCTACTTTCGGACTGGCGACTAACTTCGTTGACGGACTTAGGGCTCTTTCAATTTAGACGTTTCGTGTCGGACCGGTGCGGTGCCGAAGCGGTGCGTTTGTCGTATTGCGCACGGACGGTCGCTTGTTTTCATACAAAGCGCGCGGTACGGCAACAGTGCGGCGTCGGCACCGCTAACGCTCGACAACAGGACGGCAACATCGCAAACTCCACGTGTTCTTTTCGCTGTTGAATAGTGCGGTGAATAGACGTGAGAGCTAATTTCATCGAATTTTCATTTATTTTTTTGCTTAAAATGGATGATATAAACGTGGAAGAATTTATAAATGAAATTTAAATACGTCCTACTTTAAGGAACTCCAAAAGCGACAAATACAGTAATCGCACGGAAATAAAATAGTTTTTTGCCGCTGAATTTTACTTTTATCTAATTCAAGGAATTCGTGGAAACATTCTAGCATTCCTAGGTAATAAAAAATTGCTTGGATCTTGTTTTAACCTAGGGTAAAGATTATGGAAATCACCAAAATTACATGTTAACGAAAACATCGGTGATGCTCTTTTACGGGGGCGTCGTTTTTGTTTCTGTTTGATGTTTTTCAACAAGAGCACTAACAGTAGGTAATGTTTCTTCGTCAGAGTCCATGGCTTAACTGCTGTCAAATATATTTAAAACATCACTAGCATACAAACGCACGGCAGTCAGATACGCTTTCAATTTAGACGTTTCGTGTCGGACTGCAACCGTACTGCAGCGGCCCGGCAGCGGGTTATAACCAGCGGCACGGTAAACGTGCGGCAGCGGTCCGACACGAAACGTCTAAATTGAAAGAGCCCTTAGTCAGCGGTGCGGATTGGGCTAGCGGACTACACACATCTTGAGGACATATTTTTTGGAGACCTCTCAGTTGTGCAAGTTTCCTCATGATGTTTTCCTTCACCGTTAATGCATGTGGTAATGAAATTCCGATTCACACGTGATTTCGAAGTCAGAGGTGTGATTCAGGTTCAAACTCAGACCCTCCTACATGGAAGACAAGTGCTCAACCACTAGGCTATCATTACTCATAAACTCACGCCTGTATTCCCCGAAGGGTTGGCAAAGGTGTATAGTACACCCACATTTCGCCGTTGTTTACGTCCCATGTAATAGGGGGCGTGCCTATTGTCATCGACCGGGCACAAATCCAGACTCCGGGCTGCTACAGAGAAATTCCACACGGAAAAACCCAATAACACTTTGCCCGACCTGGGGATCGAACCCAGGACCTCACGCTCACCAGTCGCGCTTGCGACCGCTAGACCAATGAGGCTTTATCATTATCATACGTATTATAATTATTTTAACCCACTTATACCTTCTCTTATACCTTTATATAATTTCTCCCTATGGCTATACCTGAATAGTTGAGGCAAACCTAATCAGTATATTAAAAAAAACATTCAGACGAATTGAGAACCTCCTCCTTTTTGAAGTCGGTTAAAAATAAACTAACCTGGCACTTCCAAATTGTCTGGATCCTCATCATCATCAAAGTCTGAATCGTCAGAGGGTGTCGGTGGACTGTCCTCGTCGTCATATGTTGGCCGTTTAGACTAGAATGACAATTACAAAAATATTAATTTCTTATTCTTTAGGCTAAGTTTATATGATTGCGCGGTACCGCGCGGATTATATCGCACTACACTAACCGCGCAGTGCAAGATCTTGCGCACGGGTCGGAGCGCGCCGCGCTGTGCCGCGCGTTAATGTAGACGATAAACACTATTTAGCTTGATCTTGTACCGCGCGGTCATATGAACTTAGCCTTATTGTACACAAGAAAATTACAATAAAAATAACAATTGAAAAATCCTTCCTTATTCCTTGTCTACATTATAAAGGGAACCTCTGTGCAAAATTTCAGCTTTCTAGTTCCAAGGGTTTGGGCTGGGCGTTGATGATTCAGTCAGTCAGGACTTTTCTTTTTATTTATACAGATTACTACATTTCTGCCTACATTTCTTACTGACCAGCTTTATAGTACTTTTACTGTAAAATACCATATCCGTTACTCAGCTGTTATAAATAGCTTGTACCTACTATTTAAATCGCCTATCACAGATAACCTTGACAAATCAAAGAAATCAAGTGCAGTTGACCTTGACTGTTTTCTAGTTAGAAATAGCTCAAAGTCATTTTCTCCCTAATATCATCAGTGTTATTGGTATATTTTTATTAACATGACTGTTGAATTTTTCTATTGATCTGACAGTAAAATAATATCATAAACTCACGCCTGTATTCCCAGAAGGGCTGGCAGAGGTTAGTACATATATTTCGCCGTTATGTTTACGTCCCATGTAATAGGGGGCGAGCCTATTGCCGTCAACCGGGCACAAATCCAGACTCCGGGCTGCTATTGAATAATCCCACACGGAAAAACCCAATAACATTTTACCCGACCTGGGGATCGAACCCAGGACCTCACGCTCAGCAGTCGCGCTTGCGACCACTAGACCAACATGGCAGTCTTGCTTGCAGAAATAACTCGAAGTGTTTTTCTCTCTAATATCATCAATGTCATTGGTACTTTTTATTATCATGACTTAATTTTTTCTAGTTTGTCGATAAAGTAATTAGAAAGTATGCAGAAGCTCATGAACGTAGGCTTCATCGAGGCAATCCAGCTTCTCGACCACACGAACATAGTGAGAAGACTCAAAAGAACAAAACCGTTCGAGCTAGTGTTTAGTGATAGTGAATAAGTATAATGTAGTACAATTGCTACACATAAAGAACACATGAAAAAAGTGTCTTTGCCTTAATGAAGACAATAAGAAAAGTGCTATTATTATTAGAAAAGTGCTATATATTCTTAGTAAAATACGATTTAACAGTTTAAGTTATATAAATAAATTACTCATTAGCCTAATTATAAGGCTAGATTGTAATAAGATTAGGGCGCATCGTCATGAAGCGCAATAAGGTAGAAAAAAAAAACTATTTATTTGACAGTAAAATAATATCAATAGGTACGTTCCGTATCCATTTCTTACTATAATATGTTAAGAAAACACTTTTACCATACCTAATTAGAAACATGTATGTATTTTTCATTTCCTTCTACGGGGGCTGTCCATTGTAACATTGACATTAAAAAATAATTAAGTAATTCTAGTCTATTTTTAATAAATGTGTTTTGTGTCGAGTTCCTGAGTGCTTTTTTTGTTATCTCTTGTCTGTCCACTGTCTATTTCTTCTACTCTCTTAATTATCTGTGAAAACTTGTATTTGGCCTTCCTTCACTAATTTCTTTACTATCTGTATCTTAGCTGTAAGTTTTGTAAAGAAATAAAATAAAACAAATTTATACAGAAATTGTAGGACATGATATCCTCTAATTAATAACCCAGTAATGTTTTATATAAAGGTGAACCATTATAGACATATTATTTTTATTAAGTTGCAAGAACCATCAATTCAAAAAATAATTATTATAAAAAACTTGAAAATGTTTCATGTTTGTAATTCACACATTTCTTCTTCTTGTTTGCGCTCAGACGCGCGTATTCTGTTGAATTCGCGCGTCTTTTTTTATCTCAGAAGAAATATGTGCATTACGTTGTGGAGATAAGGGTGAATTTGCTATGTTAAGTTTCAAATTAACGCTTCGATGCGCTTCGACTCTGCGCTAGTATGAATTGACCCTAAGTTTCTGTTTTTTTTCAAAGCTCAGGAAAATACCGCCGTATCCCAGTAGTTCCATTCTCTAGTTCCATTATGGGACTACTGGGATTTTTTTCTCCCAGTAGTTCCATGGAACTAGAATACTTTTTAATCTAATCCCATTAGTTCCATTAAATACAGTTGAATGGTAATTAAATATGGTAAGAACAATAATCCTACATATTTACCTACGTGCAATATGTGAACTGGCCTATATTACTGTTACATGCATTTGGCAGATTTCAGATTTATAAGGAAAATAGACATTTATTGTCAATAATTTATTTGGCGTGCATGCTTTAACTATTATTTTCCGTTGTTGCTTTTGCTCACTGGTCTTAAATTATGGTTTAGGCATTTGTGAAATTTTGTAAGGGTGTAAAAACACTAGAGGTAAAAGCACTTGTGAACTTTAGTAAGGGTGTAAAAAATACTAGAGGTAAAAACACTTGTGAAATTTTTGACAAAAGTTCACAAGTATTTTACCTCTAGTGTTTTTACACCCTTACAAAATTTCACAAGTGCCTAAACCATAATTTAAGACCCGCGAGCAAAAGCAACAACGGAAAATAATAGGTATAGCATGCTCGCCAAATAAATTATTGACAATTTACGTATGTCTATTTTCCATAAAAATCTGAAATCTGCCAAATGCACGTACTTAATAATAATATAGGCCAGTTCACATATTGCACGTAGGTAAATAGGTAGGATTATTGTTCTTGCCATATTTAATTACCATTCAACTGTACTTAATGGAACTAATGGGATTAAATTAAAAAGTATTCTAGTTCCATGGAACTACTGGGAGAAAATAATCCCAGTAGTCCCATGATGGAACTAGAGAATGGAACTACTGGGATACGGCGGGAAAATAAGCATCGTAGACCTTATCAAATCATATTGTCTATATTTTGACACTAATTGTATGTTTGGGTTTAAAACATATTATTGTTTATGATTGTAATATAACCTTGACTTAACAATGTATTAGGAATTTGACCTTGACTTTCATTTGAACTAGAAAAAGGTTCATGATTATATCTGATTGTTTATGGAATGTATATCAACCAAGTTATTACAAATGAATAAATTGATTATTGGATTAAAACACTGATTCTGACAATAATTTGTTTAGTGCCTTTTAATTTTCTACGCGACTAGACCCGAATATGTATTTTTATAATAATTTGTTTTGAATTAAGATGGATAGAGTTTTTGATTAAAAAAACATTCAGACATTTTTTTTTTTTTTTTCAAAAACTTTGCCCCACTCTATGATTTCTCTTGTATCGTGGGTGTGTTTACAGACACAAATCTCACATACACAAACGCCCAGACCCGAAACAACCATCTGTAGGCCATACAAATTTTTGTTCCGTGTGGGAATCGAACCCACGACCCGTAGCGCAGAAGCCAATCGCTTAGCCACTGCACCAAACGTGTCGTCACGTAACGTACGTCACGAAATTATTTAATGACTGGAGGTCGCACGTGGTCTCGCCCAAGTGGATGTTGTTTATCGCGTATTCCGTATTTTTCGGGATAAAAGTAGCCTATGTCCTTCTCCAGGTTCCAGACTATCTCTGTACCAAGTTTCATCAAAATCGGTTCAGCGGTTTAGGCGTGATAGCGTCACAGACAGACAGAGTTACTTTCGCATTTATAATACATATGTATAAGTAGGGATAGCCTATGTGATACACAAACTAAGTTTGAAATTACTTTTAAGAGTTTTGTAATAAACTTTATTGATCATAGACCTAGTTATTGTAATGTAATATTGATACTGTACATACTCTGACAGGTTTTATGTATGACCTTTGTAAAACATTTGAATATCCATTTCCTGTACATTTTATTACATACTAGCGACCCGCCTCGGCTTCGCACGGGTACAATATTATACATATAAACCTTCCTCTTGAATCACTCTATCTATTTAAAAAAACCGCATCAAAATCCGTTGCGTAGTTTTAAAGATCTAAGCATACATAGGAACAGACAGCGAGAAGCGACTTTGTTTTATACTAAGTAGTGATTTAGTAGGTAATTGATAAATTAATTAGACTCAAGAATGTTAGTGTATACTAGTTAACGCAAGGCATAAAATACTTTGAACTCTGTTGCTAAAGAGAAACAAACAGTATAGTAAAACATTACTTAACCCCCATAATACAAAAGATGGTCGTTCCGTGTCTCGGAAAGCACGTAAAGCCGTTGGTCCCGGCTGTCATTTGTAGATCTTTGACAGTCGTTACTGTTGGTCAGAAGCCAGAAAGTCTGACAACCAGTCTTACCAAGAGTATCGTATTACCCAGTTACTGGGTTGTGGAGGTCTGATAGGCAGTCGCTCCATGTAAAATACTGATATTCAGCTGCATCCGGTTCGACTGGAAGCCGACCCCAACATAGTTGGGAAAAGGCTAGCAGATGATGGCAGATGATGAATACAAAAGATGGTCTAAGAAAAACCTAGGTTTTAAAATAACCCTGTCTCTTTTTGTTATATGACATAAGAAAGTGATGGGTATATTTTAAACCTGGCTTTACCTTAGTCTTGGTTTAAACCATCTTTTGTAATAAGGAGATAAGTGCCAAATCCAGTTCAAGTTATTGCACTCCATTGCTCTCTTAGTTGGTGAAACCTGCAACAGCACTCGTCAACTTGCAGGCTCGTATCCACTAGGCAACGATTGACGCAAAACATGTGACGCTCAACATGTTCGGCAACATTGCCAGATGACGCGGAACATGACGCTGAAAGAATTACCATGCATGAGTTTGTTGCACATTGTGGATCATCGTGTTGCATGCTACATGTAGTTGAGCAACATGTCGGGCGTCAATTGTTACCTAGTGGATACAAGGCTTGCAGCAGGTGTGTCTACAATTTGAAAGATGCTTCAACTTGTGCAGTAAAACTTGCTATTTGATTTTGTACTTTATGTCTCTTTATGCATGTTTCTTGTCTCTTTGTCTCACAAAGACTAGAAGAGAGAATCAAAAAGAAGAAGAATCATTGCAATGTGAACCTTAAGCCATTGACATAAAAGTGACACAATGCATCTTCATGAGATAATGGGATTTTATATTAAATTAATATTGTATGAAGTGATTCAATCTATACATATAAAAGGAGAAGCTGACTGACTGATCTATCAACGCACAGCCTAAACCGCTGGGGTTAGAACTTTGAAATTTTGACAGTAGGTTCCTTTTGTAACGAAGGCATCCACTAAGAAGGGATTTTTCGAAATTCAACCCCTAAGGGAGTTAAATAGGGGATGAAAGTTTGTATGGAAAATCGTCACTTAACGGGTTCAAAATTTCACGCAAGCGAAGCTGCGGGTTTAAGCTAGTATAGCATAACTTTTTCGTTTCAATGAATCATTATCAAAAGCCAATACATACATAACATATCGTCATAGTACACCCTCATTTCGCCGTTATGTTTAAGTCCCATGTAATAGGGGGCGAGCATATTGTCACCAACCAGGCACAAATCCAGACTCCGAGCTGCTACTGAGAAATTTCACACGGAAAAACCCAATAACACTGCCCAACTTGGGGATTGAACCCAGGACCTCACGCTCAGCAGTCGCACTTGTGACCACTAGACCAACGAGGCAGTCTTATAAATGCCTTTATTTCTATGTAGTGTGTGACGCACCTCCATCTTATACATATATGGTGTACCTTAGCATATAAGGGGAGTACATTATACAGAGTCGTAAGATACACTTTTGTTTTATTGTGACCTGTAGCGCCACACATTACATGGCGGCCTTGCCAGTGCTGCCTTTGGGCAGCGCTGCTGGGAATAAAATACATATTTAAAGTTTGCAAGTTGTTTGACTTGCTGTATTTGAGTCAGCAGAAGAAGAAGAGGTGCTAGAGGAATTTGCGGATCTTCAAAGAGATTTTTTGCAAAGATGCCTATGGAAGATTTTCAGCGCCAGACATTACATCTATCTAAATCATTCTTTTTTCCTGTCTTGCATTGTAAACAATGCAGATCTATAAAAATAATTAAGATTCCCATAATTTTGGGATATTTGTATTCTTTAATCCCCTAACTAATAAACGCTGAATAAAGTTATGCTATGTATAACATCAGTGTAATTATACATTTTTCGATGCATAGGCTTGTATTAATTTTATTTAGCCTTCCCATCATATACATAGAATCTCAAATATAGGTAAAACCATAACTAAGTTGACATTGATTTTTTAGAGACCTTGACGTTGTTTACATAATTCATATCTAAATTTCATCATTTTTTGTAATTAATTCATGTGCAATATACTTAATAATTTTTTTAGATCTTCACCCTAATATAGTCATAGAACGTTGATATATATTTTTTAAGTACCTAATAAATTCTTAGGTATAAGGAAAAACTTATTTTTTAAATTATCTGTTGGGTAAATTACTAATTGTGTTTTATTTTTAAAGTATTTACCTAAACTGACTATTATTTTATTTCCAATACCAATAACAAAGATTAGATGATGAAAATATAACTTCAATTTAATTCAATAAACCAATTTCATTTTGGGTTTGTAGTAGCATATTTTCTATGTAGTCTTAAATTGTATACCTGCCTAATTATAAGATGGTTATAATAATCAAAAAATTATATCAAAAAAGGAAAAAAGAATATCATAGACAAGTTTTAGGAGTAACTAGAATAACACAAAAGTCTTGGCACAGTCTGAATTATTACATTACCTACAGTTGGCAAAAGCACCAAAATACAGTAAAAAACCTTACATAACTGATAACATGGTTTTATAATGCTCTTTTTATGACTATTTTACCTTCCACCATGATAAGTAAATGCATGCATTGAGCAATTCATAAAATTCAATCTTACTGCATTTAAATCTAACTAAAACGCATTTATCGTAACCCTTTTACGAATAGAGCGTAATTATGAGCTAATAAAGCAATTCTCATCTTCCAAATTCAAGATATCATCGATCCCAATGCGTTAACACCGCATTGTAGCAGTGTGCTAGACACAGGCACAGTGCAGTACTTCAAGACGTATTCTAACGCTATACCTAGAACCTTCCAAGAAAATCAATACAGCCACACCCAGCTTGAATAATTAACTCCCCGGGAACACAATCAAATTACATATCTAACAAAGAAACATTGAAATAATATCACATGTGAGATCGACATCACCTTATGACAGTTTTTTTTGGTTAGAAAAATTGAAAACAAAGAAAAAAAAACGAAAAAATCCTGTTTTTATGACCTTCGTTAACATTTGTAACGAAATTTCCAATTGAACCTGATAATTATGCTTGAAATTGCAAGGAAAAACGAGGAAAACACATTTTTCAACTGAGTAAAGTTTGTAAAAAAGTATCAAAACAAAAAACTATCCATTCCATTACCATTTTTTTAGCTGAATGTGACAATTTGAAGCACTTCAATAATTCAGTTATTAACGCAACGGATACACAGTTTTATTTATACACTTCTGTTTCACACACTTATGAATTATTAGCGAGACACTTCTTATTTCACGATTATAAAAAATGCAGACGTCCGAACGGCGGTCAGTGCTTCCGCCATATTAAAAAAAGCAGAGAGAAAAGAATTGTGCGTTTCGGATACTTGCCAGATATTTGGAATCCAATGACATTTAAATAAAAACAATTTTGTTTTTCTCTCAGCAATGAATCCATTTTAAACGTATAAACGAAGGATATTTGAATATTATTGATCGAAATTGAAACTATTATGGATAAACATAGTAAAAAAGCAAGATTTTAGAATCTGCTTCCAAAACCTTACGTTGTATCCGAACGCAAACGTCAAAGTCCCCAGGCAGTGCTGCAATGACAGCATTTGTCATTACGGCGCTGTTTGCAAATGCAACTGGCAACATCACGTCAAACCTGTCAAACAGTATATTTAACTTTGTTTCTCTGTTTCACCACCTATCAAGATATATTGGACAAACTGTATTCATTACATCATTCATACATTACCGTTTGAAAAAAGATTGACTATAAGATGTTTAAATATGTAATTAGGTATTTCATAAAAACTTAACGTGACATCTTTCTAATAAGGCATCATGGCAAAAATGCCATAAGATTGAGCTAGGGCACGGGGAAATTTAAAGCGCCAACTTAGAGCATGGTATAATTATGCTCTAAGGGCGTCAAGCGCCAACCATCCTTACCAGAATGGTGTTATAATGTGTTGATACAGTTGGTTGTGACTTGTGATATACTTACGGTGGTGCTGCCATCTGCTTTCGTTTTGTGTAGGACCTTCATTCCAACAGAGAACCGAGGGATTTCCCTAGACTTGACCCTGCAATGTACTCTGTGAGCTGCATTAGTTGGCAGTCGAAGGTCATCACCTGCCACAGTCATCACTACCACGGACGGAGGAGGATCCATGCATTAACGATTGTAGAACTAGAAACAGAGTTTCTACAATCGATAACGCATAGATCCTTCAAGGAACACAAATCGGATACTGATTAAAATCGGCCACTTTTCTATTCGTAAACGATGGTAAAAGTAAGAGACCGTATTTAGTTACCTACCTGAAATTACGGTACATCCATATCCATGACCTCTTAAAGCAGGGCAGAAGTTGCCTGGAAGTTGAACTGCCCTGCTTTTTTGTACTATGACATCGTTAGAGCTGGGGGCTTACCATGACCTCTTAAAGCAGGCCAGAAGTTGCCTGGAAGTTGAACTGCCCTGCTTTTTTGTACTATGACATCGTTAGAGCAGGCCTGCTACGTTGACGTTTACGAAATCCGTTCACCTGTTTTTTTTTGTATAGACTTTTCGTACCATGAACAAGCTTATCCGTTCAACTTGGTTGAATAGTCGTTCACCTTTTGTACTGTCATGGTACGATTTTTAGCGATTCAGAAGCAGGCCTGCTTTTGAACGGATATTGACTGGCTGGCATTTGAACGTTTTCTTAAGACGTCATGGTAAGCCCCCAGGGGCAGCAGTCTCGACATGTATCGCTATCACATATCGACCGAAATCGGTAGTTAAGTGATAGTGATGTATCGAGTCAGTTAAACTATAGATAGGTGATTGTGTCCTCGAGTTATAGAATTGAAGTATTCGAATGCTCGCAACTCGAGTAAAGATTTCGAGTATTCATAGAGGTACGCGAATACTGAACCGAGTACTTAAATCGCGACCTTATGTTGTTGCCGGGACCCAATGAGCTTATATAATACTAGAGGAGCAGCGTCCATAAACCAAATTCAGAAAAACGTAACCACTTACGAGTTTAAAGTGGTAGCTTTGAAACGGATACATAAATTATGTCAATCTGTCAAAATACTATATTTGTCTCATTTCTTCTTCCGTCAAACTAATTATGTTGGAATGAGACAAGACATTGTTATCTGAAAAACGGCCAGAGTTGCCAATGATCTACATAAATTCCCCAGAATGAATGAAGATGTTAATTAAATCAATTACTATGAAAGGTCGAATTATGTACAGGAAGAAAAAAAAATGCGTCAGCGTAAGTACATCATTTATTTTTTATTAAAAATGTTCAATGTTATTCGAACAGCTTTTTGCTGATCTAGCGAATCAATTAGGATTTAGGCCGCGTTGAGTGCGCGCCGAAGTCAGTGCATATTCGGACAGCAACCGGGTGCATTCGCCAGCATTTTCATTAGCCATCATTTTAGCGTAGCCTTTTATTCGTTATAAAATAAATGGTTTTTAGCAAGTTAAATACAGCGTTTTAGTAATCAATCCAATAGTCAATACCACTTAGGTCGCGAACCGAACAAATTATATTTCAATAATTTAGACTTACCTAAAGGAACATACATTGGTCATTCACTAAACTCCCAACAATCTGGCAAAATCAAAATCGTTTTTACTGGTAACACTGACGGCAAAAACAATGTTTGTTAAATTAATTTGGTTTCGTAATGTTTTTTTTGGATAATCTTATGGAAAATTAGCACCAAGTGCTTTATTAATCTTTTCAGATCGTGACATGCAAATTTTAACTTCACATTTCACCATTTTGATATTTTTATCGCTAAGCAATCACTCACTTGACGTCAAGCTGACAACTGAAGTCAGATATGCCTGTGGACATATACGAAGTAGTAACGCGTTGGTGCTGTACACTGCTGATCTAGTCCTATATAACATCATTGCCGGGACCCCTCTCTTCCGAAAAATGCAGGTTGTTGTTGTGTACCTGTTTGTTTTTCTTGTGATCGCGAGAGTTTGATTGTCAAGTTGCTTTTTAAGAATTATTGGTGCTAATCCAAATGGTGTTAAAGTACACATAATAATGAATAACTTTTGTTCTACCAATTTCCCTAAAAGTAAATACTTTAAGAGAAACAGTTGTTCAAAAATTTCACAAAAATACGCTAAAATCATCTATCCTCAGTTATAATATTGAAACATTTTAAGTCATATTTGGGGTCACCAAATAGAAGCTCCTTTTTCTGATTTCGTAACTGAAGCAGGAATGTTGAATTTTTGAAAAAACTAAAATAAAAATTCATTTCCATGCAAAATGATCGAATTTTGAAATTTTGACACTTGCTTTAAAACCGTCATTAGTGATACTTTAAGTGGCTTGCGGATTAGTACCCCCTTTCCAACTAACCTTGTATAATAACATTAAAGTGACGTTTGTTTCGAAGCGATTGATCTGTTAAGTGTTGGACAGCGGTAATAAATATCGTTTTGCTTTTTTAAATAGTTAATTGAATTGATTTAATTTTGGCCCCTAGAAATCAAAAAGAGAATTTGTTTATGATTATACAGTATATCAGACAGTAAGAATATGATTTCTAATTATTTAAAATGTTTACTTTTCTTTTTATTGACTTATCAATAAAACTGATTTGTATTTTATGACCCATATTTTGTATTTATGCTTGTATTTTTGGAAGTGACAAACATTGGAGTAGTCGAATCCTATGAAGTACTTGAGTACCTGACGCAGTAATAGCATCTAGATTCGAGTCAGTGACTCGAGTTTTGAATCGATTCTCTTTTAAACGAGTACTAATTTATTCAAATACCATAAATGGCCAACTCGACACATCACTATTTAAGTCATAATGACAATTTTTTTATTGATTTTTGTCGGAAACGTATCGAATTCAACTGTCAAATTTACGATTCAACGTCATTTTAGCGAATAACTTTGCGAGGAAATTGGAAAGCCCGCAAAGTATTCATTACGATCGATATGTTGTACAAGAGATTTTTTATTTGAAAATAAACGTTTATCTGCTTATAAGGTGTTGTAGTTGTAGCAGTAGTCTCAGGCTTTATCGGGTATCAAAAGAGATGTTTAACAAGCTCGTAAATAAAAAATAAAATAAAGAAATAACGTTTATTAGCAACCAAAATGAACTACGACCATCTCTTCAACAACCAAAATGAACTACGACCATCTCTTCAACGATTTTCCACGAAATCACAAGCCAGTGCCTCTGTTTATTTAATTTTATTGAGCCGTTTCAAATATTGTTCAGCTCTGTAGCAACTTTCTTCCACTCCAACTCAAAATTCACCTTTCCTTGATGAACAGTAAATCATCTTCTGGCTAAAAACGGTCGAGCATTTTAATTAGCCAGCAACACTTCTTTATGGTTACTTGAAGGACGTGTTGTACGTCTACGTCTAAAACATGAATTCAAACGTAAACATTATTAAGGTAAAAAGTGTACAACAAACGACATTATAGGGCGCTTTAAATTTAGACGGTTGGTGTCGGTCCTCTGCCCCCAAGACGACCCTCTAACCCCGTGCCGCAGCGGTGCTGATGTCATGCTGTGGACGGGTGGTTGTGTTTTTGTATACAGTTGATGAGACGAGAGAGCAGTACGTAGTTCGTACTGCCGCCGTGCGTGCACGGTACAGACAACACAAGCCGCCCATCCGCACACCGCTGCACCGCACGACTGCAGTCCGACACCAACGGTTTAAATTTAAAGCGCCCATACTCTTACAATAGGTGTTGAAGGTACCTACTTACTTTCTTACATTCTACGACAACGCACCCGCGTGCTGCCGTGAAATGAAATGAAATTTTATATATATGAGTCGGTGTGACTATCACCCATTATCTGTTTTGTCTAATATGTAAACTATAACAATTTTCAATAATTCAAATTCACAAAAAAGAGCACATGACACTTAAGAAATAACAACAAAGTGACAATTGACAAATACTGTGACATCTGCTAGTGTTGCAAGGAAAGAAACTTTTATGTCCATTTATAAGGTACTTTGTACTTCAAACGATAAAGGAATATAATTTCAATGTAAAATAGGTGTTGCAATTATAGTTTTATGTAATTTATTTATATTTTTATATTTTTAAATATTTATTATGATAAAATCATCTTTACCAATCTTCCTTAAAATTTTGGGAGATTTTTCAACAGGCATCATTTCCCTGTAAGAATACTGCACTATGAATACAGTTTTTCGTAAGCTTCCCGATCGCTATCTCATGTCGAGACTGCAGCCCCAGACCTGCTACGTTGACGTTTGCGAAATCCGTTCACCTGTTTTTTTTGTATAGACTTTTCGTACCATAAACAAGCTTATCCGTTCAACTTGGTTGAATAGTCGTTCACACAGACTAGATAGGGATACAAGTCGTTCACCTTTTGTACTGTCATGGTACGATTTTTAGCGATTCAGAAGCAGGCCTGCTTTTGAACGGATATTGACTGGCTGGCATTTGAACGTTTTCTTATGACGTCATGGTAAGCCCCCAGGGTTGTTGCGAACATCAGCATCAGCATCCGCTGATCTTCAGCATCTTTTTCAACATCAGCATCCGCATTGATCGATGCTGATATTAATGCTGATGTTCAAGTCGTGACCGCAGAGGGAGCGGGGCTTATATCCCGTGTAGTTTTTGCTTGCGAGTTTTGATCAATCCAAGGGCAGACCAGGATTGCGTTTGCAAACAAATACAAACTTGTCTCATTCATTACGTTATACTTAATACGTAACTGCGCGTGAAAGTTTTTTTTTCGTCAACTTTTGAGTTTGATAAATAATGCCGACCCCTTTGAAAAGTGGATTATGTACGGTAAACCGAGGTTACTTTAAAATACAGGGGCGACATTGATAGTTACTAAAAATATTGCATTTGGTCAAATATCTCTGTGAAAATGGAACTTATGCATTTTAATTTAACATTGTAGGGAACATTGACAGTTTTCCTATTTTACCATTCGGTATAGAGGTGTCTGCGATGTTAGATGGCGAAGATAAAAAATATTAAATTACACCCCAGATTTAAAAAAAAAAAAACGATTTTTAGATTTCTCGATTGGGGCTACTTTGAAATTCAATGATAGAACAGAGATCATCAAAGTAGAAGCTCTACGGTCCAAGTTTGATAAGGAACATTTCTCCTTTTTTTTCTCGAAAACAATGCTGTTATTTTTTTTATTTAGCCTGTTTGGTTTTATATATATCTGTTAATTTAGTTTATACATATAAAAGATTTTTGTTGTAGCATCTAAATTCAAAAATAAATAAGATATAAATACATGAAGCTCAAAAACTAATCAAAGTATCCTCGGTTTACGGTTACGGTTTATCTTTTAATAAATTCCAATACCTATTAATTAAACGAAAGATTGGTAGCAGGTTATGCACTAGGTAGTCTAGGTACTTAATTACTAATCTAGTGCTATACTAATTATTACTAAACTACTAAGTTTGATTATATTTTTAATTAAAATCCCAAAATTTTTGAGACAATCGTTTATTTCAGTACCAAGGAAAACTGTGCAACTTTTAGATATATATTCAAAATGGTCACTACTTTTTCCCTGCTTTTTTAAGAAAATAATTAGAATCAGTATCAGCATCAGCATCCACTGATGTCAATAGTAAAACATCAGCATCAGCGTCCGCTGATGTGAAAAAAATATGCATCAGCAACAACCCTGATCCATATACACGGTTCAGCATGCCGCATGGTAGGGAGCGAAGTAGGGAATTATTGTTAATACGGGTAAAATAAACAAAAAAGCAAGACCGATCAAAATTGTATTTATTTTATTAACTATCACTAATAGACGAATTATTCATATCATTGTTTAAATCACATTTTCTTCTACGAAGCACCAACATCAAGCGGACAGTTAACGTTCAAAATAATCAATGAAACAAGAAACAACTATTGCACTAGAATAATGCCGATGTTGCACTGATTTTTGCGCTGTGAGCATACATTCTACAATACGGGCGATGTGTCTTAGCGAGTCTGAAGTTAGCTGATTAGCTGCGCAGTAGACAATTTCGTTTCTAAAACATTCATTGCGCAGCCAAACATCTAACTTCAGACTCGCCAAGATACGTCGGCCGTATTGTAATAGTGGCCGAAACCAATAACCTATCTACGGGCGTTTTGCCCAACTAGAGATTGCTATTTCACATTACTTTTATATAGCCTAACGGCCGTTTTCAATACCCTGCCTAACGGCGGTTTCGCCTACTAGAGATAGAAATTTGACATAAGCTCCATAGAAGTAATGTCAAATTTCTCTCTGTAGTTAAGACAAACCGCCGATAGATAGGATATTGAAAATGGCGGTAAGTCAAATTTCTATCTCTATGGAAATATCGTCAATCGAGGATGCATAACAATCTTTGGATTGATAGATTGATAACCGATATTATTAACTGATCTCAATCCAAAATCCTACATCAAATCTCAATCCAAAGATTTCGGATTATGATCGGCTTTTAATATCGGCCGTTAACCGACTGATGGCCGATTCCTATGATAAATCGAGCGTTCAAGAGCCAGCGTGACCGAACGACAAGAGCGTTCAAATCAAGACTCTTGTAATGAAGCAAAGGTCCAACAAGTTTGCATAGTTTACCTTCGTATACGTTAGTACAACTAGATATTAGAGGTAAAATTAACTAAGAAGTCTATTAATTACCCAGTTAGCCAGTAAAAAAATGCTACAATTGGTAAGTAAAGCCTTATAGGAACCGGACATCAATATTTGAATTTACGGACACGTCACGTTACTTAGTGATTATCTCGGAATTCATTTATTTTATTGTTTGATTGGTCATGATATCCAATCGTAAATATGCTCTACAAATCGTAATCTTGGTAGACTATAAAAAAACCGCTAGTTGAAATTTTATTTCGGTAACGGTGAGAACTTTTGAGCGAAACCGGCATTACAGTGCGAATTTACACAAATAGAATTGACACATTGAAATTACGAATTAAGAACACAATAGGATTTGCTTCTCACTTCTAGATTAATTGTAAAACAGACAAATTCGGTGAAAGTGCTTATAAACCTGTGAGGGCGTGGCTTTAGGCAAACAGTTTGAGGCTGACTGTAATTTAGGCATTAGCGTAGCAGCTTATACTTTTTTAAATGGAATATACTGATGTACACTACGCGTTGGAAATTATATCGCACGCTAACAGCGAGCTGCAAACGTTTAGCCTAGTGGGACCACTCTCTTATGTTGATTAACGGCCGTTTGTATCCTACTAATAGCACGAACCAAGGGGCCTACTGCCTAAGTCCGTCAATGAAGTTCGAAGCCCGTCCGAAAGTACCCCGAAACGTAGGAGTGAACAAAACAAGTGTCAAGTTCAACTTTTCGGACGGGCAAAAACACATTGAGAGTAGGGACAACTGTCAAATCGTGTTGTCATTCATTCTTAGTTCAGGCCCCGAAATAATCGTATGTCCATAGGTGATAGGGAGTAGGAAACGCTCGTATCTAAGGCCGGAACCACGGACTTCGTGCTTAGGGAGTAGATCCCTAGGCCCCTCGACAAAATCCCTTTTCCATGAACGTAAACATCTGCGGTAAGATCAAATTGTATGGAAATGACATTGGCTCGAACGTAAGCAAACGTACAGTTCGATGCAATCTTATTGGCGGCTGTGAAGTGAGCTGCGAGTGTACACACTGCCACACCGCGAGGCGGGAGGACGCGGGTTGCGGGCTGTCGGGCGGGTAAGCCACAACCAACCCCGTGTCGAACCGCTGACACCCGACAAGTGTCGACTTCACAGCATAAGATTAAATCCTACTGTAATTTCCATACAATTTGATCTTTCCGCCGGCGTTAACGTTTAAGGAAAAGGGACTTGTCTAAAGGCCCAAAACAGGCTGCTATCGAAAGTTAGCTTTTGACCTATCTTTGAAATAATTAGAGGAAGTCCTACGCAAAAAGAAAGCAAATGACAGCACCACCGTAAGTTGTCATCACCGCCAGTCAGAACGAGTTAAATTGACGTTATCAATTATGTCAAACATATTTTATATGAATTTACTTTGGTACCAACGACAGTGGCGCCATAAGTGCTCAATTTCCTATCCCGTTATGGAAGTACGTGTTGGACACTTTTGTATGGGAATGTGTCCACTCTGAGTAATGTACCAATGGTAGATACATTTTGGGTGGTAGTGTCACCGGCTAGTCCGATGATATAAGATAGCTTATAGGATAGCAAACGACCGTAAAATATAGATTATTAATACATTGTACATGCTATTTTTTATAAAGATGATTTATCAATCTTTTTAAAGTGGAAACTGATTGATCAATCAAAAGATTGATAATCAATCTTTCACATTGCTATCAGTACATTAACAGGGGCTATCAATCTATGGGTGCATTTTATCAATCATTGAAAAGACAATAACTATTTTTTTATGGCATGTGCAACAATTTGAATATATTATATAAAGGAAATCCTATACACTTTCATACAGATTTTAAAGAGTGATATATTGTTAAACATTGACAATCGTGACTAAACAATTCTTAAAATGTTTGTTTGCATTGATAATTTAAAATAATTGTTTCCCTAAATAATAGTACAATACAAAATACACAATGAAAAATTTATACATTAAAAATTAAAAGTATTTATACCATAGCTGTTGTAAACAATGGCTCCTGTTAAACTTGAATATTCATTTCAACCATAATGTCATTTGGGAAGCCTATGTCTGGCAATAAATTGCAACAAACTGAGTGGTACCTATGTCAACCTGTTTGTCTAAACACCATAACCATAAACACTGAGAATTTTTTAGAGAGACACTTATGGGACTTGATTAATAGACTAAAGCGCAAAACTCATTGTAAGTCGCGACTTACGGACGCGGCCGATCGTCTTGACTTATAGTGAAGTGTGCACGGTCCTCTTCGGACCCCCCACAATAGGAACCCTAATGTTATAGCAATACGGTTTAAAATAGTTACACTGCGCCTCAGCCAGATTTGCTTCGGACGTGTGAGAGTTGCGGCCGTCACCTTGAACGCCTAGATGTTTGAGGCGCTTTAGACCCTATTGCTATTGCCGTACGGTTCATATTGCGAGGCGCCCGAAGACGACCGTCCACGCTATAGCTCGAGACCATCGGTCGTCTCCGTAAGCCGCGACTTATAATGCATCGCGTCAGAATTGTTACACACCACTACTCGGACGCTATTTGTATCGTGACAGGCAACTCTGATAGGATGTTGCAGCAGAGTGTGCTCATGTGCTCGGATCACCGGATCCACTATTTACCTCTCGCTCACAGAGAATGTATGAGCGAGAGGCAAATAACGACAGCAAAATTAGCGCTGCCATTGGCAATCCCTCTCCGTAAGTAATCAGTAATCTTTTCAATAAGCAGTTGTCGACCGATTCCGTTTCTTATCTCGTTCAGTCTACGGTTCTCGTAATGAGAGAAAAAGAGATAGCTTACGGAATCGTGCGATAACTGACTAATCGAATAGCGTATTTGACTAAAATGTACAACAATTTGGTATTATTTTAAAGAAGAACGCGGAAAGTGAAAATAAATAAAAAAAAACGATGATAAAATAGAGGAGATACACGCTTTCGAACTTTGTGGAAGGGGCATTTTCCGTCCTTGTCACACGAAACGGATATTGTACAGAGTGATGTCAAAGCACTATGAAGTTCTTAAGGTATGACGTCATTTTTAAGTAGTGTTGTCTTTGTCTCGTGAACAATTTAAAGATGTTCATAACTTGGGCATTTTATTAAAGGTGCTATTCCACCGGCGACTGCAAACTGCAGACTCCAACCGCAGACCGCAAGTCGTCATCGTAATAGCGCCTTTAAGATGTGCACTTTAAAGGTGCTATTCCGACAGCGACTGCAAAACTGCAACCGCAGACCGCAGCCGCAGATCGCACCGCAAGCGATACTACTTTTGCAGTTTGCGGTCTACAGCCCGTCTCGGACTTGTACCTTTAATATTTCATTGGTTTTTTCACTGTTGCTAAATATTTTTGTAATACTTTCGAGATTTGTAATAAAAAAGTAATAGTCAAATACGCTATTGTTCTAAATCAGGGGGCAGGTGTAGTAAAATATTGAAGTAACATGAGCCATTGTTTCCAACAACTGCTACGCCTGACACTTTTATATATTTAGACCATGTGACTTGATATTACAATATTTTTTACATCAATATTTTAAAGTGAGCCCGTTGGCACAAGTCACTATAAAACAATATTTGATTCATATTTATATTTTTAATCTCTAAAAATTGATCATCTATAGAAAATGAGATCTATGAACACATTGACTTTAAAAGTGGTTTCCGTACATTCCTGGCATTGGCATGTTGAGGGGACCCATGGGGTATGGCACGTTGGGGGCATTCTGTGGGGGTCCGTAGCTGGGGTATGGTAGATATGGCTTAGCAAATCCATTACCAAACGAGCTTTGACTGCCAGATCTGAGTAGTTCAGCCATCTTCTCCGCTTTGAATTTCCGTAAGTGCATGTTCTTGCGGGCTGGTTCGAAGTCTTCGAGAAACTTTTCGACAGGTATCTTACCTGAGAGGAAGTCTTGAGCTAGAGTTTCTGACTGTTCTTCGGATTCTGCTGCTGCTGTTTGGAGTAAAGCTTGAGTTGTGTCTGGTGAGATGCCCGCTGATTTTGTTTCTGTTGGATAAATAAAGACAAACACTGAACACCTAATTTGGGGAATTCAAATAAAAAACAATTTCTACATTATCTATCATTATTATCCACAATCAACCTTGCTGACTGGCTAATCTTTTCATAACAGCATGAGATATGCTCATATAGCTTGTACCAACACGGAAAAGAGAGAGACATCAATATCTCATAATAAGCTATGACAATGTCCACAATTAGGGATGAGACTCTCTTAAAAATAGCAAAAAGAAAATGTTCAAGGGAAGTACTTCAATCTCCAGACTTGGCTGGCAGATTAAGATGTAGAAGTAAGTATGTCGGTCCTGACATTGTAGCCATAAGCAGAAATGAAAAGAAATAGAGAATCTGATAGGGGTGAGCATTTTTGGGGGTTGTCGTTTGTAACATAGACATTCAAAAAGAACTAAGTAATTCTAGTCTACTTTGAATAAATGAGTTTTGAAGTTGAATATGCAGCTAAAACAACACTGTAAGTACAAGCTTCTGAAATTATTTAATTTGATATGCTGATCCTACAGTCCAACATCATTCTGTTACTTAGTCTAAACAACAGATTATTTCATTATCACTACATTCTCAAGTATTAAACCAAATTATACTAACTATATTCTTCGAGCAGCTCTTGAATACGAGTGCACAGCTGTTCCCCCATCTCGGACTTCTCCTGCACCTGTGCCTTTATCTCGTCTAGCTCGGGCTCCTTACCCAGGTTGAACTCGGCTAAAGACCTGTTGCTGGCTATTGTCATCTCCCGTTCTGTCTCCCAGTCTTTTACCTGGTTGAAAGAAAATATTATGTACTTCAAAAAAGGCATTACTATTTTCTCCTAAAGGTGTCATAAGATGCAATTAAGAATGGTATATCTGGCTAGCTATTACAGCTGGCTAGGCTTACCGTTACGAAAATTGAAGGTTTTTTTTTACATTATTTTTTTGTTGGGAAATCCTAATGTTCCAAATGCATTCTGGACAAAGTTAAATAAGGTATTTGACTGAAAAATCTAATTAGTCCGTCAGTTAGATTATCAAAAAAAAATTGACCCATATTTTTCTTTTGTTATGTAAACCAAATTTGACGAAGATACAATACTTAAAATTGGCAAAACGTCACAAGCAAGTCCAATTTTTACTTGCTTTTGACGTCACAAGCCACTCTCGAGTTTTGATGCGTTTTATGTTTCCAAATATTCATAGATTTAACAAAAGAAAAAATATGTGTCTATTATTTTTCAAAACTCTAACTGGCGGGCTAATTAGATTTGCATTTTGTTGATGCTGTCAACATGCCTATTAATAAAAAATCTTGTAGTAAGTATGGTAAACCTAATTAGTGTTTCCAAATAATCCCAAAGTACTAAAGTCATTTTTTGCCAATGTTATGCCTGGTGTTGTTGGCAACATCCAGGAACTTAACATATTTAATTGTGTACTATAAATAAGTTTAAAGAATTTATTTCTCGTAAGAACATGGTTCACTTACAATGAGATAAAAGTAAATAAATTAGGTATAATAGTAATATCTCTAGCGTGTTGTTTACAGTTGAGTGCTTATATGTATATTGTACTACATCTAAACTTAAATAAATTGACATTTTAATTTCACTTTATCTGCAGGATTGTGACCACTAAATTGATATAAGAAAAAATTAAATAAAAAAGTACATTTCCACAATATGCACCGGAATGAACCTATGCACGGCTTGTCGCCTTTTAATACACAATTTAATATGTTAAAGTTGGTCGTAGAAGTAGATTTTTGATCATTGTATTATTTTTCTGGAATTATTTTATACCTTTCTAAGCCCTGGTTTTAGGAACAGAAGAAAACAGATTAAATTAATCTGCCTTTCAGAAACTGGGAGTTAGGCTCAAATTATCTTGGAATTAATACTGATGTCATGATAATTAATAAATCTTGTTCCAATGCAATTCTGAACATGGATCTATACAGTGCCGTCTTAGGCAATGCAGGGGCCCTTGGGCACACAGATTTTGGGGCCCCTTTAGAATGCCAAAAAACGTGAATGAAAACATCAGCATTTACTTTTTGTTCAGTGACCTTATTGGTTGTTTGATTGGCCCCAACTTGTAGTTCAAGTGTTATTCGTATTGTAGAGAAAAATGAGAAAGTTGGTAGCACTGTCTCAAATTAAAGGAAACTTTTGCTAAACAACCATGGCTATCTGGGTGCTTTATTAATGATGCGTTGAACTAAGAAACCAATGTGTTTTTTTTAATTGATTTATTGGATGAAAAATACAAAGGCGCTGGGTTCCGGCATTTCGGGGCCCCCATCTGGTCGGGGGCCCTGGGGCCGTGCCCCGCGTGTAGGGTTATCATTTAGAAATTTGAAAAGTCCTGACAAAAAGCCTGACATTTCAATAAAAGTCCGGACATTTTATTCACAAAATGCAAACATAAGAAGATTTATTGTTTGATCTCGTTAAGTTGATTGTTAAAGAAGATTTATATCTTGTTTTTAGATGAATGAGAAGTTAATAAAGATTAAAAAGTTATTTGATATTACGTAAGTAAGTTTCATTACTCATATTCCATCTAAGCCAAAAAATCCAGACAAAGTCCGGACAAAAGTCTAGAAGTCCGGACAAATCCGGACGGATGGTAACCCTAACCACAAGTTGCCTTACATCATTGAGTACTCTGACATGAATGACATAATTAGAATACTATAAAAAGAGAAAGGAATTTCACGTAACTGTCGGAAAGCACATTGTTATGTTAACATTCTAGTATGTTTTGCCAAAAATAATGTATTTTTATTATTCTGGTACTGTTGCTACTTTTATTGTTCATCACTTCTAAAACTGGACAACAAAACAAAAAAGGAGGTCTTTGATCGGCAATCGGTACGAAGGTACTTATGATTCCGTGTTTATTTAATTAAAACAATGAGTCATTCCTAAATACCTTACAACACTATACGTACATAACAACAGCGATACACAAATGAGGACAGTTATGTAAACCCTTTCTAATATCAGAAAATGATCAATTAAATTTGAATAACACACTGTTTTATAATTAAATTCAATATTCTTACCTGTTTTACATCTTTCAGTACAGTATCGAATTTAGTGTCGTCATTTAACATTTCTTTAAGCTCGTCCGAATTTAAATGGGCCAGCAAGCCCATGGCTGATGGGTAGTCAGGCTGTATCATCTTGAATTGCACTGGATTATTTATAATATCACAATCTCAAGAAAAATCTCGTAAAACTTTAAAATTATTTGCGAAAGACGTCAAAAAGGAAATAAAACCAACAACAATGATAATCTGTCAAATTCAATTACAGATGTCAAAAAATTTCGTTCAACAATTTGTGTTAATTTTAAACTTTCATTGCTATTTTTTACAGTGTGCCCAGAATATATGGACTGGTGACAAGATAGAGAACTAAATGATGTTAGTGACAATAGTGACATTTACCTCTGCAAGCTGCAAGCAACATTAGCGTAGACGTTTGACTGGTTCGTGGCGTTGCATTATTTCAACTATATGTACCTGCCACTTGGCTACAAATGAATGTATCGTGTCTCTAATGCAGGCTCCAGACTCTTGCCAAGCGCTGGCAAGCAAACTCAACCATGATGTGTTTGTGCGGAGGAGGAATTTGTCGCGACTTGCGAAGCTTTGCCACCGCTCGGTTTACTGTTGGTATTTTAGCGCGAGCGTGGTATATTGGATATTATTCTACTGTTCGAGGTGTTCGAGCGCGATTCAAACTGCACAGAGTATGAAAAGTACCATTAGTTTACCATAATTATAATAGAGTTTTAAGTCGAGCCTGTAGGTCGAGGTCGAAGTGGATGTTTTTTATTATACCATGGGTAGACTGTCTCAAGTTGGATGACAAGAATGACTGGTATTCTCACAGACTTTAAATGGATACAATGATATTCTCTGCTGGTGGTCTGGTTCTGGTAACACTAGATTATAAACGTCAAAATGACGGTATCCGAGAGTACAATTTAGATTTTCAAAATTTCCATTGTAAATACGATTTAATTGCTGATTACTAAATAAAACACATGACAAACACTAAAAGTTATTGTACTGACCAAAAGTTCCAATAGTTCTAGTCAGAAATGTTACTTAGTGAATCGCCATATGACATAGAATTTTTCTACAATTTTTACGTGAAATTCCTCGCAGAACTATTATTATATTTTAGGAATTTCGCTTTATACATAAGCTTATGGCTCTTCGGGTATTTGTTGGTGTGTTGTGTGGTGTACCGGCGGTATGCGCGAAGGCTGAAGACGCGAACGCGCGGTGCATTGGGCGCCAAGCGAGTGCTGATGGTCATTGCACACCCGGATGACGAATGCATGTTTTTCGGGCCCACGATCTTCAGGTTGTGCGAGCAAGGTGCTGACGTCCATATACTGTGCCTATCTAATGGTATGTACCATAATTTTATCTCTAAACCAAGACTTTTTCTTACCATTTTTATTTTCTGTTAAAAGGTCAAATATTAATTAGTTTACTTTTAAGTTTTACTATCCTCACTATCATTCAGCCGAAAGACGTCCACTGCTGGACATAGGACTTCTGTTTTTAATTACTTGTTTATGATGTTGTGTGTTTGTAATTATTTTATTTTTCATTTTTAGTTTTTCTCACATACAATTTAACTGTACAATGCTTTGGTTGAGACTGTAATGTTGTGCATGTATATATGTATAAATAAATAGGCCTCCCCCAACCATTGCCACATTAACCAGTTATGTGCTTCTCAGATCCAGTGGATTCCCGCTACTTTCACCAGGTATTTTTTTTCTAATTAATTTAATATTTACCAAATCAATTTTACATTTCCAGGTAACTACGAAGGAAAAGGCGATATAAGACGCAAAGAATTATGGGATGCATGCAAAGAGCTTGGTGTTCCAAACGAGAACATATGTATAATAATGGACACTCGCTTACGGGACAACCCGAAGATTCATTGGCCCGTACCAGTGATAGCTAAATTAATACACCATCACTTAGAATCAATAGATATAGATACGCTAGTAACGTTTGACCGAGGAGGGGTTTCAGCACATGCAAATCACTCTGCAGTATTTTATGCTGTTGCTTATATGTTCGTTGAGAAGTTAATACCACAAAGTAAGTATTATTTCATTAACATTTTCATGAAAAAGTATACCATGGCTGGTGTGAATATGTTGACATCTCAATATGTATACACTTTTTTTTTGACTGCTGTAGGTCATCCTAGGGGACGGTTTCTACGTAACCGGGCAGTTATTGGCGAGACCTGAAGGGTCTCCAGCCAATGGGGGGGAGCCCTGTATACACATTTTTTTTTTCTATTTATTTAAACGATTCCCACGCCTATGCTTTTCTAGGAAAAAAATTACAACTCCATTTATCTATAGGTTCAGGAATAATCTCTAGAAATAATGCAAAATAAAATCCCTGTAAAACCATAGGTGTGGGAAGCATAAAAACAAATTGAAAAAAAAAAACATGTATTTTGAAATGTCAACATATTCATGGCAGCCATGGATATTTTCTAACTACCTTCTTGTCTAGTCATCGCAATGACGACTGCTGAGGTCCAAAGTTCGATCCTCAGGTCGGGCAAAGTGTTATTAGGTTTTTCCATGGGCAATTTCTCAGTTACAGCCTCGAGTCTGGACTTTGTCCTGGTTGATGGCTATAGCCTTGTAAATGCGACTTAAACATAACAAGCGAATTGAGGGTATACTCTACACCTCTGCTGAACCCTTCTGAGAATACAAGAGTGATGTTATGTTATATTTTCTGACTACTCTTAAATTATTATTTTAGGTATTCATTTGACTCACATGAGGATACTTTCATTATTATCACATTTGCTATCCATATACCTGTCTTTGCAAAGCATATTTAACAGTGGATGCTTAGGGACTAAATTAAAAGGATAGTAAATAAGGCAAAAGAATAAAACAGTGTATTCTGGCCTACTCAAAGAGTAACCATGGAGTTTCTTGCTGGCTCTTCTCCATAGGAAACAACTAATTGAAACCGTACACCTAAATTCGCCTTTTCATAAGTGCCTGTATTGGTTTAAGTGAAATAAAAAGAAAATATGATTTGTCTCCTTTGAGCTTTTTCACTTCATCATCTGCCTAGCCTTTTCCCAACTATGTTGGGGTCGGCTTCCAGTCGAACCGGATGCAGCTGAATATCAGTATTATACATGGAGCGACTGCCTATCAGACCTCCACAACCCAGTAACTGGGTAATACGATACTCTTGGTAAGACTGGTTGTCAGACTTTCTGGCTTCTGACCAACAGTAACGACTGTCAAAGATCTACAAATGACAGCCGGGACCAATGGCTTTACGTGCTTTCCGAGCCACGGAGGAAACTCGCTATGGTAAATGGTCACCCATCCACAGACCAACCTCGGCAAGCGTGGCTTAACCCGGAAGATCGGTCTATGCGGCTGTAATTATTTAGCCACGAGCTCCTCTTCCACGAGCTTTTTCACTTATATCCAATAATATCAGGCCTGTTATCTCATACTTGTGAAGATACATCTGGAGTATTTCACTTTAAATTATACAGAATGACTGGTGAGACACTAACAATATCTTAAGGGGTCATTGTACTCATCATTAGGAACAACTTTTACTATGAGACCAAACCGGAAATCGAGAAAAAAAAATCAGCTGTTCCCTACATTTTAACGAGTAATGCGAACATAACCATGTTTTGAAACTTATCTTTATTTCAAACTTGAATGAAATAATTTATTGTTGTATTTTATATTTCCAGGATGTACGGTGTACACATTAGATTCTGTAAATTTATTAAGAAAGTACATTGGTTTCCTGGACCTGCCACTTAGTTTTGTACTGTCATCTAAAAGGTGAGTTGAATTAATAATTCTAAAATAATTAACTGCATACCAAAGAAATATTTGTGCTCTGTGGTAATTAAAGCAGTGACCAATTCAATATCAATTTCATAGCCTTTATTACCAACAAAGCTTAAATAAGCATAACATATATTTTTTACTAATTAAACATGATTAAAAAATAATGTGTAATGAACTATTGTGGCATTGGATGCCATTGTGGTCTTGTCCATATTCGTTGGTGTATCTTGTGACATGAAGGCCTCCTCCAGCTCTCTCCAACTCTCCACCACTGCGCCAATCATGTCGTTTATTTGTATGGCCTACAGATAGGTGTTCCGGGTCTGGGAAGATAGTGCATGTGAAAATTTGTGCCTGTAAACGCATCCATGACAAAGGAGAGACCTAATTGAGGGACAAGGCTTTAAAAAACAATTGTCCATTGCAGATCACGTCTAAAATATACCTAAATAAAACATCCTTCTCCTTCCAGATATTTCCTCCGCTGGACCGAGAGTCGCCGCGTAGTCAGAGCGATGAAGCGTCACCGCTCTCAAATGGTATGGTTCAGATACCTATACGTGTTCTTCTCAAGGTATATGGTCATCAACACCCTCCGAAGAATCAGCCTCGCAGATATTGAACTAGAGTTAGAAGTTGATGATTGAGTACAAAAGACTTAAGAAGAATTTAGTATAAGAAGACTTTCGAAAAGGAAAGGTAGTCAGATTTTAAATGGTATGTTAAAAGATGAGTTGTTTTAATATGTGGAAAGATTGAGTGACGATCGAGTGAGGCTAGGTAGTTTTAGAGGTAATTAAAGTCCCATAATTGTTAAAATCTACAGCCCCCGTCACGGAGAAAGCGCTGGACGACAGTGACGGGATGCGTCTGCGCATGAGTACAGTCCTGCACGAAAGTTCTTGCTCCTTTTTACGTACGATAATCATTACTATTACTTATAATATACAGGGTGTCTTGAAACTCAAATAATAGGGCAGTTCAGAAAACAATACTATAAAAATAATTAAAGGTTTTCGAGTATCAAAGTTAACATGAGTATCTCATAAATCTAATAATTAAGTAAATGTGTTGTTTAAAAAAGAATAAAAAGTATACAACTTATAAAAAGAGGTTTTTTCCGAACAGCTTTAAATTGCCCTAACCAGACAAACCTGTTTAAGGTTTTTGTTATGTTTATTATGTCTTCGACTTGTGATCTTTACTGTAAAAAAAAGCCGGCTTCACGTTGAATTTCGAGACATTCTCTATATTATAAGTAATGTTTATTTCAATAGGTACTTTGGAATAATCTAGAATTTAAAAAAAAACTGCTATATAGCCTTTTCCACATGTTGAGCGTTAACGCTCCTTTTACGTGACGCGGGCTATACAAAAATTTATTAATTATTCGAGTCTCAAAGACCAACTTTTTGGGACCTCCTCTAGATGAAATCAAATCCTAGGATCTGATTTCGGTAATTATCCTAGTATATTACGTCAAAGACTAGATTTTATAACATTTTGATAATGTTAAAATAATTCTTGACTATAATTGAGGTTTAATGTAAGAAGATATAAGATAAAAGTAGAGTGTCAAATGTTTGAAGTTATATTTCGTGAAAAACAAATCAGAAGATTTTAAAAGTACTCAATAAAGGGCCTTTAAGAACAATTATGTAGTTACAATAGTTATTTATCACAAAATTTACGATACGTAGTTACAAAAAGATATCAGTAATTCATCAAAAGGTATCTAAATGTTGAGAGGAAAGAAAGTAATCTGTGAAGTTGCTTTTATTACATAGAGATTGTTCTGTAATAACTTATGAATCTTAAGCCGGATACGGGTGTAATACCAACGAACACGAATATAGTGAAGACGAACATCGAGCACGAATCACTATGAACTAGCGATGGGCGATTATTACTAAGTCTAATCGACTTGGTCGATTGTTTAGTTCAAAAAAAGTCGATAACAATTGATGTTAGTCGTAGTAGTCGACTAACGGCGCGCAGCAGGCGACAATCACTGATACGGTTACCGTATCAACTTTAACTACTAATTTGTGTTAAATTGTGGCGCAGCGCACGTATTACTATACTCGTACTACTAACTATGTAATTACTAAAAGGTGGTGCGTGCGCTGCCGCTGCGCCACAATTCAATAGTTAAGAGTCCGTGCGCCACTACTTACAAGTACAACTGCAGTTATTATGCGATTGGCGCTAATAGATTATTTAATTGTCCTCTACTGTCTCAATGCATTTAGTAGTTCATCGATTGTTATTCGAATAATTATGGTGAGGAACTACTAAATTGACAATCAAATGCGCAACAGTACAATTTTCGATTCAGTCGATTGTTTTTTTTGCAACAATCGCCCATCGCTACTATGAATGCCGAACGCGAACGGCGAACACGCCGAACACACTGTTTGGTAGTGGTACGCGCATTCAAACAACGTGTTCGCTATTCGTGTTCGAAAGTGCGTTCACGGGTTCGATGGGGCGTTTATACGAGGTTCTTGCTATCTGAAAACAACCAATTTAGATGTTCTAACTACTAACCTCTGTTTTTCAGTCAACTTCGAGACAATTTTATTAATTTAAAAACATAAAAATAAAATCATAGGAACATTGGCTAAGTAAAGAGTATCGTAGGATATTGAGAGATTGTATTTATTATTTTAAAGTATTGTGTTGTAAATTATGTATTTAATTAATTTCGTTGGTGAACTGATCAGTCGCACCGGTTGACTACTTAGCTAATGTGAGTAACTGCACTACCGAATTGGGAGGTTGTATTGGTAGCCGTAGGCAGTGTCGTATCTAGGAGCGGCTGCTAGGAGCGCAGGACCTAGGGGGCCCAAATTAGGCCGTTCAGTACATATGACCACAGATCGGAATAGGTAGAGTATATTTACCTAAACTTCGAGGAAGGAAGTAACATAGAGTGGATAATACCTTCTCTAAAATCCCGGAATAATTACAATGACGTTTTAATCCCGGGATTTAAAAATCTCGAATTATTTATTGGACTGAATGTAAACAATGTATGTAATGCACTACAATAATACGAAAAACTAAATTCCGATATTCTTAATCCCGATTTTTATAATACCGATTTTCATAATTCCGAATGGTTTAAAACTCCTAATATGGCAATTCCGATTAATCATAAAACCTACTTTTATAAATCCTAAATTACAAAACGCCTAACGTTTGTAATTACGACTATCAAAATTCCGTGTTTCAATACACCTAAAAATAAAAAGTCAGATTCAACAATAATCCGAAACATCAAAAATACGAATTCCGATTATTAAAATACCTATTAATTAAAAGTCCGAAATTAAAACGCCTAGTAAACCTAAATAGCAAAACAGATGGTTCAACTTTATCCAAAGGGAGCAAGTTAATTATTCATAGGAAGGTAGAAAAAGAAACTAATAACAGAATCACTTTGCCTACTTATTATAACATAATTGTGGGAAAAATATTTTTCTCTCATTTAAATATTTTTTTCTTTAAACTCACCATTACGCAGTCGCGTCTAACCAACTGCTCACCATTACGCGCTTTTTTATTAAGTATATGTAACTAATCGGTTCCAGCACTCGCCGGCCGCTACCGCGGCACGCTCGCTTCGCTCGCTCGGCTCGTGCGTAGGGGGTCGCGGTTCTAACCTAACCTAACCAACTGCTCACCTTTCTGTGTTATGTTTAATACTCTATTGATTGACTTAATGTTTATTGTTTTCGGAAAATTGCAAAACGGAATGCTGTTTTTCGGGCCAAGAATACATCGGATGTTTAATTCTTCGTACTTTTGAAAGTCGAAAAAGAAATAAATCGTATTTATGGCATTCGGTAAAATAACTTTCGTGTTTTTTAATAATCGGTATTTTATTTTTAAGGAATTATCAAATTCGGATTTTTGAACATCGGAATACCCAAATTCGGAATAAAATGATTCGGAATATTTGGGTGTTCCCGTATGTAATATGTAAAACAAAGTTCTTTAATTTTATACTTTTAGTACGGAACCCTTTAAAATGTAATCTGATTCTTCAAATAAATAATTTGTAACTACAAATAAAGTCCAATAAATAATTCGTCATTTTTAAGTCCCGGGATTAAAACGTCATTATAATTATTCCGGGCTTTTAGAGGAGGTATTATCCACTCTATGTTACTTCCTTCCACGAAGTTTAGGTAAATATACTCTACCTATTCCGATCTCTGCATATGACTGAAAAAATCAGCACCAGATCTCGAATTAAAATATGATGTTGATTTAAATGCAAATGAATTATGTCTGGAAATTGAGAGCTACAAATCACTACTTAGTATAAAACAAAGCCGCTTCTCGCGGTCTGTCCCTATGTATGCTTAGATCTTTAAAACTACGCAACGGATTTTGATGCGGTTTTTTTTAATAGATAGAGTGATTCAAGAGGAAGGTTTATATGTATAATACATTGCACCCGGACGAAACCGGGGCGGGTCGCTAGTATCAGATAAAATCGTTACTGACAAAATTATTTAATTTGCCATTTTTACTTAGCGTGTTTTTTGGGGTACAAAATTTGATCCTTGCACTGGGTGCGTATTACCTAGATGCGACGCTGGCTGTAGTTATGTAACTACATAAATAAAAAATGATGGTACAATGTTGAATTAGTAGAATATAGTGAGCTTATAAATTCACCCTCATTCTAGTTCACTTAGAAGCATGCTTTTGCATGCACCTATTAACCATTTTGCATTCTACCTTTCAAGACAGTTTTTATTTAATTTAAGAGGATCTTATGAAAAAATTGTCAAGGAAATCTAATTAAAATTAAGAAATAAATATTATACATAACTGATACAAATAGCAATTTCAAGTTGTGGAAAATATTTCTTTATTTTCTGAACTCTCTCTCAAAAATGTCTTTCTTGACAAAAATAATCTGCCTTACCTTTAGCCGCCATTCAAAACGCAAAGCCTAAGCTGGTTTAAACACATTAAAAAATATAAGTATTCCTGCAAGCCTAGCATGCGTAGCGCGAGATAATTTTGTCGCTGTATCTCGTCTCGGCACGAGATATTGCGACAGCAAAATGATCTCACTCTGCATATGTTAGCTCCGCTGATCTTAAATCTTCTAAAACAATGGCTATCTTCTAAAATGCTTGCGCTTAATTTTCCTGCCTTCAATTTTACGAATTTATAGCTTCATTGAATGATGTTAAAAATAATGCCATAATAGGTAGGTACCTACCTGGTAAATGTGAACGTGTTACGTTGGGTTTGTATCACAGATGCTGAGTTAAATAGATACCACAAGATTGTCAAATTGTATGTGAACAAGTGTGTTTTTTTAAATTGTTGTAACCTTCGTAATGTTTGTTTCAAAATTTTCTCATACCTAAAGGATGTTAAAAAATGTACTCTAAGCATTTTGCGGAGTTTCTCATCGTCGGAAATAGAACAACTTTCTTAGAATAAATTCGCGTATTTTTATATAACTTTCCATACAAATGTCATAAAAGTATTTTTTGAGTAAATTTTTTAGCATCCTGTAATTTAAAGAAAATTTGCTACGATAGATACAAATGAAAGAGCCAGTTATCATTTATTTATTTTTGTTCCTTTATCCTAGAGTTCAGTGTTAGTTGTGCAGTGTTTTCTATTTCAAATAAGTACTTACTGCTATGTAATAATTATTTAAGTTCATTTTTTTGCGCCAGATATCGTAGCACTATCGGCGCAAACTTAATCCCCCTTATTACAAAAGATGGTCTAAGAAAAACCTAGGTTTTAAAATAGCTCCGTCTCTTTTTGTGATATGACATAAACATAAGAAAGTGATGGGTATATTTTAAACCTGGGTTTACCTTAGTCTTGGTTTAAACCATGTTTTGTAATAAGGGGGAATGTGTCATCTGATCATCTGTTTATCCTGAAGGCAAAAAAGTGTCGTTATGTTTTTATACATTTTATATAATTTTATTAAACTTTTTATACACATATTTATTTATGTTGCTTTATCTTATAAGATAACACAAAAGACAAAACGGTAGCTGTAAAGACTGTTGTGAAAATATTAAAATTATGTTTAATTAATAACATGGCCTAGCCAGGGTAGAAGTGAGCATCTTATTTGATTACAGATTTAAAAAAATCTCAATTTTTTTCTAACCACGAATACGCTCTGGACCAGGGGTGCTCAGACTTATACCCCCTTATTACAAAAGATGGTCTAAGAAAAACCTAAGTTTTAAAATAGCCCCGTCTCTTTTTGTTATATGACATAAGAAAGTGATGGGTATATTTTAAACCTGGATTTACCTTAGTCTTGGTTTAAACCATCTTTTGTAATAAGGCGGATAGTGTCAGCGATCTACCACTATTTATTTTTCTTGGGAAATTCCTCCTGGGCAAGACGGAGGGTTATGCCGGATTACAGCCACGGTGTTCCTTCTCCTGACTATGGCTGGGGTCGCGGGACTCGCAGCTGCATGCACCGCAACCATTGACTGCCTACCTGTCTATTACTAAAGTTTTTTTTTTTTTTTGAAATGTACTAGATGTTGACTCATGGCGCTGCATAATTACCTTCGACATTACTCCCCTTATTACAAAAGATGGTTTAAACCAAGACTAAGGTAAACCCCGATTTAAAATATAACCATCACTTTCTTATGTCATACAACAAAAAGAGACGGGGCTATCTTAAAACCTAGGTTTTTCTTAGACCATATTTTGTAATAAGGGGGTTAGTGTCAGCGATCTAATACTATTTATTTTTCTTGGGAAATTCCTCCTGAAATCTTTCCTCCTGGGGAAGATGGAGGGTTATGCCGGATTACACCCACGGTGTTCCTTCTGCTGACTATGGCCGGGGTCGCGGGATTCGCAGCTGCATGCACCGCAACCATTGATTGCCTACCTACATATTACTAAAGAAAAAACATATTTTTTTGAAATATGCTAGATGTTGACTCATGGCGCTGCATAATTACCTTCGACATTACTCCCCTTATTACAAAAGATGGTCTAAGAAAAACCTAGGTTTTATAATAGCCCCGTCTCTTTTTGTTATATGACATAAGAAAGTGATGGGTATATTTTAAACCTGGGTTTACCTTAGTCTTGGTTTAAACCATTTTTTGTATTAAGGGGGTATAAGTTTCTGCGATCGATTCGGAAAGCTTTTGCGATCGACCGTTTGACCACCTCTACTCTAGACCCTTTTATCACGCTTCAAAGGTCGGGACACTTTGTCTGGAAACCAGTTTTTGTGCCTCGAGACAGTTTTGTCTACGAGATAATGATAATGAGGTGTTTTCGAACCCCTGGCTGCGCTTATAATAAGCGTCTCTGATATGAATGTTTGTAAATTATTCGCTAGTCTGTTATTTAGTATAGGATTTTATAAATAAGATGAAACTTGCTGTTGACGCTTCTACAGTTAAAATTTATTTTAAATTTTACCTCTAAAAATGGTGGTTGCTAGCTTGGTATCCAAATGTTAGTATAATTATATATGTATTTCTGGAAGTGCCATTTTTTGAGAGCCGATTTTTCATTCGTCTGTTAGTGTGGCGCCGCACCATGCCGAAATTACGCGACCGAACTTCGGCGTCTATGTTTTGTATATAGGTAAAACGCGACGTAATTTCAGCCTGGTGTGTCGCGGGTATTTTAAAAAGCATTGCAGGCGTAATCATGCCGAACTTCAACTTCGGTCGCGTATCTTCGGCATAGTGTGTTTAGACACTTACCCCCTTATTACAAAAGATGGTCTAAGAAAAACCTAGGTTTTAAAATAGCCCCGTCTCTTTTTGTTATATGACATAAGAAAGTGATGGGTATATTTTAAACCTGGGTTTACCTTAGTCTTGGTTTAAACCATCTTTTGTAATAAGGGGGTTAGCGTTTATCTGAGGAATATTGACGCTTTGACAGCTTTTGTATAGACAATATGTCAAATAGCCATAGCAATAGCACAGTGTACCTACTTACTACATACAGTGGGTCAACGCCCATATATTTGACAGGTCCTATGAAATGTCAAAATTATGTAGGGGCGGAGGTTATGTCCCAAGTATGCAGTATGGCTACTCGGGACATAACCTCCGCCCCTTCACCCCGCAACCCCTCGCACGATTGCTCTGCGACAATGTTCTACGTTGACCGACTGTAAGGAGTAAGATATAGGTAGACTGTGGTAATAGTATTATTTTATTCCTGAGATAAAAGCTATCTGACAATTGAAAAATCGGCCTTAAGCCCCTCGCCCACAGCGACTTTTTGTAGCGATGCTGTCGTTCGTTAGTCGCGTTCGCAACGTGCGTACAGAATCTGGGCGAGGGTACACAGCCTGCGACAGTATCGCGGCTGTATTGATACACATGCGCGAGAGCATCGCTACAAAAAGTCTCCGTCGGCGAGGCCTTTTAGGTATGTTAAGTTTGCGACCTATTAGCTACCTGGTTGTCCGCCAACTCGCACCAGGCTAGCGTGGTGGACTCAGACCTAAACCTTTCTCATTGTGGGAAGAGTCCCGTGCCCAGCAGTGGGACAGTAATGGGCTAATTATGGTAAGCTACATGTCTCCCCATTCAGAAAGATTCGATTAGTCAGCTGTCGAACGATTCTGTACACTTTTTCTTTCGTTGCGAGAATCGTAGACGACAGCTGCTTGTCGAACAGGTTCTGAATGGATGGCAGCGCGTTGTGAAGTTTATCAGTCATTTAAAATACTTTACAAAAGACCAAGCTAGTAACCATATATGTATAAGGCCTCTTGTCCACACATGTTTTTTCGCCGTGAAAATCTACGGTTAATTCGCCGTGTATAGGTACGGTTGTCTTGTATGGATCACTAGGGGAGCGCACACACGGCGGCGCTACGGCACGGCGCCGCCGCCGTATTCGCCGTATGTGTCAACAAGCTCCCCTAGTGATCCATACAACACTGACAACCGTGCCTACATACGGCGAATTAACCGTAGATTTTCCCGGCGAAAACAACGTGTGTGGACAAGAGGCCTAACCTAGTATATTCACGCCAGCCTCTTCAGGGTTTTTTTTACCCCTTTTTAACATTTAAAGAAAAAAAATGTGAAAGTGAAAGCGAAGAATATGAAAATAAAAATGCTCTATCTAAATAATGGAGTGAAGCGACGAAATAGTGTTGTAGTTCTTACATAATTTTGAAGCTGAGCACATCATAAGGCAGCGTTAAATAAATGAATGAAGTAATTGTTAGCACATATGTAGAAGTAAAAGTCGTTGTCCATAGTCAAAACGTCTGGATTTGTACTGGATCTTCGATTAATGTACGATAATTCGTTTAAAACTACGAAACCGCTAATGTTACCATCGCATTAGCGTGATATGTTTAAGGGAGCATAACATAATTATGAAGCTTCGGCACGCATTGCTTTGTAACGATAGACGCAGGTATGGCGGAAGGTTCCCTATCCATTTGCATAAAATTTTAAGACCTAATATAACTTAGCATAATTTTGTTTGGCATAATTATATTTTCGCATAATATAATTACGCATAACAGCTTACGCATAATTTTTTTAAGCATAAATTCTCTAACCATAATAATGATTAAGCATAAAGTTCTAAAGCATAACTTTTTTAAGCATAATATCCTAAAGCATAAATTTATTTACGCATAATGATATTAAAACATATTTTTATAGGTACCTATACGGTAGACGATTATTCGTCACCTACTTTCATTTTCACAATAAAAACTTAAGGGGATGTTTGTAAGGTTGAGGCTCCAAAGTAGAGTCGACGGAGCCCCGCCCTATTTCTGTCTGCAGGGTTTAAAGTAACCTAACACGAAGGGGATGACGGGGGCTTCGTTCGCTCGCTTCGCTCGCTCACTCTAGCCCCCATCATCCCCTTCGAACCTAACCTATCCGTGTCGGGGTGCGCCTGCGACTAGATTATTAGACAATGGTAAAAACATTTCTGATTATCATAACTAACGTTATGCTAATAGTCATTAGGCCTACTAACGTTATGCGAATCAAATGTATGCCAAAACAAATTAGTCTTTAAGATGATTATGCCAACATAAAATGTATGCCTAAAAAAATTATGCCGAAGTATTATTATGCCAAAACAAATTGTGCCAAAATCGTTATGCCGAAGTATATTAGGACAAAGAACATTATGCGAAAAGAAGGTATCCCATGGCGGAAGCATAAGGCTCAATTTACGAGTACATTGCCGCAGTACGGAATGGAACGGCTGCGACAATTTCGCCACGTCGCGCGAGTGCTCGAGAATTCTCAATGTTTCGTAGACGCTTGACGCCGCACTGCGAATCCCCCTTCGCGCCGCTTCCTGCGGATGCCTCAGACGGTGCCGACAGTAACTACGGGAATCCTCGAGGATTTCCCGGAAGACGCCGTGTATTCTCAGAGGTTCCGTTCAAGTTATTCCATGATGAAACCACTGGTTCCGTTAACTGGAGTACTGGGAATTTAATTTCCCAAAAGCTCGATAACTAATTCTCTAACGACGATCTTCGATTTTTTTTTTTGGCTCGGGTTATTTACGCGTTTGTTTGCAATAAATAAACAGCCGGTCACGATCCACCGAGCTCTCCCGTCGTAGAGCCGGTCGTCTCTTCAGACTCCGCAGTCACACCGAAAATTCAGCCCTCATCAAGCTGTCTCCCCCCCCCCTATGTCCACGCCAGCAACGCCCTAAGCCGAGGTCCGAGTCCCACTAGGGGTCGCCCTTAGTGCTGTTGTTGCAGGTAGTCATGACGTTAGGTAGTACAAGTAGTTAGCTTAGGTTAAGTATTTTACTCCCCCCCCCCCCCCTCCTTGGCTGGAGACCCTTCAGGTCACGCCAATAACTGCCCGGTTACGTAGAAACCGTCCCCTAGGACGACCTACAGCAGTCCAACAGAAAAAAAAAAAAAAAACTATAAAATTCAAACAAATCCGGGTCAACAACGTAGTTCAAAATGTCACTGAACCTCTGGGTAAGAAAAACCCAGTAGTTCCATCGTGGAACAACTTCAACGGAACCTCTGGGAATACACGGAAGACGCGCGACCTTTTTTGGCTCGTATTTTGTTTGTACTTTATACAATTGACATAAAGTTCATTATGCTATGTACCATTCCGCGGCGGTGTAAATTGAGTCTAAGCGCGCAGAGCTGCATTTATTGCCCTTCCCACCCCCTAGTGGCTAGCGTGCATATACTTAAGTCCCTATATCAAAGTATTGTCTATCCTGTGATATTGGGTTCTTTCGCTAAAACTGCATTATTTATTTTGAATTTTCATTTCATTTTTGTTTATTATATTTCAGTTTCAATAAACGATCAAAGCGATCTTAAGTTATGTTTGAAGTTTTATTTACTCAATATTTAATTTTATACAAGCTGCGGTGCGAGCACGATCATTTTATCGAGTCGATTCAAAAAAATTATCTATTCTAAACGTCAAATTTGACGGAATTTGATATAGATAAAACGACAACAGTTGTCATTTTATCTATATCTTATGTCAAATTTGACAATTTCTCGAATCGACTCGATATAAGATCCGTGCTCGCACTGCTGGTCTGCGATATTAATAGACACAGAAGACAGGAAGGGAAGCACAGGCAACAGAAGGGCAAACGTCTTAATTATATCCGCAATATAAATGGCCAAATTAGAACCTTAAGGTGAAAGATACGGGCTGTTCCCAGCACTTTTCCCGCTAGATGGCGCTGAAATCATTATTTTGAGTTTATTTCGTTTTATGTGAAATCTGAGCATTACAAAGTTGTAGAAGTAGTGTTCGCGACACCTGGTCATTACCTTTTAATGAACTTGATCATAACAATGCCTCAAAATCCACCCAATTTGACACAGAATCCCATAATAACATCTGTCATTGAATTTACACACTTTTACACACACATAGACGTATTCCCTACGTTTACAAAGTTTACCACTAGATGGCGTGCATTTAAAAAAGGGCTAAAATATTTTGTAGAAATACTCTCAATAGGGGTAGGCAGAACGACACCTACGATAAATTAAAACTAGTACTATTTTAGGAAAATAAAAGTTATATTTTAAGGCGTAAAACATTTAATTGATTAATAAAAAAAGGAAATAAATAATGTCAAATATACACAGTAAAATATAGTTTTATTTTATTACCTAAGTTTTTAGTAAAACAAAAATCTAAATCTTTATTGAGTTCAATAAGGTATTATTTCACCTTTTATAGTAAATACAAATTAAAAGCTTTATACAATGATTATGTAGATTCTAAACAAACTACTACAAAAAATTTTCAATTGAACAAAAATTATTTCTTCTTGTCTTGAAACCACTGCTTCACAGGTGCTACAAAGAAAAATAACTTTACTTAGTATATTTGTAAAAAATAACTTTACTTAGTATATTAGTACCAGCGTCACCATCATTGATTTTTAACCGACTTCAAAAAGGAGGAGGTTCTCAATTCGTCTGAATGTTTTTGTTTTTTTTTTTTTTTTTTTGAAGTTAGATTTCGGTGAGGTTGGCGGTGTTCGATTTAGCGGCATATTGGGCGTTCAAATGCACCAAAAGCAAAATAAAGCAACAATGAATGCGGATTTTTCTTTAATTAAGCAATGTTGCAGGCAGCAATTTGTGCAAGTATTAATTATAATATTTCAGAAATTTCTCCAATTTTTTCGTAAAAAAATCTCAGATTTTTCTGGTATTTTAGCAGCATAATAAAAAACATTCCAAAAAGTAATGTGTTTTGCGGAGGTTTGAACTTGATACTCACACGATCACGTTCACTTACAGTCCGGCCCATGTGTCATCGGACCAAGTCGTCGTTACGACGACGTTAGAGTTGAAAATAGCGTTCTATTTAATAAAAATAGGTACTGTAGCTGCAGGTGTAAAGCTTGTCCTTGCATTCACTTTCAAGGACACTTGGCCCGGCGCACGCTAACACGATTTTTTATAACAACTTGTCTTGATTTGCTGTTGATAATTTTGATAATATTGTTAATTGTGTGTTGTAATTGTTTCAATATTTTATCACTGAGATGGTAATCACTAATTAATTGATCGTTTCACTGATAGTTTACACAATATTTTGCAATTTAAACAATTTTTTTTGAATTTAAAACACGGAACGTTCAAAAATACGTCTGCTCGCGACGGCGTCTCGGCGGGGGGCTATATGCATACAAAGTATTCTTTACCTGGTAAAAACATACCCCAAGATTGCTTTTTCACGAAATTTAATGTTGTGGTTACTTTGGTGACTTACTGAATAATTTAATTCATGGTTGACCATAAAATATACATAATGACAACATCGACACGTAGGTACGTAGGTAATTAGTATTGTAACGAGATTGCAGCGTCTAAAACCCAACTCACGGGCCAACTTGCTGTTTCTAATACTTACCGTCGAAATATACCTAGGTAATTTTATTTTACAATAAAATTGCGTATTTTGAATAATTAATAAAATTATTTACCTACCAATAATAAATTGCAATAATTATATTCAATTGAAATCAATTACATAAGTACCTACTAGACATATTGCAATTTGAATAAATTAAAATAGCATACAAAATATAACACGCAACAAATTCCGCGCGCAAATCCTAGTGCATCAACATTACGTTCAACAAATTGAAAATGTACATGCATTCGAATCATAGTCAAATTAGCTGGCAACGCAGCCGCCGTCAAGGTTACAGAAGACCGGCAACGCTGCATATTTTAATATCTATTTACAATATCGCCTGCACGCCATCTATCGCTTACAATTTTAAACTATAACAAACATGGCGCTTAGTTTGCTTGTCAAAACAAACCCACACATGTAAAGAAGTGTCAAATTTTGTCTGAATTTCATGATTGTTTTTCTCAGTAATTAGTGTAAGTTATTTCCTAAAGAGTGAATTCGCGAGCACATTTGATTGTAGAAAAGTGATAAAATGATTCGTTTTAAACAAAGAGTGTCTATTTTTAGCGTATAATCCCTACAAACATTGTATGGACGGTCCATCGGTACATGCACCTTAAATGTGTATCGCGCATCCACAACTGCACAAGTTTAACTCCAGTACTGTACCGTTTTTAGAAATAATACACAGGTATTAAACGGTATAGGACACGTGTTTTCACACTATTCAAAAAAATAAATAAATAGATTGCGTTTTTTTTAACAGCGAGATACCTATTCTGCCGCGCTAACGAAGATTACAGTAACTCGATTTTGGACGAGCGCGGCAGTATTCTGTACCTACTTTTTTCAGAGATTATACCTGAATAAAAATGTTTCTTTTAATATGTAGTTAGAAATCTGCAGTCCAATACAGTTTTCAGAGATAATATACTTTTTTATTATTAAGAAATACCGTTTTCAGTACCGTTTCTTGCAGATCAGCGTATAACCACAGTATAACGAACGTCAGTTTGTGTGTATTTATCAATATTTATGAGTTACGTAAGTATTTGTATGTGTTACGATTTTTTACGATCTTGGTAACGATCAATATATTTATTTACAACAGTTTATAACAGAAACAAATCAAAACAGATTAAATTATTTTATTTGTGTTGGCCTCAAAATATTCATAGTACATTTTACAACAAATGTTATTTCATTACATTATACTTATCAATGCAAGAACTTTGAAACTTTTAATTAGCTAAACATTTAAAAATTGACAATTTTAGCGACTATAGATAACTATTTATCGATGAAATTTTTCTTTATCTACTTAGGGAGTGGAGCGAAAAAAGTTATTACTTACAAGCTTAATTAATTTACAAAACATGCATTCAAGGACCTGTTTGAGGTAAAAAAATAAAATAATTAAATTTGTGTACTTAACTTTATTTGGTAACTGCAACAAATAAGCTTTTACAACATCAAAGCAAAGCTTCTATATATTACAGGACCTGTACACTACAAACGCTGTGAAATATCAACATTTTATTTATAATGGAAGTTACTCAGAACAGTTAAGTACTCTAGATGTTGAACAGAAGCACTAGGCGATGCTAAAAGCGGGTTGGCAACAATTTAACTATCTCTACAAAAAAAAAGACTACTCGCAAATATATTATCACGCTGTATTTGATGTAAAACTTATTACAACATAAGTAAAAAAACTTAATTAAAAAGAAAGTGCAATATTAAGCAGAAACGGCTCGTTCACAACTCCCCACGAGCTCTCGGAATTTGTAAAGAACGGTCGGGAGGTCTGAACGAGGTTTAACAAGACAAATACATGGCTACATCGAATTATTGGTTAAAAAAACAGGAACATAAATCCATTATGAAGTTGAAGATTCACATAAAATTTCATATTGTACTGATTCAATTATTTCATTCACTGATCCCATACATTGCGTGAAACACAGAGAGCGAACAAAGATTAAGTAGCAAACGATAGTAACGTCACCGTCGGTACAAACTGGAATGTCACACAATTATTAAAAATACTGATTTGTTAAACAACAAAAAAACTTATTAATAAAAAATATAATTGCAAAATCACTAGCCGAGGGTGTTGCAACCTGAACCCGTTCCCAATAAATAAGTTAACGAGGTTACCATAATAAAAAATAAATCCCCACCCACCGCACCTTAAATACATTCACCTTGCAACACCCTCACATAACCCAACTACCAGAGGGTTGCCATTGTTAAAAAAATATTGCACCGATAATTTATAAATGTGCCAGAACTAACGTGGTACTATTGCGCTGAGTTAATTAATTTATAATATAAATACACAACAGATGAGCTTGTCGCTCTGAACCTAACAGAACAATATAATCTAAAACTCTGGCCGTTGTTACACCGGTATCGTTGCAATGTAGTTGTCAAATCGAATTACATTTATATATTTTTTTTATTAATTAATTAGGTAACGACAACACTACCTGTTAACCACTGACTACATCGACTTATTAGTTATTAAATATTATCTATACCATATTATATAATTTTTTCTAATGGTAATCTATGCCCTCGCTTGAACTGAGATCACACGTTCAATGGGTCACAAGTAC
Source organism: Amphipyra tragopoginis (assembly GCA_905220435.1). NCBI lineage: Eukaryota > Metazoa > Arthropoda > Insecta > Lepidoptera > Noctuidae > Amphipyra > Amphipyra tragopoginis. Next base: position 23,028,974 of record HG992012.1, on the reverse strand, counting down.
ACCTCTATAATGTCATACATATTATTGATTTATTAAGCATAACGATATAGAAGGAGTGGAAGTAGTTATAAAATAAATATTCCCGCATTGTTACAACTGCCAGCAGTTGTTTGGTTCAGTGTTACCATGAAAAAAAATATCTAAAAAGGTTGGTAGTGGATCGTGGAGGTCTGACTTTCCATGGAATTGACGTCAATTCCATGGCAATAAACCAGTGACGCTAGAAAAAAGACCACATTTATATCTTCACATTTAACCGAGTTCGAATATTGTAGCTACGTAGTAGTTCAGGTTACATTACGCCTATAACTCGCTAATTCTTCTAAATTATGTAAATATATTTAAAAAAAAACAAATGCAAAGTAAGTAACTCTATAGAAAACAATAAATTATTTCACAATGCCATTTAAGCAAGAAATTCAATCATTTCTTGACATTAATTATGACGTTACTCGAAGAAACATGCTATTAGGGTTGGGCGTTGAATTGTAGACATAATTATATCGTGATAAGATCTCACTTTTTCATGGTAACACTTTGGATGCAATCTCAGGTATGTCACAGCTCGGGCAGTGAGCGTAAATCGCCGAGCGCGGAACATTATTGCTTAAAATGAGGAACCACCATAAAAATGGCATCGCTCTTGAATTCTATAACATCACGCAATCAATTCTCAAATAAACTGAGCTACATTACACTATACTGGACAAAACTTTTATTGTTTTCAACGCGTGAAGTAACCCCTTTAGTCAAACGCCTAACATTTATTATAATAAGTCTAATACCAAAATGAATTTTTAATTCAAGTTATATTATAGCTTTTTCAAGCATTTTGGTTATGAAGGAACGCTTGTGGGGCAGTTAGCATGAGTGGAGCCGCGCCCGACGCTCGCCCGCACGCTGCATGCACGTTACACGCACGCTGCACGCATGCTACACACGCACGCTGCACGCACGTTGCACGCGCACACATGTTCGCACGTTGCACACGTACGCATGTTCGCACGCTGCACACGCACGCATAGACGCACGCTCGCTTACTCGTTTTCAGCGCGCATGCCGCGCACTTCTCCCTCGCGTCGCAGTTTCTCAAGTTCCTCCTTAGTGCGTTCTTCGATGGCGCGGATATCAGCCATGGTCATGCCGAACCAGTCGTCAATTGAGCAGAACACTTGTCTGGAGAATTATAAAGAAAAATTACTTGTTAGATTCGGCTCAGTATCAGTATTTTACACACAAAATCAGTGATCTGACCTCTGTGACCCAATGGGGAAAACTGAAATCCCAAGATTAGACAGATTTTTCTCTAAAATGATGAGGTCATCTTTTTAAATACTCTCAATCATTATAATTAACAATGTTCTTTTAATTTTCTTTTCACATATCGTCACCCTCCGCGCTAACTGTCGTATCTAGCAATTGATAATTTTCAATAGTTGCGTTAGCTGTGGTTTTATTAATGAATTAATAACTTTTTTATATTGTTCTTGGCTTACTCTTGGCTTAGTTAGTAGTTGCCCTAAAGCGCTAAGGTATCTATTTATTTATTTCTATTCATTTGAAGCAGATACGTCACTCGGTGAGAATTATTCTGAAAAATTATCAATTTCTAGTTACGACAGCGGGGAGGGTGACGATATTTACTATTTATTAATACAAAGTATGTCTATTATTAAAGTTTAATTCACACCGACGTGGCAGCGCTTACTCCGGTAGGTGTCGAGACTACGCGAAAGCCTCGCGCCGCCGCAGAGCCCCTCAAGCGAAACTATGTATTTTAGTAATGAAGTAAGTGAATTACTCCGTAATTTTTGACACAAACTGCTCGCCGCTTCGCTGCCATCTCAGTGTGAGTTTTGACTAAATAAATAAATGTTACTAACCTATGGAATATGGTGAACAACCGCCGTTCTGATTTCTGGATCACGTTTTCTACTTTACTCTGAAAATAAATAAAATTTTAAATAAGTTGGTTTGTCATGAACATGTTTGCATACAGCGTATTCGAAACTCGGTTACAAAAAGGATAGAAGCTAGCCCCCGGACCTGGGACGTGCTCACTGTAATCAGTTGCCGCATAGAAGGGGCCCACTACGTTCCATTGCAGATCTTAGAAAATGTGCTGAGGAGCTTTTAGTGAGCCAAAATCTCACATAAAACCAGGGGAAATTGGAAGGAAATCTTTTGAAGTTTCCCCCTTCAGAAAAAAGGGTCTGTCTCTACTATTTGTAGTTCTCTTCGATCAGTAGCATCTAGCCAACGAGCCCGGCTGATATATCCATAGGGGCACTGCTAGCAGGTATTGTTAAACTTCCTTTTGGGAGAGACTGAAGGCCAGCACACCTAGAATGCGAAGCGCGACATAATTTTATCATCGCTTTATCTCGAACCTAAACGAGATAATTCGCGTGAATTAGGCCTGCAGAAATCATCCATGACAGGTTGTTTGTTTCTTTCACTTGTCGTGTTTGACCCTAATCGCACCTGATGGTAAGCGTAGACAGGATCTAAGATGGAGCACACGAATCCAAGTATATAGCACACGAACCACAACCGTCAGTCAGTTTTTGTTCACGAAAACTGTCAAAATGATTGGTTTTGTTTTTAGTGTCAAATAATTTGAAAGCTTTTGAAATTGAGAACTGTCTGAATGGACAATTGGGCCTTGGTTTGGTTGCGATTTATCAAGATTTCTTTTAGGAGAATTAGTTCCCAGGGCCGGTCAGTCGGCTGTCCCATTTCAAAACCTAGTAAGGGCTTAAAACGAAATTTTACAGGAGAGCGCATAAACGTTAAATCGGTCAGCCTTTGAAAAGTATTTATGTTAGGTAAAACTATGTGGTGAAAGTGACTTACTAGGTTTTAAAATGATCAGAGACAGTAAATGGCACTTACTAGGTATCGACGCGTAAATATATCTGCTTATTATGTGAGTTTTCAACGCTGGTGTTTTTGTATTTGGTAGAGACTTTCTAGGTTAGAAAGATTATGCAATAAAACGATTTTTGTAAAAAGTGTCCCTTGCTAGGTTTTGAAATGGGACAGCCGCGCTGTGGCGACACATGGGGGAGACTTATGTCCAGCAGTGGACGTCTATCGGTTGAAAGATGATGATGATGAGTTGCCTGATACTGACCTGCAGTCCAAACCACTTGAACTCAGCAGTGACAAGCTTGTAGCAAGTCATGACTGGTTTGACTTCATTCTTCCAGTTGGGCGCCACCAGGGGTCCACGGCCGGTCTTCACCGACTTGAACTTCGTGGGGTCAGTCTCGGGCTTGTAGTCCGCTGAAGGGAGGGGGTCGTTCGCGATGTCTATGTGGACGACCTCGCGGTTCTTTAGCTTTTCTGGGGGTAGCTCGTGTACCTGGGGAAGAAGAAAGATTTTTTTATTATCGTAATATTAGAAGTCATGCCTGTATTTCCCAAAGGCGTAAACAGAGGTCATTTTATATTATTATTTTTAGTAAGTATTCGGTTTATTGTCGCATTTGACCCTGATCGTAAGCGTAGATAGGATCTAAGATGGAGCACACGAATCCAAGTAACAGAGATACCGTAAACCGAGGATACTTTGATTAGTTTATGAGCTTCGTGTATTTATATCTTATTTAATTTTGATTTTAGATGCTACAACAAAAATCTTTTATATAAACTGAATTATCAGATATACAAGGTGTAACATAAATAACGCACAACCTCTTAAGGGGTCACTGTACTCATCATTATGAACAACTTTTACTATGGAACCAAATAAGAAATCGCGAAAAAAATATCAGCTGTTCCCTACATTTTGACGAGTTATGCGAACATAAATATAGGAAACAGCTCATTATTTTTTCGCGATTTCTGTTTTGTTCCCATAGTAAAAGTTGTTCATAATGATGAATACAGTGACCCCTTAATAGGTTGTTAGTTATTTAAGTACACCATTTAATGTTCAGGTGATAGCTAGCCAGGAGGTCGGTATAGATCAGCGGTTCCCAGACTTTTATTCTCATAGACCACTTTCAAAATTTTGCTGGTTCCGGTGGATTCCCTGCAGCTTTATTTCTACCATATTACCATATAAAATGTGAAGATTAGATCTTTTTGTCACGTCAACGTAGACCCCCGTCGAGTCTCCCGTGGACCCTGGACCACTTTGGGAACCTCTGGTATAGATCCTACCACCAAGCGTGGCCATATCATCCAATGTGCAATCGGAAAAATGATTTTTTTATGTACTGAATTTGACGTTTATCCAACGGCCTTCACAAACAGTGCCACTATGAACTGTAGAGATATAATTATAGTAAAGCGGTCGCGTTAATTGAATGTTTTCTTCAACGTAGAGAATAAGGGCTCCGTTTTGTTGCACGCACACAATTCGCTGAAGACCGTATTGACTGAGGAATGCGTGCTGAACGGTTTTTTATTCTTTTGGATTGCTGTGGATGTTCTTTTTGGACCGTTTCTACGTAACCGGGAAGTTATTGAAGAGACCTTAAGGGTCTCCAGCTAATGATGGGTATGTCGAAAGCGCCACCATATAAATACAAGGTGTACGCGAATTCGTATAATTCCTTCAAACTTCGTAGTAATCTGGTGGGACAGATTGACCCTGCTTGGGATTTTTCATTTTTAAGAGGAAGGTTTGCGAGCGTGAGAACTTATTTTAGAACCCACATTTCGACATTTCTACTAATACAGCTGCATCACATCATGTAGTGTACACATACCGAAAAACAAAAGCGCACCGAAGGTTTATTTTGTGGCGCGCCGGGTTAAATAAACCTTCAGTGCGCGTTCGCTTTTGAAGGACTAGTAAGTATGTTGCAAAAAACGCGCAATGTATTAGCTATTTATTCACTGCACCGGGAGGCACGCATGCCCATAGTATTGGTGTCGTGAACAAAGGGTGGGGTCACAGTGTAATCGGTATTGACAGATTTAAACTTAGAATAATTACTGTAATATATTATTGTTGATTTTCTGTGTTTCTATTTTCGAATATAATGACACATAATTTTTGTTTGGGAATATTTTAGGGTATGTAAATGTTGCGAGGGAAGATAAGAGCCAACATAAAAATGAAAACGAGATAATGTGTGATTGATTTGTAATGAAAAACAATGAATGTACATAACTCAATTACTGGGTGTAGTAACATTTTTTTCTGTTTGATATTTTAAAATTATATTTTATTCTAAAAAAATTATAGGTACATCTTAGTACAATACAAAAATTAATGCTTGATAAATGATTTTCTTTAATTTATTTATTTATTGCTTGGCGCTTTGGGGCTGCTGACATCAGATAAAACATTAATTTTCGCTGTTCCGTTTCTTTGATTTTCTTTCAGATTCTCCTTTTTAAATTGCCTCAATCAAATAATTGGGCTCATTTATTTCCATTTTTCTGTCTAATCTTGAATCTGTTATTTCCGGAAGCATAAATCAAGATACAACTTTTGTTATTTTCTTTACGTTTTCCCATTTCTATCTGAAATAGTAATAATATGCAGAAAAATATATTAACAAGAAATAGAGAACCCTTCAGCTGACAAGCTATCAAACGTCAAAATTGGCAAGTCTGACCACGGCCTTGACGTAGCCATGAAACGTGGTAAAATAAGGAAATCATTAATAAGTAATATATAAAAACTCACAATATATTCGGACACAGTGTCCGAATTGACACATTTTAATTTCAATATTTTTTTCACTGATGATTCGGACACCAATAAAAAAAGCTGTTTTGTACAGTCATGGTGCTCCCACACTGCTGTTAAAAATGTTTACAAACATTTTCTAACACTAACAAATGTTAGGAAAAGATAAAAATATCAGATAATAATAAATCTAATCTATCTTATACAGATTATTAGATGATATTTTAATAGTTTTTTTGCAGGTATTTTTTAATTTATGTTTGATTAGAAAATGTTAACTAATGTTTGTAAACATTTTTAACAGCTGTGTGGGAGCACCTTCAGATAAAAAACTTTCAACGGTACCGTAATAATTGTGGAAATCCGTCCTCCGCCCAGCCTATAGTTATAAAAAAACTGTTTTTAACCGGATTATAACTAAAGCAGCCGTTTTTAATAAATAATATTATAAACCCACATACATAGATAGATACGCGCCTTGGCAGTTAGGTACAAATAAAGATGCGGTATTCCTCGAAGCGCAACCACTTTGAACCGCACCAAAAGTTTTCCTTGAAACCCACCAACGATGAAACATAGAGAAGAGCACGAAGGATTCGTGATAAATTATAAGTATCGATAGACGTTTTAAAATTCAACTGTTGTTTATTTATTAAAACTACCAGGAAAGCAGAAATGAACTGGAACTAGGTGCTTAAGCGACTTACCTCCGGTTTCTGAATTAAATTCGGGATAAGCAATACTTATGTAGTATTTGAGTACTGAGTTGTCGAAAAGATGCTTTAAAATACGTAATTTTTTTGACAACTCCGTACTCAAATGTTACTTAAGTACTGCTTGCTTATCCTAGAATTCTCAATTCAGAAACCGGAGGTTACTACTTAGCTCAATAATGGTAAAAATACAGGTTTTGAAATTGAATCAATTGTTGTTTTGAAAAGTACCAGGGTGACAGAAATTAACAGAAAATAGGCGCTTAGACGATCTGACTAAGTGACAGTGACCTATAAGGTAAGATATATAGGACAGTTTTAAGTTTTCTATCTTATTTTATATAAGAATAATAACGAATACTTTATATTCCTCTTTGTGTTTAATCGTTGGTGCACAACTTAGTGACATCGTTAAGGCGCCCATTTTCTGTTCATTTCTGTCACCCTGGTACTTTTGGAAACGACAAATGATCAATTTCAAAACCTATATTTTTACCATTATTGGGCTAAGTAGTAACCTTCGATTTCTGAATTGAGAATTCAAGATAAGCAATACTTATGTAGTATTTGAGTACGGAGTTGTCAAAAAAATGCTTTAAAATCCGTCATTTTTTTGACAACTCTGTACTCAAATGTTACTTAAGTACTGCTTATCCTAGAATTCTCAATTCAGAAACCGGAGGTAAGTCGCTTAAGCACCTAGTTGCAGTTCATTTCTGCTTTCCTAGTAGTTTTAATAAATAAACAATAAGGGGCAACTGAATTTTAAAACGTTATCGATATAATTCACTACGAATCCTTCATGCTCTTTCTTCTCTATGTTTCATCGTTGGTGCGTTTCGAGGAATATTTTGGTGCAGTTCAAAGTGGTGAGTCCACAAAGCTACACCTTAAAGCCACAAATAGTTTTTTTGGTAACGCTTTTTTTGTCATGTATACTTTTTCATCGGACTGTACTAAAAAGCTTCAATAATTTGATGGTGTCCAAATATTCAGTGAAAAAAATATTGAAATTAAAATGTGTCAATTCGGTCACTGTCCGAGTCGTCTGTCTTATAAATTGTTCAAAAAGTGAAAAAATGCAGTCATGTCACGACACTCGCAACCCACCCTTATGCCTTGTGCGTAGATGTTTCGAGAGCTCGGTTCGAATTATAAACGGACGTGCTGTCACCTTGGATTCTAGGATGGCACTGAAAATTTTTCGCGTGTGTACTCTTTTATAAAACAAATTACGGGAGAGTATTGCTCCATACTAAAATGTATGGGGAACGGAAAACGATTTCCGTAAAAAATTAACAATGTTCAGACGTAGATTACTCTCATTTGGTTTGATTTATTAAAATAATAAAACGGTAGACGTGTTATTCATACTTTCGTGTCACGATTAAACTAAATAGATTTTTATATAGTCCTTTAAAATTAAGTAAATTCTGCAAATAGAAAAGGTCGATTTAGATGTTTTTGAGGGAATTTAACATTTTTTTTTCTCGAAATGAATGATGATTTCGCAAATATCTCGCGGTGAAACTGTTGGCACATCTATTAAGGTTCTTCATTATTTTTTTTATGTAATTCCATGCGGAGAGTTTATAGAAATTTTGAAAACAGTAAGTGCCTTTTCAGGTGTTTCTTAAGGACTCTCCTCTTAACTAATTTAATCTTTGTATTATAACTTTCGTGAGACACATTCATATTTATGATTAATTACGGTTTACTCACGTGCATTTTTCGGGATTGCCCGACTAGTTAATTTAATCTTTACAAAAAAGAACATTTTGTTCATAACGTGAGTCAGTGTAGCGCCTCGAGTGAACTGACTGCGCCGAGCGAAATGGCGCTTGTCGTGGCCGCCAGTTGTGTCGCAGTGACCACATACTCAAATAATTTTTAATAATACATTCTTTAGATTTTATTTTTAATCTTGCAAGATCCCGTTAATCTACACCAGTAATAGATAATGTGGTTTTAAGAAATTACGTAAATTCGTTTTCACCCTGTATATTTATTTCGTATAACGGTGACGCGACAACTTTTAATTTCAACCTTGTATCAGTGTAATTAAATATACACGACGCGGCGTAGTGATATGCAACAATTATACCGGTTCGTTACATCTAACAAGAATATCCGAGTAAATAGGTACTGTTTTTTTTCGAAACGATTATCGAATCCAGTCACGATCCATCGAGCTCTCCGTCGTAGAGCTGGTCGTCTCTTCAGACTCCGCAGTAACACCGATAATTCAGCCCTCATCAAGCTGTCTCCCTCACAATACCCCACCAGCAACGCCCTAAGCCAAGGTGCGAGTCCCACTACAGCCCAAGAGCTGATGACAGCTGAGGGCAGTCTAGCAGTACTTAATAACCGCCAAAACAGTCTGAGATATTTATTTCTGGATTATATAAATGCTAAACTAATAAATTTAAATAATTCCATCGAGAAGACTATTTTTATTATTCCATTGTGCCTAAAACATGTTTTGTGGGATGTTTTTTTTTTTTAAATGAAGTATTGTGCAGTAGCATAATAACTGCAAACGCGCAACCAGACCCTCGATTTGGGTCATTCCCAGTTGCCCCCACCGACAACGCCACCACTGGTGGCAAATGGGATTTTTTATATTAAAATGTATACAATTGTCGGTGGGGGCAACTGGGAATGACCCCTCGATTTCAGGTTCACCGACATTGATTAGTACGCGCTATCATAGTTTCAGGGTGCCTAAAGTACCTATCGGAAATTCGTCATCAGCTCTCCAGCTACTAGGGATCGCCCTAAGTGCTGTAGTTGCAGGTAGTAATCATGTTAGTATAGTAAGTAGTTCGCTAAGGCTATTTTACTTCCCACCCATTGGCTGGAGACCCTTCAGGTCTCGCCAATAACGCCCGGTTACGTAGAAACGGTTCGCAAGGACAACATACAAGCAGGCAAAGAGAAAAAAAACGGCCAAGTGCGAGTCGGACTTGCGCGCGAAAAAATCGCGCTTCTTGTATGGGAGCCCTCTTAAATATTTGTTATTGTTTTTTAGCATTTGTTGTTATAGCGGCAACAGAAATACATCATCTGTGAAAATTTCAACTGTTTAACTATCGCGGCTCATGAGATACAGCCTGGTTACAGACGGACGGACGGACAGCGGAGTCTTAGTAATAGGGTCCCGTTTTACCCTTTGGGTACGGAACCCTAAAAAAATGAAAATCGAACTCCCGAAATCTTCGAAGTCTCGCGCTTGTCCAATATATAGGGGAGGAATGCGCAGCGCCCGTGCGGGGCCAATCTACATCAGCAGTAGATCAGGAATTACACGAATTCGTTTACACCCTGTATAATGCGAGATCACCTCATATTGGAATTGTATAGCTTGATATTATAAAGCCATGCGTTCAATAATATGGCCGTCCGATGTCTAAAAGGCCGTTAAGTGAGTAAACCTAATTTTGAGTTATGAACGAAAACGTGGAAAATGTTGTCCCTAGAAATTCTGACAGATGTTTTTGTTATACCAAATTATTGGGCTACTTTAAGCTCATTGTGTAACTTTTAATGAGTTACAGGACTATTATTGTTTTTGAAATTAAAGTTTTTGTTTTTTAGTCATACTTTTCTGTACTGAAATGTGACCATCTACAATATGGTATGGTATGATATGGTTATGTCTCTGTAAAAGTCTCTGGATCTCGTAACTGACAAATGATAGAAAAATACGGACCGGACTGGTCCATAGAGGAAAAATTACCCTTTTACGTAGTATACAAGTTTAGTCAGAAAGGGGTTACTACTAGTCTGATAAACAGTCTAATAATGAATATCTTTTGTTCTATCACTTTCCCAAAAAGTCAATAGTTTAAGAGAAATAGCTCTAAAATCTATCTATCCTCAGCTATCATCAGCTGTGTTTACATTTTAGGTTAAATTGGGGTCACGAATTAGAAGCTCCATTTTCTGAAATCGTAACTGAAGCAGGGATGAAGAATTTTTGCAAAAATTAAAATAAAAGTAATTGCACATGGAAATAAAAAATATCGAATTTTGAAACTTTAACACTTGCTTTAAAACCGTCATCAGTGATATTTTAAGTGGCCGGCGGATTAGTAGCAGAATAACCTTGTATAAAACTGAGATTTGACAAAATGCGACTTAACGGTCTTTTAGAAATTGGACAGCAGAATATTTGTGTAACCTTCAGAAAACATACATGAACTTAATATTAACGAATTTTCGTCCAAATGACCTCGAGTCCAATCTACGTCACAGATCGTAATGACCGCTTGTAATCTCATTATTTGTGATTATACCTCGCGTGTGTTGAATGTAATTAGAGTAATTTTACGTGACATCCCTACTGGAATTGCTGATTCAAGTGTTTTTGTATGGTGTAGCTGAAATATTGTATTATTTTGAACACTCCTTACTGCATCGTCAGGCGCGAATCTAGCATTCAAATAAGGTTCAGCTGCTCGAAGTCAAGAGATTTTTCCAATTTTTACCAATACAGTTACCGGGCAAATGAATTGAAATACATTATAGAATAACAAAAGAATATAATTTAAATGACGAATTCAAGTTTTCTCTTCTTTTTTGCAATTTTTTTGAAACACACGCGCCCTTTTTATAATTCTCGACAAACGTAGCTGGTGTTGACGTTTTTATTTTTTGAGATTTTTTTGTTTAATTTTTTATACTTAGTAAAAGTACATATTAAAAGTAAGATTGTTGATGCGGTTCGTCCATCGAGTAAGTTTCAATTAACGCAATGCTTTTTAAACTGAAACTTAATTAAATAATTAAACTTTGTAAAACTAAAGTTGGATTTAATAAAATAAAGATTTGCCCAATTTTTCGATCATCAACCGGCGCGATGACCTCCTAGGAGGTTATGGTCATGACTATACTGACCACGTGACACTGTGAAGTACCTATATCCGCCACTGACAGCGGTTACGCACTGCATCCGATCCGAATCCGTGAAAATACGTATATAAAAATTTCGGACCGAATTCGGATATTGCTTACGCACTCATCCGATCTCTGATCCAAATCCAAGCAATTCAGAGGCCATCTTTGGCATTTGTCCGATTTGAATCCGAGGTAATGCGAAAGGGTTCATACAAACAGTACTACAGCTACTTCGGTCCGTCAATATTTCTTCCGGATTGGAGACTCACGGATAACGGAGAGAAATCGGATGACGGAAGTCGGATCGAGTGCGTAAACTACCATACAAATAGTTCTATGACTACTTCGGAACGTATTTTCATGGATTCGGATCGGAGCAAGTGCGTAACCGCTCTGACGCTGACAATAAATAGTCGCGTGTTGTAAGATGCACGGCCTTTCCTTACAAGGCCAGTGAAAACCTAGCCCGACATTGTTCTCACATAATCTTGTTTTGTGCCATGACTTACGTCTGGACTTTAATAAAAACCTTGACCTTTTACTTCGACATTTCTTGAAGAAAGTACGAGTGGTTCTCTTTTATTTTTTGTTCTTTAAGTTGGTCGCGTTTAACTCTAGTTGCACCTGCAGTGCGAGCATGGATGATCTTTTATAGAATCGATTCGAGAAATTTATCGATTCTAAACGTCAAAGGAGACCTGACAAGCTTCATACATTTTTGGATCAAAATCCAAAGTAGCCGGCCAAAGAAAAGTATATACATATTATGATAGTTCATGACTACCTAAACATTTTTTATTATTACGTCATTCCTCTAGGTCTGTAAAGTTTTTTTTAACGTTTTAGTTAGAATGTAAATATCTTGTTGTTCGATGGCTACCTGCCTCTAAACTAATAACAAGTAACGTTTGGCACATGTTTTTCACATACAAATTCTTTTTTAGTTTGACTGAAAAGGCATATTTTAACCTTATGTAGTGACTCAATTATCAGACCTAGAGGAATGACGTCATATTAAAAAATGTTTAGGTATTCATGTACTATCATAATATATGCATAATTTTCTTTGGCCGGCTACTTTACTTTTTGGTCCATTTTGTCAGATGTCCTTTGACGTATGATATGGATAAAATGACAACAGTTGTCGTTATATCTATATCTTATGTCAAATTTGACATTTAGAATAGATCATTTTCTCGAATCGACTCGATAAAAAGATCCGTGCTCGCACCGCTGATGGCAAACGCAAACTGGGTCTAAGACGGAGCACACGAATATAAGTTACAAAGATATAGAGGGACTCTCCTATATCCCTCTGGCTCGCACATTACACATGAAGGACCACAGTAAACTGCTTGGCGCCGGACTTTAATGTGAGGGTTGTAGCTAGAGAGGCGGACCGTAGAGATCCTATCACCAAGCGTGTTGTCTATTTCGTACATTTAAAACGCGTCTTTTATTTTCCCCTGTGGGGACGAGCTAGAATATAAATCTTCCTCACCGCATACTGGGAATCAGACGCGTGTTGTAAGATTCAACGTGGTAGGATCTACAAGGTGTACCTAACTTAAATAACGCACAACCTCTTAAAGGGTCACTGTACTCATCATTATGAACAACTTTTACTATAGGACAAAAGCTGAAATCGCAAAAAAATCAGCTGTTCCCTACATTTATGTTCTCATAACTCGTCAAAATGTAGGGAACAGCAGATTTTTTTCTCTGATCTTTGATCTTTTTCTCTTTGATTCTTTGATCTGAATATTGATGTCCGGAGCCAAGCAGTTTAGGTACTGTGTTCCATCGTGTGCATGTAAGAGCCAGAGGGGTATAGCGGAATCTCTCTATATCTCTGTTACTTGGATTCGTGTACTCCTTAGACCCTATCTGCGCTTAGGTACCATCAGTTGCTACTAAAAACAATCGCGTCCAAGTCAAATAATAAAATATTTAGTTCGTAATTTTATTGAAACTCATTAGTTTAAAAAAGTTTTTTCCCAGCGCATGCAATCTTTTTCGAGAAATGTTTTAGTTTTAATTATACTTACGCATACAAAGGCAGTAGGTCAAGTATAGCGTACGTAAATAACACTGTGACAATGGTGAGACCGCAGTTACGAGTGTAATAGATATTGTAGTAATTATACTTAGTACTTTGATCCGGCTCACAGTTACTTGCTACTGTTTATTACAGAAAAATATGATTTTTATACGTGGTATAATCAAATTATATGGTGAGATGATTTTAACCCTATATAGGGCAGATTTTACATTAACGCACATATGAAACCACAATTACTTAGCGTCACTGGCGATCGTGTTGGCTAAATTCATTTTGGTGGTCGCGTTTGTGCGCTGTGCCCGTTTAAGGTCTTTGCGTTTTTAGCACAAGGGTGATCATTCTTACAATAGTTTCAATAAAATCGACATTAAAGTCAGACTAATGGGGTATACAACCGCTGTACAAATTCAATTTCTGCCCTATAAAGGGTTAATCTCATCTAAAGTTGTGTCAAATGAAGAAAAAGACGCCGTGCTATAGCTGTGCAGTTGCGATGCCGGTATAATGTGCCATGACCTTTAGACTGGAAGTCGACCCCAACCTTGAGAAGGTAAGGAGGAAGTGAGATTTAAGCCCAGCAGTGGGCAGATAATAAATACGTGCTGTAAACGATAATGATGACACAAAAGGGTCTATTATGAGTCTAACATACCGTGCAGGAAACATTACACAACCTTCACTTTTGAACCCACACAAAATAATGTTTTTTTTTAGTTTTTCCTAATTAACCTACAGCTTTGTTATTTAATTTAATTGTCTTCTTTCAAACAAAAACTTCTTGTTTTTGTATGTCATTGTTTAATATTACATTTAAAAATAAATAAAAATAATTTTGTACATTGTTACTTGACGCTGTTAACATTTTAATGACAGTTAATGTATTTACGAAGGATATAACATAAAAAAACATTCGTTTCCCTATAATTTCAGATTTTGCCATCCAAGCCCAGTTGAAAAATTAACCAAGTCATAAGCCAATAAAGTAATATTTTAGTATGTCTAAACTGTAGACATAACACAACTTTTTATGACTTCATAAAGACTAATAAATCCGTGTTAGTCAATGTCATACAAACCAGTACCAACGATCTTTGTACCCTCTCGACCTAAGTAACTAACGTCACATTTTAAAACACTTGTAAGATATAACTTATACTTAAATGTCAAGTTATATTATGTATCTGTTTGATTTAGATCCATATTTACACTATGGTACAAATGGTATTTTTGTCTTTGGTAGGGGTGAATAGAATCTACAAGATATACGGACGAAGATGTTTTAAAAAAACATCTATATTTCTTTCATATACAAGGTTAGCGGGAAAAGGGGTACTTATCAGAAAGGGTGTTTAATGTACCCATAATAATAAATAACTTTCATTCTACAACTTTCCCTAAAAGTTAATAGTTTAAGACAAATAGCTGTTCAAATATTTCATCAAAGATAGGCTAAAATCTATCTATGTTCAGCTGTGGTTAGCTGTGTTTACATTTTAGGTCATATTTGGGGTCACGCATTAGAAGCTCAATTTCCTGAATTCGTAACCAAAGCAATAAACAATTTTAGAAACACCTATAATAAAAATAATTTTGCATGGAAATAAAACTTATTGAATATTGAAATTTTAGCACTTGCTTTAAAACAGTCATAACTTTATCGGTGATACTTTAAATACTCTTTCAGAGTCTCGGCGGGCGCGGGTGCAAGCGCGGGCGCGTGTAAATCAAAATGTATGTAGACGCCAGAACAGTTGCATTCACAGTGCTCCCGCGAGCCGCGCGTCTGCATGAGGCGGGCGCGGATGTTTCTAACAGGGTTGTTGCGAACATCAGCATCAGCATCCGCTGATCTTCAGCATCTTTTTCAACATCAGCATCCGCATTGATCGATGCTGATATTAATGCTGATGTTCGAGTCGTGACATGACATTATGACATTATATCCCGTGTAGTTTTTGCTTGCGAGTTTTGATCAATCCAAGGCAGACCGGGATTGCGTTTGCAAACAAATACAAACTTGTCTCATTCACTACGTTATACTAAATACGTAACTGCGCGTGAAAGTTTTTTGTTCGTAAACTTTTGAGTTTGATAAATAATGCCGACCCCGTTAAAAAGTGGATTATGTAACTTTGATTAAATTCCAATACCTATTAAATTAAACGAAAGATTGGTAGCAGGTTATGCACTAGGTAGTCTAGGTACTTAATTACTAATCTAGTACTATACAAATTATTACTAAACTACTAAGTTTGATTATATTTTTTATTAAAATCCCAAAATTTTTGAGACAATAGTTTATTTCGATACCAAGGAAAACTGTGCAACTTTTAGATATATATTCAAAATGGTCACTACTTTTCCCTGCTTTTTTAAGAAAATAATGAGAATCAGCATCAGCATCCGCTGATGTCAATGGTAAAACATCAGCATCCGCTGATGTGAAAAAAATATGCATCAGCAACAACCCTGGTTTCTAATGGCTCAGTCCGCCCGTATCGTACGCAGTGATATAGCGTCTGATAGATGACTGCGCGTGTAGTTCTAAACCATTTTGATTAACCCGCCAAAGCGTCGTACGATAGCTCGTTCGGCACTACTGTGAACACGCAGACGCCAAGACGAAAGCGCCCGCGCCCGCCCCCTCACTCGCTAGTGCAGTCTGATTGACCACTTACCCCCTTATTACAAAAGATGGTCTAAGAAAAACCGAGGTTTTAGAATAGCCCCGTCTCTTTTTGTTATATGACATAAGAAAGTGATGGGTATATTTTAAACCTGGGTTTACCTTAGTCTTGGTTTAAACCATCTTTTATAATAAGGCCCTTAATGTTCCGCGGATTATTAGCCCCTTTCAAACTAAGCTTGTCTAAGAAGAAAGGTACTTACATTGAATTGTTCGCCGGAGTCAGGTACATGCAGTGACTCTATGCAGATGACGAAGTTCTCCTTCATGTAGCCAGGGTTCTGTAATCAATAGAAATAAATTCAATATTACTGTTGAATTGAGGTAGATAGACAGAGTTTCAAATACTAGAAACCATGGCCCATAAACTGAAAACAATAGATAAACAATGAAAGTCACCACTGCTCTGTTGCGCTGGGATGTTATCGGTTATTCTAAATGGGTGAATCAACTATTTTCTGTAACGAATCAACTTTTTGTGTAAAAAAATAAACATGGTGTTTTTATTAATTTACCGCTGAATATAGATAGCCTAATCATTGAATTTCATGATTCTATGTAGAGCAGCGGACTTTTTAAAATGTTTCTATTGTTTTTAAGCCAGAGTGTCAGACCCGACTACTTTTAACGTCTCTTGGGTAACGGTTGCAAATTACGATATCTTGTAAGTGAAACAAAACAGAATGGTTAATTAGTATATTAAAATATTAATACAAGTCTAAAGGAATCATTATAGGACATGGAAAATTAACAAATCAGTCTTATTTTTAAAATAATAACCTTCATTGTGTCTCTTGGGTCACTCGTGAAATAATACAGAACAAACTTTTGTAATAATTTTTTTTCTAGACATAGTAAGAAAATCAAAGTTATACTGTACCTACCACCTTTTATTCATTTATCATAATCTAAAAATAAAATGGGCCTTATATATTTATTTCTATTTAAATGACGAAAAATCCTGCGGAAAATATGGGGACAATACGTCAGCCAGGAGACAAATTCGGTGACCTAGGAGACATAAAGATACCATATTTTTTAGGAGCTTCACTAAAGTATCAATAATAAAACAAAAAATTTATAAATTTTGACATTCAGTCAATAATTCTCTTTTGTAGTCTAAGGGCTGATTTTTCAATCGTCAGATAACTTTCATCCAGGGAATAAGTTTGACTTTTTGACAGCTTTTGTTTCGATAACATGGCAAAAATAAAAATTTACAATTTCAATGAATTTCTTTATAGAACAAGTAGATTAGGTACATTGAACATTAGAACAAACGGCAAATATTGAATAAGAAGACTAATTTATTATAATTTGTAACAAAAAAGCAAGAAAGTCTTTTGGGTCACTAAAATTGTCTCTTGGGTTACGGTTTTTGTGACTCAGTGGAACCGTGACCTAAGAGAAATTTTATGGTTTTTAACGTTTTTCTTCAAAACATATTCAATAACTAGATGATAACATATTTAAAAGGAATTTCAGACCTAAAACTCAATCAAACTACATTAAATTAACATAATAAAATATTAGCTTAGTGAAATTTTGACGTCTTCCAGCGGAAGCACAATAAAGACACCCTGCCTCCCTTGAAACCACAGATGAAATGGCTGAGCCAAATTCAGGTTATAATAAACGTAGACACGATCATACGATGTGCAGAACTATTTCCTATTAGTTAAGCTATTGACGTGCTATTTCCCTCGCATTTAGGAGTAATTAATCTGTATGACCTAGGGGACGCGTGATTGACTGGCTATAGTGGGGACATAAACTATAATTTTGATTTTTATACCGAAATCTAAGTTTGCGGATCCATGGAACGAGATGGAGAAAGTAGGTGTATTGTAGTTATTTTTCGGACCAAAAGTTCATTACATCCTTAGGAAAAATTTGTGACAGCATCGCTGAATACTAGGCCGACAAGCCACGGGGACAGCAAGAATTTGTATGGGAACGCTATTTTGTCTGTTGGGTCACGATGTTTTTTTCGTTCTTTAAAGTTTAGTTTAAACTAGATATTAATTGAAGAATAACTATTAAAGATCTGATTTTATAACCATATCAAAAAAATACCCTAAGTCCTCAAAGAAATTATTTTATAAATTTTATGAGGTCGGGGACACGTTTTAACAAAAAAAAGTTGATTCACCCAAATACAATTGCTCGCTGCAGGTGCGGCAATAATACGTGTGAATTTAAACAAAAAAACGCAACAAAACATGATTTATGAACCCGCCTGCAGCAAGAAAACGTTTTTAGTATAATAAACAACTGTCAACATGGCGACCTGGGAGCTGGCTCTTTTTTTTATCTGCCACTCAAATTATCGTAACACTAAGGTCCGTATCAATAAACAGCTGTCATTTGAGAGATCTTTCTTAAGTGTAGTTTTAACATGAATTGAGACGTATTGAACGAAAAACATCTTAACTAACTAACTTAACTAAGAAAACATCTTAGTGTTAAATAGTGCGTAAGGGGCCGTCCATTAATCACGTGAGGCTCGAAAGGGGGGGAGGGGGTTTGGCAAAAATCACGAAATATCACAAGAGGGGAGGGGGGGTGTAATAAGATATCACGTGTATTTATTTTTTCGTCAAACGCGCGATTTCTAAACCGAAAAGCGAAAATTTTTATGCCAGTCAAAAACAACCTGCAACCTTTCTGTCTAGACATTTTTATCATGGTCCTTAATTTCAGAATAAAATTAGATTATACTTTATGCCTAAAAGATAATATTCTAAAAAATTTAAGATTCTTTTTAGGTACTAAAAATACACGTGATTTTGGGTGGGGGAGGGGGGGTAGTCTTAAACCTCACCACGTATCACCAAGGGGGAGGGGGGGGATTAAAAAATGCTAAAAAAACATCACGTGATTAATGGACAGCCCTTAAATAAATAACTCAATATATTTATGAGTCAATTGTGATCTGTTTGCGGATGAGGAAGAACATACTGTGAAAAGCATTGTGAGGGATTTATGAAAGAGGTGTCTCTAATTTTTATATTCAAGGTGTAACTTAAATAACGCACAAACTCTTAAGGGGTCACTGTACTCATCATTGTGAACAACTTTTACTATGGGACCAAACAAGAAATCGCGAAAAAAAAAATCTGCTGTTCCCTACATTTTGACGAGTTATGCGAACATAAATGTAGGGAACAGCCATTGATATATTAAGGGTTTTTTAATATATCAATGGGAACAGCTGTTTTTTTTTTCGCGATTTCAGGCTTTGGTGTGTGAGGCCTTTAGGCTTAGCGCAGTGGCTGAAGCTTGACTCCTGCGCAACGAGTCGGCGGGTTCGATTAAGTATTTATATGGCGTACAGATAGTTGTTCAGAGTCTGAGCATTTGTGCATGTGAAGGTTGTCTGTAAACGCTCCCACGATACAGGAATATAGAAACCAGAGAAAGGGGAACGAGTTCAAAAAAACTATATTTCCTTATAGTTTCTGTAAAAGTTCAAAGTTGTAAAGTTTCTGTTTTCTGTCTTCCGTTTGGGTCCGAAACTAGTCGGGCAATCCCGAAAAATGCACGTGAATAAACCGTAATTAATCATAAATAAGTTTCTGTAAAATCGAATAAAATTATACGATCCACAATCTAATCTATACAAATGAATATAATTAACTCTAACTCTACACTACCTGGAATAAAACAATAATCCACACCTTCCGTATGGTAACCGTGTATGGTAGACTCTATTCCTATAGCAATAAGGTTTATTTGGAACGACAATGTGTTTTGATTAGGTGACTATTCGTTGTGATAAGATACTGTTATCATTTCTTAAGTGTTCTAATACATGTGTTAACAGCGGAATGTTCAAAGTACCTTTATCTATGGTAGAGGTTGGTCGCTATAGCTTTTTCACGGTAAGGTGAGTTCTGACGTTTTTCTACAAAACGTTAGGGCCTGTCCATATCAACACGTCGCGACGTTGTGCGTTGACATAACGTGCAAATTTACGTTACCGTTGTAACTTGTCTTCCAACTGACTAATTTCAAGAGCGAGCGAAGCGCGCTTGGTAATTTGGGTCACCCTGACACGGATAGGGTAGGTTCGAAGGGGATGACGGAGTCTAGAGTGAGCGAGCGTAGCGAGCGAACGAAGCCCCCGTCATCCCCTTCGTGTTAGGTTCCTTTAAACCCTGCAGACAGAAATAGTCCACTCTACTTTGGAAACCCAAACAACCTTACAAACATTCCCTTAAGTTTTTCATTTGTTTTTATTGTGAAACTGAAAGTGGGTGACGTATAATCGTATCATGAAGAATTTTATTTTATAAATGTAATGTGTTGTATTTCGGTTTAACTAATTATTTGTAAAACATTATTTTTGCTTTCTGTGATAATTATGTTGATTTGTAAATTTGTCTTTAAAAATAAAATAAAACAATGCATTTTCAAGATGACTGCTTGTCATATGAATGTGTGTGTTCTGATGTCATTGTTAAAGCAATAGTTTGTGAAATGAAACGTTGACAAAATGTTGCTTGTGTTATGATAATTTGCTAATGAATTGTGTGTAAAACACCATAGAACCGTTTTTTTATTATTAATTAACTATGAATATAGGCTAGTTCTCACCGTGAGCACAGTTCGGCAGTATGGGTACGCGTTCCACGCCTCTTCGTGTACTTCCAGGGAGCCCTTCGGCGCCAAGAGCCTGATGAAGGCAGGCACCTTCGACGCCAAGTGGTAGATCTTGTATGTATACTGGCCCGATGAGAATTTTCCACCTGCAGGAGAATATTGTTTTAGTCAATATAGAATATCAAGTTTTTTTTAAAATTATTTATATGTTGTGGTTAAGAGAAAACATAGGGGCCGAAAATACACAGACCAATTGAAGGAAAATACATAAGTGATAACATACAGAGAAATGAAGGAATTGACTCTGGATAGAGAAAGATGGAGATTGTTACACTGACAAGTGTCCAGCACTTAAATCTTGGATGGATGTTTATGTAAGGGAACTGATTTACTATTGGTCCGTCTACAGTTCTACACGCTCAATCTTATTTGCACAAGTAAGCATCGTACGTTAAGACGGCAAAACGTTAAGCCGGGTAGGCATGAGCGAACACCGAACATCGCGAACACGAATCACTATGAAGGTGTTCACCGAACACACTGTTCCGTAGTGGTACACACGTGCGTACAATGTGTTCGCGATGTTCATGTTCGCTCTTATACCGCGCAGTGCTTTAACACCGACAATACCGTGTGTGCAAACGTTTGCACAAGCCGTTTGAAAGTCGCTGCACATAGCCAGACTGACACTTCAAAACTTAACACACTAATAACTTGGTCGAGTAATAGATATATATATTTTTCGGACTTGGTAATCACGCATCACCAGGATTACTATGATGCAAGTTACCTTGTGAATGTTTTACAAAAATCTTTAGCACGGTAAACAAGTAGTCTAGTAAGTAGTAGTCCTTAAGGTACAAGTCCGAGACGGGCTGCAAACTGCAGACTGCAACCGCAGACCGCAAGTCACATTGGTTTGTATGAACTAATAGTGTCGCTTGTCTGCTGCTGTCATCTGCGGTTGCAGTTTGCGGTCGCCGTTGCAATACTACCTTTAAGGTGTACATCTCAAAGGTGCTATTCGGACGGCGAGTTGCGGTCTGCGGATGTAGTCTGCAGTTTGCAGCCCGTCTCGGACTTGTACCTTTATGCTGCGTGATTGCCAAGTCCGAAAAATATGTTAATAAATGAAAAATGACAGACTTGGCTCGTTAGACGTTGACGTTGACGTTAGATCTCACAACGTTTTAAGGCAAAAAACTCGCTATATTTGGCTTTTTTTACATGAATGTTTTTGATGGGATACATGGATTTCAAAGTTCATTTTTTTCCACGCAAACACATATAATGGACAGACTACAGTTTCAATTGTCTTTTATACTCCTCTACATAAAACCATCTGAGTACTTCTGAAATATGAGTTAACTTAGCAATTTATTCTAATTATATGTTAATTAAAGACACACGTGTCGACAACAAAGGAACAAATCAGATGGTATGTATCTAATAATGTAAATAACTAGTGAAGTCTTTATAACAATGTTTTTGGAGGTAATATGTAAAACTAAACATTTTAAATATGAGCTGCATGCTTATTCTCAACCATCGGATGAGTTTCCGTATCCGAACGGAAAGTATCCGACGGATTGATTCCCGATCCGATGGATTACAAATCTTTATTCACAGTTCCCATCGGAAGGGAGTTTCCGAATCCGTTATATGGTTTCTGGAAGGTGTGTTTACGGCGTATGCTACGCAATGGTAGAAAATCGATTATTGTAGTAGAAAATGTTAACGTAGTAAATATAATATTATTATTATATGTTTCGCAAATAATCTTATGTGCGTAACTATACAATATACATTTAAATGCATTAATACATGAATGTCATCATTTTTTTATAAAATAATGTCTAATTTATGCGATCGTTTCCTTATTTCAAAACATGCTTTGTAAAAAAACAACTTTTAAAATCTGTCAAACCAAACGGGGAAATAGACAATGTAAATAAACAAATACCATAATCATTTAATTATTGATAGGTATGATAAATATTCAATCAAATTATCAACCGAAAACGTGTGAAGTTCAGTGTGATCACCGAACAAAACTCTAGTGTGTGATGGTCCAGAAAAATGAATCTAAAAATGTTAACAGTGTCGTATAACTCCTTGTTATTAAACTTTTTGACATGTAAAACGTAGTTGAGTATAATTCGATTTTGTAGAAATGGGTTACATTACATACACAAACTCATTATTGCTTACGTGTGTACAAGTAACCACCTAAAATTGAGTATACTTTGATACATCGAGCATTTAAAAGCGGCGGCCAAAACATTCTTAAAACTTGTTATAAAATAGGTAAACTTAGCTCAAATATACCTTATAGTCCGGTCAAGTTAGCTCAAAAAATAGGGGTAGGTTAACAGAAATTCGCATAGAGCTGAAAATTGGTACGAATGTTCGGAACACCATTATAAATCAAATGTAAAAAGTCCCCAGCGATCCCACACTTGCAAAAAAAATATTCAAGGTCAAAGTTCGTAACAATGGATTTTTTGCGTTTTTTAGCCAAACGGTAAGTTTTATGATAAAAATAGGTCAGACAAAAATTATAGATTATGCAATTCTCTATAAGAATTGTCTACAATTTTTCTCCTAAACGTCACCGTTTCTGAGATATAATGGTTGAAAAAGTTGTATTCTTTATAATATGCGTTTCCACGCCACCTGGAAGGTAGTGTACTTGGCGCGTTTTTTTAACGTGGTTTCTCCAATAGGCCTATCCCAAAATATATTGTGATCCTGTTTAATTCAATACTAATTCAAAATATATAAAAACTGGTACTATTGGAAATGATGAAAGCCGTATGAATTCTAAAAAATTAGGTCAAATTATCCGTCTCATTCATAATCATCTGATAATACTGCTTCCTCTTCTTCTTGTTCGTCTTCTTGTACTTCTTCTTCTGCTTGTTCTTCTTCTTCCTGCTGGGTGTAAGTAAATTGGTCTAACAGCTATGTATCAGATGTCTCCTCACTGATATTGTACGAATCCTCTTCTGATGGTGATTCAACATTGGAACACGACTGACCTTGAAAACTGGTACATGTTAATCGCCATCAGAAGAGGATTCGTACGATATCAGTGATAAAGAATACAACTTTTTCGACCATTATATCTCAGAATCGGTGACGTTTAGGAGAAAAATTGTAGACAATTCTTATAGAGAATTGCATAATCTATAATTTTTGTCTGACCTATTTTTATCATAAAACTTACCGTTTGGCTAAAAAACGCAAAAAACCCATATTTGCGAACTTTGACCTTGAATATTTTTTTTTGCAAGTGTGGGATCGCTGGGGACTTTTTACATTTGATTTATAATGGTGTTCCGAACATTCGTACCAATTTTCAGCTCTATGCGAATTATTGCACTTTGAAATGTCTAATTTGACCGGACTATTAAAATAATTAACGGTCCTTATAATATTGTTATTAAACAGTTTTTAATTCATCTCAGCAGAAATTATATTGTTTTATTTAAAATCGAGTGCTTTCCGACAACAAATAGCTCTCGGATTAGTTTCCGTGAATTGGCGTCTTCGTTCCGAATAGAACTGTCAAAAGTTTTCGATTTCGGATTTGTGAATAGAGTTTAGAGGGCACTGTCGGATACTTTCCGATCGGATTCGGAAAGGACAGTTTCCGATGGTTGAGAATAAGCATGCTGGAGCCCAATTCTACTATCAGAAACTTGTATTAATTGCAACTGGATCGTTCATTCAGACAGTTTTCGTTTACAAAAACTATCAAATTGTTTGACAGCAAAAACAAAACCTAACATTTGGACAGTTATCGTAAACCGTCTGAATGAACGATCCAGTTGCAATTAATAAAAGTTTCTATTAGTAGAATTTGCTCGCTGGGGTCTAATTCTGCTAAAATAAATTGTTGCCAAACGCAATCGAACCACAACCGTCAGGCAGTTTTTGTTTTCGAAAACTTTCAAAATGATTGATTTTGTTTTTTTGTGTCAAACAATTCGACAGCTTTTGAAATTGAGAACTGTCTGAATGAACGGTTCGGCCTTGGTTCGGTTGTGCTTTATCAAGATTTATTTTAGCAGAATTAGGCCCCTGATCTCGCATTGAATAGGCTTTCCATACAATGAGAAAGAAAGAAAGAAATAATATTTATTCTGTACTCACACAGGCAGTTACAGAAACAAAAACAATATGTAAAAAAAAAAAGATAAACATTTAAAGTACCTGCGCGAGACCAAAAGAGGCTCCTATCTCAGCGTAAAGAATGATTCACTTTACACCGTGCCGTGTCAGAGGGCCTACTCCCTAAGTCTGTCAACGAAGTTAGTTGCCCGTCCGACAGTAGCCCGAAACGTAGGAGTGAACAAAACAAGTGTCAAGTTCAACTTTTCGGACGGGCAAAAACACATCGGTAGTAGGGACAACTGTCAAATCGTGTTGTCATTCATTCTTAGTTCGGGCCCCGAAATAATCGTATGTCCGTAGGTGATAGGGAGTATGAAACGCTCGTAACTAAGGCTGAAACCACGGACTTCGTGCGTAGGGAGTAGACCCCCAGGGGCCTAATTCTCCTAAAAGAAATCTTGATAAATCACAACCGAACCAAGGCCGAACCGTTCATTCTATAATGATTTTTTGTCTAAGTTTTGATGACATTTAAGTATGTCAATTGTTTTATATAATTTAGCTTCATTTTATTTTTTGTAAATGTGAGAACTTTGTGGACTTGCTTATACATATAATTGTGTAAATTACTAGTATTCATATTGTATTTCTTTTCTTCTATTTTTTTCCCTTTTTGGTTAATTTTTGTACTCAAGACTTGGTACTATACTCCAAGGTGGTCAAGACTACATTGTTCTCTCTCATAGTACCTACTGTATTCACTGAAATTGTAAAAGATATCCCTTTTTTTAAAAGAGTAACCATGGAGTTTCTTGCCGGCTCTTCTCCATAGGAAACGACTAATTGGAGCCGTGCACGAAGCAAATACAAAGAGGAGATGGTGTAATTCGATTTTCCTATCATAAGACGCGTGATACTTTGCGGGGTGAAGGGAACGTTACACCCCGCCTACTTACGCCTACTTTCACGTTTTCCATCTAGTAGTGAATAGGAAAAACTAAACGCTTCGGGTACATCGGTAACTAATACGTGTTTCAGCTATTTCACGCTAGATGTCCTCGTAGTTGTAGTAGTATGTTACGACAGGGACGTACTTAGAATTTTTGTACCAGCCTACGGCAGAGCTGGTTTAAAAATTACAAAAAGATTGTGAACAAAAATGTAATAAATAAGAAAAATCTTCACACAGTAATAAGTAACCACCCCGCTAAATAATTGTATTCAAGTCGATTTTTTGTTAACTGTAGATTTTAGTGGAATTTTAGTGAAAATAATTAAGAAATCATGCCTATAATGTACATAACATACGGTACACAATTTACTACAGAAATTTATTACAGAATTATTTTTTTGTACTTTTAATTTAAAATTGAAATTCTAGAAAAACAAATCGAGTTCCTACATCAAATGGATACGGCGATGGTCAATTTTTTTCGTACTCATAGTTTCTTGGACTGAATTACTGCTTACTGCAGTGAATAAAAAGACACTCTGTACAAATTCCCCCTTATTAGTATAAAAGGCGGTTTAAGCCTTCGTTTTATCCATTTCTGTTTGAGATTATCTTCGGGTGGAAATCTGAAATACGAGTATAATCTAAATTTAATTAAATATCAAGGAACTATGCAGGCCTCGTTCACCATTATTGAATAAAAATTAAAACTTCACGTATCACCACACATCGTAATTAAATAATTGAATTCTAAGTACGGACCTGTCTATTCATATTGTTTACACTATCCCACGATAGATGGCGACCGAAATATCACGGTTTAAAATAGTGATAAAAAACAATAATACGATATTTTTGTCAACAAAAAGGCTTTAAAAAAATCTTAAATCTGTTTTAATACATTATAATTATAAAGATATGAATATTTCTTACGTAGTTGTTAGTTATTCATGTTATAATAGGGTGCGCCATCTTTTGTCGAGCAGTAAAACTATTGTACGAGACGTGATAACAATAGATTTTTCTAGAACGAATCTAATAAATATCGAAAAAAAATAGTTACGAGTGAAATGTGATGCCATCCATGGTACCAAAACGTTTATCTGAGTAGTTTTTACAAGATAACACACAACACTTCATCTTTTTCTTTTAAATGACAACGAAAATAATAAATAATGATAAAATGGAATGGGAGCGGGAACGTAATGTTTACAAGACGAGTGCCGACAGACTGATAGGCCACGCCCACCGTGAGGACGGAATGGTTCTACATTGGTATCACGGTTCACAGTTGCTTATGCCATCTCCTCTTTGTATTTGCTTCGTGGAGCCGTGCACCTAAATTCGACTTTTCGTAAGCGCCTGTATTGGTTTATGTGAAATAAATTTTTTTGATTTGATTTGATTCAGACAGTTCTCAATTTCAAAAGCTATCAAATTGTTTGACACAAAAAAACAAAATCAATCATTTTGAAAGTTTTCGAAAACAAACCTGACTGACGGTTGTGGTTCGGTTGCGTTTGGCAACAATTTATTTTAGGAGAATTGGGCCCCAGGGCCGGAACCGGGCCGGAGCTCAACGTTGCATATATTTTGTACCAATCTTGGATCTCCTAGTCCGGTTGTCTGTCAGTTTGCCAAAAGTTTTTTTCAGAATACTGTGTGTGATTAAGATTTTAACCCAGTTATACATCAGAAAACAACGGAAAATAACAGTCATTAATTAAATATGTTTTATGACTTTAGATAAGAGGGTTAGTTTTAGAAATGGTAATAAAACAATAAAAAATCTAATCGGTATTTATTTGACAATCAAAATTAAAATTTATATCGTCTGTTAATTAGCGACTCGAATCATTATACGGTTTGATACAAATCACTTATATCGAGGTCGATAAAATTATAAAATAAAAGTAGTTCCCATTCAAGGAAATGTGTAGAAATAAGCAACACGTTTGTTTCCACCAGGGATTCAACACAATAATATCTATTTTAGAGTCAAGATGAGCTGAAACTCGAAGAAATGGTTGAAAAGATATTCGGGCCTTGCCACTTTTGTATAGTGTATGAAAAGAAATAGGTATAGATTATTTGGGAACATTTGCAGTGAAGTGCAGAAGAAAACATAATCATTATTTTTATAATCACTCAAACTTAATTGCAAAGCACTTCTAGACAGGTGCAACATAAACAACGCACAACCTCTGAAGGGGTCACTGTATTCATCATTATGAACAACTTTAACTATGGGACCAAATCTGAAATCGCGAAAAAAATTCAGCTGTTCCCTACATTAATGTTCGCATAACTCGTCAAAATGTAGGGAACAGCTGATTTTTTTTTCGCGATTTCATGTTTGTTCCCATAGTATAAGTTGTTCATAATAATTATGAACAACTTTTACTATGGGACAAAATATGAAATCGCGTCACAGTACTCATAATTATTATGAGTACTGTGACCCCTTATGAGGTTGTACTTACACTTATTTATGTTACACCTTGTATTACAAAAAAGAATGTACGTATTGAAAATAAAATTCAAATTAGCCTGAAACTGTCCCACTGCAGGGCAAAGGCCTCTTCTCAAACAGAGAAGGAACGAGCATTGATCACCACGCTTGCTCACTGCACTCCTTACGACGTTTTCCTTTACCGTATGTCAGTGGCGTCTTAGATTGACTAAGAAAGTACATTTGAACCCACAACCTGGTGCTTAACAAGCGGGTTTGTAACCTCCGAGACATTATTATGTAATTATTGTTCGTATTATCAGGCTTGGTAGGTCACATTCCTCACAATGTGTACCAAACATATAAAAGTACAATTTTATTAACTTTTCGATCTTTTTTTCTTTTTAAATCTGATTTAAGCATGTTAAAGGCTCATCATGACATCTGGTGGTGCATATTAGTAAACTCTTCTTGCAGGCGCACCTTTTTGTGCCACATTGTGTCTTCGATTCCTTGCACAAGCATTTCATTATGCCAATTTCGAAAGAGTTCTTTTGGTGTCTCAACTTCAATGGATCTTCTGTAGGTTCATGTAGAGCATTTAGTGTCTGCATAGTGCTTATATTCCAGTCGGCTGAAGTGTCCATACTTTGATCGAATTGTTCCTTGATATGCTCAATTTTGTTCAATGGTTCCTGCTTCACCTCTGTCAAGTCGATTTCAAATGAAGAGCTTTCTTCGTCGATTCTGTTGATGGAATCTTTGTGGCATGAGTTGCATTGTATTGTCGAGCCTTCAACGGAAGCTATTCCACATGTTTCATGTATGATTCGATGACAGGATTGACATGAATGTGTTGCTGTTGTTTCGTCACCACAAATTACACATATGATCTGGTGAATGAGGCTGGAGTGTGGCGAGGAATATCCTAAAGGCAGCGACGGTGATAAGGACTTTCGTTGACAGTTCAGTATATGCTGTGGTGCCGTATCCTGCATTATTTGATCTGTGGTCACGTCATCGTATTCTTTTTTTATCTGTGGCGGTTGTGTACTTTCTTCTGTCAAAACTGACAGGTTTACGTCATTGCTCGAAGGTGGTTTTGGCGTCACAATGGGGTGATCTGTAGATTTATCCTTGTATTTGTTCTTGTATTGTAGCGGCTTTGGGAATTCTACTGGTGGCTCTTGAATAGTGTTTAATTTAGACACATTCACAGGCAGTGTTTCTAGATCTTCTTCGGTTTTGAACTTACTAAGTAAATCAGCAGGCAGATTTAATTCCAATCCTAATTTATGGTCGCATCCAAAAAGCGCTTTGTATGGTGTTTTTTGGAGACATGGATAAAAAGTGCAATTCTTTTGAAATTGCACAAAATATAATCCTTTCTCCCAATTAGTGGAATTGTTCTTCTTCATCCAAGCTCTGACTACATTCTCCACATCTTCGTTCGGTTCTGTATACTTGGTTGGTTCTGGTCGACCATTAATGACTTTGCAGGTTGGCCACAGATTAGCCAACTCTGCTATTACACCAGCAGTATACTCGCGTCCATTTTTAAATTGCAATATAGCCGGGCAACCGATTTCTAGAAAGATCTTCAGCAACTCAAAAGCGACTGCTGCTGTTTCATTTGAAGTTAACGGACGAAGGAGCGAGAACTTAGTGATGTGGTCTTGGTAATGTAAAATCCATTTGTATTTCCCGTCTGGTGTTGTTTCAAAGTTGATTAAGTGTACTAAGCCGCGGTTTTTAAGGTTATCTACGATTGTTGGACGGATAGTAAAGGGTCCCTTTTTATAACTAACCCGTCTTTTCTGACATGTTCGGCATAGTCTGATGAAGGTGACAACTGCAGGCGTGGGTATGGAATAAATGTTTTTCATGGCAAATAACATTTTGTCTCGTCCGCCATGTCCCGTGTTCTTGTGTATCTCTGAGAGAACGTCATAGTATTCCTCTACGGGTATTATTTTAACAATATGATCTGTTGCTGTTTTTCGTTTCATTATTAACGATTTTCGGTCCCCTTCTTGTATAACATCGTAATGTTTTGAGTAATAATAGTGAGAAGCATTCCTAGTATTCCGTTGTCGCTTTAAATCTGCAGCAACATACTCTTCGATTAAACGTATGACGTCACTAATTCTTTCCCTCGACCATTCCGGTTTCGTCTGTCTTCCAACATAAAAACAAGAGAGTTCCTTTTCAAAAATTCCTCTAAAACTAATTTCATCTTCGTCACTCGATGTACTTTGCATAACTACTAAAACTAAATCAACTTGCTTCGTAATAGACGCGAAAACGTTTCAATACGTACACTCTAATTTAATGTTCCGTGCATACTAGCGGCGAAGGCGAACGAACCGAAGCGGGTGACAGCGGGGCGCGACATGCGGCGAGGGAGGGAGGGACGCCCGGCCTCGCTTTCGATCGTATATCGCTAGCGACTTACCTAAATACCGATTTTAGTTATCTTACTGCGTCACAACTCACACTTTTTAACTCCGTTCGATTGTCGACCTAATCGTAATGTATTACGACACAATGTTCTTTGTATTGTAGCATTAGCGGGAATAATACTGCCGGTCTGTTTCATTGGCCCACATTGGCCGCCAACGTGTGGGATAGAGAGCGACAGATGGCTGCACGTGGCATATTATTATCAGACGGGAACGGAAAGTGTATTTACATACGTCTCGGTAATCCAGTTTCATATTTTAGTTCTTCAATATTTGAATACCTACTTATTCGTATTTTTTTTCTAATTCATGTTACCTACAGTGGTGATGCTTGTTATCCCAAATGACAAAATTGTTAATTACAATTCGGCTCAATCCAAGTTCGACAAATTCTCAAATTGTATTTTTTTTTATTTCATGCATTTGTCAGAGTATGTAGAATTGTAATAATTAAAGCTTTATATATTATATTATAAATATTGTATTTCTTGTTTATTTTTACTTTTAAAGCATTTCTAAACGAACAGAAATCATGACCCATGGTTGTCTGTTCGTTTAGAAATGCATTATTACAATTCTACATACTCTGACACATTCGATTTATTACATAAATTTTAAATTTCATGCAGGACAAAATGAAGTTCTCAATATCGCCGGCGACCAATGAAAACCTCGTTATTGCCAAATGCAAAGTTTAATATGAGAGGGAAAAAACCGTTTCCTGAAAAATCTTGTGAACTTTACTGTTTTTTTTTTGTTTTATTATCTAGAGACCCGCCCCGGCTTCCCACGTGGACGTTTTATAGCTTAAAACCTTCCTCTTGAATCACTCTATCTATTAAAAAAACCGCATCAATGTCCGTTGCGTGGTTTTAAAGATCTAAGCATACATAGGGACAGACAGCGGGAAGCGTCTTTGTTTTATACTATGTAATGATTCATCATTACCTACTAAATCATATAATTAATATTTGAACATGAATTATCTAAAGGTTATTTTTAAAATTAATAATAATAAATTATAAATTTCTTTATTATTGCAATAAAGAAATTTATAATTTATTATTATTAATTATTAAAGGTTATTTTTAATTCTCGAAATATTTTTTTCCAAAGCACCTCATTGTGTCAAATGCGAATTACGAGGTTTTCTTGAAAAGAAAGTGGGTTTTTTATCGTTAAATACGATGTTATCAACAGATATACAGGTGTAGGGTTGCCATCCGTCCGGGTTTCCCCGGATTTGTCCTAGTTTAGAGGGCATCCGGGGAGCGTCCGGGCGGGGTTTCATATGTAGTCCGAGTTTAAAAATTTAAAGTTTTGGGCCGCCCGCGACACATGCACTGACCGACGAACCGACTCGCTAAACAACTGTTTTTATAACACTGACTATGTTTAAAAAAACCTGTTGATGTGTCCGGGTTCTGGGCTCTAAAATCCGGGGTTTTCACGCGTCTTGTCCTGGTTGCCAAATTTTAGAGATGGCAACCCTATACAGGTGCATCACTACATAGTATAAAACAAAGTCGCTTCCCGCTGTCTGTCCCATATGCTTAGATCTTTAAAACTACGCAACGGATTTTGATGCGGTTTTTTTTAATAGATAGAGTAATTCAAGAGGAAGGTTTATATGTATAATACATGTATATTATAGTAGAGGAAAACGCGGAACACGCGTGAAACGACATCCACGCGGGCGAAACCGCTGGCGACCTCTAGTTATTCATAATCAACCTCTTATTTGCATTCAAATTGAACTCAAGCCAGTCATAAATATGGGTTGCGAGGTTTTCTTGCTATACAAGGTCAGTCAGAAAGGGGGTACTAATCCGAAAGGATGATAATAGAATTCATTAGTTCATAGGTACATCCCCGCCGGTATAGTCCCGCTTAGGGTTACCATATGTAAATAGAGCGATGCCTGTCTATGGTACCTAAAATGCCTGAATTTTCAGAAAAATGCCTGTCTAACGCAAAACGCTGTATGTAGGTAATAAGTAAAAGCCAACAGATAATAATGAAGAAGGATATTTATTACTGATATTTGTCAGAGGACATAATTTTTTTTAATAGTTCTTTCTTTTCTAATATATAAACGTAAAAATCTTCACAAGATACAGTTTTGTAATTTAAAAATGCCTGTCTCAGACCAATACCGGCCGCACGCCTGTCTAAACCTTAAAATGCCTGTCAAATGCGGCAAACGCCTGTCAATGGTAACCCTAGTCCCGCTAGGAAAGTCCCTTTGTCGCCCAATTTAAAAATCACCATTAGTAGAAGGTTAGAACATACAGGGTGAATGTGATGCGTTCAGTATTATTAGAGATACGCAACATAAAATAAATGTTTATCCATTGATCGTTTTTTGTAAACATTTAATTTACTATGGAGAATTTGAAAAGATCTAGTTTAGAAAAAAAAAAAATAATGCGCTAAACTAAAAAGAACAAAAAAGCACTTGTTTAAAACAATTTGAACTGATTGTTTTACAAAATTAAAAAAATACTTTTTTTTCCAACCCTTCACACCAGGCTGTAATTATGTTGCGTCTTGCCAAAATACAAGGTTAGTCGGAAAGGGGGTACTAATCTGAAAGGGTGATAAAGTACCCATAATAATGAATAACTTTTGTTCTACAACTTTCCTCAATAGATTACGAGAAATAGCTGTTCAAAGATTTCATAACAAATACGCTAAAATCTATTTATCCTCAGCTATGATCTGCTGTTTACATTTTAGGTCATATTTGGGGTCAAGGATTAGAAGCTCTGTTTTCTGAATTCGTAACTAAAGCAGGGATAAGGATTTTAGAAAAAAACTAAAATAATAATTATCGGTTTTTGAAATTTTAATTCTTGCTTTAAAACAGTCATCAGTGGACACTTGGACAGTGATACTTTACGGGTTTCTGACTAACCTTGTTTATGACATAAAACGTGTTTGACCAAAATAATTACTATTTACGAGGTTTTCACTGTTCGCCGACGATATGGGATGTAGGCTGAAGCCCATAGTTTGCGGATGAGCGATTCAAGAGTAGTGTAGTATCGACTTTTTTTTTTCTGGCGAACTGAGTAATCGAGTTATCGATTGGCTTTGAGTGATTTCGCTGGACAATGGCGAGGGGAGATGACTGTCGCTCGTAATTAAATTGCAAGGTAGCTGCGTCGCTCTCACTAGTGGGCTTAAAGCGAAGCTAGAGGTTACATTGGTATATGAGGATAACTCGATTTAAGTACTCGGTAAGTATATTATAACTCTGACTTGCGGATATTGTGCTTATAAATAGATGTGAGGGAGATGTTTTCAAGAAGCATTATTGTTATTAAAATTGGTGACTAATAAAAACAATTTTGGACTTACTAAATAGTAAGATAAAAGAAAAAATAACAGCAAAAAAAAAATTCAAAAAGAAAAAAAAAAAGAAAAAAAAAATACTTAGTAAAAAAAGAAAAAAAATTGTCTCATGCAAATAAAAACCTAATTTTTGAACTACAATTATATTAAGAGTGTGATGCTAAAGCGCTATTATTAATTCGGTCCTCATAGTTATCAAGACATAAAGGACAAAGGGAGGGGCTCGTGGCTAATTAACAACCGCGCGGATCATACAATTTGCAAAGTTAAGCTGCACTTTGACGACGACACGTTTGGTGCAGTGGCTAAGCGATTGGCTTCTGCGCTACGGGTCGTGGGTTCGATTCCCACACGGAACAAAAATTTGTATGAAGATTGAGAAATCTTAGTGTGGGGCAACGTTTTTTAAAAAAAAAAAAAAAAAAACTTGTCACGTTCAGTCCATAGATGGATGACCATTCGATACACATTAAACCCTTCCGTGCTTCGCAGAGCACGTTAAGCCGTCGTTCCCGGATGTTATACGATTACCTAAATCATTCGTTACAGGTAGTCAGAAACCTGAAAGTCTAAAAACCGCTCTAACCTTAGGATATCGGCATGTGGTAATGTGAATGCTGAGCGGAGGGAGTGATGATGTTGCTGCCGAGGCTGCGAAGGTTGTGTGTGACGTCACCAGTGTGGAAACACTGTGTGTGACGATCACGACGGGGGTCACCAATGTGGAGAAACCTCCAACTAGGCGGAGTCTTGTGCCTGGCGGGCTACTGCCCAACAGTTGATGTTGGGAGGTTGTATATACATATACTATCTGCGTGTTAAATCTTGATTGCGCGATGTAGGATAGTTCGCATGTGGCGAGATAGATGCAGTAACGAGTAGTGGAGGTCTGATTGCAGTCGCTCCGTGTAAAATACTGGTATTCAGCCGCTTCTGGTAAGACTGGAAGCTTACCCCAACATAGTTGGGAAAAAGCTAGGCAGAAGAAGTAACCAAGACACAAGAGACAAAATTGAATAATCTATCATCAATTTCTTACACCATACTTCCCATTCTACAGCAAAGATTGTTCAAGCGAATTCAGCCCTTACAAACACGGAATGCTAATCAAAAGATGCACTAACACAACATCCGTCCAACTCTCAAACGCGGCATAATTAGCTGATGTCTCTAATTGCATTCAACACCAGACTAGAGACCAGATGTGACGTATTTTTAGAGCCAATGCAGCACAAAACAAAGTGGAGAGGTCACGAGTTTTTGACCCTGAAGTAAAAATTCAAACGTCGAATGCTATGACGTCATTTGTTATGTCATCGCCACAGATGTTTGTGTTCTTGGATTTATTTGAGAAACTCTGAACTTTGAGTTTTTATTTATTTGTACATGTTTATGGTTAGTAAGAAAAGGGGTATTAATCCCGAAGAGTGTTTGGGTAGATAAATAACTTAATGATGAATAAAGGCAAAAATAACTTTTGTTCTATCACTTTCCCCAAAAGTCAATAGTTTACGAGAAATAGCTGTTTAAAGATTTCATAAACAATACGTTAAAATCTATCTGATCAGCTGTGCTTATTTTCTAGGTCATATTTGGGGTCACGGATTAGAAGCTTCGGTTTCTGAATTCGTAACTAAAGCAGTGAAGAAATATTTTTGAAAAAACTAAAATAATCGCGAGCGATTCGCTTCTGCACTACGAGTTGTAGGTTCGATTCCCGCACGGAACAAAAATTTGTATGGCCTACAGATAGTTGTTTCGGGTCTGGGCGTTTGTGTATGTGAGATTTGTGTCTGTAAACGCACCCACGATACAGGAGAAATCCTAGTGTGGGGCAAGGTATTTAAAAAAAAACTTCATTTTACATGGAAATAAAAATGACGGAATTTTGAAAATTTAACACTTGCTTTGAAACAGTCATGTACCATACTTAAAGTTGCCCGCGGATTAGTACCCCCTTTCCGACTAGCCTTGTATAAAATGTAGGTAATTTATGCACCAGTATACTAGAACTTTGGCGTCGTGGTTTTTAGGGAAAATTAGGTCACCTCTATCTTCCCATGGGTGTCGTACCGGAACTAACTTTTGATCTAACTTTGGAAGTCTTGATTAAAGTTTATACAGTTTATTACACTACCAATTTTTAAGAGTCCCGACCGACGATTTCTACGTAACCGGGCAGTTATTGGCGAGACCTGAAGGGCCTCCAACCAATGGTGGGGGGGAATAAAATACTCACCCTAACTACTTGTACTACACTAACATCATGACTACCTGCAACAACAGCACTAAGGGCGACCCCTAGTGGGACTCGGACCTCGGCTTAGGGCGTTGCTGGCGGGGACTTAGAGGGGGGAGACAGCTTGACGAGGGCTTAATACAGGTGTGACTGTGAGCGTGAACGGTGTTTATTATTCCATATTTTTTTCTATGATCTGGATTAGGAAATAGAATACTTTTATCCGGTTACATGAAGCAGTTTCCAAGAGATGCGAGTTCGGGCGACAGCAGGTTAGCAATAAAATGACCTCACTTCGTCTTCGGACAAACGCATGCACGGATCAGACAAAGCCATTACTTACGTTACACGAACTTATTGTAGCTTCCGACTTTAAAAACCGACTTATCATTATAACAAATCATCAGTCGGTGAACAACAATGTATTGAATGCACAATACCCAGCACAAAGTGAACATCTGTGTAAACTGACACGAGACGTCACGGTTCATAAGAATAAGACAAGCAATATTTGCTTACTGTATATTATATTTTAAGGAATAATAAGCACCTTTCACGTTCACAGTCACACCTGTATTCAGCCCTCATCAAGCTGTCTCCCTCCTAATCTCCCGCCAGCAACGTCCTAAGCCGAGGTCCGAGACTAGGGGTCGCCCTTAGTGCTGTTGTTGCTAGTAGTTATGATGTTAGTGTAGTAAGTTTGGTGGTGACCTCTCGCTTCCGGCCGTGGTTCTGTTCATGGTCGCGAGCGAGAGTGCGTGGGAAGTCGTCGCCTCCTTCTGCTAGGAGGTGACGGCGACCAAAGAGGGAGCGGAGAAGGAGAGAGAGTCAGCTGCCACTCTCCAAACACAAGGGTGAACAAAAGACAAAATGTCAAATCGCGAAAATTGAATCGATCGTCGGATCCGAAGTATTTTCGTGGTTGGAGAACATGCGATCCGTCAGCCGAAACTTCGAAGTTTGATTTTCGGAGTAGACCTCCCCTTACGTGTGTCAACACCTAGTGAGTCCCTCGTCATAATATAACAGCGCTGGTGGTTCATGGAAGCCACCTGAAATATAGTATATCGGAGTTGTTTTTAAATAAATCTTTTTCATTATACTCTATAACGCAATGCGTAATATTATCTAATAGATAACAGTCATTATTTTGGGATATGTTTACGTGGGAGCCTAGCTCAATATTTGAACAAGGTTTCTAGATAAAGCTGTTTTTGTAATAAAATCTCGACAAGTGTCAATACCGTGCGATTAGAGGCGTCCTTCAAAAAAATCGGGGATGTAGTACTCGCACCCAGCGTGCATGAATGCAGGAAGGATTGAGCGAACGTGGTGTATCAAGGGTCCTACACACTATGGCGCCAGCATGGCTGTCGAGGCTTGACAGCCGGTGTCTAACCAGACCACTATTGTTATTAATATTACCTTTTGCTGTGTAAAGACTGTGTTGCTGGGGAGTTTGTTGCGCCGTTTCTTCTTCACAGCAAAAACACTAGGAAGAGATGAAGGGAGGGCGCTTTTGGGCGATGTCTTACATGTAATATTGACGTTCGAAAAGAACTCGGTAATTCTAGTCTATTTTGAATAATTTGATGTTGAAGACGAGCGTTTGTCCACCGCCGCCGTCACCGAGAAAGAGATGACGTTGCCGAAGTAGCGATACATACACTACTATGGCTGCGTGTCCACCACACGTCCGTCATCCGAGCGCCGTCATCTCGGCCACCGAGGTTGTGAGTAGTTCGGCGCTACCGCTAGAACCCCGCCGAGATCGTGACGGACCGAAATGCCGGCAATACAAAACGCGTCTGCTCTTGTCCACTACATCCGAGATTGACGGCGCCAGTGCACATATTTTTGTCTTATGTTGGGAACCATTAAGATCGGTCGCGGTGGACAAACGATCGCCGTCACGTCGTTCCGAACTCGGTTCGAAGTAATCTCGTATCTCGGTCGGTCGGTAGCAGTTGTCGACCGATTCGAGTTGCTGTCTCAATCTGTCTACCATTCTCACAACGAGAGAAAAAGAGACGGCTTACCGAATCGTTCGACAACGAACTAATCGAATCGGAGGGCAAGTCGCCGGGTATGACGCCTATTGATTTATACCCGCCGGCAAAAAAACCGGCGGTATAGTGCCTTTGGGATCGTAGCAAATGAGGTTCTGTAGTTTCTGCCGACCTCCCATGGGAACACAACGTGAACTGAATATGTACGGGTCATGTGAAAATCTAATACGCTTTTTGAATATTCATTG
This sequence comes from Amphipyra tragopoginis, assembly GCA_905220435.1. NCBI lineage: Eukaryota > Metazoa > Arthropoda > Insecta > Lepidoptera > Noctuidae > Amphipyra > Amphipyra tragopoginis. Next base: position 22,990,518 of record HG992012.1, on the reverse strand, counting down.
CCGATTCGGAATCACGAAAGACAGTGTTCAGAAGTGAATAAACGAAATCTAAGTATAGGGTTTTGATTTAGTTTTTTATGGCACCAAAAATGGGTTTGGGTTGCTATAAGCGTTAGCATAACTACGGTTTAGGCCGTGAAGACTCTAAAATTAAATACCTAGAAACTTAAAGCCAAATAAAAAATATGGTGTACGAAATTACGCCTAAATACAAAATTACGGCTAAATCCGGTGTACGAAATTACGGCTAAATACGGACTACGAAATTACGGCTAAATCTGGTGTACGAAATTTCGGCTAAATACAGTATACGAAGTGACGCCTAAATCTGGTGTAAAAAATTACGGCTAAATTCCGTGTACGAAATTACAGCTAAATCCGGTGTAAGAAATTACGGCCAAATCCGGTGTTCGAAACTATGGCTAAATACGGTGTATGAAATTACGGCTATATCCGACTTCGACAACTTCATTTTAAGCTAAGAACTAGCATTTACAAAACAACACTCAAACACACACCACACATTTGTTTATGAAATGGAATTGACCAAATCGAAAATGAGATTGAATGTATGGAATGAAAAACGTTTCCGATTTGGGAAGTTGTCGAATTGGGATGTGGCCGAAATTATATTACTTGGGTATTTATTGACATTGCCGTTGGCTGTGGCTCACAAGTGTTCGCGGACTAAGGCCTATCTAAAGATTACAACAAATCGCAACTGGTCCCATTCGCAACTAGTGCCAATCGCAACTGGTCCCAATCGCAACGGGTCACAATCGCAACTGGTCCCATTCACAGCTGGTCTCAAACTCAAATGGTGCAAAAACGCAACTGGTCCCAATCGTAACTGGTGCCAATCGCAACTGGTCCCAATCGCAACTGGTGCCAATCGCAACTGGTGCCAATCGCAACTGGCTCCAATCGCAACTGGCTCCAATCGCAACTGGTTCCATTGCAGATGATCCAGTTCGCAAATAAACGTTTGGTTTTAATTCCAACTGTTTGCTCTATTCCAAGCTATTCTCTTAATTTGCCCGATCGAATAGATATGCAGAAACTTATACTTAGAAACCCGTGGCGCCTGAATTTCACCTTTTCATACATGTATTTATTGTGATGCGTGAACCACGCACGAAAAGGTGAACTGCGAGCGCTACACATGCGGGTGACGCACGCACGCGGGCACGAACCCGCATGACAGTAAAAAGGCCCTAACTGATGGATGATCCACAGATGACACAAAAGGTTATTTATAAAAAAAAACGTACACAGTTTACACTCTATGGTCATTAAAATAATGTTTAATGGACAAATACGTGAAACCTGCTGTGCTAAAATTATCTATGCTGATAAAACTAACTACGAAACTATTAACGACACCGTGCTAGCGTGTAAAGAATGATTTAATTGTCTACTCTATAACAGTGGGTGGACGTTCGTATAATAAGCAAATTAATCCACATCTGGACAAAATTTCCGCTTAAAAATGAAGTTCCGAAAGTAGATATAATTCACTGGAAAATCGATTTGGTATAGGTGTCGCAGTATGATAGATAGAGCCATAATATAGTTATATCCCTAGGGATATAATTATATACCGTAACATAGTTATACGAAAGCGATTCATTACTATCTTACTAGGAATATAATTATAAGGGCCCGTCATCCCCTTCGTGTTAGGTTACTTTAAACTCTGCAGACAGAAATAGGAGACCCGCACAGCGGGGCTCCGTCGACTCTGCTTTGGAAACCCAAACAACCTTAACCTTTCTATAAGCATCTTCCGATATATGATCATATCGCTAGGCATATGATCGTATAACGGCTATAACCATGTTACTGCGGCAAATATATTGTTTTATTTGATTTTATAGTAGATTTAGAACTATTTAACCAGATTAGTCAGATAAACGTATTACTAGCTTGCGACGTAAGATAGTAATGAATCGTTTCGTTTAACTATGTTACGGTATATAATTATATCCCTAGGGATATAACCGTATTACGGCTTTATCTATCATACTGCGACACAGGTATAATTGAAGGTTTTTTTTAGGTTGGTTTAGCAAAAAGAAACGTGGGACGAGTTGCAGAATGAAAATATTATTTATTTTGATTTTCTGCAAGTCGTCGTAAATGGGCCGTAGGCATGTAGGACGAGTTGATGAATCACTCAATTGAAAGTTTTTTTGCAGAACATAAATTTTGTACCTACTTGTTTTTAAAGCAAAGAAATTGAGTTTTTTTTTAATTCGCTTTGCTTCCTTCTTCCGCCCGCGTGAGAATTATAGTATGAAAGTACTTAAGTAGAAATTAATCTAGGTCACCAACATAACCCTTGAATATCTTGGAAACTTAGAATGCTAGCTTATGCAAATAAAAAAGTATTATATCGACTATTAGGTGACCGGCATTTTAATTTCGCAACACACTCGTAATCGTTATGGCTTTGATTTTAACAGGTCAACAATTTCCATAGCAACGTATGTATTAACAATCCGACTTCTCCATAACTATGTAACACGCAATTATTGTTGTATAGTCAAAATCAAAGCCATAGCGATGACGACTGTGTTTCGTAGTATGCCGTATTTATTGCTCCCGAGTGTAAAACCTTTTAGATGTAAATGCAAATTCTAAAATCTATATCGAATATAAACCTTCGGAATATTCATTATTTAATCAAATGTAATCAAAGAATCTACGAGATATTGTTATTTCTAAATCTGTTTTTCTAGTTCTATTTTAGTTCAAATGTTAATACAATATGCACCCACGCTACTACTGAAACCTTAGAGTATGAATAATACAATGCAAATGATGAGAAAACAATATACAGTAGCGATTACGTTATTTTTAAACAAACAATCTATTAGTGTAGCTAAAGGATATCTCACGTTAAGCGTGAGTTATCAACTAAATAACTACATATCCGTTCTACGCGCTGACTTTGCGATAGCCTTACAAACTGTAGATAAGTGCTTCCCCTCAATGACTAATCAAACGTTTGTATTATTATACCCTTTTCACCGTAACTTAAGTTAACGTAAGTTGATTCCTAACGTTTCTCTACAAAATGTTACCATACAAAGAATATCAAATATTTTTAAAAAACAAAAAATGGTTAACATAGCTATTTTACAGTTTTTGATGATGTCGTTTACGTTTTTTCGATACCAGTCTCCTTACCTTCCTTAATCGAATTGACCGAGCTTTCAGGACTCATCTAAGAGTGAAAAGAATATAACATAACATTTAAAAATGTTACAAAAAACTACATAGTACCTCCTTTTAATTGAAAAGTAAACTTTTTTACTTCCTCAATCATTTTGCGTGTAAAGTAAAGTACATACGATTTGTAAGTCTACTAAAAAGTCAGTGCTCTATAGCTTGCATTCATACTCTAAGATTGAAACATTGAAAGCATACAGGATTCTGCTTTGCAAGCCGGGCAGGTACCACAATCGGATGATGCAGTGGACTTCATTTCAGCGCCTGTCGTTACCTCCAGCATCTCTTTTATATCTTTCCCAGCTAAAAATTAAGGGTTTAAATAAAAATGGGCAAGAAATTAAATTAAAAAGAGTGGAAAGAAAAATGTGAATCATTCCCGCGTGGTGCAAGACAAGGTCACCGTTCCTTTTCCAGCGGGTTATAAGGCGTAAGGGATTATATCCAGAAGATGTACTGCAGCATCCTTCTGTGTGGTAATAACAACACACTGTGACCAAGAATCTCTACGTCTAGCGTGATATTTATGGCCAAATCCTCTCAGGACCGTCCATAACTCCTCGTTTACAACTCAGTTTACTATTCTACGTGACTTCATTTTCAAAAATAATTGCATTAGAACACTTTTTTTAAACGTATATTTGAATGTTCATTCCGTGTTAAAAATAAGTCATTTTATGTATACTTTTAAAAATGCATTTATACAATTTGTTTACAACTTTTATCACAACTTATTTTTAAGTGTAAACGAGGGTGTAAGAGGACGTCAAATAAAATAAATGTTGCCCAAAAGCCCAAACCTTAATTAAAGAAATATAAGCTAAAAATAAAATACAAATAGTGTGATTAAATTAGACATGCAGAACACTGGCACTAGTGCCAGCTTTAGGGGCAGACGCCCCGGGTGGTCGTCCAGGGCGCCAGAGCCAAAGGGGTGCCGTGCGCTACTGGGCGCTATAACCCACGGATTACACGGTTGAAAATGGTATGCAAACATTTTTTTAAAAATCAGTAAGTGTTTCAATTGAAACAAACTTGATCAAAAACAGTTATTTTGCTTGTTAGTCGCGGCAGAATACTAACGATTAGTAAGAAATACAGAGCGCTAATAATATCTCACCCAAGTAGGGTTGCCATCTCTAAAATTTGGCAACCAGGACAAGACGCGTGAAAACCCCGGATTTTAGAGGCCAGAACCCGGACATGTCAACAGGTTTTTTTAAACATAGTCAGTATAATAAAAACAGATGTTTAGCGAGTCGGTTCGTCGGTCAGTGCGTGTGTCGCGGGCGGCCCAAAACTTTAAATTTTTAAACCCGGATTACATATGAAGCCCCGCCCGGACGCTCCCCGGATGCCCTCTAAACTAGGACAAATCCGGGGAAACCCGGACGGATGGCAACCCTACACCCAAGGCGCCTGTATAGCTAAAGCAGACGCTGACTTGCACCAAAATTGTGCCCGAAAAATAGTAATAGGCTTGCCACCTATTACAACGGCCGTAATACCTACTAGAGGCGCAACGCGGGTGTACTACTCCTGTTATAAGAGAACACCTCTACTTACCCCTTCGAGAACTACAGGCGTGACTATGTTAAAGCCAATGTGATTAAATAGCTATTATACGTAATGACTGGTCATTATATATAATGACTAAATTGTCAAGACAATGTGATAAATTAATCACTTTATCCGGATATTATTCATAATATCTGGTCATAGTTAGTCAAAGTAATACGGTCCGACTTGCTTCCCCTCCCGTTAACGTTTTCCCAATTAACGTGAAATTATAATCTATGTAGTGCCTCCGCTACCAGCGCCGGTTACCAAACTAGCTGCCGGCGCCGCTCCGACTACATACTCTGTATTTTTATGCCTTCAAGGCCTCTTCAAACTCTTCATGAGACGATTATTCGTCACCCACATTCATTTTCACGAAAAAAAAAACGAATGAAAAACTTAAGGGGATATTTGTAAGGTTGTTTGGGTTTCCAAAGCAGTCGACGGAGCCCCGCTGGGCGGGGCTCCTATTTCTGTCTTCAGGGTTTAAAGTAACCTAACACGAAGGGGATGACGGGGGCTTCGTTCGCTCGCTACGCTCGCTCACTCTAGCCCCCGTCATCCCCTTCGAACCTAACCTATCCATGTCGGGGTGTCCCAAAATAAGGAGCTCGTTTCGCTCGCTCTTGAAATTAGTCAGTTGGAAGACAAGTTCCAGTGTTTGGCCCAAAATCTAACCTACCTTTCAACTAACATACCTACCAAACAACTTATTACCGCCGGCGGTGTCCATTTTGGGTGCCGGCAGGGGAAATATTAATTTAATTTAAACTTTTTAATCTTCAACTATACTGGTTTTATTACTTTATCCAAGTCTCCCAAGATATTATACATAATAGCTAGTTAATGTGATTAATTCTGTATCATTTATCACTTTGACCAAATTGAGTAGATATTATACATAATGGCTGGTTATTATATATAATATCCGGATTAATCACTTTCGCTGTAACAACTATATGTATGTATGTATCAACGTGATAAAATAAAACAAAGCAAATAAAACGCATTTTACAGCATAACTCAGTCGCACGTTACGTGATTAAAAGCCGAAGCTATCGATAAATAAAAGACATGCTTACTAAGAACAATACAATCGCACATAAACAATCGGCAAATGTATTTATGTCCCAAATATGTAACGATAATGTTTTATTGCCGGTTTAATTGACGTCACAAGTTGTGGTGTTCGAGCGATCTTACACTATACAATTTAGTTTAGGCTGCTAGCAATTTAGAGCAAGCTGTTTGAATTACAGTAATACCCCGCTTTACGCGATCCTTAACGCGATTTGTAAAATACTTACGAGCTACATTGGTGCCGATTCTCTTGTTCACCAACTAAACTAAAATTAGAGAATTGCTATCTTTTACTAACAGATAGCGCGAGAAAAGGACGGTGATAGATAACAACTAAATTAGAGATGTCAAATTAGTTTACGCCTTAAACTTCGCCGTGTTTTTAGTCGACACGTTTTAAATGTCGTCTAAAGGACAATGGGACAAAATGTATGGACCCCGTCCCCACCCTTGTAGCACTATAGAGTGAGTTTGATTGAATGAACGAACGAATGAATAGTCGAGAATGAGTGAAGGAATGAATGAAACCAGTTTGAAAAAAAAATAAAAATGATATCCTCATTTTAAGTCAATTATTGGCTGAAAAATAAATGGTATACTGACTCAAAGAATGAGTCATTATAATCAAAATGAACGGTTTATAAAATCAATGAATCAAAAATACCTAAATGAAGAGTAATATAATTATGATTCTTTATTTTTCTGGAGAAGGTTATAAATAAAAATTAAAAATACATTTAATTATAAATAAAAATCTGTTTATTTTCTATTCTGCATTTTCACTTTCGATTATTATTTCATCCCAGGCACTTGCTGGCCCAACGAAATTCGCTAAGTGCTTCCCAACACCGAGGTACCGTAGTATGCTTAGAACATGTGCGCATGCACCAACTGTCCTCATCCCAGTCAGGCAGGAACAATAGTCCGCTTGGATGGTGTTTAGGCTCTGCTCGTTTGTTTTTATTAATAAATACGTGCTCACTCACGCAGTTCCGAACAGGTACTAACGCCACGCTACGAGCAAACATGTGCAAATGCGGGAACTTTTTTTGGACTGCTGTAGATGGTCCTTGTGGAACCCTTCTACGTAACCGGGCAGTCATTGGCGAGACCTGAAGAGTCTCCAGCCAATGGTGGGGAAGTAAAATACTTAACCTAACCTAAGTACTTGTACTACACTAACATCATGAGACTACCTGCAACAACAGCACTAAGTGCAACCCCTAGTGGAATTCGGACCTCGGCTTAGGGCGTTGCGGAGGCTTGGGGAGGGGGGGCAGCTTGATGAGGGCTGAATTATCGGTGTGTCTGCGGAGTCTAAAGAGGCGACTGGCTCTCCGACGGGAGAGCTCGGTGGATCATGACCGGCAGCGGTGGGACGTCGCGACGGGCCTCGTCAGCGAGGACGGTAAGCCGGACGGCGGCGGACGCTCTATATTGTGCTGGTCAATTTACTTGCTTCCTGGAGGAGCGTAATTTCGTCATCGGGCTCTAAAAGTGTGTGCCTGGGTGGTGAACTTTACTTATGCGAGAGAGACTGTAGTCGGCTGCTGCGGCGACTAGGGGGTTCGGATGGTGGGTGTCGATGAATTGTCGACACCCGCCTGACCTGATTAGCTTTGGAGCTCTTCAAATAACCCCATATCACTAACTAAAATAATTATATTCATATTGAAGTAATAATATAAGCATTTTTAAAGGTAATTTTTATGTTACTTTCATATTAAATAACTTTTATACTATACATTTTACAGATGAGCTGTCATACAATAAAATTAAGAGATTAATAAGGCCTTTCATATACAATAGGTCAAAAAGTGCTACACTACTGGGGACGTTTTGTCCCATTGTCCTTTGTATGGAAATTTTAGTTCAACTAAATTTGACAGCTCCTATTTACGTTTGTCTCTTTCTTATTCTATCAAAGTGAAAAAGATGACAATAGCCTAAATTAAGTTTAGTTTGTGCATACGAGAATCGGCACCATTGCCCCGTTTTACGCGTCATTTGCGCGTTTATTGGCGTGATTGCATTAATTGACGGTGGATTTTTAGTTGACTCGAGGATATATAGAAATAATACTTTGTTTTTTCTTGATAGGATATTGCCTTAATTCTTTAACCTCCGGTTTCTGAATTGAGAATTCGAGGATGAGCAGTACTTAAATAACATTTGAGTAAGGAGTTGTCAAAAAAAAAAATACGGATTTTAAAGCATTTTTTTGACAACTCCGTACTCAAATACTACTTAAGTATTGCTTGTCCCGAATTCTCAATTCAGAAACTGGAGGTAAGAAGATTACAGACAGCAAGAATTCAGACAGTGCTGTCAATCGCGTTTTTTATCTGCGGCAAACAATACAAAACGGTGTTACATGTTACGAAAGAATTTTGTAAGACCGTAAGCAAAATGCAACTCAAAAAACCTTAGATAATTATTAGGTACCAGTGGCGAAGGCTCCATACAACTCGATTCCTATCGGCTTCCCTTTCGAAACGAGTAGTTACTGGAATCCACGCATCACACTTGAGCAAGGTAAGCATTTTTTGGTCCGGCTTCCCTTTTAAGAAAATTCACCCTACGCCACTGTTAGGTACACAGCAGTATAAAATGATAAAAAAATTGTAAGGTTTTCGGCAATAAAAGAACATTGATCAAACGCATTCAGCTTGTTATTTGGCCCCGTTGTACGAAAAGTTCGCGTAACGCGATTTTGTCCGGAACGCATCCGTCGCGTAAACCGGGGTATTACTGTATAGAATTATTACACCCGCTTGTAAACTCACTAAATACAATTAGCGTTTCATCATCATCATTCAGCCGAAAAAAGTCCACTGCTGGACATAGGCCTCCCCCAAAAGGGGGGACGGTTGCCGTAATCGCCACGCTTGGCAGGCGGGTTGGCGATCGCAGTATGGTTGTTAAAGTACTCAGAGAACGCTGCTGCCCATCCTCTAGAGAATCCCTTAGTCGGCTTTTACGACACCCTCGGGAAGAGACGGAGTAGTGCTATTCTTTAAGTCCGGCACTACACGAGACGCTTATCATAATTAAAACATTATTCTGACTCTATCAACTTCAAACAATTGACAGAAACACAATGACATTTAAATATGTCTATTATTTGCGCTTATTATGTATTATCTTTCGTGAGACACATTCATATTTATGATTACTTACGGTTACGGTTCGACTCGCGACCTCGCCGCGTGTTCAGCTCATGATTAAGGGCTCCGTTTGAGTCCGAAACTAGTCGGGCAATCCCGAAAAATGCACTAGAGTAAACCGTAACTAATCATGAATATGTCTAGCGCCAATAAACGTGTAGTTAGCGAGTCGCTGTGCCAACGGCTGTAATGCAATTTCGGGCCTAGCTAGATTCAATTACATTTCTGCATAAGCACTGCCGATGTCCACAATTATGCCAATGTCAGAAAGATTATGAAATAAAATAAAATAGAGAAAAAAAAAAACAATGGTACTCGATGTGTGCTACCCTAGCTCGGTTAATGCATTATGTAAAGATAACTTTGAAGGTTAAGTTCGTCATTAAAATTGTGGTGACGTGAACTCAACACCTTTAACAAACAATGGCGATAAGCTGCCAATCAGCAGAGTTGAGAGGGAATATAGCAATATACCGGTAGTTCCAATAGCCGCAAACATGAAATAATTTTTCAGGTCAGATATCATTCTTCTAGAGGTCAAGGTCTAGAGACCTTGCAGGCAGCGGAAAGTTCTCGTAATGCCCCAGGCGCCCTTGAAGGGGCGTAATTCGAGATAATTATTAATAATGGTAGGTACTATTTACCTAACAAATTCTCGCAAATCTATTATCCAGATGTGTGATTTAAGTTCCATAGCATGGCTTCATCCTCAACAGCTTATCGTAGACCTTCTTCTATCGTGTCAGCACGAGCTATACGAGAATAGGTCATGCCGTAGTGAAAAGATTAGCCAGTCAGCAAGGTTGGTAGCGGGGCTGACTGCCCAGGGTGCGCCGGACGTACTTAAGAATTGTCACTCGTGGAGGCTCTTTTCATGCACCCCCGTAGACCACTGTTGGACAAAGGCCTCCCGAAAACCAAAATACTCAAGCGATTTGATAGCAGATCAACCCCCTCGTATCTTTCAAACTTTATCACCAACGTGACAACATTGCATACAATCACCATAATCATTCAGCCGAAAGACGACCACTGCTGGACATAGGCCTCCCCCAAGCATCGTTTCATCGACCGGTCCTTTGTTTCTCGCATTCAGCGGATTCCCGCGACCTTGACCAGGTCATCGGTTCACCTTGTAGGAGGCCTACCCACGCTGCGCCTTCCGGTACGCAGTCGCCACTCCAGGGTGTCTACTCCCTAATCACGAAGTCCGTGGTTTCGGCCTTAGTTACGAGCGTTTCTTACTCCCTAATCTCCCTATCACCTACGGACACACGATTATTTCGGGGCCCGAACTAAGAATTAATGACAACACGATTTGACAGTTGTCCCTACTACCAATCTGTTTTTGCCTGTCCGAAAAGTATAACTTGACACTTGTTTTGTTCACTCCTCCGTTTCGGGCTACTTTCGGACGGGTGACTAACTTCGTTGACGGACTTAGGGAGTCGGCCCCCTGAACCTTTCGGCCCCATCGACCATCCGTTCTGCGAGCAAAGTGCCGCATTGCATACAATGTTAATTGAATATTTATATTTACGTCATTTTCTGTTGCTTCGAATTTAGATACGTCGAAACTGGTGTTAAGGCAAAAAAAGCATAAAATAACTCGTTTCAAAAGTCAAGTTTATTTACGACTAGTTTTTAGGTTTCCATAAGAAGTTGTTTCATTAGCACGTGTAAGGATAAAATGGGTTTAAATCTTGTACAAATTTTAATTCTTTAGGTCTATTAGCGCTGGTTGAGGTAATGAGGAATAATAGGTAAGTGCGATGCTTGGAAGCCACCTCAGAGATAGTCCACATTTTTAGGGACTTAACACTATCAGCAGCATTTCGTATTTTACCTATAGGAATCAAGGAAGCTAATAACGTCACATTGGTGAACCATAATTCGTTTCATATTCATCTGCAATTCAAGTGCACATCAAGCCGCAACTGCGTGACAACTGCGAAATGGATGTGTAGTCCAGTTGCAATTATGATTAGGAATATGAAACGAAAAATGTTTTTTGGTTTCGACTTTGTCACGCTTTGACCCTAGTCGCACCTAATGGTAACGCAGACAGGGTCTAAAATGGAGTACACTAATCCAAGTAACAGAGATATAGAGGGATTACTCTATACCCTTCTGGCTCTCACATACATACGAAGGAACACAGTAAGCTACTTGGCCGTACTTTAATGTGAGGATGGTAGCTAGCCAGGCGGACCATATAGATCCTACCACCAAGCGTGCGTTTTCATCGCATCAGGCATTTGTATGGAAGATAATTACGGAACTGTAACGTTTCACATCGATTTAGCTTTAGCATGACGCGGAGTTAAAATGCATACAACTGATAATTTTAGTTATTAAACTTTGACATTAATGCAGATTTTTTGCCAAAATGATATGGTTGTATTTTATCCAATTTAGGGGTGCATTAAAGGAGCCTTCACGACTGACAATACTTATGTACGTCCGGCGCACTCTGGACAGTCAGCCTCGCTACCATCCTTGCTGACTGTCTAATCTTTTCACAACGGTATAAGCTATTTTCATATAGATTATGCACGAGAGCCAGACAGATATTTAAGTTTAGCACGATTGACCTGAAATGTCACTCGTGAGTGAGATAAAGTCTAAATGATGAAGGAAACTACTTAAGCATACTGTCTATCTCGATCAGATTTTTTATTGGAATAGCCAGTATCCAAAATTAATCGGAAAGGGGGCACTAATGCGAAAGGGTGTTAAATTACCCATAGTAATGAATAACTTTGGTTCTACAACTTTCCCCAAAAGTCAATAGATTAAGAGACATAGCTGTTCCAAGATTTCATAAAAATACGCTAAAATCTGTGTATCCTCAGCTAGGATCAGCTGTGTTTACATTTAGGTCATATTTGGGGTCACGGATTAGAAGCTCAATTTTCTTAACTCGCATAATTTAGCATGGAAATAAAAAATATCGTTTTTTTAAAATTTATTTGTCGATAGGCTCGCGTTTCGAAAACTTTCAAAATGATTGATTTTGTTTTTTGTGTCAAACAATTTGATAGCTTTTGAAATTGAGAACTGTCTGAATGACCGGTTCGGCCTTGGTTCGGTTGTGATTTATCAAGATTTATTTTAGGAGAATTAGGCCCCAGGTACCTATGACTTCCTAGTAGGAAGTCTTGGTTGGTTTCATAATGGAAAATAGTCATTAGCTAGTTAGTTTATTTTCATTTTTTATTTACGATAGTCTCGCGTTTGTCCGCTATCTCGCCTAATGGTAAGCGATGATGTGGTCGACGGTGAAGCACGCTTGCCTAGAAGTAACCTATTCACTCTTGACTTAAAGACCCCAAGGTTGTAGCTATCAGGAAACAGACTGCAGGGAATTCCACTCCTTAGCTGTGCGAACAATGAATGTGTTCGCAAAACGCTTTGTACACACGACTACACATCAAGCTATACTTACCAGTTTACACTGACCTCTCACTGTACGGAAATGCTATACAATGCGAGATCAGCTTATACTGGAAATTGCAGCTGTAGCCGTGCCTACGTATGGGTGGTATGTCCACAATTTTTTTTGTTCTAAAAGAAATGTTTTTTTTTTTAAAACAGTCATCAGTGATACTTTACGTGGATGGGGAATAATTCCCCTTTTCGGCTAACCTTGTAGATATGAAGATATATCAATTTTAGCAGGACCAGTACAGACCTTGATACAAATAACATTTTCTACTTCTGATATTTGGCTTCTGGCTCAATCTTTACTGCTACCATATGGGAGATTAACATTAGTAAACAAATAACCATGGTGCTATTATTGTTGCTATATTTCCTTCTAAATGACTATGACTGTACTGAGGATAATACTATCAGCCATTATTTCGACATCCTCAACTGTGAGTTGCTCAGGCAATTAACACAGCGTTTGCGTTAACGAAACAACGATAACGCAATCGTAACGTTAACTACATACAAAACTACTCGGGGCTCGAAATATCAATACTCTCAAACGGCTACTGGTAAAGGTTAATTGATCCAAATCATTGATATTGTCGTGGGAACATTTTAAAAGCGACAAACGGCCGACAGATGCAATCGACAATGAATTTCTTTAAAGGAACGATATATCGATTCGATCGTAAATAGCGTTCATTATCGATTTCGACGATTGTTTTTGATTAGCTGTTGTCATTTCAGCCAATAGTGATACCGCTTTGACCTTGATACGTACTGTCAGCTAGAAAAACATTTATACACTTAGCGAAGAAGTAGTAGTTACATAGTTAAAGAAGTAGTAGTTAAATCTTTTATAAATATACACATATCAACTGTCAACACATACGAAAACTTGTTACGTGAAATTGAAAGATTCCTTTCACGAATTCTTCTTAATTTCACTGTTTAATTTTGCTAAATGTTTAGGTACATCTTTGTGAAGCTTATTGTACATCAACTCTTCTAATATCTGCTAGACAGGCCTCACACAGTACAAAGTTTTTATTATTTCAATTAGGCACAATTACAAGCACTTATGAAACGTTATTGAATTTAGTTGGAATAAGAGGGACAGCCCGACATAAGATCTAAATGAATCATCATTATCATCATCATCCTGTCCTTATCCCAACTTATTTGGAGTCAGCGCAGAATGTATTTTTCTTCCATACATCTATTAGCCATCATCTCATAGTCACCCTCTTTCTAATCATAACATCTTTTACACTATCCATCCATCGTTTCTTTGGTCTTCCTCTACTCTTATAACCATCTACATTCATACTCAAAACTTTCCTCACGACGTGTTCCTCATTCCTCCGCATCACATGCCCATACCATGATTACCGGTATCCATCGAATTTCTCAGTCACCAGCGCCACAAGATCTAAATTAATGTGGCAAAATGAACTAACAAGAAATGTACTGGATTTGAGATTTTTGACATATTCCTTCATAAGCAGCGCCGTCATCCACATTCATTTAGAGCCATGTCAGACTGTAATGCCCGCCGTAACTATGGAACCGAGTTGACCACTTACAGCATACCAATAACCGATCTCAGTCCAAAAACTCTGGATTGATGTAGAGCACAAAACCCACCATCAAGTTTTATTGCAGCAAGTGATAGCTTAATTCGTAAACCTTGCACAATACTTACTGCAGGTGTCTAGTTTGAAAGTCGGTTGCAGAAGTCAACTTGTGCAGGAAAACTTGCTATAATTGGGCCGTCTTGAATTGAGTCGTCGGGCCATTAATTCAGTCTCACCGATAATTCAGCCCTCATCAAGCTGACTCTCCTCCTAGCCCTCCGCACGCAACGCCCTAAGCCGAGGTCCGAGTCCCACTAGGGGTCGCCCTTTATACTGTTGTTGCAGGTAGTCATGATGTTAGTGTAGTATAAGTAGTTAGCTTAGATTGAGTATTTTACTTCCCTGACGTTAGCTGGAGACCCTTCAAGTCTCGCCAATAAGTGCCCGGTTATGTAGAAACGTTCCGCAACGAAAATCTACAGCAATGCAATAGAAAAAAAGTCATCAATTTTTGTTGTCTTTGTCTTGCTCGCACTCGTTAGGATTACGGAGCGCTAGTGATGTAGGTTTTACTAATAGCCCGATTTGGCGCCCTGGGTTTTTATTATTATTTATAGGCTCACGTTTGACCACTATCTCACCATCGTAAGTGAAGATACAGTCGTCGATAGTGCACGCTTGTCTAGAAGTACCTATTCACTCGAAATTTAAAAACTCCAAGGTTATAGCTATCGGGAAACACAGACTCTGGCAGGGAGTTCCACACCTTAGCTGTACCAACAAACGAAGATCCACATATTTTATAAAGTTATACATTTGCAGTATGAGCTGACCTCGCATTGCTTTCCGTAAAATGTAAAATTTGTTCACTTGACAGATTTGCTGGGGAGTTTGTTGCGCCATTCCTTCTTCACAGCATAAACACTAGGAAGCGGTGAAGGTCGGGCATTTCTGTGGGCTGTCTTTTGTAACATTGACTTTCAAAAAGAACTAAGTTATTCTAGTTTATTTTATACTGGAAATGAATAACTTGATATGTAGCCGTGCATACACTTAATATTTTGACGGAAATTGTATCGAAGTAACATCAAAAACTTAAATCAATCTAGAAATTTTGAGATCGTTTATTGGTTTCATTGCTGACGGTCACTGGCCTGACAAGTTGGATTATTATTCCGACATCTTTGTCGTCATAGACTCGTCTGTTTACGACAAGCTGCAACGTCTCCAGCGGAGTAATTGCGTCATACTTAGCGTTGCCAGATCCGTTTTTCAGAATACAAGGACTTAAATGAAAACAAAGCGAGACTGCGACAAAAAAGTCGGAACGTAGAAGAAAAGCATAACAATGGTTGAAATACTTTCATTCTAATAAGACTCCCTAAACAAAATCACTAACAAATTCAATGAAATCATTATTTTTAAATTACGGCGCCAATATCACCTACTTAGGTTCTTCTCTCGTGTCAGCACGAGCTATACGAAAATAGCTCATACTGTAGTATAAAGATTAGCCAGTCAGCAAGGTTGGTAGCGGGGCTGACTGCCCAGGGTGCGACAGACGTACTTAAGTATCGTCACGCGTGGAGGCTCTTTTCATGCACTAGGTGAAATAGCAGGAATTTAGGCGTCCCTCACAGGGTGCTGGTGGGTCCTGAGAGGGCTGTAAAACGGGACGTACCGCCAAAAGCGGGCATCTGCCAGACACCAGATGCCAGACACTGGGCATCAGTGGCGAAGGGTGAATTTTCTTAAAAGGGAAGCCGGACCAATTGTTTGTTTAAGGCGAGCTGAACCCTGGCGAGGTAGGTTTTGCTTGTTTTAGAACTCATTTTTGATAGGCAAATTAAAACATTTAGAACCCAAAATAAATTTATATTTTAGGATACATTCCTTTTCTATACCATGTACCCGTTCAATACACGATGCAATATAGTTTTCTCGATAGAAAAAAATACTGAAGTTACTTCGATTTGCAGTTTTTTTACAAGCAAAATTTCATTTTAAACAAGTACTTACTATAATACATTTTTATAATTAATATTAATTTATAGGTAATTAATTTTGGAATCGATTCTACCCGATCGTTTTTTTTATTACATTTATATATTTTTTATCGATTTTTTAAAGTGATTTTCGGCCCGCGCGTCGTCGCTTACCCGATTGCCGTCGCTTACCCGATTACCGCGCCAGGGTTCAGCTCGCCTTAAATGGTAATTGAAAATAATAGATACTAGTATTTGCCATATTTCGAAAGGGAAGCCGATAGGAATCGAGTTGTATGGAGCCTTCGCCACTGCTGGGCATACTCGTAATCGGAAATGCTCTGCACTTTTTCCCAACCATTTGACCCCACCATTTATACCACAGACGCAGTATTACCAGGATATTGTTTAGTAACCGTGTTCGACACTGCGTTCATGGGTATTAGCCATTTGGCAGCTATATTGGCAATCGGTAAAATCATACTCGGAACGCTTCCGATTTCCGATTGCGCACAACACGATTAGGTTGCCCCTGATTGAGAACGTTTCGATACGAGTAAGTCAGTTTTCGAACGATTCGATTTGTTATCTCGTTTCCTCTCGTTACGAGAATCGTAGACAGCAATAGGGTATTTAACTATTATTTTTTTTAGTTAGAAATCTCGAAACTATTACAAAAATAATGAGCAACAGTGAAATAACCAATGAAATATTTAATAAAACGTCCAAGTTATTTAAAATTGTTCACAAGACAGAGACAACACTACTACCGTGTAGGGTTACCAGATCAAATAATGAGATTTCCTGACAATGTCCCTGACCTTTCAGTATATTTCCTGTCATTTTTTCTAAACATTGTATGTGGTATGTGAAGACAAAGAGGTTTTAGAAATATGCGCAGAATGACTAATACTTTAATATTTTTGTAAGTATTAATTACTAATACATTCACCTTTCAATTTCAAAAAATTCTGTTCGGTGCACACCACGGTACATACAACAGTAAAATTCCTGTCATCTGGTAACCCTACTACCGTATGACGTCATACCTTAAAAACTTCATAGTGACTTGACATCACTCTGTACAATATCCGTTTCGCGTGACAAAGACAAAAATAATCTCCTCAACAAACTTCGAAAGCCTGTATCTCCTCTATTTTTTTTTAGTTTTTATTTATTTTTCACACACCACACGGTATTTTTATACACTTTCTACAAAATAATACCTACTAAATTATTGTACAGACGCCAAGCACATCAAGCTACCTGAAACTGTAAAATTTTCCCAATCAACCTTGAATATAATGCCTTTGCGGTAAAGTTGAAAATCTATTAATTTGACAGATTGTAGTAGCTCGATGTGCATCTGTCTGTACATCAATCCAGAAATTTTGGACCGAGATAGGTTATTGTTATTGGTTTCGGCCCTAAGTCTACTAAGGACGGCTTAAATTTTCTTAGGGCAAAAATAGTTATGGCAGACAAATATTAATTCCTAGTTCGGATATTAATGTAATGTTATTTACGTGTATAATGCCACCCACGTCACAGGGGACCAATTCTACTAACAGCATCATTGATCAATCGCAACCGAACCAAAGCCGAACCGTTCATTCAGATAATTTTCGTTTTCAAAACCTGTCAAATTGTTTGACACAAAAACAATTTTTACAGTTTTTGTAAACAAAAACTCACTGACGGTTGTGGTTCGTTTGCGTTTCCCAACAATTTTGTTAGTCGAATTGTCCCTCAGCTCCACAAGGCATACTAACAACGTGGGGGTTACAGATTCAACATAATTGAAGTTATAAACATAAGGTCAAATATTCACAAACAACACTCCAGCGACCCTTTTACTGTGGAAACGCACAGCTTTTAAGACCAGTCGCACATTATCAGGAAAATTCAATCAAAAAATTAATGACGCTCGCCGGAGTTCACTCTGCTCATACATTTTCTATATTGTTTTCACGATAAGAAGATTAAAATGACACATGTCAATAGGAGTTGCTAGACATGTGACTGTAGTCGATTCAACTATCGATAAAATTTGTAAAATTTCAGCGAGAATTTGACAAATTATTGTAATGTGATTTTATGTACATTTCAAATACTTGTGATTTAAGTAATTAGGATTAAGTCAATTAGCATGCATATCTTCAACAACAGACGATTACGTGCTGATGTGATAATGAATCCAGCAGGTATGGGATGAGTGAAAATAAATGTTTATTTACTTATCACCAATAATAAGCCCAGTAGCCGGGTCGCGAAAAAGAGGTTTATCTTGCGAAAGGTTCGTCGGTCCTGAATTTTGGATGTGTTATGTTAGGTGTTTTTATGAAAAGCCCACAAACAGACACACAGACAGAGAGAGAAATAGACAGCCAAACAGAAATACAGACATGGGCTTCAAACCTATAAAATACCTCTAATTTTGAGTCGGGAATGAAAAATAAGAATTTAATTTTCTACAAAATTGATGTGAATAATTTTTGGCATAAAACCCATAAGGAGTTATTTAATAAAAACTCATTTTTGGGTTCTTTAACCCAAGATGGCAGAGCGCGCCGAGGTCACTCAAGGTACAAAATTTGTAATTTTTATAAGAACACATATCCATAACACGTATCCAAAATTTAGGACTGACCGACCTTTTGCAAGGCAACTGGGCTATAATGAGCCTTATTTTAATTATTCAATCAACTGAGCCTATCGTCTATAATTATTACGATAGTCAAAATATTCATTCTGTTGATATAAATTTATCGAAATTATTTTATCGATACGCACGTCTCTGGCAGCTGGTACCATCTGACGCAAGTTTGAAAACGCGTCGGGGTTTTTTCAAAATCATTTATGTAATATATAATTATGGCGTTAAACACATATAACTATATTGTTTCTATGTTTCTGATTTTAAAACAACCTTTTGGGTAACGCTTTACTAATATTTTAAATTGATTTAATACTTGTTGAATTAAATTGTCATACACAAGCGCCATTACAATTTATTTTCATGTCATGAACTGACATCTGCCAAATTAATCAACTTACCGTGAAAGCAATATACTACATTTTTGCACACTGTCAGAATTTGCCAAATCCGGCAGCCTGCTGGCTCTAGTACAAAATGTATGCGCAGAGGGTTTTCGCGCACGCGTCAGATATTGCGGCCGAGCTAATACGATTCTGTGATTGGTTGCCTTTATTTTCGCAACATAAAGGCAACCAATCACAGAGCCGATTCAACGCCGTGCGTTCTAGCACACTGTGACTCCTTATAGTAGCGTCGGACTGGGCCTAAGGGGCCTGGATGGCATTATGAGTTTGAGGACAACCCGCTCGCCTAGGATCAGCGCAGATCGTACTTTCATGTCAACGAACAAACCAAATGATAGTATTAATCAGATAGGCAAGAGTTTTTGGAGGAACGGACGAACTTCGGCCGAATATTCGGTGAAGATAAAAAGTTCGGCCGAACTTCGGTAATTTAACCGCGCTTTCTCGAGAGCAACACGTCGAGTCTGGTTTACGCGCTCACTTGAATTTTTGGTGCGTATACCCTGCCCACAGTCCGAGCAACCTCCGCGTCTCTCCAGGCCGGCCGGTCATTAGCAAATACGTCATCGTCGCGACACGTGCGTTACTGTATATATTACATTAAAAAACTTACGTGATTTCAAGTGGACTAACGATGTTTTAGTTTTATTATTTTAGTCAAAACAGTTAGTTATTTTAATATTTTCTTCTATCGAATGTTCGGCATTTGAAACGAATTTCGACCAAATGCCGAAGTTCTGTTCAAACTGCCGAAGTTCGGTTAAACCAAATGTGAAACGAATTTCGAACCATCCCTAATTTTTATGAAAAAGTTCCAATTAGATAAACGAATCAAAAGTATTTTTGACCTGCGCTTGCCTCTCCCGAGCTTACCTGGTAGCGAGCAAAAGGGGGCCAGCGCAGGCTAGGGTCCGGATGGCAAACGCCACCCTTAATCTATGGACAGTCCGACACTCATAGATGCATACGCGTGATTGTTGTATACAGCCGCGAATGTCAACTGTCACTGAGCCGTATGACGTAACGATTCCGCACGCGGCCCTCAGTGATGCTAAAGAAGGTTTACTCTGACAACTTATCACTATGGCTGTAAGAATAAAAAGTAAAAATTATAATAAGTAATTAGCACTTACCAAGGAGTGGGAAATCTTTGAATGGCTCATTCTTTATGACTTCAATGCCTTCGCCGCCGCCGGTTTCGTTTTTGGAGACCTCTGCTACGCAATAGAGCTGGCCCACTTGGTACTGCGAAAAAAGAAGAGTATTAGAAGAGAGAATTCTTTGACCTATGGGGGATGTCTTGTTGTCTATGCCTATACTGCCTTATTGGTATAGTGGTTGAAGCTTGGCTGACGAGAGGAAGGTTCTGGGTTCAGAATCAAGGTCGCGCAAAGATAAAAGGGGATTTTCTAGTAGTAATGTTACCCTGGAGTTCAGATAAGGTAAGTAATGGTAAAAGTTTTATACAACTAGTAACATAATAAACACAAATTCTGAAAGTAGTTTGCTAAGAATCGGCATCTGAATTGATTTCAACCATTTTAACATATTTTTTTGACATCTTTCTCTAGTCTTTTAATTGAGATAAAGAAAATTTAGTCTTATGTCCTTGACATAAGACTGAATTTTAAATGCAGTTGTTAACAATGAAAAGTAATATTATTTTCTTGAATAAATTATATTTAAATATATACTTATGTACTAATTTTGTGCATAAATACATAAATAAAAATATCATAATAACATAACATCACGCCTGTTTCCCCGAAGGGTTGCGCAGAGGTGTATGGTACACCCTCATTTCGCCATTACGTTTAAGTCCCATGTAATAGGGGGCGAGCCTATTGCCATCAACCGGGCACAAATCCAGACTCAGGGCTGCTACTGAGAAATTCCACGTGGAAAAACTCAATAACACTGCCGGACCTGGAGATCGATCCCAGGACCTCACGCGCTAGACCAACGAAACAGTAAAAGAAAAATCGAAGGGTTTAAAATCTGAAGCCAACCTATCTGGTAATACTAACAGGCAATATCGCGTGTTTAATTATAATAATAGATACAATAACACAATAACTCATTTAATAACTATTAACAGAACAACCTACTTCATAATAACCTTCGTCTTGACATCAGACAAAGACATTGAAGTACACATTGCATTATTTACCCTCAAAGAAACATAATCAAATAATTTATAGCTAACGACTCCTTGAGTACGAAAGCGGGTTTATTAGGGTTCCGTACCATAATGGTAATAAAATAACGTTAAAAAAACGTAAAAACAGACTTCAAAAAAAAACTAAAAAGTGTAAAATAATTACCACATTATACGTTTACTTCCAAGGTACGGAACCCCCAGTGCTAAGTTCGATTCGCACTTGACCGGTTGTTTAAACGATTCCTTACAGGGCCTGATCCAGCCTATAGACTAACCGCCATTTTCAATATCCTATCTGATCCGGTTTGCCTTACTACAGATAGAAATTTGTCATTACTTCTATGAAGCTTATGTCAAATTTCTATCTCTAGTAGGCGAAACCGCCGAAGGATAGGTTATTGAAAATGGCCGTAAATAGGTTATGGGCCTGTTTCACGATATCTGAGTAGCCACTACTCACCGAATAAATTAAAAAATGGAACAGAATTTGTATGAAATTATCTGCCAAGTAATATAACGGGAACTTACTTGGAGGTGGTGAAACAGGCGCTAAGCCTCAGAACGGAGCACTTTCATATTACAAAAACCTAGCTTTACACAACACAACAACAACGCCATGACCATTGCCCTATTTACGCCACAATTGTATTCATATAATCTCCTCAGTCAGAAATCTTTAGGTGCCCTCTAAAATACCAGGAGTCTTATTGGTTTAAAAATGAGGTTTCTCATAGAAAGTATGACCGTAGCAAGCGCAGGCCAAGGGTCGGCCACAGAAATCCTCATCAAGTGACGTAACTAGGAACAGTCTTAAACGTAAGCAGATCTATGTTTCAATCCATCATTTATACAGGGTGTTAACGAATTCGTGTAATTCCTTAAAACCACATGATCTACTACTGGTGTAGATTGGCCCCGCACGGGATTTAGCTTGACTAAAAATAAAAAAAAAAAATTCTTTTTTTTCATGCGGCTTTGTTACCGATCGTATCTAAACCACCTAATAAGGATTCAGTAAAAAAATAAGTTTCTTTTTTTTTGCAGAATAATAATTTTATTTGTTTGAACATTTCGATGCCACGCATAAATTAATGAAAGTACGGCGACACGGCTGGCAGGGACGACTAACGCGATATCGCTCTTTGCAGTCAGGTAACTCAAGGATATAAAAATACTCAGAAACTGAAAACCAAACAAAAATTTGGTTTTTTTTTTTGTTTATTTTCGCAAATTCCCATTTAGGGTTAATCTGTGTCACCAGTAGATCACGCGGTTTGAAGGAATTACACGATTTCGTTAACACCCTGTATAGTGACATTTGCTTGGCTTATTGCCAAAGGCTCTTTTCATTATAGGAAGGAGTAGAAGTATGAAATTAAGCACCGTAGCCGACCGTAGGTGCGTCAACTTCTTTATCAATGATAAGACAAACTTGTGTTTTAACGTGGGGCGACTCATCGGTCCCCTTATCTTCTAGTCTGATGCAGAATATAAAGAATGTGCAGTTGGCTTTTTAATAACTTTTGTAGGTACTATTATTTATCTTCAAGGTTAGTCGGAAAGGGGGTACTCATCTGCAGGCCACTTAAAGTATCACTGATGACGGTAGTAAAGCGTGATAAAATTTAAAAATTCGATCATTTTTATCTTAGTTTTTTCAAAATTTCTTCGTCCCTACTTTAGTTACGAATTCAGAAAATGGAGCTTCTAATTCGTGACCCCAAATAATTATGACCTAAAATGTAAACATATGGTCATAGCTGAGGATAGATCATTTTTGGCATATTTTTTAAGTCATTTTTGAACAGCTATTTCTCTTAAACTTTTGACGTTTGGGGAAAGTGGTAGAACAAAAGTTCCTCATTGTTATGGGTACTTTAACACCTTTCGGATTAGAATCCCCTTTCTGACTAACCTTGTATAAACCGATGCCTCCCACGTAAGTTGTTGTAAGCCACAAATTGCATTTTTGTATATTTCACGTAAAACTAATTGTATGTATAAATATATACCTAGGTTTTTATGTATTATACAGGGCGTCCCACGACTTTGCCACATGGAGGGGAAGTACCTTAAATACTGTAGATAGAAAAATTTACTGAATGAAGACTTCATTTTTATTTTAAAAACAATACGAACTGCATTCAAAGAATTTTAAATAATCACTTGTCTGAACCGGGAATCGAACTCGCTAAATGTGAAATAAATAAAAACTGTAATTTTATTGTACTAATCGTAAGGCTCGATCAGACACATTTATTTCTTCTCAATAACATAGCATCTAAAATAAAAGAAACACCATGAAATTTAACATTTAATTTAAAATTTTGTTCAGAATAATGAATAGCATTTTCTCTATGTCGTGCTTATATCAACTGACTTTATGTACTAATTTCTGCTTGATTACGGTTTCGAAACATTATTTCAAATGTTAACCATGAATTAATAAAGAATTCAACGGTAAGCGAGATTATCAAAAGAGTTATAATTTGTACACAATAGGAAGAGACACATTTAATAAATTAAATTGTTTGTAAGTTGCACAGATAAACGTGTCTTATTATTTCAAATAAATGTTAAAGGGGAATGCCAAGATCCGGCCAATACAAAGTATTAAGAACAGACATGCCGTAATTTTGATAATTCGCGTTTATGTTTTGTAAGATTTATGCAATATAAATAAAGTCTGTGGAAGTACACCGTCGGATATTCATTTTAAATAGTATTTTATTGTTTTGGTTAGTAAGTTTCAACGCTTTTTTTATCTACAACTGTAAATAGAAATGTTGCACAGTATAAAAATATAATTATATCGATACTAAAATTACATTTATAAATCGATTACAATCATGAAACAATATGTAATCTTCTTCTTATATATAAAAATGAATCGCAAAATGTGTTGGTAAGCGCATAACTCAACAACGCCTGGACCGATTTCGCTAATTTTTTTTTTGTTTTGTTCGTAATTGACAGGAGAAGGTTCTTATGAAAGAAAATTTTGATATTTAAAAAAAAAAAAAAATATCTGTATATCCATATTCTTAATCTGTTTAGGTAGTAGGTAGGTAGTAGGTAGTAGGTAGGTAGTAGGTAGGTAGTAGGTAGGTAGTAGGTAGGTAGTAGGTAGGTAGTAGGTAGGTAGTAGGTAGGTAGTAGGTAGGTAGTAGGTAGGTAGTAGGTAGGTAGTAGGTAGGTAGTAGGTAGGTAGTAGGTAGGTAATAAGTAGGAAAAAGGGCATTGCAACGCATGCCGGGAACAGCTAGTTGTAAATAATTATATCATAATAATATCATGTTATTTAGGTAAATAAGTATTTATTTTTTATTCACGTTTTCTTGTTTGAGAAATGTGTTAAGTGAATTGTGCTCTTCCATTAATAGCTACAAATTATAGTACTAAGCTTTATTAGTAATAAGCTATTACGAATAATCCTAGTAACCACTTTATCACAACAGGTTTGTCACTATTCTTGTGATTTAACTTATGGCTACTTTTCTTGTACGAAACACAATAAATAACATAATATTTTATTAAGGGCCGATTTTTCAATCCTCAGATAAACAGACAAATAGCATTTATTCAACAGATAACAAAAAAATGATTTTTTCAATCGTCAGATAGGCTTTATTTGACGAATAATTTGACTACCTGAGGAATAACTTTATCTTTCTCTTTGACGGCCAGATAACCGCTTATTCATTAGATAGTTTTATTCGATGACTGATGACGTAAACAAAAAATATAATTTTACTAGACAATTCTTGGGTTTGCGTTTTCATCAAAGTAAAATGGATGTATATTATTTGATAGCACTGATGACCTAGCAATAATTTGAGGAAGAAGCTCTGATAAATGAATTCATAAATCCAGGAAGGAAAGTAAGAATTGTCACATCCAGGCTCAATAATTTTCCGCCGGAGATCGCGCGACTTTCTCCGGCCACCCTATTGTCTGGCCTGCGGGTGGCGGGTTATTAGACCTGACGCCCGACCAGTAACAGGCCCGAGAAGGCGGCGCGCAGTGTTCCGTGCGCGCCTCTCAGGAGAACGTGGGACGAAGCCCCACAGAAGGAGAGGTCCGCCAGGGGCTGGCGGACCGAGGCCTGCCGGGGTTGAGGTGCATGCAGCTGCGAATCCCACGACCCCGGCCATAGGTCAGGAGAAGGCATACAGTGGTTTTTTAGCTGGTAAGAGTCATAACTAGGGTTTCTGCTCGAGAATTCTCGAGTCGAGAAATGTCGAGAAATCATGCCAACTTCGAGACGAGAAATAATGCCTCGAGAATTCGAGAACTCGAGAAATTAAAGATTTTCTTTTATTACTATAAAAATTGGCTTACTAGTTACGTAATCTTTGCATTATGGCTTCTGATCGTTCTCCTTACGAGGAACGAGTAAGCGAGGCAAGCGAACAGACGCATAATAAACCTACAACTCCAAGTACTCTTATTATAGTGTGACATAAAACGTCAAATAAAAAAACTGTAAGATAAACTGCGTTCATCTATTGTTGGGTTTGACGACTAGATAACTATCCAAACAATAAGTAAGGTTGTAAATTGACCACTAGATGGGGTCTGTTTTTAAAGCCCAGCTAAATATATTTTTCTCGCCTTAAACTTTACATCTTTTTGCAGTTATGCCCCAAGTTTAAAAGAAAATCTCCTGTGGTATATGCAATGATTTTAAAATGAACCATTTCATACTCATAAAATTTTAATCACAACATTTTCTCATTGTTATTTTTAATCGTAGCAACAACACAATAAAACTATTAAAACAAAATAAGTAGGATTTTAATTGTAATTTTTGATATTGGACGGTAAAGTTTATTTTACATCTGAAAAAAAAAATCTAGGCTAACGTACCTATTTGTGATGTAAATGAATGGGTTCTATCTAGAGCAGTGTTGATTATTTCACAAAGGTATATATCATAGTGCCCTTGTTAAAATTATATCTCATGTTAAACTCTTTATCTGTGAACATTTCGGATGGATTTCTTCGATGCCTTTTTATTGGTACTGATATATTTGAAATAGCCTCCAGCTCTTCCAAATCAGACTCCGATGAACTACTCGAGTCCATTTCGCTGGGAGTCCAAAACTCGCTATCCAAAATAAAATACTAATAATAAAACTCTAAATACTCTTGTATTGATATAAAACGTATATATATATATGATATAAAACGACAAAATAAAACCCTGGAACCGATTAACGCCCCAAATTGGTCAGTCAAGTTAACTGAAGTTTGAACTAAGATCATTTTTTGTCTGGGGTGTCCAGAAACGCAATGTGTCAGTTTATCGAACCAACAGAGGTAGAATAGATAAACTACGGTTAGGAGTACCTCAGGCTGAGATCTATAAACCCAACTTGGACTTTGCTCAGACATTACTTTAGACTTATGACAAAGTCAGTATTTATAGAGCCGTCTTTGAATTCATCTGAGTGCATGCTTAGCAAATGCTTAGCAAAGTCTAAGTTCACAAGATCGACGACTTAGCAAATACTTAGGCCACTATTATCCTAACAAAAAATAATGGTACAAACTTTACTTTGCCATCGTTATATTTACACAACTTTTTAACTTTGTAGTATTATTAAGTGACCAGACTCAACTCAGTAATACCAGATTAGAAAAGATTTCCTTGATGTTGATAACTAATTCTGAATTAGTTAAGATATGTAAAAACAATTAGGTATTATTACATCACATAAAAAAGTTTTTCGTAGTTTAAAATGTGAAAAATGAATTAAAAGTTACTTTTTTTCGACAAATTGCAGATGTCAAAACGATGCGATCCGTTTCAATGAATATAATATTGTGATCGTTTATAAAAAAAAAACACTTATAAGCATGCCAATTTCTGCTTATTCTTATAATAATAATACATAGAAGAAGTATGAGCATAGTTCTAGATTATTTACATGTTATTATTGTTAAACATTTATAAAGAAAAATCAAGAATGTAATGCTTGAAACGAAACATTAACTTGTATTTTGACATCGACCGTCTTAGCGTATGCTTAGCCTAAGCTCAGCATGGTCTCAACGTGATACGTCTATAAATTCCAAATCTAAGATTATGCTAAGCATACACTTAGCAAAGTATTACGTAAGTAAAGTCTGAGCAAAGTCTAAGCTAAGTCCAAGTTGGATCTATAGATCTCAGCCTCAGACACCGGAAAAATAAGTTACCTGAAGTTTAAACTAAGATTATCTTCTGACTGGGAGTCCAGAAACGCAATGTGTCAGTTTATCGAACCAACAGAGGTAGAATAGATAAACTACGGTTAGGAGTACCTCAGACACCGGAAAAATAAGTTATCCGAAGTTTGAACTAGGATTATCTTCTGACTGGGGTGTCCAGAATCGCAATGCGTCAGTTTATCGAAATAATAGCGCTTTCGAACAGATAAACTACGTTCAAGAGTACTCCAGAAAACGGGCGGAAGCTGATTTTTTAAGGTTTTTAAAAATTTCTCGAAAGACCCGAGAAACCCGAGAAATCGGGCTCGAGAATTCTCGAGACCCGAGAAAAATAATATGTCGAGAAAACAGAAACCCTAGTCATAACCCTACTTAGATACATTACCTTTCGCCTTCCCCTGGCGGAGGGGATCAATGAGGATAAAGGCATGATAAAAAGAAAAACATGCCCAGTCATTTTACAGTCTGTGCAATATTTACTTATAGATAGGTAATGGTAGAGGATAAAATCAAGCATCAAACACAAAGATAAGTTTTCAATCGTTTATTATACAAAAATTACTGCGATATGGGTTCATGGGTACATAACAGAGCTGTAGTAATTGATAGTGTAAATCTTCCTAGCGAACTATGTTGGGATCATCTGCCAGTCTGACCGGATGCAGTCGAATACCAGTATTATACATGAAGCGACTGTCTATCTGACCTCCATCACCCAGTTAGTAGATAACACGATAGCTCTTGGTAGAACTGGTAGTCAGACTTTCGGGCTTCGGTTCTGTACATTTCCTGTCTGCATAGAGGACTTTTTTGGTACTTTTTTCAATTCCCTCGTACTTAAGTTTTAATGTATTCCATGAAAGGACACAGGTTGCGATTCCACCTGAATTAAATGAGCTCTCAGTTTTCCTCCATGCAGATTCTTTGTCTTTATTCATCACCACATCGGTCGGTCTTCTTATTTCTTCGGTTTTCTTATAACGTGTTTGTATTTATCGATTAAACTTACGAGGAATTGAATTACAGCACTATTAAAATTCGCCGAACGCTCTCTTTTTTTGATTCCATTATAAGAAACATGTAAATATTAATATTGATTTACAATCAAAATATTTATCACGACATGACTGAAAGATAGTCTGACAGTGTCACTTTTGCTATACAGGTTATTAATGTACTCTAGACTCTGTGCATGTAATTGAAATAGTCGGTCCTGCTCTAACGTTCGTTTATGCCATATATTTATTTCACCTCCCTGAAGTTAGCGTTACTAAAGTCAATGAAATCGGCCAGATAGTAATTCGTGAGATAAATCGCAATTGAAAAATTGACAAACAATTATCAGGCGGATAAACAGCCAAATAACTTTATTCGTCAGGTAGTTATCAGGCATTTTATCTTAGGATTGAAAAATCGGCCCTAAGCTGAGTAAGTATAGGTACCAAAGGCATTCAGTAGTGTTAGTTAACATATTTAATTAATCTCTTTGATTTATACTAATTTTAAATTAATGTTTTGTAATATTATGAAATAATTTACAAAGCTATTATTACTATATATTACTATCAACTATTTATTTTGCGAAATAAGTATATTTCTTTTTTTTATTTTATATTCCCTTCGATTTTATACATACTTGATAATCGATTACGTTTAAAATCGAATATTGTTATAATTTTATTTTAATGGCGACAACCATGGACGTACAAAAAAGATCGGACGGAACTCCCGCTAAGACAAAACTGTGTCCCGTAATGGCGGCGACTATCTAAGTGTGAATGAATTTAGGGTTGTCATGTTAGCCAAATTTACCCATTTTATTTTAAGACAAACAGGTTGGCAGACAAATTTCTTGGAAATGTCGGCAGAATTATACCGTGCCATTTGAAAAGGTTAATGGTAAGAACCAAATCTCCCTATGAAAATATCTGCAAAATAAATGCCATGTTAGCTTAGATTGTTAATTTACATTTTGAGGTACTGCATATGTAACAACACACCGGAGTCCTCCTTTAGTTGTATTATATATCTCGTTAGCTTCAAAATGTAGACTGCAAATGACACTGTATTTGTTTGGAATTCAATCGTTTTCACCGTTACAATTTCTAATTTTTTTAATCCAATCATTTCTCCATACTTCATTTTCTTTAGGAAATCTAGTAAAAAAATATTTATATAAAATACCTAGTAATAAATAAATTGAATTGAACAAAAAACTATAAATTTCCCATATTTAGGGTAATTTGCACACGTGAATATTGACAACACTGACATTGTGATGGATTCTTTTCTTCGGTGAATAAAAATTGATTTTAACGTA
This sequence comes from Amphipyra tragopoginis, assembly GCA_905220435.1. Classification (NCBI taxonomy): domain Eukaryota; kingdom Metazoa; phylum Arthropoda; class Insecta; order Lepidoptera; family Noctuidae; genus Amphipyra; species Amphipyra tragopoginis. Next base: position 22,960,720 of record HG992012.1, on the reverse strand, counting down.
TACAATTGGGAATTAAGTGATTGAATTATTCATTTACCTATGAAACGTAATTCCTTGATTTTTTTTCTGCCGATTACTACGGTTTCTACACCATTTCACCACACAAGATATGCTGTATTTTAATTTTTTTTTGCCGCTTTTGTGTGTAGACTCTGTTGACGTTTACGCGGTAATGACTGGCTATTTCTGAATGTGTGCGTGCCAGCCTGTACGTACAGCAAGCTGACTGACTTTGAGTGACACAGTTTTTTGTTAGCGAAAATCTGTCCGACCTTTTTTATACGTCCATGGCGACAACACCTTTGTCACAATTAAAATGACTTCCACTTTTTTCTTACGATTATTGCCAAAAATAAGTAGGTATCTGTATCGAAGTAAGTACCTAACCATATTATGTATAATATTCCTATCGTGAATACAATATTATGGATTTTTGTAAAATAAAATACTTTGTTTGGCATTCATGTTTTATCATCGTTGCCATGGCAACGTCAATATACGACAAATTCCAAACACATTCCAAATAATAAAATATTTATTTTGCTTTGGTTTTGGTTTGGTTATTTAGGTATTATTCTGACCAAAAATGGTTTAGTTTTGTTATTTACATAATTGAATGCTTTAATCAAACAATATTATTAAGATTTTTACAAAAACATTGAAGGTCTACCAGTACGACAAGGATTAAAAAAATTATTCATGAAAATGTCGACGGAGTATAAAGAAAATGTTAGTTCGATTTTCGAATTTCCATTCTTCTCCAGGTTAAAAATCTACTATTAAGGTCAACTTTACCGACCTATAACTTTTCTTGGTGCACTTCCAGCGGAAATGTTGTTATTGTAATACATTCTACAATATTTGCCCTTTTTAATAAGATATTTTTCATCCTTGTTCTATCTGGCCGAGTCGTAAAAGAAATCTTGGCATTCCCCTTTCATGATGTTCCTTTTATTTTAGATGCTATGTTATTGAGAAGAAATAAATGTATCTGATCGAGCCTTTCGATTAGTACAATAAAATTACAGTTTTTTTTTATTTCACATTTAGCGGGTTCGATACCCGGTTCAGACAGGTGATTATTTAAAATTCTTTGAATGCAGTTCGTATTGTTTTTAAAATAAAAATGAAGTCTTCATTCAGTAATTTTTTCTATCTACAGTATTTAAGGTACTTCCCCTCCATGTGGCAAAGTCGTGGGACGCCCTGTATATAGTTTTTCGGTATTTTTATGTTTGGAACAGATACATCAGGACATAAAATTAGACAATTTTACGTGAAAAAACACAAAAATGCAATTTGTGGCTTACAACAACTTACGTGGGAGGCATCGAAACAATAATCACGTAAAATACTTATCAAAAAGCAAAAGATTTTTATTTGGGGACCATCTTTCATATCCGTAACAACAGAGTATAAAATGTCCACATTTTGCAAAGTACTCATTTTAAGAAGTGCCCGTTATGAGAAGTGCAACTATTGCGAAATGCACATTTTACGGCGAGTGCGCATTTTGCAAAGTGCAGGTGCACATTCCGCGGGAGACCCTTACTAAACACGCTTTTTCTGGATATTTAGGAGTCGCCTTTCAGTGTAACCAGATGCGGCAGAATATAATTTTACACGGAGCGACGGCTATCTAACATAGCAACTCCAGTTAAAGGGGAAAATCTACAAGTCCGTGATAAGACCTGTCGTACTGTATGAATCGGAATGTTGGGCCGTGAAGAAGACGGATGAAAAAAGATTGCATGTAGCGGAGATGAGAATGTTCAGATGGATGTGTGGAGTAACCAGAATGGATAAGGTCAGGAATGAGTATATTAGAGGAAGTTTGAAAGTAGCGCCCGTGACAGAAAAGTTGAAAGAGAACCGATTGTCTTGGTATGGACATGTGAAGAGGAGAGATGAAACGCATGTGACGAAACGTGTTATGAATATAAATGTGGATGGATGGAGAGGAAGAAGGAGGCAAAAGAAAAGATGGATGGATTGTGTGAAGAATGATATTAAAGAGAAGGGAGTCAGTGATATCATGACGGTTGACAGGACGGAATGGAAGAAGAAAACGTGTTGCGCCGACCCCAAGTAACATAGGATTAGGGCAGGAAGATGATGATGATAATGACTGCTATCTAACATCCGCAACTCAACTGCTACTGAACACTGATTTTAGACCGTTTGTCAGACCTGCGGCCGTCTGACTACCCGAACTTACTAACTGCTTAGCCTTTTCCCAACTATGTTGAGATCAGCTTCCAGTCAAACCAGATGCAGCTGAATACCAGTATTTTACACGGAGCTACTGCCATCAGACCTCCGCAACCCAGATACTAGGCATTGCCGGTATATTACGGTTAGACCGGTTGTCAGACTTTCGGGTCTCTGATTACTCGTAACGACTGTCGTAGGTATTTGTATGACACCCGGGACCGACGGTTTAACGTGCTCTCCGAGGCACGGAGGGGTTTCAATGTGTAACGAACGGTCACCCATCCACGGACTGACTGCGGCAAGCGTAGCTTAACCTCGCAAATCGTATGATCAGCGCGGTCGACTACCCTAACGATCGTCATAAATATCTGTACGATACCTTGGACCGAAGGTTTAACGTAGTGTAAGAGCGGTTACGCACTGCGTCCGATCCGAATCCGTGAAAATACGTTCCGAAGTAGTCATAGAACTATTTGTATGGTAGTTTACACACTAGATCTGACTTCCGTCTTCCGTCATCCGATTTCTGTCCGTCATCCGTGAGTCTCCAATTCGGAAGAAATATTGACCGACCGAAGTAGCCGTAGTTCAGTTTGTATGAACGCTTTCGCGTTACCTCGAAATTCAAATCAGACATATGCTAAAGATGGCCCCCGAATTGCTTGGATTTGGATCAGAGATCGGATTAGTGCGTAAGCTATATCCGAATTCAGTCCGAGATTTTTAGACTCTAGATCCGTATTTTCAAGAATTCGGGTCGGATGCAGTGCGAAAGGCAATTTCCGAATTCGGTCCGAGTTTTTTTATATCCGTATTTTCACCGATCTGGATTGGATGCAGTGCGTACCTAATCGCTCTAAGGCTGAGCATCCACCAGAGATGTGCTAAGCTGCGTATCGAGGAATGTGTTTAGTAAGCACCAATAGAATCACTTCATTTACCTAGCTTCGCTCTGCGCAGCTCTGGTAGATATGGGCTTAGCGGAGCGAGGTTTTTGTTCATACAAAACAAGCGAGAAATGCGAGCGAGGGATGTGTTGCGAGGAATGTGTTACGAGGAATGTGTTGCTAGGAATGTGTGCAAGGATTTGAAAATATGCGCCTACCAGTCAGTCAATAGATGGTGTTTGGAAGAGGTACATGATCATTTGTACACATTAGACATTCCTCGCACAACTCTGGTGGAAAGGGTCACACCGTTTCACATCCTCGCTACACATTTTCCTCGCACAGCTCTGGTGGATGTCCAGCCTAAAGTACCTACTGTCCGAGGCACACAGGCTCGATTTGTTAATAATGATCACCCCTCCACGGAATGACCTCGCTAAGCGATGCTTAACGTCCCACATGAAATTTTCCAGGTGGTAACAACAATTTAGCGCCCCGCCCTCCTCGTAAATATTACATATGGAGGGATTATTTATGTGTTATTAGTATCATTAGATGTTAAGGTTACACAATTTCCTTTCACCCTTGCCCCCAAAAAGATATAATTATCATCAAGTAGGTGTGCATTGTTACGTAGGTTCACGCAGGTGTCATAGACAATATAATCTTTACAAATACTACCATAAATAAAGAATAAGGAAGACTATAATAAGTGATTAAGTAATGCCTTTTTTTTAAGTTTTGAATGTTTGGCAAGGTTACGATTACAGCAGATTTTAAAAATATAATTATTCATGTGTTTAGTAATATTTATGATAGTTACTAATGGATGAATGTTATTATTTGAAGATTTCACAGAAATAAATCTTATTCTGTATTTTTTGACTGTCTCGTTGGTCTTGTGGTCGCAAGCGCGATTGCTGAGCTGTCGTAGGTTCGATCCCCAGGTCGGACAAAGTATTGTTGAGTTTTTCAGTTTGGAATTTCTCAGTAGCAGCCCGGAGCGACTACGGAATTTCGACGCACAAAATATCGATAAATGCTAATACGATGCTACAAAATTGAAGGGTTATTTACAAAAACAGCATAACTGGAATTTTCATCCTTTTTATCCTAAGTGTTCTTATAGATAGTTTACAGTAATGTGAAGCATTTAAGATTAAAATAATACATAATTTAATTCATAACATATTCAAGATTAACATAAATTAAATTCAAATTTTTATCTTTATCATTGACAATGTTATGAAGCTTTTTGTCTGTATTGAAAAATTTTACGAAAAAAAAGTTATGCTGTTTTTGTAAATAACCCTTCAATTGCGATGCACGTTACTGCGATAGATCTTCACTGTATGTAGCGTTCGCCGGCCGCTAACGCGACATGCTCGCTTCGCTCGCTCGGCTCACGCGTGGGTGGTCACAGTTCAAACCTAACCTATCTGGTCGGGGTGCCCTGATTTAATCACTCCGACTTTCGCAACAACGAGCGTCGTGTTGGTAAACATTCGCGGTAACGTACATCGCGGTAATGTACTTCGCAACTATGATTTACACCCGCCCGGAGTCTGGATTTGTGCCCGGGCTAACTGCGTGAACAAGCACGTAGCGCAGAGCCACTGCACCAAACGTGTCGTCAAACTTTACTTTGTGTGAACATGCGTACGCATGCATTCAACTTTTCATATCGATAAAGCCGATGCATGCTCAGCGAATTTTATTTTATTTTATTTTATTACTTTTAAGAAGGCTTACAGACTAATAACAATAATAGGTAACAAAAATATATAGTTAAGTTGCTAATAACAAGCCTCCACAGATATTATATAAAAAAAAAAAAAGATTAACTAATGCCTAAAACTTAAAGTTACGGTTTTTTATGTTATTCTAAAATCTAAATCTTACTTTGCTACATGTGTGTTTGAGCACCACCAGCCGGTGCCTCATTCGCAAAAAATGATTTGGCCAACAGTTTTCTTGCTACGCTCGTCTTAGTGCAAAATAAGTCAATGTCATGCTCATGAGATAATTCATTAAAGCAACGAGCGCTTCTCATAAGATAAGTATTACGCCTATAATTAGTGGAGGCAGAAGGCACACTCAGCAGAGGCCTCCGACGCAACCCAATAAGGTTAGTTCGGAGTGATAATTTTGAAACGAGCTCAGAGCAGTCAATCGAGCCATTCGCTATGTTAATCAAAAAACAAATATCATTGATGAGCCGCCTGTAATCAAGTGGTAGAAAATGGTACTTCTTGCAACGGTGCTCGTAATCTATAGATACTTGGTGCGCCTTGTAATCAAGATATCTTAGAAACTTTTTCTGGATACCCTCAATACGCAACTTATAGGTCTCATATTGAGGGTTCCAGACTTGAGATGCATACTCCAAGTGACTGCGTACGAACGAGCAATATAAAACCTTGATTGGCTTTAGAGAACGGAAACAGGCTGAGGCTCTAATTATAAATCCTAATGCTTTTGCAGCCTTTTTTACAATACCCTCGATGTGTTGATCAAATAGTAATTTGCTATCTTGTATAATGCCTAAATCCCTGATACTGTTAACTTTACATAAGGTGTGTTGGTTGAGAGTATAGGTTGAATTCACCGTAGACTTCTGACGCGTGAAGGTCATATGAAAGCATTTAGATACGTTTAGCTGAAGCAGATTACGTGCACAATATTCCTCAAATCTATTAAGATCAGCTTGCAACTGGTGAGTATCGGAGATGCCACGTATAACTTTATGAACCTTCATGTCGTCAGCGTATAGTAACACGTAAGAATGCTTAAAGCAGTTTATTACGTCAGCAATAAACAGATTGAAAAGAAGAGTCCCCAATACTGAACCCTGCGGCACACCTGAGGGAACCGAAGTCCAACCCGAAGTGTACCCCTGGAGAACCACAGCCTGACTACGATTCTCAATATAAGACGAAAACCATCTATACAGGTCCCCGTGTATTCCAGCCCTAAGCAACTTTTCCAGAAGCAGCCGATGGTCAATACGGTCGAAGCACTTGCTGTAGTCGGTGTAGATGACGTCCACCTGCGCACGCTGTTCCATACCCCCCGATATAAACTCATGCGATAACACCAAGTTAGACGGAGTGGATCGTTTTTTGATAAATCCGTGTTGTTCATCCCCGAAGTTACCTTTCATTGCAGCGTATACATTATCATACACAATACGCTCAAGGACCTTTGAAAATAGACATAACTTAGATATTGGGCGATAGTTCGTAATGTCAGACTTGTTACCTTTTTTGTGAACCGGGGTAATAAATGCTGATTTCCATATTTTAGGAACTATACCTTCAGATATGGAACGACTGAATAATATACACACTGGGGTAACCAAACTATCAGCGCATTGCACTATAAATTCTGGAGGTATGAGGTCCGGACCACCAGATTTAGAAAGGTCCAAGGACTTAAGTAACTTCAATACTCGGGAATGTGTTATTTCCACCGTGCTGATAAATGCAACAGTATCAACACTACTGGTGGTGACACTACTACTAGAATCCTGCACAGATGATGTACTGGGGACTGGATCAGGTTCTTGAAAAGTGGAGTGGAAATACGTCGCAAATAGGTTACTAATATCTTCACCAGTGCACGCGGTGACGTCATTATATTGCATGAACTTAGGCACTGCATTGGAAATTCTTTTGCTTTTTATATAAGACCAGATTTTTTTTGGATTTTTGATTATCGACGACTCTATTTTATCCATGTAAATATTAAAACATGTCTTTTCTAAATTAATCGCCCTACTTCGCAACAGTGAGAAAGAATGAAAATCAGAGAGATTACCATATGTTTTGTACTTGCGATGATACCTATATTTCTCTCTCAGTACTTTTATTAGAGAGGAACTGTACCAAAGTGGATATGAAGATTTTGTAACGCATTTAAGAGGTATGTACTTGTCCCGAAGTTCATACATTTTACTGTAAAAGGCTTCAACAGCACTGTCCAACGACTCAGAATTCAAAAACTCAGTCCAGTTTATTTTGTCTAATTCAGATCTAATGGCCTCATAATCTCCCCTGGAATACATGAAGCGACGTGTTATATTATCTGTCAATTTATGAATTTCAACAAAATCAGCCCGAATCGATAACGGTTTATGATGTAAATCAACCGGCAAAGCTAATGGATCATGACATTCACTAACCTTCACAGAGTCATTAGAAAAAACTAAGTCCAATATCCTTCCGTTGATATTCCTCTCACCATTGTACTGAGACAAGTTAGAAGTAAGAATAGCGTCAAAAAATTCACTTAAATGTTGGCACGTAACGTTCTGCGAAATCAATTCATTGCTACCTGCACTGACTATCCAGTCTACACTACTGCCAAAGTTAAAATCTCCTAATATTATAAATTTGTCCAAAGGGTGTGTTAAAATTAAGTGTGTCATATTATCAGTAAAGTTATGTAATTGACCGTTATAAGAATTGCCAAGATTTTGGTTACAAAGATAAAGGGCGCAGATGTGCAATTTATAAGTGGTAGCCGGCCGACACCTTTTTAGAACAAGCGATACCCAAATGTCCTCAGCAGAACTACACCAATCACGTCTCTCAACTACATAATAACTACTATAATTAAATATACTACTATAATTAATGCGGATATGTGTGTTTAGCAGTGGCGAAGGCTCCATACAACTCGATTCCTATCGGCTTCCCTTTCGAAACGAGTAGTTACTGGAAATCACGCATCACACTTGAGCACGGTAAGCATTTTTTGGTCCAGCTTCCCTTTTAAGAAACTTCACCCTACGCCACTGGTGTTTAGTCTCTAAAGCTGCGACTACACTAGGTGAGCCGAGCACAAGCGGAACACGAATTCGCGTAGCGTAGACGGACTTAAGCGCAGTTCAGCTTTAACTATACAGGGTGAAATTGTAAACACTCGACAAACCGAAATGGGAAATTGTACTCATCACTATGAACAACTTTTACTATGAGAAAAAACGGGAATCGCGAAAAAAAAATCTGCTGTTCCCTACATTTTGACGAGTTATGCGAACATAAATGTAGGGAACATCAGTTTTTTTTTTCGCCATTTCCTATTTGGTCCCATAGTAAAAGTTGTTCATAGTGATGAGTATAATCTCCCATTTCGGTTTAGTGTTTACAATTTCAACCTGTATAGCATGACGTTTACACTGTACGCTATATCACAAGCCGGTCTACTATATATAGCAAGTTACTTGACGGCGATCCGTCGGCCGACGACGGACGGGATAGAAGTGAGGCGGGCGGGGACTGGAGAATCGTACGGTAAAGCTCTGAGAATGGCTCAAGTTTATCGCGTACAACAAGCCAATAGTTTATAGCATAGCTTTGTGTAAACGTGTCCAAATAAAATGTATGCTGAGCGATATCGTAGTAGCGTATATTATAGCGTATCTGAACTGCGCTTTAGTCCCACAAAGTATAAACACATCAGCATTTTAAATGAATATGCATTTTAACTACCAGATTATCATAGTTGATCAATATTATTAAGATTATACCTAATGAATAAATTATTGGTGCATTTCAAAATTGGGTCATATTTAAATTAATATGGAAATCTGATTGGATATGAGATTAAAATGCCTTATTGGTTTAGTGGTTGCAAGGGCAGCCGCCGAATGTGAGGTCATAGGTTTGAAGTCTAGGGCATGTTATACAGCTGTGGCGAGCGGCAGGGTCGTGGCCACTGTGTGACGTAGTGTCTACGTCACACAGTGTCTCCTCCATAAACTTTTAACGTGGAAATTATACACAAATGACGTCGCCTTCAAGTGAAATATTCGGGAATGCAATTTTGTTAATTTTTAGGGTTCTGTACCCAAAGGGTACAACGGGACCCTATTACTAAGACTCCGCTGTCCGTCCGTCCGTCTGTCACCAGGCTGTATCTCATGAACCGCGATAGTTAGACAGTTCAAATTTTCACAGATGATGTATTTCTGTTGCCGCTATAACAACAAATACCTACTAAAAAACAGAATAAAATAAACATTTAAGAGGGCCCCCATACAACAAACGTGATTTTTTTGCCGTTTTTATAGATAATGGTATGGAACCCTTTGTGCGCGAATCCGACTCGCACTTGGCCGGTTTTATTTTATTACTACATAAAGGTACTATTAGTACAAGAGAGCCGCTCTATGCGAAATTAGTTTGTAGGCACGGAAATCAAGCCTTTATTGGCATTCGTAATAAATATAATAGGCATGTTGACAACATCAATAAATTGCAAATCTATTTAGTCCGCCAGTTACAGTTTTGAAAAATAATGAACACGTATTTTTTCTTTTGTTAAATCTATGAATATTTGGAAAGATACAACGCATCAAAACTCGAGAGTGGGGGCTTGTGAGTTGTGACGTCAGAAGCAAGTAAAAATTGTACTTGCTTGTGACGTTTTGCCAATTTTAAAAGTGTCGTATCTTCGTCAATTTTGGTTTACGTAACGAAAGAAAAAATACGGGTCAAATATTTTTTGATAATCTAACTGACGTACTAATTAGATTTTTTCAGTCAAATACCCTATTGACTAGCTTCTGCCCGCGACAGCCTCCGCGTGTTAAGCCCACAGGAACCGTACAATGACCGAATGCATTCCTGAGGTTTTCACGCAAAGGCGACGATGGCGTGCCCGCGCCACGTCACCTTTGTATAATAGAGTATGACTGAAAAAATCTAATTAGTCCGTCAGTTAGATTATCAAAAAATATTTGACCCGTGTTTTTTTTTTCTTTTGTTACGTAAACCAAAATTGACGAAGATACGACACTTTTAAAATTGGCAAAACGTCACAAGCAAGTACAATTTTTACTTGCTTCTGACGTCACAAGCCCGACTCGAGTTTTGATGCGTTTATCTTTCCAAATACTCATAGATTTAACAAAAGAAAAAATACGTGTCCATTATTTTTCGAAACTGTAACTGGCGGATAAATAGATTTGCAATTTATTGATGTTGTCAACATGCCTATTGGAATACACAGGTGGAGAAGAAGACTTGTGTCTCCGCCTCATCACGTCAGCGCCACGTCTCCACCAGTCGCCAGCTGTATAAACCATGCCTTACACATCAAACCTATGACCTCACATTCGGCGGATGCGCTTGAAACCACTAAACCAATGAAGCATTTTAATCTTATTTCCAATCAAATTGCGATATCAATTTCAATATGACCCAATTTTGAAATGCACTCATAATTTATTCTTGGTTGGACAATATTAATAGCTTTTTCGAGTAGGACATGGTATTGTACGCATGTGATCACAAAATTGCCAGCCTAGTTCTAACGGCACGATTGGTGCGGTGGCTAAGCGGTTGGCTGCTGCGCTACGGGACGCCGCGCGGGTTCGATTCCCGCACGGAGCAAATTTGTATTATAATAATGATAATATTAACTTTATTTCAGGTGGTATAGACCCATAAAAATCTTAACTTAGTAGACATTTATTTACATTTCTATTTGCCATGACTCGCCACACCTACACAAGACTTGACCCACTGATTCTGAAAGGGACAGTCAAAACGTACAGCTATTGCGTTTAGAATGCCGTTGTTGGTCCCCCGTATACGGGCCAGCAGTGAAGCTGCTTTTTTGCCTACGTGTGGAGGTTCGCGCGTTTGAGATAATGTCTGTTAACAAATCCACGTTACCCGAGAAGTTATAACCATCGTCAGCCCATTACTGTCCCACTGTTGGGCGTGGGCCTCTTCTCAGAATAAGAAGGATTCAGGCCTTAGTTTTCCACGCTTGCCTGGTGCGTGTTGGCGGAAAGCTGGCTTCCCACGGTGCGTGGTAGCGCGCACCGGCTGTGCGTGGTATCATACGTAAAATCACGCACCGTGGGAAGCTACATTATGAGGGTGTGTGATGTGGATACGGCGCACCGCTCCGCACGCGTCCACGTTACCACGGACGAGTCTCTTCCCATGGTGTGTCGGTGCGAGCTCGTGCGTCGCGGTGCGCGATATCACGCACCGTGGGAAGCCGGTAGAATACACACACCATCGAGAACTGTTTGGAGCCCTCTCAGGTGTGCAGGTTTCCTCACAATGTTTTCTTTCACCGTTAACGCAAGTCATCATCTGCCTAGCCTTTTCCCAACTATGTTGGGGTCGGCTTCCAGTCGAACCGGATGCAGCTGAATATCAGAATCTTACATGGAGCAACTGCCTATCAGACCTCCACAACCCAGTAACTGGGTAATACGATACTCTTGGTAAGACTAGTTCACCGTTCACCGTTAACGCAAGTGTTAATCAAATTATAATTGGCACGTAAACTCGAAAAGTCAAGAGATGCAGGTCGGATAACTCAGACCCTCCTACTCAGAAGGCTAGCATTCAACCGCCAGGCTATCAATGCTCGTTTAAGTGTTATACAATACGGCCGAAGTATCTTGACGAGTCTGAAGTTAGCTGATTAGCTGCGCAGTAGACAATTTCGTTTCTAAAAGATTCATTGCGCAACTAACTTCAGACTCGCCAAGATACGTCGGCCGTATTGTACAGAGCCTTTTCCCAACTTTGTCGAGGTCAACTTCCAGTCTAATCAGATGCAGCTGAATACCAGTATTTTACACGGAGCGACTGCCATCAGACCTCCGCAACTCAGTTACTGGGCAATGCCGATATCTTAAGGTTAGACTGTTTGCCAGACTCTCGGGTTTTTGACTACCTTTAACGACTGTCATATAGGTATTCGAATGGCACTCGGGACTGACGGCGACGGCTTAACGTGCTCTCCGAGGCACGGATCACTGCTGATTAAAGAGTGGGGCAAAATAAAATCATAGTATTGGTAGGCTCCATGTGGTACCGGATGTAAAGAATAGCACTACCCTATCTGGTGGGTGTCGTAAAAGGCGACTAAGTGATTCACTAGAGGATGGGCAGCAGCGTCCTCTGAGTATTTTAACAACCATACTGCGATCGCCAATCCGCCTGCCAAGCGTGGCGATTATGGCTACTATGATTACGGTTATTGTTGAACTATAGAGTATGCACTACATTTATTACAAGTTTCACGCTTGTAAGTATAAAAGTTTTAAAGATAGAGCAGGAACAAAAACTGTCGAAAAAACGCATTTTTTTTATTTGGTGTTTTTAATATTTGCCATGATAGAAGTTATACTAACACATATTCTGTGAAAATTTCAACTGGCTGCCTATTACAGTTAAAAGACACAGGCCCTGTGATAGACATACAGACGGCCTAGGCTTAGTAATAGACTCCCACTGGCACACATTGGGAACAGAACCCTAAAAAAAAATTGTCTTGCGTCTTTCTATTCCACGAAGGCGAGACCGAGGCCTTTATGTCCTCGATATAAGGTTCAAATTGTAATAATGCACCTGCCTTAGTCAGATAGCACATCTATCAAAGCATGAAATACCAAAACCAATTTAAGCATGTTTAACAAATAATTGTCTGCAGGAGAATTACCAATATATTCTGCCACAGATAAGATATATTTGGCCATGATACAGTATGAGTAATAGGCTGAATTAAATGATTACAACACTGACTGGTTTTTGCATTGCACTTCAGATATCAGATCTTTATCTTTTCCTGTATTAAAACAAAAAAGTGTGCAGTTTTTATACAGCCTTTTCAAAAAAGTTTTTATTTTATTTTGTGTCCAACAGTCTTGGCTGTTTGGTGTGATACCTTTGCCTGTACCAGAATGAGGTAGAAGAAAATTTGGTTGAACATAGCCATAGGTACCAAAGTACTTTTTTATTCTATTAAACACCTTTAAACAGAATGGTCTTTATAAATTGACTAATACATACATAACATCTTGCCTCTATCACCAATATAGTACATCCTCATTTTGCTGTTATGTTTAAGTCCCATGTAAGGAGACAAACCTATTGCCATCAACTGGGCACAAATCCAGACTCCGGGCTGCTAATGAGAACCCAATAACACTGCTTCACCTGGGGATCGAACCCAGGACCTCACACTTAGCAGTTGCGTTTGCGACCACTAGACCAATGAGGTAATCAATCAATTGATGAGGCAATAAAAGGTTCCTAATTTTACATATTGTTTACATTTTACGATTACAAGCAACACCTCCGTAAACTATCCAGATAGTCTGTACAATTAATACAATTGAGGCCATGAGAGCCATAGCGGCCTCACTACTTAAAACAGAAGCGCTGATTTTAATTGTGACTTTAGTAAATAAAGATATTTTATCATTCTTTGCTGCTCAAATCTCCGAATGTTGAACTAATTTTTAGGTCACTATGGTGCTATGACTTTTACGGTTTAGAACAGTATTTTCAAATAAAATCAGTATTGTAATAAAAACCGGCCAAGTGCGTTCCGTACGTACGTAAGTTGAGTCCATTATCTATAAAAACAGCAAAAAAATCACGTTTGTTGTATGGGAGCCCCCTTAAATATTTATTTTATTGTTTTTTAGTATTTGTTGTTATAGTGGCAACACACATCATCTGTGAAAATTTCAACTGTCTAACTATCATGAGATGTATAAATATCATGACTTTCATGAGATACAGCATGGTGACAGATGGACAGCAGAGTCTTAGTAATAGTATCCTGTTTTACCCTTTGGGTACAGAACCCTAAAAATTACAGTTAGGCCACTCTGGCCCTCATGGCCTTTAATTATTATTGCAAGGTTGTGACTTAGCCTGTTAACGACTGCCGGGTATTTACAATGGTTTCCATTGTTTATCTATTGTCTGTTTCCAGTAATTGATCAGTTCACAACAGATTGAAACTCTGTACACATGGAAGTCTGAAAAAAACATTGTGTCCCTCGCAATAACTTTCATCCCCTATTTCAAACCATTCATCCCTCGCGAGAAAAGGTAGCCTATGTCCTTCTCCAAGGTCTGATCTATCTCTATACCAAATTTCATCAAAATCGGTTTAGCGGTTTTGGTGTGAAAGGGCAACAGACAGACTTACTTTGACAGAGTTACTTTTGCATAATATATGAAGTATAAGGTAAGATATAACAGGCTGGTATCCGCAACTCCACGTCTAATCGCGTATTTTGCGTGACTTTTGCATTTATAATATTTAGGGATTAATTAAACCCTCTGTAGAACCTGTCAATAATGATACGTATTTAGTATTTGTAGGTTTTAAATTTATGGTGTTCTCTCCGCTCTGGTATGACAATGCCAACATGCAAAAATTGTTATTGTCACCAAAAATCAATAACATATTTTTTAAACCAGATTCTCAATTAAATAATAGCGAACTATATTAGGTAAGAGATAGGAGAGTTATTAAAATTATCAACATTACTTTTAATACAGGAATCTTATCAGAATACCAACAAGTAGAAATAATTTATGTAGGCAGATGCTTTTGTATTTTATCATATTTCCTATTTGATGATAAGGGGAGGTGCAATAACACTTATTTAGTTTCATTACCACAGACATTTCATACGAGAATATTGCGAAGTATCAGGTTCCAGATTCAGGCTCTATTGTCCTTGAAAATAATGTAATTCGAAATTAGAATAGAATCTTACCTCTTCGACTGTTAGGGGAAGCGTCACACGGCTGCAAACAAAGAGAATTGCGTTTAATTTACCTATTTTATTTTTAATAGTGACACAAACATCTGTTAGCTAAATCCGCGGAAATTCACTGCTTCCACGGACAAACCTTGACCTGGAGATCTGTCACTGTCAGTACCTTTTTATATTTCGACATTATAACTGAACCGATTCAATTAAATGTTACAATTAAAGTTTCACTTCAAGAACGGGCTCTACTGATAAGATTGGACAACTAGGCGGCCCGTGGCAAAATTTCAAGTAGATTGCCCAAAAATCGATTTGTATTCGCAAACTTGTATAACCTTAACATAATATACTCACTATTCCTTGATAATCATGTTGTATATTTATTTTGTAACACTTTAAATGCACATCAGACAGTCCACTACCACCTTACAAGAAGACTTATCACAGAACGAGACTTGAGCGATGGCCCGATTATTGGTAGATTATTATAATTTTAATCTATGACCAACCAATGAAAATGACAAGGCGCATGCTTCGTTATGACGCAACGGATATTACGTCAACGTTTGAAGATACGTTCCGTTATTCCAAGGTCTATCTTTTTTGTATTTCCTAAATAACACTTTGATAACAACGCATTATATTTAAAAAAATATAGAAATTTTTATTTGAAATATAAATTTAAGCTTGTGCAAACGACTTCTAATAGTCTGAATGTGTAATTAAATTTATATCAGACTTACTGCTGTAGGCTTGCTGTGAAATGGAACGCAATCTAACCGGAACTATGTACGTTTCTTATCATGCATCATTTACCACGCAAGCAGAACATTTTGTTGAAAGGTATTATTTCAAAATCGTATTGATTGAAAAATCTAATTTAATTCTTGATTATTTATTTAGTTAAAATAAAATTTCTGGTTCAATCCATTAAATATCGCATGGATATTGTATGTAAGTTCGGATACACCAACTTGTAGACAAAACTCGGTAAACTTTTAAAACTTTAAAATTATTTAATATCGAATTTCTATAAGAAAAACTCAATTTTAATATTTGGTTATGTGCATACATTTTGGTTAGCAATATTAGCAAAATCGATATCGAAATACTGTTTGTTTTTATTGGAACATTGACATCGACCTAGTTATTTGAATTTGCATTGTATTTGTATCCAAACCAAACTCCGCAGTCATAGTTTCAGAGTTGACGTGAGAGACAAACATTACGCGAATGAATTTTTCATACAGTTACCTAAAAATGAGAATCATCAGAATATACTAAAAATGCTTTGATAGTTTTGATACGCATTTCATGCCACTAAATTTCAAACGTGCCTATATTTTTGAGATAACTAACTTTTCTGTAAGGGTAAAGTTCCCAAGTTAAACATGAGTTTAGTCGGGAAAAAGTGTGAATCAATATCATTGCTGGAAACCAGTAAAGACGACCTAATAGTGAGTGGAATAACTCCTGAAGATGTCCTCAGACTGGATCGGATTACGGACACATACATGTGTAGTCCGGAGGCTAATGTATACGATATAGATTTCACGAGATTCAAAATACGTGATTTGGAAAGTGGAACGGTGCTGTTTGAGATCGCTAAGCCTCCGACGGATTTCGGAGTGGATAGCGAGGGCACGGAGGATGCCCCTGAAGAACCGCTCGACCCTAATGCCGGGAGATTCGTCCGCTACCAGTTTACGCCTCAATTTTTAAAACTGAAAACTGTAGGCGCGACGTAAGTTTGTTTTATTTATTTACTAAGGCGTACAAAGTTAAAGTTTGATTGGTCCACATTTTTTGTATACTTGGTGAGGTATAGGCCAAGGTAAGCAGTAAGTGGAGCCCTGATACTGTAAGAAGCTTCCTAGCAGACCACCAGGAAGTAGCGGCACAAGCTGGTGGTGGATTGGCAGAAAATGGCATGGCTGTACACCAAAATATAAACATTTTTAAATATTCTCCATGCAAGTTAAATTTCACTATCATCTTAATTGTTTTGTTTGATCTCTGAATTGGCCTTGGGAATATTACTTTGCCCACATCTACATTAGTCTATGCCATGCCACTGCATGGGGATCAGTAATGGTGTTGGTAAGGTTCCTGAAGAGACTTTAGCCCGTATTAATAGACACATTTAATTTGAGAGATCTGCCAAGAAGAGGTATTTGTTCAAATCTAATCTTTTTATTCAAATAAACTTACATTTTGTGCTAGCCTCCACTCTAGAATTCCTCATGTTGCAGAAGCTAGGCAAAACTACTGCATAAATTAATAGATACATACCTCAACTTAAACATATACATAATTCATTCAAAAGTAGAATAGCAAGATAAAAAAAATCATCTCAATTCTTATCAAATTAAATATTGAATTGTAATCAAACAAATAAGCCATCTTCCTCTCTCCTAGTGGAACTATGCCGTGCCCAACAGGGTAATTGATGCGATAGTACATTCCACTATAGAATGCAATATAGGATTGAATATTGAAATAATATTTAAGAGGGATCTCTCAAAATTTTGGATAGACTAATTATAGTGCAGGAGTGCACTGATACAAATGTTTTCTATAACCCAAGTCTATAATTTCATTGTGTAACAGACTGTCGACATGACATTATGTTGTGATGGTAGATCTGTCAGTCTGACCACATCACGGACCACAGAGCAATGACTTCCTGCCTCTAACTTATCATCTATTCAAAAAACAACTTCAAATTATATAGTGTCCCATGAAATAATATTATCCTTTTAACATTACAGCGTAGAGTTCACTGTTGGAGCTCGTCCCGTGAACCACTTCAGGATGATAGAGAAGCATTTCTTTAGAGATACATTACTTAAGACGTTTGACTTCGAATTTGGTTTTTGTATACCATTCTCAAGAAACACTTGTGAACACATATATGAGTTCCCAACACTGCCACCTGATCTAGGCAAGTTATTTTTATTGTTTTCTTCTGTCATTCCAATCCTTTCATTATAATCATCTTTCATTATGTTCTGCTTAGCCTTTATCCAATAGACATGGGTAGCTCGTGAGCGAGTGATAGAAAAGAGCTACCTCTTTTCGATTGACGTCACTCTCCGCTCACTCACTCACTCGCTAAATAGCTCACTAGCTCAGTTAGCTCTATTATTTATGGATATAATGAAACGTAACAAAGAGTCCATAAAAAGAGCAATTTTAAAAAAATCTAAAAAAAGTTATTCAAATGTATTTATTCAAATTATGCTGATAATCAGCACTTTTTGAAGGTCAAAATTTACAAAAGACAGTCCCCCAAAACGCTCCGCCCTTCGAAGATAATTACTTCGAAGCGTGTGCGTCGTGAGTGAAATGAGCTAACAGTCGGTGTCTGAGTCACTGAGCTATAGAAGAGCTAGTGAGTAACAAAGATTCAAAATTTCCAAAGAGCTATTGACTATTGAGCGAGCCGAGCCGTCTGCTTCGACGCGCGAGCGACATGAGTCAAATGAGCTAACAGTCGGCGTCTAAGTCACTGAACTACTGAGCTATAGGAGTAAGTGAGCTATTTTGCCCATGTCTATTATCCAACTATGTTGGGGTCAGCTTCCAGTCTCACCAGATGCAGTACCAGTATTTTACATGGAGCGACTGCCATTAGACTTCTGCAACCCAATTACTGGGTAATGCCAATATCCTTATGGTGCGTCCAAACCTGGCGAACGCGCCGCGAATGCGCCGCTCGCGAGCCGCTTCCGAACTGCGCGCGTGTTGCTCGCGTGCGGTTACAGCCTACGTTTGGTGCGCCACTCTAGTGCAACTCCGGCAAGGCTCGAGAGGGGCGCGCGTGCAGCTCGCGCGTCACACGTGCGCACATAGCTTCTTTCGCGTTTGAACTATGGGCCTCAGTTGTGAATTTGCATCCGAAGATGTCGGACCATACGACTGCCGTTAGCATAATTGCTGCGGCGTCGGCTATTTTATTACTGACAGCGAGATTACTGAGACGTGGGCGGGTCGAGGGAGGTGCATCGCGGACGGCACGCGCCCCTCTCGAGTACGGCGCGTAGCTTGAGCGCGTGCGGCGCGCGGACGGCGCAGGGGCTGCGCACGAACATGAAATGCACGCGCGCAATTCGCAAGCGGCTTGCGAGCGGCGCATTCGAGGCGCATTCGCCAGGTCTGGACGCACCATTAGATTAGACTGGTTGTCAGACTTTCAGGCTTCTGACTACCCGTAACAACTATCACAGGTATTCGTATCACATCCGGGACCGACGGCTTAACAAGCTCCCCGAGGCACAGAGGGGTCTTGATGTGTAACGAATGGTCACCCATCCACTGACTGACCGCAGAGCGCAGCTTAACCTTTCAAATCGTATGATCCATGCAGTTGTTCATTATCCACTAGTCCCTCCTCATATAATATTTTATTCACAGACTAGTAAATACATGGAGTGCACATTTTTATACAATTTTCCAATTTATTATTGTTATATTTCAGTGGATGAAATGATCGCTGCGCCTTTTGAGACCTGTTCAGACAGCTTTTACTTCGTAGACAACCATCTGGTGATGCATAACAAAGCTGACTACGCTTACAATGGAGGCATCAACAACTAAACAATTTATTTTCTTATTTAAATTGGCACCATGCATCGTTTTCGTGATTTAAATTTCAAATTATATGACACTGTTTGACACAAGAGAATGATTTTTCAAATTTATAAGTAAATCTGTGTTTTGAGTGTGAGTTGTAAACGTAAATGAAAGATCATTATGAATACACAAAGGTAGATTGATAATGAGCGAAGTAAAATGTCCTAGATTATAGCTAGAAGCTTCATTGCTATGAAGCGCGTGAAGTGCTGCCATTATGCAGAAATATGTCAACTAAAAAATATCATTGCTGCAGTCAATATGATTGATAGTCAAATTATAGGAGGCTATGGTAAGCCTCAAAGAAAAATCAAATGTGGCATGGCAAGACAGTTTGGACGGTTCGGAAGCTTAGTGATTGTAAGTACCTTTGTATTTTGTCACAGAATAGTACGCAATTGGAGCGCCAATAAGCAGATTTGTTCGTAGAATTAAATTTGGTCAATGGGAAAAGTGCGTGGAGAACTTCTGCAAATGACCACCGGCCGCGTATTAGTTCAATTGGGATCTGTCATGACATATTCAACAGAAGTAGTCATGAAGGGGTACGAAATATAGTTGTCACCTGCTCGCCAATCAGTTTCTGCCCACCCACCCCAGAATGATCTGGTGCCCACCCCAGGATGTTGGGTTACTGATCCGAAATTCTAGGCTGGACACTTAAATAACATCCCACAAAAACAATTTCAACCAAATATAGGGCCAGCCCCCCCCCCCCCCCCCCCCTGGAATATAACTTGATACGCCAATGTCCAGGATACTGCGAGTCTCAACTGGTTTTAGTCAACATCAGTCTTTCTCAAAGTAGGCGGTGAAGGGTGGTAAAAGTAATGATTGCGACTGTGATTTTCAAGATTAGGTAAAGTTAAAAATTTATCGAGCGCTAAAAATTATTAATTCTCACAGTAGGTGGTAGACGAAGTAAGTTTGTGAACCACTGGTCAACATTATAGAAATGATTTCCCGCACAAAGTCTCTTAGTCTAATAAATATCTGAGGAACGAAGCATATATGCGCCGTTATAATAAAAGAAAGACCTTTTACCTTTAACCTTTAACATAAGCAGTGTGTGTAGGCGTTGAGCTGCATGTTCCACATATTAGCACTCCATTTGCCTATTAATCTGGGACTTTTTAATTCATCACACTTAGATATATATTTGTGATCTTATTGATTGTGATTTTTACACCTATTTAACGTAATTGACTTAATGAGTACTGAATTTAAAATAAGGGAGTGTTTTATTTGACATTGTAAAAGGTTTAAACCTTTAAAATTTTCTGAATAATACGATTGAAACTCTCCTTACGAATTGTTGATTTTGTATTTTTTAAACCGAATTATTTATTTTTCGGGAATTATCTTTTTTTTGACTGTTACAGTCTTTTTTCATTTGTTTTTTTAAGACTGCCACAATTTTTTTGTAAGCTTGGTGTGGTTTTCGTGAAAATACGGTAAACAGGGCAAGAGGTATATTGAATGTAACTTTGTAAAGTATTATTATTTTATGCATTCCATTGAAATTGATCTCGATTTTTAAATAAGTTATCTTAGCATTGACATTCCAAATTTTAAATAAGTATTATTTTTAAGTGGTTATTGTTAGGTTTTTTTACTAAAATATACTCTGTTCAACGAAAGATAAGTTCTGACATAGCGGTTATTTCGTAAATTGTAGCCGTAAGGAGTCTGATATCGAAAAAACGTAAATGACATCATCAAAAACCGTAAAGGCTTCTATGCCGCCGGCTTATTGCCGTGCGGGTGTAAGTCAATAGGCGTTATACGCGGCGGCCTGGTTAAACACCCGCCGGCAAGCCCCGGCGGCAATGCCGGCGGAATTGTGTGTAAGACTTGCCTTTAAATAGCTAAATTATCTGTTCTGTTTTTTAAAAATATTTGATATTCTTTGTATGGTAACGTTTTGTAGAGAAATGTTAGAACTCACCTTACGTTGAAAAGGGTAAAGTAGGTACAATGTAGTACCGTATTATGTATTTATGTTAGTATTTTTTTAAATAATATGCTGTCCTTATGTTTGTTAGTACAAAATTGATGGAAATGAACTTGTACTAAACAAGTAATGTATGTTAGAGCGTTTAACTTAAATTTTTTGACACCTAATTGACACTTAGCACTATTCGTATCTCTATGTTCACTATTTTGTGTGAAACACTTTTAACATAAAATATAAACTATTACTTAAAAAATTGAATCGAAAATGGCTCTACTATTCGCCTCTGAGTGATTGAACGAGAGCGAATATTATGAAGGGAGGGTAGAAATTGTTTATTACTTTTAAGAACTGAGACTCGTGCCCGGTCGCCCTCCTAAGAATAGAGGTGTCACCTTCTCAACCCATTTCTCAGGTAAACGTGTTGACTGCACTGAAAGTTCACTCTGTATAATGCGCGTTAATAAACACACAGATGCCAATACAATACAATACTCTTTATTGTACACAAAATAAACAAGAAACATTATTTTAAACTAAAAATGTACAATGGGCGGTCTTATCGCACTAGGCAATTTCTTCCAGACAACCTTTGGATGGACATGATTTGCAAGAAAAATAAAAGTGAGGGGTAGTTCTCGGTGTAACAATAAATAAAGAGACATTAAATTAAATACTTTAAATAAACCTAAAAACACAAATAAATCGGACGCCGTCCGATACAAAAGTATCGCTAAAGCCCGTACTATCTCCGAAGGCAGTGGTTTAGCTGTCGTATTGCGCGTTGTACTTCTCGCCGTACAGTCACGGACTTAAAATGTTTACCACCCTAAGGTCTATAATCGCTTACACATTACTTTTCCATCAGGTCACTCGGTTGCTTGCTAAAATTTGACAGGGCAAAATATTTTTTTCTTAATTGACATAAAAAGGGTAAGCTCGCTCAATCTTAGACTTTGTCTCTGTCACCTCTGACCTTGACCAGAGTCAAGAGCAAACACATTTCAAATAAAAATAAATAAAAAATGTTTCATTTAAAGAGGATATAATTATACGAAGTAGCATAGAAAACTAAATCAATCTAATAAGTAAATTCGCTCTATCAAAACATCCAAGACGGAGTTCATAACATCAAAAAGTGCTTAATAACCAACGCTTCACAATAAAAAAAAAAGTAATATTAACCTACTTATGTAAGTTGATATGACATCTTAAACCTTAATGCTCAGTGTGAGAAGGAATCGAATTTGAAATCTGATAAACATTCAAGTCCGCGGCTGTACATTAGCCCTCCATTAGTTAACTACTCTGTGATTTTACATACACTGTAGCGACTATTTACAGTGCGCTCAGTATATCTTGGCGGCGCTAAACCAAACTTAAAGGTACTGAAATTGACATGTTGCTTTTTGGCTTCGGCTGACTTCCCACGAGTTCCTTACCTATACCATTCTATGAGTGGACCTTCTGTTATTGTCTTTATATACACACATCAAAAGTGTCTAGGGATCAACATATATTTTTGCAATAACTTTTCTCCTGATTGATATTAATTAAAATTTTCTTTAAGGATTCATCAAATAAAGTGTTTTCGTTTGTCACAGTAACGATAAACCAAGTCACCTTTGCATTAATAAAGAAATTTGCCATTTTCCTAATAAAGGGATTTTTGACATTTGAACCACTAACACAAAAGTTCGAAAAAAAGACTGAAATAACAGTTTTCTTTAAAATTTTATTGGGTAACTTAAACAATTAATAATCCGTGTTTCTACCGCGAACACTAACAACACAAGAACATCGGTTTGGCATACTCAAAATGAGTTCATCCAAATCACGCTGTGGAATGGCCGCCCATGTTCGTTGCAACAACAAAAAAAGGTCTTCTTGCGACTGGATACCCTCCATATTCGGCAGAGCTCTTCTCTGTAGCATATCCCATGCATGCTCAATCGGGTTCAAGTCTGGCGACTGAGCAGGCCAGGGCAGGACATTGATGTTAGCTGCGGCGAGAGTCTGTCTTACAACTCTTGCGGTGTGCGGTCGTGCATTATCATGCATTAACTGAAATAAGGGACCGATTTGCGCTTGTAGAGGAACGATGACGTCTGATACAATCGTCTCAGCATAAATTTGAGCGTTGAGGTTGCCTCTGATCCAAATCAACTCAGTTCTTCCGCCGATCCAAATACCCGCCCATACCATGATGGTTCCACCACTATAAGGATGGACTTCCTGGCAGGATTTTAATCGCTGTTGGCGTCCAGGGGTTCTCCAGTGTCGTATACGTCTTGTATCCGGTCTCATACCAAAACGAGACTCATCAGAAAAGCACACGAAACGCCATTGTTCTTCTGCCCAATTTCTGTGTCCAAGAGCCCATTGATATCGAATCCTACGATTGTGCATTGCTATAGGTGGTACCCGTAGCGGTCTTCGGGAATGAAGGTTCACTTCATGCAAGCGGTTTCTGACTGTTTGGTCGCTAATTAAGTTCCCTGAAGAGTGATGAAGCCTCACGGCTAACATCATGGCGGTTATTGTTGGAGCTCTTCGAGTTAAGATTTGAATGTATCGGTCTTGTCTCCGTGTGGTGCAGCGATACCGTCCTCCATGGCGCTCAGCCACGGTACCAGTGCTTCGGTAACGTGTCCAAAGTCGACTGATAACACTCTGACTTGTATTCAGAGCTAAAGCCACAGTACGTTGCCGGGAACCAGCTTCTATCATTCCCACGGCTCTGAGCATTTCTTCCCTGCTTAAATGACGTCGCCGCTCCATAATAACGTTGGTTTTAATCAGTAGTAGGGAAACAGTAGCACTAATAATGTCTTCAATGCGTTGTATGTTTTTATAGGGAAAATATTGACAGCTGATTTTCATCTTTTACTCGAATTTGATTCACAGTTCCTGATTCAAATTATGAAATGCACCAAAAAGGATCCATATAAATTTATAAAATCATAAATTTATTACAAAGCCACATCTCAATCTCAAGAAATCCGCATAAAAATGCTTGATCCCTAGACACTTTTGATGTGTGTAGTTTGTAAGTGGTGCTTTCGATCTGAAAATTGTTCTAGTCATTTTTTGATCTTTTAAAGTTTAATGTTTCGTAAATAACTCGTCATCGAAATGTGATTGAGTAGTCTCATTGCCTAAAATTGTTGCAAAAATTATTAAGTTTATACGATCTTTGAAAGATCAAGGCAATTAGTCTGCGTACAACATGAACCCATAGACATTTGACACATCGACTATACAGAGGGAGATTACGTCCCAATAACTGATAAGGAAAATATCAGACCATTTGGGCTTAGAGCCCTCCCCCCCCCCCATTCCCTTCAAAGAATCTTGTATCCGCAAACACGTATACAGTACTTGAGTAATTAAGCACATGGTGTCTTTCCTAAACATATGAGGAGTTTCTACTATTACGTAGAGCAGTAGTTCAATTTAAGTAATTTGATTTTGAAATTTTAAATATTTTCTCTTACTATATTATTCACGGTTATGGAATGAAAGGATTATACAGGGACTCGAAACTGAATGATAATAAATTCATACTTCTTTCTCTTTATGTCTTGAAATATAATTAATGGTTAAAAGATAATTTGTCTTCGATATTCAAGAATGGGGTAGGAAACTGAGGATTTAATGGCACCACCATCGCTGGTACCAAAGCAATATCATTGGTTAAACTTTGTTTGACATTATTGCTAGTGACAATTTAACTCATTTTGATTGATTGTAATTGGTACCAACAGAGGTGCTGCCATCTACTTTCGTTTTGCGTTTGCCTCCCCATTGAAGTAAATGAACGGCAGTACGGCAGTGATTTAATCCTATACAAATGACGCATCCTAAGGCTGATGGCACTCGAGAGACTTTGTCTCTCTAGAGAGAGATACAGTACTGCCTTGACACAAAGTGTCCTCTGTGCGGTCAGTCTAGTACATTTTCGTATTGGTAAACCGCCGTAAGTTTCGCCCGGGGGAGGGGAACGAGCAGCCAATCGCCTGTTGGCCGCCACCA
This sequence comes from Amphipyra tragopoginis, assembly GCA_905220435.1. Lineage (NCBI taxonomy): Eukaryota > Metazoa > Arthropoda > Insecta > Lepidoptera > Noctuidae > Amphipyra > Amphipyra tragopoginis. The sequence goes on along the minus strand of HG992012.1, from coordinate 22,935,441 downwards.
GCGATGGATAACAGCGGACTGGCTAACTGGTCGAATAACTCCCCTCCCGCGTCCCGCAGACCATCGGAAGGGGCAAGCTTACGGTGGTTTACCTATAATACAGGATGGACAACGCTATGATTTTATAATAATATCTTGGTTGCCCAAACAATTGTACTCTGGTTCCTGACGGGTTCATCATAACCAGCCCATTACTGTCCCACTGCTGGGCAGGAGCTCTTCTCAGAATGAGAAGGTTTGAGGCGTTAGTCCAACACGTTGACTTGGTGCGGGATGGCACACTAAACACACTATTGAGAACTTTTTGGAACCCTTTTTTTTGGATTCCCTTCGCCCGGGGAAGGCGAAGGGGTATGTCGGACTCTTACCGGCTAAAAACCCACGGTGTTCCTTCTCCTGACCCTTGGCCGGGGTCGCGGGATTCGCAGCTGCATGCACCGCAACCCTGGCAGGCCTCGGTCCCCCAGCCCCTGGCAGACCTCTCCTTCTATGGGGCCTTGCCCCACGTCCTGAGAGGCGCGCGTGGAACACTGCGCGCCGCCTTCTTGGTCTTGTTACTGGTCGGGCGACGGGTCCCCTAACCCGCTGCCCGCAGGCCACACATTACGGTGGTCGGAGGCCGAAGATCGTCGCGCGCCCTCCGGCGCCCGGTGAGTCTGGCACGGGAACTTTTTGGAGTCTTGAGGTGTGTAATTCCTCACGATGTTTTCCTTCACGTTAAGTTATGACCAAATTCTGATTCTTTACGGGATATTTGAATTTATTTTTATACACGAGGTGATGCCAGCCACGCACTTTAGATTTGAATCGGTGAATTCTGTCTACATAAAGAACAAGTCGAATTAGTTGGTATCGGGGACAAATTATAATTTTAATATGTACCTATACATTCTAATATGTGTGTTAATGTAGCAAAGAGGAATGTAAAAATAGATGTTTTAACATCCTACTATTATATAACCAGAGTGCTTTTTATCAAGTTTTAAGTAAGTCTGCGAAAGTAAGCATTCGAAGAGTCGTCACTTAAAAAACATTGAAGTAAAATTAGACGCATTTTATCTGTAAATCCTTCATTGTAAGTTTGTAACTTACCTTTATCGGTATTTTAAAATGGCGGCAAATAATAATATACCTACAATGTAAAAAATATGGTGATTTAAAATCCAGCTTTAAAGAAATTTTGACTAATAAATAAATCTCGATATTCCCATTTCGTGCCGTCCATCTTTTATTTCAAAAAGTGACCTTTTTTAAATGTAAAATTTTAATAATGTCGAGGCCACTGTTATACCTGATGCCACTAATTAATGAAATGGCGTTAGGCGTTAGTGTGGCCCCGGCATAATACGAACTAAATGTGTTCAGTAAATGAATTTTCGTTTTAAGTGTTTGTTTCTCGGAACGATGTATACTTAGATGTAAAGCTGTGTCTACGCTGTGTGACGCATGTAATTTAGCTTGTCTAAAAATACATTGACGATGAAGTATAAAATAAAAAACTTTTTTTTTAAATAATATTTCACATCCGCTTGTTAGATGCTGAAATATTGACATTGAATTATATTAGTTATCTATATCATTGATAATTTTTTGAAACAGAACTTTTGAATTGTATTTCATTAATTGCTATGATATTTTATTGTTGTTTATTCTATAAGGTAAAGAAGGAAAATAATTGTTACGTCACATTAATGATTCCAACTTAGTTATGTCATATTGTAAGTCAAATGCCTTGTCCCGACTTTTTTTAGAATTATTCTGCTATATTTTGTTGATAAAATACAATCATTAATGCCCCAATTTCCTATACCATTATTTTCAATATTTTTATGGGGCCTTCTAATATTGACAGTGTATTAAATTCAGTTTTTTTGCTGATGTAACCATAATATGATTAGGTAAAGCCAAATCCGACGCTATTCCTTGCGTGGTCATTCACAGAAATATGGCATAGTCGTTCACTGAAATGACGCGTGGTCGTTCACGGAAATGATTCGTAGACGTTCACGAAAATGATTCGTAGACGTTCACGGAAATGACTCGTGGTCGTTCACTGAAATGAGACGTAGTGATGAGAGTGAGAGTGATTTTATCAAGTTACTAGCGATGCGCAGAATGGTGTCGGGTTTCGTCAACGTGTTTTAGTAAAAAAGTTATTATAGGCTGATTTCTATAGCTGACTAACCAATTAAAAAAATATAAGAATCATATTGAAGTCATCTTGTATTAAAAAAAGCGTGCGGAACTGCCTATAGATATCAGCTAACAGTATAATAGACCCCTTATGTGTAGAAATGAGAGGGTCATTATTCAGATAATTTACGCTTACGATACTCACTACCGCTCTTCATTTAAGGTTTAACTTAAGGTGAATGCGATCAGTCAATGAAACGGTATTGTAATTTTTAAAAATTTTCGTAAAAATTGAACATCTTTTTTTTCCTTGAAAACTTACCGCATTATATTGATGTGTATTTTTTTACTTATAAGACTAGGTACATAAATTTTACTGCAATGGCGTCAAACAAACAAAAGTTATATTTATATCATGTTTGGTTTGGTAACACAATTTTTATTGTTGAAAAGTTATCTGAATAGTGACCCTTAAAAATGGTGTTCTTTTACTAGACGAGTTTATAAATAGGCGAAAGTAAACGTGTGTTAAATAAAAAAAATACTTATGTAAGAGCGGGTACAGACAGTCAGTTTAAAATGACGCTTACGTCATGTCGTTTAAAATGGTTGTGGTCACCTGTGTTCTGAATCTAGGAAATAAGACAATTGAAATGAAATAAGTAACTGACAAAGCATAAGATGTGTTTCTAATGATATTTAATGTTATTTTGAAGCATTGGCTGTTATATTTTTTTGTTTAGGAGGTTAAGAGAAGTTGCTACTTGGGCCATTAAATAAGATGTATAATATTAAGCACAGACATCAGCAGATAAAGCTACTACAATCGATTTTCATCTTTATCGCAAAAGCATTAGGTTCAAGGATGATTGGGAAAATTTGACAATTTCGGGTAGCTTCATATGCTGGCGTCTGTACATAAATAAGTTGTGCTGCCGGTCTAGATTTATACCACTTTTAAAAATACTGCGAAGGTAATGTGTTAAAATATTTTGTATTTTTTAGGCATTTATTTTAATGTTTCACGATTTCTTACTTGACCGTCTGTACCAGCACTTGCTCGATTTCACTGTCACAGATCACATACACTAGTTTTGTCGATGAAAATAAAGTTGATAAAAATATTTTTTGTATTATTAAAATCTCTAAAGTTGCGTTACCCACAACGAAACTGAGCCTAGCATGAGTATTCGAAAAAGTTGTCAACATAGAGATGGACTACGTTATCATGACTAGTGTTGCCAGGTCCGATTTGTTGTAAATCGGTACATGAGGTCAAAAAAATCGGGGTTTAGGGTTGCAGATCGGGACAGTAAACAAAAAAAAAACAAGGGGTTTTAAGTCTATTTAATCTTACATCATCATCTGCCTAGCCTTTTCCCAACTATGTTAGGGTCGGCTTCCAGTCGAACCGGATGCAGCTGAATATCAGTATTTTACATGGAGCGACTGCCTATCAGACCTCCACAACCCAGTAACTGGGTAATACGATACTCTTGGTAAGACTGGTTTTGTCAGACTTTCGGGCTTCTGACCAACAGTAACGACTGTCAAAGATCTACAAATGACAGCCGGGACCAACGGCTTTACGTGCTTTCCGAGGCACGGAGGAAACTCGCTATGGTAAATGGTCACCCATCCACAGACCAACCTCGGCAAGCGTGGCTTAATCCGGAAGATCGGTCTATGCGGCTGTAATTATTTAGCCACGAGCTCCTCTATAAATAAAACACTTTATTCGAAATAAATATTTTTGTATATCGTTATTCCTGTATTCTTTACTTATTTCCTAACTTAGGGGGTAAATGTTTCAATATAAACAAGCAACACCGAATATTTTTTGTTAAGGTGTTGTGTTCCAAGATGTCACTATGTCCAGTATATCGAAGATAGGGAAGCCTGGCATACAACTCCTTCCTGCACATTGCGACCCTCTGGCCCTGTGTAGGTAACTGGCTGTAGGTATTATGACTTTAAGACCTAACATTATTGTAATGTTTACCTTTATTTTTTTTTAATTTTATTGACTTAAAATAACCTGTACGTTATTTTATCAGTTTTTTTTTTAATATTATACATTTTTTATTTTTGGTTTTGCATATTTTAATTCAAATGTGCCTTTTAATTAATTAATTATTGTATTAATTGCTCTGGCAAATTAGTTTGATATTATTTAACAATTTTTATTTTAATAACCTTTTATTTTACAATAAAAAGACAATACCTACCTACTCTCTAAACTGTAAAGTATGAGAATCATGCAGTAATTAGTGATACACCTTTATTCATATCATTATTTTGCAACTGCCTATTGCCAGGTAGTATGAGTTCGTCATGCTCACTAAAATGTCCTGCTGACGGTGGCGTCGTGTCTATTTAATCTTACATAACAAGTAATCAGTCTTGCTAGACTAGTATAAATTATAAAATAAAATCGTACTCCAAAGCCAATAGATGGCGTTCCGTGTTAAAAAAAATTACGTAGCGTAAATATAATTTTTTTTGATGTTTTTTGATTAATCGGGACATTTAGCGGTACAAATCCCCAGACCTCTGAAAATCGGGACGTCCCGCGCAAATCGGGACATCTGGCAACACTAATCATGACACACCCCTCCATTGACACTGCAACTTAAAATGTGTGAGAACGAATATTTACAACGCGTCATTCGTTCAACGCAGATGTGTGCATTCTGCAACTGTAGGCGAAACTTAAACAAAAACATGGATCAGTCGCTCGACAGATTTGAGGTCGCTAATTAACAGTATGGTACCGTTGGAGGTTTGTATGAATGAGAGGCATGAGACACGTGCGCCTTGTAACAGTAGACATAAAAGCTAAAGCAGTACTTCAACTACCTACAATCGTTCGATTTGACACACTCACACAGACACGCACTGCAACAAGACAAATAAGGTATTTTCGGGATACAGTTCCATACAAAAACAAAAAACTACTCAGTATACGAAGCGTGTCTGTGTTTCAATTCTTGAGATTATAGTAAGTTGAGGTACTGCTTTAGCTTTTATGTCTACTGTGGCCTTGTCGAGCGGTCACTTTAATTAGGTATGCACTAGTCTAGCAATAAATCTACTCAATATCAAACACAAACACGGTGACTCGTTGACATATGCACACACACATTGAAGACAGATGTTGGAGAGGCGTGCTATGTTATCGTAGTTGATCTCTAAAGTATTCGTTTCGTTATCGACAAATTTTGTATGAGATTTACTAGCGCCACGTGTGCATATTTGGAACTAAACGATTCTCATACACAATTTGTCTATGTATAGCGAATACGTTAAGACCTTAGAATAAGTAGTACTTATTCTAAGGTTAAGACACCTCGCTATGAGAGGGGCGTAGCTAGGGTTACCATTTAGAAATTTGAAAAGTCCTGACAAAAAGCCTGACATTTCAATAAAAAATAAGTCCGGACATTTTAGTCACAAAATGCAAACATACGAAGATTTATTGTTTTGATCTGATGTTTTTAGATGAATGAGAAGTTAATAAAGATGTAAAAAGTTATTTGATATTAAATAAGCAAGTTTCATTACTCGTATTCCATCTAAGCCAAAAAATCCGGACAAATTAAAGAGCCGGACAAAGGTCTAGAAGTCCGGACAAATCCGGACGGATGGTAACCCTAGGCGTAGCTGAATTTGATTTCAAGGGGCTTAATTTATTTATTTGTTTTACTTTAAATAGAACGGCCGAAACCAATTACACTACTTAAATATATTGCAAACTACACACAAGTAAATAGCTTGTTGAGTTTGGGAAGGAAAGTGACGACATTGACGTCCCAACAATCCCACGTTACAACCTCTGCTACAACGCACACGTATATTGCAGACATACAGCAATTGCATTTGGTGTACAATAGGCATTAGCCGGCAATAATACATTTTGTACTAGAGCCCGCAGGCTCTGGATCCGGGAAATTCTGACAGTGCGCTGGGTCTAAAGGCAGGTTTTTACGAACCCAGTAATGTGACAGTACTGTGAGTCAGTCTAGCGCTGACTTGCTACTGGACTCGTTTAGACACTAGTTTCAACCCACTCCAGTGCTGACTTCGCCCGATCAAGTCTGTCCAGTTGACTAACCGCGTCTATTTTGATTTTCGGGCCCAGTAACTTCCCCCACCACACCACGCAAGTTAGTTCAGTGCGTCTACATAAAGCCAGTGACTGGGTCCGAAATCCTGAGTCACTGGGTCCAGTCACTGGTATCGTATAAACCAGACTTGATACAAAATGTATGCGCAATGTGCCTTTGCGCACGCGTCAGTTATTTTATGACAGAAATTTTCTTATAATGTGTAGTCGGGCTAATTTAAGATAAATAATATAAATAAAACAAAATTTACATTTTAATAAGCTTTATTGAATTAAAAAAACAATTAGAAATACAATGTTGCACAAAGAACAATTGAAAAATACAATAGAGAAACAAAATCAAAGTAAATAAAACATTTCAATGTTGATAACACAATTATTATTAATACAATAGTAATAGGAGATAAAAACTAAGATACAATCGATATAATTAGAGCGTTATCCTTTCAATCTATTGCGATATCGTACGATGCATCACAATAACTTTGTGTTAATAAAAATACAAATGCACAGACAATAATATTGTAAATACAGTTGGCGATGTGCATTGTGCAATCGCTTCGTCGAAAGATTTCTCTTATCTGTCAAGCAGACATGTCAAAGATACCTTTTTCATGGTGTATGCTACGCCAGGTAATCTCAGGGGCCCAATTCTCCTAAAATAAATCTTGATAAATCACAACCGAACCAAGGCCGAACCGTTCATTCAGACAGTTCTCAATTTCAAAAGCTGTCGAATTGTTTGACACAAAAAACAAAATCAATCATTTTGAAAGTTTTCGAAAACAAAAACTGACTGACGGTTGTGGTTCGATTGCGTTTGGCAACAATTTATTTTAGGAGAATTGGGCCCCAGGTAATCTCAGGTCACGTGATTGGCCTAAGACTACGTCATCGGCTGCGGGTGCTGCCACGAAGAGTAAATAAATTAGCAAAGCAAAATGCATTTTTCACTTACTTGCTTCTATGAAAAGCAATTTTGAATTAGAAATTTTATACAGTTTAATTTTTTAACTAAATAGATGAATAACACGAGATTGTAAATTCTTAAGCTAGTTAGAAATGTATTTTATACTAGGTTTTACCCACGGCTTCGCTCGCGTTAATTTAGAATTTGACAATCAACTCTTAACACACTACTAAAGTTTCTAATAATTCAATTATGATTCGAAAGACACGTGGCGCCATCTATTAACGTTATTGTTGTTTTTCTCGGGAACAGTATTTTTTTCGGGATGAAAGGTACCCTATGTCCGTTTCTGTACACCTGACAACGTATATGCAAAATTTCATTATGATCGGTTCAGTGGTTTAGGCGTGAAAATTTAACAATCAAACGAATTTACTTTCGGATTTATTATGAACTAGAAGTGGCTTGCTGCTTCGCCCGCATGGATGTAGTTAATCGCGTATTCCGTAAAAGTAGGTAGCCTATGTTCTTCAACAGGTTCCAGACTACTTCTGTATCAAGTTTAATCAAAATCGGTTTAGGCGTGAAAGCTTCTCAGAGTTACTTTCGCATATATGACATTATTAGCGACCCGCCCCGGCTTCGCACGGGTGCAATGTATTATACATATAAACCTTCCTCTTGAATCACTCTATCTATTAAAAAAAAACGCGTCAAAATCCGTTGCGTAGTTTTAAAGATCTAAGCATATACATAGGGACAGACAGACAGCGGAAGCGACTTTGTTTTATACTACCAATAATCTCTTTATCTGTATTGAAGATTTTAATCAATGGCAACACTGTTTGTGACATATGTGACGTAGTCTTGGACCATCGTGGGAAGGAAATACCTACCTGGTGAAGCATATTTAATATACCATGTTTTTCATAAAAATCGTCATCAACGCTCCCGATTTACCCATTGGCGGGCATTGTTTTTCGGCTGCTGGGTATCATTTTCCTTCGATTTACGCCAACATTCGCGTTTGCCCTCTTGTGGAGCCGGCGAGTCGTCTGCGATGACAATATAGGAATAGATAATTATTAAGCGTAATCTTATGTATGTTGATTACAACTTTATTAATAATAAATGATAATAAAATTATAGTAGGTAGGGGGCCAAATCGCAACCGAATCGAAGCTGAATCATTCAGACAGTTTTCGTTTACAAAAACTGTCAAATTATTTGACAACAAAAAAAAACATTTTGAATGTTGTGGTTCGTTCGCAGTTTGGCAAAAATATTAAAAATAGAATTGGGCCTTTGTGCCCCTGTTCAGAACCTTTCGATAAGCAGTTGCCGAGCGATTCGGTTGATCTCGATGCGTCTACAATATCCATGCATGTAATTCATTGTTTTAGTTCTTTCATTATTTAAATATAGATTGTACAGGAGTCAAGAAATAAATTGCATTTTTAACGCATTACTTTTTTACAATTAATTATTTTATGTTACGTTTTTTTATGGAACGGAACGCAATCTCGGAACGCGTCGTCTTCGAAAATGCCGGAAGTGACATCAAAATCCATGTGAATAAATCTTTAAATAATCTTTTTTTAGCAAACTGTTTGATTTCTCACTAAAGTAAGCGTAGGTAAGTGCGATTTCTGCTTGAATGAAGCACTACGAATAATTTAATTTCTACGATTTGTGGCTAAAAAAGAGATGTAAACAAAGCAGTATCGTGAATTATGACGTCACATTATGGCCGCGACATCGGATGTTTGAACTGTAGAAGAAAAATAAGAAGAAGTTTAATAAATTTTTTGAGCAACAAACAATTTTAATGATGAGGAGAAAAAAAAATACATGCATATTCCCTATTCTCGTTACCAGAGAAAAAGAGACAACAAACAGAATCGTTGTAAAACTGACTTATCGAATCGTTCTGATAAGGTACCATCATACAAAACTAAATATTTAGTGACTAAACATTAGCATCAATTCGCATTTCACTCTTAGGAAATGGGATATTTATAACTGACAATGCGTACACACGGCTACATATCAAGCTTATACATTTCCAGTATAAGCTGACCTATTATTGTACGGAAAGTTTAAACAATGCGAGATCAGCTCATACTGGGCAGAATAGCTTGATGTCTACACGTGCGTACCTACGCATGCTTTTACCTTTCCGTATCTACGCATGCTGTAGAATGCTTTTGCAGTTGAAAGTCCACGCTTTCATAGGTAATGTGGATACGTGTCTAAAGCCTAGTTCAGACTACGCAATACTTTATAGCATATTGCATCATAAGCTATAACTATATAGCATGATGTTCACACTTTAAGCTATGTCCCAAGTCGGTCTAATATGTATGCTAGGTATTTGACGGCGCGGCGATCCGCCGGACGACGGAGGGGGGCGAAAAGGGGCGGTGACCGGAGAATCGTACGATAGAGCTCTGAAAATCGCTCAAGTTTATCGCTTACAGCAAGCCAATACTTTATAGATAGCGTTGTGTGAACGTGTTCATATAAAATGTGAGTGCTATATAATATTTGCTATATACCTGCTATATGTATATTATAGCGTAGTTTGAACTGCGCTTAAAACCAAAAAAACTAAAACTTTATGCGAATCGATGTTCAATAAAAACATCCCTTAAAACTAACTTCCATTATCAATACAAAGTTAAACCGAGAAAAAAAAAACAAAAGACGAGTTAATTATCTCGTTCCTCGGTCTCCAATTTTAGGGCGCGAATGACGTAATTTTATTTAATTTAACATCATTGCTAATAATCCTAAAATTTAAAACAATTAGATTATAGATAAGACAAAGATTAGGTATAAACCTTTGTCTTATCTTTGGCAAATCATGTAATATGAATTTTGCCAAAGTATTGCCAGCGGTAAACCCTAGTTGGCAACACTTGATAGTGCACTAAAAATACAGGTAACACTGCAAGTGTACATAATTATTATACTCGCATTCTAATCTAAATACAAAAATGCCGGCAGACCTCTTCAATTCCAATAATGGCATCACCAATTCCTATATCTTACGGATCGTTATTAGTTAAAACTCACGACTCGTAAGTATCTTTATCAATAGTGAAGGGTAATTATTAGCTTAACACAGTTAAAGCGTTTACTGATAAAATTGGTTTAAGCAAATACTACGATTGGTAAGTAAAACGATTCGTTTTTCGATATAGGAACCAGATTTAATCATCATGCCGACAATATAAGCCGAAACAGGTAATTTCCTGATTTAGAAAGCCTATCATTAGGTCGGGCATAATTCCAATGATAATTGCGTGTCGCAATGACACTTCCCAACAAATAAAAGATTATATTTTTATTCGCCCTGGAAATCAAACTCCAGGACACCAAAGATTGGAACTATACCACTAGATTTAAAAAGCGATACAACATATCACTTCAAATTCCTTCCAAATTGGTGAAGGAATACAAATATAAGAAATATTCCTATAGCCTAAATCAAAATAACGATACTTAGGTCGTTTTAATCAAAATCTTTAAAAACAAACTCTAGGTAAAACTACATAATATGTAGGTAGTTTTTAGTTTGATTTCTGTTCAATGTGTTTTTAAAAATTGTGCCTGCATACTGTACTATTTTAATTTGCCGTGTTTACTTAATCATAACATCAGGAAGGGGGGAGGTGGTTATCATGAAGTATAATCATTTTCATGCATTCGAGCACTTCAGATTCTTGAGAGGCCGTATATAAAATTTTGCCGATTTCGCTAATTTATGTGATTTTACAAACGACGTTTTGCAGTTAAAATAATATATTTCTATAAGTTTGAATGCACAACATAAAATATTATTTCAATTATGATTTAATGAATGAGCCTACTTATGGCTTGCGTAGAGTATTATAAGTCGAGATTTAGATTCTTTTAAAAGATTTTTTATTGGAATTTTTTTATATTAGGAGCCGTTCAAGTATTACGTAAGCACTATGGGGGGGGGGGGGGTTCTTTGTTTTGCTTATTTTGGATGACATGGGGGGTAGGGGAGTCTAGATGATGATTACGTCATCGGTAGTTATTTAGTTTTTTTCAAGAATGGCAACCCTCACATTGTCTATGCTTGAAAAGTTTTTTATGTTCGTAAGATTATAATTTATGTCCCTTACTCTATGTTGAATACTGTACGAGTATCAGTAAAATCTAATCTCTATCCTAAATCTGTTTTCTTATTTTCTAAATTATAATTATAACATAATTATTATAATATTAAAAAAATACATTTATAATTGAAAAATGTTTACGTAAGCATGGGGGAGGGGGTAAGAGCTTTGCTTACTTTTGCTGACAAGGGGGATGGGGGGGGGGGGGGGGGGTAAATAATTGTAATAAATCTGCTTACGTAATATTTGAACGGTCCTTACTAAGTAGCTGTAATATTTTGCATATTTTTTTCCGAAAATTGATTGATATTGGACTGAAGTTTATTTTTTGTTGTTTTAATTTTATGAACGAGAGTTCTAAATAGCCAAAATCAAAAGCATTGCCTATTTTCTCTAAAATTTGACTAAATTAAATATTTTTTTACCCCATTTTTTTATATCAAAGTGATAAAAAGTGATTCATACATTTTATAGACGACTTTCACAGCAATAGATGCTACATTTTTCATACAGTTTAGACGTCAAAACAATTCGTAAATATGTGATATTCTAAACCTCTTACGACAAAAATTCACAAAACAGTCGTTGGTTTGTGGTCGATTAATCGACATTAAAGAAAAATAAATAAAAAGTAGCTCATTCATTAGATCATAATTGAAATGATCTTTGTTGTGCATTAAAACTTATAGAAATATATTATTTTCACTATAAAACCACGTCTGTAAAATCACGTAAATCAGTGAAATTGACAAAATTTCGTATGGCCTCTTAATCGGCCGACAACTTACTTAGAATAATACTATTTAAGGTTGTACATGTAATTAACTCATGAAACATGAAGCTACTGACCGAATACCTTAATGTTCTCACCCACCTTGATTGTACAGTATTTCCGTACAACAATAGTAAAACCAATCATGCTATTACTTCAAACATGTAGTAAACTATAAGTGTATACATAAAGATAATTATTTTTTACAGTAACTGTTTACTATTTCAAATAATTGTATTTTGGTGTTAACAGTACGCGTAAAATAACTTTGGCGCTCTGAAACAGGCTTCTAACGTTCTTTAGGCTAATTCACGTAATTACATGACGTGTGCCGCTGCAGGGGGCCAGTTGAAGGGTTTTTTACAAAAACAACACAACGTTTTTTCGTAAAAATTTTCAATAAAGACAAAAAACTTTAAAGCATTGTCAATCTTCTTATATATAAAGAGACTGGTACTGACTGACATTTCATTCATCAACGCAGAGCCTAAACCACTAAAGCTAGAAATATGAAATTTGGACAGTAGGTTCCTTACATGACGAAAACATCCACTAAGAAGGGATTTTTCGAAATTCAACCCCTAAGGGGGTGAAAAGGGTGATTAACGTTTGTATGCAAGTCCGTCATTTTTGAAGTAAGAAGCATGAAATTAAGTGTTAAGGTTTCTGGTTAGGAGTAAATGTACTCGTGTTTAAGCGTTTTTCGAAATTCGACCCCTAAAGGGGTGAAATAAGTGTTGTAAGTTTGTATGAAAAATCTGATACTTTTGAAGTAAGAAGCATGGAATTAAATATTTAGGTTACTGGTCAGAAATAAACATACACGTATTTCAGGGTTTTTGGAAATTCTACCCCTAAGGGGGTGAAATAAATGTTGTAAGTTTGTATGAGAAATCTGTTACTTTTGAAGTAAGAAGCATGGAATTCAATATTTAAGTAACTGGTCAGAAATAAACGTATACGTGTTTCAGGGTTTTTGGAAATTCAACCCCTAAGGGGGTGAAATAAGTGTTGTAAGTTTGTATGACAAATCTGGTACTTTTGAAGTAAGAAGCATGGAATTCAATATTTAGGTTACTGGTCAGAAATAAACCTACACGGGTTTCAGGGTTTTTGGAAATTCTACCCCTAAGGGGTGAAAAGGGGATAAAAGATTCTACGAAGTTAAAAGTATGAAATCAAATGAATGAAGGCTTTCTGGCTAGGTATAAATACATGTTTTTGAACGTTTTTGTAAATTCTACCCCTAGGGCGTGAAATAGGAGGTGAAAGTTTTCTTGAAGTTAAGAGCATGAAATTAAATAATAGGGTTTCTGGTTAGAAATCAATGTACACGTGTTTGAGCGTGTTTGTAAATGAAATCCCCAAGGTGATGAAATAATAAGGGTAGAAAGTTTGTATGAGAAATCTGGTACTTTATGGTACGAAGCAATACACGTGTTTACGCGTTTTTGGAAAGACTACTCCTAAGGGGTGAAATAGAGATGAAAGGTTTTCTGAAGTAAAAAGCATGCAATCAAATAATAGAGTTTCTGCGGGGAAATAAACATACACGTGTTTGATGTTTTTTGGAAATTCTACCTCTAAGAGGGTGAAATAATAAGAGTTGAAAGTTTGATTGAGAAATCTGCTACTTTTGAAGTAAGAAGCATGGAATTAAATATTTAGGCTTCTGGTTAGAAGTAAACATACACGTTTGAGGGCTTTTGGACATTCTTCCCCTAAGTGATAAAATAAGGGATGAAAGTTTTTTCATAGTTAAAAGCATGATATGAAATAATTGGGTTTCTGGTTAGAAATAAATGTACTTAAGATTGAGCGTTTTTTTACAAATTCAACCTTTAAGGAGGTGAAATAAGGGTTTCAAGTTTTATGAAAAATCTGGTACTTTTAAAGCAATAAGGGGAGACACTGACTGAATGGCTGACGGATCTATCAACGCAAAGCCTAAACCGCTGGGGTTAGAAACTTGAAATGTTCAATTTTGGTACATCTAATAACGTTGGCATCCACTAAGGAAAGGTTTTTGGAAATTCCACCCCTTAAGAGGTAAAATGGGTTGTTAACGTTTGTATGAAAACCCTTTTTTTCTATCGTGTCGGCACGAGCTATACAAGGATAGCTCATGCCGTGGTGAAAAGATTAGCCAGTCAGCAAGGATGGTAGCGAGGCTGACTGCCCAGGGTGCGCCGGACGTACTGAAGTATCGTCACTCGTGGAGGCTCTATGAAAACCCTTATTCCATGGGATTATTAACTTAAAATTTGGCACAAAAACTGTTCAAAGTAAGTAATAAAAGGCAGATTTTTTTGATTTTATACCTTCATTTAAAAAGGGCTTAAAGAGCGTTTAAAATTTCACGCAAGCGAAGCTGCGGGCAACAGCTAGTGTTATAGATAAAAATTGAATAAAATTTATGTAATGTTGTATGAGTCATGGTATTAAATTATTTATTATTTAAATCTTAAATGCTTCACTTTACTGCAAACTATTTATAAGAATACTTAGGATAAAAAGGATGAAAATGCGAGTTATGCAGTTTTTGTAAAAAAAAAAAACAATTCGACTAAGAAAATTGTTGCCAAACGCAAATGAACCACAACCGTCAGTTTTTGTTTGCGAAAACTCAAAATGATTGGTTTTGTTTTTTTTTTGTCAAAAAATTTGACAGCTTTTGAAATTGAAAACTGTTTGAATGAACGGTTCGGCCTTGGTTCGGTTGCGATTTAACAAGATTTATTTTAGGAGTTTTGGGCCCCAGGCTCCTGTTCCTCACTTCAGAGCGGTCAAGTTATTTTATTCGTACTATATTTAAGGACTAAAGGCGCGATTCCATTAGGCAAGTTACTTGTATGCAAGTTGCAAATTGCATACAACTTGAACAAACCTGCATACAAGCTACAACTTGTATGAAATAGTTTGAACTTGTACATTTTTTATTCAAGTGAGGTGCAAATTGAATGCGCAAACGTTAGTTGCAATTTTCAAATTGCGAACGAGTGATTGACACCCATGATCTCCAACTCAATTGTTGAACATCTCCACTTGTATGCAAGTAAAACCTGCATGCAATTTGCACACTCTCGAAAACATGTTTCCAATGTAAGCAACATAAACGCAAATGTGACGTCATACTTGCATGCAAGACTTGCCTAATGGAATCGCGGCTTTAGCATAACCTCAAAACAATACCCTCCTATCCATTTATAGACGATATAAAAATACTTAATGCAAGCAATCAAACACAAAATTATTTTTTCTTTCTTAATTCCTACCTTTACCGCGCTGGTTTTTGCCGAAATCCTTCCTTCCTTCATCGGTTTTCTTTATAAAAACCTTGTAAGTCAATGCACCGTTGTTGATGAAAGATGAAGCGTAAGATGCTGGCAGCACGGCGCAGTTCTTTTCATTAAATATTTCGTCCACATTTTCGCTAGAAGAGCTACAGTTATCTGTGAACGTATATTTCCTGCGATTTTGGCTTTTGTTAAATACATGTATCTCGTAGAGCCATCGTGCGGCACTCATTTTCGTGCCTATAAGTTGGACGGTCATGAATATACAACGGTCAGGTTCTGACACTTTCAGGTGAAGAATGAAGTTGAAGAAGCCTAAAACGATGAGATGAAGTTCTCGGCTGTTGTTGCAGATGTTCATAAGGTGCATTTCTGTGTCTACGTTGCTTTGATGTTCAGTTGGGTGCTCGTTTTCGAAATGTCTCGATAGTTGGTTCAATTTTCCTGAAATTAAGAGCAAAATAGAGTTTAGTTTATGTGAATACAAACTTGGCTGGCACTGGGGATTAGATTTTATCGAAAACCGATTTTTTAAAGCCGATCTTCTATTTTTGTAATCGATTCGCCACGAAATGAATATCGATGATCGATATTTAGTGATCATTCAATATACTATGACAAATAATATTAAGGTACGAAAAATTTACAAAAACAAAACTGATTTTACCTCTCCAACGACAGTTTTCGAACACCGAAGCGAGTGGGCATTCTTGTTCCCTGAAGGGACACTCTTTGACATGTACCTCCATGTCCGCCATCTTGATGTACAGCTTACAGCCGTCACTCGCGTAAGTGCATGGCCCTTTCATCTGTAATGAGGAAATTATTATTTAAGTTCAACGCTCATATTTTACACCACACTGCCGTAACGGCTCGCCTTTAAAATTTGCGACCGTAAGATAGTAATGAATCGCTTTCGTATACATTATTGCTTATTTTCGCATACATGTATTACTTAGAGCATGTTACGGTACATAATTATATCCTTAGGGATGTAACTATAATACAGCTATAACTATCCTACTGCGACATACATATAGTAAAATTGTCCGTAACCAGAAATCTTTAAAAAAATAGCGGGGGTTATCCATTGCATTTTTGGAAAATTTGTCTGTTTGTCGGTTTGTTTGTACACGCATCACTTAAAAAGTGCTGAGTCAATGCGGTTGACTTTTATAGACAAATATTGTGCGTATCTCGGAGTAACATTTAGTTTTTATTTCATCGTAATCGGTTTGCTTAATCAAAAGATACCTATTAGAATTCAAAATTAGTAACAAGAAAGTTTATTTATTGGGACACAATTTTGGTATAAGACTTCCACGCGGATGGAGTCGCGGGCACAGTTAGTATAGCATAAAAATGAACTTTAAATGCCATAGATTAGGTACCCCCTTAGAGCGTTTACGCACTGGATCCGATCCGAATCCGTGAAAATACGGATATAAAAACTCGGACCGAATTCGGATATTGCTTTACGCACTGCATCCGATCCGAATCCGTGAAAATACCGATCTAGAGTAAAAATCTCGGACCGAATTCGGATGTTGCTTACGCACTATTCCGATCTCTGATCCAAATTCAAACAATTCAGGGGCCATCTTTGGCATATCCATTTGGCGTCCGATTTGAATCAGAGGTAGGGCGAAAGCGTTCATACAAACATTACTACGGCTACTTCGGTCCGTCAATATTTCTTCCGAATTGGAGACTCACGATGACGGATAGAAATCGGATGACGAATGCCGGATGTAGTGCGTAAACTACCATACAAATAGTTCTATGTACTTCGGAACGTATTTTCACGGATTCGGATCGGATGCAGTGCGTAACCGCTGTAATCGCTCTAAATCTGTGTTAAATGCACTCATTGACATGTTCGCATCGGACGGATTGCATTAAGCGTTAGGTTCAAAATACACGTCCGATTCTTGCTTCCGGGAGCCGGATCCGACTATCTGATCGGATTCATGAAATACACGTACGAGGAGCTCGTGGCTAAATAATTACAGCCGCATAGACCGATCTTCCGGGTTAAGCCACGCTTGCCGAGGTTGGTCTGTGGATGGGTGACCATTTACCGTAGCGAGTTTCCTCCGTGCCTCGGAAAGCACGTAAAGCCGTTGGTCCCGGCTATCATTTGTAGATCTTTGACAGTCGTTACTGTTGGTCAGAAGCCAGAAAGTCTGACAACCAGTCTTACCAAGAGTATCGTATTACCCAGTTACTGGGTTGTGGAGGTCTGATAGGCAGTCGCTCCATATAAAATACTGATATTCAGCTGCATCCGGTTCGACTGGAAGCCGACCCCAACATAGTTGGGAAAAGGCTAGGCAGATGATGATGACGTACGATTCTCGTGTCCGATTTTTTCTGGACGACGACGTCCGGACGATGCTTACGATTCTGACATCCGATCCGATAGTCTGATCGTACGTGTAATTCATGTTCAAACAAATGTATGACGCGGAGGCCTTCAGATAGTCTAATCAGACTATCGGAACCGACTATCGGAGGCAAGTATCGGACGTGTATTTGAGCTCATTTGGGGTCCACGATGGCCCAAGACTACGCCACAAATGTCAAGATCAGTGTTGCCATTGATTAACATCTTCAATACAAGGAGATTTTTAATTAATAATGAATATAAAATAAATTGCTAACTAGCCTATTTGATATTTCTTGTTATTCATCTTTTTACTTAAATAACACTCCTTTTTTTGGACAGTCGCGTAAAAGTAAACTGTATAAACTATTTCTAGTTCAAAAGACTTTAGACAAGCAAGTACTTTGTGAAAAAATGTATTTTGCTTGGAAGAAATTTTGAGAGCCGCTGGTCTACATTGAAGCAGGGCGGTGCGGCGGCGTTGGACCAGCGAACTCCATTTTGCTATAACGAATTAAAAACTCTTTTTATTCAGAGGTAAACGTGAAACTATGGTAATGATTAACCTGTGCGACTTGATTTTCCACTTCAAAATTCCTCATGTTGGTGAGGCTCCGTCTGCAGATCCCGCAGGGCCGGCCGGAGAACTTGCAGTTGCTGCAGGAGCTGTGTCCATTGCTGCATTGGAAGATCTTCAGGCCGTATCGTGACTCGCAGGTAGGACAGTCCAGCACATCACGTTCCTTCGGCACGGTACGTTGTCTGGTTATTAAAAATATATTTATTATTTTCGCCGTTTATTGTGTTAAGTTTTATTGCGCAAGTCTTGTTGATTTCTGCAACATAACTTTTAAACTGTGGACACACCCGCAGCAAATTGATTTCTGCAAGTTTTACGAGCGACCGAATGGGGGATTTACACGTGTCGATTTTAGCCGTGCGGCAAGTCACCAGTCGCATCGCTTGTAAAAATCGAATCGCTACCCCATTTACACCGGTCGACAAAAATCGCATGCGACTTGTTCATTTCTAGCGGAACAACACAGCGCAAAACACTCCTCATGCGGCGGGCGATCGCCTGCAACTGACTATTTACAGTTACACGGTCGATTTTAGTCACCCGCCGCATGCGGCTTGTTGCCGCACGGCAAAAGTCGAATGGCACCCATCTTTGGGGATTGCGATTTTAGTCACTTGCGGTCTAGTCGAATTGTCATTTAGACGATCGATTTTCGCCGTGCAGCCTAGCCGTGCGGCGAAAATCGACCTGTGTAAATCCCCTTTATCTTGCACAATAAAACCGGCTAGTTGATTTAATAAATATTCCAATCCAAAAGCCTAGAACGTACCTGCTTACTGATCGCGGTCTTGTCGGTCTTGGCGCTGCCGCCTGAGGTGGAGCCGATGGGGCCGACGGGGCCGGTCTAAACCTGTAGACAACAAACATGGCATAGAAAAAAATATTATCAGCTTGTAAAACACGCCCCAAAAGAAAAAAAATATATGAAAAGTTTAACACACCATGTTGAAATTTTATTTACACAAACGATATTTACATAATCTATTACATATAATAAAACAGTAAAAAAACTGTGTCTGTACATTGAATATATTAAAAAAATTACAAATAAAAGTATGTACAAATAACGAAAAATATATCCTAATAAAACTATAAACTAAAATAGGGCATCAAAATATTCCTCCGCATCGCTGTCCACTGGTACCGTGGCCAGAAGGCTGGCAGCATTGCCACATTGTATGGCAATGCTAATCCTTTGGCCAAAGTAGAGACCAGCCAGGTCACGGGAAGCGTCGACCAGCCGCCTTGCAACATTGAAAAATTAAGTCAGGGAGGGGAATTACGGGAGGGGCTCGTGGCTAATTAACAACTGCGCGGATCATATGATTTGCGAGGGGGGCCGTTCAAGTATTACGTAAACGTAAGCACTATGGGGGGGTGGGGGGTCTTTGTTTTGCTTATTTTGGATGACATGGGGGTAGGGGAGTCTAGATGATGATTACGTCATCGGTAGTTATTTACTTTCTTACAAGAATGACAACCCTCACATTGTATATGCTTGAAAAGTTCGTTAAGTTCGTAAGATTATAATATTTTTGTCCCTTACTCTATGTTGAATACTGTATCAGTAAAATCTAATCTCTATCCTAAATCTATTTTCTTATTTTTTAAATTATAATTATAACATTATAATTACAATATAAAAAATACATTTATAATTGAAAAATGTTTACGTAAGCATGGGGGGAGGGGGTAAGAGCTTTGCTTACTTTTGCTGACAAGGGGGATGGGGGGTAAATAATTGTAATAAATCTGCTTACGTAATATTTGAACGGGCCCAGGTTAAGCTGCGGTCAGTCTGTGGATGGGTGACCATATGTTACACATGGACCGTGCCCCGGAGAGCACGTTAAACCGTCGGTTCTGAGTGTCATACGAATCCTACCTATGACAGTCGTTACGGGTAGCAAGAAGACTGAAAGTGACAACCGGTTCGCGGGAAGCAGATCGAGTTGGGAAAGACAGTGCGTAAGGGCCACTGACACCCCGGGCGAAAATATTGTGGCGCCCACTTGAGGGAAGCAATATCAAGTGTTAGTACTCCAACTTCAGACCTTGGCGCCCCCCAGAATTTGTCGCCCTGGGCCATCGCCCCATCACGCCCCCCCCCTAACGCCGGCACTGGGGAAAGACTAGGATGATGAAGTATGGGCCGACCGCAGAAGTAGGAAGCAACACAGGGGGTGGGGTCATCTGTGAATGCGCTTATGGACAGAGCGGGTAGAGATGTGCCCGCCGCCGCGCCGTCTGCTTGCCGCGCAAAATCACATCATACGCCGCATCATTACTTTCCATAAACAAGGATAGTCAGAAAGGGGGTACTAAACCGAAACGGTGTTAAAGTACCCATAATAATGAATAGTGTCTTTTATTTTACAATTTTCTCCTAAGTCAATAGTTTAAGAGAAATAGCTGTTCGACACAAATAAAATGATTTGAAGATTTCATAAAATACGCTAAAATCTGTCTATCCTCAGCTGTGTTTACATTTTAAGGCATATTTGAGTCACGGGAGTCAGGGATGAAGAATTTTTGAAAAAAAAAACCTATTTAATCGAATTTTGTAATTTTTAGGGTTCCGTACCCAAAGGGTAAAACCCGAGACCCTATTACTAAGACTCCGCTGTCCGCCCGTCTGTCACCAGGCCGTATCTCATGAACCGTGATAGTTAAGACAGTTGAAATTTTCACAGATGATGTATTTCTGTTGCCGCTATAACAACAAATACTAAAAAACAGAATAGATAATGGTACGGAACCCTGCGTTCGCGAGTCCGACTCGCACTTGGGCGGTTTTTACACTTGCTTTAAAACAGTCATCAGCAGTGATCGGAAAAGGGTGAGCTAATTTACCTAAACTTCAAAGAACAGGGGCCTAATTCTCCTAAAATAAATTGTTGCCAAACGCAATCGAACCACAACCGTCAGTCAGTTTTTGTTTTCGAAAACTTTCAAAATGATTGATTTTGTTTTTTGTGTCAAACAATTCGACAGCTTTTGAAATTGAGAACTGTCTGAATGAACGGTTCGGCCTTGGTTCGGTTGTGAATTTATCAAGATTTATTTTAGCAGAATTAGGCCCCAGAGACAAAAACTGGAGACTTCCTTACGACAACATTTTGTTTTCGGGAGAATTTTCTCGGAGATTCTCTTTCATTAATTGTTTTCAAAAAATAAAAGACAATCTCCTTTTTTGAAAACAATAAACAATCTCTTTTTTAAGAACAATGAAAAACGTGTCATCTGGTTTTGTGACAATTTTGGGAAACAAAAGTGGGAAACGAATTTAATTGTTTTCTGTACCTACTATTAACATTAATATTAAATGCACTTTAATGATGTACCGAAACCCAGAATAATTTTCACGAAAAAAAATGTTGTCGTAAGGAAGTCTCCAGTTTATGTCTCTGTTCTTTGAAGTTTAGGTAAATTAGCTCACCTTTTTCCGATCACTGGTCATCGGGCCGCGGATTAGTACCTTCTTTTCGACTAAGCTTGTACCTAGTATGGCTTGCAATTTACCTTTCAGATTGTCCAAAGTTGTTGACAAAGACAAAGTCCTGAGGCTGCCGGAACGGGTTGCTGTTCTGCTGGAAATTGAAGGAGTGAACGTTGGCTGACGAACAAGAGGCTGTCTCATTCAAGTTCGGGTATAGAGGCCGGTGCGCATTGGATTCCTTTATCACGTTCTGTAAGTCATCCCTGGAGTATTGGTACGGTGCTCTATCTCTTTCTAAGCTGCAATTAAAAGAAATCGTCACTCAGTTGTCATAATTGTCATGCCAAAGGTGGAGAAGAAGAAGAACAGGGGGCTTACTATGACCTCTTATGAAAACGTTCAAATGCCAGCCAGTCAACTTCCGTTCAAAAGCAGGGGTCTAATTCTCCTAAAATAAATCTTGATAAATCACAACCGAACCAAGGCCGAACCGTTCATTCAGACAGTTCTCAATTTCAAAAGCTATCAAATTGTTTAACACAAAAAACAAAATCAATCATTTTGAAAGTTTTCGAAAACAAAAACCGACTGACGGTTGTGGTTCGATTGCGTTTGGCAACAATTTATTTTAGGAGAATTGGGCCCCAGGCCTGCTTCTGAATCGCTAAAAATCGTACCATGACTACTAAAGGTGAACGACTATTGAACCAAGTTGAACGGTAATGCTTGTTCATGGTACGAAAAGTCTATACAACAAAAAAAGGTGAACGGATTTCGTAAACGTCAACGTAGCAGGCTTGCCGCATGCCTGCTCTAACGATGTCATAGTATAAAAAGCAGGGCAGTTCAACTTCCAGGCAATTTCTGTCCTGCTTTAAGACGTCATAGTAAGCCCGCAGTACCGAACGGTGAACTTTAGGTAATTACCTGGGGCCCAATTCTCCTAAAATAAATCTTGATAAATCATAACCGAACCAAAGCCCAACCGTTCATTCAGACAGTTCTCAATTTCAAAAGCTATCAAATAGTTTGACACAAAAAACAAAATCAATCATTTGAAAGTTTTTGAAAACAAAAACTGACTGACGGTTGTGGTTCGATTGCGTTTGGCAACAATTTATTTTAGGAGAATTGGGCCCCTGGGGGCCAATTCAACTAAATCTTGATAAATCGCAGCCGAAACAAGGCCGAAACGTTCATTCAGACAGTTTTCAAAAGCTGTCAAATTAATGGGGAGGCAAACGCAAAATGAAAGTAGATGGCAGCACCTCTCCGTTGGTACCAATTACAACCAATCAGAATGAGTTTAATTGTCATCGGCATTATTGTCAAACAAATAACCAATGAAATCGCTCTGGGGCCATTCAAATATTACGTAAGCAGATTTATTACAATCATTTACCCCCCCTTCCCCCTTGTCAGCAAAAGTAAGCAAAGCTCTTACCCCCTCCCCCCATGCTTAAGTAAACATTTTTCAATTATAAATGTATTTTTTATATTGTAATTATAATGTTATAATTATAATTTTAAAAATAAGAAAATAGATTTAGGATAGAGATTAGATTTTACTGATACAGTATTCAACATAGAGTAAGGGACAAAAATATTACAATCTTACGAACATAACAAACTTTTCAAGCATAGACAATGTGAGGGTTGCCATTCGTGTAAAAAAGTAAATAACTACCGATGACGTAATCATCATCTAGACTCCCCTACCCCCTATGTCATCCAAAATAAGCCAAAGACCCCCCACCCCCCCATAGTGCTTACGTAATACTTGAACGGCTCCTCTGGTACAAGCGTTGATGGCGCCATTAGTTCACCAATTTCCTCCCCATTGACACATAAATACAATCGTTTTGACGTTTTGAATCGAACTGGCCCCCTGTGCAGTTTGCACTTCTGTTTAATATTTCAGTGCTATTTACGCGGCGTCCTACGTGAGAGATCTAGACGCGACGCGAAAACAACAAACAGTCGACACCTATTGAAGTGGCCTACGTGAACAAATGCACGTGGAGTGCGGTGCGGCGCGACGCGAAGCGAACGCGATCTTAAGGCTTGACATTATCGCGCGGCGGCGGCGGCGCGCGGCAGGCGGTTCGCGAATGTTATCGCTAGTGGGTAACACTGCTGGGCAATGTTGATAAAGGGAGGTAGTCGTCGATATGGATGAACGCACCCGAGGTTATAAAGGCGGCGGTCATTCGACGAAGAGAGAGCATTGGCTGGAGACCCTTCAGGTCTCGCCCGGTTACGTAGAAACCGTCCCCTTTTTTTTTTTTTTTTTAATGGATGGGATATCATCATATGACTCCTTCCGCTCTGGGCAGAGCGGAAGGGAGTGTCAGACTCTTACTGACTAAAACCCATCCGTGTTCCTTCTAATGCCCTTTGCGTTCCAGGGCCGCGGTAACTCTTTCGAATAAATTCCGCAACCAGAAACCGTCCCCTAGGACGACCTACTGCAGTCCAATAGAAAAAAAAAAAACCAAGAGAGAGCATTCCGTGTTGATCAGCTGAAGAAGTCTGACCTTTTATATCTGATTAGCTTGTTTTTTTTGATTTTATGATATTGTAATAATTGTGTAAAGTAATATATTGTGATCTAGTTTATGTTACTAATACTAACCCAAATACAAGTACTCTCAGTGGTGGAGAGTCTATGTTGGTTTTATTTACTGTGTTTACCTTGCTCGCAATCCTGACATACCGATATTAGGTATAACTGTAATGATAGAATCATCCCTGAACGATTATGTTGTTGTGTCTTTTACACGAGCTCGTAGGACAAAGCCGCCGCTTCGCACCGCATCGGATCGCTTCGCAATTCGCGTTCGCTTTGAACCGCCTAAGCTACGTAACGCGATGTCCTACGTGGCCAAACGCACTCTACGCGCGTTTGGTCACGTAGGCCACTTCAATACGTATCGACTGTTTGTTGTTTTCGCGTCACTTCTAGATCGCTCACGTAGGACACCGCATTACAGTTTACGTTTTGTAAAAGAAATTAAGACAATATTCACTACGTACGGGCTCGTAGTTTTTGGCGAGTTTTGTGCGGCAGCTGCTTTTTCCACCATTTCTTGGCATTTCTTCTCGTACTGTAGTCTCTGGGCTTCGAGGAGACGCTGCACCTCGGCTGGAGACATTTGCGGACTGAAACAACAACAAACACGATATGAAATTAAATAAAAGTAAAAACCGACTTCAGAACAAAAACTAAAAAGAGTAAAATAATTACCAAAATATAAAATTAACAGTTTCAGAAGTCGGTGGCTTTTAATTATTTCAGTGTAGAATTGCACCGACTTCTGAAACTGTTAATTTTATATTTTGGTAATTATTTTACTCTTTTTAGTTTTTGTTTTGAAGTCGGTTTTTACTTTTATTTAAAGTTATTTATTATACACGTTTTAGTGCCATAAATTACACAGTTTAAGACTACAAATTTAAATGACACGATTGCGTAATCTTTCCTACAATTAAGTACCTAGTTTTCTTTAAGAATTAATGTATAATTATCATGACGGCTCCTTACAAACACATACAAACTTCTTTGTTCTTGGCTAATGTTTCTGTGATCACAGTTAAAACAGAGATTGAAAGTCCCTATCAAAACTTTTGCATAAGGGAACCACAAACAAAAACGTCATCTAAGTATATTTTTTTTGTTTTTGTTGATTATTTCAAAAAGCGCTGAATCTATTTCGATAAAATTTATGTGGGACCACCTCTGAAGTATGATCTACCAAACAAAAAAGAATCATCAAAATCCATTCATAATTGGAGGAGATATCGCGTAACAAACATACAAAAAAAAACATTCAGACGAATTGAGAACCTCCTCTTTTTTGAAGTCGGTTAAAAAACAGACTTCTTGAGAGATAATGAACCGTTGTTTTTAAAAATCGAGACGCCTCTTTTACTTGCCTTCGTTCCCGGTTTTCATAATACAGTTTACCGGTTTTTTTAAGCAGTAAGAAACTCGAAGTCAGATAATAAATCTAACTTTCTAGGGCGGGTATCGGTAATTGGGTTATGGGGTCAGATGCCATCCAGCCCCAAATATACGTTTTCCATATTAGGTTAGGCCGAAGAAAAAAAAGAAAAAAATGGTTAAAATCCGTCAAGTTGAAGATTACATACTTAGAAAATTGTCACCTAATAGCCTCGCAGTTAATAGGTGCATGTATGCTATTGCACCTACCTAGATACTTATTAAATTTGATAACAATCGGTCATGCAGTGACCGTCTATGGTAGTAATAAGTAAATATATTATTTTAACTAGGAATATTTCATGCGCTAGGTTTTTCCCGCGACTTAACCATCGATTATAAATGTTGAACCGTAGATTAGCGCAGTGCAGGGAATTACCGAAAAATTACGGTACTTGTATTTAACCGTATGACGTCATAACAATTTAAAAAGGTTTACCGAAAATACCGGTGTCCAAAAACTGTGGTGTCGCTATATTTTGATACTTACCGAAATTAAATGATCGCAAATTATAAAGACTGAGCGAAAATCTGGCGTTCGGTCACAGAATAAATAGTGGTGCGGTCACAGTAGACATAAAATATATGCTAAAGCAGTACCTCAACTTACTACATCTCAAGAATTGAAACACTCACACAGACACGTTCTGTATACTGAGTAGTTTTTTGTTTTTGTATGGAACTGTATCCCGAAAATACCTTATTTGTCTTGTTGCAGTGCGTGTCTGTGTGTGTGTGTCAAATCGGACGATTGTAGGTAGTTAAAGTACTGCTTTAGCTTATATGTCTACTGTGGTGCGGTGCCGGACTAAAGAATAGCACTACCCTATCTCTTCCCATGGGTGTCGTAAAAGGCGACTAAGGGATTCACTAGAGGATGGGCAGCAGCGTTCTCTGAGTATTTTAACAACCATGCTGCGATCGCCAACCCGCCTGCCAAGCGTGGCGATTATGGCAAACCCCCCCAACATGGAGCACAGGACCGGTGGATGTGGCGATGCTTGGGGGAGGCCTATCTCCAGCAGTGGACGTCTTTCGGCTGAATGATGATCGAAATATATTGGTTTAATAACGATATACACGACAAGGGTTGAGAAAATGGTAAGTATAAATAATTTAAGAGTGATTGGCTCTATGTGCCACTGATCGGGGGGCGTATTTCCCTTTCCGAATCCAAGTGATGATACCGGTCTCGCGAAATCCGTACGCCTTTGTATTACTACACAGTTCAACCAACCCGTGCTCAGCTCGCGTCAACTGAGCACGTTTTTGCGATCAAGCAACGTTAAAAGAGGTTTTACAAAACAGTGTGCAATTGAATTGAACACGGTTTTTTAATTGGTCTGTTCAAAACAAATCCGTGCTGATTTAGCGTGTTCGTAAATGTTTGGAATAAATTTTGCGGGCCGAAGCAGGCGGGAGCCGCCGCGGGCGCCCGTGGTTGGACATAATGGAAGAGTTTAAAAGGATTTTCAGTGAAATTACCATTTTCAGTGAAATTACCAAAGATTTTGGAATGAAAAAGTCGATGCAGTCCCGCTGCGGTTCACCACCTATTTCTGTCTGCAGGGTTTCAATTAACCTAACAAGATAGAGATGACGGGGGCTTCGTTCGCTCGCTCACTTTAGCCCCCGTCATCCCCTTCGAACCTAACCTACCTATGTAGGGATGCCCCCAAGTTCCCGAGCTCGCTTCGCTCACTCTTCAAATTAGTCAGTTGGAAAACAAGTATCAGCAAAATTGCCCACGTACAATGGTCCACTTAAAGGACTAAGTGCGGAAACCACATCTCCTAACATAGAACATAGAACAAGTATCAGCAATGAAAGCAGTACCTCAACTAATACCGTCGCTAATTCAACACGCTTTTGAAGACTCATACAGTCAAGAATCAAGTCAAAAAAGTGTTCAGTTCAACTGCACACTATTTTGTAAAAACTCCGAAAGCCACTTGATCACAAAGGCGTGCCTAGTTGACGCGAATTGAACACGGGCTAGTAGAGTTCCGTAGTAATACAAAAGCGTGCGGATTTTGCGAGACCGGTGTCGCTAGTTGGACACGGAAAGGGAAATACGCGGTCGGGGGTATACATACAGTTTTTTCGGTCTTCTTCTACGTAACCAAGCAGTTAGGGATCGTCCATTTACCACGTGATGCTCGAAAGGGGGGCAAGGGGTTCTGAAAAAATCACGAAATATCACAAGGAGGGAGAAGGGGGTGTAGTGAGACATGACGTGTAATTTTTAGTTGAGCTGCAACCTTAATGTCTATCTGGACATTTTTATCACGGTGCTTAATTTTCCAAAATTAATTCTGAAAATTTTTAAGATACTTTGTACCAAGAAAATACTCGTGACTTTGGGAAGGGTTAGTCTACTGCGTCGATGGCCCCGAGGACACGGCTCTGCACACGCTACAGGCGTGTCCTGCGTGGGCGACGCAGCGCCGCGAACTAGTCGCTGCAGTCGGTGGTGACCTCTCGCTCCCGGTCGTGGTTCTGTACATGGTTGGGGGCGAGAGTGCGTAGGAAGCCGTCGCCTCCTCCTGCGAGGAAGTGATGGCAACCAAAGAGGGAGCGGAGAGGGAGAGATACGCAGCTGCCACTCTCTCTTCCCACGCCAGACGCACCGGGCGCCGGAGGGCGCGCGACGATCTCCGGCCACCGTAGTATGTGGCTTGCGGGCGGCGGGTTAGGGGACCCGTCGCCCGACCAGTAACAGGCCCGAGAAGGCGGCGCGCAGTGTTCCCTGCGCGCCTCTCAGGAGGACGTGGGGCAAGGCCCGACGTGGGGCAAGGCCCCACAGGAGAGGTCCACCAGGGGCTGGCAGACCGAGGCCTGCCGGAGTTGCGGTGGATGCAGCTGCGAATCCCGCGACCCCGGTCAAGGGTCAGAAGAAGGAACACCGTGGGTTTTTAGCCGATAAGAGTCCGGGATACCCCTTCCCTTCCCCGGGCGAAGGGCATCCATGAGGATTTTCCCACGAAAAAAAAGGGGTTAGTCTAAAACCTCACCACGTATCACCAGGGGAAGGGGGGTTTAAAGTAAAAGTTACTAAAAACATCACGTGACTAATGGACGACCCTTTATTGCCGAGACTCTAAGGG
This sequence comes from Amphipyra tragopoginis, assembly GCA_905220435.1. Classification (NCBI taxonomy): domain Eukaryota; kingdom Metazoa; phylum Arthropoda; class Insecta; order Lepidoptera; family Noctuidae; genus Amphipyra; species Amphipyra tragopoginis. The sequence continues at coordinate 22,906,538 of HG992012.1, read as the reverse complement.
TCTCCAGTCAATAGAAGAAACACTTAACCTGTATTAACTACTATTACAAAACGGCCGACGTATCTTGGCGAGTCTGAAGTTAGTTGTTTGGCTGCGCGCAATGAATCTTTTAGAAACAAAATTGTCTACTGCGCAGCTAATCAGCTAACTTCAGACACGATACGTCGGCCGTATTGTACCTACATCACGACTAAAGATCAACTACGTCAAGGCACGCACCTCCATTGCACTGCAAGTAAAAATGTGTGAGAAAGAATATTTACAACGCGTCATTGCACTATGCACTAGTCGACCAATAAATCTACTAAATATCAAAATGTCAAGTAGGTACTATCAAACAAAAACATCTCGTTGGTATATGTGTTACTGCAAAAGCTGGAACTACGGTAAATCTTAAGAGTTTCTAGTAAAATCTAAAGGATTATTGTGATCAACTAAGCGAGCGAACATGAGTACATGACGCAAAACAATTAGTGAGGTCAGCCAGGCTTGTTTTGCGTCATGTTCGCTCGCTTAGTTGGCCGCAATAAGCCGCTGGCAATAACCCGCCAGGTGAAGCCTCCGGGCCGGGCGGCTTTGGTGTGTAGGCCTTAAGATTTACAAAGTCTTAATGGTAAAAGTCCGAACTGTTCTGTGATAATCGTTGATTTCAAACTTTTACTAGGATTCCCTCGGTATATCTTAGGTTTTACTTCGACCCGGTAAATGTTGAAAAATAGACATGCTTGGGGCATTATCGTCTCGCGGGCATTGTGCAACTAAATTATGTAAGTAGGAATTTTACAATTTATAAATGACAATTAATAATACCAAATGATTATAACAATTAATTAATAATTAGATTATGCAACGCAGGTATTATGTTTGCGAGAACTATGTTTTATTTTTGTTGAACTGTACAAAAAGCATTTTATAATTATGTAGGTAACTTACCTGCAGTTATTGACTCGTAATTATAAAGTTTGATGAATACTTTCTAATTATATAATATTGTTTTATTCCCAAAAACAACATTTACTAAGTAATCGTCGTTAGTAAAACCTAGCGTTCTCCAAGCTCTAATGGTCGCCCGAAAAAAATTCTAGTTTATAATTATCAAATCTTACATTTACCAATTTCTAAGATTTACCAATATTCGTGCTTTCACAGTATACATATACATACATACACACATTGAAAATAAATGTTGGAGGAACGTGCCATGTTATCGTACTGTTGATCTCTACATGCAACCACAACAGCACTAAAGGAATTATTACACTATCCGATTTTTAGGGTTAAAAGCTTAAATCTTATTCAGTATTAGAGAGTTTACGCACTGCATGAAAATACGTTCCGAAGTAGTCATACAACTATTTGTATGGTAGTTTACGCACTAGATCCGACTTCCGTCATGCGATTTCTTTCCGTCATCCGTGAGTCTTCAATTCGGAAGAAATATTGGAGGACCGAAGTAGCCGTAATACTGTTTGTATGAATTAATGCTTTCGCATTACCTCGGATTCAAATCGGACATTTATGCCAAAGATGGCGCCCGAATTGCTTGGATTTGGATCAGAGATCGGATTAGTGCGTAAACAATCCGAATTCGGTCCGAGATTTTTAGACTCTGGGCCGTATTTTCACGAATTCGAATCGAATGCAGTGCGAAAAGCAATATCCGAATTCGGTCCGAGTTTTTTGTATTCTTATTTTCACAAATCCGGATCGGATGCAGTGCGTAACCGTTGTAAATCTTATTCAGTTGTAAAGTACAATAACAGTTAGGGCCTATGCACACGACGATTTTTGAACGCGCCGCAGCGCCGTCGACGCGCGTTCACGTCAAATTACATACACGTAAAAAACTTGTGTCACGTTTTTTATGTATGGAGTTCGACATTAACGCACGTCGACGGCGCGTAGAATAGACGTCTACCGGGGCCTAAAAATCGGGTAGTGTAATAAACGCTTAAGGACGATCCCTAATGTCGCTAATTAATGGGATTCGGACCTCGGGACAGGGCGTTAATGGCAGGGGGAGACACACCTGAGGGCTGGTCGGAATGATGCTTTGCCGACTGCACCCCGCACGTAACATTTCGATATCTACCTATTCTATATATACATATAATAAATCTGTAGACTGCGTGTTTGTACATCATAATAATATAAATGCGAAAGTAAGTTTATTTGTTTGTTACCTTTTCACGCCTAAACCTCTGAACCGATCATCCTGAAATTTTACATATACGTTGTCAGGTGTACAGAAACGGACATAGGGTACCTTTCATCCCGAAAAAAGTACTGTTCTCGAGGAATACAACAATAAAGTTCTTATGATGATAATTGGCGCCATGTGTCTTTCGAATCATGATTGGATTATACTATCCCGAAATATACGGAATACGCGATAAACGACATCGACCAGGCGGGCGAAGCCGCCAGCGACCTCTAGTTGGAAAGAGTTTGAAAAACATAACCCTATCTTTGCAGCAGGGCAGCCTGGTAAAAATAGCGGGGTGTTAAAAGATAACCAATAGAATCTATTTCAATCATTTTTTATTTTTTCGTCTGCTTGTCGGTTTGTTTGTACACGGATCACGTAAAAAGTATTGACTCAATACGGTTGACTTTTATAGAAAAATATTGTGCGTATCTCGGAGTAACATTTAGTTTTTGTTTCATCGTAATCGGTTTTCTCAATCAAAAGATATTAGAAATTAAAGTTATCAAGAAGAAAGTTTAGTTATTGCGACACAATATTGGTTTCCGACTTCCAAGCGAACAGAGTTGCGGGCACAGCTAGTATTATATTAGTACCTATGTGGCTATGTCACAATGTCAATGTCAACTGAAAAGAGCCTCCACGAGTGATGATACTTAAGTACGTCCGGCGCACCCTGGGCAGTCAGCCCCGCTACCAACCTTGCTGAGTAGCTAATCTTTTCACCACAGCATGAGCTATTCTCGTATAGCTCGTGCCGACACGATAGAAGAAGAAGACCTATGTCACACACATAGCACAGTTTACCTAGTTATTACAAGTTAGATTCAAATATTTACAACCATAACGCGAGACATGGTTTTTTTTTTAATTTTTTTTTTTAAACTTTATCAATTTTTATTTTTCTATTTGACTGCTGTAGGGGACCATTTCTACGAAACGGGCAGTTATTGGCGAGACCTGAAGGGTGTCCAGCCAAGGAGGGGGGGGGGAAGTAAAATACTTAACCTAAGCTAACTACTTGTACTACACTAACATCATGACTACCTGCAACAACAGCACTAAGGGCAACCCCTCAGCACATAATAAAAGGCGTAAATAAAAGAAACCGCCCATTGAAAAATCCCTGCGAAACTTGTATGGCAGGGGCTCACGCCGGGGCAGGAGTGTGGTTTTAGTCGGTAAGAGTCCGACACTACCCAAGCCATCTCATCCGTGAGGTGGCTTGGGTGTCCATGAGGATTTCCGACTCCTGCCAAAACAAAAAAAAAAACAAAAAAAAGGGCAACCCCTAGTGGGACTCGGACCTCGGCTTAGGGCGTTGCTGGCCACTTAGGGGGAGAGACAGCTTGATGAGGACTGAAATTATCGGTGTGAAAACTTTATCAAGCATTTATTAGCTTTTTTATAGTTTCAGAGATTGTAAACTGCGCAGTGCGCTTGTTTCGCAATAAAACAATTTAGCATTTAGTTTTTAGCTCTGTCAGCTTTTGTGTACTGTGCACACACGTGTCTGGGCTTCAAGTTATAGAATAGAATAAGTAAGTAATATGACACTCTGACCTCTGTTATCTTTATTTAAACAGGTAGAATGTCCTTCAAGTAAAAACATCGTTTTGTTTATGGCTCCCTAGTACCTACTGACGGTGCGTAATTACCACGAAGTATAAAAATAAGAAAAAAACAACATCTTTGCTAATAAATTGAAAAAAAAATCTTCTGCACAAAACATTATAATACAATATAGATGACAAGGCAAAAATAAAAAATGTTCTTCCTCTTCAACCCTTTTTGCCGTGCCCGACAGGGGCCAATTCTACTAATAGAAACTTTTAAATTATCAATTGCAATTCTGTTAGTAGAATTGGGCTCCTGGGTAGGTTTGCCAACCGTCCCGCGAGAGCCGGGACGTCCCGTTTCCAGAGCTTTACGGTACGTACACATGACAAGCGTTCAACGCGCGTTTACAACTACATACATTTTATTCAGGCCGTAGACATGCTAACGCGCGTTTTAATAAAGCGCGCGTTGAACGCTGCGCCAGCGCTCGACTGTTGTCAGCGCGCGTCAACGCGCGCTTTGAGATCATTGATTTTATATGTTACCGTTCAGATGAGCGCGCGCTTTTGACGCGTATAGACGTATTTTAGGGTTCGCTCGGTTCATCCAAAAATCGTCCAAAATGGAAACGGAACCTTTTAATAACGAATTATTTATAGATGAAATAGAGAAACGTCCTGCTATATGGGATATTTTTTTTTCTGGTGAAATACAATATCGCACAGCGTTTTTATCTGCTACGAGTTCATCGTTCATGAGAGCCAGTAAGTCATCAAATGACTTGATGGACATTCTGAAGTAATTAAAAATTTGGGTCCGAATTGCCTTAACTTAGGATACAAAGTGATGTAAGTACTGGCTTTTAGTCAGCCTGTAGGAAAAAAAATCGGTGGACCCAATATCTCCGTCTTCTGTCGTCGCGTCGTTTTTGCCGTCGGTATAAAATCACCGTTAAAACTGTTTCTACGTCCATCTTCGACAAATGTAGAACTCACTCTGTAGAAAATAAACCACTACCGCCACGGCAACGCGCATGCAATATCTGACAAGCGCGCACCATGTGAACACTATACAAAAATTCAACGCGCGTTCACCGCGCGTTGAACGCTTGTCATGTGAACGTACCCTTAGAGAATGCGTCCCGCAAAAGACGTGTGCGCCCCGCCTATTGTCCCGTTTTATCGTACCTACGGCTAAACCGGGTCGGGTGGAATAGGCATGTTAAGCGGGCTCACGCGGATGCCCGGCTTGCTTTTCAAACCTGGAGTATATCTGGTAAACCCACTTATGGTTGTGTGTATAAACATATGGTCGAAACTAGAAAAGTCTTCAAATCAAAGTTAAGATGGTGTCAGAATAATCAGAATAAAATAAAAATGGATATATTAGCTGAACATCACAAAGCTAAAGATTTTTCTAGATTCTGGAAAAACACCAACAGATTGAATACGAGGCCGGGCGTCCCCGTGAGTGTGGCGGGGCAACATGAGCCTACCACAATAGCAAACTTGTTTGTTGATCAATTCAAAGTGGGATCCTCTCTTGGTTCAGCATCGCAGGCGGTCGATGCTGAGGATTGTCTGACGGAGTTAAATGTCAGGTTCTCAGCGAAAGATGTTGCTACTGTTATTAAAAATATGGTTAGGGGCAAGTCCCCGGGGCATGACTACCTCAGCATCGAGCACCTGCAACATGCAGGAGTTCACCTGCCAAGGGTGTTGGCGATGTTCTTCTCGCTTTGTCTGAGCCACGCTCATCTGCCCAGCGATCTCATGAAAACTGTGGTTGTACCTATTGTAAAGGCTAAGACTGGGGACACATCAGATCTCTCAAACTATAGGCCCATATCGCTTGCTACTGTCATTGCCAAGGTGCTGGACAGTTTGCTTGATAAACATATGGCGACCCGCATCGAATTACATGATGCGCAGTTTGGGTTTCGACCTGGTCTCTCCACGGAAAGTGCCATACTGTCTCTCAAGCATACTGTCCAGTATTATACGTCTAGGAAAACGCCTGTTAATGCGTGTTTCCTAGACCTTGCCAAAGCATTCGATCTGGTGTCGTACGACCTACTGTGGCAGAAATTGCTGAACGAGACCACAGTAGATAGGGGAGTTATATCGATACTAAGGTACTGGTATAACAACCAGACCAATTGTGTGAGGTGGGCAGGCTCATTATCGGATGTGTATAGGCTGGGGTGCGGAGTGAGACAGGGAGGCCTGACCTCCTCTCGCCTCTTCAGTCTGTACATAAACCGGTTGAGCTCAGCAACACTTACCAAGGTTGTTATGTAGACGGAATAAGCGTCAACAATATTAGTTATGCTGATGATATGGTGTTGCTGAGCCCATCGATTAACTCAATGATGAGTCTGCTCATGATATGTGAAAGGTACGCGGAGGCCCATGGGCTCAGATACAATGTAAAGAAGAGTGAAGTACTGGTTTTCAAGGCAGGCACTAAAACTTACCCAATTGCACCAAAGCTAAAACTTTGCGGAAGTCCCTTAAATCAAGTCACCTCTTTCAAGTATCTGGGCCACTGGGTATCCGAGGACCTAAAAGACAGCCTGGATGTTGAGCGTGAGCGCAGAGCGTTGGCTGTCCGCTGCAATATGTTGGCTCGCAGATTTGCAAAATGCTCGACTGACGTAAAGGTTACGCTGTTCACGGCGTAGGTACTGTCAGTCGTTCTATACATGCAGTCTGTGGGTCAACTACACGCAGAGGGCATAGAGCACTCTGCGCGTTCAATATAATAATGCATTCAGGGTGTTGATGGGGTTGCCGCGCTACTGCAGTGCTTCAGGCATGTTCGCAGAAGCAGGCGTAGATGGCTTTCACGCCATCATGCGCAAGCGATGCGCCTCCATCATGCGTAGGGTGCGCGTCAGCCCCAACAGCATCCTGAGCACTATAGCGGACAGGTGGGACAGTCCCATACTGGGGCATTGGGTACGCCAACATGCCACTGTGGCGTATAATAAATAATTGTCCTGTTTTTCTGGTAGATGTAAGTACTAACACTAGTTTCTAAGTTGTATGCTGTACTAACCAAATGGACTTATGGTCTGAAATAAAAGAATTTTATTTATTATTTATTTAAACCTTCGGGCCGAAGTCGGAATTTAGTGAACGCACGTTTTGTTTAGCTAGAAGAGTGTAGATCACGACAGCGAGTCTCGCGTCGAACTAACGAAAAAATAAATTTTAATTGTATTTTTCGCCTCCCGATACTTTGACAGTTGGGTCCCGCTTTTTATTGCCACGTCCCGCATTTTGAGTGCCAAATTCCCGGTTAATTCGTTTAAAGAGGTTGGCACGCCTACTCCTGGGCCACGATGATACTTATTATTTTCTTTGTAAATATCCCGTGAACCGTGAAACTTTGTGGAAGTGCAAATAAACGTATTTAGAAATTAGGCTTTGAGCGTTCTGTTCCTCACTTCAGAGGGGCAGTTATTTTACGCGTAGGTAACTAACTAATAACTACAACGGTCAGTGGGTCGTCTTGAAATACACACATCAAAAGTGTCTAGGGATCAAGCATTTTTATGCGGATTTCTTGAGATTGAGATGTGGCTTTGTAATAAATTTATGATTTTATAAATTTATATGGATCCTTTTTGGTGCATTTCATAATTTGAATCAGGAACTGTGAATCAAATTCGAGTAAAAGATGAAAATCAGCTGTCAATATTTTCCCTATAAAAACATACAACGCATTGAAGACATTATTAGTGCTACTGTTTCCCTACTACTGATTAAAACCAACGTTATTATGGAGCGGCGACGTCATTTAAGCAGGGAAGAAATGCTCAGAGCCGTGGGAATGATAGAAGCTGGTTCCCGGCAACGTACTGTGGCTTTAGCTCTGAATACAAGTCAGAGTGTTATCAGTCGACTTTGGACACGTTACCGAAGCACTGGTACCGTGGCTGAGCGCCATGGAGGACGGTATCGCTGCACCACACGGAGACAAGACCGATACATTCAAATCTTAACTCGAAGAGCTCCAACAATAACCGCCATGATGTTAGCCGTGAGGCTTCATCACTCTTCAGGGAACTTAATTAGCGACCAAACAGTCAGAAACCGCTTGCATGAAGTGAACCTTCATTCCCGAAGACCGCTACGGGTACCACCTATAGCAATGCACAATCGTAGGATTCGATATCAATGGGCTCTTGGACACAGAAATTGGGCAGAAGAACAATGGCGTTTCGTGTGCTTTTCTGATGAGTCTCGTTTTGGTATGAGACCGGATACAAGACGTATACGACACTGGAGAACCCCTGGACGCCAACAGCGATTAAAATCCTGCCAGGAAGTCCATCCTTATAGTGGTGGAACCATCATGGTATGGGCGGGTATTTGGATCGGCGGAAGAACTGAGTTGATTTGGATCAGAGGCAACCTCAACGCTCAAATTTATGCTGAGACGATTGTATCAGACGTCATCGTTCCTCTACAAGCGCAAATCGGTCCCTTATTTCAGTTAATGCATGATAATGCACGACCGCACACCGCAAGAGTTGTAAGACAGACTCTCGCCGCAGCTAACATCAATGTCCTGCCCTGGCCTGCTCAGTCGCCAGACTTGAACCCGATTGAGCATGCATGGGATATGCTACAGAGAAGAGCTCTGCCGAATATGGAGGGTATCCAGTCGCAAGAAGACCTTTTTTTGTTGTTGCAACGAACATGGGCGGCCATTCCACAGCGTGATTTGGATGAACTCATTTTGAGTATGCCAAACCGATGTTCTTGTGTTGTTAGTGTTCGCGGTAGAAACACGGATTATTAATTGTTTAAGTTACCCAATAAAATTTTAAAGAAAACTGTTATTTCAGTCTTTTTTTCGAACTTTTGTGTTAGTGGTTCAAATGTCAAAAATCCCTTTATTAGGAAAATGGCAAATTTCTTTATTAATGCAAAGGTGACTTGGTTTATCGTTACTGTGACAAACGAAAACACTTTATTTGATGAATCCTTAAAGAAAATTTTAATTAATATCAATCAGGAGAAAAGTTATTGCAAAAATATATGTTGATCCCTAGACACTTTTGATGTGTGTAGATACTACTAGCTTTTGCCCGCAGCTTCGCTCGCTTTAATTAAACTCAAAAAAAAACTCTTAACACACTACAAAGTTTCTATAATAATATAATTCAATCGTGATTCGAAAGACACGTGGCGCCATCTATGAACGTTATTGTTGTTTTCCTCGGGAACAGTACTTTTTTCGGGGTAAAAGGTACCCTGTGTCCGTTTCTGTACACCTGACGACGTAGGGTAACTCACGAGTCAATGGACAGATATGCGAATTTAAACTTTTCTTTTTTTTTTACTTCAGTATTACAAAAATGCAGGACATACCATAAAAATAAATCAATAGTTGGAAAGTGGATCTCTCTATTTCATGTTGTTATAACACAATATTATAACGTACAATATATTTAAAATAATATTTTTTTAAAAGTGCCAAAAAACAGTTATTGGACAGCATTTGCAGTCAATTGGACATTTATTTGAGTCATTGGACAGAATTTACGATGGCGATAATTGATTTTAAAATGCTCTTTTACTAACTAAAAACAAATCTAAATTAGGTTTTTGTCACTGGACAACTTTAAAAATAATAAACTGAACTAAAGTCAAGTGTTTTATACAGGATTATTGGAAAAACACTAACAACCTCTTACTCTCTGTACTCATCATTATGAATAACTTTTACTATGGGACCAAACCTGAAATCGTGAAAAAAAAAACAGCTGTCCCCTACATTTTGACGAGTTATGCGAACATAGTGTTCAGGATGTTTTATTTTAAAACTAGCTTCTGCCCGCGACTTCGTACGCGGATCCTGTGGCTTATGCCAGCGACAACGGGGTCGTCAAAATCAAAGATCTGAAACGTCTGATGTTGAATGCTAAGATCCCGGGGACGGAAAAACAACGGGATTCGAGACGTTCCAGATCTTTAATTTTTGTAAGTCAACAGGAAATGCCCATCAGACTTAACAACTTTTGCAAAGACGTCATTCCTATACAGGGTGTTAACGAATTCGTGTAATTCCTTCAAACCGCGTGATCTACTGGTGACACCGATTGACTCTGCATAGGTTTATTCAGAATCAACAAAAAAAAGTTTTCAATAAATGATCCATGGTATTCTGTATCTGAGTAATTTTAGTGTCCCAAGTTAACTGACTGCGTGGAGCGATATCGCGCTCGTCGTGCCCGTCAGCTGTGTCGCCGTGCCTTCATTCATTTTATCTATAACATAAAAAATATTTGAGAAAAAAAAAAGTTTATTTTTATTTTTAATCAATCTAAATCCCGTGCGGCGTTAATCTATACCATTAATAGATCACGTGGTTTGAAGGAATTACACGAATTCGTTAACACCCTGTATATGTTATAGTGTCGCTGGGCTTTTGAGTTCCACAACAGGTGTTCCAGATCTGCAAATTTATTTTCACAGCAGAAAATGCTCTTCACGTGAAATAATTTTTGCTATGGCACCATTTTTATATCTCTTATACTTTAGCTGGTCCACATCCGATTCTTCAGATGATTCTGTTCAGAGAATGTTGAAGTCGACCAGAATTCAAACATTCGTTGCGCTCTTCTTCTGTCTCTTCATGCCGTACTCCAGCAATTCTTTCTCTCTCACTTTATAACTGATTATTATGAATATTTTGTTGTGTGTGTGTTCGGGACAATGCATGATAATCTCGATCAGCAGTTAGTCGCGCATCCAGTTCATCACTCGTTTCAAAAGACCTGTTAGTAGATGTACCAATACGATGAGAACTCAAGCGTGATTCTGTATCGGTAAACGTTTCCGATTCGCGAGACAATGCATGTCGCTTATGATCAGCGGACAGTCGCGCGTCACGTTCCGCACTTGTCTCTAGAGACCTGCTAGAAGTCAATGCGTAGATACGCTGAGAACTCAAGCGCAGTTCTCTATCCGTGAACGTCTCCGACTCGCGAGACAATGCGTGACGTTCACGATCAGCGATCAGTCGCGCATCACGTTCCCCACTTGTCTCTAGAGACCTAGAAGTCAATGCGTAGATACGCTTGGAACTCAAGCGCAATTCTCTATCCGTGAACGTCTCCGACTCGCGAGACAATTCGTGATGTTCACGATCAGCGGTCAGTCGCGCATCACGTTCCCCACTTATATCTAGAGACCTAGAAGTCGATGTGTATATACGCTGAGAACTCAAGCGTAATTCTCTTTCCGTGAACGTCTCCGACTCGCGAGACAATGCATGCCGTTCACGATCAGCGGTCAGTCGCGCATCATATTCTTCACTGGTCTCTAGAGACCTGGATGTAGATGCGTAAATACGCTGAGAACGCAGGCGTGCTTCGCGATCTGAAGAGGTTTCCACGGAGCGAGTTGCAGCCTGATGTTCTCGAACAGCATCAAGTCTCTCCTGACGCTCTTCGGTAGATTCTTGGGATCCTATGATCCTCAATTTTTTAGCTCCTTTGAAACATTGGGAAAGATTTGACCTCTTTCTAGGCATGGTTATAGTTTTATTGTGAAGATACCTGATCAATTAAAATCTAAGTGACTGCTCCCCTGCGTTACTGGGTAGGCTACCGTGTCACGAAGATAAATGGAAAAGGAAATTAAACACTCAAATAACATAATCCCGAAGGCATACTTATTCGATAAAATAAAAAAATAAATGGGAGTTTTGGCCAGTAGAGTCAACTTTTCAATGATACCTATACCATCGTCATCGAAAATCAGTCCTTAACTGTTACCGCCGTCACCGCGTGGAGGTACTCCCAGCTTATGTTATTTTAAATTATACAGTGAAATTAGTGATAGTTTTTATTTCCACATCAGATGTTTCTGATCTTCGATTTTTATAAGTCAACAGGAAATGCCCATCAGACCGAACAACTTTTGCTAAGACGTCATTTCTATATGTTTTATGATGTAGCTTGGCTCTTGGAGTTCCACAACAGGTGTTCCAGATCTTCGATTTTTATACGTCAACAGAGAGTGCTCATCAGGCTGAACAACTCTTGCTAAAACGTCAATCCTATATATGTTACAGTGTAGCTGGGCGCTGGGAATTCCACAACAGGTGTTCCAGATCTTCGATTTTTATAAATCAACAGAGAGTCATTATCAGATTGAACAACTTTTGCTAAAACGTCATTCCTATAATATGTTATAGTGTAGCTGGGCGCTTGGAATTCCCCAGCAGGTGTTCCAGATCTTAAATTTTTATACGTCAACAGAGAGTGCTCATCAGATTGAATAACTTTTGCTAAAACGTCATTTCTATATATGTTATAGTGTAGCTGGGCGCTTGGAATTCCACAACAGGTGTTCCAGATCTTCAGTTTTTATACGTCAACAGAGAGTGCTTATCAGATTGAACAACTTTTGCTAACACGTCTTTCCTATATATGTTATAGTGTAGCTGGGCTCTTGGAGTTCCACATCAGGTGTTCCAGATCTTCAAATTTATTCTCTCAACAGAAAATGCTCATCACGCGGAACAATTTTTGCTACGATACCATTTTTGTATCTCTTATAGTTTAGCTGGTCTGTTGCGGTTCTGCATCAGGTGTTCAAGTTTTCAAGATAAATTATAGCCTATATGTTGCCCAGACTTAATACCTATGCAACAAAATAAAAAACATTCAAATCCGTCCAGTAGTTCCGAAGATTAGCGTGTACAAACAAACAGACAAACAGACACAATTTTTTTTTTGGATTCGTGCTCTATTACTGTTTCTGAACCCCCCTCAATCATTTTTTTTTAAATATATTCAATGTACAGACAAAGTTTTTTTACTGTTTTATTATATGTATAGATAGATGAAGAGTGGATTTAGGAATACTTCCTTACTATGTACTTAGTACTGTACTATGTACTTAGGTACTTCCGCGCAATTTCACGAATTTTTCCGCCATTTCGAACTTCCTGCAAAGCTTTACGTAAGCTCTCAGAACTGTAAGGTTCTTTTTTTTAATTTTAGGCATCTTGTCTTGTCTATCTATTTCTGCAACCAATCATTGGACATACATTAGACAGTCATTGGACTGTAGCGTCCAATGACTGAATATAAACGTAAATGATAGTCATTGGACAGTGTCCAATGACTGCTAAATAAGCTAGCAGAAGAGTAAGATTTTTTTATAATTTTTGTATAACTTAAACACACACGAAGAAAGCATAAAATTGAAAAAAAAAAGTTTCTTTCAATACTAGTAATTGGACAAGATGTCCAATCACTAAATATATTAACTTACAGTCCTTGGACATGGGATAATATAATCTCAAATTACAAAACATTAAGATTACGTTTTGAAATAACGTGTAAAACAATATAAGCTACCATATATTTAATGCAATTGGTCCCAAACAATCAAAAAACAAGATTTTTTTACTATTTTGTCAGTCCTTGTCCTTAACAAATTTATTTATTTTTGACGAGAATTTGTTTTTTAACTGCCAATTTCGGCATCTATTGGTTATTTCAAATATTAAGATCGACTTTGGAGACACGTAAGATAAATAACACTTGCTTGAATGCTTCAAACATCGCTTGTAGTTCTTATAAAATCCGTAAAAGAGCGAAGTGTCCATTCACTAGTCGCGTCCAATAACTAGTGAACTACCCTATATGCAAAATTTCAGGATGATCGGTTCAGTGGTTTAGGCGTGAAAAGGTAACAAACAAACAAACTTACTTTCGCATTTATAATATTAGTTAGGAAGTTAGGATTCGCCACCGAACATACAAACAAACATGTTACACTCTAGTAGGTTAGGTAGGTTTGAAACGAAGTCAAACGAAACTGGGGAAGTTAGAAGTAATTAATAGACTTGATAAAAATACAATTAAGTTCGATTCTCTGTATGTGGGTATTCTACCTATATTAGAGTAGATATACGAAGAATAACAGAGATAACTCCATTATGCTTTGTCTTCAATAACTACAACGTTCAGATAAGGTATCTTTATAGACATCCGACATAGAGACTACTCATACTTATTCAGCTCTATTCAGCTTACGTCCATAGAAAACAACGATTTTGTATGGGGACGTGTACGCATCCGTTCAGCTTTCCGCGTCTATTCTGCTTTCGCGGCAAACAGGTATAAAATGAGGACAAATGTGTATTTATCGTGCGAGTGCTATGGATAGAGTTCAGCGCTGTTCCGCCGCATTCAGCGTCGAACGCGGTGGAACAGCGTTGTACACGGATGATTCTCGACTCCCAATTTTTTTTTAGTTTGTCAGTAACGACTAACGACCCACGAAGCCACAAAGACTACGTTATCCAGGTTTTTTTAAGAATGGTATATCATCAAATGACTTCTTCCGCTCTGGGCGAGCGCGGAAGGGAGTGTCAGACTCTTGCTGACTAAAACCCATCCGAGTTCCTCCTAATGCCCTTTGCGTTCCAGGAGGTCTATTCCCTAAGCACGAAGTTCGTAGTTTCGGCCTTAGTTACGAGCGTTTCCTACTCCCTATCGCCTACGGACATACAATAATTTCGGGGCCCGAACTAAGAATGAAAGACAACACGATTTGACAGTTGTCCTTACTACCGATGTGTTTTTGCCCGTCCGAAAAGTTGAACTTGACACTTGTTTTGTTCACTCCTACGTTTCGGGCTACTTTCGGACGGACGACTAACTTCGTTGACGGACTTAGGGAGTAGGCCCCCAGGGCCGCGGTAACTCTTTCGAACAAAGTCCGCAACGCTGGCAGATCCAGCGGGTAGCTTCCTCTCTGACAAAGTAATCTTAGCAAAAAAAATGTGATTTGCACATCCCTATCTATTTTATTACAGACAGAAACAAAACACCTCTAGGGCCTGGGGCCTAATTCTCCTAAAATAAATTGTTGCCAAACGCAATCGAACCAGAACTGCCAGAACCGTCAGTCAGTTTTTGTTTTCGAAAACTTTCAAAATGATTGATTTTGTTTTTTGTGTCAAACAATTCGACAGCTTTTGAAATTGAGAACTGTCTGAATGAACGGTTCGGCCTTGGTTCGATTGTGATTGATCAAGATTTATTTTAGGAGAATTAGACCCCAGATACGCTCGCGTGAACTTAACTGCAGCGTCACTGCAACTTGAACGGCGCGTCATGCACCTAATTACGTGAATAGGCATGTTGACAGCATCAATAAATTGCAAATCTAATTAGTCCACAGGTCCACACGTTAGAGTTTAGAAAAATAATGGACACGTATTTTTTCTTTTGTTAAATCCATGAATATTTGGAAAGTTAAAACGCATCAAAACTCGTGAGTGAAGGCTTGTGACGTCAGAAGCGTGACGTTTTGCCAATTTTAAAAGTGTCGTATCTTCGTCAATTTTGGTTTACGTAACAAAAGAAAAAATACGGGTCAAATATTTTTTGATAATCTAACTGACGGACTAATTAGATTTATTTAGTCAAATACCCTATTAGCCTACTGGCATCCGACATAGTCACACAGTAACATGACCCAAGAAGCTACAAAGACTTCGTTATCCAGAGGGGAGATTCCTCTCTGATGACGTGTTCTTAGTAAAAATGTGATTTGCGCATGCATATCTTCTTGGGTAACGGACAGAAACAAAACACCTCTGGACATAATAAATGGCCATAAAGCTACCTGAGCGAGCGGAAGGGGATGAAGGAAGGGGGGAACGAGGAGTTTGGGGTATGCCAGGGTCTACGCCGTCATAGAATGACCTAAATATTTTAATAACTGATAGCTTCGAATAAAGCACGTGTTATTATCACAATTCAAAACAAAACAAACAAACTAGGTATACTCTTTTTGAGTTCTAACAGCTCGGTCATTAAAAGGTAGGATTGCCAACCCCAAATTTCAAAAACGAGGATTTGAAGTTGGAAGAACCAGGGGGCTTACTAGGACCTCTTAAAGCAGGACAGAAGTTGCCTGAAAGTTGAACTGCCCTGCTTTTTTGTACTATGACATCGTTAGAGCAGGCATGCGGCAGGCCTGCTACGTTGACGTTTACGAAATCCGTTCACCTTTTTTTTTGTGTAGACTTTTCGTACCATGAACAAGCATTACCGTTCAACTTGGTTCGATAGTCGTTCACCTTTAGTACTGTCATGGTACGATTTTTAGCGATTCAGAAGCAGGCCTGCTTTTGAACGGAAATTAACTGGCTGGCATTTGAACGTTTTCTTAAGTGATCTGGTAAGCCCCCCGGACAATTCAGTTTAAAAACAGGACGCAATAATAGAGTAGCAATAGTTAAATTAATAAGTACTTAGTGAAAATAGGTTAAATGAAATTCCCGGGACACTACAGTAACCAGGACAAGTCCTAGAAAAACAGGACGGTTGGCAACTCTACCGTAAGGAGACTGCTATCGAAAAAACGTAAACGACATCATCAAAAACTGTAAAACAGCTAGGTATATTATCCACTAGCCTTTGCCCGCAGCTTCGCTTGCGGGAAATTTTGAACCCGATAAGTGTCAATTTTCCATAGGTACAAACTTTTATCCCCTATTTAACTCTTACTAGGGGTTGAATTTCGAAAAATCCTCTCGTCTACATTCTAAAGGGAACCTCTGTGCAAAATTTCAGCTTTCTAGGTCCAAGGGTTTGGGCTGGGCGTTGATGAGTCAGTCAATCAGTCAGCCAGGACTTTTCTTTTTATTTATACAGATGGATGTTTTGTTTTTAAACTTTGTATGGTTACGTTTTGTAAGGAAACGTCAGGGGGCTTACCATGACGTCTTAAGAAAACGTTCAAATGCCAGCCAGTCAATATCCGTTCAAAAGCAGGCCTGCTTCTGAATCGCCAAAAACCGTACCATGACAGTACAAAAGGTGAACGACTATTCAACCAAGTTGAACGGATAAGCTTGTTTATGGTACGAAAAGTCTATACAAAAAAAACAGGTGAACGGATTTCGTAAACGTCAACGTAGCAGGCCTGCTACAGGCCTGCTATAACGATGACATAGTACAAAAAAGCAGGGCAGTTCAACTTCCAGGCAACTTCTGCCCGGCTTTAAGAGGTCATGGTAAGCCCCCAGGAATCAAATTACGCTGGAAAGGGTATAGGTAACTACAACATGGCCGACGTATCTTGGCGAGTCTGAAGTTAGTTGTTTGGCTGCGCAATGAATCTTTTATAAACGAAATTGTCTACTGCGCAGCTAATCAGCTAACTTCAGATTCGCCAAGATACCTACGTCGGCCGTATTGTAAACGACATAAACATCATCAAAAACTGTAAAACAGCTATTATAAGTATATGTAACCATGTTTTATTTTTAAACAAAATATTTAATATTCTTTGTATGTAGGGTTGCCATCCGTCCGGGTTTCCCCGGATTTGTCCTAGTTTAGAGGGCATCCGGAGAGCGTCCGCCCGGGCTTCATTTGTAGTCCGGGTTTAAGAATCCAAAGTTTTGGGCCGCCCGCGACACACACACTGTGCCCGCACGCCGCGATCAACTGACGAACCGACTCATTAAATAACTGTTTTTTTATTACACTGACTATGTTTAAAAAAACCTGTTGACACGTCCGGTTCTGGGCTCTAAAATCCGGGGTTTTCACGCGTTTTGTCCCGGTTGCCAAATTTTAGAGATGGCAACCCTATTTGTATGGTAGATAACGTTATAAATATAGCGGAAACGTGAGAAATTAAATTACGGTGAAAAGGGTATAGATTTTAGTACATAGGTAACACCTACGAACATTTTTTTTAGGTACCTGAGTGATTCTTATATCACATTAAAAAACTGATTTATCCATTTAAGTATGATAAAATGAATACAAATTAAATAAACAAAAATCGTATATAATTCCTAATTTTTTGTTTTAAAAGGGCACCTACGACATTTGTGTGTATGTTTCACTATTTGGTTTTATTTGAGGAAAAATGAGTGTTTTTTTTCATTCTCCTAAGTTTTCTCTAGGTAGTTATACTTTTGTTTCCACGATTAAATGCTTTTGTTCTAAAACTCACATCAAAACTAGCTTGTTTTAATGTTGTTAATAAAGCTTTAATAATGTATTAATAATTTTAATATTCTATAAAATCTTCAAAAGGCTAAAAATCCAAAGAGAAAAATTGTAATTCCATTTTACTCATTACCCCGACAAATGTCGTAACGCGACTTTAATTCAGAAGGGGGCTTCGCACCGTAAAGGTTACCCGCATCGAATTTTCCGCCTTCTCGAACAGTCTTCGCTTGCCACCAGAGATCGGGAGCAAGCGCTCTATCTAAAGAAAATATTACTGGTGATTGTTCCTTATACGACGTTTGTCCAAGTTTTTTTCATTCTTCAAATACTTCAAATCTCGGTAAGTATACCTTATGATTATAATATGATTGCTTTTTTATTTAAATAAGAGTAAGAAACTATCAACACATTACTTTTTCCTCCCATATACAAACGATTTTATTGCTTGTTTCGTGATTCTACGTGAATTTCTCATTCCCCTACGTTTCATTCCCTCTAATTCAACTTACGAGGAGAATGAAAATTTATCAAGGGGAATGATAAATAACTCAACTAAATAATTTAGTAGCCTGAAGTTTATTAAAAAATTGCCTTAAATTATAATATAGGTAGGTACATATTTATATTTGATAATGATGTGCTAAGTAAATAAATGTTTTAGGAAATATGAGTCGTCCAAATTCACCATCCATATTAACTAATCACAAAAATTGATATAAAACCAAAAGTAATCCACCTGAAGACAAAGGTTTTCCTTTTACCGTTTCTTTTATAATGAAATTTGCAAATTATGCATTTAAAAAATAGTTGCCTATACGTATTTTTATTTATTTTTAGACGATAATGGTTCATTAAAAACTTATGTGAAGGAGGTTAAAGTGGAGAATGTGCATTGCCTGCATGGCAATTACAGGCTGCATGAGGACTACATCGACTGCGGCACTGAAGGCCATGCTGGGACTGCCACCGCTGCACCTCTTTATACAGCAAGAAGCAGCGGTGGCAGCAATACGCCTAAAAACTGAACCTCTGGAGCAAAGGTAACACACAACACACCTCGTTGCTAGAGGAATTCGCTAGAGTTCCCTCTTGTAATAGCTATAAACGACCGGATACCTAAACAATTTATTTTTGATAAAAATACAAAATTCAACTGTACGAAGACCACCGATGCGAGGGTTTATGCCCTGCGGAGCTGCGGATCTTCAGGGACGGATCCAAAACAGGAATACAAGCACAGGTGCCGAGGACTTTTCAGAAGACCTTAACGTACACATAGCCACACCATTGGGGGCCCACAACACGGTCTTCCAGGCTGAATGCTTGAGTATCTCCCTAGCTGCGTCAGCAATAATGGCCAGGAAGGTTGAAAACCACTCAATCCGAATACTCTCGGACAGCATGGCCGTCCTGCAAGCACTAAGCAGCTACACAGTTAATTCTGGGCTGGTACACGAGTGTCACCAAACTCTGAACCAGGTGGGTAACCTCAATAATATAACCATTCAATGGATCAAAGGACACAGCGGTTCCCGAGGCAACGATGCAGCAGATGAGCTCGCCAGAAGGGAGCATGGATGCATTGGCTCCCGAACCCATAGTACCACTCCCCTTCGAATACCTACGCACCCTGGTAAGGAAACTCACCAGAGACCAACACAACGAATCGTGGATAAACCATTGCGAGTGCAGGCAGGCCAAGGAGGCGCTTCGCGCCATTGACGGTCGTCTCACTAGACGAGCTCTCCGGCTGTCAAAGCAACAACTGCGTACAGTCACAGCAGCCATCACTGGTCAAGGTTCTTGTAACAAACACCTCTTTGTGTTTGGAGTTATAGACAGCCCACTGTGCAGAGCATGCATGGAGGAGGACGAGACGGCAGCCCACGTGCTACTTAACTACCCTGAGATCGCCACATACAGGGCCAAGCACTTCGGAAACCCAGGTACTCTCCAAGAGATCTCCAGCAACATCAAGGGTGTGCTGGCCTTTTTCGATGAGTTAGGGTGGATCGAGTGACTACACTTAGGCTGAGATCTATAGATCCAACTTGGACTTAGCTTAGACTTTGCTCAGACTTTACTCACGCAATACTTTGCTAAGTGTATGCTTAGCATAATCTTAGATTTGGAATTTATAGACGTATCACGTTGAGACTATGCTGAGCGTATGCTAAGCATACGCTAAGACGGTCGATGTCAAAATACAAGTTATTGTTTCGTTTCAAGCATTACATTCTTGATTTTTCTTTATAAATGTTTAACAATAATAACATGTAAATAATCTAGAACTACGCTCATATTTCTTCTATGTATTATTATTATAAGAATAAGCAGAAATTGGCATGCATATAAGTGTTTTTTTATTTTTTATTGACGAACACAATATTATATTCATTGAAACGGATCGCATCGTTTTGACATCTGCAATTTGTCGAAAAAAAGTAACTTTTAATTCATTTTATACATTTTAAACTTAGAAAAACTTGTTTTATGTGATGTTATACTACCTAATTGTTTTTATCTTAACTAATTCAGAATTAGTTATCAACATCAAGGAAATCTTCCCTAATCTGGTATTACTGAGTTGAGTCTGGTCACTTTATAATACTAAAAAATTAAAAAGTTGTGTAAATCTATTGATGGTAAAGTAAATTACGGACCATTATTTTTTGTTAGGATAATAGTAACCTAAGTATTTGCTAAGTCGTCGATTTTGTGAACTTAGACTTTGCTAAGCATTTGCTAAGCACGCACTCAGATGAATTCAAAGACGGCTCTATAAATACTGACTTTGTCATAAGTCTAAAGTAAAGTCTGAGCAAAGTCCAAGTTGGGTCTATAGATCTCAGCCTTATCACCCATCACGCAAATTACGCGCTTAGACGTGGAGTTGCAGACACCAGGTCGTTATACCTTATACCTTACAAATATAACATAATACATTATTTTCTTATAAATGTTGATTTATCAAAAGTAAAGGCAAAAAATGTTGGTTCGAGAAATAACTTTGACTAGTTTTATGTTGCAAAAGACTATTAATATTAAGGATACCCACCTTAATTGTTTAAATAATTGTGATCTTGTTACCAAATGTCTACAGTAGGTATAAAGGTGCAATTTGTCACTCTATGAATATTGTTGGTTAGTTTTTCGATTAAAATAAACATTTTATTTCATTCCCCTCGTTTAATTTCATTCCCGTCTCAAGCGCCAAATTTTAATGGCTTATAACTCTATAAGTAATTAATAGAATAAAGTGCCTCATACACAATGTTTTATGTATTTGAACATAGAACACGATAGATAAACAAATTTACGTAATATGAATGTTTTTTTAAATTCGTAATTTTTTTGCCTGATATAAGAATCACTCACCTATGTACAAACAGTACAAACACAACATACATGCAACATTATACCTACCTCCCATTTATTTATTATTTATGTAATTGTGTAGTTACAAAAGTAAATTAATCATTAGGTAGTACAGTAACAAAATCAAATAAAATACTAACGTTTGAGGGTTGCTCCTGTTCCTGCTATTATTAGATTGTTCGGCACCCATGATGTCCTATAGCACAAAACTTGGTTAAATATGCAATTAAAATTTAAACTGAGTGTGAATAACAAAATTTGATAAGATAATAATATTTAAGTTATGAACGTTGTATTACGAGTTCACAATTGAGAATAAGCTGAACGAAATCAAAACAAAGTTTATATACTTGAGAAAGTGCAAGGGATTATTATTTTTATCACCACGTAAAGTACCTACAACAACTGCACACAACAAAGCACAAAGTGCATATGCCATAGACAAATGACAAGGCACAAAAGCCCCACCACTTAACGTTAGGGATGCGAGCGTAACATTCATTTCGTTGTCGATAAAAATAATTAGGAGTAATTATTAGTGCACTGATTGAAGGATTATGAAAGGCAAAAGTGAGGTTAGAAAAATTTAAGAAATCGGGAGTTTTTTATGTACACGAAATGAAATTAGTTATATTCATGAAATAATCATGTAACGAAATTAATTTTCAAAAATCTTCTAAATATCACAATTGTTTTAATTAATATAAAATTAATGATTTTGGGCGTATTTTTTTATTCCCTCGCTAGTTGATTGAGAGACTATTATAAGATTCTGACTCATAGGACATACCAAACCCAACTATAAAAACATTGAAATCAAACCATCGTCGCAGCCGAAGCGGTGTCTAAAGCGGATAGTTAGGTATATACACACACATAATCACGCCTTATTCCCCGAAGGATTGGCAGAGGTGTATAGTGTAATTTCGCCGTTATGTTTTAGGTCCCATGTATTAGGGGCGAGCCTATTGCCAACAACCGGGCACAGATCCAGACTCCGGGCTGCTACTGAGAAATTCCAGACGGAAAAACCCAATAACACTTTGAGTTAGGTATTTGTATTTTTTTTAATTCTTTCAATGTGTCGAAAATTGTAAGTATTCAGGGGAATCCCTACATATCTATTGTGTGTGTTGCCAATCTTTTT
Organism: Amphipyra tragopoginis; assembly: GCA_905220435.1. NCBI lineage: Eukaryota > Metazoa > Arthropoda > Insecta > Lepidoptera > Noctuidae > Amphipyra > Amphipyra tragopoginis. The sequence continues at coordinate 22,884,230 of HG992012.1, read as the reverse complement.
TGAAGTCGCTATTCAATCAAGCGAATCCCATTTAAAAATATTTATTACAACATTTGCATATTCTTACATTCATGATACAGAAAATCGGGAGATCACTACCTAAAATCGGAATGTCGGGATATCAGGAGACGATGGCTGAAATCGGGAGATCTCCCGATAAATCCGGAACGTTTGCAACACTGATGACAGGAGAATGGACAGGAGCATCCTTCTAAATATCATCAGAGTTGGAATGTTTAAAAGAAAGTGTTTTGAATACCATGTTTTAAACATCGTCTAAAACACAATCGAACTAAAACATGTTTAAAATTAAACTGCTTCCAACGTCATAGTTCAAACTTATTTATTATCCCAAGGATGACCAATGATGATAAAAAGAAAGTGACCAACTGCAGACATCTTCCATCTCTTTCTTGCATTACATTGGGGAAATCACCCGAATAGGGAGACAGTTTATTTTATTATAAAGTTAATCCCCTAATTTACAAGTAGGCAATACAAAGTTGAGATTTATAATTCGGGAAATTACCCGAGAATAAAAGATTGTCTCTGAATTTAAAACATATTTGAAACTGTTTATAATTATTGTTCAAACAGATTTTCAAAATTAACCGATGTTTAAAATATTTCGAACTGTTTGTTTTAAAAATAAAACATTTATCAGTTTTTGTTTTCATTGCTTATTATCACATACTGCAATCACTAATCCATTTCCAAAACGTTTTCTTTCTTTGTTTTTACTGCTGTCATTCTATTGATTGGGATACATTAAATCACCCTGCTCGAATGGCTATTCTAATCTAAATACGATTGGTGCACCCTGAGCTGCCGGCCCGATTGCCAAGCTTGCTGACTGGCTGATGTTTTCACCACTAAATGAGCTATTTTGATGTAGTTCGCGCCGACACACAGACGGCCCCAGGGTCTCCTGAGCACGTCTGCTAAACCAGTTATAGAGAATGGTGTAGAGCATTCAATATCTAGGTACATATCCATAACAATGTTAAAATGCTTATAGAATAAGAGGCAAGTCAGCTTTACGTCTCTTGGGGTAGTCAGCGAATTCCTTCTTGTAGTTACGGTGTTACCGATTGCCCACACAGCCATTTGATAGAAACCGGCGGCAGCAAACAGACCGGCTGGAGCGCATTTAGTCATGACGGTAGAGAATAGCCAGGATCCGAATTTGTAAGTGTAGTTAGGGCAGGTTCTTCAACAGACTGGGAGGTTCAGGTTGTCCAGCTCACACAAGACAAATCCTCGGAGCCTCAAGTAAAAACGGATGTTGCATGGAACAGTGTACAGGGAATGGTTGAGGTGGCCTTCCACATAAAATATAAACAGCCAGTATGTAGTTTTCATATATTCTTTATACTGATTTTTACACACAGGAAAATAATTATAGTATGTCACTTTTATCAAAATCACTTCCATCCCCATTGAAAAACGAGTCAAAAATCGAATATCACACAAAAACCATAGTGGCCTGTGATAAAAAGGTATAACATCAATAGCAAAAAGGTGAAATGACGATGATGATAAAAAGGTGATACTACAACCCCACACAAAGTTACAACTGTTCATTGTATGCCGTTGCTTAAGTTCAGCAGCTTTACGGAATGATGTGAGGATTATGTTTTTTTTTCATCCTATGTTAGTGTCTCCGTAAATCAACGGTAAGCGTAATTATACTGGAACAAATTAATATTACCTATTACTGCTCTTCCATTTCATTTGCAGTTCTTTCTAAGACATAATAAAGTAATTTTAATACAAGTTCTTAACCTAACATTATCGCTTTCTTTTAATATAATTTTAGAAGGCCAATTCAACTGACATTTTTTTTACTATCTCAATCGCATCGCTCCTTAATCCCTGCCGTTTGACAGGTCTCTTTAGGAGAGAAAAAGTCAAACGCTCACCCCCTTATTACAAAAGATGGTTTAAACCAAGACTAAGATAAACCCAGGTTTCAAATATACCCATCACTATCTTATGTCGTATAATAAAAAGAGACGGGGCTATTTTAAAACCTAGGTTTTTCTTAGACCATCTTTTGTAATAAGGGAGTCATGGTTTACCTGCGGTTCGATTGCGATTTGAAATTATTTTGTTATGAGAATTCTTGACTAGTGCAAGGTGAAAATGTAGATGTGATGCTGATAATGTACTCTCAAAACCGCCACGGCTAATTTTATAATGATAGTTTCTTACTGGAGTAGCCTTTGTCAGTACAACCGAAAAATCTTGCCGCCCTGAACACAGGACCTACAAACTTTCGCGTATGTGTACTCAGTAGGAGTGGGTAATATAGCTTTTTCACAGTATCGAATCGAAACTATATATCGATATTTGATATAGGATTTCGAAACTATATATTTTCTGAAACTATATATTTAGAGATACTCGTAATCCGTCTCCATGATGTTGTATCGTTCCCTAAAGGATATTGTGAGAACCACCTAGGTATGCGATATCGTAAATATCGTAATACGATTTATCTCTAGGTAGCTAAATTACAAACAACAAACAATTGGTTGGTGGTCACTATTAACTCAGAATAAAGTTGAAAGTTCAAATTCCTTTCAAAATCTTGCCAAAATACTAAAAAAAACTTCAATTCTTATTACCTTTGGCGTAAGGTTCAGAATAGTAATCACGCACTCCATCTCTCGGCCGGCTGCTAAGTTATTTCGTCGGTAGGGATCGTGTGTACTCGGCGTTCATTCGGTTCAATACGACTAGCATCATACTCGGATACGCGTTATGGAGCAATATAGTGTTTCAGCCGATATATAGATTCAGATTAAGCCGATATCGGATTTTAGATATTGCATCAATATATAGATTCAATATCTATATACGTTTTGTATCACCCACTCCTAGTACTCAGGAAGAACACAGTTACTGTAAAAACTATCAAACAAACTACACATAGAAAATTGCTAGTCCTAATTTAATGTTGATTTATAGTCATCTATAAGACATTCGGTTCCTAAAACTCAATTGCGCAACCACCTGCACTAAGTACGCGGCGGCCAAAACTTTTTGGGCGTTCTGTACATGTACATGTTATTAATAAAAATTAAGCCAATAATCTTATAATATCTTTATTTTATCGAAATAATCAGACCATTTTGTTTCGAATATTCAAAATGTATTTTTATCGATAATAAGTTGATCACAACACTGTGCTTTTAATTTACCGGAATTCACCAACCATAAACAATTTAGGCACCATATCTCCGCGTCCCAGATAAATATTTTGTATCACTTTTAGCATTAGAAAGGGAAGTTGTCATAAAATAATAATAATAACAATGGGCTTGTAATAAGTCAGAAATAATCAAATGATATTATACTATTTGTTTTATCTTACGATTTTCCAAAATATAGGCGTTGAAATTAAAATAGAATGTTGTCATATATAAAAATATTTTTAGTACATGATTTTAATTCTTTATGTCGCCAACTCACTACCTGCTGGCTACTAAGTTATAGAATCCTACATCTTCGGCTGGCTATTTTCAAGGACTCTATTAAACATAAGTTATTAATAATTCTATGAATATTGTACGTTTTTCTGCTGGCTGGACTGCTAACCTAACGCCATCTACTGACTACAATCACATAAATTTTGACGTTTGACTGAGTCTGACATTGTTTGACATTGAGTTTACAAAATACAGGCACACCAGTCGACCGAAAAATCTTACTGAATTTTAAACTTAATTTATACTTCTTACTTACATATTCTTTGGGCAAGCAAGGTTGCAGTACTTGTTTGAATTTGTTGTTTTCGAATAGCTAAATTCGCACTACAATAAACACAATGCCTCACTTCAGAATAGAAACTAATGTTCCTAGGAGCAAAATTCCTGAAGATTTCGTGTTAAAAGCTGTGCCGGTGCTAGCAAAGGCCCTCGGGAAACCGGAGCAGGTATTTTAATTGATCTATTTACATTAAATTACTTGAATATAGTGTCCTAAAATAAGTTTTATTTAAGAACTGTGAGTTTAATTAAGCCTTCACAGTACAAATTAATTTAAAATCTTGTACCCCACAGTGGCCGGTAAAAGATAGAATAATGAATTTATTTATTTATCCTTTCGCACAAAATTTTTACAGAGGCGGACTTAATGCCTTAGGCATTTAATAAATCAATACATAAAATACAATTGCTGTACATTAAATATTTCTGGAAAAAATTAAGTGCAACATATCCTAGGAAAGATACAGATAGCAAAAATGATTTTTTTTTTTTTACATAAATAAATACACTAACAATGCACTTACATATTGGTGACAGTTTCATCTCGGGAACAATTTCTGTTTTTTCCTAGTACAAAGTGACCATTGTTCTTTAATCAGTACAGATGGTGTTGCCAGTATTTACATTCATTTAAAGAAAGGGGATTCCCAGTTTCTTCACAGAATAAGGAATGAAAAATTCCGTGCTCATTTTAATCGATCCTAATCATAGATGCGACAAAAATAATTTATGAAATGAAATTGTTAAATTTTTTACAATACAAGGTTAGTCGGAAAGGAGTCCGCAGGCCACTTATGTATCACTGTCTTAAAGCAAGTGTTAAAATTACAAAATTCGGTATTTTTTTAAATGCAAAATCATTTTTAATTTAGCTTTTTCAAAAATTCTTCTTTCCTGCTTTAGTTACAAATTCAGAAAATGGTGCTTGTAATTCATGACCCCAAATATGACCTAAAATGTAAACACAGCTGATCATAGCTGAGGATAGATAGATTTTAGAGGTTTTTTTTTTGAAATCTTTGATCACCTATTTCTCTTAAACATTGACTTTTGGAAAAAGTTGTAGAACAAAAGTTATTCATTATCATGGGTACTTTAACCCCCTTTCGGTTTAGTACCCCTTTCTGACTAACCTTGTATACTTAATATTATTATTAATTGTGAAATTTTGCCGCCGCCCCCTAAAAGCGTCGCCTCTGCCGCCCCCGGCACGCCACGCCACTAGGATATGAAAAACTGATCATAAATTCTAGGATAGACTAGTTTTTTAGCAGACTACACATTATTCATTTGGGTGTACTACCAATAAGTTGGATTTATTGGAATATTGCTTAGATTGACTTTGACCCCGTGGTATATGTAGTGTATCGCTAGTCTTATCGCGACGGAGTCAGATAGGAAACGCCGACGACATCTAGTTAAAAAAAAAAACAAACAGACGTGTAAAAGTGATTTTTGAATATCGAATTTACAGAATAAATAATTTCATTTCACTTTATCTCTAGCACAGATAATATACACTAGATATCTCTAGAAAACTTTTAGTAACAATACAAATATAACCTGATAATAATAGGTACGCGATGAGATCGCTTGTTTGCGACAAGAACGTCGTATGTAATAAATAATAATATTGTCTGCATGATAGGTATTAATGTGAACATAAAGTGCGCGTGTATATAATAGATATTTAGATTTAAGTACTTAACTACGCTATTGTATTAGGTTTAGACCTGTGATAATAGTTGTAGGTGTAAAAAAATAAAATAAAAATAAAAAAAAGTCCAAAAACCGGATTTATCAGAAAACGCCCTTGAAACTTTTGAATTAAGGCGTTTTCTGAATAACCCGGTTTTCGGACTTAACACGTTCTTGTCGCAAACAAGCGAGATGATAAGGAGAGGTGCTAGTGTATTGAATAAAATATCCATAAAAAGCATCAGAAATATTGAAATAATTATTTTTCAGTACTGCGTGGTGTCCGTCATCCCGGATGTGCCAATGAGTTTTGGAGGCACAACGGAACCCTGTGCTATTGCCAACCTCATGTCGATCGGAGCTCTTGGAGTGGAGCAAAACAAAAAACATGCTAAAATCCTGTTTGAGCTGGTTGAACAAGAGTTGGGAGTCAAGACTGACAGGTAATATATTAACCTCCTTCTGAAATGCTGATCAAATTTTATTTGTGGTCAAATGTTATGTCAAGGAATGTGATTGGTTGACCACAATAATATACAGGGTGTAAACGAATTCGTGTAATTCCTTCAAACCACATGATCGATTAATGGTATAAAATAGTATAGATTAACACCGAACGGGTTTTTTTTTTTTTACTAGCCTATTTACTTTCCCACTGCTGAGCAAAGGCCTCCCCTTTTGTCTTCCAGACATCTCTATTTTGTGCCGTTTCTGACCACGCTAGCCCCGCAAACACGTCTAGATCGTCACACCACCTACGCCGACGTCGACCTCGGCGGCGATGTCCTGCTCGTAGCACGGGATTGAGATTGATTAAAAATAAAATAGTTTTTTTTTTCTCTTTTTTTTTTGTGGGACATAAAATTTCGATGCCTTGCAAAAATGAATGAAAGCACGGCGACACAGCTGACCGGCACAACTAGCGCAATATCGCTCCACGCAGTCAGTTAACTCGGGACCCGAAAATTACTCAGATACAGAATACCATATTTCATTTTATGAAAACTTTTTTTTGTTGATTCTGAAAAAACCTATGAAGGATCAATCAGTGTCACTAGTAGATAGATTCCTCTAGCCACAACGATTAAGGTAGCTGCCCTTATCACTACCCCATCTCAAATAAGTTTTTTTGCGATTTCTGACTTTTCTAGTACTCCAACCTCAGTTGGTCCGGAAGATTCTTTTGATATTTATGAGAAATAGGATCGATTGGCATCATAAAAAAGTTTTGTGAAAACAGCCCTTTTTCTCGCTGACTGTACTTTTTTTTTCAAAATCTGTGAATGCCGATTGGCTTTATAAGAACGTTTTCCCTTCCCTTCCCTTCATGCCCCATCTCAAATTACCACCCTGTATGTTTTCACCGTAAGATGACCTGACGTTTCTCTTCAAAACGTTACCATACAAATAAAATCGAATATTTAAAAAAAAACAAAACGGATAATGTAGCTATTTTACGGTTTTTGATGATGTTGTTTACGTTTTGCCGATAGCATTCTCCTTATAGCTACAATTTACGAAATTACCGCTATGTTAGGACTTACACACATCAAAAGTGTCTAGGGATCAACATATATTTTTGCAATAACTTTTCTCCTGATTGATATTAATTAAAATTTTCTTTAAGGATTCATCAAATAAAGTGTTTTCGTTTGTCACAGTAACGATAAACCAAGTCACCTTTGCATTAATAAAGAAATTTGCCATTTTCCTAATAAAGGGATTTTTGACATTTGAACCACTAACACAAAAGTTCGAAAAAAAGACTGAAATAACAGTTTTCTTTAAAATTTTATTGGGTAACTTAAACAATTAACAATCCGTGTTTCTACCGCGAACACTAACAACACAAGAACATCGGTTTGGCATACTCAAAATGAGTTCATCCAAATCACGCTGTGGAATGGCCGCCCATGTTCGTTGCAACAACAAAAAAAGGTCTTCTTGCGACTGGATACCCTCCATATTCGGCAGAGCTCTTCTCTGTAGCATATCCCATGCATGCTCAATCGGGTTCAAGTCTGGCGACTGAGCAGGCCAGGGCAGGACATTGATGTTAGCTGCGGCGAGAGTCTGTCTTACAACTCTTGCGGTGTGCGGTCGTGCATTATCATGCATTAACTGAAATAAGGGACCGATTTGCGCTTGTAGAGGAACGATGACGTCTGATACAATCGTCTCAGCATAAATTTGAGCGTTGAGGTTGCCTCTGATCCAAATCAACTCAGTTCTTCCGCCGATCCAAATACCCGCCCATACCATGATGGTTCCACCACTATAAGGATGGACTTCCTGGCAGGATTTTAATCGCTGTTGGCGTCCAGGGGTTCTCCAGTGTCGTATACGTCTTGTATCCGGTCTCATACCAAAACGAGACTCATCAGAAAAGCACACGAAACGCCATTGTTCTTCTGCCCAATTTCTGTGTCCAAGAGCCCATTGATATCGAATCCTACGATTGTGCATTGCTATAGGTGGTACCCGTAGCGGTCTTCGGGAATGAAGGTTCACTTCATGCAAGCGGTTTCTGACTGTTTGGTCGCTAATTAAGTTCCCTGAAGAGTGATGAAGCCTCACGGCTAACATCATGGCGGTTATTGTTGGAGCTCTTCGAGTTAAGATTTGAATGTATCGGTCTTGTCTCCGTGTGGTGCAGCGATACCGTCCTCCATGGCGCTCAGCCACGGTACCAGTGCTTCGGTAACGTGTCCAAAGTCGACTGATAACACTCTGACTTGTATTCAGAGCTAAAGCCACAGTACGTTGCCGGGAACCAGCTTCTATCATTCCCACGGCTCTGAGCATTTCTTCCCTGCTTAAATGACGTCGCCGCTCCATAATAACGTTGGTTTTAATCAGTAGTAGGGAAACAGTAGCACTAATAATGTCTTCAATGCGTTGTATGTTTTTATAGGGAAAATATTGACAGCTGATTTTCATCTTTTACTCGAATTTGATTCACAGTTCCTGATTCAAATTATGAAATGCACCAAAAAGGATCCATATAAATTTATAAAATCATAAATTTATTACAAAGCCACATCTCAATCTCAACAAATCCGCATAAAAATGCTTGATCCCTAGACACTTTTGATGTGTGTATCTTTGGGTGAACAGAGATAATAGTAATGGATAAAAAAAATTTTTATTGTAATGTATTTATCAATTGTCTGAATAAATTAAGTTATCATTATTATAACAAACCAAGACCCAGTCAAATCACAGCACTTGACATGAAAATTGACAGCTGATTAGTACATTTTTGCGTTGATCAGCCTTTCAGAAACTTAGAGATACCGAATGAGTTTCAGTTTAACAGAGACAGGTTTTATTTGCAATCTCCATTTTCATAAAAAAACTGGAATTAGCCTATCATACATATACAAGGTGTAACTTAAATAACGCACAACCTCTTAAGGGGTCACTGTACTCATCATTATGAACAACTTTTACTATGGGACCAAACATGAAATCGTGAAAAAAAAAAAACTGCTGTTCCCTACATTTAAACGAGTTATGCGAACTTAAATGTTACACCTTGTATATGATTTTAGACATAGCTAGAGCCGCCATTTATAAGACTAAAGTTCGTTTCAAAATCCCTGAGACTGAATTGACAGGCGCGAAACGTCAAATTTGAAAAAAAAGTTCCTAAAATTTACAAGTTTCACATTTGCGCCTGTCAATTTTGTCTCAGGGATTTTGAAACGAACTAAAGGACAAGAAGTTCGAAAACCATAGACTTATAAGGTAGAAGCCTGGACTTTTTTCTCGCTCAGAAGTGCAATGAACGAATCCACTCGGAAACGTTCAGGGATAGGATAACCAGGCCCAAAAATCTAAAAGCCGGATCGGCCGGATATTTAGCCGTAAACCGGACAAACCGGTACCAATAAAAAAAAAACAGTGCGAGCGAAAATACTGTTGAATAATATTGAAAATACCTACCTACATTTTCAATATTATTCAAAAGTATTTTCGCTTGCGTTTGAGCCACCTGCGTTGTCGACTCGCGCGCGCCGATCGCTGCTTTGTGAAAAGTACATATTTGGCCGGACACGACCTTATAAAACTTGGCTGGAGACCCTTCAGGTCTCGCCAATAACTGCCCGGTTACGTAGGAAGGGTCCCCTAAGACCACCTACAGAAGTCCAAAAAAAAAAACCTTAAAAAGCCAAACATGTCCGACTAAAGCCAGACACTTGGCAACCTTGTCTGGGAAGCCTCTCGGACACCCTCAAGACAAATCCGGGGCAATACGGGCGAATGGCAACCTAAGGCCGTGGCCCCATGTCTATGTACGGTGTGGACGGCGACACGGTGCCGCATACGGTGCCGCGTACGGCGACACGGCGCCGTGTACGGCGCCGTGGAGCTTGCACCGTACGTCCGTGGCTGGCGTGAATATGACAAGTCTAAAATTGCAATATTTCAGGGCGGCCATTTTAAAGCTTTGACCTCTTCTGGTAAATCGGTAAATTACTTTAACGTATACTGTATGTATTTTAGTTGTTTTAAAATATACAGGATGACGAAAATGAGGTCGAAATCAAAATCCAAGATGGCGGCTGTGAAATTTTAGAAAATATGCGTTATGGGTGTCGTGTCCATGGTTTCCGAGGTGCTGATGACGAAAACTGACCTCATTTTCGTCATCAGCACCCCCGAAAACCACGGAAACGACACCAATGATGCATATTTTGTAAAATTTCACAGCTGCCATCCTGGATTTTGACTTCGACCTCCGTTTCATCATCAGCACCCCCGAAAACCATGGACACGACATCCATGACGCATATTTTGCAAAATTTCACAGCCGCCATCTTGGATTTTGATTTCGACCTCATTTTCGTCATCAGCACCCCTGAAAACCACGGAAACGACACCAATGATGCATATTTTGTAAAATTTCACAGCCGCCATCTTGGATTTTGGTTTCGACCTCATTTCCGTCATCATCGCCCCCGAAAACCACGGACACGACACCCATGATGCACATCTTGTAAAATTTCACAGCCGCCATCTTGGATTTTGATTTCGACCTCATTTCCGTCATCAGCACCCCCGAAAACCACGGAAACGACACCAATGATGCATATCTTGTAAAATTTCACAGCCGCCATCTTGGATTTTGATGTTGACGTCATTTACATTTGTATTTTACTGAATCCTGTGGTTTAGATTCGATCACTTAGCCATAGGTACAGCATGAAAAAAAAGTTTTTTTTTAAATCTGCCTTATTTCCATGCCGGGAAAATCTACACCAGTAGCAGATCATATGGTTTTAAGGAATTACACGAATTCGTTAACATCCTGTATATTTTAAAACAACTAAAATACATACGTTAAACTAATTTACCAGAAGAGGTTAAAACTTTAAAATGGTTGCCCTGAAACGGCGCCGCGTCTTTTCACGGCGGACGGCGCCGTACCGTAGACATGGGGCCACGGCCTTACACATAATAATGTAGGTCGTTTCCCGTGTGTCATAACCTCATAACATAAGTCTATTTCAGTTTTCCCCACCTACAGTAAACCAGCCCACGGCAAAAATCTAGCTTTTTAGGATTCCGTATCCAAAGGGTAAAACGGAATCTTATTACTAAGACTCCGCTGTCCGTCTGTCACCAGGCTGTATCTCATGAACCGTGATAGTTAGACAGTTGAAATTTTCACAGATGATGTATTTCTGTTGCCGCTATAACAACAAAAACTAAAAAACGGAATAAAATACATATTTAAGGGGGCTCCCATACAACAAACCTGATTTTTTTGCCGTTTTTATAGATAATGGTACGAAACCCTTCGTGCGCGAGTCCGACTCGCACTTGGCCGGTTTTTATTCTTTTAACTAAATAACATGTTGAAATTCAAACCAAGGTATTTAAACGATGCTTACATTAGAATTGAAAGAATAACAGTAGCAGACATACGGCCGTGCTATTAGCCAGCAAACTTTATAAACATCACGTCCTATAAAGTTGTTAGTTAATCGATAAGAACGCTCGAACGGAGCCAAGTTTATATAACTAGCTGTCCCGGCGAACTTCGAACCGTAATTATTTTTTTCGTCGATTAAAAAAAAAAGATTTTTGTACAAACCTTGTCCTGACAATAACGAACACACAAAAAAAAAGAATTATCCAATTTGGTGCATTCGTTCGGAAGTTATGCGCGCACATAGGTACATTTCGGCGATTCATTTTTATTTATACAGGGTGGAAACGAATTTGTGTAATTCCTTCCAACCACACGATCTATTAATGGTGTAGATTAACCCCGCACTGGATTTAGATTGATTAAATAGAAAATAAACTTTTTTTTCCAATTATTTTTCTATGTGGTAGAAAATTCGTCAAAAATCGCTGACGGGCACGACTAGCGCGATATCGCTCCACGCAGTCTTGGATGCTAAAATTACTCAGATACAGAATACCATGGTTCACTTTTTGCAAACTTTTTTTTTTGTTCTGAAAATAACCTATGCAGGGTCAATCAGTGTCACCAGTAGATCATGTGGTTTGAAGGAATTACACGAATTTGTTTACACCCTGTATAGATTATTAACTATTACTTATCATTATTGACTAAAGTTTCAGGGTCGCCGTCTAAGGGTCAATACACGTCCGATAGTTGCTTCCGGGAGCCGGATTCATGACATACACGTATGGTTCTCGTGTCCCATTTTTTCTGGACGACGACATCGCCCGAACGATACTTACGATTCTGACGTCCGTTCCGATAGTCTGATCGTACGTGTAATTCATGTTCAAACAAATGTATGACGCGGAGGCCTTCAGATAGTCTGATCAGACTATCGGAACCGGCTATCGAAGGCAAATATCAGACGTGTATTTGGGCTCTTATAACATTTAATATGCAAACCGCAGTTATCAATACAATGTACTTAAATGCATATCATAATAAAATCAGGGTAGGATTGGTGAAAATAACCGATTGGGCGAGTTTTTGTGGCTTAGGCCTCATTTACGGAGACGCGGGGCGTCGCGCGTCGCGTGCGGCGTGGCGTCTCGCGGCGCGTCGTACGTTTTTTCTGTTTACGGAGCGGGGGCGCGTGCAGTGGCCCGCATCATCACACGCGCAAACACAAATATATGGCAATGTACGATGTTGTTTATGAAGATGCGGCGCGTGCGACGCCGCGGTCCCCGCCGCGGTTGACGCTACGTTTTACAGTGGACGGAGAATTGCAGGAATAGCTGGTCGCAACGCTGCGTGCGCCGCCGCGATAAACGTCGCGTGCGACGCGGCCATGCCATCCGCGGGCTCCGCCTGCATTTCAAGCAAACGCGTGTAAAATCACTTCTCCGTAAACGCTCTCATACAACGCCATATGTTTTTATTCAGTGCGGACCGCGCCGCACAACGCGACGCGCGACGCCCCGCGTCTCCGTAAATGAGGCCTTAGGTGGCGATCCATCCCAAGAAAAGGACGAGTCGCCTCCTATTAAAATGACGCTAGGGGTCATTTCAATTGAACCAATTATGAAAAATAAGGGACTAATCACATTAATCAATATCAATTGAGACGACACGTTTGGTGTAGTGGCTGAGCGATTGGCTTCTGCGCTACGGGTCGTGGGTTAGATTCCCGCACGGAACAAAAATTTGTATGGCCTACCAGTGGCGAAGGCTCCATACAACTCTATTCCTATCGGCTTCCCTTTCGAACCGAGTAGTTACTGGAATTCACGCATCACACTTGAGCAAGGTAAGCATTTTTTGGTCCGGCTTCCCTTTGAAGAAAATTCACCCTTCGCCACTGTGGCCTACTGATAATTGTTTCGGGTCTGGGCATTTGTGTATGTGAGATTTGTGTCTGTAAACGCACCCACGATACAGGAAACATCCTAGTGTGGGGCAACGTTTTTTTAGAAAAAACACCACACCACCTGTGAAATCATGTGCTTAGTGCCGGCTTTAGAGCCCCCGCAGTCAAGACTCTATCGGTCGATAGTTTGGTCGAGTTGGGCTGCTAGCGCGCACGCTGGTCCAAATAAACAGTCGGGCTGGTGGCGAGTGCGCCCAGAAATGTTATTTATTTATTTATTTATTTATTAAGGACCTCCAACAAAGGACATACACAGAAAATCACAAAAATTGGTAAATAGAATGAGCCTTATATCCGAGTACTCCTTCAATTATAGGAGGCCACAACATGCCATTTTTTTTTTCGACTAAGCTAAATTACAACAATATTTAATAAAATAAAAGAATGCGAGGTAAACAGTTAAAAACAATTTAGAAGTTGAGAAGTTGTTTTACAATTGTTGTTTTAATACCTTTTTATATTTTGATAAAGACTCGCAGATGTCAATATCATGGACTTTCGACAAGGTATTGTATTGCCTACAGGTATTGTAGGCAATACAATACCTTTAGTAGGCATTACAATACCAAGGTATTGTAATGCCTTATTGTTGTAGGCAGACTGAAATGACAAGTGCGCGCACACACACACTGCGTCATACTGACTGTGCGATCGGTCGATAGTCGAGCGACAGTTTAGTTGAATGTAATGCGCGCACTCGCATACAACTTCTTGCACATATGCAATCGGCCGATAGTCGTTCAATAGTTTGATCGAATAGGGATCGGGCAGTCGGATTCGATAGTTCGGTCGTACAACTATTAATCTTTAAGTGCGCACACTGCTATATAACTCTATACTGATCCTCTGACCGATCAAACTATCGGCCAACTTAAATCGCTAGTGCGCGCAGGCTCTTAACGGCCGATTCCGAATCGTTCTAATGTGCGCACTTGCATACATCTTCATACCGATTAAGAAACCGATCGAACTATCGGCCGATAGTTTGGCCGGGTTGGGCTGCTAGCGCGCACACGGGGCCAACTAAACAATCGGGTTGGTGGTGAGTGCGCATACCAGATAACAGTCGGCCTACTGCTCTCGAACGATTTACTACTGCTAAACAAACGATATAACGCTCATGGAAAAGCGTCATACTGATTTAAGCAGTTGGCCGATAGTTCGCCGACAATTCAGTCTTCTTCTCTCGTGTCAGCACGAGCTATACGAAAATAGGTCATGCTGTGGTGAAAAGATTAGCCAGTCAGCAAGGTTGGTACCGGGACAACTGCCCAGGGTGCGCCGGACGCACTTAAGTATCGTCACTCGTGGAGGCTCTTTTCATGCACCCTCCCGCATTATGTTTCGCGACTTGGCTTTTTATATTATGTTTTTGATGGGATTTTCTTTATCTCGATTGATATGTAAGGGCCCTCGCCCACGGGCGACTTTTTGTAGCGATGCAGTCGCGATGCTCTCGCGCGTAGCATCGATACAGACGCGAAGCAGTCGCTAGCTGTGTGCCCGCGCCCACGGGACCAGATTCAGTCGCGATGCAAACGCGATTCGGTCGCGATGCAAACGCTTCAGTCGCGATGCAAACGCGATTCAGTCGCGATGCAAACGCGATTCGGTCGCGATGCAAACGCGATTCGGTCGCGATGCAAACGCGATTCGGTCGCCTGATGCCGATTCCCAATCACGCGCCGCGCCACACTCACTCCCCCTCCGTTCTCTCTACCGATGTCGTCCGACGCGGTCGCGCGTTTGTATCGATACAATCGCGATGCAGTAGCGCGTTAGTAGCGCGACGCGGTCGCGCGTTTGTATCGATACAATCGCGATGCAGTAGCGCGTTAGTAGCGCGACGCGGTCGCGCGTTTGTATCGATACAATCGCGATGCAGTAGCGCGTTGCAAATGCGACTAACACGCGTTAGAAGTGATGCTGTCGCGCGTTTGCTAAACGCGCGACTGCATCGCTACAAAAAGTCGCCGTGGGCGAGGGGCCTAAGAAGCAGTTTTTTTTAATTGCACATAAAAGAATTGCTGAAACCGATTTGGTAATCAATTCTATACAAACAACTCTAGTTTCTGGTAATTTATGTTACATCTTGTGTAATGAGTTCTGCTAATTAACACCTCTACACCGCATCTTGGGCTCGACCTACCCGAAAGATTTTAACCACGCTTTTCTGATGGAATTGAGACGGTATTGGACGGTATTGCAATACTTTTAAAATTGGCAAAACGTCACAAGCAAGTACAATTTTTACTTGCTTCTGACGTCAGAAGCCCCCACTCTCGAGCTTTGGTGCGTGTTATCTTTCCAAATATTCATAGATTTAACGAAAAAAATACGTGTCCATTATTTTCCAAAACTCTAACTGGCGGATTAATTAGATTTGCAATTTATTGATGCTGTCAAAATGCCAATTAGGCATGTTTAACTATTTTGTTTTTCGGAACAAAATAAATCGATTAACTTTAGTACCTACTTACTTCCTTTTAGACAATAACTTAGTCGAGCTGGCAACGTAAATATTATCGTGGCAGTGTATTAGAAAACTTCTCACTTCATGAACCTCCCCGACAAAACAGGACATACTGCGACTGGCATATGGTACCTATTATCATTGGGTATGACCAAGGTTTCACAATAGTCGCAACGCCCCATTTTTCGACTTGTGAATTTCCATAAATAAAGAATATCTCGAAAATTAAGCTTAATTCGACAAACTGTATCCTAGCTTTCTTCTCCAATTAGGCATCGGAATCGATGCTTAAAATCTTTCAAGTACCTCGGGGCCACGGTGTCAAGCGACTAGCTAGTCATGCTGTATAAGTTCGTTAGCAGAACTTGTTAGCAATTGAATCTTAGTAATAACAAATTCATGGTTATTGATTGCAGTCAATATGTGCTCAGGACATTACTTCATGAAATCCATTCTGTTTATTTCGCGGACATGACTTTAATACCCACTTCTTAATCACCTTGATAAAATAATTATACAGGATGTTAACGAATTCGTGTAATTCCTTAAAACCATATGACCTACTACTGGTTTAGACAGGGGGGTTACCATGATCTGTTAGAGCAGGAATGTTTTAATATTATTCCGAGAGTGGGAAAGTGACAGCGTTAGACAGCTCTCTAGCGCCATCTCTTACCCACTCTCGTAATAATATTAAAACATTCCTGCTCTAAGAGATCATGGTAACCCCCCAGGCCCCGCACGGGATTTAGTATGAATAAAAAAAGAAAGTTCTTTTTTTTTCATGCGGCTTTGTTACGATCGTATCTAACCTACCCAATAAGTATAATAATAATATAATTTTTTTGCATATTTTACTTTTGTTTTTGTGAACATTTCGTTGCCACGCATAAATTAATGAAAGTACGGCGACACGGCAAGCAGGCACGACTAACGCGATATCGTTCTTTGCAGTCAGGTAACTGAAGGCTCATGACATGACTCAGAAACAGAAAAAAAAATTGTTGTTTTTTTTTGTTTGCTTTTCAAACATTCCCATTTAGGGTTAATCAGTGTCACTAGTAGATCGCGTGGTTTGAAGGAATTACACGAATTCGTTTACACCCTGTATGTATAGATGATAGTTGATAGCAGAGCACTCAATGTACTCAGTCACTCATGTAGGTACTTAGTTGAACAATACGTTAGCTCACAATGTGTATTGATAAACATTGCGCCGAACGCACAGAGGGAACCTAGGTACTTTAGTTTTCCAAGGGAATTGTTTTAAAACTTGACTGGCACGGTATATTTCGCGTCTCGTATAATATAATTGTTTATCAACATTATTTACATATAAGATTTATATTTATTAGATCGACACAGTGCACCTAGGGTTGCCAGATCGGAAAACCGAAGTATCTGGATAAAATTACAAAATGTGGGGATTTTGGGGTTGTTTTCTGGAGAAATAAATATTATGAGTTAAATTGTATTTTTTATTTTTAATGTCAATAGCATACAAATAAACTTTAAAAAAAAGTAAAAACCGACTTCAAAGAAAAACTAAAAGGAGTAAAATAATTACCATAATATAAAATTAACAGTTTCAAAAGTCGGTGGCTTCTATTTGTTTCAGTGTAGAGTTGCACCGACTTCTGAAACTGTTAATTTTATATTATGGTAATTATTTTACTCCTTTTAGTTTTTCTTTGAAGTCGGTTTTTACTTTTTTTTAAGTTTATTTTTTATTAAATACGTTTTAGTGCCATAAATTTAACCCCCTCCTCTTCATAACCCTTCTTTTTGGCTTTGACGTAGTCGGGCATAGAAAGCCCTTTCAAATGATACCTTACACGATATAATGAAAACATTCCAAGGGGGGGGGGGGGGGACACGCACCCCCTCCTCTTTTCCAGTAGTCAGTTCCCAACAACGAATATAAACAAAGCTATATTAGTAATTTGAGAATTTTGCTTTGATCCGATGAGGAGTTCCGTTCTATCTCTGAAGTTCATGGTCTAATCGTAACAAAATTTATATGGGACCAATCGGGAAGGAATCCCTTTCGAACAAAAAAATATTTTTTCAAATCGGTTCATAAATGACGGAGATATGAGGTAACAAACATAAAAAAAAAAATACAACCGAATTGAGAACCTCCTCCTTTTTGAAGTCGGTTAAAAACTAAACATTATTCTTTTTTTTCGTTGCCACATGTATTTGTTTGGCTTTTACTGAATCCACCAACTTGGATCCTCTAAGAGAAAAAAATATATATTCATGCATAGAATTTTACGATTAACTTGTCGGGAGATTTTGTATTTTGTCGGGAGTCGGGACTATACAGCGTGTCCCAGAAAGTAGTGTCAAGCGGAAGTCCAGAGGTAGAACATCCTTTGAGGTACCCAAATCACCCCCATGTATGTTCCGCGATTTTTTGTAGTTTTCGAGTTATGAATGTTTTTCATGTTTTTTAATCAAACTCTGACTATAAAGACATTTTGATCCATCACCATGATCATCATGGTGACGTGAATAGTTGAGATACATGAGTTATTTTTTTTTCTAAATTAGCTGATTAGTGACCCTTTCAAATGCATAAACATTTGTGACCATAGATGTAAAGAATGCGTTACAAAAAAATATTGAATTCTCATAAAGTTAAAATCCTGCATGTTTCCTACATCTTTGTGGGTGATTTCAAAATAAATCTCCCTAAACTTTTTTCGTCAGATGTATTTTAAAAACTTATCCATTTTATCAGCTATTTACCCTGTAAATTTCATCGAGCTATCTCTACGATAACACAATAAAAATTTCATTCAAAGCATACAATATCGAAAATTCCAGTTGTAAAAGGGTGAATGAAAAATTGATTAAAAGTAACTAATAACATCTTTTTTAGTAACCCTCGATGCAAAAAGAGGGGTGTTATAAGTTTAACGTGTGTGTCTGTGTGTCTGTCTGTGGCATCGTAGCTCCTAAACGGATTTTGATTTAGTTTTTTCTTTTGTTTGAAAGGTGACTTTATCGAGAGTGTTCTTAGCTATGATTCAAGAAAATATGTTCAGCCGTTTGAAGATCATCAGCTCTTTTCTGGTTGTCGAAGGAATATGAGCAACTTCTACTGGTCTGATCGTTTCAAAATTTACTATCCTGTGACTCCAATGATATTGATGACATGTGACAAGAAGGAGGTCATTACAACTTATCATAAACTTAAAGAATCAATAGGCACACAATACCTCTACTGTAAGTTGGGTATCATGCTGTTTCAGATGATGCTTGAGTATCAGGTCAAGGTTAACATGTTATTGTAATATTATTGAAGTCACAGGATAGTAAATTTCGAATCGATCAGATCAGTAAAAGTTGCTCATATCCCTTCAACAACCAGAAAAGAGCTGATGATCTTCAAACGGCTGAACAAATTTTCTTGAATCATAGCTAAGAACACTCTCAATAAAGTCACCTTTCAAACAAAAGAAAAAACTAAATCAAAATCCGTTTAAGAGCTACGATGCCACAGACAGACACACAGATACACACGTTAAACTTATAACACCCCTCTTTTTGCATCGAGGGTTACTAAAAAAGAAGTTATTAGTTACTTTTATCAATTTTTCATTCACCCTTTTACAACTGGAATTTTCGATATTGTATGCTTTGAATGAAATTTTTATTGTGTTATCGTAGAGATAGCTCGATGAAATTTACAGGGTAAATAGCTGATAAAATGGATAAGTTTTTAAAATACATCTGACGAAAAAAGTTTAGGGAGATTTATTTTGAAATCACCCACAAAGATGTAGGAAACATGCAGGATTTTAACTTTATGAGAATTCAATATTTTTTTGTAACGCATTCTTTACATCTATGGTCACAAATGTTTATGCATTTGAAAGGGTCACTAATCAGCTAATTTAGAAAAAAAAATAACTCATGTATCTCAACTATTCACGTCACCATGATCAAAAATGTCTTTATAGTCAGAGTTTGATTAAAAAACATGAAAAACATTCATAACTCGAAAACTACAAAAAATCGCGGAACATACATGGGGGTGATTTGGGTACCTCAAAGGATGTTCTACCTCTGGACTTCCGCTTGACACTACTTTCTGGGACACGCTGTATACTTACCTCGATATATATGTATACATCGATAGATTAGTACATAGATTGGCATCAAAAACACGGTTTGTGAAAACTTTTCTTCGTGAAAATATACTTTTTTTTCAAAATCTGTGAATGAAATTCGAAATAACATAAAAATGTAACATCACGCCTTATTCCCCGAAGAGTTGGCAGAGGTGTATAGTACACCCTCATTTCGCCGTTATGTTTAAGTCCCTTGTAATAGCAGGCGAGTCTATTGCCATCAACCGGGCTCAAATCCAGACTCCTAGCTCCTACTGAGAAATTCCACACGGAAAAACCCAATAACACTTTGCCCGACCTTAAATGAGAATTAAAAACATAACGGCGAAATGTGGGTGTACTATATACCTCTGCCCAACCCTTCGTGGAATGCAGGCGTGATGTTGTGATACGAAAACATAATATTTTTATTAATCTTAACAACGCAATTAAATATGGCGCGGCAATGGCGGCGGCAAAAGTAACTAAACTAGATGATAAAATGTTATGATGGGTTAATTAAGTAATTAAAATTTTAAGGGTGGGTTTCTATGATACCGTACGTAAGCATAGCTAATTAGCAGTGATCGGAAAAGGGTGAGCTAATTTACCTAAACTTCAAAGAACAGAGACAAAAACAGGAGACTTCCTTACGACAACATTTTTTTTCGGGAGAATTTTCACGGGGATTGTCTTTCATTTGTTTTCAAAAAATAAAAGACAATCTCCTTTTTTGAAATCAATAAACAATCTCTTTTTTAAAAACAATTAAAAAGGTGCCATCTGGTTTTGTGACAATTTTGGGAAACAAAAATAGGAAACGAATTTAATTGTTTTCTGTACTATTAACATTAATATTAAATGTACTTTAGTGATGTCCCGAAACCCGGAATAATTTTCACGAAAAAAAATGGTGTCGTAAGGATGTCTCCAGTTTTTGTCTCTGTTCTTTGAAGTTTAGGTAAATTAGCTCACCTTTTTCCGATCACTGCTAATTAGTAAAAGTAGGTATTTTAGCAGACTAAGTATTTACAAAATGTATCAAACGAATGTTTGCTCAATGAGCGTTTTCGGTCTTTGAGCGTAACACATAAATACAAGATGAGAAACGAAAATTAAAAA
Source organism: Amphipyra tragopoginis (assembly GCA_905220435.1). Classification (NCBI taxonomy): domain Eukaryota; kingdom Metazoa; phylum Arthropoda; class Insecta; order Lepidoptera; family Noctuidae; genus Amphipyra; species Amphipyra tragopoginis. Next base: position 22,863,190 of record HG992012.1, on the reverse strand, counting down.
AATGTATTTCAGATACAAGATGCAAATACGTTTGCATCTGTATTTCAAATACATGTACTTATCTAAAATAAGTCACATCTCTTTACAAGGTGGAGGTGCGTCACACTACAAACCAATGAGTTAGTAAAATATCTAATGATGACTATATTTCTTTCAGGATGTACATAACATTCCAGGATGAACCTACAGGAAACGTTGGCTTCAAGGGCACCACGTTCCATGCCATTTTTGGATAAACATTTTAATAATATATTATTCCCTAAAGGTGGCAAGCATTCGCGGTTAATAAGAATTCGGACAAGCATCCAGCATTTTTCGATCGAGTATTGATGTCATGTTCGAATGCTTATTTCGCGCGAATGCTCGCGGGAGAACGCACCTTTATTGTTATTTATTTAATGCCTTGTACAGACGAAACGAACGATTCGCCGATGGACAGCGAACAGACTCTTGCGTTTGCTCTTGTGTCCACGAAGAGCGAATCTTTCATAATCCGACACGTCGCGCATCACCGTCAAACACGTGCGAAGGTCTTCGCACTTCGTTGTTTTGGATGATTGACACAATTCAAAAAGCTTATTTCGCTCATTTGCGACAAGAACGTCTGGAAACCGGAATTTTCAGAAAACGCCTTCTTTTTTTCCAAACTTTCATAGGCGTTTTCTAAAAATTCGGTTTTAGATGAGACCCTTTTAAAGCCTGGCGTCGATTGCAGCCGAAACGAATCGAATCGAGTCCAGTCGCATATGTTCCGCGTGAAGACGAATCTAGGCGAATTGGTCAGTAATCGCAAGTCGTTAAAACAGAACTTCGCTTGACAAGCGACGCACGGTGGTTATGCGACTCGGCGCGACTCTGTTCGTCGCTGATCGACGCAGTGTCATAGTAAATGTATAGGAGGCGAATTATTGCGATTTTATTCGATTCGACTCGGCGAGGCTAGTGGAAGCTAGCCTTTAGATTACACTGTTGAAGAAAAATGGCGCCAAAAATCAAGCAATGGCAATGACATATTTTTGTGATGCCTCTTCGTAATTTTTGCCAATAAGAACATGAGTTTGTTCATGATTATTTACGGTTTACTCACGTGCATTTTTCGGGATTGCCCGACTTGTTTCGGACCCAAACGGAGTGCACGTGAGTAAACCGTAAATAATCATAATTATGAATGTGTCTCTCGAAAGTTATAATACAAAAAATGAGTTTATTCACAAAAAAATAAGGGTTCTTTTGGCTTCCGTTGTCTCCTTATCTAGTTTTATCATTTTGGATTGTGTGGTTATTCATGCAATGCAGCGATGTGTTCTCTCGCCTTCGTTGAACCGTCTACACCCTCGTTTGAGTTCGTCAATTAGCGTTCGTTCGGTTGGTCTGTACACGGCATCAGAATTTATTGCTTAACGTTTTTCATACATGTCTACACACTTCACGCCGTTCGATAACTCCAATGGGGCGTGAAAATACTTATTTACTTACCTATTTCGCTCTTTGACCTTTTTGCATGTTTTATTTCATACGTCAACGGTAGCGAGAACGCACTAACCTTCTTATAGTTCAGAGAGAACAGTTAAAATTAGAAGAAGGGCGTAACTACGGTAAGTAGGTACGCCTGGCTCGTGTGAGCTGCGCAATGGCGAGTACCTGGTACCGTATACTCGCAAAATATACCTATAACTGCGTGCAGGTTCGGTTCTAGTACTTAAAGTCGTTTGTTTGAAGTTAGCTGTTCTCCCTGGGATGGGTTCATTAACGCAATCAGTGCATTTGCTAGCGTTAGTCAACATGTAGCCTTATAGATTTTATGGTTCGTCACAAATACAGTACGGGCGAAATAACTTGGCCGCCCTGAACATAGGGTCTTCGACTTTTCGCGCATAGACTTAAAAAAAGAACTACTCTTAAAATCTCATCAAAACTTTTAAAATAAATAAAAAATGGCTTTGCTTAGAAAAGTCCAGTCCTAAAAAGATGTAATTAAATGTTACTAAAAGCCATTTAGTTCCAAAAAAATCTATTGCGCAACCACCTGCACGATGTTCAGGGCGGCCAAGATAAATTGGAGGTACTGTAAGTATACAGAGTGTATCTTAGTTCATTGCGGTGCGGCTTGCAAAGCTAAAAGTTTGTAATCTGTAAAATTTTGCAAATGTCCAACAATACGTCAAATTTTGGAAATTTCAACAATATTTTGTCCTATTTCACCGCCTGCGAAGATACACTGGATATAAATGTAACGGCGTTCTTTGTACGTTTACTTACAATAAGGCCGACGTATCTTGGCGAGTCTGAAGTTAGCTGATTAACTGCGCAGTAGACAATTTCGTTTCTAACAGATTCATTGCGCAGCCAAACAACTCGCCAAGATACGTCGGCCGTATTTTGGCCGTATTGTACTATAATACTTGTCCCATTTCACACGTGCTTTAACCGATTTCAAAAAGAATGAGGTTCTCAATTCATCTGAATGTTTTTTTTTTTTGGTCAAAGTACTCAATGAACAACCATCATTTACGCGAGACGTGACGTGTTTTAAGTGTATTCCTACCTTTAACCTTTTGTCATGAGGTCATGTGATCAAATCATATTTTTTTATTTTCTGTGTTTGTTATCAATTAAAAGTTTATGTATGGTGTTTAAAATTGTTTAATTACGTTATTATTGGAGATAAGAGTAACCTGTATTTTTGAGATGATAATAAATAAAATGTATTTAATGTAACGTGGTTTAGATTTGATGTTCCTGTAGATTTTGTCTAATTATCCAACAGACAGAAAGTGAAAAGCTTCATTCATCATCATTCATAACACGGGGCTTACAAACATAATCTACTATTGAATTTTAACTAAAGTTCAGCATTGCATGATAAAGGTAAGGGATTAGATACTCTTAAGGCGCGATTCCATTAGGCAAGTCTTTCATGCAAGTATGACGTCACATTTGCGCACAAGTTGCTTACATTGGAAACATGTTTTCGAGAGTGTGCAAATTGCATGCAGGTTTTACTTGCATACAAGTGGAGATGTTCAACAATTGAGTTGGACATCATGGGTGTCAACTCAGACCAAATAAAAAAAACCAAGACATAGCGCTGCGAACAACAGAGTGAAACATGCGCAAAACTACGCCTCGCTCTGTAGGTACATACACGTTCACACGCACATATTTACACCAAACTACATTCTAAACTACGCCTCACGACACTCACACATGTTTATGAAACCGGCCTCACTTCACTGTTAACAACGCTATATCTTGGTTTTTTGTTTGGTCTGAGGATGTCAATCACTCGTTCGCAATTCTAAAAGTGCAACTAAAGTTTGCGCGTTCAATTTGCACGTCACTTGAATAAAAAATAGTTCAAACTACCTCATACAAGTTGTAGCTTGTATGCAGGTTTGTTCAAGTTGTATGCAATTTGCAACTTGCATACAAGTAACTTGCCTAATGGAATCGTGCCTTCATCAGCGTCGTGCAAGATGCATGCCTGCGCATGCCTTCTTCACCTTTTCGCATCAAACTATGGGGTTTTGCATAAAACTGTAGCTGTAGCGGATGCTTTCGGAAGCTGACGAGTGCATACGCGTACACATACTGGCAAAACAAAAAGAATTAATAAATAAAAAAATCCCTTTCGTGCTTTCCATCCACGAAGAGAAGACGCGCCCTTCTCTTTCTCTAAATCGCTACAATGAAAAAGTGTGCATATGTTGCTATTGTGTTAGTTCTATCACACGGTTGTATGGAAAGAGATCGCCTTGCGCGATAAGACCGCCCATTGTGCATTTTTGTATTTAAATGGTTTTTCCTTGTGTTAATCTGGTGTAATTTACAATAAAGAGTATACAGCATGTAAGGGTAAACACCGTTGTCACTCAAACCATGGGTAGTTGACTTAAACATTAAAAAAAAAAGATCGAGTAAAAAAAAAAAATATACGCGCTACGTAATAGGCGCTACGACACGCGGCGACGCGGCGTACACAAACTCGCTATCGCACATTTCGTTACCCCAGTTAGTCAGCTGTCTCGCGACATCTGACTAACTGGGGTAACGAAATGTGCGGGGCCGTGCGTCGGGCTACGCGGCGAGTTCCCCGCGCACCCTCCCGTAGCTTGTTGCCCCCGCGCGTAGGGTGAAATGCTTTTGTGGAAAAGTGAAAATTTTACAAAAAAAAAGTTTGTTAAATTTCATTGATTTTACGTTCTATAAATGAAACCAAACCACTGGTTTCAAGGATAACGGTGTTTACCCTTACAGCCTGTATAAATAAATAATAGTTAGATGTGTGCATATCGGTACATATAAGATAATAATAAGAGATGTGTGCGTACGCACCACGCGGCTACCGAACACAAAAAGGAGTGGTGCGCGTCTTCGTGTATGGAACCTGTAGACATAATTATTAAAAAAAAAGTCGAAATTAGATAAATAACGATCAAATTAGTCTGTAATAAATTAATTAAAATTATTAAAAGGCATTCAGCAAATTTTTCTATTCACTTGTTTAACAAAAACGTCTTTTTGAAAATAATATAAAGTCTAATCTGCCCTTGATGGGGAAGTCCCAAAAATTGTGCTAGAATAACTTTATCCCTCAGGTGAGACGCCAAAATAGAAGCATGATTTCGTAGCTCGGAATCTAAAAAATCGCGAATACTTCATTAGAAATCACAGAATACTAGGTACTCTAGCCATTCGATTAGGGCAAACCGTCTATATATAGATAATAGAAAATGGCCGTTACGAGAATATTTGCGTCTTGGCTGAATAGCAGAATATAAATAGCTTTATCCATTTCACCGTACATAAGCTAATTCCTAACGTTTCTCTACAAAACGCAACGACCATGGTCGTTGACAAAACGTTAACATACAAAGAATATCAAATATTATTAAAAAACAAAACATGCTTATTATAGCCGTTTTACGGTTTTTGATGATGTCGGTTACATTTTTTCGATAACAGTTTCCTTACGGCTACAATAATTTACGATATGACCGAGCCGTCAGGACTCCTCTTAGTGTGAAAAGAGTAGGTATAGTTTACTACCGATTTGTCCTGGTACCCGTAACCGTAACACAAGTTAAATTTTACTTTGGGTACCAGAGTTATATACCTAAAACAAAAGTGTTTAATAATAGCCTTCCGTTTGATGTTTGTTTTGGTGTGCATTTCGAGAAAAAAAAAACTACATTTTAGACTTTAATGTGTTAAGATTTATTTATTTAATTTTGTGCAAATACACAACTATGATGGAGAAACAAATCTATTCTGCCGCGGTGCTGCCTGGCGCAACCAACCAGAATATAGTTCGATTGAGGTCAATAAGTACAAGAACTCCAGCTATTTTGGACTCTGTTATTTTGGCGCAACCAACCACAATTTGTAGTTCAATCGAGGTCAATAAGTACACCAAGAACTCCAGCTATTTTGGACTCTGCTATTTTTAATTGGCAAATAAAACACGATACGGTCGATATGATAATAGTAGATTACTAATGCCTCAATGGCACAGTGGTCGCAGTGCGGCTGCCGATCGTAATGTTCTAGGTTCGTTACCCAGGTCGAGAAGTTCATTGGGTTTTTGTAAGGAAATTGACTGCAGCTAAAGCACAGAGTTTTGATTTAATGTGCCAGATGAATAAAATTAGACTCTTCATTGCAGGCACGTTTAAAATCGGAACTATTTTTTTTATCCATGTCATTGCGTCGTTCCGTGTTTTATACGTAAATCTGATATCTGGAAAAATAAAACGCTTTGATTAATTTAAAATGATTATGACTATCCGAAGTTCTGCTAAGAAGTGGTTTTTAAAGTTTATTATGTCTATATTGGAATTGATGTGTAACATGCATATTTTATAAGCTTATCATATTTGTTTCAGGATGTACATAACATTTCAAGATAATCCCACTGGAAATGTTGGATTCAAAGGCACCACCTTCCATGCTTTATTTGGATAAACTATATTTTGTCCATGGCTGTTATAAGGTTATAAGTTTAGAGGTTATATTATGTGGTAGCCGTTTTATACCTACCACGTAAAACTAAATAAATGCAGGTATAATCCCAATTTATTTAGATTTCTGTGGTTTATCCATAATATTATTGGTAAAAATTATGAAAAATATTTGTGCATATTAAAAGGTTGAATAAAGTTATCATTAATTTAATTTTATGTGGTTTTTATTTTGCTGTGGGTGAGCACAAAGCCAAATATTATGCTATCTGATTATTATTTTGTATCAAATCTCTGAAGGTATTTCTGAAAGGTACATACACTGTACAGGTGTGGTATTCCACTTATCAAATATCTTTGTCCAATATCGATGTCCAATATTTGATCAAAATTTTCTTTGAAATTCTTAATTAAAATCATCCAATTTCTTTGATCAAATGCACAATTTCTTTGATCAAACGAGCATTGGAAAAAGACATTTGATAAGTGGAATACTTACCTTAACGGTATTTGTTTGAATTCCCGTGTCGTAAAGGGCTGGACTGACATATTACCGGCACAAATCCGAACCAGAATTATTGAAAATATCAGGCCCGGGAATCGAGACGAGCATCTCAATCTTCAGTCCTCAGTCTCTTGCGAGATTGCAGTAGTTAAGTATCCCAATGAGGCGGAAAATATGAAACATATTATTTATTTAACTTTACCATGCTACTTTCGCCTAGGAGTAACTTTCGAGTTGGATATTCAAGTATTCTTGAAAGGTGGCGAAATAATTTACGCATTGCTGCAATAAACATACCAAGATATCTTGGGCGCACTGTGTTTCCCTTGATGTGAAAGCAAGTGCATGATATATTATAGTAGCAGTTGATTAGCAGAATCATGATTGGTAATATATCCTGATGGTAAGCTCCACGTGTTATTTTTAAATACATATAAAATAGTTAAACTTACACTTCTACCACCAAGTAATCTTAAAAGCCTTGATGTCAGGCTGGTATGCTCAAATTTTTTTTTTTAAAAAAGTAACCTGCAGAGCACCTGTCAAATGAACATCAATCAATGTTGTCTCAACAAATCGTGTTGCAACACATGAATTAAATAATTAATTATCGTGGAATACACGCATCCTGGTAGCTTTTTTCCTTAATTACAGCGTAGCGCACATTTTACTGCCATCGTCTTCTATTAAAGACGTAAAAATGGATGACAACAGCGTGGAGCAGACGCCTGCTTCACAGAGGCTAACAAATGAGGACTTTAGGAAGCTGCTAATGACTCCTAGGGCTACGCCCGGGGGCACCGGGGGCTCGCACCCTACGGGGTCGGTGCGCGAAGCCATGGCCAATTCAGGGTAAGCAAATTTTCTATGAACATTGCCTGTCTTTTTGAGGGAGGTCTATGCCCGGTAGGTGACTACAAACAGGCTTGAGATTTAGGCATATCTCGTATCTATGTCTTGAGAATTTATTAACAGCGTACCACCAGTACGTCATTAATTCAGTGGCAATTATAAAGTTGTTTTCTGAACAAACCTATTTTTACCATGATTTTTGTAAGAAATCAGTTAATTACATGACTTTTAAAACTAAAACTTATTGCTACGAACCTTCTTCCAACTTCTTTACCCACTGGTGTCACAAGAACACAACCATTATGACTAGCTGATTAGTTGCAGCATTTTCCAGAGCACTTCCTATGACTGTCTATGAACAGTCAACTTTAGACCATTTGCCAAGTATGGTGATTATGGGAATACGTAACATATAATAATAGCTCAATACTCTCCGACTGCTAGGCACGGGCTTTACAGATTGTCATAGTCGTAGAACAATGACGATTATGATAATTATTAAATTTAGTTTTTTGACATAAACTACTTAACATAAAGTTTGCCATTTAATGTTAGTTTATGTCAAAAAACAAAATTTTAAAATTATTACTAAAATTATTACCTACCCATATTAAAAATCTAAAAATAGAAAGTAGGTAACTTCAATGCAAAATAGTGACTGCTGAATATGAGTGGGCAGGCTATGAAAATATCCTTTCACAACGGATATTGTAGTCTTGAAATTGATTAAGGACTGTCTATCCGCAAATTCATTTTCATTTGTTTGTTTTGCTCAACCATTAATATCTCAGCATTGCAGATCAGTGGTGGCATCTATTGTTTATCTATTGTGTCTGTGATTCCGGTTTTCAATCAGTTAATCTTAAGGTGCGATTCCATTATAAGTTACAAATTGAATACAACTTGAACAAACCTGCATACAAGCTACAACTTGTATGAGGTAGTTTGAACTTGTACATTTTTTATTCAAGTGACGTGTAAATTGAATGCGCAAACGTTAGTTGCACTTTTCGAATTGCGAACGAGTGATTGACACCTATGATGTCCAACTCAATCGTTGAACATCTCCACTTGTATGCAAGTAAAACCTGCATGCAATTTTATGCAAAAAAATGAGTTTCCTATGTAAGCAACTTGTACGCAAATGTGACGTCATACTTGCATGCAAGACTTGCCTAATGGAATCGCGCCTTTAGTCTTGTAATTTATTTTACTGTTATTTAAGTTTCCCAGAATTTTTATTATAATTACTGTTTATATTCTGTGATCATAATTTAAATGTAATACAGGTGTTCATAACCTGAAACAAACATATTTTTTTTTGTTTTTCTCATTATAAAATATGCCTTACAAAATCAATAAATTTCAGGTCAATGCCACCGCCTGCAGAAAACAAAGGTGAATTACGTAGAAAAAAGAAATCATACTATGCTGCTCTCAAGAAACAGGAAGATAACAAACTGGCAGAATTAGCGGAGAAGTATAGGGACCGGGCCCGTGAGAGGCGAGACGGAGTCAATGAGTTGGGGCCTATGGATCCTACTAGTAATACTAGCAGTGCATACAGGTAGAGCATAACCAAAACACAATAAGACACATGGCTACCAGGGCCCTCTTTCCCACTGGGCACTTTGGGCACATGTCCAGGGCCCCGCGCTCGATAGGCCCCATAGTTCCTGCCAGATCACCAAACGATAACCGATATTTTATTACCGATAATCATATTTAGTTCAAAAAAATCAAACGATAATGACTGACTACAATATCTACTTGTTTATTAGCTTTTGCATGCGCGAAGCTAATCTACTCTCACCCGAAAATCAGGCTTTCCGATTAGAGCATGTTTAGGTAAATTTAAAAACATAAAAATACAATTTTAATGATATACTAAGTACACTGTTTTAAAAAAAAATCATCAGTGAACTAGTTTTTCATATTTTTTTTGAGTCTTTCTATTGCAATCTCTAATTCAACAATACTTCATTATATATGGTTATTTCTTTGTCTGTTGTAAAAACATAGTGCTCTATCATGGTCACCACGGCCCCCATTATCCTAATGTGCCTAGGGCCTCCATTAGGTTAAAGACGGCTCTGATGGCTACATAATATTAAGCTATACATTTCCAATATAAGCTGACCTCTCATTGTATGGAAAGTCTATACAATTACATTATTACAGATTATTATTACCAGCTAACAATCAGTGTTGTCATCCTAAAACTATTAGGCGACCACAGATAATTATATACACTTTTGTAAAGATGGTTCGCCACATGCGGAACTAATTCCTCGCTGTGATCAAAGGGCAAAAAAGAGGGCATGGATAACGTGCTCATACGTCCCGTTTTGAGCGGGACAGTCCCGCTTTTGAGCTATGGGTCCCGCTGTCCCCAAAAACACGTAAATGTCCGCAATAAATTGCTCTTCCGTAAAATATTATACCAGCGCACGAGGCTACACAAAAATAGATCCATTTTTTTTTTGTAAATTTTGCGCCCACACGTTTGTTGCCCTCTTCGCCTATGTACTGGCGGCTTTACAAGGGGCCCAGCTAGTGGGCTGGCGAGTCACCGTCTGCCAACAAATTTCAAATTTAAACTTGAAAGGCAGACGCCGTTTTCTTCCGGCAATAGAGGTTAACCGATCCACAAAACACCCCTTTCCATAGACCAGTATTTTTTTAGCATATTTTACAATAGTTTTGCACCCGCTTAGGACGGTCCATGACTGTACTCCAATAGTGCAGCCGTGGATAGTCCCCGGTTGGTGACCCCATTTTAGATTAAAGTTCTCAAAGGGGCCTCTGCGCGTTGGACCTGTGTCCCCGTGTATGCCTTCCAAAGGACCGGACATCTTCCACATGGAGGATGAGCCGTGATTTAAAGAGTGAATATGTGTTTTATTATTATAAGAAAATTATTGCAGCCGTCCCGCTCTGACGGAAAAAAATAATGATCGCGTTAGGCATGGACAGAGCAGGTTACCCAAAAACCAGCGTCAGGCACTAGTTGTCTGGCATTTTTGCTGAACTGGGCCTTTTTGGCGTAGCCGTGAGGCACACTTTCCTGCTAATTTCTTTTTTTTTTGTTTTTTTCTGCTTTATTTTATATTGTGTGCCTTTCTAGTCTGTGCAAAATAAATGTATTTTCTTTCTTTAAATGTATTTTCTTCTTTCAAAAACTCTACCATTTGAGAAAAGTCAGAACTCCTAAGATGTTGCTGATGGGAAGCCCCATTGGGCACACGGCTAGTACATTAATATTCTAGCTTACTTTTTAACGTTAATATTTTTTTTATTCCACAGAGCAGTAGCACCAGATTTGAAATCGGGAATGGATGCCAAAGAAAGAAGGAGACAACTTATTCAGGTTTGTTTATCAATAAATACAATAGCTTACTGATCAGGCTTTGGAACCGGTTTACAAATTACCGTTTATTAATCGTTTATGTCGATTATTTTCTTCCAAGTACGACCGTTTATAGAGTTATTTAAAACCGGTAATAAATCGGTTTATTTCGAGAGGTTTGATGTTTTATGTCTAGTCCATTTTCATGAAAAACAAAATGTCCATAACGACATTTAATTTAGTATGCAGACGAATGTTTCTAATCAATGTGTGTTAAAGACTGAATCGTTGCAGCACGGCGCGTTTATCGTAGGCGACAAAACCGTTAAAAATCGCTTTATTCAACGAAACCGTTTTACTACTACCGTTTAATAAACATTAGCCTAGCCGCATATTATAAGAAACTAGCGACCCGCCCCGGCTTCGCACGTGTACGTTTTATAGCTTAAAACCTTCCTCTTGAATCACTCTATCTATTAAAAAAAAACCGCATCAAAATCCGTTGAGTAGTTTTAAAGATGTAAGCATACATAGGGACAGACAGCGGGAAGCGACTTTGTTTTATACTATGTAGTGATTTCTAACGCGTGCGTGAAGGCCTTCTGCGCATACATTAAGGCGTATATATAAAGGAAGCATGTAACCTCCGCCGACTTACCGGCGCTTATCGGTACTGGTCCGTGCAGGTAACCGCTACATAAAGGAAGCGGGTAGAAGCAGGGGCTGGCATTTTTTAACAAAAATACGCCCCGTTTCAAATACAAATTCGCGCAAATACAACAACAAATGACGGCTTACCAGGGCTGATCGGAGTAGGTCGGAACTTGTCGGCGCAGTTCGGAGCTTGTCGGCGCTGGTTTGCCATTCAGTACAGCGATTACCTGCGGCGACTAACTGCGCGGACCAGCACCGACAAGCGCTGACAGATCGGCGCCGGCAACCCGCTTTCTACGTGTATACGCACTTATGTACTAGAGCCCGCAAACTGCCGGATCCGGCAAATTCTGACAGTATCCGTAGTCTAGTACAAAATATACCTATGAGCAGTGCCTTACGGCGCGCGTCATTTTATTGAAAGAATTTTCTTATAATATAAGGCCGGGCTTTAAGCTAGAACAAAACTGAAAAGAGAAGTTCCTATGTACTTGGGTATTATCCAACTTGATTTTTTTCCGGTTTTCAAGCCCTGCTAGTGAGTCCAAAAACTGGATCATTCAAAACTAAATTGCTGTTTTATGTCTCAAAAAACTTTTTTTTCACAACACATTATATGATATTTTTAATTTCCAGGAATCCAAATACCTCGGTGGTGACATGGAGCATACCCATTTAGTAAAAGGTCTCGACTATGCGTTGCTGCAAAAGGTAAATATAAATTACTTGTCCCATTTTTGCCTTACAAATGATTACCTTCCATTATGATAGCATTCATAGGACTACCTACCTTGTTGGTCCAGTGTTCGCGACAGCTGCGCGTAAGGTCGTTCTGGGTTAGATCCCCAGGTCGGGCAAAGTGTTATTGGGTTTTCCCGTGTGGAATTTCTCAGTAGTGGATTCTGGATTTGTGCCCGGTTGATGGCAATAGGCTTCTTCTTTATTACATGGCACTTAAACGTAACGGGGAAATGAGGGTGTACTATACACCTCTGGCTGACCCTTCGGAGAGTACAGGCGTGATGTTATGTTATGAGTCCGAATCTGATCCCGGTCCAGATTTCAGTTTTTTTTTTTTAAGAAAATAAAAAAACAAACCTGCGATCGTTCTATGCGTTGGTGCGACTGCTCAATCAAATATCTTAATGTTAGTAATATTTTTTTCTTTCAATTACGTAGTAATGTTATCATTAATCACTACAAAACCGGCCACAAAGGACGTATTATTGCTTAGAACCAAAACAGTGCAGAAATGTGCTCATTATTGCACTATTTTACAATAATGCACTATTTTTTATTTAGATATAAATTTTCCACAGAGGTTTAACGTTTCCCATTAAGTTTGATATAAAAAAATGTATGCATTAGATATTAGATCAAAAAGATACTGGCTGAAAATAAAAATCAGCTAAATAAAACCGACTTGGTGAAAAAAAAAACAAATGGCGCGCATTTTGTACCATTGTAAAACTTTGATACCTACTTCTTATTTAGCAAAAAAAGTTTAAAAAATGTAATATGGATATTTTATCACGGTAGATTGGTAGTTGAAAGAAAAGTAGATTACGCACCTTGCTTAAGTGTTAATTTAATGCCCTCGCATGCGCTCGGGCACCAACATAACACTTGTGCATTAATAACTCACTTTGCGCGCGGTGCAACAATCTACTATTAATTGATAGTTTTACAGTGGCTTATTAGGACCAAATTGTTTTATTAAAAATTGTAAAAACACCATTTTAGCTCATACTTTAAGATACATGATGGAACATTCGCAACATCGCATCGCAAGATCGTGCGATCGCCCGCTTGTTAGGACGACGCCTGAGGCCTACACCCTTCTCGAAGAGGCTCGTGCCCAGCTGTGGGTTAGTATTGGGCTAGTTATGCTATGTTGGCGTATAACCGTCTGGTTCGTCTGCTGGTGGTGAGCTTGAAGCCCTGGGTTTAATTCTCAGGTGGGAATTGCTCAGTAGTTGCCCAAGAAATGGCGTCATGGCACGCAGTGTTACCTCCATACCAATTTTTGGCTCCAAGCAGTATTGCTGTGTTCCGGGTTGAAGGGTATGTGTGCCGGTGAAATTACAGGCACATGAGACCCATATTTTTGTCTCTAAAGTTGGCTACGCATCAGCAATTCCCGTGGTGTTGTAGGAGTATATAGGCGGCGGTAACCACTTACCATCAGGTGGGCCGTTGTCTTGTTTGCTAACATATTTATTATACTGGATGACTTTTTTACCGTCTGGAAAAACGTGGGTATAATTGATGAATGGAGTAGAAAGCTACGGCAGTTTTTTTTCTTACCCTTTTTTTAATTTATCTACAGTTACCTACTATAGAAACTCAAATCATACGCAGGTGCATATAATTTGAATTTAGATATTATTTAATCGATTTATTTACTTTAAAATTTCTGTTTTTATTGATTTAGTATGAAAATTTACTTCATATTTATTGATAGATAAATAAATAACAATAAATTCAATTAAAAAGAAAAAAAAACTGTCATGGGGTCTACGTTCACCTATTATACCCATTTCTTTTCTAGACAGTAAAAAAAGTCATCGGGTATAAAAAAACAGCGATTTAATACGTTTAATATTTATGCAGGTCCGCTCAGAGATCCAGACGCGGGAACAGGAACAGGAAGCTGAGATGGAGCGCCTTGTAACGGCACCCGTCGAACCTGTCAAGGAGAAGAAAGAAGTACCTGTGGTAAGTGACCTTGGAAGACTACGTGTTTAGCCTCTCGCAGACACTTTTTGGTCTACGTCAGTAGTTTGTCAAGGTTATACTGTTCAGAGTCACTACAGGTGTCCTTGACCTGCTGCTTACTAAGGCAAATGTCAATAATGCGTCAAGGGAGGATGGCAGTCGCCTTAACACTCATTACGGATATAAAAGTAGAATGATCGCACAGAGTATTTTGCAGTCACATCGATATTTCAGCCCTCATCAAGCTGTCCCCCCCCCCCCCCAACACCCTTCCAGCAACGCTCTAAGCCTCTTGCTCCCCCCACTAGGGTTCGCTCTTAGTGCTGTTGTTGCAGGTAGTCATGATGTTAGTGTAGTATAAGTAGTTAGCTTAGGTTAAGTATTTTACTTCCCCACCATTGACTGGAGACCCTTCAGGTCTTAACAATAACTGCCCGGTTACGTAAAAGGGGTCGGCAAGGACAATCCACAGCAGACAAATAGAAAACAATATTAACATGAGACGACAGTGATAATAATAAAAAGGTAAGGCGTTACCTCACCATGAGATTAACGTAAAACCGGAGGGAACATTAGACTAGCTTTCTACAACCCCATCATATAATAAAAAATGTATCATGAGGTCTACTGAAAAACTTACAAACCGCAGGGCAGCTTGTGGCGAGCTGTTGGTGAGTGGCGACACTGCGTACCTTATTGCCTCAGAGAGTCGGTCAGGGCCTCGTCTCCAGTTTGCCTTTGTTGGCTGGCTGGAGTGGAACCCCAAGAGTGTCCGCAGGACTCTCAACTCTGGCTTGCCTTTATCGGCCAGAGGGGGGCCGCCAGAGCTATATGCTCGGAGGTGGAAGTGTCTAATGGCGTAATAGCGGGGAAACCCACTCCGGGTCTTTTAGACCCGCGACGGCGAAACCGGGGCCACACCTCTCTACACCTCTAGCCGCTCACACGTCTGTTGCCCCCTTCGCCTATGTACTGGCGGCATTTCAGGGGGCCCAGCTAGTGAGCTGGCGAGTCACCGTCTGCCAACGCATTTCAAATTTAAACTTGAAAGGCTGACGCCGTTTTCTTCCGGCAATAGAGGTTAACAGATCCACTAAACATCCCTTCCCATAGACCAGATATTTTTCACCATATTTTACAATAGTCTTGCACCCACCTGGGACGGTCCATGACTGTACTCCAATAGTGCAGCCGTGGATAGTGCCCGGTTGGTGTCCCACCCCATTTTAGATAAGTTCTCAAAGGGGCCTCTGCGCGTTGGACCTGTGTCCCCGTGTATGCCTTCCAAAGGACCGGACATCTTCCGCATGGAAGATGAGCCGTGATTTGAAGAGAGAAAAAGGTAAAACACTTTTCAATTTTAAATGTTGAAAGACAGACGCCGTTTTCTTCCGGCAATAGAAGTTATTCAGTCCACCTAACACCCCTTCCCATAGACCAGATATTTTTCACCATATTTTACAATAGTCTTACCTGAGACGGTCCATGACTGTACTCCAATAGTGCAGCCGTGGATAGTCCCCGGTTGGTGCCCCACCCCATTTTAGATTAAAGTTTTCAAAGGGGCCTCTGCGCGTTGGACCTGTGTCCCCCGTATGCCTTCCAAAGGACCGGACTTCTTCTGCACGGAAGATGAGCCGTGACTAAAAAGAGATAAAACGGTTAACGTTTTTACTGTAGTAACATATCTAATACATTTTTAAATATTAAAATATAAAATAAAAACATTTAAAAATATATAAAATAGTAGCCCACCGGCATCGGGAACAGGGTCCAAGCCACCGGTGGTCAAGGCCTCAGAGAGAGGAACTTCCTAACAATACGCGCCGTGTCAAGAAGTACCGCTTTCTGTATCAGGCCCTTGATCCAGCTGTTCAACGAGAGCCTCTTTAGATATTGGTCGACGCTCTTGCCTATTAAACCATTGGCCGTAACGACTATCGGCACAATTATTGCTGAATCAATATCCCACATGGCGACAACCTCGTGTGCCAAGTCTTGATTTCTTTCTTTCTTTCTGATATTTAAGAAAGGAAATAAAACGGTTAACGTTTTTACTGTGAACTATTCTTCTAAATTGTATTATTTATTTGTGTTGTAGGAAGAAGAGATGCAATTCGAAACAACGATAGGAAAGAATGTCTATAATATGATACAGGAACAAAAGTAAGTTACAAATTCATTTATAAGGTTAACTTATCCAACGTAGGTTACACTGCTGTCCGATTTCTAAAAGCCTATTAAGTGAATAAACCTAATCTTGGGTTATGAGCAAAAACGTGAAAAATGTTGTCCTTAGAAATTCTGAAGACATACTGATGTTTTTGTTATACCAAATTATTGGGCTACTTTAAGCTCATTGCGTTACAGGACTAATATTGTTTTTAAAATTAAAGTTTTTGTTTTTTAGTCATGCTTTTCTGTATTGAAATGTGACCATCTACAATATGGTATGGTATGTATTGGTACCACCCGGGGACCACGTGTGGGGTTTCGAACTAAGGGTGCCTTCCCAGGGACGAGGGTGACTCAGCCCCCATGTGGAATGGGTAGTCAAACTGTTTTATCATCTGTTCCTAGCTTAACATTAAGATTCAGGATCAGGTATACTGGGTTGTATAATAAAAATCTTTTTCTACAGAAACAAAAAAGTAGCCCGCAACGAAATGTTCGCTCCCGGCCGAATGGCTTACGTGGTAGAATTAGATGACGAAGGCACGATTGACAGCGATATACCTACCACGTTAACACGAAGCAAGGCTGATGTGCCCGAGATGGATGAGCGGAGCTCAGCCAGCAGCGCTAATGATGTGGTGCTCGACAAACTGGCGCAGATCTTCTCTTATTTGAGGCATGGACGACACCGGAAGTTGAAGAAGACTAAGGTAAGAGTTTAATGGAGATCACCAATCTGGGTTAGCGGGCTGGGGTCTACGTTAACGTAACCCTAGCCAAGGGATATAGGCTCCTCTCAAGAAACAGACACTGACAAAAAAAGACTTGTATACAACATTATTTTTACTTTATACGAAAACCGAGACACCCCAACAAGATTTTCATCAGAACTGCCTGAATATGTGTTTTTTTTTAGTAAATCTCCAAGTTACACCTTAGTTTATGTCGCGTTAAGTTCCCTAAAAAAGTGTGAAATGCCTGAGATGTGCTATGCAGGGGTTGTCTAATACACGGAAACTGTCACTCAAGGTGTCTATTCCCGTCAACTGTTATGGGTAGAAAACTACTGAAACAAATTTAGAAATTTATGAAAAAAATAAAATAAAAAAAAGTCGTGTAAAAAATATGTCAATCGATTCTCCTAATGATTTTGAACAAACTAGTTTCAGGTTTAGTATATACTAAAATTAACCTTGTATAAAAAAACCGGGCAAGTACCTTGGAAGGAAACTCATAAAAAGTTATTTAGTTAAATTCATCAATCGCCTCAAAAACAATAAGAAAAAAAAAAGACTGTGCAAAGAAAGCTCTATCATAATGATATCTCGACCTAATAACCTCATTTTAAAATTTTAACCCCTCACTTAGAATCAAAATTAAAAATATTAATTCAATTATTTCATTTGCATTATAGATGGGCAAGCATTATTTAAAACTATTCTGAATTTCAAGTCGATAGCATTTTGGTAGGAACCATTGTCAAAAAAGTACGTGTCTGTAAAACAAAGTTGTTTCCCAAAAAAGTTATAATTATACACTATAACCACGCTGGACAAGCGAGTGAAACAGCCCTCATACCTATAACGCTACAGCAAATCCCAACGCCAACTATGTGCCATTACCATTCAGGTTTCTATTACACTATCTCCTCATTCTACAGGCTAATCACAATGTATTTCCAGGACAAACAAACTGAAAAGGGTCGCTTGGACGACTCGATCTACGGCGAGATTGGAGAGTACACCGCCGGGGATAGGAGGGACCGACGCGACGAGAGGCCCAGGAGCGGCGGATACTTCGACAAGCCGGCCGACGCAGACAAGGAGGACGGTGAGATTAACTACTACTAGATAGATAGATAAGACATTTATTTAGTACAATTACATAAAACATAATACTTAAAAATACAAATATTAAAATAAAAACACAATAAAAGTAGAAGACAGAATGGGTCTTTGACTACCATTAAAAATGTACAACAACTTGGTATTATTTTAAAGAAAGTATAGAAAGAACACGGTATGTGAAAAAATAATAAAACGATGAAAAAATAGAGAAGATACACGCTTTCGAAGTCTGTGGAGGGGACACTTTCTGTCCTTGTCACACGAAACGGAATATTATACAGAGCCATGTAATTTTTTTTTTATATTGGCTGCTGTAGGTTGTCCTAGGGACCCTTCCTACGTAACCGGGCAGTTATTGGCGAGACCTGAAGGGTCTCCAGCCAATAGGGGGGGGGGGGGGGGGGAAGTAAAATACTTAACCTAAGCTAACTACTTGTACTACACGTCACATCATGACTACCTGCAACAACAGCACCAAGGGCGACCCCTAGTGGGGGGAGCAAGACGCGCGGGGTGTTGCTGGCGGGGACTTAGGGGGGGGGGGGGGGGGGAGACAGCTTGATGAGGGCTGAATTATCGGTGTGACTGAGAGCCATGTCAAGTCACTATAAAGCTTTTAAGTTGTGATGTCAATTTTAAGAAGTGCAGCCTCTGTCTCGCGAACAATTTAAAATCGTTATGACTCGGGTATTTTATTAAATATATCATTGGATTTTTTTCACTGTTGCTTAATATTTTTATAATACTTTCGAGATTTGCAATAAAAAATAACAGTCAAACACCCCATTATGGCAATCTGTGGCAGTAGTGCCAAACTTAAGTGCGGTGTGTGTCTCCAAGTTGCACCAAATGGGAGTCCAACTCAGCATGTGCTACTATTTGTTATAATATGATTTTATAGACTGCTGAATAGTTTTTCCATAGTGGTCAGCGCTCAGTTTTGCACAGTGTGTCCTCCCACTCACTGGCGAACGTTCATAGGCAAGAGTCCAGCTTTGGCGAGACAAGGCTTCTCTACTCTCTACCCACTTCCATTGTTGCTCCTTCTGAAGACCTCCCGCCTTGTGTTGCCTTGGCTGACCTGGAAGTCTCTCAATAGACTTCGGACCCAGGTTGCTCGAAGCAAGGAAAACTTGCTCAGGTGGAGATTTGCGGATAACTCAAACCTGGAGTGTAAATGCGGTGCCGTTCCGCAAACTATGGCGCACTTAATATCATGCCCCGCCTGCCCTGTTACCTGTACGCCACACGAACTAAAAATAAATTAAAAAAAAAACTAAATATGTTTTTTTGGGGATGTTTTTTTAAAAAAGTGATATACTGCGCAGTAGCATTATAACCGCAAACGCGCAGCCAGATTCTCGATTTCAGGTTCACCAACATTGGTTAGTACGCGCTATCATAGTTTCAAGGTGCCTAAAGTACCTTCCCAAAACTCGTCATCAGCTCTTCGGCTATTATCGCGTGCTCGAAATACTGATTGAGGGAGCCAGTTCGCCAATCTGAACACGCCTCTACGCGTCATATGTCTGTTCCAATTTTCACAACCACACAGCAAACATTTAAATAATATTTTATTATTTATCCAGTGGAGATACCGGGTCCCCGTCGCGGAGCCGAGGAACGTTCTCGTCGCTCGGCCGCGCTACTGTCCCGCCTGGCCGCTGAGCCGCAAGGCTACGCCGAGTGCTACCCCGGCCTGCGCGAGATGGACGACGCCATCGATGACTCCGACGACGAGGTCGACTACACTAAGATGGATGCCGGGAACAAGAAGGGACCTATAGGTGAGTGTCACATATACAATACCGGGTCCGGCCGAGGAACGTTCTCGTCGCTCGGCCGCGCTACTGTCCCGCCTGGCCGCTGAGCCGCAAGGCTACGCCGAGTGCTACCCCGGCCTGCGCGAGATGGACGACGCCATCGATGACTCCGACGACGAGGTCGACTACACTAAGATGGATGCCGGGAACAAGAAGGGACCTATAGGTGAGTCTCACATATACAATACCGGGTCCGGCCGAGGAACGTTCTCGTCGCTCGGCCGCGCTACTGTCCCGCCTGGCCGCTGAGCCGCAAGGCTACGCCGAGTGCTACCCCGGCCTGCGCGAGATGGACGACGCCATCGATGACTCCGACGACGAGGTCGACTACACTAAGATGGATGCCGGGAACAAGAAGGGACCTATAGGTGAGTCTCACATATACAGGAAGACTTTGAATTCGTTGGCAATATTTTAGTCCAAGAATCTAATTGAGGAACAAATAATAACTAAAGCTAGTAAAGTGTTCAAAAATAATAACCCAGAGTTTTCCCAAAATGAACAAAAAAATAAAAAGGATCAAATTGTGATTACACGCTATTTAAAATGTACGGGTGCCGTGTGTAAGTGTGTGTGACACGTACGCACACACGCGCCATCACCGTTGACGCGAGCCATTCATTTTTTGCGCGGGACGGAGCGCGTGCGGCGCGCCGGCGTCGCTTTGATTGCGGTCGCGAACTCGCGGATCGCGATGTAGCAGCTTCGATTTTCCTACGGAACTAACGTGTAACTCGTACTTAAATTAAATTATTTAGTTAGGTCCGAAAGTAATTAAAATCATGACAGAAAGCAATTCCGAAAATAACAAAAACCATGACAGAAAATTCTGAAGCACAATAGCGCCCGTTTGTCTAAGCCGCAAACTCATACATTCACGAGAAAGCAAATTAAAAATGGGGGCCACTTCTGCGCATAAATCAATGAAATATGGCAACTTGCACTTAATGACATAATAATAAGTTATACTACTCGTACCTACGTAATAATTGTCAGCACTGTTGGCACAGTGGCTGAGTGTGTGGCTGCTGCGTTACGTGTCGCGAATTCGATTTCCGCATAGAAAGATGTACGTGTTGATTTTGTAAACGCACCCAGCACATTACCTACAAAAGTAATTAAGTACAAGCGCTGGGAATGTTTTAAAAAAAGAAAGAGGAAAAATTGGAAAATTGGAAGTGATTTAAACTTCTTCGGTGTTCAAAGTAAGACTTATTCTTAGCAAAAGTTTCAAATTACATGTGCAATGACTGTAATATCATTAAAAATGAATTGAATGAAACAGCTGATTAGAGTTATTTAGAAAAGTACCTACTGCGTTGCCGCGCGTGAACTTTGGTGAAACAGCTGATTGGGACTACGCGGCCGGCGTGCGCGTTTGTGTTGTACCTACTGCGTTGACCGCGTGTGAACTTTGGTGAAACAGCTGATTGGGACTACGTGGCCGGCGTGCGCGTGTATTTGTAATTATTTAGTACAGTACCTTACCTACTACGTTTTAGTACTTAGGAGGTACTTACCTACATGTACTTTGAAAGGTGCTCGAAGTGTTCACCTGTTCTTTGTACGCACAGCTCAGCACGGCGCCTATGGCTTCTTTTCACGTTTTGCAAAACAAATGTACGCGATTTAACAATTATTATTTCGAATGCCGTAACAATCCTTTCGCTTAACTTTTCGCGACTTTCACTTTCTTGCTCGTACACTAGTCTTTTAAATTAACCCCACAAAAAAAAAAACGAAGGGCGTCAGGTCAGGCGACCGCGCAGGCCAAGGTAAAGGCCCGCCGCCTCCTATCCAACGCTCGCCGAAGCTTCGGTCGAGGAACGCGCGAACATCCCGCTGGTAGTGTCATGTTGGTAGTACAGCTCGGACTGATAGCTTTCAGGCACGTTCTGCGGCTGCTCTTCCACGGAGGTCTCTTGGCACTTGGGCATACGTTATTACGTGGAATGATGCATAATCCAGTAAGTTTTGAGTTGACCTCAAGATTCGGTCTCTTGATTCATCGGGATAGCGGCGGTGGAACATCAGACGGGTTCGCGGAAAACTGTGCGTTCGGTCGTAAAACAAGACCATATCCAGGTATTGCTGGTTCGTGTACACTGTTCTACGTGGTCGTGGCATGTTACTTACGGTTTACGGTTCACAGAATCTTTCGCGAATTACACGTCATGCACTTGACCTATTAAACGCGTGACTGGAGCGGCGCAGGCGGCGACGCGTATGCAAGCGGGTGGGCGCACCCCGCGACCCCGCAGACGAACGCGGGGATCGATCGAGAGGCCACTTTGTTCATGCGCCGAATACTGTTTGGCGGCATTTCTTTTGAAGGACATGCCTACTGAATGAGAGCTCGTACTCGTACCTACATTTACATTGTAGCGTAAGTAATAAGACCGCGTAGTAAACTGGTATACTAGCATTACTAGCGGACGCATCTTGATACTTTAAATTTATTAAAGTTTTAATTATCATTTTTACTATTTATTTTTTTATCGTGTTTATAAATTTTGGACTTTATGTAGGTAAATGACAAGATATATCACGTTTTTAAAATTAATAATTTGACAATTTTAATACACGATATTATGGGCTTAAATACATTAGTATCATGGGTAGAATACGGGGTTAAAATATTGCCAATGAATTAAAAGTCACGCTGTATAGATGCGAAGCCGGTTGACAACCATATTTATGGATAACAACCGTTGTCTACGGTTGTTTACCATTTTCGACGGCTTGAAATGGATAATAATAAAACCTGTTTTTTTTAATGGAATCAGTTTTTGTCCTTAGGTAATAGATAGAGTAAATAGCCCCACTTTAAGGGCATCGATTGTTTTTTTTTAAATTAATTATAGATTGTTTATTTTAATGGAAAGTAACTTTTATGAGAGATTTCTTTTAGCGTACGTACCTTAATTTTGAAATGATTACTTCCGAATTGAGTAATTGGGTAGTACTGGCAATGTCGCTCAAGGTCAAGCGACGACCCGCGCGCAAAATAGTTTGTAGTTAAGTAGGTACCTAATTATTTACGAGTTTCGTATAACGTACGTAGGTATCTACCTACCGGATAAAACGGGATAAATAGAGACACACGGGTGAAGAGATACAAAACTTTAAACGAGTTTTCAAGGTTGAATTAATGTAGGTACGTGTCAGTACTAACAAGGTAACATAATTCTTAATTTTAATTCAGTAAAAATATTCGAGTCCTTCTAGGCAGCAAACAACATGTTCAGTATCGTGGAAAAACCATTTTTAAAGTTACAAATTAAATATTTTAGGCTCAAAACATAACCACCCTTTTAGCTTGCAGTCGGATAAACGACCGGTAGTCAACCGTTGTTTATAGGTTGTTATCGGCTACTTTGGATAAATATCGGTTGTCAACCGCTGTTTTACAACTATAGTCACATATAATACAATACCTGGTCCCCGTCGCGGAGCCGAGGAACGTTCTCGTCGCTCGGCCGCGCTACTGTCACAACATGACATAACATGGCACGACTCTCCAACATCTGTTTTCAATGTGTGTGTGCATATACCAACGAGTAACCATGTTTGTGTTTGATATTTAGTAGATTTATTGCTCGACTAGTGCACGTGTATAATTAAAAGGCTTATGTTTAACTTACCACCAGATATAGTAACATATAACAGACAAAAATAGTAAATGATCACCAAAATTAAACCCGCATTTTAATATAAAATTACAACCAAAGTTTTAACATCTCGCTATCCTATTAAAGCAAAACGACTCCAAATAAATCATTGTAAATCCAAAAGTAGTAAATGTTATAGTTAATGAACACCAAATTGTCACTTTTTTGGGTTTCCAAAGTAGAGTCGACGGAGCCCCGCTGGGCGGGGCTCCTATTTCTGTCTGCAGGGTTTAAAGTAACCCAACACGAAGGGAATGACGGGGGCTTCGTTTGCTCGCTCACTCTAGCCCCCGTCATCCACTTCGAACCTAACCTATCCGTGTCGGGGTGCCACGGCGGTGCTTAGGCAGAAATAGCGCATTAATTTGCTCGCTAAGATTTGGTGATCATTTACTACATTTGGTGTTCGAATACAATTTGAAGTGCAGTTGTGACTAAAATAGCTAGTACTAATGTAATTTTAGACTTTATTTTTCTGGTGTCAAGTATATTTTTGGTAAAAGAACTAAGGGTATCAAAGCATTTTATGGTGGTCATTATATTTAACTCCTAATTAAAATGACCGCTCGACAATGCGCACGTGTGTCATTCATACAGACCTCCAAACGGTACCATACTATTAATTAGCGACGTCAAATCTGTCGAGCGACTGTAACATGTTTTTGTTTAAATTTGTCCTACAGTTGCAGAAAGCACGCATCTGCGTTGAACGAATGACGCGTTATAATATTCTTTCTCACACATTTTTACTTACAGTGCCGTATTATCGTAGTTGAGCTTTACTTACTTGTCCAGTCAATTTTGATGTGGTTGAACATCGATTTATAATGTAACTGACCACATAACCTTAAAACTATAACTCACTTATTACAAAAGATGGTTTAAACCAAGGCTAAGGTAAACCCAGCTTTAAAATATACCCATCACTTTCTTATGTCATATAACAAAAAGAGACGGGGCTATTTTAAAACCTAGGTTTTTCATAGGCTGAGATCTATAGACCCAACTTGAACTTTGCTCAGACTTTACTTTAGACTTATGACAAAGTCAGTATTTATAGAGCCGTCTTTGAATTCATCTGAGTGCGTGCTTAGCAAATGCTTAGCAAAGTCATAAGTTATAAGTTCACAAAATCGACGACTTAGCAAATACTTAGGTTACTATTATCCTAACAAAAAATAATGGTCCAAACTTTACTTTACCATCATTATATTTACACAACTTTTTAATTTTTTAGTATTATCAAGTGACCAGACTCAACTCAGTAATACCAGATTAGAAAAGATTTCCTTGATGTTGTTAACTAATTCTGAATTAATTAAGATAAAAACAATTAGGTATTATTACATCATACAAAGTATTACGTAAGTAAAGTCTGAGCAAAGTCTAAGCTAAGTCCAAGTTGGATCTATAGATCTCAGCCTTAGACCATCTTTTGTAATAAGGGGGAACAGGTTCCCTGTGGTATCTTTGTCATTTATATGCTCGAATCACTTTTCGGCATCTTTTCATTTATTATTTGTTGACTAGGTCGATGGGACTTTGATACGCAAGAAGAGTATTCAGCGTACATGAGCAGCAAAGAGGCGCTTCCTAAAGCCGCCTTCCAGTACGGCGTGAAGACGCAAGACGGACGCAAAACGAGGAAGACCAAAGACAAGAGCGAGAAGGCAGAGCTAGACAGGGAGTGGCAACAGGTATGGTATATCTGCTTGACATTTTGATTTTATAGCGCCGTTTAAGCTCAATAGAGATTTTCTTTTCCATCTCTTCTGCCTGCCCTTATCCCAAGTTACTTGGGGTCGGAGTAAAATGTTCTCTTCTTCCTATATCTATGCAATACAATACTCTTTATTGTACACAAAACAAACAAGAAACATTAATATAAAATAGAAATGTACAATGGGCGGTCTTATCGCACTAGGCGATTTCTTACAGACAACCTTTGGATGGACATGATTTGCAAAATAAAAAAGTGAGGGGTAGTTCTCGGTGTAACAGTAAATAAGGAGACATTAAACTAAGTACTTATCTATCTGCCTAGCCTTTTCCCAACTATGGTGGGGTCAACTCCCAGTCTAACCAAATGCGGCTGAATACCAGTATTTTACACGGAGCGACTGCCATCAGACTTCCGCAACCCAGTTACTGGGTTAATAATGCCAATATCCTAAGGTTAAACCGGTTATTAGACTTCCCGGCTTCTGACTACCCGTAACGACTGTCATAGGTATTCGTTTGACACCCGGGAGCGACGGCTTAACGCGCTCTCCGAGGTACGGAGGGGTGCACGTTAGCCACCAGCCCCTTGTTAGCTCAGGATTGCCATTAAATACTATTGCATTCTGGACATTATCTTCTTTCGTTTGTAATATTTTAACCGGTTGCGTACCGCCCGTCGTCCCAGGACGACACTTAATTGTCTTATCTATTGTGTCTATAATTACGGTGATAAAGATATATTTATTGCATAACTGTGTACATTAGTTATTGTTAATAAACGCTACATTTTTTGTTTCAACAGTCTACCCAAGTCGGATATCGTCGGGGATAGTGCAAATCTGCGGAACTAGCATTGCATAATTCCGCGTATCTGCCAAATTTAGCCAATCTTTAATTTCGCGGGCAATGCACGCAAATTAGGATCTTGCGTGCATTGCCCGCGAAATTAAAGATTGGCTAAATTTGGCAGATACGCGGAATTATCCAACGCTAGTTCCGCGGATTTGCACTATCCCCGACGATATGCAATAGTATTTTAATAAACTAGCTCCTTACAAATATATTTTTTATCAAAAAACTCATGCAGGTTATACTTAATACACATTTTCAATAAAATAAATTTTCAATTTATTTTTAAACATGTTTCCATTTCATTGTTTGCGATTGAGAGTTTAATGTAATTATTATTCTGTTGCAGATCCAAAACATAATTCAAAAACGCAAGGCCCCACAAGTATCGGCAGATGAACCGAATTACAAGTCCGCGAAATACTAGCATTCAAATACCACGCCTACCGACGGGGACTCCTGTAGGTAGGCGTAGGTGACACCTACAGGACAACAGACACCTACTGGACACCCATGACGGTGGGGACCAAGATCATCAGGCCGTAGATGTCCACTGCTGGGCCTTCATGTCGCTATAGTGAAGATCGTGCTGCCATAAATCACTCGCTTAGAAAAGGATCAGATATCAGCGCAAAAGATATCCCTGGCAACTCGATAATGTTAAAAATATTGCGTTTTGTTAATAAACTCACAGTTTTCGGGTGTTAGGTCATTTTTTATAAGTATCGAGCATATAGATAGTCAGTAACACGTTCAGTGCCGGATGCCCTCTGGGAGGACACTCTCTAGTCGCATTCGCGATGCCGAGGCCCTCGTGGAGGGCTCTTTTTAAATATAAGTTTTTCTTAGAACATACACCGTCATAAAATAAGCAACAAGATCCCCTGAAAACGTTTTAATACGTAGTTATAACACGGTTTTTAACGTAATGCCAAGAACTCTCCTCGAAGGTTCACTATTAGCGCAAACTTAATGCCGAGGACCGTCCTGGTAGGTCCACTAGCAATATGTATGGTGGCATGGCATTCGCACTCTATGAAAAATGTGGTGAACTCGAATGTGTATGTATGTATACCCACAGAACACCAAGCATGGGCTTCGCTTCCATAATGGGGGATTTACACGGGTCGATTTTAGCCGTGCGGCAAGTCACCAGTCGCAACGCTGGTAAAAATCGAATCGCCACCCCATTTACAGTACACCGGTCGCATAAATAATAATATACAACGCTAGTTTTAGTATATACGAAAACCGAGACACTCCAACAAGCTTCTCATCAGAACTCCCTGAATATGAGTTTTTTTTTAAATAAATCTCCAAGTTATACCTTAGTTTATGTCGCGTTAAGTTCCCTAGTAAAGTGTGAAATGCCTGAAATGTGCTATGCAGGGGTTGTCTTATACACGGAAACTGACAGAGCGGACCATCTAACGCCTAAGGTGTCTATTCCCGTGAACTGTTATGGGTAGAAACATACTGAAATAAAATTGAAAGTTATGAAAAAAAAAAATGTCGTGTAAGAAATATGTCAATCGATTCTCCTAATGATTCTGAACAAACTAGTTTCAGGTTTAGTGTATACTAAAACTAAGCTTGTATAGTAATGAATAAATCGCATGCGACTTGTTCATTTCTAGCGGAACAACACAGCTCAAAACACTCCTCATGCGGCGGGCGATCGCCTGCAACTGACCATTTACAGTTACACGGTCAATTTTAGTCACCCGCCGCATGCAGCTTGTTACCGCATGGCAAAAGTCGGATGGTACCCAACTTTGGGGATTGCGATTTTAGTCACTTGCGGCCTAGTCGAATTGTCATTTAGACGGTCGATTTTCGTCGTGCGGCCTAGCCGTTCGGCGAAAATCGACCTGTGTAAATCCCCTATAAGGTTCGATATCGCCTTTTAACCTGCAATTTACACTCGGCCAGCGATACTCAACCTTTTTTACGTGGGCCTCATACACATGACAAATATTTCACCAACATATCAATAATTTAGTCCGTAAGTATTCACCAGATAAGCTAAATGTGACCTAGAAATATGACGTTTATGTGTTCAATAATCTTGTCATTACCATTTGTATCTCTCTTTAAATCACGGCTCATCCTCCATGTGGAAGATGTCCGGTCCTTTGGAAGGCATACACGGGGACACAGGTCCAACGCGCAGAGGCCCCTTTGAGAACTTTAATCTAAAATGGGGTGGGGCACCAACCGGGGACTATCCACGGCTGCACTATTGGAGTACAGTCATGGACCGTCCTAAGTGGGTGCAAAACTATTGTAAAATATGCTAAAAAAATATCTGGTCTATGGCAAGGGGTGTTTTGTGGATCGGTTAACCTCTATTGCCGGAAGAAAACGGCGTCTGCCTTTCAAGTTTAAATTTGAAATTTGTTGGCAGACGGTGACTCGCCAGCTCACTAGCTGGGCCCCCTGAAAAGCCGCCAGTACATAGGCGAAGAGGGCAACAAACGTGTGGGCGTCATAACCATTATTGTTAAGGTGGTGAAATGCAAATGTTAGCCATTAAAAAGTTTAGAGATCGAATTAGCTTAATGAACAGTTAATGATAGGTTGGTGAAATACCCTCTTACGGTCAATTTACACCGCCGCGGAATGGAATGGAAGCGACTTAGTGCAACGAAATTATACACAGCATAATGAACTTTATGTCAATTGTATAAAGTACAAACTAAATACGAGCCAAAAAAAGGTCGCGCGTTTTCCGGGGAATCCTCGCGCATTCTCGAGAATTCCCCTAGCTACTGTCGGCGACGTCTGGAATCCGTGGGAAGTGGCGCGAACGGGGAGTCGGTCGGGACAGTCACAGTAGTGCGGTGCCAAGCTTTTATGATGATGATTCGCTGGAATGCGCGAGAATTCTCTAGCATTCCCGCGAATTCGCGCGCCTTCTTGCGCCATGAGGTGAAATGGACGCTTCCATTTCATTCCGCGGCGGTGTAAATTGAGCTTTAGTGAAGAGAATTTGCGT
This sequence comes from Amphipyra tragopoginis, assembly GCA_905220435.1. NCBI lineage: Eukaryota > Metazoa > Arthropoda > Insecta > Lepidoptera > Noctuidae > Amphipyra > Amphipyra tragopoginis. The sequence goes on along the minus strand of HG992012.1, from coordinate 22,834,067 downwards.
GTCAGTCTGTACCTTTTCCACGACGAAACTACTAAAAACCGCAAAAGGACATATAATACTTTTTAACTACATACCACGCGAACGAAATCGTGTCAGCTAGTTTTTTATAAATACAAAATTAGATAGGTAGTAACTTGCCTGGTCGTTGAATCCAGGTACTCAGAACACTGCTGTAAGTCCAGTATAAGGCCCTGCGCCCAGCCCAGACGGCACGGCAAGGGATTTTTTAAGCTCAAACAATTTTAAACCTTATTAACACTCTTTAGAACTCTTAATCACGCACGATGAAGCATCCCACGATATGCTAAGCAAATACAAGTGCTAAAGGTATTAAAATAAGGTTTACAATTATTTTAATTTAATAAATTGTTTGCCATGCCGTCTCGGCAGTAGGCGCAGGGCCTAAAATGACACTTCATGGTCAAAGGCAAATGTCAACATTACGTAAAATTCTGTACATTTCAATTTAGTTCCGTATTTTGCCGACGGTCAAAATACACTGGATAGTAGTTCGAAGCTGTGCTTGACACTATTAGCGTTTTGATCACAGTACATAGATGTACATAAGTATACAGAGTGACTGGTAATTCGACATATTCCTTGAAAGGGCTTGTACTAGAGATCATAGGCAATAAATTAACTCCCAGCAAATGTGGGTCAAAAATAAAAAGTTTTGTCACTTAAGACTTATTTCTGAGACATGGACCCCCTTATTACAAAAGATGGTTTAAACCAAGACTAAGGTAAACCCAGTTTTAAAATATATCCATCACTTTCTTATGTCATTATAACAAAAAGAGACGGTTCTATTTTAAAACCTAGGTTTTTCTTAGACCATCTTTTGTAATAACGGGGTGAGAATTTTGGGCCGGCTTGGGCATTTTTATCTAAAGTGATTGCCTGTTTACCAGCTTTCAGAAAAGTATAAATTGAGTGCCCCGACAAGTATTTCTTTCTAAAAGTAGTTAAAAAAAAAATTACCCCGATATCTCGGTAACCGCTCATTATTGATCCACAGTTGATGTAGGTTAATTTATTACCTAGTATCTAGTATAACCCCTTTCAAGAAATAAGTCAAATTATCAGTCACACAGTATTTGGCTCATTGGTACTCAACCTTTTTTTGGGCCGCATGCGAAATATTACTACTTGAAACGGGCTTATCTTCCTGTACTTTAAAAGAGTATGGATTATTTTAAACGAAGTTTACACTGCAAGAGCAGGTCGCATCAGGTAGACGAGCCAAATGTTGTCCCAAGGTTGAGTATCTCTGATTTAGCATTAAATACACAACAAAGAAATAAATGGTCTTTCTTTTAAAAAAACCTTAGCGTTTTAGTTGTAAATGCTAGAATAATTTTATAATATTAATAGTGTGTTTATACTTGTGCAATAAGTAATGTAATCAGGGTTGTCAGATGGGCCAGTAGGGAATGTTCCCCCTATATTATTATACTCTTTGGGGGAAGGGAGAGTATTCAGGAGAGTACAAATATCGAGGCGTAAGGTGAGCGTTGTATTTGTGTGAGTGCACATAGAATCGATTGCCAAAAAGCAGTATAAACCGGTTTAAACCAAGCAAAGGACGCGTCTGCATTCATTCTCACACTAATGCAAAGGGGCCGTCCATTACTCACGTGATGTTTTTTTAGCATTTTTTAATCCCCCCCTCCTCCTTGGTGATACGTGGTGAGGTTTAAGACTATCCCCCCTCCCCCACCCAAAATCACGTGTATTTTTTAGTACCTAAAAAGAATCTTAAATTTTTTAGAATATTATCTTTTAGGCATAAAGAATAATCTAATTTTATTCTGAAATTAAGGACCATGATCAAAATGTCTAGACAGAAAGGTTGCAGGTTGTTTTTGACTGGCATAAAAATTTTCGCTTTTCGGTTTAGAAATCGCGCGTTTGACGAAAAAATAAATACACGTGATATCTTACTACACCCCCCCTCCCCCTTGTGATATTTCGTGATTTTTGCCAAACCCCCTCCCCCCCCCCCCTTTCGAGCCTCACGTGATTAATGGACGGCCCCAAAGCTTAGCTTACGCCTCGCGGACGGTAACAGACTATTAAACATATCTTTTAATTTTGTATTATAACTCGTGAGACACATTCATATTTATGATTAGTTACTAATTAGGTTAGTTAGCTAGTTAGGTTTACTCACGTGCATTTTTCAGGATTGCCCGACTAGTTTCGGACCCAAACGGAGCCCTTAATCATGAGCTGAACACGCGGCGAGGTCTCTCCGTTTGGGTACGAAACTAGTCGGGCAATACCGAAAAATGCACGTGAGTAAACAGTAACTAATCATAAATATGTCTTTTATTGTTAAAAGACTGACCTCCGCTTTCTGAATTGAGCATTCTAGGATAAGCAGTACTTAAGTAACATTTGAGTACGAAATTGTCAAAAAAATTACGGATTTTAAAGCATTTTTTGACAACTCCGTACTCAAATGTTACTTAAGTATTTGCTTATCTCGAATTCTCAAATCAGAATCCGTAGGTGAACATCGGAGTATAACTCCTAAGTTTTTAAACAGAGTTTTTAGCCTTTGGCGTTATGGGTCATCGGTTCGAAACCCGCACGGAACAAACATTTGTACCTAAGTAGGTGTTCCGGATCTGGGTGTTTGTGCTTGTGAAGATTTGGATCTGTATAGCCCACGATACAGGAGAAATACTAGGGGAGCGCAAAGTTTTTTTCTTTAATCTGGTAACCTAACCGCCCCTTTAGAAATCGGGCATCTGGCAACCCTGAATGTAATACATAGTATAATGCAAAATACTTATTTACAACCGTCCAAATTAGCGACTTGTACAAGTATTGCATCTTGCACAAGTATGACCCACCTACACAAGTTTTGTGGTAACAGTATGGTGACATGAAATATTGTAAATAAAAATATACAGTGTTGACTACGAACTTTTATTTCATTTTAATTATACCCAGCGTAGTTTTGTTTTCTATTTCACTGCTTTTAGATGGTCCCTGCGGACCGTTTCTATGTGGCGAGACCTGAGGAGTCTCCAGCCAATGGGGGAGAGGGGGGGGGAGGAAGATAAATACTTAACGAAAGCTAACTACAATTATATCATTACTACTAGCAACAATAGCACTAAGAGCGATCCTAGTGGCACGACCACCTCGCCTTAGGAAATTGCTGGCCGGGGGTTGGGAGGGACAGCTTAGGAGGGCTAAATTCTCGGTGAGACTGCGGAGTCTGAAGAGACGATATATCTAGCGTACCTCCCCGACTGCGTACTATCCTTTGGTTTATTTTCATCAACATTTTTTTTTTTTAAATATATAAAAAATATAAATTTTGATAGCTCATTCATAAACAATTTATTTATAAATTATACACATAAACCTTCCTCGAGAACCAATCTATCTACTCGTGAATACCAGAACAAAATCCGTTTAGTAGTTCCGGAGGAAATCGCGCACAGACTAACAGAGGCGACGGGGGACTTTCGTTTTATAATATGGAGGGATTAAAATCCAATAACTTTGAAGATTTTACGGTGAAGTTTCGTACAAATATGCAAATACAATATCTATATAGCTTTAATTCCGCCAAACCATATCGCTAGTTTGGATGCAGTATGCAGCACTACCCCCCCGTCCACAAGTTTATGCACATGCAGGAGTGAAAAAATAATGCAACATGCAACCAAACCAATACGACACGTCGTGTTTCGCTTCCACGGGGCATCCTCAGGATTTGTCGACCGACCGACCGTGGTGAAGTTTCATTTAGGTCTTCGTGGCTAACTAGCTATTGTACAATTCAATCGACCATGGCAGTCGCTTCATAGTAAATACTTATCTTCTTCTTCTTCTTTGTCGTTCCCTCACTAATGAGGATCGTGACCATATATAATTTTTCTCCATTTGCTTCTGTCCTGCGCCAGTTCAATAGATCGTTGTAGAGTTACTCCTGTTGCCTCTACAATACTTTTACACCATCGTGTTGGAATTCGGCCCCTGGAGCGCTTCCCCTGCATCTGTCCCACGATTAACTGCTTCTCCAACTCATGCATATGTGATCGCATTATATGTCCAAAGAAGCTTAGTTGACGTCATCGGCGTAGTCGTTATAATCGGCATAGTCGTAAGTCGTTTTTTGATGTGGAGCTCTTGTAAAATAGATTAATTTGTCCTCATGGCTGTCCATGGTATCTTTAGCATTCGTCTCCAGCACCACATTTCAAAAGCGCTTATTTTACTTATGTCTCGACTTTTGAGGCACCAGGTTTCAGCTCCGTACAGAAAAATAGAAAACACTAAGGAATGCACCAGACGTATTTTGGTAGCTCGACGTATACCCCTCTTCCTCCAGATTTTGTCGAGGCTTGTAAATACTTATATTCAGTCGTATTTAGGTTGAAAGCCGACCCCAACAATTGGGGATAGTCAATGCAATAGCGGACTAACCCTGTCGGAGGCCCAGGGCCTATTATTGCGGAGACCCCTCAGTGGCGTAGCTGTATGAAACTATGGGCCACGGCGAAGTAGTAAACTAAGCCTGGGATTTGACTAAGGGTAAAACTTCTCGAGTTTGGGGGGAATCTTAGTTTACGCCTTGAACTTCACCGTGTTTTTTGTGGACACGTTCTTTCGTGTCGTCCAAAATTTTAGTTCAAATCAATTTGACAGCTCTTATTTACGTCCGTCTTTTTCTTCATTTACCAGAGTGAAAAAGATGGCAATAGCCAAAATTTTAATTAGCCAAAAATAAATTTAGTTTGTGTACAACAGAATCCCGAGCTGTTAACTCTGCAAACTCTGTTGACTCCATCGAAATGTAGTAGGTAAAGACGCCAGCACATCAAGCTACTACAATCTGCCAAATTTCTTTAATAGATTTTCATCTTTATCGCGAAAGCATTAGGTTCAAGGTTGATTGGGAAAATTTGACAGTTTCGGATAGCTTGACCTGCTGACGTCTACATAGATTCTAAGAAGAGTCAAAGAGAAAAAACAAATTCTAGAACTTATAGAAAGAAGAAGGGAGAAAATCATTGGTCATTTACTGCGACACGAGATCTTTATAACCAATATCATAGAAGGTAAATCACAAGCAAAGAGAAAACCAGGTAGACCAAGAAGAAGTACACAGACCAATTGAAGGAAAAGACAGAAGTGATAACATACAGAGAAATGAAGGAATTGGCTCTGGATAGAGAAAGATGGAGATTGCTACACCGACAAGTGACCGGCATTTAAATTTTGGATGAATGGACATAGATATCGTTGGTTGAACTACAGTATAAAATAGTTACACTGTGGCATTAGGTGCCATGTAATAGAGGGTGAGCTCGTGGCAAAATAAGCTTAAGGCACTTGTCCCACCGCTAACGATGAGCGAGTAGAGCTAGAAACTAGAAACGAGTTGGCAAGAAGCGAGTGTGTAGTTCCGATAGTTTTGTTGCTGGGCTATAAACGAGTGTGCGAGTGCGATGTGCGATTACTCGCACCACTCGCAAATGACCGCTGGTTGGTCTCTCGGCGTGAGTTCTGACCGCCAAGCGAGCATCGCTGAGCAAGTATCGCTGAGTGAGTTGGTATTATCTTTGCAAGCTCTTATCGCTCAGCGACAAATTAGTGGAGTGAGTCCTCGCCGAGTGGCAGTGTAAACAGTCAGCGATCAACTATTAATATTAGGTATATGCTCTAAGATTAATATATGTATCTCTTTTGTTTACAAGGAATGTATATGTTACGGCTAATAGCCGAAGTGCGGCTACACCTAGTTTTAGCCGGGTACAACTAGGTGCAGCTGGCCACATGTGGTTAAACTTAGATGCATCCTACCTACTTATCTTCGGTTAGAACTAGGTTTAGCCTTCATCATAGTGGCTAGAACTAGGTGTACCCGTACACCGGTGGTTAAGGGGAACCCCGACACGGATAGGTTAGGTTCGAAGGGGATGACGGGGGCTAGAGTGAGCGAGCGAACGAAGCCCCTGTCATCCCCTTCGTGTTAGGTTACTTTAAACCCTGCAGACAGAAATAGGAACCCCGCGCAGCGGGGCTCCGTCGATTTAAGCTACACCTAGTTCTACCCAACTGCTACTGGTTGCACCTAGTTGTACCCGGGTAAACCTAGGTGTACCCGCCATTCGGGCTTTACCCGTAACATATATACAACCTTATTTTTACTTTATACGAAAACCGAGACACCCCAATAAGATTTTCATCAGAACTGCCTGAATATGTGTTTTTTTTTAGTAAATGTCCAAGTTACACCTTAGGTTATGTCGCGTTAAGTTCAATAAAATAGTGTGAAATGCCTGAGATGTGCTATGCAGGGGTTGTCTAATACACGGAAACTGACCGAGAGGACCGTCTCAAGCCTCAAGGTGTCTATTACCGTCAACTACTACTGAAACAAAATTGAAATTTAAGAAAAAAAAAGTGGTATAAAAAACATGTCAATCGATTCTCCTAGTGATTCTGAACAAACTAGTTTCAGGTTTAGTATAGGTAGGTATACTAAAACTAAGCTTGTAAGTATATCTATTGTACGTTTCTTTAGCGGAAAATAGCCGATAGTTAGTCGTTTCCTCGCCGGCGGTGGGACAACTGCCTAAAATCAATTGTAGTTACCTTCGTTATGTAATCTTCTTACCACAGTATTGAATAATTGATAGTTAATAGTATTTTATAAGTCAACACGCGAATCCATTGTTTTGATCGCTTATTATTCCGCACAAGTCGATAAAATCAGTGGGAATCAAATTATTAGTCAAACATCATTTTATTATTGCTATGTTGAACTCAGTACCGCCTCGCTGTGCGCCTGCGTGCTGCGAATAGCGTACACCTAGTCAGCAACAAAACTAGCTGAACATTTGAGTTTTTAAACTTGGCATTAATTATAAAACGAATTGTTTTAAAACAAAAACTTTAATAGATACCTAGAGCTGCTAGATACAGCTCTAAGTATGTGCTAAAGTTTTTGTTTCCTATCAATAAGTTATCTAATTAATGCAAAGTTTAAAAACTCAAATGTTCAGCTACTTTTGTTGCTGATACTACGTGTAGCTAAACTAAACATTAAATATAATTATTATACTAGAGGTTGCTCGTTGCTTTGCCCGCGTGGATGTCATTTATCGCGTCCTCCACATTTTTCGGGATAAAAGTCCTATTTCCTTCTCCAGGTTCCAGACTATCTCAGTACCAAGTTTCATTAAAATCGGTTCAGCGGTTTAGCATTTATAATATTAGTTGGGATAGTAGGGATGGTTGCGGAATTTGTTCTAAAGAGTTACCGCGGCCCTGAAACGCAAAGGGCACTAGGAGGAACACGGATGGGTTTTAGTCAGTAAGAGTCTGTCTTGGGGCGCCGATAACTCTGGGTTGTATCAATAACATACACCAGTGGACTATATAAAAATGATGTAATGCAATAACTATAAAACAATGTACAATGAGGTTATGGTATATAAAACAATAATTCGTTAAGATGCGCGAGCGCGGCTGTACGTTAACGCATGTAGCAGCTGACTCGTTAGAAGTCGATCGCTGACGGGTTGATCTTTGAGCAGTCGTGCGCGCCCCGTTCCTCTAGTAGCGCGCGTCGGCTGTGCTGTTGAGTGGGATGACTCAACAGTCTGACACTCTCTTCCACTCCGATCCCTTCCGCCGTCAGGAAGAAGTCACTTGACGATGACGAAACCTTAAAAAAAAATGGGATTGTAGGGATTATACCAGGGATGCACAGACCGCGGCCCGCGGGCCGCACGCGGCCCTTCGTCGATGTACATGCGGCCCGCCAGCGAATTAAACTCTTTTAAGCGTTTGTATGAAAATACTGCATTCTATCAGTAATGGCCAGCTTTAGCTTCTGAATTTTATCAAAAGCCCACACTGCGATACTAATATTTTTAAGATCTCTAATTTCAACTTTTTTAATTGTTTTTAGGGTTCCGTATCCAAAGGGTAAAACGGGACCCCATTACTAAGACTCCGCTGTCCGTCTGTCACCAGACTGTATCTCATGAACCGTGATAGTTAGACAGTTGAAATTTTCACAGACGATGTATTTCTGTTGCCGCTATAACAACAAATACTAAAAACAGAATAGATAATGGTACGGAACCGTTCGTGCACGAGTCCGACTCGCACTTGGCCGGTTTTAATTGTAGTGGCCCGCCTTTAGCTCATAGTCCACTCGAGTGACCCCAAGTCCAAAGAACTTGTGACGGTATTGACGATTAATATGACCATATTGTCGGAAACACATTACCGGGAAATATTGATCATTTACCGGTCCTTTTATGTTGTAGGTAATGGGACAATTTCGTAATCTGCAAACGTCGTTAGTAAATAGATGTCATTAAAATAAAACAATTTTAATCCTTACTAATTAATGCCATAGCAAGCCATAGCATGAGGAGCTCGTGGCTAAATAATTACAGCCGCATAGATCGATCTTCCGGGTTAGGCCACGCTTGCCGAGGTTGGTCTGTGGATGGGTGACCATTTACCATAGCGAGTTTCCTCCGTGCCTCGGAAAGCACGTAAAGCCGTTGGTCCCGGCTGTCATTTGTAGATCTTTGACAGTCGTTATTGTTGGTCAGAAGCCAGAAAGTCTGACAACCAGTCTTACCAAGAGTATCGTATTACCCAGTTACTGGGTTGTGGAGGTCTGATAGGCAGTCGCTCCATGTAAAATACTGATATTCAGCTGCATCCGGTTCGACTGGAAGTCGACCCCAACTTAGTTGGGAAAAGGCTAGGCAGATGATGATGACTAATTAATGCCATAAGTCTGCAAGACTGAAGTGGGATTGGGCGGGCCATGTATGCAGAATGCATAACGACAGATGGGCCAGAATCGTCACGCAGTGCCGGAAGACGGGCGTAGTCGCCGAGGGAGGCCTTGGAAACGCTGGCGTGATGACTTAGAGTCGTTTAGACTTAGATTGGCCAGAGATAGCAATGAATAGAGATGAGTGGAAGGCTATGGGGGAGATATTTGCCCAGCAGTGGGACAATATAGGTTGACAAAAAAAAACCTTACTAATATTACAAATGCGAAACTAACTCTGTCTGTCTGTTACCTCATCACGACTGAACTACTGAACCGATTTTGATGAAACTTGGTACAGAGATAGTCTGGAAATCAGAGAATGGTATAGGCTACATTCACCCCGAAAACGTGGAATACACGATAAACGACATCCGCCACGCGGGCGAAGCCGTAAGCGACCCCTAGTGGACAATAAATGGAAAACGTCGTGGTGGCCTAGAGGTTACAGACCCGCTTGTTAAGCACCAGGTTGCGGGTTCAAAGCCGTGTACCAATGTGACTTTTTCAATGTTATATGTATGGGAAAGTGGGGTAGAACCGGGACGCTAAGGCAAAAATTCAATAAAACACAAGTATGAAGAAAATTAAATCAATTTTAATAGGCTATATTTAGTTTAGTTTATAAATCATATAGTTAGCACTTGAGATCACTTTATTCTTAATTCTAATTAACAAAAAATAATCAATACACAAAAGTTATATTTTTACGGTTTTGCCCCACCGCTCGTCCAAAACCGGGTATACCCAAATCTTATACCCGATTTTGGTCCTTAACAGTGGTAGAAATGAAACTCATCAAGATCTTCGGTTCCCCAACCCGTACAGCCTTCATGGGCCCAGTTCTTACATTTAAGACATTGCATCATGCATTGCTCCTTCGCGAGTATAAAGATACACTTGTTAATTCCAAAGAATATTAGATCAATTGACCATAATAGTTGTTAGTTATACAAGAGTGCAAAGTTGCTTTTTAACCGCGTGCTCAATTTTGATGACCGAGCAAGCGAAGGACTCTAAAATTGAATCATGAGCGCAGCGAGTGATTCAAAAATTAGAATCCTGAGCGTTAGCGAGGGAATCAAAAGAGCACGAGGTGAAAAATCTTTGCACTCGAGCGCAACACGTAACTTTTCATTTCTCAGCGAGGAAATGACTTAACGTAAAAAAAATAAACTTCCTCGTCGCTAGAATCACTCATTTTAGGTTTTTCACTTGTTTTTAACCTAAGGTGTTTTAACAATATGACGTGAAAGGAATAGGCGCGCGAAAAGCAAATTAAAAAAAAAGTAATACACCAAGAAGGTTCCGAGTCTGAGTTTTAACAAATTAAAAAAGGTTGTGTGATAAATTCGGCACCATGGAGGTAGAAATAGGTAAATAGGTTTAATGAAGTTTTGAATTCACAAATTTGGTGCACACGATGTTCTAAATTCAATTTACTTTATCCTCTAGCGGATAAAAACGGCTTTACACTCAGATATCGAAGAGCAAAAATACTCTTTCCGAGATAGGGGGATGAAAAAGCGTTTTTCTTATTTATTGTTGCCGAGCACGCATCGAATCCATTGAAAGTTAGTTGACAAACTGATCAGGGTGGCCAAAAGCAGCTAGCGAACACGCACCTAAATTGGAAACGTGTAAGAGGCTATACTGCCTTGTCCCGATTTTACCCCCATACCCGGTTTTGGACTAATTTCCCCTACTTTCTTCGTAAATCTAAGACGCCACTGACGTACCAACGGTGAAGGAAAACATCGTGAGTAAACCTGGATCTTAGTTATCATGTTATGCGATTTTAGACCATTCAGGTCCCAAATCGCAAACACGCAATGAGCAAGCGTGGTAATCAATGCTCGTTCCTTCTCCGTATGAGAAGAGGCCTTTGCCCAGCAGTGGGACAGTTATAGGTTGATTTATACAAGGTTAGTCAGAAATGGGGTACTAATCCGAAAAGATGTTAAAGTATCCATAATAACAAATAACTTTTGTTCTATAACTTTCCCCAAAAGTCAATAGTTGAATAGAAATAGCTGTTCAAAGATTGTATAAAAAATCGCTTAAATCTATCTATCCTGAGCTGAGCTATGATCAGCTGTGTTTACATATTAAGTCATATTTGGGGTTACGATTTAGAAGCTTCATTTTCTGAATTAATAACTAAAGGAAGGACGAAGACTTTTTGAAAAAACTAAAATAAAAATACATGAATTATGAAATTTTAAGATTTGTTTTAAAAACCGTCATCAGTGATAAGTAACCCGCGGATTAGTACCCCCTTTCAGACTAACTTTGTATAATTATACAGGGCCGGATTCAAAGGTTTGGAGGCCCTGGAGCGACGAAGAAGTGGAGGGACGATGACTTAAAAAAAAACTCATCAATGTAAAAAAAAATCTCACGTCAAAATTTGTAATTTTTTTCTTATCTGTAAAAAAACAAAATCTACTTTGAATTCGCCCCTGTTCCCCTAACTTCGGCCCTGTATCTGTGAAGGAATTTTTCGTAACCTTTGCTTAAAACATGCTTTATTACACAAGCAGACAAGAATTTTAATAACTAGGTACGAACGATCCTAATTGTGCCGCTAATAAAAAGATAATGGCATTGTTCGACGAAAACCAGTTCCAATGATCTTCATACTTCATTCTTTATTATATTCAGACGTTCACACACGAATTATGTCTACTTTAACATATTCTTGTAAAGCCAAGTGAACGCCTAACATTGACAGACATTAACCCATTAACGCGAACTGGAAAACAGTAAATTGTTATTCAAATCGAACGGACGTCCATATGGAACATATCCGCTGGGAAATATCTCAATATCAATCGACCTTCAGATTTCACTCTAACAGGACAAAAGTGCGGCATTCCGTCACGTCTATGTGTGGTGACGTGGAGAGAAACGCGGCCAAATTCGCGACGATTCGTTTGACACAATGCCGGTTCATCGGCACTCATGTACCTACCCGTACCCGTCCGTAGAGCCGTCTTCGCAGGTGCGTGCGCGCAGGTACGGCCCCGTCCCCTCACCCCGCGAGCCCCGCAGCCCGCCATCTTGAATTCCGCTCACTCAGACCCGCGCCCGTCTCGCGGCTAACACGTACACCTCCGCGACCGACCGTTCCGCGACATATTTGTGTTTTCAAGTGATTCAGTGTCATGTTGTGATAGTGTAGTGACGAAATGGAGTCGACGCCGATATGTCGGTGCCGCGTGCTCTACCTCGGCTCCGCAGTGCCGCAGCAGAGCAAGGATGGACTGCAAGGCATCCAGGAACCGCTGCGCGAGTTGTATCCGGAAAAGGGAGCGACGAGCGGCGGCATCGACTCGTGGCTGTCCGTCTGGTCAAACGGCATCCTGCTTGAGAACATCGATGAGAGTGGTTCTAGAGTGGCGCGGTTCTTCCCGATCTCGAGTTTGCATTACTGTGCAGCGGTGAGAAGGGTCACAGTGGAGGGTGCACCTCGGTTTTTGCCTCTGGACTCACCATTCGCCCGCGCGCCTGCCCCGCGGCGTCCGCCCCTGTTCGCGGCAGTGTTGCGTCGCACGCAGGGCATCAAGGTGCTGGAGTGCCACGCGTTCATCTGCCGTCGCGAGGCCGCCGCCAACGCGCTCGTTCGCTGCTGCTTCCACGCGTACGCGGACAGCTCGTACGCCAAGCGGCTCGAAGCCGAGCGCGCACCATCGCACCTGCCGCCCGACCAGGACGAGGAGCTCGAAGCGTACGACGGAGACGAGAATCACAAAGTATGGGTCGGAGAGACCGAGCGAGACGACGCTAGTGACGACATCCCACACCCGGCGCGCGCACCACGACCGCGACAGATAGCACGGCCAGCGTCCGTACCACCACCTCCACCACCACCAGAAGAACCTAAAAAGAAGACTGCCACAGCGAAGAAGACAAAAAAGAAGTCTTCGGCGTCTGCAGATGAGTTGTACGCGGGTCCAGCGCCGGTGATGAACGGGCGGTCCCTGGGCCGAGCACCGCCAGCCTGGGCCGCTGCTCACCCGATGGTGCTGGTTGCTCATCCGGCGGCCACGCTACCGCACGCGCGTCCTGCCACGCTGGGTCACCGTGGGAGGGTGCCGGCCGCGCTGGCCGCCGGACCCTTCCCTCCAGGTCCACCTGGACCGGGCAGAGGTCGCCTTCAGTACGCCACAGTAGACCCGAGACGTTCAAAGCCTCCTCCACCTCCGGCGTTAAAGGCAGCGCAGAGCATGACGGGACTGGAGGCTGTGGAGGACGCTGGTGGCATCTACAGGAAGAAAGGTCACCTGAACGAGCGCGCGTTCTCGTACAGCATCCGACAGGAGCATCGCAGCAGATCGCACGGATCTCTCGCCAACCTGAAGTTTGCAGCTCCACCCGAGGTAAGCACAGCTGTTTAGATTTTCCTTTTTTTTGCACTAAGCAAAATGGTGTTTTTAGCCGCATTTTAATAGGTAGGTTTAAGTTCGTCGTTTAAAAGCAATAAAAAAGTAAAAACGCATCAGCTAATTCTTTGCGGTCGAATTGATTGATTGATAATGTGAAATCTACTCATAAAAGAACGACTGAAATTATTGATGGGATGTGTCTATTACGTAAGTTTACATTATTTTTATTTACGGTTTCCACTAACGGATGGACAAATTAACAATGAAGACATTAGCTGTTCAAAGGTAAATGGGCATTTTGTTCGGACCTGTGACCCACCAGCGACCACTAACGAAACTAGCCGGAGTATGATAAAGATCATGAATACTACCCAATGAGATGAGTCGCATTCCTCAAATGTATGGGAAAGTTTTTTTTAGCAAATCAAGAATTAATATAAAAAAAACGAATTTTCGTATATCCATATCCTTCTAAATGTAAAATGCTTACAAAAATGCACAAAGATCTTCCGCAGTTTCTCGCGCCACACAACTTTTTTTCCCCACACATTTGGATTAAAATAAATACATTCCGTGAAATGTTAACCCTAAACCTTCAAGAAAAACCACATTTCAATAACGGTCGCGTACTTCCGAGGTACCGGGTCAAAAATGCCCAATGACCTTTCAAAGGACCGTTTTGTTAATTTTTCCTGCAAATAATTCATAAATCCACGCAAATTCTGGACCCATGTCATCAGCCGAGAGCGGTTGGCGCATTAAACAAAAGGGGCAACCGAATGCTCAAGGTTATTTGGTCAGGGTAGTCTTAAAGTTAATATTTATAAAGTAATGAAGAAAGAACGCGATGGCGTAACTAGCATGGGTGACACTCGGTCCGAATATCATTAGTGTCATCCCATGAATGAAAACCACAGAACTTTACGAGGAAGAAAACTGTTCATTTGATTTTTTTTAACTGTTTCACCCTTTAAGGGGTGACACCCAACCGATCGCAAGTAACCGCGAGTCTCAAATGTTTGTGTCAACATTCTATTTACTGGGGGGCCCGAGTGTTAATCAAACGAAGGTAATAGCGTCAGCAAACATTTTAGAAATCAATATCCAATTTTAGCGGTTATTTCATTTATGCTCGGCTAAAAACGAACCGCATTGCATTTTTCATTGCAAAACTTGGCATATAATTAGACTGGTAAGCTAATTTAAAGTGTGATAGCTGCTAATGTATGGAAGGGTCTACTATGCAATATTTAAATAATCGTAGGAATAGACCATTAGGGCCTTATTACAAAAGATGGTTTAAACTCTCAATCACCGTAATTATAGACACAATAGATAAGACAATTAAGTGTCGTTCTGGGACGACGGGCGGTACGCAACCGGTTAAATCAAGACTAAGGTAAACCGAGGTTTAAAATATACCCATCACTTTCTTATGTCATATAACAAAAAGAGACGGGGCTATTATAAAACCTAGGTTTTTCTTAGACCATCTTTTGTAATAAGAGGGTTAATGTTTTTTTTTTAATCTCGGTCAGAAGTCAGGTGTCACTCCCTGACGGGTGACACCCGGTGCTGGCCGCCTTCGTCACCCCTCTCTAACTACGCCACACAGCAGTCCTTGTGGCTTTTAAAGACAGTTTTTTAAAGGGTGTTGAAGATCGGGCGAGGCAAGGAAGGTACATTAAGGTCCGCATTCCACAACAACCGGTACTGGCTGCAGCCGGGGTTCAACACCAGCTGTTAATAGTCTGTTTTCCGGTTCAAATTATTTTTCAAGATTCTCAATAGATTACAATCCTTTTCACTGAAGTTTCTCTACAAAACGTTACCATACAAAGAATAACAAATATTTTTTTAAAACACAACATGGATTATATACAGGGTGTTAACGAATTCGTTTAATTCTTTCAAACCACATGATCTATTAATGTTATAGATTAACCTCGCACGGGATTTAGATTGATTGATTTTTTTTTTTTTTTTCCAAATATTTTTTTGTTGTGATAGAATATTTCGATGCCGTCCACAAATGAATGAAGGCACGGCGACACAGCTGACGGATACGACTAGCGTGAAATCGCTCCACGCAGTCAGTTAACTTGGGACGTTAAAATGACTCAGATACAGAATACCATGGTTGATTTTTTGAAAACTTTTTTTGTTGTTTCTGAAAAAAACCTGTGCAGTGTCAAATCAGTGTCACCAGTAGATCACGCGGTACACCCTGTATAGCCTTTATATAATACTACAACTATACGAGGTTAGTTGAAAAGGGGGTACTAAACCAAAAGGGTGTTAAAGTACCCATAATAATGTGTAACTTTTGTCCTACAACTTTTACCAAAAGTCAATAGTTTAAGAGAAATTGCTGTTCAAAACCTTGTCTATGTATTTGACGACACGTTTGGTGCAGTGCCTGAGCGATTGGCTTTTGCGTTACGGGTCGTCGGTTCGATTCCCGCACGGAACAAATATTTGGATGGTCTTCAGATAGTTGTTTCAGGTCTGTGCGTTTGTGCATGTCAAGATTTGTGTCTGTAAAAACGCACCCACGATACAGGAGAAATCCTAGCGTGGGGCAACGTTTTAATAAAAATAATTTATTTTACGATTTTTGATGGTCTTTTTTATTCGTTTACGTTTTTTCGATAGCAGTTCCTTACGGCTACAATTTACGGATTGACCACTGTGTCAGTACTCATTAGGGTTTCTGTTTTGTTTATTTTTTCTCGTCTCAAAGTTGGCATGATTTCTCGACATTTCTCGACTCGAGAATTCTCGAGCAGAAACCCTAGTACTCATCGTTCGTTGAACAAGAGTATCTATAACACAGTGATCCCTTCCATTATAAATATTCATGGGGCCATCGAAGCCCGCAAATAGAGGGTCAAGATAATAAAGTGAGTGACACTATAGCTTTCTCCATATAATTAAGTGTATTCCGCCAACAAAGGGTACTGCCTCCGGCAGCGTTACGTCATCATTGTGTGTGTGTGTGTGTATGGGTGTATTAATGATCGTCCAAGAACGATTGCTTGCAAATAATTTTTTGAAGTGTGTGAATTTTTTATTCAATTATCTACTTAATAATATTAGTGACGGACTTTCGTTTGATTAAAAGCCTCATACACAGTGTCTAGGGTCATGAGCGCCCAGGTAAAGGGTAAAAGTTAGGGTCCCAAAAAAAAGTAAATAAAAAAAACTTTAATTAGGAATTTTGTAAAAAATTAAGGCAATTAACGATTTTATCTCATATACGCGAGATGAGCTTCGGATTTTTTCAATTATATCGTCACCCTCCGCGCTAACTGTCGTAACTAGCAATTGATAATTTTTCAGAGAAATTTTCACAGAGTGACGTATCAGCTTCAACTGAATAGAAATAAATAAATATATACCTTAGGGCTTTAGGGGAACTACTAACTTAAAGAGTAAGCCAAGAGCAAAATAAAAAAGTTATTAATTCATTAAGGTGGATGGTTTCCACGCCATCATCCGCAAACGTGTTGCCTCTCTGTTAGAAAGAGTACGGGGTAGTACCAATGGCATCCTGAAGGTCATTGTTGACAAATATGACACCGATGTTATGAGGAGCTGGTTGAGAGTGCTGGTGAAATAGACCTATTATTATTATTTAAGTATAGCCTCTTTCTTCATTTAATTTTATGTAAAAACATAGATTAAGCTAATTGTTACTAATGGATCTTGGTCTGAAATAAACACATTATTATTATTCTTATATTAATAAAGCCACAGCTAACGCAACTACTGAAAAAATATCAATTGCCAGATATGACAGTTAGCGCAGAGTGACGATATTATTATGTTGATTGAGCGGCCTAATTTGCGCCCCCCTTGGTCCTGCATCACTATTACATGGCCAGCCCCTAGAAATAACACTGCCCATACATTTTCAGTGAAATGGAGAATTTGATATTTATAAAATCCATTGATATAAGAAAAACTCACTGCTCATATCGATGGTAAAACTCCAATCGAAATAAAAAACCTATCAAAACCTATTCCTCGTCAAATGATTCTTAATGAGTCTCGGATGCCTCATTGTGTTAACTAAAGTTAGTTTTTATACAGTTGTTAAAACGTTTTCTGTCAAGGTGTCATTGAAATAACCTTTGAAGCATAATTTAAAAGTATTTAACTGTTTTTCTAGAAGCTAGTACGTATATTATAACGATTCGCAATAAAAATGGAAGTGTTAGTGTCTACTAAATGATGATCGATGTACTTATAAGAATATTTTGTAAGATACCTAGTGTTGTACATTATAATTTTCATACTTCAAACTTCATAACTCACTAACGACTACACGTTTGCTTGGTGCAGTGGTTGAGCGAATAGCGTCTGCGCTACAGGTCTTGGGTCCAAATCCCACACGGAACAAAAATTTGTATGGCCTACAGATGGTTGTTTCGGGTCTGGGCGTTTGTGTATGTGAGATTTGTGTTTGTAAACGCACCCACGATACAGGAGAAATCGTAGCGTGGGGCAACGTTTTTTTTTTTTTTTACTTTTGCATAGCCAAAGGGTAAAACGGGATCCTATTACTAAGACTCCGCTGTCCGTCCGTCTATCACCACGCTGTATCTCATGAACCGTGATAGTTAGACAGTTGAAATTTTCACAGATGGTGTATTTCTGTTGCCGCTATAACAACAAATACTAAAAAACAATAAAATAAATATTTAAGGGGGCCCCCGTATAACAAACGTGATTTTTTTTCCGTTTTTATCGATAATAGTACGGAACCCTTCGTGCGCATGTCCGATTCGCACTTGGCCGGTTTTTTTTATTTCAAAATAAACTGGAATTACTTAGTTCTTTTTGAACGTGAATGTTATAAGATACAGTCCTTGAAAACGGTCCTCATGGTTACTCTCCCCCCGGGGAAGACGGAGGGTTCTGCCCGACTCTTACCGGCTAAAAACACACGGTGTTCTTTCTCCTGACCTGTGGCTCAATTCAAACGCAAACGAACCACAACCGCCGGTCAGTAGTTGTTTACGAAAAATGTGTGTCAAACAATTTGACAGTTTTTGAAAACGAAAGCTCAAAGTCAAAGCATTTGTTTCAATTAGACCATTTACAGGCACTTTTGAACTGTCGAGAAATAAAAAGAAGTTACCGCCGCGTTCCAAAGTGTAGATTCCTATGGAGAAGAACGGGCAATAAACTCCATGGTTACTCTTTTTCATCAGATATTTATACAAAAAATTGGTTACATTGTGAACAACAAAATAAATGTGAGAACAATGTAAGATATGCTATACTAATAAGATGCTGTCTGAGTGAACGGTTCTGCCTTGGTTCGGATGTGATTTATCAAGATTTCTTTTAGGAGTATTGGGCCCCGATGGCCGGAGTCACGGGATTCGCATCAGGGGGCCTACTCTCTAAGTCCGTCACCAAAGTTTGTCGCCCGTCCGAAAGTAGCCCGAAACGTAGGAGTGAACAAAACAAGTGTCAAGTTCAACTTTTCGGACGGGCAAAAATACATCGGCAGTAGGGACAACTCAAATCGTGTTGTCATTCATTCTTAGTTCGGGCCCCGAAATAATCGTATGTCCGTAGGTGATAGGGAGTAGGAAACGCTCGTAACTAAGGCTGTAACCACGGACTTCGTGCTTAGGGAGTAGATAGACCCCCTGCATGCATCACAACCCCAGACAGCTTCTATGGGTCGCTAGTTATTTAAATAACTGCATCTCTTAAAAATACATTTGTTACTAAAATATAATACCGGTATCTAGATATCTCTTGTCGTAACAAAAATATGTTTAGTTATTTCATTGATGAGCATTTAAGAAATCTATCGGTCAAGACCGAAGGCTCTCACACAAACATCGTTGTATACATCATCAACCATACACAACATAATAATTATCTTAGATATAAAGGCTATACGGGTCATAGTTCATTGTACAATATATGTACCTATGTGTGTGGTTATACACACGGGTACAAATCAAGATATACATGACCAGTATAAGCTGATCTTGCATTGTATAGGCTTTCTGTACAATCAGGGGTCAGCTTATAATGGAAATGTGTAGGTATAATGTATTACTCAATAGATGTGTGAAATACTTGATAATAAAAGGTTAATTACGTCACGCGATACTTATGAAGCACTAGTTATGCTTGCGGCTGTGCTCGCGTAAAAAGTTTTTTTTTCATTATACACTTTATCACCCCATTTCACCCCATAGGGGTTGATTTTGACCCTAAAGCTAGTAATTTATTATTTGCTTTAAAAGATTTTTTTTGCTAAGTTTCGAGTTAATCCATATTAACTTTGATACCCCTTTGTAACCACTGACGGGTTGAATTTCCAAAAATGCCTTCTTAGTGCGTGCCAAAATTAAGAAACGAAAAAAAAAATAAGTTCCTAAACCCCGCCGGTTCGACTCTGCGTTGATGAATCAGTCAGTCAGGACAAGTTCTTTTATACAATGTCTACCTGTATAATATGCACAAAAGGTGAAATTACACGACGATTTATCGACAAAAAAAGGAAAAGAAATCAGAAAAAAAGCATATTTCTTCAAAGAAATTGAAGGTTACTGTTTTTTTATTTGCTATGCAACATCAATTCTTAGCCATCATTATTGTTTTTATTTAAACGAAATAAACGCAATGAATAGGTAGTTCACTAGTTATTGGACGCGACTAGTGAATGGACACTTCGCTCTTTTACGGATTTTATAAGAACTACAAGCGATGTTTGAAGCATTCAAGCAAGTGTTATTTATCTTACGTGTCTCCAAAGTCGATCTTAATATTTGAAATAACCAATAGATGCCGAAATTGGCAGTTAAAAAATATTAATGTAGTGGTCGCGACGCAGTGTCAAATTCTCGTCAAAAATAAATAAATTTGACTGACAAAATAGTAAAAAAATCTTGTTTTTTGATTGTTTGGGACAAATTGCATTAAATATATGGTAGCTTATATTGTTTTACACGTTATTTCAAAACGTAATCTTAATGTTTTGTAATTTGAGATTATATTATCCCATGTCCAAGGACTGTAAGTGAATCTATTTAGTGATTTAGTGATTGGACATCTTGTCCAATTACTAGTATTGAAAGAAACTTTTTTTTTTCAATTTTATGCTTTCTTCGTGTGTGTTTAAGTTATAAAAAAATTATAAAAAAATCTTACTCTTCTGCTAGCTTATTTAGCAGTCATTGGACACTGTCCAATGACTATCATTTACGTTTATATTCAGTCATTGGACGCTACTGTCCAATGACTGTCTAATGTATGTCCAATGATTGGTTGCAGAAATAGATAGACAAGACAAGATGCCTAAAATTAAAAAAAAAGAACCTTACAGTTCTGAGAGCTTACGTAAAGCTTTGCAGGAAGTTCGAAATGGCGGAAAAATTCGTGAAATTGCGCGGAAGTACCTAAGTACATAGTACAGTACTAAGTACATAGTAAGGAAGTATTCCTAAATCCACTCTTCATTTTAAAATAAAACATCCTGAACACTATGTTCGCATAACTCGTCAAAATGTAGGGGACAGCTGTTTTTTTTTTCACGATTTCAGGTTTGGTCCCACAGTAAAAGTTGTTCATAATGATGAGTACAGAGAGTAAGAGGTTGTTAGTGTTTTTCCAATAATCCTGTATAAAACACTTGACTTTAGTTCAGTTTGTTATTTTTAAAGTTGTCTAGTGACAAAAACCTAATTTAGATTTGTTTTTAGTTAGTAAAAGAGCATTTTAAAATCAATTAACGCCATCGTAAATTCTGTCCAATGACTCAAATAAATGTCCAATTGACTGCAAATGCTGTCCAATAACTGTGTTTTTTGGCACTTTTAAAAAAAATATTATTTTAAATATATTGTACGTTATAATATTGTGTTATAACAACATGAAATAGAGAGATCCACTTTCCAACTATTGATTTATTTTTATGGTATGTCCTGCATTTTTGTAATACTGGAGTAAAAAAAAAAGAAAAGTTTAAATTCGCTTAACTGTCCATTGACTCGTGAGTTACCTATAAAATAAAAATTTAAAAAATTCGACATAAAATAAAAGTTTTTTTCTTATATTTAGGAGTAGTTACGGTTTACTCACATGCATTTTTCGGGATCTACTAGTTATTAAGGGCTCCATTTGGGTCCGAAACTAGTCGGGCAATCCCGAAAAATGCATGTGAGTAAACCGTAAATATAAGAAAAAAAAAAATATTTTATGGCGAATTTTTTTTTTTTTTTTTATTAATAAAGATTAATAACTATCTATTCATTGCGTGTATTTCGTTTTAATTAAAAACAAATGTGTCTCACGAAAGTTATAAACTTATAATACAGTTTTTTTTTGGTAGTTTTTCACCCATTTTCCATTGTATCCAGGGACGAGTCTGTACACTACCACAGGATAAATAATAGTAACGCTACTCATTAAAATGTTACTAAATACAGACAGTATCCCTGCTGCTCCCACAGCTTCTAAACCGTGAAGATCCGTCGCCGTTGCATGCAGAAGTCGCGTGTCGCAACAGTATCATGCTGTAACATCGATTAGTCGTCAGCAGTCAAACCAGTTACGCTTGCGACTTGTCGCTAACGCAACTGTAGTTTATTGAACTATATTATATAGCAGTGGGGAACTTGGGGGGTGGGCAGGAGGCCAGGTATTCATTGATCTAGATCCAGAATTGTTCTAGCTAAATATTTTGTTTATCATCCTCAACTTGCATAATTTAATCAATGTAATTAATATTTTACTTTTTTTAACCGACTAAAAGGAGGAGGTTCTCAATTCATCTGAATGTTTTTTTTTTTTTAATGTTTGTTACGCGATATCTCCGCCAATTATGAATGGATTTTGATGATTCTTTTTTTGTTTGGTAGACCATACTTCAGAGGTGGTCCCATATAAATTTTATTGAAATTGATTTAGCACTTTTTGCAAAAATCAACAAAAAAAAAATACACAAATCGTATATAGACGTCGTTCTAGTTGTAGTGCTGGTCCGAAAATTTGTACACTATTGTAATTGTAATTTGTGGCACTAAAAAGTATAAAATAAAATAACTTTAAAAAAGTAAAAACCGACTTCAAAAAAAACTAAACGGAGTAAAATAATTATCATTTAATAAAAGTACCAGTTTCAGAAGTCGGTGTTCTACGCTGAAACAAATTGAATGCACCGACTTCTGAAACTGGTACTTTTATTAAATGATAATTATTTTACTCCGTTTAGTTTTTTTTGAAGTCGGTTTTTACTTTTTTAAAGTTATTTTTTGTGTATAGACTCATTTATTTATTCACTTGACAGACTGAACTGTGGTACTGGGGAGTTTGTTGCGCCGTTTCTTCTTCACAGTATAAACACTAGGAAGCGGTGAAGCGAGGGCTTTTTGTGGGCTGTCTATTGTAAATCTGACGTTCAAAAAGAACTTAGTAATTCTAGTCTATTTTGAATAAATGAGTTTTGAGTTTGAGTTTGAATGGTGAGTTTTAATATTATGATTACAAATAAAAGTATACAGCAAGTTAACTAACAAAAGGTTCCCGTTAACCAGCAATAGTATAGACAAAGTACATATAAAAAAAAACAAACAAAACAAAAAAATGATACATAAAAGCAACGCTTACTGGCAACGCTACTAAACACGGCAACATCGCGTTTAACCTATCTACGCTACTATTTTGGTTTTAAACAGGCCTTCCCCAATAGTTAAAAAAAAAAACCCGATATTTTTTTGCTTATATTTATTGTAATCTATGATGTAGATTCAAGTTCGGAAAAAACTAAAAGATCTTTTTTCTATGGGGTTTTTGTATGGCAGGGCAACGTCTGTTGGCTCAGCTAGTCTAGTATAACACGCAATATGATGCTCACAAAAGTTATTTCCAAGCATTCCTTCGATATCACAATGCAATACGCTAAATAACAAAATAATTATGTATAGACTCATCACGTTTGCAGGAACGTGACAAAAAAACATTACCTGATGCACGACGCAAAGTTATGATTAATAAATCTTAGGAAAATGATGCCTTTGGCGCGTCAGATAATCGAATTGTCTTTTGTTATACGATGAACTCAAAACTCATTTATTCAAAAGGACTAGAATTACTTAGGCCCCCCGCTGATTGTGGTTTTTTGTCACGGTGACTTTTTGTTACCCAAGTCGAATGCTATGAAGATATTATGGAAGTGCGCTCACTATGGTGACGTGACATTACGGTGACAAATATACAAGGTGTAACATTAATAAGTGTACAACCCCTTAAGGCAGCCATGTCAAACTCGAAGTCACTGGAGGGCCAAAAGAATGAAGATCGTAGACTAAGTGGGCCGCATAACCTAATCTTAAAGAAGACAAACTACTGAAAATCTTAACGAAAAAACATGTCATGTTAAACATGTTTCTATCTGGCTGTTATCAAAATTAATTGGGGCCGCAGGAAAATGCTCAGTGGGCCGCATGCGGCCCGCGGGCCTCATGTTTGACATGGCTGCCTTAAGGGGTCACTGTAGATACTCATCATTATGAACAACTTTTACTATGGGACCAAATTTTAAATCGCGAAAAAAAACAGCTGTTCCCTTCATTTTGACGAGTTATGCGAACATTAATGTGATAACAGCAGATTTTTTTTCTAGTAAATGTCATTCTTAATGATGAGTACAGTGACCCCTTACGAGGTTGTATACTTATTTATGTTACACCTTGTATATCTTCATAGCATTTGACTTGGTAACAAGTCACCGTGACAAAAAATCACAATCAGCGGGTGCCCTTAGTTCTTTTTTCTTAATTGATTTTTCTTTGAAATACTTGTTTGCTGTTTTGGAAACATACTAACGAACTGACATACCTATATGTATGTCATGGTTTTTTCAAAGTTTTCCTTATTAAATCACGTCATCTTAGAGTAAGAATAAAACATCTAAAACTATGTGGTCATTGATGATGACTTGTGTGTGTAATTTATGCATTTGTATAGGGTGTGAACGAATTTGTATAATTCCTTAAAAACACATGATCTATTACTGGTATAGATTAACCTCGCACGGGATTTAGATATAGACCAAAGATATAAAAAAAAAAAACTTTTTTTTCTTGCGTAGGTGATCGTATCTTAATAACATAAGAAAAATTTAAAAAAAGTTGTTTTATTAATAAAAATGTTGTTACGATTTCGATGCCACGCGTAAATGAATGATAGCACGGGGACACAGCTGGCGAGCACGACTAGAGTAACATCGCTCCGCGCAGTCAATTAACGAGGGGCGCCAAAATGATTTAGAAAAAGAAGGTCAATTTAAAAAAAAAACTTGTTTTGTCTGAAAAAAATCTCATGGAGGGTCAATCTGTGCCACGATTGCATCACGAGTTTTGAAGAAATTATACGAATTCGGATACAGCCTATAGTAAAATTTATTTTAGTAAAAATACATTTAATTTTTAACTGATCGGAAAATGGCTATTTAACTCATTGATTGGGTAAAGTTTTCTTTTCAAACTGGACAAATATGTTGCTTTATCAAAAACATTCTATTGACGATTAATTAAGGTATTCATACATTGACTTATTCTAAGTCAATGTATTCATAGCATAAATAGAACGAATATGTTGCTTTAACAAAAACATTCTATTGACGATTAATTAAAGTATTCATAGCATAAATAGTTGTTATTACGTACGTGTAGCATAAGTACCAACGATTTGTGCTATTCAAGCGCGTTGAAGTCTTTTGTATGGAAACAATGTTGGCATTACAATTTGGCACATCGCCACCTACATACATCGATCTTTTGAGTTTATGATTGTATTAGATGCTTGAAACGTTTTATTTTTTGATTAAACATTGATTTAAATTTAAACATTATACTTACTGAATTTGAAATGAAGTTTACTTACTTAAGGGGTAAACAGTTATTTGTTGAAAAGATTGATCCTGAAATTCCCGAGAAAACTCAAAATTTCCCAATTGTTTCCACTTTTTTTTTCATATGCATTTACAAGGATTTTTTAAGGTTATATTGGCAAACAGCGTCAGGGTTCCATTCTATTACATTGAAGGTTTTTTAACTACCTACAATAGGCTGTATTAGCCGTCTAAAGTCCAGGCATAAAGGTTCCTTAATAAAATATTACTGTCTCGTTGCTCTAGTGGTCGCGAGCGCAACTGCTGAGCGTGAGGTCTTGGGTTCGATCCCCAGGTCGAGCGGTGTTATTTGGTTTTTCCGTGTGGAATTTCTCAGTAGCAGCCCGGATTCTAGATTTGTGCCCGGTTGATCGCAAAAGGCTGTACTATACACCTGGTTCCTAACTCATCAGGGAATCCAGGCATCATGTTATTAGTAAAATATTATCTAACAAGACAGGAAACGGGGCATATCCATGGAAATATAACATATTACGTATCTCAGCTTACTCTAAAAGATTCCTAGCATGAATATTACACTTCAAATAACTCAATCATATACCATTTTACATCAACACAGTTACACAGTACACTGCACTACTTTACTTACTTCATAAAGGCCACGGTTCACCGTGAGACACCTATTGTCAACACCACCACCTTACAACAACACTGAGACAAACGAAATTGCACTCTAACGTGTAGCAATAAGGGTCATGTGAACTGTAGGTGTAAGGTTGTGTTTCAAGTCCCACGCTGGATGGACGCGCGGTCAATGTTCCTAGGTTGTGTAGCGTTTTTTTTAACGGGGTGTTGATTGAAGAGGGGAGTTATTGAAGACAGCCGACGGTTAATATGAGTTATAATTGCCAGGTAGTAGTCAGGTAGTTGCCAGTTGTAAGCAGTATCGAAGCTAAAAAAAAAACTTGCTAAGTAATAGGCTTTTTTTCTATTGGGCTGCTGTATACAAAGTGTAACTTAAATAACGCACAACCTCTTAAGGGGTCACTGAACTCATCATTATGAACAACTTTTACTATGGGACCAAACCTGAAATCGCGTACAAAAAAGAGCTAATTCCTACATTTTGACGAGTTATGCGAACATAAATGTAGGGAACAGTTGATTTTTTTTCGTGATTTTCACACCATACAGTTACACCTTGTCCTTGCGGAACCGGACAGTTATTGGCGAGATCTGAAGAGTCTCCAGCCAAAATGGTGGGGAAGTAAAATACTTAACCTAGGCTAACTACTTATACTACACTAACATCATGACTACCTGCAACAACAGCACTAAGGGCGACCCCTAGTGGGACTCGGAGCTCGGCTTGGGGCGTTGCTGTCAGGGGTTGGAGGGGAGACAGCTTGATGAGGGCTGAATTATCGGTGTGACTGCGGAGTCAGAAGAGACGACCGGCTCTACGACGGGAGAGCTCGGTGGAGCGTGACCGGCGGCTGTGGGAGGTCGCGACGGACCTCGTCGGCGAGGTAACAAGGCATTTCATTAAGAACTTTGTTAAAAATAAACTCTTCGTAACATTTTTTTTTTCGCCAATATCTTTTTCAATTGAAACAGTAGCAAGATTGCTTAGACGTTCCTGGCTGATCTGCGCTATTGAATAATTTTTTATTAACTTTAATTTGCTTAAAAACTGTCTTATCCCTCGTACGCAAACGAAGTTGCTTGCAGAAGCGGTAATTATTGGGAACAAATAATCGCCACATTTTGCAATTAAGATCGTAATGATCTCATAATACAATAGTTAAACTTTAATGAGCATTAACCATAAGAAATTTAAAAAAATACTTTTCTTACTGCATTCAAAATTCAGCCTTACCGACTAGACATAAGTTCTATATCGGATATTTACTGAATAATTTGTAAAAAGCATTTTTTTAATTGAATTCCGCCATTAAGAAATGGCGGAAATCGATTCTCAACAAACTACTTACTTTCTGGTTAATTATGTTACACCTTGTGTAACTTTTATAGGTTGTATTATAAGTACAATCAGCAAATGAGTTAGATATGTAGGCAGACAACGGATATTGTCAACAGTTAATGCCGCTTAATGCATTAACTGTCATTGTAATTGTGTGCGTAATAACTTTTTATACGTAAGACACGGTTAGACAAGCGATGGTAAAGATTTGGCCACTCAACACGAGCATTGCTCTTAAAATACTTATCTTGTTGGTTGATTATACTTTGAAAGGGTTATGAGGTGGTTTCTAGTGTAGGTATCGTTTAAACTAAAATGATGCGCCCTTCTATTTTGCATCTGCAGAAAAAAAACAGCTAACAAAATTTATAGAATAGCTGTTTTTTTTTTCACGAATTCAGAGTTTGTCCCATACTAAAAGTCGTACAGAAAGATGAGCAGAGTTCATGGTTTTCAGATGTAAAGTGAATAACCAGTCATGCTGTATATCTACAGGGTGTAAAAAGACCCATCACATAGCCGAAATCTACGCACTCTGTACATCAAACTAAATTACATTGACCAAAAATAATTGCTGGGAAACGACTTTTATTTTTTGGCATGAAAAAAAACGCTTTTTTTGTAGCGCGGAAATTATGGTTATGGCGATGCCGCGCGTTTGCATGCGTGCAGCGGCCACACAGCCGAGCCAAGGCGGTCTTGTGCATTTGATATTCATTGCGTTTTTGTAACTTCAAATGCGTAATTTGTTAGGAAAAATTGAAATTTTTGATAATGTTTGTATGGAAGAAAGTTTAGTATTATGACTTGGAAATCGTTTCTGGAAAAAACTAAAAAAAATATGTGTACTTTGACCTTCAATATCTCCAAAACCAATGATTTCCCAGGTATGGTTTGTTCGAAAAAAATTATCCCAATGATGGGTAGAATACGTGGTTTTCGTTATCGTTAAGGGTCTTTTTACACCCGATATACAGGATGTTAACGAATTCGCGTAATTCCTTCAAACCACATGCTCTATTAATGTATACCCCGCACGGGATTTAGATTGATTAAAAATGAAAATAAACTTTATTTCTTCTCAAACAAATTTTGATGTGATAGAAAATTTCTATGCCTTGCAGAAATTAATGAAGGCACGGCGACACAGATGACGGGCACGACTAGCGCGATATCGCTCCACGCAGTCAGTTAACTTGGGACGGTAAAATTACTCAGATACGGAATACCACGGCTCATTTTTTGAAAACTTTTTTTGTTGTTTTTGAAAAAAATCTATGCGTGGTCAATCAGTGTCACCAGTCGATCATGCGGTTTGAAGGAATTACACGAATTCGTTAACACCCTGTATAAATAAAAAGTCCTGACTGACTGACTAACTCATCAACGCCCAGCCTTGGGCTGGGCGTTGATGACCCTTGGACTTAGAAAGATGAAATTTTGCACAGAGGTTCCCTTTATAATGTAGACAAGGAATAAGGAAGGATTTTTCGAAATTCAACCGCTAAGGGAGTTAAATAGGGGATGAAAGTTTGTATGGAGAATCGTCACTTAACGGGTTCTTTTCACGCAAGCGAAGCTGCGGCCAAAAGCTAGTTATCTATACCAATATTTAGTTTGCAAGTATGTTACTCATATACATTCAGATGTTTCAGATAGCTCAAACACATACCTTTTGTTTTCAAAACATCTGCGTAAGCGAGAGCTCAACAAATATTAACCAACGCTTTCTCCGGTTTCAATAAGAATTCAATAATTGTTCAACCTAATTCTGTTAAGCAATTATTTTTGTTTGTTTTATAAAATTCATCATCATCATTTAGCCGAAAGACGTCCACTGCTGGACAAAGGCCTCCCCCAAAAGGAAGGTTTGCCGTAATCGCCACGCTTGGCAGGCGGGTTGGCGATCGCAGTATGGTTGTAAAAGTACTCAGAGAACGCTGCTGCCCATTCTCTAGAGAATCCCTTAGTCGCGTTTTACGATACCCACGGGAATAGATGGGATAGTGCTATTCTTTAAGTCTACTACACGAGACATTATAAAATACGGTAATTTATAAATACGGTTTGTGTAAGCTATGTAAACAAGGCGACGCAAGAAGCCTGTATGTTATTTCACGTAATTTCATGACGCGTCGATCAAATTGCAGTGACGCTGCAGTTCACGCGAGCGAATCTGACAGCCGATCGTATTAGGTGAATTAGTCTATTGTACCTACTGCTCCTGTGCTGTGTCGACCGGTTTGAAATATTGAACATTATGCGACAGCGTAAAAACCTATGTTTCAATATTTCATATTAATATTTTTCATTTGCCTATTTTGTGGCCACACCCACACACCCACATTCAAACACACACACACACACTCAAACACACACACGCACACACACAAATACTAACACTGCAATACATAAACAATCAAACAATTATTTTTTTGTAACCCTATTTATAAGTAACATACCGCAAAAGTAATGTTCGAGACATCTGTGTAACTAACTACAAAAGTAACTCTATCCGAAGGGGCGGAGACCTGGGGTCCTGAAATACAGACCTTACGTCTAGCTTAGGCTCCAGTCTCCCACAGTATAATTATGACAGTTTATAAATGTATTTAAGGCTATGCTAAATGTACACACGGCTACTCATCAAGCTATACATTTCCAGTTTACACTGACCTCTCACTGTAAGGAAATCATGTACAATGCGAGATCAGCTTATACTGGAAATGTATAGCTTGATCTACAAGGTTAGTCAGAAAGGGGGTACTAATCCGCAAACCACTTAAAGTATCACTGATGACGATCTTAAAGCAAGTGTTAAAATTTCAAAATTCGCTAATTTTTTTTTCCATGTAAAATGATTTTTATTTTAGTTTTTTCAAAAATTCTTCATTCCTTCTTTAGTTACAAATTCAGAAAATGGTGCTTTTAATTTAAGACCCCAAATATGACCTAAAATGTAAACACAGCTGATCATAACTTGGGGTAGATAGATTTTAGGTTTTTTTTTTCGAGATGTTTGGTCACCTAAGTATTTCTCTTAAACTATTGACTTTTGGAAAAAGTTGTAGAACAAAAGTTGTTCATTATCATGGGTACTTTAACACCCTTTCGGATTAGTACCCCCTTTCCGACTAACCTTGTATAGCCGTGCGTACCTCCTATATTGTGGTGAGAAAACAAATAAAATGATTATTATTATTATTCAACTAGTTGACCCGGCGATCTTCGTACCGCCATTTTATTTTTTCGTGAATGTTTTCGAAAATCCTGAAAGACTTAAATCTATCCATAATGTCAATATTTTTGGAGGTATCAACTGCTGGCTGAACAACTGAACGTCAATTTGTCAATGTTTTGTCAATATATTGAAGATCTCTCACAGTCTTCTGTCTCATTCACTCCCTCACTTTTCATATTATGAGATTAATAAAATAAAACAGCTCGATTTTTTTTTAATTTTCTTTTATACTAACCTTGTCCTGACAATAACGAACACACAAAAAAAAGAACTATACAATTTGGTGCAGTCGTTCGGAAGTTATGCGCTTACACACATTTCGACGATTCATTTTTATAGATAGATAAAAACTAGGAGGAATATTTTGATGCACTCATTTAGCTAGTTTCAATCTAGAATATTTTAGTTCTTTGTTTGTATTGTAAGTAGTTTTATTGTATTGTTTCATTAATCCATTGTATTATTTATTAAAAGTATTCCTTGTTAAATAAAAACTTTATAAAAAGTAAAAACCGGCTTCGATAAAAGCTGAAAGAATAAAATTAATTTCCATAAATTATGATAAAATGAACAGTTTCATAAGTAGTTGCTAATCCACGCTGAACCAAATTGAAGACACCGTATTATGAAACTATTAATTTTATAATAATTATGGTAATTATTTTACTACTTTCAGTTTTTATTGAAGTATTTGGGTCTTACGGCAGCTGGTACATTTGACTTGACGCAAGGCAAGTAGCGACGCCGATGTATGCGTCATGCTCGTGAACGGGTGCTGTCTGTTGGGACTGGTCAGCTCGTAACTGCTATGGCAATCGTTTTAAAAGGCTAACTTTCTCATTAGTTTTCACGTTGTTAACCACATGTACATTAATCTGCATTATTCTTACATTACTACAATGAAAATTGACAAACCATTTACTTTTTTAAAAAGAGTGTCTATGGAGTTTCTTGCCGGTTCTTCTCCAAAGGGCCTACTACTTGGAACCGAGCCCCTAGTGTTGATCTTTTGAAAGCACCAGAGATCTGGTCTACTTGAAATAAAAACTATTTGACTTTGACTTTGAGTCGACGTAGCTTTGTGTACGATGGTACTTTTTTTTTCGTTTTTTTTTTCCTCATTTCATCATCATGGATACCTTTAGAGGTTAAAACGGGATATTTACCATGTTTATTATTTGATGTGAGTTTCCGATATTTCGGCACCGTTACAAGCGCCATGGTCACGGATGAACTCTTTTCATCCGTGACCATGGCGCTTGTAACGGTGCCGAAATATCGGAAACTCACATCAAATAATAAACATGGTAAATATCCCGTTTTAACCTCTAAAGATTGTGTTAGTGACCATGTCAGTTTAAAAACTTATATCATGGATACCGTTCGCGTGTGAAAGCGAGAGGTTATGCCGGACTCTTACCGTCTAAAAACCGGCGGCGGTGTTTCCTCTCCTGATCATTGGGCGGGGTCGCGGGATTCGCAGCTGCATGCAGCGCGACCCCGGCAGATCTCGGTTCGCCAGATCTCTTCTTCTGTGGGGCCTAGCCCTTTGTCTTCTGAGAGACGAGCGCGTAACACTGCGGGCCGCCTTCTCGGGCCTGTTACTAGTCGGGCTAGTGTGCGTTCGCGCAGCGGAATGTTGTTGAATTTAAAGATTTTAATTATGCAGATATTTAGTGTATGACGTCGTATAATTGTGTATGGTAAAAAAAAATTTGTGCACGCAGCCATTGTGGAGAAATTCACCAAAAACTGATTCCGCTGGGCGAACGTTGTCCTGGCGGAACTTTTTTTAATCCATAGACTTTAGAAGAAAGGAGATGCGTCCAAAAATTAGTGTGTATTTGTGTGTAATTGTGTATGTATGAATAAAATTAGTGCATGCATAAACTTCGGAGAAATTCAAGTTTCCGCTACGCGAACGTTTGGCCATTAGCTAGTTTTCATATAAAGCGCTTACATAGAGAGCTGTAGATTTTTACATACGTTGTTTTGAATTTGTTTATATTTGTTTAAAAAACAGATTTAGAAAAAATCGTAGGGCTTAAAAGATAAAAATATAAACGTAAAATACGCTTATTAGGTCTTAGTTCTTAAAGTATGCACTTTGGGGTCTAGATTTTCACGTTTATACAAACCTTGTAAGTGTCTGCAACCTGTTGCCAAGTATCAATGATGTTCCGTTAGTAATTAAAGAGATAAAGGACAATTTACCATGAATAGATCACTGTTTACAAAGCAGTCAAATATCACGACGTTCAGAAGGAATTGCATGGTAAAATGTATGCCAATAATTAGTGTATTCATTCAACTGTTCACATGCAAAATTTCATGTCATTAAATTCAGTAATTAAAGAAAAACAATGATAATACTGACGAAGCATTGAAAACCTACATAACCCGACCAAGTTCGAATAGCTACAAAAAAGCGGCCGTGCAATATATTTAGGGAACATCCCAAAATTTACAGTATAATACCGGTATGGAATTGGTATAGGTGATAACACAATTGTTGTTTCGATATAATTTATAGGTCATTTATTTTTGTACACCTACTTTTTTAAATGTATTTGACTATGACAGAAAGTAGGTACTATTTACGTAGGTACTTTATTTAAGTATGCGCTTGAGACTTGAGATATAATCTAGTTATATTATTTAAGACAAATAAAATTCATACAGCTAATTTCTATTGAAGATTTCACGGATCAGGATTCTAACTATAGACCCCTTAGGGAAATTAAATAATTACCACAAGTTTTTAAATTTACCGTTTATTAAACCTATTTTAGTTAACTTTCGTGAGACACATTCATATTTATGATTATTTAACAGTTCGTCTCGCGACCTCGCCGCGTGTTCAGCTCATGATTAAGGGCTCCGTTTGGGTCCGAAACTAGTCGGGCAATCCCGAAAAATGCACGTGAGTAAACCGTAAATAATCATAAATATTTTAGTTAAAACACATTTAAGTCTATTGCTGTCGTTGCAAGCGTTTGTTAACGTTATTATAATTACATAATTAAGTATTACATGTAATTAAAAATATTTTTGTACACGGATGTTTAAATAGAGAAGTACTTGTTAATTGAAGATTTATTTTTATCGTAGATAGTGGCGTTATTATTAAAAAAAATATTTTTCATTCAAGAAATACAATTGTTTTATTTTTTCCTAACGCTTGTGTACGCAACTGTACCATATTAATAAATATTATATTGGAAGGTTAAGAACGTTACTTAGATATATGGCACGGCCGCTTTTTTGTAGCCATCCGAACTTGGTCGGCTTATGTAGGTTTTCGATGCTTCGTCAGTATTATCATTGTTTTTCTTTAATTACTGAATTTAATGACATGAAATTTTGCATGTGAACAGTTGAATGAATACACTAATTATTGGCATACATTTTACCATGCAATTCCTTCTGAACGTCGTGATATTTGACTGCTTTGTAAACAGTGATCTATTCATGGTAAATTGTCCTATAACTCTTTAATTACTAACGGAACATCATTGATACTTGGCAACATGTTGCAGACACTTACAAGGTTTGTATAAACGTGAAAATCTAGACCCCAAAGTGCATACTTTAAGAACTAAGACCTAATAAGCGTATTTTACGTTTATATTTTTATCTTTTAAGCCCTACGATTTTTTCTAAATCTGTTTTTTAAACAAATATAAACAAATTCAAAACAACGTATGTAAAAATCTACAGCTCTCTATGTAAGCGCTTTATATGAAAACTAGCTAATGGCCAAACGTTCGCGTAGCGGAAACTTGAATTTCTCCGAAGTTTATGCATGCACTAATTTTATTCATACATACACAATTACACACAAATACACACTAATTTTTGGACGCATCTCCTTTCTTCTAAAGTCTATGGATTAAAAAAAGTTCCGCCAGGACAACGTTCGCCCAGCGGAATCAGTTTTTGGTGAATTTCTCCACAATGGCTGCGTGCACAAATTTTTTTTTACCATACACAATTATACGACGTCATACACTAAATATCTGCATAGTTAAAATCTTTAAATTCAACAACATTCCGCTGCGCGAACACACACGTCGGGCTACGGTTCATGGGGCTAAAACTGGATATGCATCTAAATATCAAAACTAGAGCTTCTGGATTCGAAGTTTTAGCGATAAGTACCAAAAACGGCCGTTTTTAGCATTAATTACTAAAACTTCTAACCTAGGATGTCAAGTTTTGTTTTTTGGTGTTCTAAATTTTTACATCACTTGACTAAAATGTTGTACGTACGAAATTTCAATATGTTGTGTGTTGACAGAAATAATGCTATTTTTCTGAAGTGGCACCACTTTCGCTGGGGGAAGCTTAACTAACTGCGCGGAGCGATATTGCGATAGTCGTACTCGCCAGCTGTGTCGACGTACTTTCATTTATTTTTTCGTTACATTCTCGTTTTTTTCGTCTAACACTGAGTTGCAAGAAAGATACCATTAGATGATCATTAACTAATCCGTCATTAAGAATAATGTTTCCATTAAATTAATGGCTATTGCATGAACAATAATTAGGTCGTAGTTCGTTCTTCATTTACTAATTATCATAATATGATATTGAATATTGATTGATATGAATATTAATTATATTGAAATCATGGGGAGTTTGACACATCAAAAATTAATTTTAATGGATACTTAATCATTCCATTAAATCTAGCTTCTTGCAATGGACAGAAGAGGTTAATGGAGCATTAACATTCTAATGAGAGCATTAAAATTTAATGGACCTTTCTTGCAACTGAGTGTAAGTCCCGATATTTGGAAAAACGTATCTGGCAATAATAGCTGTCAGTATGAGTATCAACTTATTACATAAAAATAATTGTAGCCTAGTCCAGATGTTACTGTCCATCGCTCAAGTATAGCTCGATACTGCTCCACAATTATCACTTTCGCTTTATATTTCATCATGATTTGCCGCGTATCTTGATGTTATTACAGACGTACAATTACAGGCGATAATTGTTATTCGTTCCAAGCCAGCAATCTTAACGAAGTCTACACAAATCATTATGCAGATCTCGTTGGAATAAAAAAGTTATTTGATCAGCTGTTGTTGTCTTAGCATGCTGTGAGGTATAATTGTAGGAAAAAAAAGGGTTTTTCTACACCTAAACTATCAGTAGGACTACCTACTGATAGTTTAGGTGTAGAAAAACCCTTTTTTTTTACACACGATAAGTAATTGACTACAATTACTTATCGTGTGTGTAGAAGGTTAGTCAGAAAGGGGGTAAAAATCCACGGGCCACTTAAAGAAACCCTTTTAAGAAGTTTAGGTTTTAGAGAAGTTTAATACTTCCTCCTCTCTCCTACATTTGCCGTGCCTGACAAGGCCCACACATGTTTCTTATATTAATGTAACATCTATTTAACTTGTGGAGTGCAATAAATGTATTGAGTATTGAGTAAAGTATCACTGATGTGATGACTGTTTTAAAGCAAGTTTTAAATTCAAAATTCGATCATGTTTATGGTTCCGTACCCAAAGGGTAAAACGGGACCTTATTACTAAGACTCCGCTGTCCGTCTGTCCGTCTGTCACCAGGCTGTATCTCATGAACCGTGATAGTTAGACAGTTGACATTTTCACAGATGATGTATTTCTGTTGCCGCTATAACAACAAATACTAAAAAACAGAATAGATAATGGTACGGAACCCTTCGTGCATGAGTCCGACTCGCACTTGGCCGGTTTTTTTATTGTTTCTACGCAAAAAGATTTTAATTTTAGTTTTGTCGAAAATTATTCAGCCTTGCATTAGTAACGGATTCAGAAAATGGAGCTTCTAATCTGTGACCCCAAACATGACCTAAAATGTAAACATAGCTGAGGACAGATAGATTTTAGCGTATTTTTTTTATGAAATTTTTGAACAGCTATTTCTCCTAAACTATTGACTTTTAGAGAAAGTTGTAGAACAAAAGTTATTCATTATTAGGAGTACTTTAACACCTTTTCAGATTAGTAGCCCCTTTTCCGAGTAACCATGTACACTTTCGAATCTCATCTCAATATTGGCTATTAAAACTAACGCAAATAAAACAAGGATCTTAAAACAAAATAGGTCATTGTTCACACATAATTGTCTGCAAACGAGAGTTATTAGGTATTTAACAAGCTATTGTTTTTCACTCGGTCGCGCTCGGCTGGCTCAGCGTAATTGTAGAACGTCAAAGATAAACACAACAATGCAAATATACCGAATGTTCTTTTGGAAAATATTTAACGTTTCCGCATTTTAAAATGGATGATAAAAAAATATTGATTTATTTAACACTCGCACGCTAATTCAAGAGTAAATTAATTAAATTCAAGATTGTTTATAGAGGTTTTCAAACTTATTTCGTTTACCGCCCACATTGAGAATCAAGTATTCTCTAGTGCCCCCTAAATTTTTTTACTTTACATCTTTCTTTATATCTTAATAATCACAATCGCAAACATTACTTTTACCACTCTTTACTGCCCCCCTGTAGGCCTCTAGCGCCCACAAGGGGGCGTTATCGCCCACTTTGAGAAAGACTGGTATAAAGGGATGTAACTATTTAATAGCACTTTAAATTTTTTTGTAATAAGGTGATCTAATATTTATGTTTTTAAACTAGGTGCGTTGGGGTAAGTCTGGAATTGGGGTAAGTTCGTCCAAATGGATTTGACGCAGAATGTGACAATATTTTTATTGCTCAATGAATAGCGTGCGACGCCGTTATATGCCGTGCCCCAATTTTCACTACGCGTCATAATATTTTTACGACAATGTCTGCGACAAATATTTTTGAATGAACTTACTCCTCGTTCGGACTTACCCCAACGTACCCTAACACTTAACCAGAAAATCACATTTTAATCTGCCACCTCCCCTACCCAGAAGGCTGGATATGCCCGTGAAGTCCCACCAAGCGTCCCAATACTCACCCATCAATAACTTATCAACGGTTGATCGAATCGCGATAGCCATTTAACCATAAGCCCCTCAATTAGTAGCAATTTGTTTAACACAATGACGCTTGTCGTGTTTAAACATGATAGGAATGTTAATTACTTTAATAACTGGTTTCGTTTTATAGTATTCGGGGCGTAGGTTGGTCCTCGAACAGATTGTTTCCTAATATTGTAGGCCTAATCTGGTTCTCTCTGGTGCTTTCATTAGCGTCACTCGAATGAAGGTTGTTGTTGAAAATCAGCGCTGTTGGCATTAGGTTCGTCCGAAGTCACAGCATAATGCTGAGCAACGACCTTTTTTACGCACCATGCGACGCGCAAATTCAACATTGTAAAATGACATACGATTATTGTGGGGCCCGAACTAAGAATGAATGACAACATGATTTGACAGTTGTCCCTACTACCGATGTGTTTTTGCCCGTCCGAAAAGTTGAACTTGACACTTGTTTTGTTCACTTCTACGTTTCGGGCTACTTTCGGACGGGCGACTAACTTCGTTGATGGACTTAGGGAGTGGCCTACTCCCTAAGTCCGTTAACGAGGTTAGTTGTTTGGCTGCGCGATGAATCTTTTAGAAACGAAATTGCCTACTGCGCAGCTAATCAGCTAACTTCAGACTCGCCAAGATACGTCGGCCGTATTGTAGTCAAATACTCAATTCGCTATACTAGTGAGGATCGCTCAAACGAAAACAGCTAGTACGTACTTTATTTATACAACGCATTTTTTAGTATATACAAAAACCGAGACACCCCAACAAGATTTTCATCAGAACTGCCTGAATATGTGTTTTTTTAATAAATCTCCGAGTTACAACTTAGTTTATGTCGCGTTAAGTTCCCAAATAAAGTGTGAAATGCCTGAGATTTGCTATGCAGGGGTTGTCTAATACACGGAAACTGACCGAGCGGACAGTCTCAAGCCTCAAGGTGTCTATTCCCGTCAACTGTTATGGATAGAAACCTACTGAAAGAAAATTGAAATTTATGAAAAAATAAATAAAAAAGCAACGTGGTGTAAAAAATGTGGCAATCGATTCTCCTAGTGATTCTGAACAAACTAGTTTCAGGTTTAGTGTATACTAAAACTAAGCTTGTATAACCATCCAGCCACCATTTCTTAGAGCTACTAAAAAATAGAAAGCAACAGTGATTACTAAAAAAATATCCGTAGGTATCTATTATCTATAATGAAAACCACATAAAAAACGAATGGCCTACAATAAGACCTTGTCACACGCAATTAATCTAGTAAATCAGAGGTTGCTACTATACAGTTACAAGTCGTAGTAACGTGGTTTAAGTGTGCTATAGGAGTGCTATTAGCATATCAATGGCGATTCTGTTCTATAAAGCAAACGTGCGTATCTTTCGTACCTCAATTAATGATAGCGGAATGTCGTGTCAATAGCGATCTAGGGCTGACACTAAGTTTTAGTTTAAGAATTAAGTTCGTGGCGCGACGAATTAAGAATACAATTCCCTTCTGTCGCCAGTGTCAGGTAATGAAACTGGCACCATAATAGGGTATTTACACGGGTCGATTTTCGCCGCACGACTAGGCCGCACGGCGAAACTCGACCGTCTAAATGACAATTCGACTAGGCCGCAAGTGACTAAAATCCCAAGCCCCAAAGTTGGGTGCCATCCGACTTTTGCCTTGCGGCGATAAGCCGCATGCGGCGGGTGACTAAAATCGACCATGTAACTGTAAATAGTCAGTTGCAGGCGATCGTCCGCCGCATGAGGTGTGTTTTGCGCTGTGTTGTTCCGCTAGAAATGAACAAGTCGCATGCGATTTTTGTCGACCGGTGTAAATGGGGGTGGCGATTCGATTTTTACAAGCGACGCGACTGGTGAAATCGACCTGTGTAAATCGGGACTGTGCAAAGCATTTATTTTAATTGTACCTTTTACAGATACTTTTGAACTGTCAAAAAAATAAGTTACAGCCGCGTTCCAAAGTGGAGAGGAACGGGCAATAAACTCCATAGTTAGGTACTCTTTTTCATCAAATATTTACAAAATGTTGGCTATTTTGTGAATAAGACAAAAGGAAGTAAGAACAATGTAAGATGATGACTATGCTAATAAGAGTACTTACAATTCATTTGCCATGGCACATTAGAGATAACTAGTCTCAACTGACGGCGCCCGTTCACGAACATGACGCATGTATCATCATCGCTCAGTTGAACCATTTCTTAGTGAACCGAATGACCATAAGCCACCATCAGCGGGATTTTTTGAGTGAGCACGACATACTCTAACCGCCAGACACAAAGTAAAGTTTTTAGTTTCGTAAATGTTTACATTAGTGTAGATCCCACTAGTCGGCAAAGCCGACTATCTGGCCACTTTCGTAGTCGGCGACTATTCGGTAAAAAGCGACGACTATCCCGGCGTCTTACGTTGTATGTATTTCTAAATAAAATGTATACAGTAGGAATTATTACATTAAAGAAAAACCTCGATTATTAACAATGCAAAGTAAAAAAAACATGTCCCGACACGCTCGCAGGTGGCGGTTGCGACTTGCGCTCGAATAAGCTGTAAACGAAGCGTCACGGAAATTGACGAATACGCCTGAAACCGTGATCTGCTTGGGCGATTAGTCGGCCGCCGACTAATCGGCTTCTTTAAAACCGACTAATCGCCTAGTCGGCCAAAGTCATAGTCGGAATAACTCTAGTTTATATAGTACTCATAGTACACATGCATTAAGCTCGCCACAGGTGAAACGTGCGTGTACAAGACTCCTGAGAACACCTCTGCTTACCCCTATGAGAATTCCAGGTGTAAATATAGGTATGTATGTACGTAACTAAGTTTTAGGTAATTCGCTGGGATTCAGACGAACAGTTAGTTCTGCTGAGATTCTAAGTTTATAACCATCTTCATGACTATGGTTATGAGTCAGTAACATTGCACGGAGATCGGTAAAACAGCCGAGTCATGAGAGTGGAACATACGAATCACTTTCACGTTTTATGTCTAGGTAATATCAGTTAATATTATACATACATTCACAAACTCACGCCTATTCCTATAGGGGTAGGTAGTAGCTACAGAACGCCACATGCTACGATCCTTATACTCGTACTCCAGTCTTTTTATTACAATGTAACAAAAGTTTGGATATAAATTAGAAATCGAGTCTTGAGCACCAGAGTGAGGCTTTTTTACCCGACTACCGGCAGCAGAGACAGGGTTATGTTTTCCACGCGTATCTATGAATGTGGGATTCTTTTTTATTTTTTGATGAAAAACTGCCCCACATTAAGATTTCTCTCACAATGGGCCTCATAAGAAGACTCAAGGTCACCCAAAGGGCAATGGAGAGGGCTATGCTGGAGTTACCCTGCGTGATCATATCAGAAATGATGAGATCCACAGGAGAACCAAGGTAACCGACATAGCTCGAAGAATTGCCAAACTTAAGCGGCAGTAGGCGGGGCACATTGCTCGCAGAACGGATGGTCGATGGGGCCGAAAGGTTCTGGAGTGGCGACCGCGTACCGGAAGACGCAGCGTGGGTAGGCCTTCCACAAGGTGGACCGACGATCTGGTGAAGGTCGCGGGAAACCGCTGGATGCGAGAAACACAGGACCGGTCGATGTGGCGATGCTTGGGGGAGGCCTATGTCCAGCAGTGGACGTCTTTTGGCTGAATGATGATGATAGAACGCCATATGCTACGTTTCTTACGTATTCCAGTTTTAACAATAACACACTATAACATAACATAACATCACGCCTGTATTCCCCAAAGGGTAGTGCAGAGGTGTATAGTACACCCACAATAATTCGTCGTTATGTTTTTAAGTCCCATGTAATGGGAGGCAAGCCTATTGCCATCAACCGGGTACAAATCCAGACTCCGAGCTGCTACTGAGAAATTCCACACGGAAAAACTCAATAACACTTTGCCCGACCTGGGGATCGAACCCAGGACCTCACGCTCAGCAGTCGCGCTTACGACCACTAGACCAACGAGGCAGTTAAAAATTAAAACACATTATCTATATCAGAGGTTCTCAAAGTGGTCCAGGTGGACCCCCAGGGATCCACGGGAGACTCGCCGGGGGTCTACGTTGGCGTGACAAGAAGATCTAATCTTCACATTTTATATGGTAATATCACAGTGTACCTACTTACTACATACAGTGGGTCAACGCCCATACATTTGACAGGTCCTATGAAATGTCAAAATTATGTTGGGGCGGAGGTTATGTCCCAAGTATGCAGTATGGCTACTCGGGACATAACCTCCGCTCCTTCACCCCGCAACCCCCCGCACGATTGCTCTGCGACAATGTTCTACGTTGACCGACTGTAAGGAGTAAGATATAGGTAGAATGTGGTAGTATGGTAGAAATGTAGCTGCAGGGGGTCCATCGGAACCAGCTAAATGAAAGTGGTCTGTGAGAAAAAAAGTCTGGGAACCGCTGATCTATACATACATAAGCTCACGCCTATTCCCATGCGGGTTGGCAGAAACTATAGAACACTACATGCTATGTTCTTTACATACTACAGTTTTAACAAAACCACACAATTTTTTTTTTATTGCTCTGTATCAGAAGTATGGAAATAAATTAGCAATCGTGTCTTGAGCACCATTTTGCGAGTTCAAAACCTGACATGTACCAATGACGCTTTTTTACCCGACTACGTGACATCAAAGACAGGGTTATGCTTTCCACGCGTATCTATGTATCTATGCATCTATGTATCTGTGTATGTGGGATTCTTTATAGCTTCGAAGCACGAAGCACCCGAACGGCTGGATGGATTTTAACAGACGAGGTGTCTATCGACTCGTCTAAGCCGTGCAATGGTTAAGTATTATATTATATTGATAATATTATAAATGCGAAAGTAAGTTTGTTTGTTTGTTACCTTTTCACGCCTAAACCACTGAACCGATCATCCTGAAATTTTGCATACACGTTGTCAGGTGTACAGAAACGGACATAGGGTACCTTTCATCCCGAAAAAAAGTACTGTTCCCGAGGAAAACAACAATAACGTTCATAAATGGCGCCACGTGCCTTTCGAATCATGATTGAATTATAAGAAACTTAAGTAGGGTGTTGAGAGTTGATTGTCAAATTCTAAATTAACGCGAGCGAAGCTAGCTAGTTAGTCTTAAATAATAAAAGTTTGTCAATGACAACGTGACATCCCTATAGCAGAGACCAATCAATCTAGCGGTGCGGCTGCCACAGTTTGAACCGCATTGTTTAACAGCTGACTTCACAATGATTATCACTCGGTTTTTCTTTATACGCCGTCTAGTAGTCTGGGAATTATTTAGTGTGTCAGTCTGCTAAGCCGCTAATGATGACTAACGAGAGAAAAAATCTTGTATTAAAATTATTCGTTACAGTGAATTCGATGAGATAAGTAGTCGTTCTAATAATATTTTACAACTCTCAACAAAGCGGCGCTGTCAAAATGTTAACTTCGTCTAAATTTCATACATTTGACACCTTGCAAATCAAATACTATTTAGTTTTAATTTCGCCAAATTAGATCGCTAGTTTGGATGCACTATGCAGCACGACCCCCTTTTTTTAAGATTGGGAAATCATAATGTGACTTCTTCCTCTCTGGGCGGAGCGGAAGAGAGTGTCAGACTCTTACTGACTAAAACCCATCCGTGGTCCTCCTAATGCCCTTTGCGTTCCAGGGCCGCAATAACTCTTTCGAAAA
This sequence comes from Amphipyra tragopoginis, assembly GCA_905220435.1. NCBI lineage: Eukaryota > Metazoa > Arthropoda > Insecta > Lepidoptera > Noctuidae > Amphipyra > Amphipyra tragopoginis. The sequence goes on along the minus strand of HG992012.1, from coordinate 22,791,031 downwards.
AATTCTGTAACGCTGGCAGGCACTGGCCTTGGCGGGCCCCGTCTACAATGCTGACATCTCTTTGAGGCGCGCGTGGAACACAACGCGCCGTCGACCAAGGCCTGGGGGCCTACTCCCTAAGTCCGTCAACGAAGTTAGTCGCCCGTCCGAACGTAGCCCGAAACGTAGGAGTGAACAAAACAAGTGTCAAGTTAACATTTTCGGACAGGCAAAAACACATCGGTAGTAGGGACAACTGTCAAATCGTGTTGTCATTCATTCTTAGATCGGGCCCCGAAATAACCGTATTTCCGTAGGTGATAGGGAGTAGGAAACGCTCGTAACTAAGGCCGAAACCACGGACTTCGTGCTTAGGGAGTAGACCGTAGTAATCAGGGGGTTAGACTATGCGAGCAGGGCCAGTTTCCACTCCGGTGGAAAACTGGCAAGCTGGTCCTGCTCAAGAAGGAGGGGCGCCCCGCAGACTCACCGTCTGCGTACCGCCCCATCGTGTTGCTGGACGAGGTGGGCAAGCTCTTCGAAAGAGTAATTGCAGACCGCCTCGTCACGCACATGACTGGGGTGGGGCCGGATCTGGCGGACAGCCAGTTCGGTTTCCGCCGGGGGCGCTCCACCGTGGACGCAATCATGCGCGTGAGGGCTCAGGCGGAGGAGGCAGTTACCCGGGGCGAGGTCGTCTTGGCGGTGTCTCTAGACATCGCCAACGCCTTCAACACCTTGCCCTGGAGTTGCATTAGAGCGGCACTCGAACACCATCGGGTGCCGACTTACCTCCGCCGCATTGTCGGGGCCTACCTGACGCAGAGAGCCGTCATCTACCCGGGTCGGGGAGGATGGAGTCGACGAGAGATGTCGTGCGGTGTTCCGCAGGGATCGGTTCTGGGCTCGCTCCTGTGGAACATCGGATACGACTGGGTGCTTCGCGGTGCGTTCCTCCGCAGCGTCGGCGTGACTTGCTACGCCGATGACACGCTAGTCACGGCGCGGGGGAGGACGCACCGCGAGGCAGCCATACTGGCGACAGCTGGGGTTGCGCAGGTCGTCACAAGGATCCGGCGGTTGGGTCTCGAGGTGGCCTTGCAGAAGTCCGAGGCCCTGTGTTTCCACGGGCCCCGGAAGGGACCACCCTCGGGATCCCACATCACAGTGGGAGGTGTTCGCATCGGCGTCGAGTCGACAATGAAGTACCTAGGACTTGTCCTCGACGGCCGGTGGAACTTTGGGCCTCACTTTCGGCAACTGACGCCAAAGTTGATGGGCACAGCGGCTGCATTGTCGCGGCTGCTGCCCAATCTGGGGGGCCCCAACACCTCCTGCCGGAGGCTCTACGCGGGGATCGTACGGTCCATGGCCCTATATGGGGCGCCAATATGGGCGGACACCTTGACGGCGCGCAACGTCGCAATCCTGCGCAGACCACAGCGCGCGATGGCCGTCAGGGTGATAAGGGGGTACCGTACGATCTCCTTCGAGGCGGCGAGCCTCCTAGCCGGATCGATGCCCTGGGATCTGGAGACGAGGGCCCTCGCGCTGAGATATCGTCAGCGCGAGGAGGCGCCTGAGCGGAGTGAGCTCCGCCAGATCCTAGTGGCCGAGTGGAGAGAACGACTTGCGCAACCCAGCGCAGGGCACGCCGCAATAGCGGCGGTAAGACCCGTTATGGAGGAGTGGCTGGAGAGGCGGCATGGCGCCCTCAGCTTCCGGCTGACGCAGGTGCTTTCGGGACATGGATGTTTCGGGAAGTACCTGTGTCGCATAGGCCGGGAGCAGACGCCCGGATGTCACCACTGCGTCGACTGCCCGGAAGACACGGCGCTGCACACGTTGCAGGAGTGCCGTGCGTGGGCGACGCAGCGCCGTGAACTAGTCGCGGCGATCGGTGGTGACCTCTCGCTTCCGGCCGTGGTTCTGTCCATGGTCGGGAGCGAGAGTGCGTGGGAAGCCGTCACCTCCTTTTGCGAGGTGGTGATGGCGACCAAAGAGGGAGCGGAGAGGGAGAGAGAGGCGACGGCCACTCTCCCTTCCCGCGCCAGACGCACCGGGCGCCGCCGGAGGGCGCGCGACGATCTCCGGCCACCCTAGTGTGTGGCCTGCGGGCGACGGGTTAGGGGACCCGTCGCCCGACCAGTAACAGGCCCGAGAAGGCGGCGCGCATGTGTTCCGTGCGCGCCTCTCAGGAGGACGTGTGGCAAGGCCCCACAGAAGGAGAGGTCCGCCAGGGGATGGCGGACCGAGGCCTGCCGGGGTTGCGGTGCATGCAGCTGCGAATCCCGTGACCCCGGCCAAGGGTCAGGAGTAGGAACACCGTGGGTTTTTAGCCGGTAAGAGTCAGGCATAACCCTTCGCCTTCCCCAGGCGAAGGGTATCCATGAGGATTTTCCCACGATAAAAAAAAAAAAAAAAAGGGGGTTAGACTAGAAGCTGGCCCCAACATAGTTGGGAAAAGACTAGGTAGAAAAGATGGAATTTGAATAGGTGCTCTTCAAAATGGTGCGCTAAATGGAATGCCTCACATAAATTCCATTTATCGGCGTCCTTCCATCAACTTGTTGTCATCTACTTTCATTCTCACTGTATTTTAAACATATTCATTTAAATAATATCTTTTATTGTTGTATTATACGAAAAATGTCGTCCACAGAAATCTGGGTGTTCGTTAAAAGTGTTTAATAATATAATTATGCAATCTGTGTCCTTGATTATATTGACTTTGACCCCGTCGAGAGCGATGTTACACCATCCGCGGATTTAGATTTTTTGCTTAAATTATTATCTTGACTATTATATCCGCTTGATGTTTTAAATCCTTATGAGTCATGATTGTTTTTAGTTTAGTCTTAACTAATATTAGAAATGCGAAAGTAAGTTTGTTTGTTTGTTACCTTTTCACGCCTAAACCACTGAACCGATCATCACGTGTTCGAATCACTATTAAAATATCAATATTAGCCTGTAACCGTCCCACTGCTGGGCAAAGGCCTCTTCTCGTACAGAGAAGGAACGAGCATTGATCGTCACGCTTGCTCACTGCGGGTCAGCGATTTCAGACCATTAAAGTCCAGGTTTCCTCACGATGTTTACCTTCACCGTTTATATGTCAGTGGCGTCTAAGATTAACTAAGAAAGTACATATGACACTGAAAAAGTCACATTGGTACATGCCTGGGTTTGAACCCGATGCTTAACAAGCGGGTCTGTAACCTCCGGGCCACCACGACACGTGTTCGAATCACTATTGAATTACATTATTACAGAAACTTTAGTAGTGTGTTAAGAGTTTTTTTGAGCTTAATTAACGCGAGCGAAGCCGCGGGCAAAAGCTAGTTTACTACATTTAACTGATGACTGTTTTTTATTATTGTTTTCTAAATGTATAAGGGTAGTCGGAAAGGGGGGACCTGCGGGCCACTTATAGTATCACTGATGACTATTTTAAAGCAAGTGTTAAAATTTGATTTTTGATAATTTCTATACAGGGTGTTAACGAATTCGTGTAATTCCTTAAAACCACTTAATCTACTACTGATGTAGACAGGCCCCGCACGGGATTTAGCTTGATTAAAAATGAAAAAAATTAAATTATTATTTTTTCATGCGGCTTTGTTACCGATCGTATCTAAACCACCTAATAAGGATTCAGTAAAAAAATAAGAATTTATTTTTTTGCAAAAAAAATGTTTTATTTGTGTGAACATTTCGATGCCACGCATAAAATAATGAAAGCACGGCGACACGGCTGGCAGGCACGACTAACACGATATCGCTCTTTGCAGTCAGATAACTCAAGGCTCTAAAATGACTCAGAAATAGAAAATCAAGATTTTTTTTAAAATTTTTTTTATAGTTGATTTTCAAAAATACCCATTTAGGGTTAATCTGTGTCACCAGTAGATCACGTGGTTTGAAGGAATTACACGAATTCGTTAACACCCTGTATACACGCAAAATGTTTTTAAAAATTCATCCCTGTTTTATTTACGAATTCAGAAAATGGAGCTTCTAATCCGTGACCCCAAATATGTGCTAAAATGTAAACAGCTGATCATAGCTGAGGATAGATACAAGTTAACTTATTTTATCTAAAAATAATTAAAATCATTATATTATTTAGCTGTGAAAGCGTAGTAACAAACAAATAATGACTAATTCAATTTCGCATTTATAATATCAGTGTTGGTTACATTAAAAAAGCGTAGTCGACGATTATAATACTGTGTTTGCATATTTTTTTTATACGTTGTGAAATAAAAAAGGCAAACGTAGCTCTAAGGTTGACCACACATGAGGTTTGAAGATGCAGTTACCGTGTATAGTCTGCAGCTAAACAAAAATGGCGATCAACAAAATGAAGCAATGTTTGTCGGGTGCAAAAAGTGGTATTAAAAGCCAATTTTTTTAGAAAAATATCTCTACTGGGTGAAATTGTAAACAGTCGACAAACCGAAATGGGGGATTGTGCTCATCACTATGAACAACTTTTACTATGAGAACACACCTGAAATCACGAAAAAAAATCTGCTGTTCCCTACACTTTGACGAGTTATGCGAACATAAATGTAGGGCACAGCTGTTTTTTTTTCGCGATTTCAGGTCTTGTCCCATAGTAAAAGTTGTTCATAGTGATGAGTACAATCTCCCAATTCGGTTTGTCGAGTGTTTACAATTTCATCCTATATATTAAACAGGTCTTTATAACTATGACCTATGTTGCGTTATTTGCGTGATTTTCTTAAATATCATAGCGAATCATTAAAGCCCATGAATAAAACGTAGTGCCTGTTGCAGAGCAACGCCGACCGCACGCCTGTCCATATCTTAAAATGCCTGTCAAATGGTAATCGCACAACGATAATTCAGCTCTCAGCAAGCTGTCTCCCCCTCAACCCCCCGCCAGCAAGCCCTAAGCCGAGGTCCGAGTCCCACTAGGGGTCACCCTTAGTGCTGTTGTTGCTAGTAGTGATGATGTTAGTGTAGTACAAGTAGTTAGCTTAGGTTAAGTATTTTACTTCCTCACCATTGGCTGGAGACCCTTCAGGTCTCGCCAATAACTGCCCATTTAAGTAAAACTGGTCCGCAAGAATAATCTACATGAGTAAAGTTGAAATAAATCAATGGTAATCCTTGAGACACAGTTAAGGGTCAAAATACACGTCCGATAGTTGCTTCCGGGAGCCGGATCCGACTATCTGATCGGATTCATGAAATACACGCACGATTCTCGTGTCCGATTTTTTCTGGACGACGACGATGCCCGGACGGTTCTTACGATTCTGACATCCGATCAGATGGTCTGATCGTACGTGTAACTCATGTTCAAACAAATGTATGACGCGGAGACCTTCAGATAGTCTGATCAGACTATCGGAACCGACTATCGGAGGCAAGTATAGGACGTGTATTTGGGCTCTGAGTGTCTCGGGCAACTTAGTGGCTCATCTGCGCTCAGCCTTACAGCGGTTACGCACTGCATCCGATCCGAATCCGTGAAAATACGTTCCGAAGTAGCCATAGAACTATTTGTATGGTATACGCACTACATCCGTCATCCGTCATCCGATTTCTATCCGTTATCCGTGAGTTTCTAATTCGGAAGAACAATTGACGGGCCGAAGTAGCCATAGAACTATTTGTATGGTAGCTTACGCACTTTATCCGGCATCCGTCATCCAATTTCTATCCGTCATCCGTGAGTTTCTAATTCGGAAGAACAATTTATTGACGTCTCGAAGTAGCTGTAGTACTGAATTGTTTGAATTTGAATCAGAGATCGGAATAGTGCGTAAGCAACATCCAAATTCGGTCCGAGATTTTTACTTTAGATCGGTATTTTCACGGATTCGGATCAGATGCAGTGCGTAATCGCTCTTACACTTATGGTATCGTGTCAAAGAATTCGTATAAAACTGAACGAAGGGAAACTTGTTTTATAGTGTACATCAAGCTATTAACTTGGAGATGATTGTCCAAATATTCGAAAGTACCTGTACACCGTGTCCAAGTAGCTATGATACATTTATTATTTACATAACAACTGCTCGTAAAGTTTTACGATTTCTTCAAATGTTGTGTTGATTTTACTTTCTGCCATTTTTAATTCATAATTTTTATAGTTTACATTTTTTTATGAGTATCATTGCCAAGCGTATTGTTATGACTTACGATTAAGATTGTTTTGAAGATATTTTATGGTTAATTGAACTTACCTGTAAGTGAATTTCAACCAAAATTATATGAGATGTTACATCCGAAGAGATTTAACCAACCATGTAGTCCGTTCTCCAACGTACTGCATCGTCACACTCTTTAAAGTATAGAAACAATTATAAAAAATATCGATTCCGTAGTCGATTACGATTGCACCTCTCTACTATTCCCTGCTGTCGGCGCTCACCTCTATAAACGTCATTTAGTTTGGAGTCATCAGGTACACATTCTGCAATCAATAGGGTAGACAGAGCGCGACGCTTGGCTGCGCTAACGCGGTCTGTCCATTGGGTGGGTGGGATGTTAAATCTCTTCGGATGTAACATCTCATATAATTTTGGTTGAAATTCACTTACAGGTAAGTTCAATTAACCATAAATTATATTTCGATGTTACATCCTCGAGATTTAACCAACCATGTAGATGTTTAGCGAGTGTTGCAGAATGGGAAAAGTATGATCTTGTATATACTGTATTGAAAAGAACTAGAATATATTATCAAAATATTATAATTTATACTTTGGTGCTTTCAAGGCTTCACAAAATCAACACAATCAATTACAGCTTAATCAATTAAAATCACTCACATTGAACACAGCTTCAGCAAAAGATCTGTCTTCTTCAGGATTGGCGAGGGGTTGGTTGTAAAACTTTGCAAAACATAAGGAATTTCCAGACCAACCAGCTGTTTTCTTAATTAAATCGATGGACACACCAGCTCTGTTTGCTGCAGAGGTGGAGGCATGGCGCGTACTATGCGCTGTAAACGTTGTCACGTCCACACCGCTACTGTGTAACGTCTGCTTGATCCATCGGCTGATACTCTGGGAAGTAGCATTATGAACAGGTTTTTTCATAGTTAAGAAAAGCTTGTTTGTATTAGGAGAGTTTCTGAATTGAGCCGTTTTTTCCATGTAAGAAGACAGAGCTTTTGCTGGACAAATAACATCACATTCTGTAAAAAATGGAACAATCAGTTTTGGATTGCACCTATTTGGTGCAGAACTTTTAATAATATTATTAATTGGTATTGTTATGCAGGATTCTTGAATTCTAATATCACTATGATTAATGATTGATAACGTCTGCACACGTTGTCCTGTCGACAACGCAAGAAGAGTTACTACTTTTTTCGTTAAAATCTCCATCGACAAATTTTCATTAGGGTAGTGATTACCTAGATAAGTTAAAACTAAATTTGGATCCCAGGTCGAATGGTATTTTGGTAAACTAGGTTTCATTTTAAAAACGCCTTTGAGGAATCTTGCAATACAATTATCATTACAAATGTTTTTACTAATAATTAGTGATAGGGCAGATCGGAATGAGTTAAGAGTACCGTAACTTGCCCCTCTTTTTAATTGTTCAGTTAGGAACTTTAAAATATTTGAAACAGAACTATTATAATAATCAGTATTATTCCTTTGACAAAATGTAAACCACAATTTTAATGCTACATTGTACTGATTAAGAGTGTTTTTAGATAAGGAATTCAACATTACGTCAATTGAATCATCAGGGATGTCCTTCATTAAAAACGCTTGCCTGATAATATTGCGCACGCCAGGGTAAGGCTGTGCCATAACGGGTGTTGTTCCCTGGAAGGTGACAATAAAAGGTCTATATTAGGTTTGAAATAGATAATATCTGAATCTACTAGAGACAAAAATAAGGGGAACCATGGTTGACTTGGCCAATATGGAACAACAAGGATCCCCGTGGCTTGATCATTGTGTATCTTACGAAGGCATTTTAATACAAGAGCAAATGGGGGGAATGCGTAAAAGAAGAATTTATCCCATTTGAAAGTAAATGCATCGATGTCATATGCATCTGGGTCTCGTTTCCAAGCAATATATTTGTTGCATTTTTTATTGAGTCTGGACGCGAACAAGTCCATGTCTGGTTGACCAAACTTATTGACAATTTCTTGGAAACGTACCGGGTTTAGGTTCCATTCAGTGTCGATGTTTGTGTGTCTAGAGGCTCGGTCTGCGTCAGTATTATCACGAGACTTAATATAAGAAGCAAAAATATAAATTTTTCTTTGTTCGCACCACTGCCATATTTTTCTAGTAATTTTATTAAGGTGAGGGAATTGTATTCCACCCATTCTATTTATGTATGAGATGGCAGTGGTGTTGTCCACTCTAAGTAAAACATCTATATCTCTATGACTTTGGCAAAATGATTTTAAACCAAGAAATGCGGCTAGTAATTCAAGGTAATTTATGTGATATTTAATTTCTTTGTCTGACCAGTGGCCTCTTGCCACTTCGCCATCGCACACGGCTCCCCATCCGGTAAGAGATGCATCTGTGTATATTTCTAGTTGAAATTGGTTTTTTCGTATTTTATTTTTAGCTTTATTGGTGATGTCTGCCCACCAAGTAAAATCCTGTAGTAAATAACTATTTAAGGACATCTTACAATCATAATTTTCATTACTTTTTAATAATGCTAAGTGTTTTTCGCGTTCGAATTGTTTGGTATACAGCCAACCATAGGCAACGGCAGGGCATGCGGCGGTAAGCGTACCTATGAATTTTGCAAAATCTCGTATCATAATCGATTTCTTACACATTAATTTTCTAACCATTTTTAATATTTTCTCGATTTTTTCAGGAGGTAGTTGAAGGCACATTTCAGATGTGTTGAGGTCCAGACCGAGAAATCTACATTTTTGATTTGGTGTCATGTTACTTTTTTCTATATTTATTATGAATCCTAATTTTTCTAGATTTTGTTTTAAAATATTGATGGTGTTTTTACAGGTGTTATAACTCTTTCCTATACACAAAATATCATCGAGGTACGCTACTACTGTGTGCCCTTCACTTCTAAGATATGACAGTAATGGTTTTATAAGTTTTGTGAAAACGTAGGGGGCTGAACTCAGGCCATAGGGTAAACAATTAAATTCGAACAATTGACCAAATCTAAATCTTAGATATTTTCTATGTGAACTATGAATAGGAACTAAGAAGTATGCCTCTTTGAGGTCTATTGTTGCCATATAAGAGCCTTCAGATACTAGCTTTGTAGCAGTGCGTATATCCTCCATTTTGAAATGGTGGGTATGAATATATCTATTTAATTTCTTTAAGTTCAGTATAAATCTAAAACCACCGTTACTTTTGGGTGTTAAGAATACAGGGGATACATATTGACCAAGTTCATCAAGACATTCAGAAATAGCTCCTAATTCTTTTAACTTTGTTATAGCATTCTCCATTTCTACTATTGGAAATGGAGGGTTATTTGGCTCAGTGTGTTGGGCAAAACTATGCATAAAAGGGATTTTGTATCCTTTTACATAAGACAGAATAACAGGGTCATCAGTAATTGATAACCAATTATTAAAATATAGCTGTATGCGACCAGCATGTGGTACCTCTACTTGCGCCTCCGGTCGGTATGACGGTCGCGGGGAGCTGGCGCGGCTCGGCCCCGCGGTTGCGTCGTGCCAGTGTACCTCCTCGCTGCGACTGACGGTTGCGCCTCGTAGTGGCGACCCGCTGCTGTTGGTAGCATCTTTGTGTTTTGCTGACGAGGAGGAAAACGGGTGTTTCCCGACATCGGAGGCTTCTTTTGAAAATTTTGAAAAGGCTTCTTTATTTGCTGGCTGGATCTTTCAATGTCCTTTGAATTTTTTATGTTTTCTCCAAGTTTATCCCCAAATAGGAATGTCTCTCTTTTAACACTCTGAATGGTGTTCCAGAATTTTTTATCCAATAGTGGTACAATTAGCTTGCGTCTATTTAAAGTTTCTTCATAGTGTAGGTCAAGCAGAAGTTGACTTAGTTCAGAGAGTCTCTTGATGATGGTAATTTTATCAATATCAGATTTTATTAAATCTTTAGTTAGGTTGACTAGGCCTGCTATGCCTGAGCCCAGTTGACTTTGAGATTTTTCGAGACGTTTATCTCTATTCTTGGCAGTGTCAGACAGGACTGCTGCCACCTCCGGGTTCAGTTTAGGTGCTTGTACCAATAAAAAGTTTTCAGGCACCAACATTTTCTCTAAAAGAGCAGTCTTTTGTTCTTTGCCCAACCCGTCTAGGAGGATTCTACCCCAACGTTCAGAGATTTCTTGTGGGATTTTCTCACCTAATTCCTGTTCAGTCTTTTTGGCTTCGCCAAGTATTTTTAAAATTTCCTCGGGAACCGTCGAGGTGGAGGGTAAAATCGGATCTGTGATACTTATCTCCGGTGGGGGACCTGTCTCGGATAGAAGGGCTGGAGCAGGGTTTAGTTGCATGTCTTGATGCAGTGGGGACGTTGGTGTTACCACAACCATAGACAAATCGTCTTCATCAGACATGTATCTATCTAGTTCGGGCTGTTCGGGAGACGAGCAGGACGATAGTGTCTCCGAATGGCGGTGGGATTCTGCGGAAAACAGGTAAGGAATGTTACTTTCTGGATGGCATCGCGTACCACCACGTTAAGAAAGTACAACAAATTTGTTCCTGGATAATATCGCGTATTACCACTTTAGGGAACAAAACGTTTACCTTCAGGATAACATCACGTGTTATCACGTCAAGAAGGCAAGAATATTTGAATATAGGCATGATTATTGGTTAAGTTAATAAAGTTGAACACTTTTTCTAATATGGAGGGTCAAGTCGAAACTTGCTTTTTTACTAACCTTTATATCTGCGTTGAAGTTTAGCTTCCAGGCGGCGTATCTTTTTACGAATATCGTGTTCGCTTTTTGCTTTTCGTTTTCTTCCCATTTTTGAGCACTAATAAGCTATTTTTGAGAACTTTTCCAGAAGTTTTATTAGTTTACGGAATTTTGGCGGTAACGATGCAGCACACGAAAAACGAATGACGTTTATAGAGGTGAGCGCCGACAGCAGGGAATAGTAGAGAGGTGCAATCGTAATCGACTACGGAATCGATATTTTTTATAATTGTTTCTATACTTTAAAGAGTGTGACGATGCAGTACGTTGGAGAACGGACTACATGGTTGGTTAAATCTCGAGGATGTAACATCGAAATATAATAATACAATGAACAACATATTAACTTAACTTTAGAAAACAGCATAATCAGTCCATTGGCCCAGCTGGTCATAGGCTAGTAGAGGGACTGTAAACAGCTGTTAAATCTATATCTATACTAATATTATAAAGAGGTAGAATTTGTTTGTTTGTTTGTATGTAGGAGAGGTAATCTCCGAAACTACTCATCCGATTTCAAAAATTTTTTCACCAATACGAAGCTACGTTATCCCTGAGTGCTATAGGCTATATTTTATAATCAGTAAATTAGGGATCAATAACCGACATTCACGCGGACGAGGTCGCGGGCAAAGGCTAGTAATAAATACAGTTGTTAGACTTGTTGTTTAATCATAAACAAGGTGTACTTAACAAAAATAACGCACAACCTCTTAAGGGGTCACTGTACTCATCATTATGAACAACTTTTACTATGGGACCAAACCGGAAATCGCGAAAAAAAAAACAGCTGTTCCCTACATTCATGTTCGCATAACTCGTCAAAATTGAAGGAACAGCTGTTTTTTTTCGCGACTTCTGGTTTGGTCCCATAGTAAAAGTTGTTCATAATGATGAGTACAGTGACCCCTTAAGAGGTTGTGCGTTATTTATGTTACACCTTGTATATAACAATTAGAAATGAAATGAAATTATAAATTCTGAAAATTGGATATTTAAAAATCAATTTTACATGTCGGTTTGTTTTTTAAAGCTAGATGTCGTCGGTGTTTCCTATCTGACTACCTCTGAGAAGAGAGACCGAAACAAATTCAGGCGTCAAGGTCTCTTTTAAAGTCCAGATTTTTTCTGTTGCAAAAATGTGTGTAAGGACAATGCAGAGAATAAAAACTTCATTGTAAATACATTGGCACAGCAATTCCTGGTCTGGCGTTTCGAGGAAAGTGAGAACCTGTCCCAACAGATGGCACGCATGCATCAGCTATCGTGAAGTTCAACCCTATATATAGACAATTAGGTGAGCTCAGCATGACTCCCGGGATAGTAGCCGACCAATATCCTGACCACAAATAATTTCATCTCACATTAAAGTTTTTTTTTATTTGTATATAATATTTTCATAAATAAAATAATTGAATGCTTGGTCAATCTGTGTCACTAGTAGATCACGCGGTTTGAAGGAATTACATTAATTCGTTTACACACTGTCTATACCAGTCTTTCTCAAAGTGGGCGATAACGCCCCCTAGTGGGCGCTAGAGGACCTCAGGGGGGCGGTAAAGGTAATGATTGCGATTTTGATTTCTAAGATGTAGTTATGTTATAAAAATTAGGGGGTGCCAGAAAATAATTGATTCCCTAATTGGGCGGTAGACGAAATAAGTTTGAGAACCTCTGGTCTATACTATAAGCTAAAGCAGTACTTCAACTACCTACAATCGTCTGAATTGACACACTCACACAGACACGCACTGCAACAAGACTTCTAAAGTATTTATTTATTTGGGATCTCGAACAAAGGATACACCTTATTACAATACAAATCACAATACTAAATAGGTTCTTTTCCGCGTGCTCCTTCAATTACAGGAGACCACAGCATGCACATATAACTAGGTGTAATCAGGGTAATAATAATGAAAATAGAGAAATTAATCATGAAATTTGAGAAAATAAAATAAAATTAAATGAAACATATCAAGATTGAGCATTCATATTAATATTGTTTGGTAGTAATAATAATTATTATTTCATATGAATTATTGACTATTGTAGGGAGGAAACATAGTTACATACTTATAGTTAAATAAAAAAAAGTATCATCGGAATACAGTCTCCATACAAAGCTTGTGTCTACTGTGCTATCAGTGTTATGCGAAAGACTTCCCGTAAAATCTAATTATGAAGTTACATTTTAAAGTCAGTTAAATATAACCCAGTTGACACATCTGTCGTCACTTCAGCTAACCACTGTGAAGATAAGGAAACAACTCGATCACGTTCCGTCACTTTCTCGCTAACGGGACTCGAATCTGCGCTGTTGCGAAAACCACAGCGTCGGTACAACTTATTGCGTCTGTTGCTAAGTTTTTAGATAAACTACGTTCTTTACTTATATGTACTTATTGTGTCTGTTAAGTAATATTGTTTAAAAACTTTCGGTTTGTCGTTGAATATTAGGTGTGTCATGTGGCGTCAACTGATACTTGCAAGTAAGAAAGTCTGAAATCTGTTCCATGATATATGTTCTATGTTAGGAGATGTGGTTTCCGCACTTAGTCCTTTAAGTGGACCATTGTACGTGGGCCATGGCGGCCATCATTCCAGCCAGCCCACCTCCTTCCAGAAGCAGATTAGGGCTCTCATTTCACTCAGAACATTTGCGAGTGATTTCGGTGCACCAAGGGTTTTTTCTCGTGTTGGGGTGACCCCTGTGCATTCCAGGAGCACGTGTGCGACTGTTTCTTCGGCCCCCATACATGCTCTGCACAGAGGATTGTCCGTTATGCCTATCGTGTGGAAGTGTTTGTTTAGTGAGCAGTGTCCGGTTATCGTTCCAGTCACCATTCGCAGGCTGCTCCTGTTCAGGCGCAGCAGGCGCGTTGTCAGTCTGCCATCCATGAGTGGCATGGCCTCCTTGGACTGCCTGCAGCCTAGGGCTGAAAGTCCACCAGTTCTGTGCCTGTGTGTGGGTAAATTCCTGGAGCCACCTGCGTACACCTGCGTAGTTGGTTGAAGGGGATGGGTACTATAGGTTCAGGCCCAAAGGCCACCGTGCCAGATCCCCTCCTGGCCAGTTCGTCGGCTGCATCGTTACCTAGTGATTCCATGATATAGGTAATCATAGGCTACGCCAGGTATTCTCACCATTTCGCTGTTATATTTAAGTCTTTTGTAATAGGGGGCGAGCCTATTGCCATCAACCGGACACAAATCAAGACTCCGTGCTGCTACTGAGAAATTCCACACGGAAAAAAACAACAACACTTTGACCAATCGGATCCAGGGTGTCTCTATTCCCTAAGCACGAAGTCCGTGGTTTCGGCCTTAGTTACGAGCGTTTCGTACTCCCTATCACCTAAGGACATACGATTATTTCGGCGCCCGAACTAAGAATGAATGACAACACGATTTGACAGTTGTCCCTACTACCGATGTGTTTTTACCCGTCCGAAAAGTTGAACTTGACACTTGTTTTGTTCACTCCTACGTTTTGGGGTACTTTCGGACGGGCGACTAATTTCGTTGACGGACTTAGGGAGTGGCCTACTCCCCTGGATAGACTGGAAGTAGAACCCAATATATTTGGGAAAAGGCAGAACAATTCCTTTTACTACAGCTGATAACCCAAAAAAAATGCAAAAACTAAAGCAGAAAAACATAAAATAACGTAACATAACTTCACAATTTTTATAAAAAAGTGTTACTCCATTTAAGTATTCATAACCACATTCATCAAGCTATTGCTTATTCATAACTTAGCATTACTTTTCAAAACTAAACTCTATCTTTAAACAAATAAAGTTGAGATTCAAAGATGGGCGTCGTTATCTTTGCAGTCGCAAGCGCATAGACGAGTGGTTCGCGCATGCGTAGTTGCGCAACAGCGTTGGTATGCGCTACATACGTGTTGTAGATATAGTAATAGCTGATCTGGGTGCTGAGAAAAATGTTACTGATTGTGTTTGAAGGAAACTATTGGTTTCGGTGTAAAGAATTTATTATCATAAAGAACACGCACTTATAATATGAGATGTACAAATAAATCATGTAATTCTTGATAACATAATGAGTGAGTCGTGAGTCGATGACAACGAAAGCAGAAGTAAAATAAAAACCGGCCAAGTGCGATTATCTATAGAAACGGCAAAAAAATCACGTTTGTTGTATGGGAGCCCCTTTAAATATTTATTTTATTCTGTTTTTTAGTATTTGTTGTTATAGCGCCAACAGAAATACATCATCTGTGAAAATTTCAACTGTCTAACTATCACGGTTCATGAGATACAGCCTGGTGCCAGACAGACGGACAGCGGAGTCTTAGTAATAGGGTCCCGTTTTACCCTTCATGTACGGTCGCTGTCGACTGGTAACGTGCCCAGAAGGCTGGCAGCATTGGGAATATTCCAATCTGTCCCCCTGATATGTCCCCTCGTCGGTAACAGGGGAACAGATCGAAACTTTTTATTTCTATTTGTCCCCCTAAAGAACAGCAGGGGACAGACCAGAAATAATTCGTTCGATCTGTCCGTTCGTCTTGGTGACAGGGGAACAGATAGATTTTTTTATTCTTGATTGGCTCCCCGAAGGGGACAGATCAGGAGGACAGACCGGAATATTCCCAGCACTGCCACGTTGTAAGGCAATGCTAATCCTTTGACCAAAGTAGAGGCCAGCCTTCGGGCCACGGGAAGTGTCGATCGATTGATTTGCCCGGTAACTGTATTGGTAAAAGGACATGGAACAAAACGTACCCACCTTGTAGCAAATTGAGACTAGTACCATTAGAAAGGTCTTTAAAACTACATAAATATTTTGTATGGCGACAACTCTGTATTTCACGGGAGAAAATAGTTATTCGACGTTGAAATATGCAGAAAAGCCTTTGTGAATTCACCCCGCGCGCAGTCAAACATATCCCTTGAACTAGCCCAATATTCTGCTATAGGTACCTACATATACGTAGGTGTATCTATACACCCGCGTATGCACCTAAACATCTATGCGTATATATTTTACTATAGAGTAGGTTTTCTAATGGGAATTGGGAACGCATGCATGAATGAAGTTACCGGATGGAAAGCTAAACAGGAAGACGGGAGGAAGAATACGCTCAACTCTACCGCACTTTCTGAAGTTTAAAGGTTCGCGCATATTATGACGGGCCGCAGCAGGTCGGGTCGCAGCGCAAAAATCCGCTCAAATTGCTCGTATATATTTTAAATGAACTATCGCACACCATGCCGGGGCGAAGCGGGCCGCATATTCCGCCGCGGATTTTGGTTGCGTTCGATGCGGCCCGCCCCACCCCGCTGCGCCCCGACACAGTATGCTATAGTAAGCGGATTGGAGTGCACGCGCACACGTGTTCATTTTACGATATTTGCATTTTTTTGGTATTTGCGTGCTCCTGTGGTGTTCACTAGAATGGATGAAGAGCTTTTGATTAATTTTGTTTATGGATACAAAGAGTTATAAGATTTGCAAGTCTGGCAGGGCAGTACACTGTAACTACTCAAAATCCGTCAATGCGCTGCGACCCGGCCCGTCACTAATGTGCTAAGTAAGCATTTTGCGGTGCGCTGCGACCCACTCCGCCCCGCTGCGACCCGACATAATGAGCGCGAACCTTAACACAACTGAAAATCCACATTAAACACACAAAGCGGAAGAGAACAAACATGTGCATACGCCGAATGTAGGAGTCATTTTAAATAAAAATATTGATATTATTGCAAAACTTAAAAAAACATATAAGGTATTCTATAAATAACTAAATAAAGATTATTTTAATAACTAAGCGGTGCTTAAATGATAATTAATTAAAAAAAAAAACACTTTTTACTTAGTTTTTAATAAAATTCGAAAAAATAAACTTCGTTGGTCCGGCAAATGCTTGGGATGAAATTAATAATCATTGAGAGCAACAATACCATTTAGTGATTATGTTTATTTTGTGTACCTTAATAAATAAACAAACTGTGCTTAATTGAATTGATGGTGTTTTAATTAATATTTTCCGTAGCAAAAAGTAAACCTTAGGAAGCTGGGTCAGTCTCTCTCTATGAAACAGAACGACTGATTATTCATTGGGCCTATAAAATAATTATTATAACACTACTTAAATGACTGAAAATGTAAAATACAAGTGATCATAACTTCGGTCTCCCATTCATTCATTCATTCGTTCATTCATTTTTGAGTTATTCACTTATGCCTCTTCTAAATGACACCTAGTCTAAAATGCTACAAGGTGGGTACGGGTTCCAAACAAAATTACCCATTATTCTTTTGAAAGATTTTCTGACTGACCGACTTTCAGTTGTGTAGGTAGGGTTGCCAACTCTTTGTCGGTCAAAAATAGTAGTTCTAAAATTGTTACCCACAAAAATGTAGTAGATAATGAAAGGATGAAAAAATATATAGTAGGTTCCAAAATAGGTACTTTAATTCTTAAAACAATATTTTTTTTATAAATTAACTTCAAAAGTAGGTAGTTACCAAAACACAAACCCGAAAGCGCGAAAATCTAAATTGCCACTCTGTCAAACTTGTGTCAAACTCAAAGTAAACGTAACTGTCAACTTGACATACCAGAATCGTTCAGAAATAGATATTGGTGCCGATTCTGATACGGACAAACTAAACTTAATTTAGGCTATTGCCATCTTTTTCACTCTAATAAAATAAGAAAGAGACATACGTAAATAAGAGCTGTCAAATTTAGTTGAACATGTTGAAAAAACATGTTGAAGTTCAAGGCGTAAACTAATTTGACGTCTCTAACTTAGTTGTTGTCTATCACCGTCCTTTTCTCGCGCTATCTGTTAGTAAAAGATAGCAATTCTCTAATTTTAGTTTAGTTGGTGAACAAGAGAATCGGCGCCATTGACGATTCGTTTTACGCTTACAACGTGCTTACACGTGCGTACACATTTAGAAACGATTTTTTTTGCTTTGAATTTGATGCCTTTGAAATATAGTAGTTTCGCCTACTATATACTTTTTTCAGAAATATAGTAGTCGGGCCTCTAATATAGTAGGATACTATATTATGTAGTAGGGTTGGCAACCCTATGTGTAGGTCTCCTCACAATATTTTCCTTCACCGTTAATGCTAGTAATAATCAAATTCTGGTTATTAGGTGCAATATGAAATCAAAAAGAAACCAGTTTTAATTCATCACATTTCTAATACACGTTTCTATAACCTTTGCTTAGTAAAAACACGTAATTATTCGGTAGATTAACCACGTAATTTATACATAACGACTAGGTAAACCGATTACCACGTATTATCAATGATGGCTTATTTCCTGTTGCATCACGTTACCGGCTCTTATAATAGAATTAGGAAATTGCGAAATTTTTGTGTTCGGTTTGCGAATTGTTTTGTTTTTGAAGAAAGATTTTAAATAAGTAGGAATAAGATTATTAATAGCCCAGTTAGGTTAGGTAGGTGTGCATTGTACGGCGTTGCAGCCGTTGCAAGATCA
The DNA here is from genome assembly GCA_905220435.1 of Amphipyra tragopoginis. Classification (NCBI taxonomy): domain Eukaryota; kingdom Metazoa; phylum Arthropoda; class Insecta; order Lepidoptera; family Noctuidae; genus Amphipyra; species Amphipyra tragopoginis. The sequence continues at coordinate 22,772,639 of HG992012.1, read as the reverse complement.
TGGAAGTGAAATTGCTACTTAACCATGAAAACAGCTGATAATTTTGCAACGGCTGAACCCATTTCCATCAAACTTAGCTTATAATAATTCTGAATAAACTAACTTTCGAGCAAAATAATCTTAACGACATCGAGTCATCCGTTTCGGAGTTACGATGCCACAAACATACAGACAGACATACAGAAAAACAGACAGCCATACAAACAGAGGGACAGACTTACAGACATACAGACATAGGTTTCAAACATCTTTCTTTTTGCGTCGTGGGTTAAAAGTAGGCTTAAAACGGACAACACCTCTCTTTTTGAGTCGGGAATGAAAAATGCTTAAAAATTGTATTTTTTGCCTACTTTGCATAATATGTCGCAAACTATTAAATGTAGAAAAAATACTCAAGACAGGAATGGTAGGCAATTTGGAATGGCACAAAATTGATCTGATTAATTTTTGGCGTAAAACCCATAGATAAGGAGTTATTCAATAAAAACACATTTTTGGGGTCTTTAAACCAAGATGGCGGAGCGCGCCGAGGTCACTCAGGGTCGAAAACTTGATATTTTTATGTAAACCTAAACATACCACATATCCAAAATTCAGGACTGACGGACCTTTTGCAAGTGAAAACTACCTGGCGAGTGGGCTATAAGGCCATGGCATAATAATATTCTACGCCAGGTAATCTCTTCCCGTGACCGTTACAGTTGGGTCATGTGATTGGCCTAAAACCACGTCATCGGCTGTGGATGCTGCCACTATGTGTAAATAAATTATCCCAGCAAAATGCATTTTTCAGTTACTTGCTTCTACAAGGAGCAAGTTTGAATTAGTAGTTTTATATACAAGGTGTAACATAAATAAGTAACCCCTTAAGGGGTCACTGTACTCATCATTATGAACAACTTTTACTATAGGACCAAACCAGAAATGGCGAAAAAAAAATCAGCTGTTCCCTACATTAATGTTCACATAACTCGTCAAAATTTAGTTATGAGGTTGTACACTTATTTACGTTACACCTTGTATAGTTTAGGTTTTAAACTAAATATATGAATAACACGAGATAGCAAATAGTTAAGTTAGTTAGCAATTTATTTTATATTTATTATCAAAAGAAAATCTCCATACTTGTATTGAAGATGTTAATTAATAGCAACATTCTAAGGTTCGACCGGTTGTCAGACTTTCGGGCTTCTGACTACTCCACTCCACTGTATTCAATCTAAAGTATATGTCTATATTTTTATTGGTAATAATCGAATTGTTCAAAGGACGTTTCGTAGTATTGAAAATATAAGAAACTCCATTACTTGGTCCTTGATACTCAAGTATCAAAACACACTGTGTACGATAATGCTAATGTCACGCGACTGGCCTAGGAATGCGGCGCCCAACTGTTCTGAATACAGCATAGTATAAGCTAAGCAATTATCACCCTTATTTCTTACGGAATAAGGTTTTTAGTGTTTGCGAGTTTAGTCTAGGAATAATGGTAAGCGAAAACCGTTCTTATTTTTATAAGGTTAAGGTCTATGGCATTCGGAATAAAGAGTGTAGTTGCAGTATTAGAAAAAAAAGGATTAAATTCTTGCCTTAATATTTTTTCAATTCTTGGTTATTCTCTTTGACTCTGTCGAATTGCCAAAAGCAGCCTAGAAAAGTATTATTGTGTTTAATAATGACCTTTATTTTAAACTGAATAAGGTTGTACCCGGTAGTCTTATGTTCACGAGGCTGACTGGCACTGACCTTTGATACTAGGATGCGTTTTGTTTTTTATCAATCAGTCGTTGTTATTTTCTTCATTAAAGCCCGGTGGCCAAATACGGATCATTGCCCTTAAAAATGGCAGCATTTTCTATTGCCAAACTGGGCATGTAAATATTGGGAGCAAATAAATCGAGCCACTTCTATTTTTCACGTATAATTGTTTTTATTTTTGGTACCTATTAAGGAACAGATCAGTTCGAAACATTATCGCCTATAAAAAGGTTATTTGATAACCTTTACAAGGGTGGGATACTCAACTTCAAAAACCAAAACATCAACAATTAAAATATCAACACCATATAATCAACAGTCTAATTTTTCAATTAATCAGAATAACATTAGCTTAAAACATAAACGGTTCAAAATGTCAACACTTCAGATGAGCAACGAATCTGAATGTCACTGATTTATAACGTAAACTGTTCACTTAATCAACACTTTAGATAATCGATATTTTGTTAAACATCGATTATCTAAAGTGTGAAATATTCAGTCATAACTTATGATTATGACTGAATATTTCACGATATTTTGTTAAACATCGATTATCTAAAATGTTGGTTAAGTGAACAATTTACGTTATAAATCAGTGACATTCAGATTCGTTGCTCATCTGAAGTGTTGACATTTTGAACCGTTTATGTTTTAAGCTAATGTTATTCTGATTAATTGAAAAATTAGACTGTTGATTATAAGTATGGTGTTGATATTTTAATTGTTGATGTTTTGGTTTTTGAAGTTGAGTATCCCACCCGAAAAAAGGATAGGCTCGATTTATTTGCCCCCAAGCGTAGATTTGTAAGTTAATTTTACCTGTGATAGCTATTAACGTATGGGAGGATCTACCATGGAAAGCTATGGGGTATTTGCTTTATTATTGGTAAAGCTAAAGATACAAGATATTAGAATTTTAACCAGTAACGCTCGCTAATTCATAGGTATCGGCAGTAAATCATTCTTGTTTTTACTTTTGTCATAGTTCTACTGAAACCCCATCTCGAAGTTGAGAGTTTTGTAGGAAGTTGAAACTACTATTTCATACTATTTATCCATCAACCACGGCAAGCAAAATTCTTCGAAATAGGACATTCTGATTTCAGTCTAGTTTTGGTTACAGAAAGAGAATAAAACAATTGAGGCCATCAGCGCTCAAGTGGCTGAAACCACATTTTTTCGTATAAGAGTTATGTGCGGTAAATAATTTCAAACATGTTAATAAAATAAAAATAATTAAAACAAAATATGTCAAACTAGAATTAAGCCATTTTTGAATTGAAATCAGCATGTTTGAAATGGAATTGGAACTGGAAAAAATAGAACAAAAAATTTATTTAATGAAATATAATTTATACCTATGACAATTAGAGCTACCTCTTTTATAAATCCCTCATAATGCTTCTGATAGTATATTCTTCCACTCATCTGCAAATAGATCACAGTTCAGCCGTTCAGAGATAAATTTATTTATTTGCGTATTTACAATGAACAAGTACCAATTATGCATAATTTAAGACACTTTAAAACTAATTTCTAATCTTATCGTTGCAATTATCAATTAAAAACTCAAGCATGCAAAAGTTACGCCATCTTGTATTGCCGGCGGTTTCCGAAAAGCCGCGAGTAATTGTCATGTTTTGCAACTTATTGCTTCAAGTCGATGAAGTAATGCCCTGGGAAGATTATCTTTTTAAATTGTTAAAGTATTTTTTTCTATAACGCTTCGTGTATTGAAAATCCTTGATGGACTGTGCTCGTGAATTTTACTTTTTATTTTTAGTCTGTGGTGATGTCATAGACGTTATATCCTCTTTGTTTTATTTAGTTCCGTGTGAGTCCGGTGTTACTAAAATAAAGGGGCAATTATAGTTGTAATTTGCTAATGCTATATTTCTAAATTAAACCTCTTTTGACTCAAAGATAGCACTTAGTAGTAAACCATTCCAGCTGTGGTTTTCTTTGGATTACTTTTACAATTCTGGTTTCAGGATGGAGGGGGAGCTTGAATCCGCCCTGAGATGTCATTATCTCCTTGCAAAGGGGCTATGTTTCGTCTTTTTCTTCTTCTCTCGTGTTAGCATGAGGAATAGGAGACAGCTCAATACATGCTGTGGGAAAAAAAAAACAGTCAGCAAGGTGCCCAGGTTACGCTGGACGTAATTAAGTATCGTCAATCATGGAGGCTTTTAATGCACCTTCTTTGTTGGAAACCATAAGGACAAGTGCTTGTAAAAAATTAAGTTGACCACAAAATTTCAACAGGTTGGCTTCCTTTGCCTTACTGACAATAATACAGTTTACAATGACATAACTACAGACAAAGAATACAAAATAGAAGGTATTCCATTTAGCGCACTTATTTTAATAGTACTAATTCGAATCACTCGCACTTCGCACACGTGAACTGGTGATACACAACGCCTTAAACGCAATAGAATGTATCATTTTTGATAGACATTTATTAACATGCAGTGCAAAAATGATAGATTTGGTTGGGTGTTGTCAGCATGTCTGGCGCAGCTTTGGACAGTCAGCCTCGCTACCAAACTTGCTGACTAGCTGAATGTCAAATAATCTCTTGTATACCTTGAACTAAATGTACTTTTTAAAAATAAAGCCACAGAATCACAACCAGTATTTAATATAGTAGTGTAAACAAATTCGTGTAATTCCTTCAAACCGCGTGATCTACTTGTGATAGATTGACCAAGCACAGTTCTATCAGATTAAGCATAAAAAAAAACATTTAAAAAAAAACCGGTTTTCTCTTTCTGAGTCATTTTAGCGCCCTGAGTTAGTGTTGTAAAGGTCTCGAGTCCTTTACAAGGTGTTTTTTTTGATATCCCATAACTCTAGGGTATGATTGAGACCATATCAAAGAACCAACTGGCATATGAATTATTCTTCAATCATCATTTTTTTTGTTTTCATTTTTCATACAAAATAATTCGATAAAGTCACGATTATTAATGTAAAACACCCTTACGTGAAATATGACAACGTCGCATTTTCTTAGCTTTAAATATGAATGATTGGTTTTAATAAAAATGAATTACTCTTATTTAAAAAACTAACTAAGTTAAACTGCGTAAGCAGTTTTGTGGGGCAATGTACTTAGCGTTAAGAAATTTTAAGTAAATAAATCATTCATTCATTCATTCATTCATCAATTAAACTTAGATACCTATAATTTAATTATGATTGATTATATCTTCGAAATTGCATTTTTGGACTACCTATTCTAGGAGATTTTGTGTTCTTTTTACTTAAATAATATAGACCCTAGATTTATGGGATATCAAAAAACACACTATAAAAGGACTCGGATAATGAATTACAAGACTCGACTCATGACAACAGGACTTCATGACTAGAGAACTCAAGTCTCTACGAGCTCTTGAACATGAGAGCTTGAGTCTTTTTGTGCGCTCGAATCCTTTTTATGCAGCGGGCCGCGCATCTTCGGGTCCGTTTTTTTAAATTTTACCTCTTATTATGCGCTTTTCCAATGTTGTCAATCCCTACTAATATTATAAATGCAAAAGTAACTCTGTATGTCTATCTGTTACGCTTTCACGCCTAAACCGCTGAACCGATTTTGATGAAACTTTGTACAGATATAGTCTGGAACCTGGAGAAGGACATAAGATACTTTTATCCCGAAAAATACGGAATATGCGATAAACGACATACACGCGAGCGACCTCTAGTACTACATATTTTTTTGTTATGTCATACACGGAATAACACGAAGTAAAACAATAACAATATAAAACTAATTTATTTTAAAAGGTTTCGCAATACTTATTGCGTTTTATTTCACGGTTTAATGTCAATTTAATTACGTCAATAATAGGCGGTTCAATTAAGTTTAATAGCCTTATTAATTATATTTAGCTAAGTATATACATTATTACTTTTACTACATAAAGTTTTAGTAGAGTTTCACGACATTATTAGGTTAATGTGTTTATTTTACACTTAAATCTAACTGGTTATAAAATAATCTTCCTGTGCGGTCTTGGGCTAAGAAAATCCTCCTCATTTCTTCTGCAGGGAAACATTCGTAGCGCGACATAATTTTGCTGTCGAATTATATCGTTAAGACGCGAGATATTGTATGACTAGTCTCGGCAAAAGATAATGTGCCGACAAAATTTTGTCACGCTGCGCAGGAGATGATTAAATACTGATTTATAACTTGTACACAGTCTTAAGTGGAGTGAGTTTAATTATTTAAATAATTTGAATATAAAACTAATTTAGAGTAATGAATGTTACGACATTTTGAGATTAAATAATTTTAAACGTTCAAGTTTAGAGTTGCGTGTGAATTGAATAAAATAAATGTAATTTTAATTAAGGTTGTATTGGTGGCCAAGCCGTCTTTCCTCTAGGTATTTTAAAAGGCGACCTAGGATTTGAAGTAGTTTCAGGAGCAGAGGTTGTACTCGCTTGCAGCAACTATCTAACTCGGCTGTCCCATTTCAAAACCTAGTAAGGGCTTAAAACGCAATTTTACAGGAGACCACACAAACATTAAATCGGTCAACCTTTGAAAAGTATTTATGTTAGGTAAAACCATGTGGTTAAAGTGACTTACTAGGTTTTAAAATGATCAGAGGCAGTGAATGGCACTTACTAGGTCATCATCTGCCCAGCTTTTTCACAACTATGTTGGGGTCGGCTTCCAGTCGAACCGGATGCAGCTTAATATCAGTATTTTACATGGAGCGACTGCCTATCAGACCTCCACAACCCAGTAACTGGGTAATACGGTACTCTTGGTAAGACTGGTTGTCAGACTTTCTGGCTTCTGACCAACAGTAACGACTGTCAAAGATCTACAAATGACAGCCGGGACCAACGGCTTTACGTGCTTTCCGAGGCACGGAGGAAACTCGCTATGGTAAATGGTCACCCATCCACAGACCAACCTCGGCAAGCGTGGCTTAACCCGGAAGATCGGTCTATGCGGCTGTAATTATTTAGCCACGAGCTCCTCCTACACTTGGCACTTACTAGGTATCGATGCTTAAATGTATCTGCTTATTATGTGAGTTTTCAACGCTGGTGTTTTTGTATTTGGTAGAGACTTTCTAGGTTAGCAAGATTATGCAATAAAACGATTTTTGTAGTGTTACGAGGTTTTGAAATGGGACAGTCGAACTGTTGTGCACACTGACGGCTAATTCACGTAATTTCATGACGCACCGATCAAGTTGCAGTGACGCTGCAGTTCAGTTTACGCGAGCGTGCGAGTATCTGACAGCGATCACCTGTTAAGAGAATACGAAAAGTGTTGTTTTGATCGAAACTTAACTACAACTAAACTACATCAGTTAAAAAAGAAAAAAAAAACTTCTGCCTCGGCCGGCTGAAGCCCACGCTACGCCACTGTAGGTCGGTTAAGGCCGACGTCGTCAACGTGGAACGGTGCTGTGACGCGGCACGGTGCGTTGACATAACGTGCAAATTCACGTTACCGTATCGTAACACGTTCCGTCTCTAGCCGCAAGCGCACACGTACTATAAGCGGTCCGCCCGCGCTCTCCACGCCCAAGAGTTAGTCGCCTTAAAATCATACCTTACTGTTTCTCTTATTCAAATTCAGGATCTACATGGTCAACGATAAATGTAACAATGATCCTGACGTGCATTTTTACGATATGGTAACGTAAATTTGCGGAGTAATTTGAGGAGCTCGTGGCTAAATAATTACAGCCGCATAGACCGATCTTCCGGGTTAAGCCACGCTTGCCGAGGTTGGTCTGTGGATGGGTGACCATTTACCACAGAGAGTTTCCTCCGTGCCTCGGAAAGCACGTAAAGCCGTTGGTCCCGGCTGTGATTTGTAGATCTTTGACAGTCGTTACCGTTGGTCAGAAGCCAGAAAGTCTGACAACCAGTCTTACCAAGAGTATCGTATTACCCAGTTACTGGGTTGTGGAGGTCTGATAGGCAGTCGCTCCATGTAAAATACTGATATTCAGCTGCATCCGGTTCGACTGAAAGCCGACCCCAACATAGTTGGGAAAAGGCTAGGCAGATGATGATGGTAACCTAAATTTGCACGTTACGTCAACGCATCGTGTCGCGTTACCGCACCATTCCACGTTGATGACGTCATGACGTGGAGATGTGGACAGGCCCTAAGTTTTAACCAAAATTACGTTATAAAATCTTAAATATTCTTGATAAAACTAGCTAGTTTACAACTAGATACGTGTGAACTTTCTAAAGTTCCAAACAAAATTCAATTTGTTTGATTAATGTGCGTAATGTTAGCTATTAATTGTCTTCTCAACTGGTTATGAGATTACAATCGCCGCGCTCGTGGGAAAGAAAGAATGGTTATCTAAGTAAGAAAAAAATATGACGCGCGTGGAGTATGAATGCGATCTTTTATTGAACAACCGGTCGCGTGTGCGTGCGTCGACCATGCGCAGTATAGGGTTCCGTGGTAAGTACGTCTATAAGATGTTTTAGTCAAGCGTAATGTATGGTAAACATATAAAAAATATTTAAACAAAAACTCAAAAAGATAATAGAATTCGTGTGCGGATTAATAGCCCTAATAGGTGAGTGAATTTTGAATCGAAAATACAACTATCCATGCATGTGTTTTGGTTTAAATTTATGCGACGAGCACAATTTGTATCTTAAATAGATATGAATAAAATTTTCAAATTAATTAAATATTATGTGCGGAGCGAGTATTTCCATGTTTTGACTAGGTACACAATAAAATAATACTTTGACGACAAATCATAAAACAGTAATATTACAAAAACACATTAGGTAGATTAACATAGGTAACACAAAAACGTTAGGTATAAACAATATATTAGCAATACGTAAACATAAAATATATAAGCAAATAAATATACCTAATTATAGAATTTAGTTAAGCTTACAAGTACATACGTAAATATATATATATAACATAATCTTGTACTTATAATGTAAATTCGAATGTTACTTTCTTTTAGCACTCTTCCTCTCCTATTTTTGCTGTGCCCGACAGGGTCCATGATGATCAAATATCTTTTGTAAAACCTTGTAATACATTGTGGAATGCAAAAAAATATTGAGTACTAGCTTTCGCCCGCAGCTTCGCTTGCGTGAAATTTTGAACCCGTTAAGTGACGATTTTCCATACAAACTTTCATCCCCTATTTGACTCCCTTAGGGGTTGAATTTCGAAAAATCCCTTCTTAGTGGATGCCTACTTTACAAAAGGAACCTACTGTCAAAATTTCAAGTTTCTAACCCCAGCGGTTTAGCCTGTGCGTTGATAGATCAGTCAGTCAGTCAGTCAGCTTCTCCTTTTATATGTATAGATTGACGTATATTAATGTGCTAAGCTTACTGTTTGGTTATCACTTGCGTTACCGCTGAAGGAAACATCGTGAGGAAACCAACATACATAAAAGGGTTCAAAAAGGTTCTCTATGGTGTGTGTAGTCCGCTAACAGACTAGCGTGGTGGAAGGCCTAAATCCCTCCCTAAACTTTACTCAAAGATGAGAACCATGCCCCGCAATGGAAATGCCTAATTAAACTCATAGAAGTCTTAAGCCGGGTCCGCAGCGACAATTTTCTAACATGTTATTGTGTTTTTGCAAACAAAACTGTTAGGCCACGCCCCTATTCGGTTAAAAAACAATGTTACGCCGGGTCCGCAGCGCCAATATTGCTAACAAAACTGTTAGGCCACGCCCCTATTCGGTTAGCAAACAATGTTACGCTGGGTTCGCAGCTCCAATATTGGTAATAAAACTGTTAGGCCACGCCCCTATTCGGTTAGCAAACAATGTTATCCTGTTTGCAAACACGAAAACACGACGCAGCGGACCCGACTTTACATAAATAAGGTTTAATTAAGATTTTAGTTTGTTTTTTTGTGATAATACTTAAACATGTAAGGTAATTTGCATGCCGCGTCGCCAGCGAAGCATAGAAGAACCATATTATGTAATTTAACAACCTTGTACTTTGTTTCTGGCAGAATAAATATTTCTATTTCTATAGAATAGTAATAAGCTCATTATGTATGTATTTAAGCATTATATCTGTGCTATACAGACAGACAGACAGACGGATAGACGGACGCAGAGCTACTCATACCGATAATTTCAGCCCTCATCTAGCTGTCTGCCTCCCAATCCCCCGCCAGCTGTCTCCCCCTTAACCCCTGCAATTCCCCGTCAGCTGTCTCCTCTCCAATCCCCCGCCATCAGCGCTATAAGCCAAGTTCCGAGTCCCACTAGAGGTCGCCCTTAGTGCTGTTGTTGCAGGTAGTCATGATGTTAGTGTAGTACAAGTAGTTAGCTTAAGTATTTTACTTCCTCTCCATTGGCTGGAGACCCTTCAGGTCTCGCCAAGAACTGCCCGGTTACGTAGAAAAAGTCCGTAAGGACAATCTACAGGCAGTACATAGAAAAAAAAGGTATCTAAACTATAACCCCCTTATTACAAAAGATGGTCTAACAAAAACCTAGGTTTTAAAATAGCCCTGTCTCTTTTTTTATATGACATAAGAAAGTGACGGGTATATTTTAAATATGGGTTTACCTTAGGTATGGGTTTCTAGTTTGGCTATGGATCCCCAATAAAAAAGTCATATTATGAAGAATGTTTGCGTGTTCTAAGCAATTATATTTAATTGCGTATAGTGGGTTGCATTACCAATAATTACTTGACTTTATTGCAATGACCAATACTACTTTCTGACCTCCGCAACTCAATTACTGGTCCCATAGGTAACGATAAATAAGACCATTTGTATGAATTTTGGGCTGTTGCCTATTTATTTATTTATTGATTTACACGGCTTCAGAAACCAATTACATAAATCAAAGTTTATAATAAGTACAAGCATAAAACATAAACTTACAACAACAATTAAATACTATTATTCTCACAAAAATGTAGGCACATAGCCATTAAATTGGCGAATTTGTTAGCGAATAGATTGCAGTCCGGGTTGGCTTCCACGAGCTTATTTAGTGCGGTCAACACGCGCGGTACGGGAGACGCAGCACGGGCTGCAGTCAGACACGAAGGCACGTCTAGCAGTCGATGTTTTCTGCTACGGAGATAATTATTCGGTGTGTAGAGTCGAATCAGCTCATTATGTATGTCAGGAGCATCCGTCATACCATCACATATTTTGAGCATAACGCCTACCTGGTCACATGCCCTTCTGGTCTCCAACATATGATATCCCAGACATCCTAAGAGGAACTTGGTAGGATAGAGGTAGGGATAGTAACCGAGGGTTCCTCTGTAAAGAAAACGCAGGAATGCTTTGCACTTTCTCTAGAAGAAGTGCATACTCCTCGTGCGGATTCCATGCAGAAGAACTAGCTTCTATCTTGGTTCTATTAAATGAGATTCCATTTTTCTTTTCTATTGCTCTGCTGTAGATTGTCCTTGTGGATTCCTTCTTGGTAACCGGGCAGTTATTGACGAGGCCTGAAGGGTCTCCAGTCAAAAAAGAGCCTCCACGTGTGACGATACTTCAGTACGTCCGGCGCACTCTGGGCAGTTAGCCCCGCTACCAACCTTGCTGACTGGCTAATCTTTTCACTACGCCATAAGCTAGTCTCGTATAGCTTGTGCCTTGAACTTCGAAGTCACGGCTGACGGATCGCACGTTTTCGAACCACGATAGTTTCGGATCCGACAATCGATTCGATTTTCGCGATTTGACATTTTGTCTATCGTTCACTCTACTCCCAAATGTTAATTAACATCTAGTTGTTCGTTATTTGACAATATTTTGATGGCATATTTATAAGTTCGATGTTTATCGCTGTTTCATTTTTCGGAGTAGGCTCTCTGCTTCTTTTTATTTTTCATTATTTTCGTTGTGGGTTCTAAGACGGTTCAATCATTACCCCGGGACGCGCTGAGCTTCATTGTTTCGGCGTTCTGTTTTTTTTTGTTAGTAATTTGTTTATTTGTTTAGGAAATAATGGACAACTCAGACATCACTATATAACATATTATAGAATAGCGGAACTCCGGTACCCATGGTTAGATTAAACCGACTTCACATTGTAATTTTGAAGATTGTACAGTTCAGCAGGAAAAATACCAATTTATTTAAAGAGAGCTAAAAATAAAAAATAAAATACAAGTGTGTTTGAGTGAGTGTGAGTATGAGTGTGTGTGCAACGGGGGGGGGGGGGGGGGTTACTAAGTGTGCAGTTGATATGTTGTTGGTTGGTGGTCGCCATTCTAGGTAAAGTATGTTGGGCTTGTCCTAAAAAATACAGCTGATAGTTAAGGCCATTCAAAATTCCATACGATACTCGTATAACACGGTACACACGGCTATTTATCAAGCTGTACATTTCCAGTATAAGCTGATCTCGCATTGTTTAGGTTTTCTGTACAATAAGAGGTCAGCTTATACTGGGAATTATTACTTACTGTTGTATAAATGCCGCCTACCTTGAATAGTCCTAATCAACGCGGAACACGTTTGATTATAGTAAAAACTTGATGCTTAACTGACAGGTGAGGTTTTAATAGTTGGTTTAACTTTCAGTTTGTTTAACCTGTTAGTTTACTGCTTAACCTTAGGGCTCATCCACACGGGTTCCGTCATTGACGATTCGTCATAAAATACGATACGTCATGACGGATGGACGTTCACATTGCATACGGAATCGTGTTTTATCACGATTCGGCAAAATATCCGAATTGATGTTCTTGGATGAACTATCGAACGCGATGGATCCGTCACAAAAAAATCACGATTCGTGTTTTTTGACGAACGTGTTTTTTAAAAGACGATACGTGATTTAAGACGTGTCCGACATTTTTCACGATTCGTGATGCGTGTGAACACGGGCATTTAAAAAGAATAGCCGCCGTTAAAAAAAAAGAAATAGTGAAAAAAAGACGATACGTCAAAAAAAAAAACGAATCGTCTTCGTGTGAATGAGCACTTAGGTTGTCGGATACCTAAAGACGTCTCACGTCAACTGCTGTGGCTGTGATTGGTTGATCAAAATACCAACAACCAATCACAGCACTTGACATGAGTTTTGACAGTTGATTAGTTAATTTTTGCGTTTTGACCTAGCTAGGTAGCGCGTTGCATTGCGTTGCGTCGGGCAATGTTACGATTACGACCCAGTCGACGTGTTCTAGCAGCTGTGTTGTAATACAGTCTTCATACTATTTGATGAGTTACGTTGAGGCTAGGGCGCTTTCAAATTGGACCGTTGCCGTCGAGCTGCAGCCGTGCCGCAGCGGTGTGGCTGTCGAGCTGCTAACGGGCGGTTGTTATTTTCACATACAGTTACATACAGTTGACGCGACGAAAGAGTAGTGTGACGCCCGATTTGTTGCCGTGCGTGTGCAATACGGACGACGCACTGCTCTCAGGCTGCGTCAACTGTATAAAAAAACACAACCGCCCGTTTGCAGCTCGATAGCCGCACCGCTGCGGCACTGCTACAGTCCGACAACAACCGTCTAATTTGAAAGCGCCCTTAAACCGCTAAAACAAACCATTCACGCCGCTGTGTTAGATGCACTGTTCACGCAGGCCACTAGTATGGAAGGCATATCGTTTGTTATTTTTGCGACGCGATGCTCGGCAAGGACGAAGGATAAGAGACAGGGTATAAAAGCTCTTCTCAAGGGCATCAAAAGTAAGAAGAACGTAGGACCACTCGCATCTTTTCAGGTAATGACTTTCTTTTCACTCAAACCGGTTTCAAGATACTTAACGTATGTTGTGTATTTTGACAGCAAATTGCGTAAAAAGTTAATTATTATAATACAATTTTATTCTAATTATTAACCTAACCAACATTTAAAAAACAGTTAAAATAAATCCTACTATGGTTGATTAACTTAGCAAAAAGACAATAAACGCAGAAAAAAATCAAAAAAGTTTCGTCTCAAAATGTACGAATTCAGTTAAATAAATTATCACTTATGAAGACATTTACCATTATTATTTAGGATTAGGACGCCATTGTTTGTGGTGACACGCCAATTTAACTCGTTTTAAAAATCTCGCTCCGTTGTTTAATGTTTAAATAGAAAATGTTTACATAGGTACGTTAAGTACATAATAATATTATGACACTTAGGCCTCTTCTCATTTGAGAGGGGGCCCTCTTAAGAATCGTTTTGATACGCCGTGAGATGAAATAATATAAAAGAAGTTGTCAAATGTATCGAATTCCACTTTATAGTAGGTAGCTTCTCATGGGAGATCTCTTAAATGAGAGCTGGTTATTAATACGGGACTGTAGTGTCATTCTGTAAGAAACCCACCTCAATATCGACGGTTATCTCGATATCCATAATGTCACAGTATGGATATTAGAAGCAAATAACACACAGATAACGACGGTATAATCAATAACGCGTAGTTTTGTTATCCACGCTGTGTCACGACAAGTGTCTAATTGACAGTCGCGATCGAGGTGAGATTCTTACAGAATAGGGAATATGCATGTAATTCAAAACTCTTTCATTATTTAGATATACATTGTACAGGAGTCAAGACACAAATTGCATTTTTTTTACATTTTTTAACTCATTACTTATTTTACAATTCATTGTTTTATGTTACGTTTTTGTCGTGGAACGGAACGCAATCTCGAAACGCGTCGTCTTCGAAAATGCCGGAAGTGACATCAAAATCCATATGAATACATCTTTAAATAATCTTTTCTTAGCAAACTGTTTGATTTCTCACTGAGGTTAAGTTAGTAAGTGCGATTTCTGCTTGAATAAAGCACAAGAAATAATTTAATTATATGATTTGTGGCTAAAAAAGAGATGTAAACAAAGCAGTATCTTGGATTATGACGTCACATTATGACCGCTACAATAAAGGACGTTTGAAGTGTAGAAGAAAATTGTTGAAGTTTAATTATTGTGTTGAGCTAGAAATAATAGTAATATTTGACTTTTAATACTTTTCTTGGGTTTATATTAATGTACTTTATTGATTAAGAGAAAAAAAAGTTACATGCATATTCCCTATTGCACTGCTGGTGGCCAAATACAAAAATGCTACTCAGTTTTAGGTTGCTCAACGGCAACTTAAAATTAATATAATAATAAATATAATAATAATTGTACTGGACGGAGGCGTTAGGCATCAACGAGACTGACATGAAGCAATCATTGAGGGAGCGCTTCTATGGCCGCCTGAAAAAAGTACTTAACAGTCTTTTATCAGGCGGAAATAAGGTGCGCGCCTTCAATGGTTGGGTCATGCCGGTCCTGATGTACTCCTTCGGCATACTCAAGTGGACTCAGACCGAACTGGACGCCCTGGATAGGAGGGTCCGTTCGCTGCTGACTGCTAATCGCATGCATCACCCACGCTCATCGGTAATGAGACTGTACATCCCGCGGAAGTGTGGGGGTCGAGGCTTTTTAAATGCTAAGACCCTCCACAACCGCGAGGTGTGCAGTCTCAGGGAGTATTTCTCCCAAGCCGACGTGGGGATGCATCGAGATGTAGTCGCAGTGGACAAAGGCCTTACCCCGCTCTCCTTGGCTAAAGAGAACTGGCGCAAGCCTGTAGTACTTGATACTAATGGCCGCAGGGAGGTATGGCGGAGCAAGGAGCTTCACGGACGCTTCTACCGGGCCCTTCATGGGCCCGATGTAGATTTTCTAGCGTCCGTAGCCTGGCTACGTTTCGGTGACCTATTTGGGGAAACCGAAGGTTTTGTTTGTGCAATTATGGACGAAGTAATGATGACGAGCAACTACAGAAAATATATTGTGAAGGACGGCACGGTTGACATCTGTCGGGCATGCCACTGTCCCGGTGAATCTATCCGACATATTGTCTCTGGTTGTTCTCGTCTTGCTAACGGTGAGTATTTGCACAGGCACAACCTCGTAGCTAGGATTATCCACCAGCAACTTGCTCTCAAATACAACCTTGTGAACGCAGAAGTACCATACTACAAGTATGTGCCCGACCCAGTTCTCGAGAATGGTCATGTCACATTGTACTGGGATCGATCTATCATCACCGACAGGACTATTGTTGCCAATAAGCCTGACATCGTGGTGATAGATCGATCAAAGCGTCTCACAATGATTGTTGATATCACGGTTCCGCATGACGAGAACCTTGTGAAAGCCGAGAAAGATAAAGAAATTAAATATCAAGACTTGGCACACGAGGTTGTCGCCATGTGGGATGTTGATTCAGCAATCATTGTGCCGATAGTCGTTACGGCTAATGGTTTAATAGCCAAGAGCCTCGACCAACATCTTAAGAGGCTCTCGTTGGGCAGCTGGATCAAGGGCCTGATACAGAAAGCGGTGCTTCTGGACACGGCGCGCATTGTTAGGAAGTTCCTCTCTCTGAGGCCCTGACCACCGGTAGCTTGGACCCTGTTCCCGATGCCGGTGGGCTACTATATTTTTATATTTTTAAATGTTTTTTTATTTTTTTGTATTGAAATATTTAAAAATGTAATTTTATATGTAAAGTAAATGAATAAACGGAATTGTACTGGGATCGATCTATCATCACCGACAGGACTATTGTAGCCAATAAGCCTGATATAGTGGTGATAGATCGATCAGAGCGCCTCACAATGATTATTGATATCACTGTTCCACATGACGAGAACCTCGTGAAAGCAGAGAAAGATAAAGAAATTAAATATCAAGACTTGGCACACGAGGTTGTCGACATGTGGGATGTTGATTCAGCAGTAATTGTGCCGATAGTAGTTACGGCGAATGGCTTAATAGCCAAGAGCCTCGACCAACACCTAAAGAGGCTCTCGTTGGGCGGCTGGATCAAGGGCCTGATACAGAAAGCTGTACTTCTTGACACGGCGCGTATTGTTAGGAGGTTCCTCTCTCTGAGGCCCTGACCGCCGGTAGCTTGGACCCTGTTCCCGATGCCGGTGGGCTACTATATTTTTATATTTATAAATGTTTATTTTATACTTGTATTGAAATATTTAAAAATGTAATTTTATATGTTTATGAATGAATAAAGGGAATAATAATATAATAATATAATATTTTTGGGACATTTTTCTACACAGCACCATCTAGTCCCAAACTAAGCAGAGCTTGTACTATGGGTACTAGACAATGGATATAATACTTATATACTTTTTTTTTGTAAATACATACTTATAATACATAAGAAACACCCAGACGAACACAAACACTTATATTCATCACATAAATATTTGTGTCCTGTGGGAATCGAACCCACGACCTCGTGATCAGCAGTCCGACACTCGAACCACTAGACCACAGACGTCGTCAAATTGATTAAACTTTGAAAGACTAGGTACGTCTTCGGTACCGTGATTGGCCTCCGAGGCGCCGAATTTGACCACTAGCCAATTGGATTGCTCGGCGAGCTTCAGTTCAGGTGGCCTACTCCCTAAGTCCGTCAACGAAGTTAATTGCCCGTCCGAAAGTAGCCCCAAACGTAGGAGTGAACGAAACAAGTGTCAAGTTCAACTTTTCGGACGGGCAAAAACACATCGGTAGTAGGGACAGCTGTCAAATCGTGTTGTCATTCATTCTTAGTTTACCAAACAGCCGGACTATGACAAAAATAGTACTATTATCCATTTACCTATTAAATAGCCTTGTCGAAAGGCTACCTACTTATTCAATGGCATTTCTGAGAGCGAGCCTCTGTTCCGGTTTCATGTAGGCATGGCAACCGGTTAAGATGAATCACGTCATTTCCGAATTCTTTTATACCGTTAGGCCTTCGACCACAGATTAAATATCATAATCATTTTCTCTGAGGTTGTCAAGAGGATGGATAGGATCGACAGGCTACGTCACTTTGCTACTATAGCTGTACTGGGGGCTTACTATGATCTCTTAAAGCAAAATAATAAACTAATATCAGACTACCTATAACAACAGCATTAAGGGCGACCCCTAGTGGGACTCGGACCTCGGCAGTCGGCTTAGGGCGTTGTTGGCGGGGGCTTAGGGGGGGGGAGGGAGACAGCTTGATGAGGGTTGAATTATCGGTGTGAAGTGTCAGTGACATAGGAGCAATAGTATTAATATACTCTTTGGTATTTTATTTCCCTTACGAAACTGTTTCCGAACGCACTCATAAATTATAGTATAACAGAACTTCAAAACTAAAAAATGTGTTAGGTTGTAAAGTTGCTAGTAAACGTAGTTAAACAATTTAGCTACTTTATTTAGTTGTAGCTGATGGTGTTGCAAAAATTGCTAGTTCTAGCTATAAAGTTGCTAAGTTGGCATCACTGAGTGTTTAACCGCTGACACTGCTAGTGATGACTGTAGTAGGTCCTATAATTGATTGATGTAGCACTTTCACTATCGGAAAGTCTATAAATTGAGTGTATTGCAAAATAACATTTCAAGTGGTATTGTAACGTTGAAGTGGACATCGTGGACTATGGATTGTGTAACTGTTCCATGTAATTTGGACGTTTTGAAGAACTTTTTAGGCTTTACTTTATTATTCTAAGCTTTAAACAAATATGTTAGCTTTGGAAAAGGAGAATTTGGGTGGTTCCCATTTGTTATAATATATTATGGAACTTGACGTCAATGGACAAGATAAGTCTGTTTTTACTTATTTGTTCCATAGTTATGTACTAGTACATACTAGCACTTCAACCGACTTCACTTTTCAGTGATGTCATAAAACAAAATGGGAATCGTAATTTTTCACAAATTGTTCTACAAGTTTGATACAAAGATCCGACAATTTGAGAGTGACATCTACGTTGCTAAAATAAATAGTCATGTTCCGTAGAAATTATGGAGATTAAAATATTATATGTACTATGGAAGAAACGAGAAAAAATTAAATGACACGGTTGCGTAATCTTTCCAGAAAGTAGGTAATTTTCTTTAAGAAAAGGTATTAATGTATAATTATCATGACGGCTCCTTACAAATACATAATCTTCTTTGTGCTTGGCTAATGTTTCTGTGATGACAGTTAAAACTGAGATTGAAAGTCTTCATCGAAACTTTTGCTGAAGGGAACAAACCAAAACGTCATCTAAGTACATGTTTTTTTGTTTTTGTTGATTTTTTCAAAAAGCGCTTAATCAATTTCGATAAAATTTATATGAGACCACTTCTGAAGTATGGCCTACTAAACAAAAAAAAAAAATCAACAAAATTCATTCATAATTGGCGGAGACATAGCGTGAAAAAATAAAAAAAAAAACATTCAGACGAATTGAGAACCACCTTCTTTTTGAAGTCTGTTAAAAATTGTCTCATTTTGTCCGATGACGTCATGTTCCGTCGAACAAATGGGAACTACTGAAGAATTTTACTTGGGGCGACCGTCATCTGATCTCCGTAACCCTAATAGCACAGTCTACCTACATCTTACTCCTTACAGTCGGTCAACGTAGAACATTGTCGCAGAGCAATCGTGTGGGGGGTTGCGGGGTGAAGGAGCGGAGATTATGTCCCGAGTAGCCATACTGCATACTTGGGACATAACCTCCACCCCTACATAGTTTTGACATTTCATAGGACCTGTCAAATGTATGGGCGTTGACCCACTGTATGTAGTAAGTACACTGTGCTAATAGTGTGGGATGTTGATATGCTAAGTTTATTTTGGTTGTCAGACATTCGGGCATCTAAAAAAATATCTATGTTACAATTATATGGTTGAATGGCAGTCTTGTGGTTGTCGATTGCGTATCTACATAATATAGGAACATGAAGAAGGTTCACTTGGTTCATATCAATCAGACGCCCACCTTATTATGGTATGTCTACACCAGTGCGCTTTCCTGTTCATCTTGCGCTTTCAACTTTCAATTCTTCTTGCGTCAAGCGCATGCAATATTGATTGCCATAAGACGCATGCAGCTTATCGTCTACACCGGTGCGACTCGGTCAGTCGTCAGTCGACATACAATAGACGGATTAGCGTGCGCTAGGGGCATGCGCTTTTGTCGAACTAGTATTAAGGCATGCGCTATTGCATGCCCTATGGCGCTTCACGCATGCTTCAGACGAAGACGCAAGATGAACATGAAAGCGCACTGGTGTAGACATAGCTTTAACAACCTAACGAACATAGACGCAGAACAACGTTATATCAGACAGAAATGAATCATTGTAGTCACTCCATCCATTTTGCAATTTAAGAGGCCATTTCGATAACCAAAATTGTTTAAAATCGCAATCAACGTAAAATACGCGTGGTGAGGCCGCGCTGGAGAATTTGTATGTAGCACGATGCATATGCGTAACGTGACTAAAAATGAGCCGCGGAAGATACGTTCAATGTGTATGCAGCCAGACGATCATGACCGTTGGCGACATGTTTGTTCCGTTCGGCGTCGTTGCGTCGGCCAACCCGCACCAGGCCAGCGTGGTGGACTAGCTTTTTTTTTCGGGATTGAAATCCTCATGGATGTCCTCGGCCCTGGGGTGGGCGGACATCTGTCAGACTCTTACTGACTAAAACCACCCCGGTGTTCCATCTCACACCTGCGCCGAGGGTCGCGGGAACTTATGATACTTCCGCAACCCCCGGCTGGTGCCGGCCCGCCACGGCGGGCCTCTTCGGGATAGCGGCGGAAGTGAGGTGTTAGACTCCCCCCGCGCCGTCTAAGAGGGGCGCGCTTGGAACACTTCGCGCCGCCGCCTCGGGTCCTGACGTGGGGGGCGACAGACTTCCCCAAGTCCGTCGCCCCTGGACCCATTTAGGGGGGCTGGAAGAGGGCGTTGTCCGCCCTCCGCCGACGCCCGGTGCGTCTGCTGCGGGCCGGGTGAGTGGAGGTGATCTCCCTCACCCTTTCCGCATCCTCCTTCTGTGACATGACCGTGTCGCAGAAGGACACCACCGCGTCCCAGGACTCCTAGCTGTCGAAACCATATATCATGGGCATGTGACGCGAAGGAATGAGGAACATGTCGTGAGGAAAGTTTTGAGTACTTATGAATGTGGATGGTTTATAGAGTAGAGGAAGACCAAAAAAACGACGGATGGATAATATAAGATAAGATGATATGACTAGAAAGAGGGTGATTACTGAGATGACGGCTAATAGAGATGTATGGAAGAAAAATACATGCTGCGCCGACCACAAATAAGTTGGGATAAGGACAGGAGGATGATGCCGGTCTGAAACCTTAAGTGTTCTGATCCTCACTTCAGAAGGGCAAAGTTATTTTATTCGTACTGTATTGGACTGATTGATGCGGTGGCGGTATGACATTTGTAAAGTGTGGAGCTTCTGCACCTATCCACTTAGTGGCATCAACAACTATTCGTAGTCGTTGCTTGCGAAACCAAACGATTATGTTATTTAAGTTTACAATTTTATGGTGGTTTGGAAATTACGTTTTATTTTTGACTAGTTTGCGCTTGCAATGTCGTTTACTTTCTATAGATATTATTGGTTGTAGGAGATTGTATTTTTGTTTTTCGTTATAGGATTCATGACTCTAACGCCGAATAGGTAGTGTGGCTGGTATTGTTCCGATGGATACTGTAGGCTGTCTCGTTGGTCTAATGGTCGCAAGCGCAACTGCTGAGCGTGAGGTCCTGGGTTCGATCCCCAGGAAGGACAAAATGTTATTGGGTTTTCCGTGTGGAATTTCTCAGTAGCAGCTCGGAGACTGAATTTGTGCTCGGTTGATAGCAATAGGCTCGCCCCCTATTACATGGGAATGAAATATAGCGACGAAATGAGGGTGTACTACACACCTCTGCCCAACCCTTCGGGAAATATGGCGTGATGTTATGTAATCTCAATCGAGTTTTTTTCATACTTATCATATTTTTTATTCCTAGCACTTTTACCCGATCTCTTGGTTATGACATAAATATATTAATTGCATTAGTAATCTTTTACAAAAAACGGTTTAATATCAAAAACAGACATACTGAGATGGCAATAATTATACATGTAAAACAACCAGAAAACAACCCATTGAATTAAAAACCGGTAATTTGTAGCACAGATAATAAATATCTGGCTGTATGCTCACACGGGTGGGCCTGGTCACACATAAATAAAAAAAAATATACATCTGCTGTATTTTTTTTCCATTTTATCAATGATATATTTTTAAACATTTTATTTATTTTGATTGCTTACGATGAATTTGTTTTAAGAAATACTTAATTAACATTGGATTCATTTAATAAAATAAATCAATGTTTTTAAAATTAAATCAGTTGATTCGAGTTTTTTATTAAATCAGCCTAAGTACACACATCAAAAGTGTCTAGGGATCAACATATATTTTTGCAATAACTTTTCTCCTGATTGATATTAATTAAAATTTTCTTTAAGGATTCATCAAATAAAGTGTTTTCGTTTGTCACAGTAACGATAAACCAAGTCACCTTTGCATTAATAAAGAAATTTGCCATTTTCCTAATAAAGGGATTTTTGACATTTGAACCACTAACACAAAAGTTCGAAAAAAAGACTGAAATAACAGTTTTCTTTAAAATTTTATTGGGTAACTTAAACAATTAATAATCCGTGTTTCTACCGCGAACACTAACAACACAAGAACATCGGTTTGGCATACTCAAAATGAGTTCATCCAAATCACGCTGTGGAATGGCCGCCCATGTTCGTTGCAACAACAAAAAAAGGTCTTCTTGCGACTGGATACCCTCCATATTCGGCAGAGCTCTTCTCTGTAGCATATCCCATGCATGCTCAATCGGGTTCAAGTCTGGCGACTGAGCAGGCCAGGGCAGGACATTGATGTTAGCTGCGGCGAGAGTCTGTCTTACAACTCTTGCGGTGTGCGGTCGTGCATTATCATGCATTAACTGAAATAAGGGACCGATTTGCGCTTGTAGAGGAACGATGACGTCTGATACAATCGTCTCAGCATAAATTTGAGCGTTGAGGTTGCCTCTGATCCAAATCAACTCAGTTCTTCCGCCGATCCAAATACCCGCCCATACCATGATGGTTCCACCACTATAAGGATGGACTTCCTGGCAGGATTTTAATCGCTGTTGGCGTCCAGGGGTTCTCCAGTGTCGTATACGTCTTGTATCCGGTCTCATACCAAAACGAGACTCATCAGAAAAGCACACGAAACGCCATTGTTCTTCTGCCCAATTTCTGTGTCCAAGAGCCCATTGATATCGAATCCTACGATTGTGCATTGCTATAGGTGGTACCCGTAGCGGTCTTCGGGAATGAAGGTTCACTTCATGCAAGCGGTTTCTGACTGTTTGGTCGCTAATTAAGTTCCCTGAAGAGTGATGAAGCCTCACGGCTAACATCATGGCGGTTATTGTTGGAGCTCTTCGAGTTAAGATTTGAATGTATCGGTCTTGTCTCCGTGTGGTGCAGCGATACCGTCCTCCATGGCGCTCAGCCACGGTACCAGTGCTTCGGTAACGTGTCCAAAGTCGACTGATAACACTCTGACTTGTATTCAGAGCTAAAGCCACAGTACGTTGCCGGGAACCAGCTTCTATCATTCCCACGGCTCTGAGCATTTCTTCCCTGCTTAAATGACGTCGCCGCTCCATAATAACGTTGGTTTTAATCAGTAGTAGGGAAACAGTAGCACTAATAATGTCTTCAATGCGTTGTATGTTTTTATAGGGAAAATATTGACAGCTGATTTTCATCTTTTACTCGAATTTGATTCACAGTTCCTGATTCAAATTATGAAATGCACCAAAAAGGATCCATATAAATTTATAAAATCATAAATTTATTACAAAGCCACATCTCAATCTCAAGAAATCCGCATAAAAATGCTTGATCCCTAGACACTTTTGATGTGTGTAGTTTGTTTATTAATTCTAGAAGTGAATGAACTTGGTCATTTTGAGAAAAATAATAAAAAATATTCTGTCATTGAGAGATTAAGTTGATATGAGATGCAGCAATAGTGTCTCATTTTGGGATCCATTGATGAAAAATGACGATATAAGCTTGAGTTGCGCATGTGCACATTGTTTTTCTCTATTAAAAATCTAAAAGAATCTACTGTCTACTAAGGGTTGAAGTTTGTCCAGCATGGGCCATTAACCAGTGGGCTACTGACCTGAGAGGCTAAGAATGAATGAATAAAAACGGCCTCAATGCTTATCTCAAGTTGGTCGTGACAATCGATTGAGGGAACTGGGTTACTATGGTGGTTTATGCTAATCGCAACTGTTTTCTGTTACCAACAGACTGCATGCCACCGTTTAGACTTAAATCGTGGCGGTTTACCGACATATTGCTAGGGTATGCCTTGATGAGAAGAAATGATTGTATGGCTACCCCCAAGAAATTACTAAAAAGACTATTATCTGGGTCCCGACACCCTTTTTTTTTAATTCACTGTACATGGCCATTGCCAACACCGTCAATGTCATATCGAAAAAAAAAAGTATTCAGTATCGATGTTTGGGCGGGACTATCGAATGTCAATCGGTCAGTGACCTCGGTTTTGGCGGGAGAAACTCGACGGGCGAGATATTTTTTCTTTGCATTTTACTTTCTCGCGGCACACAAGTTTTTGGAGCCTGCCAGTGTCGCATCGAGAATGAAATAAGCTAACGAAACGTGTAAATTTGATTTGACTCAGTACTTGTATTTCACTCGCGTTCTTTCTTTGAATTTTCACTGAAGTAGTTAGTTCTCAAAAGGATTTCGTCAGTTTTGGGATCTAGCCATAACAGAAATAAAAACATTTCAAAAAAAGAATTTAAAACAGTAATTTGTTGGTATCTTGTTTTTTTTTCAAGATTGGCAACGGAAATAAATAAAAAAACATAGTAACTAGTCATTTGGGTTCAAAATTCCCGTGTCACTTCCACAAAAACGAGGATTTCTCCATTACCCCGTTGACGAATAAAATAAATCTAAAACTAATTGAATGCCCATGAAACGCTCTGTGCCATCATAATACTGTTATATCTGTGAAGAGTTTTATGCATAGCCTTGGCCCAGCATTGTTGCGGCGTCTGCGTCTGCCATCCTCGTTTTTGAGGGATTTTATTGTTTTTTTTTGTGTACCGAGGCTAATTCCGTCTTCGTATGTTATTATAAATGCGATGATGTCCAGCATCTTTTCGTGGAATGTATAAAGAACTAGACAGAGAGGTAGTTGTTGACAAAATTGCGCGATATAAATACATTTTATTGGGGTACTCTTTTTAAAGTTCTGGCTGCTCCAGAAAATAATGCCGCTAAAATTATTTTTGACGTGGCAATTTGTCGATAATTCCTCCACTTGTAAAAATTAATTTAATTTCAAGGAAGAAATTTTTTTTTTTTAAATTTAGGTTGGTTTATGATGGGGCTGACATGCCTTAAAAGGATAAAAGTTCCTAATAAAATAAAGAGAAAAGGAAAAAAAATGTTATTATCCCTTCGTGTGTCGCGGCCATATTGCGACTCATTCATAATTCCTAATCTTCTGTTACGAAACCCATGGAAACATGGGTTAACCTATTCATTGTTGGGAACTATAAGGCCTTACTTTATCCATTTAATTGACTTGTCACCTTTTTTCTTCAATTCCCGTTCCTAACTGTCAAATAGCCGAACGATACAATGATTGAAACTTGTAATGAGGGCTAAGCGAGCCAGCTGATTGTGTGAAAGCTACAACCTTGAACGGCGTCGCGACGTGAATGGACGGAGTGACCTAGAACCGTCACTGTCGAACTGCCGATAGGGTCTAGCGGTGAATTTGAGTCTACGCATAATTATTTATGATTTACGCATAAATTATTGACAGCGGGAATTATTATGGAAGACGCAACTAGTTTTTTTTTTTTTTACTTGTTTTCGTCGCGTTTTACCCTCGTCGCACCTGATGGTAAGTGCAGACAAGGTCTTTTCTTTTTTTTTTTTCTTTTTTAAAAACGTTGCCCCACACTAAGATTTCTCTTGTATCGTGGGTGCGTTTACAGACACAAATCTCACAAACAAACGCCCAGACCCGAAACAACCATTTGTAGGCCATACAAATTTTTGTTCCGTGTGGGAATCGAACCCACGACCCGTAGCGCAGCAGCCAATCGCTTAGCCACTGCACCAAACGTGTCGTCGATCACACGGTCGGTCTAAGATGGAGCACACGAATCCAAGTAACAGACATAGGTATAGAGAGATTCCCCTATACCTCTCTGGCTCTCACATACACACGACGGAACACAGTATACTGCTTGGCGCCGGACTTTAATGTGAGGGTGGTAGCTAGCCAGGCGGACCGTATAGATCCTACCACCAAGCGAGCTGTGTTTTGTTGAATCTTACAACACGTATCTATTCCCAGCGTGGGGTGAGGAAGTTTTATATTCTAGCCCGTTCCCACACGGGAGATAATATGTTGTGTGATACGTATTTTGTCGATAGCCTCATCGACAAAATACGTAGCAACTCCTCAAGACGCATAAAATTTACTATAGCAGATCAGAATTTCATGATGACTTGCTTTAACGGTGAACGAAGTACTAAGTAAAACGTTCTTTGAGACGAGCCCTTTGCCCAGCAGTGGGACTATATTCGGCTATGTATGCTAGTCTACGTTATACTATATAGGATGTAAACGAATTCGTGTAATTCCTTCTTATCTACTGGTGACATAGAATGACCAAGCACTGGTATTTTGCAGATTGAGCAAAAAAATTTTCCTTTCTTTGAACCTTATTTTCTTTTTCTGAGTGATTTTAGCGTCCCGAGGTCGGCCCGAGGACTGCACGGAGCGACATCACGCTAATCATGCGTCCACCAGCTGCTTCTGTGCTTTCATTAATTTATGCGTGGCATCGAAATGTTATATCAAATAAAATACGTAATGGATAGCAAAAAAAAATTTTTTTTTTTACTTTTTTTTTGTTTTGTTTTTTCGATCACTTAACTACCGCAAGAAAAAAACAAGATTTTATTTTTATGTTTTTAATCAAGCTAAATCCCGTGCGTGGTTTCTTCCTCCCTATCTATACCAGTAATAGATTACGTGGTCTTAGTGAATTAACCGAATTCGTTTACACCCTGCATAGCATATATTTTATAGAACAACATTATCGCTTAGCATACATTTTACGACACGCTGAGCATACATTTTAATATGACGTAATAATATGCTATGTTACGAGTAGCAGAATATAATTTTCAACACATAATATTGCTGCAGTCAACTTAAATAATGTTTGTTGATAACGAATACATTATGCGAGCCATTGGCTTGCTTTAAAACCAGATTATTTATTTACTGTTTACGTGTTTTTAAATTCCATGTTGTTCAGCAAATCGCAGCAGCACTGCATAAAACATGAATCACCATGTTTCTGCGACAGCATGACTAAAATATAACAAACATAACAGGATCTGCCCGTGAATATTATCGGTAGACTTCCTTCGTGGGCAGTTGTAATAACTAGTCATAATAACAAACCTGAAAGGCGATTACGAGTCAGTAAGATTCTTTTGTAAGAGCCCTCTCTAAACTCTGAATAAGCAAACATACATAACCTGGTTATGTATGATTTAGCCTAAGATCAACTTGGGTACTATTATTTGAATGCAAACTCATCATCTGCCTAGCCTTTTCCCAACTATGTTGGGGTCGGCTTCCAGTCCAACCGGATGCAGCTGAATATCAGTATTTTACATGGAGCGACTGCCTATGAGACCTCCACAACCCAGTAACTGGGTAATACGATACTCTTGGTAAGACTGGTTGTCAGACTTTCTGGCTTCTGACCAACAGTAACGACTGTCAAAGATCTATAAATGACAGCCGGGACCAACGGCTTTACGTGCTTTCCGAGGCACGGAGGAAACTCGCTATGGTAAATGGTCACCCATCCACAGACCAACCTCGGCAAGCGTGGCTTAACCCGGAAGATCGGTCTATGCGGCTGTAATTATTTAGCCACGAGCTCCTCGAGTTTGAATGCAAACTAACGCACATAAATACGTAATTAGTTTATTTTAATTATTGTCCCTGTTCTCATAAAGGGATCTTTACCTCCAAATATATCAGCAACGTGACACTTTAGAACACCATATTGCTTATATTTTTTGTTTAAGTGTCCTCTACCCATACCTGTACAATGTGTCCGGTCATAGACTAGCGATATTCTAGGTACTTATTTAACACCTATTCTAGTACACGAATACACTATACACTAGGGTCCAATCCACTTCAATTTTTTTGTTGTGATGTACGTATGTGTACTGTGCGTGTGTACAAAAAAAGTCATACCTCTCAAAGTTTTAGTCCTACTGAGATAAAAGTAGACTTATTTGGAGGGCAACAATATTGTCTATCGTTTACATTACAATACAATGGGTTCACATTTTCCTAAATATAAGATAGAGAATAACTCAACAAAAAAGCAAAATGGTTGCCAAATAGCGGGGAAGTGGATTAGACCTTAGTGTGTATGTGTAGTGTATTTGTGCACTAGAATAGTTGCTATATAAGTACCTAGAATATCGCTAGTCCACGATTGGACACATTGTATACCAGAAAAATCGTGCGCAGCAACTATGAAAAAAAAAAAACAAAATAGTGGCGGGGTGTCTGTGCCTGCTTCCTTAGAAAAAATTTTCGAAGCCCTTTACACCAAAACTTTTTAATTTCCCCTATGCTTAAATACGGCCCTGTACGAGTACATAACATAAATTTCCAAACTTTCATATACGCGTCTCTTGTGCTCTTCAATTATTGCCTATTATTATATTGGATGCACGCATGAACACTATTTTTATTCTTCAGCGTAAAAAATTACATAATTTATTTTCTCACATTACCACTTATTCCGTGCAGTTAATAATGATCGTTCGAAACTTAAACGTGTAGGAACATCGACCGGTTTTATTTTTTAATAACCTTCTTTTTTAATTCACATGACCTTTGAAATATGCTGAGTGCCATGTTTTAAGTTATTTTTCTCCTGTGGGTACCGTGGCTGCTTTCTGATATGGTTGTTAAAAAAGCAATAGAAATATAGCCGATGTAAGGAGTCTGAATTTGGAACAGGGGCCTAATTCTCCTAAAATAAATCTTGATAAATCACAACCGAACAAAGGCCGAACCGTTCATTCAGACAGTTCTCAATTTCAAAAGCTATCAAATTGTTTGACACAAAAAACAAAATCAATCATTTTGAAAGTTTTCGAAAACAAAAACTGAGTGACGGTTGTGGTACGATTACGTTTGGCAGCAATTTATTTTAGGAGAATTGGGCTCCAGGAGTACTGTTATAAGAAAAGGCCTCAGAAACAGAGATTAGATTTGATTATGCGGTTCCATTCCATAAGGAATAGGATAGCTCCGTTGGTCGAGTAGACGTATGCGTAACTTCTGAGCATGAGGTCCACGGTTCGATCCTTAGGTCGGGCAAAGTGTTATTTCGTTTTCCGGTGTGGAATTTTTCAGTAGCATCTTGGAGTCTGGATTTGTGTCCGGTCGATGGCAATAGGTGGCGGTGAAAGTGGAATATACAACTCTGCCCAACCAACGGAGAATGCAGGCGTGATGTTATGTAACAAATAGGTAATGGGCATTGTGCATTTTTTTTTAATCTGATAAGTTATGAAAACCATTTCGAGGAATAAGGTTACTGATCACATCTCACTATTTAGAAATGGAAAATAATCATGGATTATTGGTATTTCGGGTTATATGTGAATGACCTTAATTTATCCTCCAAATGACGTCATTACTGGCAGTATGGCAGTAATGCCTTTGCCTACCCTACGATTGTAAATAAAAAAAATGATAGACGTGGTCACGTGACGTGAATGTCATAAATAATAAACAATAAACTTAACCTCAATCCTCAACAGAAATTCAACTTTTACTATTATAGTGTTTTATTGAGACGGTCAAGCAATAACGATGGAATATAGGAAGTGCTTTGTTCCTACCTGCAAGAACGATACTAAAAATAGCCCAAACAAAATTTCTGTTCGTGTTCGGGAACTCAACTTTCGGAAGGTTCCGCGAGTCAGCTTTGATAAAAGTATCACTCATGCCGATTGGTTGGTCGGTAAATAATATGAAGGGCGTACGATCGAGATTAATTGCAATAGCGGCGTAACGTGGTATTTTGTTTGTTATGGTGCTCCCACACTGGTGTTACAAAATGTTTACTAACATTAGTAAACATTTTATAAAGAAACATAAATAAAAAAAATGTATTAAAATATTATCTAAAATCTATTAATAGATAGATTAAATTTATTACTATCCGATATTTTTATCTTTTTCTTACATTTTTAGTCAATGTATTAATGTTAGAAAATGTTTGTAAACATTTTGTAACACCAGTGTGGGAGCACCATTATGAATTAAAGGCAAGGAACATAATAATGTGAGGTTATTATTTCATTGATTTGACAGTTGACACTATTGACATTTGACATCACTGTTACAGTTTTTAGAATATGGATTGAGGCAAAGGCCCAAAGATTTTATGCCACTGATGACGTCATAGATTAGAAATGATATTGAATTTTAAATAATTAATAAAAAAATAATTACAATGAAAATAACAAAAATATTTAAAACGGTTTCTTAGATTACTCTATATTTACAAAATCTAAAATAAAAAATTGTGGTCAAGAATTTTGCTTCATCCCCATTGTGTCAGTCATAATAATTTTGTTTTATCAAAGAATATGAAACATATATCTAACGGGATGTCGGGAGGCCTGGCTGTTGCATCCGATTGCTGGTACGTGAAATCGTCAGTACGGGGATCCATGGTAGGCGTTAAACTCCAGGAAACGTTAAATAAGTAGGTACACGGTGGCGTTAACTTTTCACTATTTTAATCACACAGACACTTAAATTGCGTACAAGAATCAGGATTACAATAATATGTAGCGATTTAGAGCCAATGGGTTTGCGAATGACCACCGCGTACGACAGCTGTCAACCAAGAAGAAAAGAAATGAATAATCAAAAGATGACATGACGTTCGCCCGCTGTGACAGACGCAACTCCATTCGGTGTTACCCGCTCTTAATTACCATTTAGTCGAACATAAAACAATTAATTGTTAACAAAACAAATTATAACACTCAAATCTAACTGATTTTCATGACTTAATAATGTCACGCGCCGTTATATCAAATTATTGCTAACTGAATAAAGTTGAAGAAAACAATTTAACTGATAGTTTAATTATCGTAATCGGAGGTTAAATCCTTAACATACACTTGCATTCTACAAATGCCAAGCGAAAATCGCGTGCTTCCAATTGTTAACCTATACCTATTCTACAGCCAATCAACTGCTTATGTCAATTAATTCAGCACGACTCGACATGTATGCGCGTATGTCACGCTTTCGTCTCGGAAACTAATCATGTCGCCATCATGGCCGCCGGCTACAGTAACGAATATATTTTTTGTTGTTGGTCCTTTGGGAAAGGAATGTGGAAGTATTATACTCGTAATATAATCATGCCTGTATTACCCGAAGGGTTGGGCAGAGACCGTCATTTAAGTCCCATGTAATAGGGGGCGAGCCAATTGCCATCAACCGGGCACAAATCCAGACTCCAGGCTGCTTTACTGAGCAATTCCACAACTGGGAACACCCAATAACACTTCTACTACATTACTTGTACTAATACATTCTACTAACAAAATGTTTAAAATCGCAATCGAACTGCAGCTGAACCGTTTAGCTGTGGTGCTGGAAAATTCGTGAAAAAGCATTCAGTCTTCTTTAAGAATACATTACACACTTAGAAAATCATTCTTCAATTATTTTAGTTTTCTAAATGTGTACGTTTGATAAAGATCAATTTATTTGCATTAACATGAGTAGATTACAAATATGCAATGGTGTTAAAAATAATTAGGTGCTACATGTTATGCCATAGAAGGCGTACAAATATTGAGGTTATGAATTTAATTGAAATAAGTCATTACCTATTATGAAATGACTATATTAAATTATAATTTTAATGAAATGCTTAATAACTTAAACTAAGAGTTTATCATTTAAGAAGTCTGTTATGCTATAGTAACATTTCACAGTTAACATCTTTTTCAACCTTGTTTTAAATAAAGGTGTATTTAATTGTTTGATGTCCTTAAGAATGTTATTGTATATTTTTGGACCCATACATATTATACTTTTGTGCAACATTGCTTCTTTAAGAACACTGAATGTTTTTCACATTTAAACACAATTGACTGAAATTCACAAGGGACCAACTAGAGAGTATTCTGCACCTTCTTCTCTCGTGTCAGCAAGAGCTATACGAAAATAGCTCATGCTGTGGTGAAAAGATTAGCCAGTCAGCAAGGTTGGTAGCGGGACTGACTGCCCAGGATGCGCCGGACGTACTTAAGTGTCGTCACTCGTGGAGGCTCTTTTCATGCACCCCTGTTCTGCACCAAGAATTATTCAAATCGGTACACAAACTTCAGAGAAACATCGAATTGAACCTCCTCCTTTTGAAAGTCGGTTTAAAACTCTACAAATTTCTCAACACATGTCACTATTGCGTGCTAGGTCTAAATAACATCTTCAAGGCCTCGGCGCCAACTGACATTGTTGTAAACAAGTCAGAGGATCTCGGTAATTGTGCCTTCAAGCGGGTATCGACTTTGATATTTCCATTGTCCGTGACTCCGGACGCACGCAAAGGCTCCTTGTAACAGCCTAATAACCGCCATTAGGTTTAACAGGAGCCTGTTCACGAGGGTTTTACTGCAGCAATTAGGTGGATCCTTTGAGGAATTCTTCCTTTATTTAAAATGAGTAATTTAGGAGGAATCGTTTGAGTAGTTTCTTTATTTGGAATGAGTAATTGCTTATGAAGAGTTGCGTGTTTGGGAATTGTTGCTGTTTTTTTTTATTCCTCGACTTGATCGCATTTGACCCTCGTCGCACCTGATGGTAAGCGCAGACAGGGTCTAAGATGAAGCACACGAATCCAAGTAACAGAGATATAGAGGGATTACCCTATACCCCTCTGGCTCTCACATACACACGACGGAACACAGTAAACTGCTTGGCGCCGGACTTTAATGTGAGGGTGATAGCTAGTCAGGCGGACCGTATAGATCCTACCATCAAGCGAAAGGTTGTCACCTGATTGGTACCACCCGGGAACCACGTGTGGGGTTTCGAACTAAGGGTGCCTTCCCACGGACGAGGGTGACGACTCAGCCCCCCAAAATTTTTAAAGATTCGTTTACACGTGTCTTTTATTTAATTACATTCCGTGACTCGGATAGGAACTTAAGCCGTCGGTCCCGGGTGTTATAAGAATATTGGTATTCGTTACGGGTGATCAGAAGCCCGAAAGTCTGACAAACGGTCTAACTTTACGATATTGCCATTGCCCGCAGTACCTAACTTGATTGCGGAGGTCTGATAGCAGTCGCTCAGTGTTAAAATACTGGTATTATATTCCCAATATAATGTCTTACTTTAATAATCCACGATATTTTGCATAGTGCCTTAGTAAATGCTAAAGATGATGTACCTACCACAAAAAAAAACTGGTGGTTTAAATATATTTTCGGTTACAAAAATAATTTAATAAATCAATCAATTAATTAATTTACTGGTTCTTTT
Organism: Amphipyra tragopoginis; assembly: GCA_905220435.1. Lineage (NCBI taxonomy): Eukaryota > Metazoa > Arthropoda > Insecta > Lepidoptera > Noctuidae > Amphipyra > Amphipyra tragopoginis. Next base: position 22,739,313 of record HG992012.1, on the reverse strand, counting down.
AGGTGTAATAGCGTGCACGGCGCTAGCTATCAGCGCAGGGTTATTTTCTTGCATGGATGTTATAACAACTTAAAGAACCAGTAACGAGATAAATGACTTCTAAAATAATTTTGACAAAAAAAATACAACTGATTTCATTTTTAGTGATACCTATATTATCTTTAGCATTCGCATACACGCTATGCAAAATATCGTGGATTATTAAAAAAAGACCTTATATACTTGGAAAAAGGTTAGGCAGATTGATTTATTTAATTACATTCATTTTGTTTAGACTTGAACGTAAATGCTCACGCAAGTTGTATTTTATTGCAAAGGAGTAATAAAGACTTTCATTCGTTGCGTTGAGTTGCGATTAAAAGGCAATACGAATGACCATAAATTATATAATGACGCTGAGTGGTATTAGTCCAATCACATAAAATTAATTTGTACATGAAGTTAGTAGTTTTCTTCTGCGATGCAAACAACTAATAATAATAATATCATCATCTGCCTAGCCTTTTCCCAACTATGTTGGGGTCGGCTTCCAGTCGAACCGGATGCAGCTGAATATCAGTATTTTACATGGAGCGACTGCCTATCAGACCTCCACAACCCAGTGACTGGGTGAGACGATACTCTTGGTAAGACTGGTTGTCAGACTTTCTGGCTTCTGACCAACAGTAACGACTGTCAAAGATCTACAAATTACAGCCGGGACCAACGGCTTTACGTGCTTTCCGAGGCACGGAGGAAACTCGCTATGGTAAATGGTCACCCATCCACAAACCAACCTCGGCAAGCGTGGCTTAACCCGGAAGATCGGTCTATGCGGCTGTAATTATTTAGCCGCGAGCTCCTCCTAACTAATTTAAGAACTAATAATAATAATAATAAAGCTTTATTCATTCAAATTCATGCAAACAACTATCAAGTTTAAAATATTCAGTTCATTGCTGTCTAACTACTGGGTACGTATTCTCAGAATGGAAAGGTTTAGGCCTTATTCCACCTCTAGACTACACAAATCTGGGGGCCTACTCCCTAAGTCCGTCAACGAAGTTAGCCCGTCCGAAAGTAGCCCGAAACGTAGGAGTGAACAGAACAAGTGTCAAGTTCAACTTTTCGGACGGGCAAAAACACATCGGTAGTAGGGACGACTATCAAATCGTGTTGTCATTCATTCTTAGTTCGGGCTCCGAAATAATCGTATGTCCGTAGGTGATAGGGAGTAGAAAACGCTCGTAACTAAGGCCGAAAATACGGACTTCGTGCTTAAGGAGTAGATCCCCTAAAACAAAACGATTTCTTAATAAACTAAAATAATACAAAATTTCACGATAGTTATTCATACAATGTACTTAACAACGTCGTAACCAATACATTAGTTAATTTAAATATTAACTGGAGGTTTAAAACAATGTTTATGGTCTCGACCCGTTAAGTCAACCATATACAATGTGAACCGTGTAACCTAGAAAGTTAAACTTAGCATAGCTAACCTAACTTTGATGTGCGTTCACCGTGCGTAGGCGTCCTGGAGGTGTAGCGTGACCACCGCAAACGGGGGTTTTGTCGACAAAAAGAAAATCGCGATTAAAAAATTTTTGGAGTATCCCATCATTTGGAATTTTTTAATACTTTTGCCTTTTTGTTTTGCAACGATTTAAGATTTAATCCCTCATTTTAGATGCACATGACAAAATGAAATATTTTTCATTGTGTTTATGTAAAAAAAATTGGAGATTTGGCCTCAACCAGGAGTAGTTTGATCACCTAACAAGGGTATTGTCGACGGAAAATTAGACAAAATTACAAAAACACATTGAAAATAATATGTCATTTTGTCTATTCCTCCGTCGACAAAATCCTCTTTTACAGTGGTCATGCTACTTCTGGTTGAGGCCAAATACACAAAAAAATATGTTTTATGTTTCTTCCTTATTGCTTCTCCACCAAAGCTTTTGATTTTTTTCTTAAAAAGTATAACGGTCCAAAGGCGTGGTACAGCCGCGGTTCGATTGTGATATAAAAATATTTGTTAGCAGAATTTGCCTTCTGAGCTCAAATGTGTTATTTTACAAATAATAAGCCACCCAACCTCTATTCGAGGGTGTCATGAACAGTAAGGTACTTTCAATCAAAAGATGTAAGTTGGTACTATGAGCATTGTGAGCAAACTCTGGCTCGAAGCCCTATCTATCTATATTTCTATTTCCTGCGCCATAGACTATTGCCAGTTACGTAACGTAAACTATTATGTAATCTGAACAGATGCGTCGGCGCCGTGTGGTTGGTCCCTGATTTAGAAAAGGGCTACGCTATCTTTTTCACAGGTTTTAAGAGAGGTAATGAGTTGATGTTTAGAGTTAGACGTAACCACTGTTTAGATTTTGTCTTTCTTCCAAAACACATAACATCACGCCTGTATTCGCCGATGGGTAGGGCAGGGGTGTATAGTACGCCCTCATTTTGCCGTTTTGTTTAAGTCTCATGTAATAGGGGGCGAGCCTATTGCCATCAACCGTGCACAAATCCAGACTCCGTGCTGCTACTGAGAAATTACACACAGAAAAAAACCCAATAACATTTTGCCTGACCTGGGGGATCGAATTCAGGGCCTCACACTCAGCAGTCTCGCTTGCGACCACTAGACCAACGAGGCAGTAGTTATTTTTAAACTTAGCTTAAAAAGTTATCCATCTAAAAGTGGGAAGAACAATTTTTATACTTAGCTGTTTTTGTTCTCCTGTTGGGAAAAGTTATATGAAAATAGTTCATACTATGATAAAAAGATTATCCTGTCAGCAAGATTGGGAGCGGGGCTGACTACCCAGAATGCGTCGGACGTACTGAAGTATCGTACTCGTGGAGGCTCTTTTCATGCCGTAGAATATGGGAATTTTTGTCTTTTAAAATGGACGTAAGAAGCTTACAGATCGTCAGTAAACATGTAATCGGTCTAAAATTTTTGGGGTCCGCAGTACTTCCTGGTTTATGGAGCAGGTTGGTAGCTTCTGTCGTAAGGAACTGTGGAAGCGAAAGTCTCTAAAGACGACTGGAACTGGGACGCCAAGCGAGCGTGTGAGCTGCGTAGCCATTTTATCCAAAAGTTGTTCAGCCCATCTGGCTATGGAGATTTCCAGTTAAGTAACGGACGGGCTGCACCGACTACGTCTTGGGGGCCGATAATTATTGAAGCAATATTTAACACATCCAGGTGCCCTCCAGGAGGTCACCCTCTAGTTGCATTGGCGATGGCGGGTGCACACGTGGAGGGCTCATTTTAAATGTAGGTTTTTCTTAGAAAATACACCGTCATAAAACAAGCAATAAGACCCCATAAAAATACTATTTTACTACATAGTAGCGTGTTTTATGGTTTTAAACCTAATGCCAAGAACCCTCCTCGAGGGTTCACTCTTAAGGTAAAAGCCCGAGACGGGCTGCAAACTGAAAACTGCATCCGCAGACCGCAACTCGTCGTCCGAATAACACCTTTAATGTGCACATCTTAAAGGTAGTATTCCAATGGCGACCGCAAACTGCAACCGCAGATGACAGCAGCAGACAAGCGACACTACTGGTTCTTACAAACCAATGTGACTTGCAGTCTGCGGTTGCAGTCTGCAGTTTGCAGCCGTCTTGGACTTGTACCTTTAGACGTAATGCCGAGGACCCTCCTGGAAGGTCCACTGACCATATACCGTATGGTGGCATGGCGGATGAGCTCTATGAAATTTTGGTGGACTCGAATGTGTTAAGGCAGGACCACATCCAGCAGTTCTTTGACTATTAAAGACTGTTCGTCTAATATTAGCTCATACAATTCCAATACGCAAGTACCTACAAAGTACCAGAATCGAAGCTCGCACATTCAAATGCGCGTACGCAAACGATTAGCACACAGCGCATGCGCGCCGCAGTGCAAATAGACAGTGTTTGCATAGTTGTCCGTAGAAAGTAAGACGTCGCACCGTGCCGGTTGCGTTATGTGGGTTCATTACGATTGCTATTAAAAGGATGGGCAGTCGTATAGGTGAGACATTCTTTAATGTACAGGGAGACCCCCTGTACCAACGGAATACAATACCGATCATTTACAACCGTCAAAATGTTTGGTTTTGTTTTTGCTGTCAAACTATTTGACAGTTTTTGAAATCGTAAACGGGCTGCATGAACGGTTTGGCTTTTGTTTGGTTGCGATTGACTAACGTTTATTACAGTAGAATTGGCCCCTAGTTTGAAGGGTATGAGTGGAATTTACAGGCACATGAGACTTTTTAAGATAGAGACAAACTGATCCCACGTACCGATGCATTATGGCATCTAGGCAACTGACCATGCAAACATTTTCTATGAAAGAACACGAATAAGAAACAGACTTGTTACACGTTGCATTGCATATGACAAGAGTGTTTTTATATCATTTATTTTCATAGAAAATGTTTGTATTGCCAGTTGCCCAGATGTCATAATGGATCGCAAACGTTGCATATGTGGGATCAGTTTGTCTCTACCTTTAGTTTTGTCTCTAGGGTCGGAAACGCATCAACAATTATCGTGGGATTGTATGTGTTTACACACAGCTACATAAATCAAGCTGTACAATTCCAGTATAAGCTGATCTCGCATTGTATAGGCTTTCCGTACAATGAGAGGTCTACTGGAGAGCTGGCGTGCCCATGTCTAATATTTTAAAGCACAATGCTTATGTTGTGTTTAAATTATGCTTTGTGTGATGGGGAAAGCGTTAGGTAATGACTTTGCAATATTTTTGAAAAGAATTTGCATAAGCATTTATTCACACATTCATTTTTATTTGAGCAAAAAGGAATTTGTGTTTTGTATCTGAATTAATCAAAAGGCCGAAATATACAGCATGACTGGTTAGATATTTTACATCCAAAAACCATGAACTCTGCTCATCATTATGTACAACATTTACTATGGGACAAAATTCAGGATTCGTGAAAAAAAAATCTGTATGACGGCGCGTGACATTATTAAGTCATGAAAATCAGTTAGATTTGAGTGTTATAATTTATTTTGTTATTTTGTTAACGATTAATTGTTTTGTGTTCGACTAGATGGTAATTAAGAGCGGGTAACACCGAATGGAGTTGCGTCTGTCACAGCGGGCGAACGTCATGTCATTCTTGATTATTCATTTCTTGTCTTCTTGATTGACAGCTGTCGTACGCGGTGGTCATTCGCAAACCCATTGGCTCTAAATCGCTACATATTATTGTAATCCTTATTCGTGTACGCAATTTAAGTGTCTGTGTAATTAAAATAGTGAACAGTCAACGCCACCGTGTACTTATTCAACGTTTCCTGGAGTCTAACGCCCACCATCGATTCCCGTACTGACGAGTTCACGTACCAGCAATCGGATGCAACAGCCCGTCCTCCCGACATCCCGTTATCACGGACTAGAAAAAAAAGAAGGACTCCGCGCCACGTGTATCAAAAGTGAAGCACCTTAAGTATGCCGGACCGTTTGTACAAACATGCCTCACGCACACATTTACATCATAAGGCGCCGACTGGCCGCCATTACGCGGCACGGCGGCGTCATTGTAGGTACTGTTTACGTCAAGTAATAAAATAAAATAATGCCTTCTTGTGTTGTGAAATGTTTTAAAAATAATTCTACATCCCAGAAAAAGTGTCAAGGAATAACATTCACAAGTAAGACACTTATTTAACTTGTTGATTTATTGTATTTTTGACATTTTAAAAACATTATTATTGGAACACAAAACCTCAAAAGACGTATAAGTGTTGTCGGAAAATAAATGGGTAATTTTCCCGAGAGATTGGGTAATCCATTTTATGGTGTTCTTTATTTTTACAGATTTCCTACAGCAAATCAACCGTGGAATAATGATTGGATTCAAATAATAAGAAACTACAGAAATGAAGAACATTTGATTCCGTCGAAAACGTTTTTCTTGTCACTCATACAAAATAATGTTTGTAATTTCAATTAAATAATTTAAGTGCACTTCTTATATCGCTTCATTTAAACAAATTAATTAACTGTGAAAATTAAAAAAATGGGGAAATTTTCATTTATCTGGTATCCCTCAAATCACGCACACATAGATCGGTACGGTGCTTCACTTTCGATATGCGTGGCGCGGAGTCCTTCTTTTTTTTCTAGTCCGTGCCCGTTATGTATAATTTATTTCCTATTAAACCAAACTCATTTCAGTCACCTCTTAAGTGTTACCCACGGAAAAAGAAAGATGGACAGTCCCAGTGAATTACTTATCGAAAACCACGCCACCAGCAATTAATTCTCGTTTATTCCTAATATCACTAAAAATCTAATTCCAAACGCAGATGGCCACAAATATTATTTATACTTTCGCACAAACTTTGTACAGAGGCGGACTTAATGCCTTAGGCATTTTCTACTATTAATATTCAAATCGATCAGAATATAATACGTCACAATGACACCTACATCGAGTCAGCAATCGATATTACGAAATGTCACTCGATTCTATATCAACTTTACCAGGGCCGAATTTAAATGTATGGAGGCCCTAGGGCTACGAAGAAAAAGAAGCCCGTTGAAATGCTCTAAAAAAGTACCTCGTGATTATGAACTTTTTTGTCATGTATGGATCAGAATGTTGGGCCACAAAAGGGACAAATGATGAGAATGCTAAGAGGGATGTGTAGTGTTACGCGAGTGGATAAAATTAGAAATGAGTATGTAAGAGGAAGTCTGGAAGTGGCGCCGGTGACTGAGAAATTGTGTGGATACCGGTTATCATGGTATGGGCATGTGATGCAGAGGAATGAGCAACATGTCGTTAGGAAAGTTTTGAGTATGAATGTGGGTGGTTATAAGAGTAGGGAAAGACCAAAGAAACGATGGATAGATAATGGAAAAGATGATATGACTAGAAATAGGGTGATGATGACTACTGAGATGACGGCTAATAGAGATGTATGGAAGAAAAACATATGCTGCGCCGACTCCAAATAAGTTGGAATAAGGGCAGGAGGATGGATTGGGGTGCATGAAAAGAGCCTCCACGAGTGACGATACTGAAGTATGTCCGGCGCTCCCTGGGCAGTCAGCCCCGCTACCAACCTTGCTGGCTAGCTAAACTTTTCACCATAGCATGAGCTATTTTCGTATAGCTCGTGCTAACATGAGAGAAGAAGAAGGGCAGGAGGATGATGATTGTGAACTTTTTTTATCTTGGTTAGAACGTCTGTCATTGTTTTTCTTATCTTAAAACTTATGGGGGCCCGCTCTTGAGAAGGCCCCGGGATTAAAGCCCCCGTATCCTCCCCTAAGTCCGGCCCTGATCTTTACAATCACAGCGTGGGAACTACGCACTTCCTGCGCACAACGAAATGACTTTGAAATTGCATACGCCGTAATGCAGTAATATAGCAAGATATTTTTCTTGCGCAATGACAGATATACGACAGATTGGTTTGATAGGTCGGTGACCTCGAAAGAAGTTATTGCGATGGGTATAGGATAGGGAATACGTAGGTTGTTTGGTGGAAGGACCGACACAATTTTTTGACGGTTTGGGGTGGTATTTTTTTTATATTTAAAGATAAAGAATCATAAATGATGGAATCAGGCGTTACTTTGCGGAAATCCATGACATACAGAAATGCAAATACAATATCTAGCTTTAATTCCGCTGAACAAGATCGCTAGTTTGGATGCAGTATGCAGCACCACCCTCCCGCCCACAAGTTTATGCACATGCAGAAAGAGTGAAAAAATAATGCAACATGCAACCAAACCAATACACGACACGTGTTTCGCCCCTGCACGGGGCATCCTCAGGATATGTTGACTCCTCGACCGCTAGGACGCGAATCATAGATAAAGAATCATTTATTTGGACACAGCACAAAGAGACTTAACAGGTAAAAATGTGATATAAATAAAAAAGTCTTGGGTATGTGTCTCACGGCTGGACCAAAAAGGTGTCCAGATCAGCTTAATGTCAAGCACTTAAGTACTTGACGCTGGTTTTCGTCTGGAACCTTTGTGCTCCACGGATGTCAGTCAGCGGTCATGTCCGTTCACTTAAACCAACATGTGTGTGTATATGTGTAGTGTATGTGAAGAAAGAAAATACATAAATACGCAATAAATAAGGAACAATCTAAAAGTGTATCATCATTCTCCTGCCCTTCATCATCTGCCTAGCCTTTTCCCAAATATGTTGGGGTCGGCTTCCAGTCGAACCGGATGCAGCTGAATATCAGTATTTTACATGGAGCGACTGCCTATCAGACCTCCACAACCCAGTAACCGGGTAATACGATACTCTTGGTAAGACTGGTTGTCAGACTTTCTGGCTTCTGACCAACAGTAACGACTGTCAAAAATCTACAAATGACAGCCGGGGCTTTACGTGCTTTCCGAGGCACGGAGGACACTCGCTATGGTAAATGGTCACCCATCCACAGACCAACCTCGGCAAGCGTGGCTTAACCCAGAAGATCGGTCTATGCGGCTGTAATTATTTAGCCACGAGCTCCTCCGGAAGATCGGTCTATGCGGCTGTAATTATTTAGCCACGAGCTCCTCCATTCATTCTCCTGCCCTTATCAAAATTTATTTGGGGTCGGCGCAACATGTCTTTTTCTTCCATACTTCTCTACTAGTCGTCATCTCGGTAGTCACTCCCTTTCTAACCATATCATTATTCACACATTCCATCCATCGTTTCTTTGGTCTTCCCCTACTCTTATAGCCATCGACATTCATACTCAAAACTCTCCTCACTACATTTTCCTCATTTCTCCGTAACACGTGCCCATACCATGACAACCGATTTCCACACAACTTTTCAGTTATCGATGCCACTTTCAAACTTCCTCTTACGTACTCATTTCTTATTTTATCCATTCGTGTAACACCACACATTCCTCTTAGCATTCTCATCTCTGCTGCATGCAATTGCCTTTCATTCATCCCTTTTGTGGCCCAACATTCTGATCCATACAAGACAGCAGGTCTAATTATGCTTTTATATATCTTCCCCTTAAGTTTAAGGGGAATGCAGGAGTCGCAGATTGTTCCCGTGCAACAATCTAAAAGTGTATGCAATTTAATATTGAAATATGGCAACATTTTGTTGCGTCGACATCGTCGCTCACGCAGGCATACGTTTTTTTTTATTGTACGCATTTGATAATAGGCCTGCGTTTGACCTCCGTCTCGCCTGATGTTAAGCGATGATGTGGTCTACGAAGCACGCTTGCCCAGAAGAAACCGATTCACTCGTGACTTGAAGACACCCAGATTGTAGCTGTCGGTGAACACTCGGGCAGCGCATTCCACTGTTTGGCGGTTTTCACAATGAAAGTGGAATCAAAGCGCTTCGTTCGGGTTTTTGGTATATCAACCATGATCCGATGGCGCTTTTCGTGCTTCTGGCCGTCAGATAGAAAAAAACGGCCAAGTGCGAGTCGAACTCGCGCATGAAGGGTTCCGTACCCTTATCTATAAAAACGGCAAAAAAATCACGTTTGTTGTATGGGAGCCCCCTTAAATATTTATTTTATTCTGTTTTTTAGTATTTGTTGTTATAGCGGCAATAGAAATACATCATCTGAGAAACTTTCAATTGTCTAAGGCCGGCCATACACGGGCAGCTTGAAGCAGTCAGGATCGAATGCTTGAAGCTGCAACTGCATAGTAAACTACAGCCTTCTACGTACGTACATAAACGGACAGCTCGAGCAGTTGCAACTGCTTCGGGCGGTTGGCGGCACGGCGTGCGGTCAAGCAGTCGCCAGGCATACACTGACTGCTCGAGCTGTCTGTGTATGTTTATCACTGGCTAACTGCTCGAGCTGTCCGTGTATGGCCGGCCTAAATATCACGGTTCATGAGATACAGCCTGGTGACAGACGGACGGATGGACAGCGGAGTCTTAGTATGAGGGTCCCGTTTTACTCTTTGGGTACGGAATCCTAAAAACTAGTGGAATGCACGATGCCTTAGCGCCTGTCAAGTACTTTATGTGTTTTCATTTCAATGTAAAAATAATCGCGTGAAATAACCACTAATCATTGTGTCAATGTCAAATTTCCGTGACCACAAAACACTTCGAAGCGTCGGAAAACATTAGTTTTTTTTTTGAAATTCGCCTAAATCACACGTTTCTATCACAATGATTTACTTCGCCATTGTAAGGTGTAAATCATAACGCTGTGTTGTCAGCATTACAATTAGCTTCGTTAAATAGTTGTTAAAGTCCGTTGTTTATCACTGAGAACTGTCAACAGACGCTTTCTTTTGTTTTTAAACTGCAATGTTTATGACTAGTGAAACTGTCGCAGACGTTGTCGATTTTAGAAGGTCTACTAAGGCCTATGAAGCTTTCATAGTCATGTTAAGCCTTGCATCCACTTGAGCATGCTCAGGCGAATGACCTGCTTATTCGCCTGAGCGTGCTCATTCGCCTGAGCGTGCTCAGAGGAACATAATGAAAGTTTTGGTCGAACGAGCCTCAACATTGAAATAGCTGTGCTCAGACAACTCAGTATTTGCTCGGCTCCGTCATATCTTCATGTATCCGTACAGCTGCTGCGGCCTTTTTAATCATTCACAGTGCCATAAAGAAGAAGAGAAAACCACCAAGGTGGTGGATTAGAGAAATGTATCGTCATCGAAGGAACAGCTCGGCTAATATGATTCGTGAATTGACTTTCGAAGGAGCCACAGTCCACTCGTTTTATAAATAACAGAAAAAGTAAAATAAAACGTTATTAATTAAACTATCGGGGAACTCGGCGCGTTCGTCATTCGCCGAGCCTTTCAAACACAAAAACAACCATCCACACTGAGCGCCGAGCGAATACTGAGCGCCTTTGAGCGCGGACAAAAACCGACAAGGTGCGGGCTCACCCTGAGCGTGCTCGGACTTGCTCGGGCTGAGCGTGCTCAGGCGTCTCCACTTGAGCGGCTCGGCCAAATGAGCCGCTCATTCGCCTGAGCGTGCTCAAATGAATACGAGGCTTTAAGTGAACTAATGCCTTGAAAAAACAATTATTGTTGTTTAATAATTCAGCCATGATTATTCCACTGCAGGGCAAAGGCCCCCCCCCCCCCCCACCCTACCTAGAGGGTAGGGTGGAGTTAGACTCTTATTGGAAGGATTGGCCGCAGAAATCCTTAAACCGAGAGGAGTGGAAAAAGGGCTAGCAGCTAGCCTTAGGGTGGATCCACACAGCCCGGCGGCCGTGCCGCCTGCCTGGCCGCCGGCTTTGTGAGCAGCAGTCGCGACAAATTCGGCGGCCATGTTGCCGCCGAGGCCGCCGGCAGCGGGGAGACAGTTCGTTCGCGTCTTTCAATTAGTGTTAGTGTCGTTTGTTTTTGATAACAGCGAATATCGATTCAGAGCCGCGCTTGCTGCGCCTACCGGCGGCTTCTACGGATCCACCATAACACGCGCAGCACGAGATAATTTTGACGTCAAATTATGGCTTACCTCGTCTCGACACGACGTTAGCCTGGCTGAGAGGAGTTATCGATGGTGTGTTTAAGTTCGCCAACTTGGATAAGGTCAGCGTGGAGGAAGGCGTAAACCCTCTGCCCGTGCCCAACAGTGAGACAGTCATGGTCTGATTATGTTATATTATATTATGTAGTCATCAAAGAGTATAAATAACATGGGGTTATTGAATGATCTGCATAATTATAATCAGGCGTGTACCCATCACTTGCTATACCCTGATACTTGCACTGACGTGTTCACTCGCTTACTTTTGAAATTATGTATGTCTTGTATACGAATACCTATTTCATATTTCGAAGAATCTTGTTTCTAAAAACAGTCGAGCTCACAGAAAATCGAAGACAAACAATTGCACACACGTTGTATGCTAAACGCATTACAATTTCTTTGTTTTGCTAACCAAAACACACTTCTAACCTCCTTTTAAAATTGGAATTGGGTAAAACGGCCAATTTTCGAAATTGTTCTTAATTCAAAATCGTTTTATTCTCTAGTTCATGCGTGAGGTGAAATATCCCACGTGCAACCATAAGGAAATAATGGCCAGTACGTTTTTGCAACGGTTGCGTAACGATTAATAGTTACGTTGTGAGAACAATAACGTTACTTATTGAATATTGAAACTTGGATTGAATTGAGTGTTTTGGTGACATGTCTTGCGTTGGTTGGTTGACTCTTTGACATGTGTACAATGTGTTCAATTTAACTTTAGTAAGGAATTGTATAGAAATAACCCTTTACACCCGTACAAAAACGAGAGTGTTTCACTTTAAAAAAAAACTGGCGCCAAACTGTTTATTTTCTGCTAATGCAACCGGCATCGATCGATCGTGAGGATGTCTCGCAATTCTCACGATCGATCGATACCGGTTGCATCTATTTTTGCGATTGCCATTCGCCAGAATTTTTTAAAAATGAAACTCACTTTCATTTTAGGGCGGGTGTAAAGGGACAAAGCGAGTCTTCTGGCGGAGCAAACCCAGAAACACTTGCATGCTTGCTTGCTTGCATGATGGGAAAATGAGCCATTTAACAAGTGTAAAGTGGCCAATAATACAGTTGACTAATGAAACAGTGGCCAGCAGACTAGTCGGCGTAACAAAAAATTACAAAACATGATTAGGGACTTTAATTATTCGGCGTTTTAATTATTCGGCGAAATGAAAAGTGGCGAAAGGTAGTAGTCGGCTAAATAAGAATCGGTTAATAATATTTCGATATTCCAACAGAGAACCTATTGTAACATTAACGTTAAAAAAATTAAGTTATTCTAGTACGAGTATATTGGAAGTTGGACTAAAATAGAAACAAACTTGTTTTTAATAATAATAACGTTTATTAATTACACTAGGAATCTGATACACGTCTGTTCACTACGAGTTCGTTATACAGAGTGACGACGATGACAGATTACGAATTATTATTGTTTTATAGATTCTCAAATTGGTTGCGTATTGATTTACTTACTTTTTAAACTGTTTTACATTTTGATAATCAATTTGTTGATGGGTAAATAAACTAAATAATTTATACTTAATTATAAATTATTTTTTGCATAAATAACATATAATTCAACATAGTATATTTTGAATAAATGAGTTTTGAGTTGGAGTTTGAATCTCGTCGGCTCTGACAATTCAAGTGCGCATCAGAATTTGATAACCATTTGCGTTAACGGTGAGCTTCAAGTGACATTCTTTATTAACCAAGTATCTCCATAATTCCAGGTGGAGTCAGGTCGCGAGGAACTGAAGAAGGAGCGAGAGATTATGCAGCTGGTGGCAGGTCTGCAGCTGGGAGAAGACGAGCGGCGGGAGTTGCCGCACGTCATGCGTCAGCGACACGCACCCAGGTACGAAAGAATTACTTGCTTATGGTTTAACATCACTAATGACCGGTTCCAATGGGTAAAAATGAATCGTTTTGCTTACCAATAGTAGCATTTTTCATTGCCAAACTAGACATGTAAATAGACTCGTAAGCTAATTGTAAATGCGATAGCTACTAATGAATGGGAAGGTCTACTATGCAAAAATACGGGGTTTTTGCTACATTGGTAATAAAGATATAAAGAGTTGTTATTTTAACCAATTACGCTCAGTAAATCGTAGGAATCGGCCACATTATGTGAAAGTTGACAGTACACAGTTAACAGTTAGTATTGTTTTTAATTCGAAAAAAAAAGACGACACGTTTGGTGCAGTGGCTAAGCGATTGGCTTCTGCGCTACGGGTCGTGGGTTTGATTCCCACACGGAACAATTTGTATGGCCTACAGTTGGTTGTTTCGAGTCTGGGCGTTTGTGAAATCTTAGAGTGGGGCAACGTTTTTTTAAAAATATAAATAAATCAGAATAGAAACAAAGTTTTCATGTTCACTTTTGTCGGAACCATAGGTAAGGGCGCAATTACACTTGGTCGTTTGCCCCAATTCGCGGTCATTCCCAGTTGCCCCCACAGACGCGGTGACGGTGACTTTGACGGTGTGCCATCGTCAACGTCACGGGATCACTCTTTTCGTTCTCAGTTGCCTTCAGTGAGTGGTGGCAGATGGTAAAAATGTTCCCATGATTGAGTGTAGCTAATGGTGAAGATAGAGCGATGTGGTATCAAATATTTATCACCAATATCATTAAAAATGGGTGACATATATTTTATTATGTGTGTTCATAAAATACACGTAAAAAACATAAGAAAAATAAACTCAGTGGTGCCGTTGACGGTGCAACTGGGAATGGCTGCCAATTCGGGTATCCAAATTACTTTGGCTTTACCCGAATTTGGGTAAACGATTTTTTTCGTTTGTTGTAAAAACAAAATTTAGACAGATGAAGGGTTGCAGGGTGACAGAGTCTGACGGCCAGTTCTCTCGTACCTAAAGGTATATTATGTGTGTGTCATTGATTATACCCTTTTCACTGTAAGTTGATTCCTAACGTTTCTCTACAAAACGTTACCATACAAAGAATATCAAATATAAATAAAAAACATGGATAATATAGCTATTTTAAGGTTTTTGATGATGTCGTTTTCGTATACTTCCGTAGATTTACTTTCTATTCCTCCGTTTCGTAGATTTTTTGTATACCTCCAGATTCGTTCAGACCAAAGATTACGAAACGATCAGACCTACGGTCAAAAATGTTTGAATAGATTCATAAATCGTAAAATAAGTAACATTTCTGCCAAGTCCTAATTGACCAGTTCAAAATTAACCTATCTATGACTGGCTGGAGACCCTTCAGGCCTCGCCAATAACTACCCGGTTACGTAGAAAAAACGGTTAACAAGGACCATCTATAAGCAGTACAATAAAAAAAAAACTATTTTTCTACTATTTTATGGCCTTAACAGGGAATCAATAATTCTACTGTAAAATAGCTAATTCAAGGCTACATTATTATGTGCTTCATTTTAAGAACTGGTTTATTTCTTAACCTTTGTACATATCTGACCATTTATGTAAATATTAAACCAATCGAACCTTAAATTAATTTCATGGTCAAGGCATAATTATTATGGTCATGGTTATAAGTTGTAAACATTTATAATTGCTTGTATATTCCGCCAAACCGCACCTGGCCAGCATGGTAGACCGTAATCCTTCTTGCTCTGAGAAGAGGCTCACGCCCAGCAGTGCAGAGCTTGTACGCCGTACGGCATTTCATACAAATTTTCAAGTTCTTATTTTTCGATATGACTGAACCGATTTTAATGAAACTTCATACCCTCAGCACGATACATAGGACTAAAAAGTTAGTAGAAAACATTTTCGAAAAATAGTGTTACAGTTAAATTAGGCTGATTTTAAATTTTCCGTACAAACAGAAATTTAAAATTATCTTTTTTTAAGTAAGACATTTCGAAAGTGCTACTAACTTTTTAGACCTAAGTATCCTGCATAAGTGTGTGAAGTTTCATCAATACCGATTCAGTCATTACGAAAAACAAAGACTTGAAGTATGAAATGCCGTACGGTGTACACGCTCTTATGAGAATGTCGCTTTAATACATAACCATGACAAAACCATGCTTTAACAATACCCAAGAAGACAGGAAATTGTCTAGTCTCTGCCTTGAACTTCAAGTCCATTCCGGATGCTAAATAAAAATCACTTTTTTAGGGTTCTGTACCCAAAGGATAAAACGGGACCCTATTATTAAGACTCCGGTGTCCGTCCGTCTGTCACCAGGCTGTCTCATGAACCGTGATAGTTAAACTGTTAAAATTTTCACTGATGATGAATTTCTGTTGCCGTTATAACAGCGAATACTAAAAACAGAATAAAATAAATATTTAAGGGGGCTCTCATACAACAAACGTGATTTTTTTGCCGTTTTTATAGATAATGGTACGGAACCCTTTGTGCGCGAGTCCGACTCGCAATTGGCCGGTTTTTTTTTATTTTATTTGTCTGCTTGATGGTCCTTGCGAATCGTTTTTAGGTAACCGGGGCAGTTATTGGCGTGACCTGAAGGGTCTCCAATCAATGGTGGGGAAGTAAAATACGTAACCTAAGCTAACTACTTATAGTACACTAACATCATGACTACCTGCAACAACAGCACCAAGGGCAAACCTTAGATTGACTCGCACCTCAGCTTAGGACGTTGCTGGTGGGGTACTGGGAGGGAGATAGCTTGATGAGGGCTGACCGCTGAATTATCGGTGTTTTTTTTTTATTTATTTTTACTGGACTGCTGTAGATGGTCTTTGGGGACCCCTTCTACGTAACCGGGGCAGTTATTGGCGAGACCTGAAGGGTCTCCAGCCAATGGGGGGAAGTAAAATACTTAACACAAGTTTACTACTTGTACTACACTAACATCATGACTATCTACAACAACAGCACTAAGGGCGACCCCTAGTGGGACTCGAACCTCGGCTTAGGGCGTTGCTGGCGGGGTACTGGGAGGGAGACAGCTAGATGAGGGCTGAATTGTCGAGGTGAAAAATCATTTTCTAATGTACTTGTATTTACGTTTCAGATAACACAACGCCACAGCTGTAAGGACGCCATCTGTCGGCTGAACACGGAATCAGCGCACCATCGGAGCCAACACATTTTACCTCGATCACGAACTAAACGAATACACAACCAAATACTTGTGCACTCACATGAATGAGTAAGGGATTAATTACACATATATTTATGAAGATACGGTGAATACAAGTCTTCATATAAACATGACAGTTTTTTTGTGAGGTGCGAATTGATACTGTCAAGTGTGGTTGGTCCCTAAAGCTAGTACAAGGCTTATGATAGACACTACATTATCCATTGCTGTGTTTGTTAGCCAGATATCGAATAAAGTGTGTAGAAATCTATCAATGGTAATGGTCTGTCAACCGTTTGTTGTGCACAAACTTAATCTAGGCTATTGCCATCTTTTTCACTCTGATAAAATAAGAAAGAGACGGACGTAAATAAGAGCTGTCACAGTTGAACTAAAATTTCCATACAAAAGACGAAACGTCAGAATTGTCGACACGGTGAAGTTTAAAGGTTCGCGCACATTATGTTGGGCCGCAGCGGGGCGGAGCGGGCCGCAGCGCAGCGCAAAATACTTACTTAGCACATTAGTGACGGGCCGGGTCGCAGCGCTTTAACGGATTTTGAGTACAGTGTACTGCCCTGCCAGATTTGCAAATCATATAGCTCTTTGTATCCATGAAATAAATTAATCAAAAGCTCTTCATCCATTCTTGTGAACACCACAGGAGCACGCAAATACCAAAAAAACGCAAATATCGTATGAACACGTGCGTGCGTGCACTCCAATCCGCTTGCTATAGCACACTGCGTCAGGGCGCAGCGGGGCGGGCGGGCCGCATCGCAAGCAACCAAAATCCGCGGCGGAATATGCGGCCCGTTGCGCCCCGGCATAGTGTGCGATAGTTCATATATAGTACATACGAGATTTGAGCGGATTTTTGCACTGCGACCCGACCTGCTGCGGCCCGACATAATTTGCGCGAACCTTAAGGCGTAAATTGCTTTGACATCTCTAACTTATCTATCACACCGTCCTTTTATCGCGCTGTCTGTTAGTAAAAGATAGCAAATATCTAATTTTAGTTTAGTTGGTGAACAAGAGATTCGGTAAGCTTCTAATTTTGTTGTTACAGCCAATGATGATACTGTAACGTACATTGACTGATTTCTTATACTTTCATGGAAATCTTCTAAACAAAAACAGCAATGTATTTAGTAGTATGTTTGTATGAGCCATTGTGTACTAAGCCGTAAAATATAACCCAATTTCAAAATGCGAACACAAGGCGTAACGATCGTAGAATCAAATCGAGTTCAATAAAATCGATTTGTCACACGTTCTCGGGTTGTTTCCGATTATCGATAAATTACTTTAGAAATCCGTACCTACGCTAAACAGGGTACCTAAGAAACTGTATTTTAATTATTTCTAGTAATTAAATATCGATTTAATTCCACGGAAAGTTTTTAAAAGTCGTTTGATAATTGTATGAGTTTTACGCTCGGAATGGTCCGATTTTTATTTTAAGTAAAAACTATAAGGTTATGTTGTTAATATCATTTGTATATTTCATTTTAATATGTTTAATAGTCTAGAGCACGTTTTAAAATAAACAAATCGAGTTGGTATTTCGTCATCTGTTTAGTAAACATTCCGCCATCTTTTTTGCAATTTAAATCACTGATGTATTGAAGAAAGAACATCGATTTGTTTACCAATAATTTGAATATCGTTAGCAAACACAGTAAGATCGGATGATTTAGAAATCGTCACGAGAACGTGACAGACAGTGGTGATAATATATGCAAAGTAAACAAGTAAATAGGAAACGTGTCTTGGTTATCTATATAAATAAAAATTAAATGCTGTTCGTTGGTAAGCGCATCACTTGACCGACTGGACCGATTTTGCATTTTTATAATGTTTTTGTAGTACCTACGAATAAGGTTTTTATGGAAAGAGAAATTGAAAAAGATGCCCGGAAATTGGCAAGTTCGGGAAAAACTGAAAGTTCTTTTTTATAAACATTTTGTATGACAACGAGGCAACGTCTTATTGGGTCAGCTAGTACCTATTATATGAGATCCAAGATGGCAGGAAGCAACTACAGGGTTATTTAGAATTAAACGGCGAGCCTTCACAGGGTTACTAATTATGATTATTATAAAACATTCACATAAAACGTACATTCGCAGTCTTCATTGCGTTAGGTATTTGTTATCTAAATAATAAAGGTAGTTTTTTTATTTGAATGTGTTCTAATATTTATACCTGGTAACTCTGAAGTATTGCCAGTTAATTTAAAGTACCTGTCTGATTCCTCTATACTCTGGCTCTCACTTATACACGACGGAACACAGTAAACTGCTTGGTGCGCGCCTTTAAAGTAAGGGTGCTAGCTAGCCAGTCGGACCGTATATCCTCCAAGCAAAATATCCCGTTTTAATTTCTAAAGATAATTTAATTTGTTTTATCATAAAACGTGTTCTCGATATAATTGTATGCAGGTAGTACATAAGCACTATATAGTCATTTATATACCTATTTAATTGTGCCTTAATAACAGAGAAGATGGTTAAGTTAGTGTGTATTCCGATTTAAAAATTAATAAGTCAGTAATTGTGTATTTTTTGTCATTATTTTTCGACAATTTCATATATTTTATCATGTTTTGAAAACGGTGATTCGTTTGCTACATACTTTCACATTTTATTGAATTGAATTAATTGTTTTTATGCCCTTTAGTAAATTGTAATTACCGAGCAAAATTCTGTATAGATTCAAGTCATTTTACTTGATTGTTTTATTCCAAAATGTAACTAATTTAATGGGCTATATTGTGTGCATTGGACATGCGCTTTTATAAGTGATCTAATTGAGAAAAGTAAGGGCGAGAACGCACTACAGGCACCTTAGCTTAGCACCTAGAGGGTACCAAGTAGTGTTGCCTGACAATCGATAGTTGATCTATTGGTAGTTAACCTTGAAAACTAGTGACAATATCGATAGGGCTATCGATAGTATTGGGATTTTACAATACTATCGATAGTATCAATCGACAGACGTATGCAACACTATTGACGAGTACCAATAGTATCGATAAATTGTTAAATATCCATACTATCGATAGGCCTATCGATATTGTTACTAGTTTTCGAGGTCACGATAGTATTGAAATACTATCGAGAGTCAATCGATAGTTGAGCAACACTAGTACCAAGCGCGCAGTAGGGTCTCAAGTAGAATGTGCACTTCACGAGATGTGCGTCTCGCAATATAAAAATGAGCAGTCAAAGTGAATATTTCGCAAAAATTGCACATTTTGTAATTTGTCTTAAGGGATCTGCAAAATAGTCTGAGATAATATCAATATAATCAATAAAATCGCTTGATTTTTGATAAGTACTAATCATTTTCACATAAGACAAAAACAAAAGCAAAACATTTTTATTTGGAAACCACTTTGCATATTCTTAACCACAAATTACAAAATTTGGACATTATCGCGTATTTTATAGTGCTCATTTGAGAAGTAGCCGTCATGAGAAGTGTACCATTTTGTGTCAGACCCGCGTAGTGCGGTAGGTCCTATACTTACATACGTTTTTTTTCTTTAGGCATCTCTCTTGACACTAGGCGTTGAGCGAGGCGACCGCCAGTGCGTTTACGCCCTAACACCGGCTCCACACGTTGCCGCCAACGCTCGTACCAACGTTGGTCGGTTAATTTCGTGAGGCGTCCACACGTTGGCTATTATACCAGTCCTGTCCCGTCAGAGCCAACGTGAAGACGTCCGATACAGAAATCAAAATTGCTCTAAGCGCTTTTACATTGCTGCGTGCCAATTATAATTTATATTTGTTAAAAAAGAAAAAGCCACGTCAAAGAAGATAGTGGATGATGACACAATATTTATGCCTGGTAAACTTCTAAAAATTCGATAGCAAAAAGTTAACATTTGTCCAAGCGGGTGGCGTTTTTAAGGGTGAGGATGGCATTCCCGCTCGTCGCGCGCGCGACTGAGCAAAGAGCCAACACGTGTACGTATCGCGAACGTTGGCGCAGATTCCTTTGATAAAACCGACATGTCTCGGCCAACTCCCAACGCTTGTCCCAACGTTGGCGCCAATACTATTTTCTAGATCCACACGTTGGACGAGTGGCGTTGGGACTAACGTTGGGGCCAACGTGTGGAGCCGGCCTAAAACAAGCTCAAAAGAATTCTAATAAAAACTATTTTCTGTTCTAAAATACTTTACCAAATCATAAATAAAAAAGTCTATGTATCCGGTTTCGGTTTTGACGGTTACCGTTAATAGACATAGCTGCGAACCCGGTTACCGGACGGAACCGTTTGTAAGGAAACCGTGTATGTCTGAAAAGGCACTAATGTACCTTAATTAAAGAACTTTGATATAAACGTGTGTACAAAACAAAAACATTAGTCAAGTAGATGGGAACATTGTAAGCTGGTATGTATAGAATAGGTAGGGTGAAAACACCAGTTGTTATCCGCAATAAAATTATCCTGAAAAATATATATTTGCGTGGAGGTTTTAGGATAATTTTATGTACAAGGTCTATAAAACAACTGGGATTTTCGCAAAATTTCTTTTGTTACAAGCATTTGTTATATTTTAAAATAACAACGATATTATTTAATATTATTTACTTACATGTAATGAAATACGTAAAATAAAACAATTTGTCATTAAACGTATTTTTTTCAATCGTGTGTAATGTCTTGAATATTTTTAGTAAGCGCCATCTGTCGGGTTCATTACGAACTATTGGCGCTTACGTCAAGCATTTACCACGAAGAATGTCATCCAATTAAGTAACTGATTATTATTTAAGGGTTGTAAACGGCAACATAAAAAAAATATAATAAATAATAAAAAATGTAAATAGTAATAAAGCATATTTTCGCAAAAATATATAATAATTTTCATCATCAAAATATTTTAGGCTATGAGTGCCATTAAAGTTATATCATTCCTAGTTTATTTTTTATAATTATTAATAAGATAGGCTTGCCTATCATGTGGGACCTAAATACCGTTATTAGCGCACATAAAGCCCATTTTACACGAGGCTAGTAAACAAGCCAGTACCACAGTCTAAACAATATATACAGTTGTCCAACGCGGGGTGTTAAGCCCACCATTCACTGCACGAGCCTCGCGCCGTACCCCGCGCCTTACGAATTAGTGGACAAATCTATCATCGCACATACATGCACGGATTTGTCCGGCACGGCTGTAGCGTCTTCAGACGGCGAGCGCCGCCGGACTTATCCGCGAGCCGCATGCCGAACCGGTCTTAACGCCAGCGATAAATCCGGCGGATGGGCGCGCCTGTGAATGGTGGCCTTTACGCAAACTGCCTTCGAAACAGTCAAAAATTGTGCCCCGATTCAAAACCTTTTCGATGAAGTTGTTGACGAATTCGGTTTGATGTCTTGTCTACGATTCTCTTAACAAGAGAAAAAGAGATAACAAGCAGAATCGTTTGACAACTGACTTATAGAATCAATCTAAATATGGGGGTTGAGCCTTCTTTAAAAACTGGCAATGTCAAAATCACTGTATGGGGAAGATAGTTAGATTGTGCCAATTTTATAGGCCAGCTGATATAAATCATTATACGTCAAGCCTATCACTGGCTGAATACACTGAATTTGTCTCCCAAATGCATGTAGGAAGTCGCTAGCTTCGTAACTGTACTAGCTTACACACTGGCCTCGTGTCCAACAGGCTTTTTGTAAAAGCGAGAGCGGTTATGTATTAACTTTGTATTTTTTATCAAAACTCAATGCAAAATGATTGAAAATTGTACAATATTCTTGTAGATACACGTAAATTAATCTATATGTTTATATTGTATGGTAACTTTTTCAACGAACAGACAACGATGTATTCAATTCTTATTTTATAGTAGTTATTCAATTAAATGTAGTCTGTAACATATAAAGATCGTATTTTTATTTTCCTTGGCCCAGTAGTAGGAGAACAACATCACTTAAGGCCCGGCGCGGCGGCGTGACGACGGACTTTTTGTCAGGCGGACTGCCGTGGACTAGAATTGAAGTGGTTGGTAGTCTTTGCCGGTCGCGAAATTTAACACGGACTCAACGCACACGACGGTAATTTTGTCTGTAGTTGTCGTTAGAACTTTAGTGACTGCGATGGCAACAACTACCAACTACTTTCATTCTTGTCCGTGGTAGTCCGCCGGACAGAAAGTCTGTCGTTTGCGCCGGGCGTAAGGCTGATTTACACGACGCCAGTTTCTTGAAGTAACTCTCATGCTATCTGTGTTTTTTTGCTGAGAAAGACAAAGACAGAACGATTTTTGCTGCAAGAAACTGGCGTCGTGTAAATCAGCCTTAACTCCTTTGGGAATTACAGACGTGAGTATGTATGTGTATTATTTCTGTGAGAAATCTTTTACACTTTTACATGAACACTTTTCTGACTTGTTTAGTGTCTTATAAAGTTGCTCATCTGATTCAGTGTAGTTTTTTGATAAATAATAATTATCATGTATTTCAATAATAGCTCTGTATGAAGTTGTCAATGTATGTAAGCCCGCTAACCAGTCCATCACTATTATAATACATTTTCTGGGCAAAATTTTACATAGTACCGTCATTCGCCACACATGTGGTTTAGCAAATCTACGCATCTCTGATTTTACATTAGAGCACAGCCATGATGGTTCTGTATTTTGTAAGACGCCTATGTTCAGCTGTAGACTGCGGTAGAGAGAATCGAGCAGTGGGTACTAAAATATAAAAACCTACTGTGCAAGCTGTCTTTTTTATTCTACCTTAAAAATCTGCATTGATCTTATTACAATGCAAGTATCTACTCTATAGTGGTTTTACGAGAGTTTGACATTCACAGTTTTCGAAGGTAGATTGAGACAGTATTTGACAGTCTTCATCACCATCACTTTGCCTATCTGTTTAGAGTTGCTAGACTGTGTTATTAACAAGTAACTACACGACATCTCTAATAACACGGTGAGTTTTTGGATTTATCGTCTCCTTAGGTATTGGATCAGTGGTAGTTGATAGTTAAGTCCGGGTGAAAAGTGAAAATGTGTGTGTGACTGGGTTGAACAGAATTATGTAGGTAATGATAAAGGATGAGGGGTGGGGCACATTGCTCGCAGAACGGATGACCGATGGGGCCGAAATGTTCAGGAGTGGCAACAATAGGCCCGGAGGTTACAGATCCGCTTGTTAAGCACCGGGTTGCGGATTCAAACCCAGCCATGTACCAATGTGATTTTTTCAATGTGGTATGTACTTTATTAGTTAATCTAGACGCCAGTAAAATACGGAGAAGGAAAACATCGTGAGGAAACCTGGACTTATTGGTCTCAAATTGCCAATCTGCAGTTAAGCAAGCGTGGTAATCGATGCTCGTTTCTTCTCTAAATATTAGAAGAGGCCTTTCGCTCTGCAGTGGAACAGTTACAGGCTATTTTTCATTATATCGATAAAATTATCTACGTGCAGCGCCATCTATCGTTGAAACGTGAGTTTACCATATAAAGTCGTGGGTTCATGTTCTAAGTAACATGAAAGAGAATGTCTGAGTGTATAAAGTCTTTTAAGTAAGTAGTAGACATACGATCATAGATGTCACGGACTGACTACAATTGCGTACAGTGAAGCGATATTCTAACCTATGGGTTACAGATTCGAATCCAATATCGCATTGAAAACCTAGTTGTTTTTGATACTTACACTACAATTTTTTTTTCTATATTTCTGCTTTTAGATGGTCCTCGCGTACCGTTTCTACGTAACCGAGCAGTTTTTGGTGAGACCGTGTCTCCAGCTATTATGGGGCAAGTAAATACTGAAACTTTTTTTGTTTCTTCGGAACATCCTCATGGATACCTTTCGTCCGGGGAAGGCGAAGGGTTATGTCGGACTCTTACCGCCCAAAAACCGACGGTGTTCCTTCTCCTGACCTTTGGCCGGGGTCGCGGGATTCGCAGCTGCATGTACCGCGACCCCGGCAGGCCTCGGACCTCTCCTTCTGTAGGGCCTCGCTCCACGTCCTCCTGAGAGTCGCGCACGGAACATTGCGCGCCACCTTCTCGGGCCTGTTACTGATCGGGCGACGGGTCCCCTACCCCGCCGCTCCCAGGCCACACACTAGGGTGGCTGGAGAAAGTCGCGCGCCCTCCGGCGGCGCCCGGTGCGTCTGGCGCGGGAAGGGCGAGTGGCAGCCGCCTCTCTCTCTCTCTCCGCTCCCTCTTCGGTTGCCATCACCTCCTCGCAAAAGGAGGCGACGGCTTCCCACGCACTCTCGCTCCCGACCACGGACAGAACCACGGCCGGAAGCTAGAGGTCACCACCGACTGCCGCGACTAGTTCGCGGCGCTGCGTCGCGCACGCGGGATACGCCTGCAATGTGTGCAGCGCTGTGTCCTCCGGACTGTCGACGCAGTGGTGACCACCGGGCGTCTGCTCCCGGCTTATGCGACACAGGTACTTCCCGAAACAGCCATGTCCCGAGAGCACCTGCATCAACCGGTAGCTGAGGGCGCCATACCGCATCTCCAGCCACAAGTAAAATACTTAACCTAAGTTAACTACTTATACTACACTAACATCATAACTACTAGCAACAACATCACTAAGGCCGACCCCTAGTGGAACTCGGAACTCGGCTTAGGGCGTTGCTGGCGGGGGATTCGGTGGAGATAGCTTGATGAGAGCTGAATTAGCGGTGTGATCGTATTCAATCATAATATTCTGTAGATTTATTCATAATATTATGATTTGTGTTTAATATGATAACCACGATTTATGATACAAGGTTTTCTAATTTAATTCCGTCTACTAATTAGGTAGGTACTGTGGTTCCGTGAAAGTTTTTTCTAGTACTCAACTAAGGACTAAAGACATATAACATACTTACTAAATGAAAGTAGCGACAGTGGTGTCGATTCTCTTGTTCACCAATTAAACTAAAATTAGAGAATTGCTATCTTTTACTAACAGATAGCGCGAGAAAAGGATGGCGATAGATAACAACTAAGTTAGAGATGACAAACTAGTTTACATCTTGAACTTCACCGTGTTTTTATAACACATTCTGACGTGTCGTCTCAATTTGTATGGAAATACACTCAACGGCATAATTAGCGGAACGTTTACATTATTTATATTTTTTATTATATGGCTCTGCTATTGCTATGACGATTTTTTTTTCAAAAGAACCTTCGATTAGGACTGCATGTTGAAGAAAAATTTGGTTTTCCTAAGCGATTAGAGGTAAATTAGGCCCAGTTTTGATTTTATAAAGATTTTTCCCTTTTGTATTTTTGATAGGAACTTTGTTTTATTTAAGTAGTGGTGGTTTGGCCTTAGTATATTCATTGCATTTGGAGAATAAACATTGCGTAAAGGTTCAAATTAGTAATTTACTTCTGACAAAAGGTACGAGGGATGTTACAGTGATCGATGAAAGTCAAACCTATCGTGCAGTAACTTAAGCGCTAGGTGTATCGATATTAGCCATTCCTCGCAATGTTCATTGGTACAGGCAGATAGGATGTTTCGTTAGAAATTGAGGATAATGCAGAAATCAAGGAAAAAGCGCCGTTGATGATTGGTTTATGACAGTACAAACCGGTTCAGGCTCTGAAAAATTGTCGCAATGCTGCCATTCGGACCTGTAGAATCCTGGAGGTGGTCCATATTTTGCTTGTGAGTATGCGTAAAGAAAGACGACGTCTCATTGAAGGTAATCTGATGTCTAACACGACTGCTGAATTTCCAAATTGTGCTGTACGTCATCGCGTAGTGAAATTAAGTTCTGCTCAATAATACCGAGATCGGACTAAAGAGTTAGAAAGAGATTTTTTCTAAGGGGCAAGCTGTTTTTTGATATACGTTTTTTGGATGGGAGGCATAGAATATGGATATGTCAAGGGAATTGCTTTGAACAGGTAAATTTTACAGGAATGTGCCTTATTCTAACTAAAGGGTCCAGTAATGGTTTGGGGTGTCATTTGTTTTGAAGCGCAGTTTTTTTAAAGCGCAACTAAATAAAATGTAGTCTTGACCACAGACAGACCTGTGAGTAATGAAGTACCAAGTCTTGAGTACAAAATTAATAGAAAAAACAAAATGAATAATAGTAAATTACATTACTATATAGGCATGTCCACGAAGTTCTCACATTTACAAAAGATAAAATGAAGCTAAACTATATGTATAAAACAATTGACATAGTTAAAAGTCATCAAAACTTAGACAAAAAGTCATTGACATTCGACACCATTATCTCGTTTCGGCGCGAAATAATGCGACGACAAAATTATCTCGCATTTCGCATGTTAGGCATACAGACCAGTGTGGTGGAGGCGCTTTTGGACTAAGGCTTTAACCCTTCACATTCTGAGAAGAGCCATACCCAGCAGTGGGGCAGTAATGGGTAGATTATATTACACAAATACTTTTTCTGTTGACTGTAATTGACGATTATGTAGTAATTAAAATCATTAACACAACTCAACTCCGCGCAATCAAGTAAAAAGTAAACACACTTATGGCGATCCATAACTTTATATAATCCTTCCGTAGCCGTAATCCGGTAAGAAGTAAAGCATTTACATCACAACCATTACATTATGTGCATAACGCTTCAGCCTACTTTCCTGTGCTTGTTAGGTTTTCACCTAAATATTAAATGTTTTGGTAATTAACGCGGTAGTACAAGCAGGGCCGTCTTTGGTCATGCACGGAGCCCTTGGGCACACAGAGTTTGGAGCACAATTCGAGAGCCAAAAAAAAAACGTGAATGGAAACATAAGACTGTTAAGTGTGTGAAGGGGGAGCATGAAAAGACCGTCCACGAGTGACGATACTTAAGTACGTCCGGTGCACCCTGGGCAATCAGCCCCGCTACCAACCGTGCTGACTGGCTAATTGCCATAATCGCCACGCTTGGTAGGCGGGTTTGCGATCGCAGGGTGGTTGTTAAAATATTCAGAGAACGCTGCTGCGCCCACACTCTAGTCGCCTTTTACTACACCCATGGGAAGAGATAGGGTAGTGCTGTTCTTTACGTCCAGCACTACACAGCAATATGTATTTGTAAACAAACAAATTTCCCCCGAGAGTCGCGCGTGTCAAAAAAAACTCGCGCAAATCCATAAAAAAGGCAGAATTCGACGAGGCGAACGTGCCGCTGGTGACTTATTCTCGAAGTAGTTCGTAGCACTCCGGGATTTATTCTCAAAGCCTCGCTAATGTTTCTAAGTGAGAATTTGATTATAAACAAGGTTAGTCAGAAAGGGGGTACTAATCTGCAAGCCACTTAAAGTATCACTGATGACGGTTTTAAAGCAAGTGTTAAATGATAAAAATTGTATAATTTTTATATCCATTTGAAAAAAAAACTTCGTTCCTGCTTTAGTTACGAATTAAAAAAACCGGTCAAGTGCGTGTTGGGCCACGCGCAGTAATAGGGTTCCGTAGTTGCACAATAATGCGGACTAAGAAGAGGGCTTAGTAATTTTTCAATGGAATTTGTACGAAATTTTTACTTTTCCGGTTGGTCGACTATTACTCGTAAACTTGTAAGCCTACTTACCTGTGATAGTTTTCCTTTTAACTTCGCTGTGTATACTACTACTGTGATTTTTTTCACATATCTAAAACTAGCCGCTTAGCTGGCAGGGGGGGGGGGGGGACACTTGACCCTCACAAAAATTAGCACTTTAAAGTTTAATATTTCTGAAACGGATCCCTTAATCGAAAAATTGTTTTCACAAACTTACAATATTTTTGAAAAACTTATCCACAACACCCCACACGATGGGATAGACGAGAAAAAAAAAAACATCTCCACTTTAGATGTACAGGAGGCACCCTCAAAAAATATTTTTCATGATTTTATTTTACCACTTTGTCGGCGTGATTTATATGTATATCTGTGCTAAATTATAGCTTTCTAGTACTAAGAGTCTCTGAGCTAAGCTGCAGACGGACGGACATGACGAAACTATAAGGGTTCCTTGTTGACTACGGAACCCTAAAAATGGAGCATCTAATTCGTGACCCCAAATATGACCTAAAATATAAGTACACAGCTGATCATAGCTGAGGATAGATAGATTATAGCGCATTTTTATGTCATTTTTGAACAGCTATTTCTCTTAAACTATAGTCTTTTGGGGAAAGTGGTAGAACAAAAGTACTCATTACTATGGGTTTTTTAACACCCTTTCGGATTAGTACCCCCTTTCTGACTAACAGCGGTTACGCACTGCATCCGATCCGAATCCGTGAAAATACGTTCCGAAGTAGCCATAGAACTATTTGTATGGTAGTTTACGTTCTACATCCGGCATCCGTCATCCGATTTCTATCCGTCATCCGTGAGTTTCTAATTCGGAAGAACAATTGATGGACCGAAGTAGCCGTAGTACTATTTGTATGGTAGTTTACGTACTACATCCGGCATCCGTCATCCGATTTCTATCCGTCATCAGTGAGTTTCTAATTCGGAAGAACAATTGACGGATCGAAGTAGCCTGAATTGTTTGAATTTGGATCAGAGATCGGAATAGTGCGTAAGCAACATCCGAATTCGGTCCGAGATTTTCACGGATTCGGATCGGATGCAGTGCGTAATCGCTCTAACCGTGTATAACCGTAGAATCGGATATTTATTTTTAGATAATCAAGCACATTTTTAAAACGACATAAGTCGTTGACCTGCTTTTTGTCGGACACTCGTAATGTCAAAGGTCATTATGTCATGAAGTAGTGCACATCACTATGCATAACAGTGTGCTCCGTCGTAAAGTGCACAAACGAAAGGAAGTCAAATTATACAGGGTGGATCCGAATTCGTATAATTGCTTCAAACCTCGTCATCTAAAGTCCCCGTCACGAGAAGCTATAAATTTTGTAAATAAAGAACTTCTACAAAGTTACGTAGCGACAATTCAATCAACAACAAATAATCCCAAATTCAATCAACTCAAAGTTACATACGTGTAATACGAAACTAACGAGCAATTTCACTTAGTCGGGTTATATTTTAGCGATATAAAGCGCTATCGTCTAATGTTTTGTGGTACCGGAACGTGTCTGACTCATGGAACGTCAACTTTTGGCCCGCCATTTTGAAGTAAGTTCACACTGACGCTGTCAATGCTGTCATTTGAGTTTTGAATGCGTTTCAGTTTGTTTGTGTTGTTTTCGTAGATTATTATTTATTATTATATAAATAAAATAAAAACCATTATGTAAAAATCATTACAAAACTGTTTTTTTTTATTTGTTCCAAAGGTTGCGAACCCCTAAATGTGTGTTTACAAAATTTATAGCTTCTCGCGACGGGGACTTTATACTCTTTTCCCCGTAAGTTGATTAGTGAAGTTTCTCTACAAAACGTTACTAAGTATACTAAGAATATCTATTTAAATAAAAAAGAATCGCTATTTCCCTTGATCACGGCATCACGCGTGAGCGGCTGGACCGATTTCGCAAATTTTTTTTTTGTTGAGTTCGTATTTGTCAGAAGAAGGTTCGTATGAAAGAAAATTTTGATATTTAAAAAAAACGAAATTATCTCAGTATGTCCATAATCTTCATATGTTTACCGCATGCATGAAAATGGTTTGAAGTTTTTGTAACTATTTTGATTTTGTTTCTGAAGATAGGTAGTAGGTAAGTAGTAGGTAGGTAGTAAGTAGGAAAAAGTGCTTTGCAACGTATGCCGGGTACAGCTAGTCAAATATATCAAAAAAAAAACAAAGCATGGATTATACAAGGTTAGTTTTAGTATATACTAAACCTGAAACTAGTTTGTTCAGAATCACTAGGAGAATCGATTGACATATTTTTTACACCACATTTTTTTTTGTTTTTTTTTTTCATAAATTTCAGTTTTGTTTCAGTAGGTTTCTACCCATAACAGTTGACGGGAATAGACACCTTGAGGCTTGAAATGGTCCGCTCGGTCAGTTTCCGTGTATTAGACAACCCCTGCATAGCATAACTCAGGCATTTCACACTTTTTTAGCGAACTTAACGCGACATAAACTAAGGTGTAACTTGGAGATTTACTAAAAAAAAACACATATTCAGGCAGTTCTAATGAAAATCTTGTTGGGGTGTCTCGGTTTTCGCATAAAGTAAAAATAACGTTGTATATGTAGCTATTTTACGGTTTTTGATGATGTCGTTTACGTTTTTTCGATGGCAGTCTTCTTACAGCTACAATTTGCGAAATGACCGAGCTTTTTGGACTCATCTTTGGGTGACAGAGCATACTGGTGACAAAAACCAATCAATTTTTTTTTCAAATATTTCTCTAATTTTCTTAGCTTGAGTCATTTTAGAGCAGTGTCGCCGAGTTTTTATTCATTTATGCATGGCACCGAAATGTTCTATAACATAAAATTATTTTTAAGCAAAAAAATATTATTTCAACCTTACCAGCTGGTTTAGATATTTCAAAAAAAAACATTTTTATTTTTATTCATTCTAATTCGGTGTCAATCTACCTATATCAGTAACTTAGCTTTTGCTCGCGGCTTCGCTCCCGTTAATTTACGGATCCCTAATTTTTTGATCCCAAAATATAGCCTATAGCACTCAGGGATAACGTAGCTTCCTATTGGTGAAAGAATTTTTGAAATCGGATGAGTAATTTCGGAGATTACCTCCTACATACAAACAAACAAACAAACAAACAAACAAACAAATTCTACCTCTTTATAATATTAGTATAGATAGATCATGCGGTTTTATACAAAAAAAATAGCACCCTGTATATTCTGTTTGTTCATGTATTAAAATGAAAGTGAACAATTTCTATCAAAATGTTATATTATAAAGTTATATGTAACTTAATATTCACAAAACGTTTGTATTTTCCAAAATTATGCATAATTCATTAGAAGTAGCTGTTTTCGGATTTGTTTAATGCATATTTATATAAAAAGAATGTCAAGTTTGTTTACCTATAAACAGAGTACAGGTTCAAAGAAAAATAAATACCACTATAATTTCGCATCATCATTCAGCCGAAAGATACGTCCACAGCTGGACATAGGCCTCGCCCAAAAGGGGGGGGGGGGATTGCCATAATCGCCACGCTTGGCAGGCGGGTTGGCGATCGCAGTATGGTTCACCTGTTCAATCACCTGTTCCCTACATTTATGCTCGCTTATCTCGTCAAAATATAGGGAACAGCTGTTTTTTTTTCGCGATTTCATTTTTGGTACCATAGTAAAAGTTGTTCATAACATGATCATCATGAGGAGCTCGTGGCTAAATAGTTACAGCCGCATAGACCGATCTTCCGGGTTAAGCCACGCTTGCCGAGGTTGGTCTGTGGATGGGTGACCATTTACCATAGCGAGTTTCCTCCGTGCCTCGGAAAGCACGTAAAGCCGTTGGTCCCGGCTGTCATTTGTAGATCTTTGACAGTCGTTACTGTTGGTCAGAAGCCAGAAAGTCTGACAACCAGTCTTACCAAGAGTATCGTATTACCCAGTTACTGGGTTGTGAAGGTCCGATAGGCAGTCGCTCCATGTAAAATACTGATATTCAGCTGCATCCGGTTCGACTGGAAGCCGACCCCAACATAGTTGGGAAAAGGCTAGGCAGATGATGAGTAAAAGTTGTTCATAATGATGAGTACAGTGACCCCTTCAGAGGTTGTGCGTTATTTTTGTTACACCTTGTATATAAAATACTGATGCTTACCATTTCTATTTGTAAGTAACAATGAATCGTTATTCACAAATTTTCTTTTGTCTGGCTTAAAAAAAACCACCAAATTTTGCCGCCCCATAAATATTGCCGCCCTAGGCCCGGGCCTACCTGGCCTATAGGGAAATCCGCCCCTGTGTACTATACACCTCTGCCCTACCCTTCGGGGAATAGGGGCGTGATGTTATGTATAAAAAAAACACATTATACAACTTTATTTTTAGTACCTAATACAAAACGTTTGTTTGTGAGATTTGTGTCTGTAAACGCACCCACGATACAAGAGAAATCTTAGTGTGGGGCAACATTTAAAAAAAAAAAAAAACTGAGACACCCGAACAAGATTTTCATCAGAACTGCCTGAATGTGTGTTTTTTTAAAATAAATCTCCAAGTTACACCTTAGTTTATGTCGCGTTAAGTTCCCTAGTAAAGTGTGAAATGCCTGAGATATGTTAAGCAGGGGTTGTCTATTCCCGTCCACTGTTATGCGTAGAAACCTATTGAAAGAGAATTGAAATTTTTGAAAAATACGAAAAATATAATGTGGTGTAAAAACTGTCAATCGATTCTCCTGGTGATTCTGAACAAACTATTTGAAATGTGCTAATTAAGTTCTTTCATTTGATACCAAACACGGCTTCATTAAAAAACATATTTTTTTTACTTCACGATTTATCTACTCTAGAGGGCGCCATATTTAATTTAATGTGACGTCACATAGCCTATAACCAGCGGACGATTATGACGCTTCTAACGATACCTCATTTGTCAAATTATGTTAAGTAGTTTAGAAGTTAGTAGGGAACAGATGAACATACATACATACCGGTTAAAATCATATACCCTCGTTTATTGCTTTGCCATAGTCGGGTAAAAAAACACATTATAAGTTACGAATGAATTGAAAATGATTAATATTAATGCACAATGCTCAGTTTATCTGATTCAATCGACTCTAACTTCAAGAAAACCATAACAATTCATCATCTTCAAGCCATCAAGCAACGTCAGTTGTTTCATCAATCCATAATATCACTTCAAGAATCACATTCAATACATCTTGATACATTACAAAGATCTAGTTACAGTAGATGTATTAAAACTCATAATAGTTAATCGTGTGTTTCGCCGACCGGTAAGCAAATAGGTGGTATATGTAATTAATAACTGTACTAGTGCGCGCGTAATGTGTGACCAAAGATTATGAAGCGCAGATGTGTTGTGTGGGTGATTTTTTTTGTTAGTTGTTGGTAGTTTTTTGCCTATCGGCGTGTGTTTTTAACCGACTTCAAAAAGGAGGAGGAGAGAGTTTTTTTTTTTTTATGTTTGTTACCTCATATCTCCGTCATTTATGCACCGATTTGAAAAATTCTTGTTTTGTTCGAAAGGGTATATACTTCCCGATTGGTCCCATTTAAATTTTGTTATGATTAGAGCATGAACTTCAGAGATATGGAACGGAACTCCTCATCGGATAAAAGAAAAATTCTCAAATTACTAATATTGCTTTGTTTATATTTGTTGTTGGGAACTGACTACTGGAAAAGAGGAGGGGGTGCGTGTTTCCCACCCCCCCTTTGGAATGTTTTCATTATATCGTGTAAGGTATCATTTGAAAGGGCTTTTTATGCCCGACTACGTCAAAGCCAAAAAGAAGGGTTATGAAGAGGAGGGGCTTCAATTTATGACACTAAAACGTATTTAATAAAAAATAAACTTTAAAAAAAAGTAAAAACCGACTTCAAAGAAAAACTAAAAGGAGTAAAATAATTACCATAATATAAAATTAACAGTTTCAGAAGTCGGTGCAACTCTACACTGAAACAAATAGAAGCCACCGACTTCTGAAACTGTTAATTTTATATTATGGTAATTATTTTACTCCTTTTAGTTTTTCTTTGAAGTCGGTTTTTTTTTTTTTTTTAAAGTTTATTTTTTATTATTTACACGCTTTTAGTAACTTGTCGTATTCCCTGATTATACTTGAGCCATTACAAACGTGCGAACTGAGTCATAAATCATTTTTATCGGACCTCTCGCTCGCACTCATAAGCCTTATGGAACTGCCACCAATCACATCACTTGACATGAGAATTGACTGCAAATTAGTACATTTTTGCGTTGATTAGTCTTTCAGAGAGCAGAGGTTAGTGTTGTGATCTTGTAGATATAGATTAGGAGATGTATGACTATAAGGTAAAATCTTTGAGAGCATATAATAAATACTTAGCAGTAAGTAGTCCAGCGCTAAATTGATACCCAGCGCTGACTTCGCGATCGCAAATCCGTCTAGCTGTTTTTTTTTTCTGTTGGATTGATTGTGAAGATAGTCTTTGCAGACCGTTTCTACGTAACTGGGTAGTTATTTGGGAGACCTGAAGGGTCTCTAGCCAATTGGGAGAAAGCAAAATACTTAACCTAAGCTAAATGCTTATACTACACTAACATCATGACTACTAGCAACAACAGCACTAAGGACGACCCCCTAGTGAGACTCGGATCTCGGCTTAGGGCGTTTTGCTGGCGGGGGATTGGGAGGGAGAAAGCTTGATGAGGTCTGAATTATCGGTGTGATTGCGGAGTGTGAAGAGACGACCGGCTCTACGACGGGATAGTAGTCTAGCTGACTAGTCCCCGTTCTGTTTCGAATCCAGTAGCCCCCACCACGTACCATATCAAGACAATCGACAGGAAACTAACTTATTGCCAGATCCCAGCACCCAGTGACTGGCGCCGAAAAGCCGAGTCACTTCGTCCAGTCACTAGCATCGTATAAACGAGCCATAAAATTCGAAGACTAAGTATCTAAACATACTATGCCGAAAATACGCGACCGAAGTTCAGCATGATTACGCCTGCAATGCTAATTGAATTACTGACGACACATTATGCCGAAATTACGTCGTGTTATAGCGTACAGCCGAACTTCGGTCGGGCGTAAGTTTAGCGATAATTCGGTTAGATTGCTGACGAAGATCCGGGGCGGGGAGCAGCGGGAGGCAGGCATGCCCGCGCCGCGCCCCGCTTGTCCACCCACAAGTTTGCGCAATTGAATTTCTGCCGCGTAAGTTCGGCACTTATGGTGTGTCATATCCGCCGAATACGTCGGAACATAAAATCAGCCGCAGAACTTCGGTCGCGTATCTTCGGCATATTGTGTTTGGACAGTAAGCAGTGTCCAGTCTGTAACTAAATGATCTACATCATGTTCTTGACACGGTGCGCGGGTACTCGCAACGGATACTTGCGGTGATAGCGGCGCGCTTTCTGACCGTCACTCCGGCGCACCGGCGGCTATGGACGTCATCTAGACTACTACTAGAGATGTAGTGATAGTTTATTGGTGTTTATAGCTAGATGATTCAGTGATAGTGGCGGGCTTTCTGACGTCATTCCTGCGGCGATGGCTGTCATCCAGACTATCACAGTAGACATATAAGCTAAGGGCGTATACATAAAGGAAGTAGGTAACCTGCGCTGATTTACCAGCGCTTATCGGTACTGGTACGTGCAGGTAACCGCTACAGGGTGCTTACATAAAGAAACAGGTTTTCCGGTCCCGATTTGTCGGTGCAGTCTGTTAGTATTGTATTTCAATTTGAACCTGTTTCTTTATGTGTGAGCGCATAAAATAACACGGGGCTATTTTACCCGCGCCGTACCGACTTGTCTGTACCTGGAACCCGCTTCTTTATGTAAGCACCCACATAAAGGAAGCGGGTAGAAGCAGGGGCTGACATTTTTAAACAAAAAATACGCCTTGTTCCAAATACAAATTCGCGCAAATACAGCAACAAATGACGGCTTACCAGCGCTGATCGGAGCAGGTTGGAGCTTGTCGGCGCAGTTCGGAGCTTGTCGGCGCTGGTTCGCCACACAGTATAGAAACTACCTGCGCCGACTAACTGCGCGGACCAGCACCGACAAGCGCTGACAGATCGGCGCCGGCAACCCGCTTTCTACTTGTATACGCACTAAAGCAGTACCTCAACTTACTGCAATCGCCTGAATTAACACACTCACACAGACGCACTGTATACTGAGTATAATGCGCTCATTGTACGGGATTGTATTCCGATAATACCTTAGAAGTTTTGTTGCAGTGCGTGTATGTGTGAGTGTGTCAATTTGGACGATTATAGGTAGTTGAAGTACTGCTGTGCTGCTACGTCACGCATCTGCGGGCCTAATATAATAATAATGTGATGTTGATGATCACTGACAGGACTATTGTTGCCAATAAGCCTGATATAGTGGTAATAGATCGGGCAGAGCGCCGCACAATGATTGTTGAAATCACGGTCGCTCATGACGAAAACCTCGTGAAAGCTGAAAAATATAAACAAATAAAATATCTTGATTTAGCACACGAGGTTGTCAGCATGTGGGATGTGGATTCAGCAGTCATTGTTCCGATAGTCGTTACGGCGAATAGCCTAATAGCCAAGAGCCTCGATCAACACCTCATGAGGCTCTCGTTGGGCGGCTGGATCAAGGGCTTGATACAGAAAGCAGTACTCCTTGACACGGCACGCTTAGTGAGGAGGTTCCTTTCTCTGGAGCCCTGACTGCCGGCAGCTTGGATCCTGTTCCCGATGCCGGTGGGCTACTATTTTTTATACTTTTAAATGTATATTGTTTTCTTTAAGATATGTATTTAAAAACATAATTTATATGTATGTTTAGAATGAATAAACGAAATGTGATGTAATCAAGGA
Source organism: Amphipyra tragopoginis (assembly GCA_905220435.1). Lineage (NCBI taxonomy): Eukaryota > Metazoa > Arthropoda > Insecta > Lepidoptera > Noctuidae > Amphipyra > Amphipyra tragopoginis. The sequence goes on along the minus strand of HG992012.1, from coordinate 22,702,323 downwards.
ATAAGACAAGAAACTGAATAAGCACATGGCAATAAAGGAAATTCTCGCTGGATGCGAGAAGCATAGTACCGGACGATGTGGCGGTTCTTGGGGGAGGCTTATGTCCCGCAGTGGACGTCTTTCGGCTCAATAAATGAATAAAAGAAATACGTATGACTACGTAAACACATTACCCTGTCTTTGCCGTCGCGCAGTCGGGTAAAAACTGTTCTTAATTGTTAATTGACATCTAGTAGTTCGTTGTTTGACAATACTTTGATCGTATACAAGGTGTAACATAAATAACGCACAACCTCTTAAGGGGTCACTGTACTCATCATTATGAACAACTTTTAATATGGGACCAAACCTGAAATCGCGAAAAAAAAAACTGCTATTCCCTACATTTTGACGAGTTATGCGAACATGAATGTAGGGAATAGCTGATTTTTTTTTCGCACTTATTCACCCCAACAAATGATGTCATGATGGAGACGCTCTTTTTGACCGTCCAGATTGCTACAAACAAGATTAGGACAAAATTCTTTTTCTTCCTTTGTTTATGCTCGAGCAAAGTGCATTTCCATACAATTTCACCTTTTCGCATGCGTTAACGTTTAAGATAAAGGGATTTTGTCAAGCCAAGAAGATAAAATCCCTTTATTCCCTATAAATGGTTTTGAGTAGAGAATACCTTCCAGGCATTCTTGGGTAGAACCCGATGACGAGATAACCTTCCTCCAGGAGGCGAGTAAATCGACCAGCACAATACACAACGTCCGCCGCCGTCCGGCATACCGTTCTCGCCGACGAGGCCCGTCTCGACGTCCCACCGCCGCCGGTCACGATCCACCGAGCTCCCCCGTCGTAGAGCCGCGAGTCTCTTCAGACTCCGCAGTCACACCGATAATTCAGCCCTCATCAAGCTGTCTCCCCCCCCCCCCCCCCCTAAGTCCACGTCAGCAACGCCCTAAGCCGAGGTCCGATTCCCACTAGGGGTCGCCCTTAGTGCTGTTGGTGCAGGTAGTCATGATGTTAGTGTAGTACAAGTAGTTAACTTAGCTTCCCCAGCATTGGCTGGAGACCCTTCAGGTCTCACCAATAACTGCAAGGACAATCTACAGCAGTCCAATAGAATAAAAAAAAACTTTCTTGGGCCCGTTATTGGTCAGGTGACGGGCTCCCAAGCTCGCTGCCCGCAGGCCATCATCAAGGTGGCCGAAGAGCGCTCGCGGGCGCGAAATGATATGGGTAACATAATTATCTTCATATATAACAATAACACGATGAAAAATATAAGTTGTTCATCATTCTGTACAACTTTAAGTACCAGCGATTTAGTTTGATATCAAGGGCGACATTGATAGTTACTAAAAATATTGCCTTTGGCCATATATATTTATGATTATTTACGCTTTACTCACGTGCATTTTTCGGGATTGCCCGACTAGTTTTGGCCATATATCTCTGTGAAAATGGAACTTATGCATTTTAACTTAACTGTAGAAGCAACATTGACAGTTTTCCTATTTTACCATACGGTATAGAGGTGTCTGCGAAGTTAGATGGCGAAGATAAAAAATACTAAATCACACCCCTGATTATATTATATACAAAATTAGAGTCCTAATTGGTGCTACTTTGATACAGAATGATAAAATGGAGATTATCAAAGTAAAAGCCTACGGTCCGAATTTGATAAGGAACATTTCTCCTTTTTTTATCGAGAACTATGCTCTGTAGTTTTTTTTATCTAGTCTATGTGTATATCTCAGTTAATTCAGTCTATGTGAAACATTTTTAATGTAGCAGCTAAAAGCGAAAATAAATTAGATACAAACACATGAAGCTCAAAAAATTGATCAAAGTTATAAGGTATAGCAAAAGATTGAATTCGTGAAAAAAAAAAAACATTTTTTCCATACATTTTGTTAAACAACATTGAACATTTTGTATTTATACTTAGTTTTCTAGTTGGTTTCATTTTCCTTAATATTTTTATCCATCCAATGTTTGTCTGGAAGAAATTGCTTTACGCGATAAGACCGCCATTTGTACTGTTCTTAATATTGTTTATTCTTTCTGTTTTATTTATTTCAGTGTACAATAAAGTGTAGCTATTTATCTACATCTCTATTAATAAGAAAATCGATGATTTGAAATCACATGAAGTGAAAAAGGGAATAAGTCATAAAACCATTACTTCCATTTCGTTTCAGCTTCACTTCTCAACCGATTACAGCAGGCCCGTGACCATTAGTAACCTAAGCCGTTTCCCCAGACCACCATAACATAACCATACTAAGTAACACGTATACTAAGTTATGTTTCTCTACATTGAATACTAAGCCCCTCTCGGGCACTTTCGTGGTCTCAGGAGTACACAAACTTAGCTCTCCAACCGACTTTCCAATCGATATATCAGAAGCATATCGATAACTTTGTTGTCATATCGATTACTTATCGAGTTAGTATCGTAATTACGCCTGTTCGTTTTAATGTTTATAAGAACCTTAGATGTTTTCTCTATAATACTAAAATTACGTCAGCCGACATCACCAAAGAAAGTTTTTTTTTGTGGCCAGTAATTATGAATAATATTGACAATATAGACGAGTGAAAGTTTTGGGTATAGCACCGCTTAATTTTGTTAGTTGTAAATAATTGACGGTGGAGTTTGGTGTGTTGTTTGAAAAGTGAATCAAGTTTGAGGAAAAGAAATAAGAAAAACGTAATGAAAATAAGTAGGAAAAGATTTTTCTGCCTATGAACTGCACATTTTCCAACAATCCTCAACTCTCATTACTTCCTCATTATACCCTTGACAAACCAGACGACTCAGTTAAAAAGATAACTAATTAAAACAAGATTAATAAACAGCAAATTTCACTTGTTTTGAGATTCGAATCGTGGATGCGCATACGTCGAAACGAACTCGAAGGCAGTTGACCACTGGCCGGCACGACCGCCGTACGTACGCGCGACACACTTCCACGCACCGATAAAAAAAATAAACGTCTATGGTTCTAGCGCGCGCAAATTAATTTTTATAATCTGTGATGTGTAGTGTACTGTAATTTTTTGTTGCAAGTTTTTGAATCTAAGTTATAATCATTTTGGATTTTTATGGTGATTCCTTTGGACTTTATTATGGTGAGTTTTCTTAATTTCTTTATTAAAATAAGACAAGATTAAGAATAGTTTAGTTTATAAATTAAATGAATGTTACCAAGTGACTAAATATAATGTCAACAGCTATAAAAAAAAAAAACCAAAATTTGGCAGCAACGTCTGGAAAAATAAAGAAAATCTTTTGCAGATTTTTCTTATTTTGACAGGAAGTTAAACACCTCATCAATAATAAAATAAAAAATAGGACATAAACGTCTGAAAAAATAAGGAAAATCTTTTACAGATTTTTCTTCTTAGATAAGACACACTTCATTAATCAACGTTCACGAGAGAAAAAAAAACATTTTTTTTTAAATGTTTTTAAACTTTCGCGATTTGTACACATTATAAAAATATTGAATCGGGTCTTCTCGCGTAACAAACTTTAAGAGGCACAAAATACCTTTTATCCCGACGTTTCGGCCGAATTTCACCGGCCGTGGTCACGGGTAGACTGAAGTGGCGGAGCAGTTGTCATCTTCGTGAAGCAAGGGCATTTTCATCTACCCTCACTTGATCTTGATTTTTTATAAAGTTATCGTCGGTACTTCATATAAAAGGTATTTTGTGCCTCTTAAAGTTTGTTACGCGAGAAGACCCGATTCAATACATTTTTTTTTGTTTTTTTTCGTTTGCTTTTCCGAGACATTTTTCCACTTTTCGTGACTTTTAGAAGCCTCAATAGGTAACTCTCAAATATCTAGAAATAAAAAACTAATAGAGCCAGTAAGTACTCTTTTGTTCTACAATTTCCCGACACAGCACATCGGCAATAACTCGAAAGTTTTGAAGTAAAAGTTGCGAAGTCCGTAGGCTTCGAGATTTACCGGAGTACCTAAAATCATAACTTCACACACGAAATCCTACCTTATCGTCTTAGATTTAAGGTTGAATACGGTATTAATTTTGACCATAAGTGTCAATTTGTAGGTATAATGCTACTGATAAATATTTATTACAGTTTGCTTAATTCATTACCCATGAAGGAAAGAATGAAAGTGGTAGCGAGAGAGTGTGTATGACTCTCTGGGGCCAATTTTAAACGCCAAATCCACTTGCAAGTTTTATTGCGCAAGTTGATCTTGCGCAATAAACTTTTAAACTGTGGATACGCCCGCAGCAAGTTCTGCAAGTTTTGCAAACTAAGCGAGCACTTGCGTGCAATAACCTGCGCTTTAGAGATGTTTTTAAGTAGACACATCATTAGTTATACTAATTACATTTATAATTAATGTCTGTACATATAAAGTGTTTCTAAAACCCAATTTACACGGCTCCAATCATCAGTAGAGTATGACTTGGAAATCGTTGTTATCTCGATTTTAGTTACCATGGACGCTCACTCAACTAAACGCTTGCGACGTGTAAATGAGTTTGAAGTAGGGATGTTACGGAGCTTCGACTCCGACTCAGATAAGTCGGAACTTCCGATTGATATTACACCTCCGGTTCCGACTTCGGCTCCGATACTTTTAAATCGGAGGTTTGAATAGGAGGTCTAAGCATTTTTTTTATCGTCTACGCCTATAAGTATTATGTAGGTATATTATTTTTAATTGAAATTAAAGAGGCTGACTGAATTATGTACTTACTATTTTATTTTATTAGGCCTGTCCTTAACACATCTCTCTTCTGCTAACACCTCCGAATCCGCCTCCGCCTCCGACTCCGATTCCGGTTCCGAATCCGACAAACCAAATTTAAAAACTCCGACTCCGACTTCGGTTCCCATAAAACCATCTCCGTAACATCCCTGGTTTGAAGTTCAGAATGAACGTAGGGTGTAAGTAGAATGTTTCTCCAAGAGTTCTATTTTAACCCTAACAATTACTCTGAGCAACAACGATACTTTGAGGACTTAGGGCGTTTGTGCACTACATGGAATTTTACTGTCCGGCAGTCCGATTTTTTACGGACCGATGTGGCATGAAAAAAACGGATGATTAGCTTGTGCACTTGTCCGTCTTTACTCGGATCGGTGCGGGGCAGTTTAGGGTAGCTCTCTTTGAAACTACACGCCCCGCCCGCTCATGAACAATACTGATCGCGGACGCAGTGCACAAGCATAAACACGTTTTTCATTACTGTCACCTCGGACCGGAAAAACGGTCCGGAATGGAGAAAAGTAAAATGTCGGACGGTAAAATTACGTATAGTGCACAAACTAGTATAAACATTTATGGCGCGCCATATCGAACCGTAAAAAATCGGACTGCCGGACAGTAAAATTCCTTGTAGTGCACACACGCCCTTAGGGTCGATCCACATACAGTATGACTTATTAGTCGTTAGAATCAACATAAAGCCGTTGGTCCCGGCTGTCATTTGTAGATCTTTGACAGTCGTTACTGTTGGTCAGAAGCCAGAAAGTCTGACAACCAGTCTTACCAAGAGTATCGTATTACCCAGTTACTGGGTTGTGGAGATCTGATAGGCAGTCGCTCCATGTAAAATACTGATATTCAGCTGCATCCGGTTCGACTGGAAGCCGACCCCAACATAGTTGGGAAAAGGCTAGGCAGATGATGATGATGATGATGAATCAACATACGAAAACCACAAGCTCCAGTCAATCAATAAACTATAGTTTGTTTTGCCTAAAATTTAGCAACGCGAACTGCGTTTACTGACGCTGTCATCAGATCCTCAAGTGTGTAATTGACAAGGCGTGCGGAGCAAGATGGAAGATGTGCCATTGTTACTTTATTAAGTCCGTTGTTGACCGAAAGCATTTCTTAATGGCACAGTACTGTACGGCACAATACAGTAATCTGTCATTTACAGTTCATCAAAGCTCCATTTCCGATAATTGTTGTTACTTCGGAATTCAGTCATTAGTACAGTAAACAAAAGAGTTAGGTATACAGGTAAACAACGGATATCCATGCACTATGCAGACCATTGTAATTGTGTGCATAATAACTGTTTTTATGCAAGACACGTTCAAGCAAGCAAAGGCAAAAAAGTGGCCAGTTAACACAAGCATAACTCTAGTAACCTGTATACTTATTCTTTTGGTTCACTTTATTAAGGATGAGAGGTTTTATTACTAAGTAGCTATGTCCGTGACTTCGTCCGCGAGGAAGTAGGAAAACAAAATTTTTTCGAGACACCTAAACAATGTGCTCCATTTATTATATCTAATCACATTTATTTCCAATAAGGTTACAGCTCATTACCCACACTCAATAGCGTGATAATTTGTACCATATAACCTGATCCGCTCTTTAACGGATGTGGCTGCCGAATTTCAACTGGATCTGTCCAGTAGCACTGGCGTGAAGCTCAAACATACAATCGGACAAGAAATCTAAAAACTACCTTTTGGCATCAGTATCGTTTCTAGGATGCGTTTAGGGGGCTGCAAAATTTGGTGGTTTTTTTTTTGTCGTCGCGTCTTCTGTGAACCTTTCCGCCAACTCAAACTCAATAAACTCAACTCAAATGTAAGAACTCTAGTGTAAAAACTCAAAAATGTGTCCATAGCATCTCTCTTTTTTAGTAATAGTTCATTCAATTTTTCGCGATTTACAGCTAGTAGGGTGCGGCAATATTTCATAGGCCTAGGGCAGCCAACGTATCAAATCCGCTCCTGCACGAAACTGTCAAATTTTCCCAATCAACCTTGAAACTAATACTTTTGCGATAAAGATGAAAATCTGTTAAAGTTTGACAGATTGTATTGCTTTATGTGCTGGCGTCTGTACCGTTTTAGCATCGTTACGAATTTTTTAAAATAAATTAGGCACATATTTACGTTCGGGGGAGCTCAGACTAATTGATCAAATTAGTAAAATGAAAACATCAATCAGTAAATGTATTTGAAAGTAATCATACAAAGAGCTAAATTATCGAAACATGGTCATTCTGTTTTTTGCTTTCGTCTAGACTGAATAACTAATTGATTTTGACAGATGGAGTCATTATGACTAGCAGAACAGTGCAAAAAATTTGATAGCATTAATCAAATTAAAATTGTCGGCAGTTTTTTTTTGTTGTAATTATTAACTTGTTAATTAAACATTACGGAAAGGATAATAAAGGAAGTTGCACGGGATATGTAGGGAATCGTATGTAGATAAATTTTCACGTTAAAATAACTAGATCTGGCAATGAGAAATTCTTCGTTGTGTTAATGCTTGTAGTATCACCTTCATAATTATTGTCATAATTTCACCTACTTGCTATTACTTACTTTATATTTTATACTTTTTTATGACTATGGTTTGGATTCTAATTTTAATTTTGACTTGGTTATTGAGGAAACATGAAGTGATTTTGATAAAAGTGGTTTATTTTCTGTACACGTACAAAAATACATTATAAAAATACTACTGGCTGTTTACATTATATGTGGCTTGCCACATCAATCGTCCCCTGTACACTGCTCTATACAACGCCTGTTTTTGCGTGGGACTCGGAGGATCTATCATTGAGTTGAGCAACCTGAGCATCCACCTTCTATTGAAGAACCTGCGCCTCTCTGGTACCAATGTGAGAAGCATTCCGGTGCCCGATGGCAACCCCTTCTCACTTCTTTTCAACTTCAGATCCTGGCTATTCTCTACCGTCATGACTAAATGCGCTCCACCCGGTCTGTTTGCTGCCGCCAGTTTCTACCAAATGGCAGTGTGGGCCATTGGCAAACACCATAACTACAAGAAGGAACTCGTGGACTACCCCAAGGGACGTAAAGCTATCCTGCCTCTTATTCTATAAGCCCTTTATTATTGTTATGTATATGTATTAGGTATTGAATGCTCTACACATTCTTTACAACTGGTGTAGCAGACGTGCTTCAGGAGATCCTGGGGTCGTCTGTTACATTACATGCTATCTTGCGAACCTCAGCTACGTATGGTATTCCGAAATACCGCTCACCGAAAGGACGGTTTTCCGATAACACTCTACTCCGACGGTTAATTGAACGAAAAAATAATTGGCCGATGAAACGTTTCGCCGATAATATTATTCATCGACGGTTGGTAGTCCGAATGAATCCTTCGCCGATGTAACGGTTCACCGAAAACACTCTTCTAGCGAGCGAGCGCAGCGAGCTCGGGAATTGGGACACCCCGACTCGGATAGGTTAGGTTTGAAGGGGATGACGGGGGCTAGAATGAGCGAGCGAAGCGAGCGAATGCTGCCCCCGTCATCCCCTTCATGTTAGGTTTTTTCAAACCATTTACCCAGAAATAGGTGCCCCGCGAAGCGGGGCTCCGTCGACTGCACCTTAATACTGGATTTAATACTGGAGTGTTTTCGGTGAACCGTTACATCGGCGAAGGATTCATTCGGACTACCAACCGTCGATGAATAATATTATCGGCGAAACGTTTCATCGGCCAATTATTTTTTCGTTCAACTAACCGTCGGAGTAGAGTGTTATCGGAAAACCGTCCTTTCGGTGAGCGGTATTTCGGAATACCATACGTAGCTCTGCGAACCTTAACCTTAACCTTATAGCCTGACATGGATTGATATTTCCTGCTGATATGTCTGCCATAGACAATTGACTAACAAACTATACAAGGTTAGTCGGAAAGGGGGGTACTAACCTGCGGGCCACTTAAAGTATTACTGATTACTGTTCTAAAGCAAGTGTTAAAATTTATAAATTCGAAAATTTTTATTTCCATGCTAAATGATTTTTATTTTAGTTTTTTCAAAAATTCTTCGTCCCTGCTTTAGTTACGAATTCAGAAAATGAAGCTTCTAATCCGTGACCGTAAATATAACCAAAAATGTAAACACAGCTGATCATAGCTAGATTTTAGCGTATTCATGAAATCTTTGAACAGGTATGTCTCTTAAACTGTTGACTTTTGGGAGAAGATGCAGAACAAAAGTTATTCATTATTATGGTTACTTTATCAGCCTTTCGGATTAGTACCCCCTTTCTGACTAACCTTGTATAAACTATTATTTAAATCCTTTTTTTATTTTATTTATTTTTATTCTGGGTTTACAATCGTCGAAAAATGTCTAAAACATAGAAAAACTAAACAAACATGATTATGAGAGTCAAGTTCACAGTTGAGTTGTATACAAGGTTAGTTGGAAAGGGGGTGAGCGAATAATTTTGTTCTACTTTTTTTGTTCTATTACTGTTAAACTGGTCTTTTCCCAAAAAGTAACAGTTTATGAGAAATAGATGCTCCAAGATTTCAAAAAAAAAAAACTCTCAAAACTATCTATCCTCAACTACGATCAGCTGTGTGCATTTCAGGTCATATTAGGGATCACGAATTAGAAGTGTCATTTTCTGAATTCGTAACTTAAGCAAGGTTGAAGAATTTCTGAAAAAAAACAATAAAAATCATTTTGCATAGAAATAAAAATTATCGAATAGTAGCTTTTGCCCGCGGCTTCACTCGCGTTAATTCAGAATTTGACAATCAACTCTTAACACACTACTAAAGTTTAGAAATATAATTCAATCATGATTCGAAAGACACGTGGCGCCTTATTGTTGTTTTCCTCGGGAACAGAATTTTTTTTCGGGATGAAATGTTCCCGTTGTCCGTTTCTGTACACCTGACAACGTATAAGCAATATTTCAGGATGATCGGTTAGGTGGTTTAGGCGTGAAAAGGTAACAAACAAACAAACTTACTTTCGCATTATAATATTATAGTTAGGATTAGGATTGCTTTAAAATAGTCATCAGTGATTCGATAAGTGTCAGATTAGTACCCCGTTTCAGACTAACCTTATATAGCAGAAACTATATTTAATTAACCAGAAGTCTTTTCAAACCGATCTCTCTTAAATATTAGCGGTTCTAACCACTTAGCCTAAACTAATTGCGAGATGATTATCCACGCGTGGGTGCGTACTCGAAGGCGACCAGTTTTTATATAACTTAGCACAATTAAATAAGTGGTTGGTCGTTAAAATTGTTTAATTTCTTTTTTAACGAGGTTGCTATTATTTTAATTGAACTTTGATTTTTGATATGTTTGTTGTTTGAAATGGGGTTGGTGATGGTTTGTGTGGGTATTAAAGATTATGTATGTACGGAAATGCGTGTACTTCTGATAAGATACTTTTTTTTTTTTTTAATTTGATAAAAATGTGGACTTGTCAGTCCCTTTTTCTCGCCATTCTGTTCTTTTCAACTTAAGAGTATTATATTCATTTGTTGCTACCCTAATCTGGATCTTAAGATATGTGACCAGGGTTGCCTCTTTTTTTAGACTAAACGGCCCAGAACCATTAAAAATAGAGCAGATCGGGAAAAAATACCCAGAACATGTCGTATTCTTTTGTTCAAATTTTGAACTCCCATAGTATGAATTTGTGTTATATTAGTTGTTAAGCCTACTGTATATTAAAAATAAAACGTTTTAGGACATGCTATATAGTAGGCTTGGTAACCCTATACAGGGTGTTAACGAAATCGTGTAATTCCTTCAAACCGCGTTATCTACTGGTGACACAGATTAACCCTAAATGGGAATTTTCGAAAAAAAATCAAAAAAAAAATCAAAAAAAAAATTTGGTTTTCAATTTCTGAGTCTTTTTAGAGCCTTGAGATATCTGACTGCAAAGAGCGATATCGCGTTAGTCATTCCTACCAGCCGTATCAGCGTACCTACTTTTAGTAATTTATGCGTGGCATCGAAATGTTCACACAATAAAATTATTTTTTTGCAAAAAAAAAAAACTCGTTTTTTTACTGAATCCTTATTAGGTGGTTTAGATATGATCGGTAACAAACTCGCTTGGAAAAAAAAAGATTTTTATTTTTTTATTTTTAATTAAGCTAAATCCCGTGCGGGGCCAGTCTACCAGTCTGCCAGTAGTAGATCATGTAGTTTTAAGAAATTACACGAATTCGTTAACACCCTGTATACAAGCTTAGTTTTAGTTTATACTAAACCTGAAACTAGTTTGTTCAGAATCACTAGGAGAATCGATTAACAAATTTTTTACACAACTTTTTTCTTTTTCAAAAATTTCAATTTTGTTTCAGTAGTTTTCTACCCATAACAGTTGACGGGAATAGACACCTTGAGGCTTGAGACGGTCCTCTCAGTCAGTTTCCGTGTATTAGACAACCCCTGCATAGCACATCTCAGGCATTTCACACTTTTTTAGGGAACTTAACGCGACATAAACTAAGGTGTAACTTGGAGATTTACTAAAAAAACTCATATTCAGGCAGTTCTGATGAAAATCTTGTTGGGGTGTCTCGGTTTTCGTAAAAAGTAAAAATAAGGTTGTATAATCAAATCAATCACCTCTCCACTTAGATCTACATAATATATTGTTAACCAAAGCTTCTTAAATGAAAATTGCGCATATATTACCATGGGTATTTTTTTCTTGAAATCTTCTTATATAAAGAGACTGGTACTGACTGACATTTGATTCACCAACGCAGAGCCTAAACCACTAAAGCTAGAAATATGAAATTTGGACAGTAGGTTCCTTACGTGACGAAAACATCCACTAAGAAGGGATTTCTCGAAATTCAACCCCTAAGGGGGTGAAAAGGGTGATTAACGTTTGTATGCAAGTCCGTCATTTTTGAAGTAAGAAGCATGAAATTAAATATTAAGGTTTCTAGTTAGGAGTTGATGTACATGTGTTTGAGCGTTTTTGTAAATTTAACCCCTAAAGGGGTGAAATAAGTGTTGTAAGTTTGTATGAAAAATCTGATACTTTTGAAGTATGAAGCATGGAATTAAATATTTAGGTTACTGGTCAGAAATAAACATACACCTGTTTCAGGGTTTTTGGAAATTCTACCCCTAAGGGGGTGAAATAACTGTTGTAAGTTTGTATGAGAAGTTTGGTACTTTTGAAGTAAGAAGCATGGAATTCAATATTTAGGTTACTGGTCAGAAATAAACATACCTACATTTAAAAAGGGCTTAAAGAGCGTTTAAAATTTCACGCAAGCGAAGCTGCGGGCAACAGCTAGTACTCTATATAGAGCCACGTCGTACCGGTTGCAATACATATCTTAAATATCAAAACTAGTTTACCATTTAAAGTAATAAAGTCATAAATAACGATTGCTGTGATTGAACGCACATGTTTAATTATAAAGATAAATTAAACTCTTAATTCCTCGTGAAAGGGCCGCGTGAAATCTTCACTTAAGATTACATTATTAATTTATTTTATAGACAAGATGATAAAATGATTTACCGCTTTTTCGGTGGATGGGTTACGTTAAGACTTGTTTAACAGGTACATGCCGGTTTAGTTTATAAGTCATTATATCAATCATGGTCATGGGCGCCGTCAGAATCATTATCAGGGAGGTGAATCTGCTTTGATAAATTATACTAATAACTGTTACTATTGAGGTGCATAAAAATACCATCCACGAGAGATTCGTTTGCGTGAAATTTTGAACCCGTTAAGTGACGATATTCCATACAAACTTTCATCCCCTATTTAACTCCCTTATGGGTTGAATTTCGAAAAATCTTTTCTTATTCCTTGTCTACATTATAAAGCAAACCTCTGTGCGAAACAGCTTTCTAGGTCCAAGGGTTTGGGCTGGGCGTTGATGAGTCAGTCAGTGAGTCCTTTTCTTTTTATTTATATAGATATCCAGCGCATCCTGGGCATTCAGTCTCGCCACCATCCTCGCTGACTGGCTAATTTTTTCACCATGGCACGAACTATTCTCGTATAGTTCGTGCTCACACGAGAGAAAAAAAGACTATTAACTGATAGTAAGAAGGTAGATAGATACCAGTAGTCCGGTTAGGGATGTAAACATAAAATGCTTTTATTATAAGTAAAAGGATCAAACATGTTCTCTGGAATCATAGTTTGGCAGTTATTAATTAATAGGCACTTTCATAAGAATACTGACCGGAGAATACTGAAATCATTAACCGAACTACAGAACACAAGTCTCAACAGTTCGGTTTGACGTCATAACCGAATTAATGAGACAAAATTACTCTCAGTAGTCTGGCCCCGAACAAAATAACCGAACTACTGAGACTAGAGGGATGAGAATGAATGGTGAAGCATATTATTGTACCATGATATTAATCAAAAGTGCTCTTGTTAATATGTTAAATCCAGTGCAATGACTTCGTCAATTCCGACTGCACTAAAAGTTGAGTAACACGAGGATAGTTTCTTGGAGCGAGACTCGTTCTAACTTTGTCTTTCTCGGCGATAAAAACATAGATAAAATGGGACTCGGTTCGAGAAATCCTTGTGTTACTCAGCCTTTAGTGCAGTATTTTACATGAAGCGACTACCATCAGACCTCCGCAACCCAGTTATTGGGCAATGCCGATATCCTAAGACAGTCTTTCTCACAGTGGGCGATAACGCCCCCTTGTGGGCGCTAGAAGCCTACAGGTAAAGAGCGGTAAAAGTAATGATGGCTGGCAATTGTGATTATTAAGATGCGCTAAAGTTAAAATTTTAGAGATATTTGATTCTCAAAGGGGGCGGTAGACGAAGTTTGAGAACGTCTGTCCTAAGGTTAGACCGGTTGTCAGACTTTCGGGCTTCCGACTACCTGTAACGACTGTTAGGTCCAGGCCACACGGTGCGGCACCGCACCGCACCGCATTACTCCGCACCGCACTGGCAGCCACACGAGCAGTGCGGCGTCGCAATGTTCTTACGGCGCCGCTGCGGCACCGCAACAGGCTTGGCTTGGCTTGCCCAGTTGACGACAGTCTACAATAAACAGCCGTATAAACAACTGAGCGGCGCCGCTGCGGCACCACACTGCTTGCATCCCTCCCCGCCTCGTCTGCCTCGCGCCGTTGCCCGGTGCGCCTGCGGTGCGGCGCTGGAGCGGTGCCGGACGTACCGTATGGCATACCATATATTTTTATATGTAGGAAACCGTTGCGGCACAGCTCAGGCGCCGTGCCGCAGCCGCACCGCACCGTGTGGCCTGGCCCTTATAGGTATTCATTGGCACCCTGGACCGAGACGGCTGTATACGTGCTCTCCGAGGAACGGAGGGATCACTGTCACCCATCCACTTCAATTGCAGCTTAACCATTATTTAACAATAGGAATTACCCCAGCTTATATCAATAAGGATAAATCATAATAATTACTTAATTCTTTTACGTCTATACAGGTGAAAGTGGATTTCTCTGCCTAACTTAGAGATTGCATATAAAAATATTAAATTTGATGTGTTTCCTCAGGCTGTGTTCACGATGAATTTCATAACATTATATGCTGATTGACTTACTACTTATATTTGATGGGTATATCAATATTAAATTTTGATTAATTTTAGTTGAATTTGGTTTTGTATTTCTAGTTTTATGATGTTGTTTTGAAGGATTTTATAATGTCAGGAAAAGCTACCACCGTACTGTTTCTCCATGTGGGTATCGTCAAAGGCAACTGAAGATTTTACAAGGCAGATAAGTAGCTAAATTAGAAATTAATTAAGTATAGGGGCTCGTGAGTAATTAACAGAAATCGGAATAGGTGGAGTATATTTGTCTAAACTTCGAGGAAGGAAGTAACATAGAGTGGATAATACCTCCTCTAAAATCCCGGAATAATTATAATGACGTTTTAATACCGGTATTAAAAAAACACGAATTATTTATTTGAAGAATCATATTACATTTTTAGGGTTCCGTACTAAAAGTATTAAATTAAAGAGCTTTGTTTTACATATAATTACATACATTGTTTTACATTTTACATAGTACCCTAAAAAATGTTATATGATTCTTCAAATAAATAGTAACTAATTTGTAACTTTAAATAAAGTCCAATAAATAATTCGTGATTTTTAATTTCTATGTTATTTCCTTCCTAGAAATTTAGGTAAATATACTCTACCTATTCTGATCACTGGTAATTAACAACCGTGCAGATCATACGATTTGCATGGTTAAGCTGCGCTTGCCGCGGTCAGTCCGTGGATGGATGACCGTTCGTTACACATCGAGACCCCTCCGTGCCTCGGAGAGCACGTTAAACCGTCGGTCCCGGGTGTCATACGAATACCTATGGCATACCTATGAACCCGGGGATATGTGTGGTTAGGCCATTAATTGATTTACGGGAGTAGTCCCCTTTGACAAAGTGACTTTCTGCGATTGATAACAAAAATTAGGGTCATTGTCATTTTTTGATCACGAGACTACAATAGATTTGCCAATTCCGCATATTTTATTGCCTTTTGTACATACATAACTAGCGACCCGCTCCGGCTTCGCACGAGTGCAATGTAATATACATTTAAACCTTCCTCTTGAATCATTCTATCTATTAAAAAAAACCGCATCAAAATCCGTTGCGTAATTTTAAAGATCTAAGCATACACAGGGACAGACAGCGGGAAGCGACTTTGTTTTATACTATGTAGTGATTTAGAGAGGGCTCTTACAATAGAATCTTACTACAAACGTCGTCGCAATCTAAAAGGTCGTATTTGACACCTGTCAAAATACTAGGAATAATGTCAACATTAATAATAAGACAGCGGGAAGCGACTTTGTTTTATACTACGTATATGTAATGATATAAACTCACGCTTTTTTCCCATGGGGTTAGGCAGAAACTGAACGTCACAAGCTACGATTCGATATTCTTTCGCTTCGATCTTAATCATACATCTTGTCATACACGCACGTGTGTCCTTTAAGAAGAACATCACTAATAACATCGATGTATGTACTTCTAGGGCGTCCTCTACTGACGTTTCCACTGACATCCGCCTTATAAATTCCTTTTGTTAATCGCTGTTCGCGCATTCCCCCAACATAACCAAACCACCTAAGCCCCCTTCAATTCTGCCTTTTGTAAATATTAAAACTTGCTGAAGTTCGAATAAAACTAGAGTCTGCGCCACGAAAGATGTCTTTTGGGCGCTATGTTGGCACCACTGATTTATCATTGTAAAAGCACCCGAAACAATGAAAAAACGGGCCAAGTGCGAGTCGGACTCGCGCACGAAGGGTTCCGTACCATTATCTATAAAAACGGCAAAAAAATCATGTCTGTTGTATGGGAGCTCCCTTAAATATTTACTTTATTCTGTTTTTTAGTATTTGTTGTTATAGCGGCAACAGAAATACATCATCTGTGAAAATTTCAACAGTCTAACTATAACTGTTCATGAGATACAGCCTGGTGACAGACGGACGGACGGACAGCGGAGTCTTAGTAATAGGGTCCCGTTTTATCCTTTGGGTGTGGAATTCTAAAAATCAGTGGTGCCAACATAGCGCCCAAGAGACTTCTATCGTGGCGCGGACTCAAACTTGAATTTTTCCCTCAAAATAAACCTGACGTTATCTCAAACTACATTAACACTCACAACAGACTTGTTATACTTAAACAGTACATTTTCAAGCCACTAACGTTTGTCTGCGAATCGCAACCCAGTTCTAAGTTAGGTCTACTTTCATATAACCAGTCTTATTTAACAGATTTGCGCAATTGTCTTCTATAAATGGCTACAACAGTATTTACATGGCAGGTTGCAGATGGAGTTATGTGGAAAGATAACTATTTACACGTTTTTGGATAGGTTTAGGCTTCTGGTAGGCTTAGTGTGCCTATGCTTAAATACGGCACTCGTGCAATTGAATCTGCAACCCGCAAAAGTCAACCGCTCAGTGAACTTGTTCTTTTTTTTTTCTTTTGGACTGTTGTACATGGTCCTAGGGGACCGTTTCTACGTAACCGGGCAGTTATTGGCGAGACCTGAAGGGTCTCCAGCCAATGGGGGGGGGGGGGAAGTAAAATACTTAACCTAAAATGCTAACTACTTGTACTACACTATCATCATGACTACCTGCAACAACAGCACTAAGGGCGACCCCTAGTGGGACTCGGACCTCGGCTTAGGGCGTTGCTCGCGGGGGCTTAGGGGAGGGAGACAGCTTGTTGAGGGCTGAATTATCGGTGTGACTGCGGAATCTGAAGAGACGACCGGCTCTACGACGGGAGAGCTCGGTGGATATGACCGAACTTGGTCAGTGTGTCTGTGTGTGTATATGTACGCTGTGTCGTACACACAGGATGTAAACGAATTCGTGTACTTCCTTAAAACCACATGATCTACTATTGGTGTAGATTGGCCCCGCACTGGAGTTAGCCTGATTAAAAAAAAAAAAAACTTTTTTTTTACATGCGTTAAAGGCAAATGATCGTATCTAAACGACCTAACAAGGATTCAGTAAAAAAAAGTAATTTTATGAGATTGAACATTTCGATGCCACGCATAAATGAATGAAAGCATGGCGACGCGGCTGGAGGTCACGACTAACGCGTTATCGCTCTTTGCAGTAAGTTAACTCGGGGCTCTGAAATGACTCAGAAATAGAAAACTAAGATTTTATTTAGAATTTTTTGTTCAGTTGATTTTCAAAAAATCCCTTTTAGGGTTAATCTGTGTCACCAGTAGATCACGTGGTTTGAAGGAATTACACGAATTCGTTTACACCCTGTGTACTAGGGTTTTCGCCCCGGGTACCCGGAACCGGGAATTCCCGGGAATTTTGTGATTTTAGGACCCGGGAATTATTTGGCGGGAATCCCGGGTACCCGGGAATTATTTGAAATGAAGAAGTGATGATGAAAATTGAAGGGTCTGCACGCTTCCGAAAATTTTAGAGCATTTTCTGTCTCTCTCGCGTGAAACGGACATTGTACTGTGTGGTGTGAACTTAGAATGGGGTAAATGTATCGTGATGTCAGCACACAGTACTGTTGTCTCTGTTTATGTAAATGTTTCATTTGTAGAAGAAATTATTCACAATGTGTATTCCTTTTGTGTAATTTCGAGATTTATAATGAAAATATACAGGGTGTAAACGAATTCTTGTAATTCTTTTAAACAGCGTGATCTACTGGTCACAGATGACGCCGGATACTAAATGTTACAAAGACAAAAAGTCAATGGGCATATGGTTTTTATTTTAAATACAAAAGAGTTTATTTTCAAAAAAAAAGTTCTGTTTTCGAGCCCTTTTTGCGCCCCGAGTTAACTGACTACAAAGAACGATTTCGTGCTAGTCTTGCTAGACAGCTGTGTCACTGCGTTTTCTTTCATTGATGAGTGGAATCGAAATGTTCCAACGAATAAAAATTTTATTTTTTTATTTGTACCTTATTAGCTGGTTATGTTTCGAAAACATATCGCAACCGCAAAAAAAAAAACACATTTTTAAACAAGCTAAATCCCGTGCTCGGTCATTCTACACAAGTGATCAAGTGTTTTTAAGGTATTACACGAATTTGGTATAGTCATTCACCCTATTGTTATTCCGTAATATTTTGCCATATTATATGAAGAGAAGACTTTTTTTTCATTAAAGAATCTCGCGACGTCGTTCAATAAATGACTGTAACTGTTCCTAGTTCAATTTTTTAAATAAGTGTAAGATTTTTTATTTTAATGGGAAAAGTCGATTGGTATGTTAGACAATTTATCAATTTATCATGTTTAAAGTACTTACACAAGTTTATTGTTGAAATATACGAGAAAAACTATAATTATACAAAAAACATGAAAATTCCCGGGTACCCGGGAATTCCCGGGAATTGAGAGAAAAAATTCCCGATTCCCGGGAACTCAAATAGGCCGGGAACGCGAAAACCCTACTGTGTACATACAAACAGTGTTTTTTTTTATCTTGCGATAATCCTATTGATACCTTCCTCCCGGGGAAGACGGAGTGTTATACCTTTTGCATAGACTCTTAGTAGCTAAAAACCCACGGCGTTCCTTCTCTTGACCTATGGCCGAGGTCGCGGGATTCGGAGCTGCATGCATCGCAATCCCGGCAGGCCTCGGTCCGCGAGCCCTTGGCGGACCCCTCCAACTGTGGGGCCTGGCTCCACGTCCTCCTGAGAGGCGAGCGCGAAACACGGCGTACCGCCTTCTTCTGGCTGGGGGCCTACTCCCTAAATCCGTCAACGAAGTTAGTCGCCGTCCGAAAGTAGCCCGAAACGTAGGAGTGAACAAAACAGATGTCAAGTTCAACTTTTTGGACGGGCAATAACACATCGGTAGTAGGGACAGCTGTCAAATCGTGTTGTCATTTATTCTTAGTTCGAGCCCCGAAATAATTGTATGTCCGTAGATGATAGGGAGTAGGAAACGCTCGTAACTAAGGCCGACACAGACTTCGTGCTTAGGGAGTGTAGACCCCCTGTTACTGGTCAGGCGACGGATCCCTTAACCCGCCGCCCGCAGGCCACACAGTAGGATAGCCGGAGATGGTGTGGCGGCGCCCGATGTGTCTGGCGTGGGAAGGGAGAGTGGCAGTCGCCTATTTCTCAGTCTTCGTTCATCCTTGCTGTCAAATTAAATAGAATTCCCGTTATGGTCAAAATACACGTGCGATAGTTGCTTCCGAGAGCCGGATCCGACTATCTGTAGTGTCATTCTGTACGAAACCCACCTCAATATAGA
Organism: Amphipyra tragopoginis; assembly: GCA_905220435.1. Classification (NCBI taxonomy): domain Eukaryota; kingdom Metazoa; phylum Arthropoda; class Insecta; order Lepidoptera; family Noctuidae; genus Amphipyra; species Amphipyra tragopoginis. The sequence goes on along the minus strand of HG992012.1, from coordinate 22,682,774 downwards.
TGGTTACCTCGATATCCTTAATGTCACAGTATGGATAATAGAAGCAAATAACACACAGATAATCGACAGTATAATCAATAACGCGTAGTTTTGTTATCCACGCTGTGTCACGACAAGTGTCTAATTGACAGTCGCGATCGAGGTGAGATTCTTACAGAATTGCACTGCTGATCGGATTCATGAAATACATGTAGGTTGTAATGTAACAGACGGCCCTAGGATCTCCTGAGAGCACGTCTGCTACACCAGTTGTACAGAATGTGTAGGGCATTCTATACCTAGTAGTGTACTTAACAATAATAAGATGCTTATAGAATAAGAGGCAGGACTGCGTCACGTCCCTTGGAGTAGTCAGCGAGTTCCTTCTTGTCGTTACGGCGTCCGTCGATGGCCCACACAGCCATCTGATAGAAACCGGCGGCAGCAAACAGACCGGCTGTAGCATTTAGTCATAGTCATTAGTAGACGTAGACGACAGCCGGTCCGATCGCCGATCTCGTATGTGTAGCAGGAGACGAAGTGAAAAGAAGGGGTCACCCTCGGGCACCGGAACGCATCTCACCCCGGTACCACGGGAGCGCAGATTCCCGGATAGGTGGTGGAGGCTCAGGCCGTCCAGCCCCCCGGAGTCCCATGTAAAGGCAGGTGTTGCTTAGAGCAGTGTATAGGGAATGGTTGATGTGATGGCATACCACATATAATTAAACGGTCACTCACACGGATTTAAATTTATAATATTTATATCAATATAATATAATAAACAGTAAATCATAGTATCAAAAATCACCATGGTGTAAAAACAAATCAAAGTCCCGTCCCATTTTAAATTCCTATCTGTCATTATTAAAAAAAAGTATAAAATATAAAAATGGCCAGTAGGTAGGTGAATGACTATGAAGAAGGTGATACTACATTACCCCAAAAACCCGGAAAAAAAAAAATTTTTACTTAGAAAAACAATTTTTTTTCAATCTATAAATTTTGAGGTTAGGAATATATTACCTTGCCACATGCATTCATCATTCTATCAAACAATCAAGCACTCACACTAACAGAGGGAGGGGATATGGCTCACGACTACTTTGAGATCAATGGCACATACTCCACAAGGATATATTTGAGATAATGAAGGCTTATTTTTAGGGTGTCATAACCCGCACCACTTAGAAAACCCGAAGAAAGATTATAGATAATGAAGGCTTATTTTTAGGGTGTCATTACCCGCACCGCATAGAAGAGAATAGATAAGAGATAATGAGGGCTTATTTTTAGGGTGTCATTACCCGCACCGCTTAGAAGAGAATATAGGACACCTCAGGGGAGTTAGGTAGGTCTCCTAGCCTGGGTAGATCCTAATATCCCAAGGGTGTGTATCACCCTTAAGATTAAGATAAAAAAAAGGATCCCAAGGGTGTGTAGCACCCTTAAGACTAAAGTAATAGTCAAGGTAGAAAAGGAAGGAAAGATAGTAAAGAGAAAGAAAAAAAAGGATGGGGATGACAGCCACGTGATGTAAAAAAAAAGCCAAATAGTTCCCAATAATGAAATGAAATGATTACAGTACAGTATTATAAAAAAAACAATATAGAAAAACAGAATATACAATTTAAAAACATAACGAATTAATAAAGAATACAAATGACAGATAGGAAATACAAACGGTAGAGATAAAAGTACTAGAGACTTATGTTGCTGCATTCTGGCTGTGAGCAAGTAAGGCAACATAAAGATTATCAAAAAAAAATTGTAAGTAAACAGTAAAAAGTATGCAAACCCAAGTTTAAAAATAACTTCTTCTAACTCGTTTCATCGTGAAGTGATGAATGTAGTACTATTCAATGTTAGTAGTAGTAGTAGTGTAGTAGTGTAGTGTAGTTAGTAATTACTAGTAGTGTAGTTAGTAATTACTAGTAGTAGTAGAGTAGTTAGTAATTACCAGTAGGAGTAGTAGTAGTAGTTTAATGTTGTAAGAGTATGAAGAGTGTACTACGTTCGAGTAATGTTTGAAGTATATTGTAAGTACAAGGCGATTCGAAAAATAGTTCGAAAAATATTCGTACGTGCAAGTAAGTTTTTAGAATTAAAAAAAAAATGTTTAAGAAGGTTTAATTCCAACTTAAAAGATCAAAAGAGTTCGCAATTAACCATAAAGTTGTCAAACTCAAAAGAAAAATAAATACGTCAATATAATATGACATATTCACGTTGACATATTATATGTCAATGTCAATATTCTAAAATAAATAATGAGTTATTTTTATAAGAAAATAACTCAGTATTTTATTTCTGTAAAACTTTAAATGAAACGTACGAATCGTAAGTATGAAGGAAATATGTAGGTAAGATAACCGTTCTACACAGAAATAAAACCACACAAATATTCCTAATAGTGAGTAGCGATAACGATAGAAGAATTTATTTTTATAAGAATATTGCGGTAGACGCAATTAACTAGGCTAGCTAAGCTACAACTTGGGTTTACTACAACCAACCAACAAGGTAGAAAGCATAATCATCTACAGCAAAAATATTAACAGACACCTTACATATTCCCGTTTAATTATGCAAGATAAAACGTAAACGTAGGGTACGGAGGCTCACCAGAATGCAACACAATATCTCTGAAAAGACAAATAAATATTAACAGAGGGTTAGGAAAGAGGGAAAAGAGTATAAATAGAGATAATAGAGGCCGAATGGATAACCAAAACTATACAATTCGTAGCTGAATTATTTTAGAATTTAGAGGAAAGGGAGGGGTTCAGACAAAGTTGGGCGCCAAACTGTAATGTAACAGACGGCCCTAGGATCTCCTGAGAGCACGTCTGCTACACCAGTTGTACAGAATGTGTAGGGCATTCTATACCTAGTAGTGTACTTAACAATAATAAGATGCTTATAGAATAAGAGGCAGGACTGCGTCACGTCCCTTGGAGTAGTCAGCGAGTTCCTTCTTGTCGTTACGGCGTCCGTCGATGGCCCACACAGCCATCTGATAGAAACCGGCGGCAGCAAACAGACCGGCTGTAGCATTTAGTCATAGTCATTAGTAGACGTAGACGACAGCCGGTCCGATCGCCGATCTCGTATGTGTAGCAGGAGACGAAGTGAAAAGAAGGGGTCACCCTCGGGCACCGGAACGCATCTCACCCCGGTACCACGGGAGCGCAGATTCCCGGATAGGTGGTGGAGGCTCAGGCCGTCCAGCCCCCCGGAGTCCCATGTAAAGGCAGGTGTTGCTTAGAGCAGTGTATAGGGAATGGTTGATGTGATGGCATACCACATATAATTAAACGGTCACTCACACGGATTTAAATTTATAATATTTATATCAATATAATATAATAAACAGTAAATCATAGTATCAAAAATCACCATGGTGTAAAAACAAATCAAAGTCCCGTCCCATTTTAAATTCCTATCTGTCATTATTAAAAAAAAGTATAAAATATAAAAATGGCCAGTAGGTAGGTGAATGACTATGAAGAAGGTGATACTACAAGGTACGATTCTCGTGTCCGATTTTTTCTGGACGACGACGACGCTCGGGCGATGCTTACGATTCTGACATCCGATCCGATAGTCTGATCGTACGTGTAATTCATGTTCAAACTAATGTATGGCGCGGAGGCTTTCAGATAGACTGATCAGACTATCGGAGCCGATTATCGGAAGCAAGTATCGGACGTGTATTTGGGCTCTTATTGACCTTTAAGTTCCAACTGACACTTTAATAATCCTGGTCTCTCTGTTGAGTGCACAACCTTAACCATCACATAATCGTTTATACACTTACAGCAAAAGATTTATTGCTAAGCGAAATCCTATTACCACTGAAATAGAAATAGAAATTAATAATAACGAATGCCATTGATGTTCTAAGAGCAGGCTTTGTTGGTCGAACAAGTCGCAGTCAACGGATTAATAACCTGTCATTGTTATTGCAACTCATGTTAAATGCTTCAGTCTTCGTTTGTATTGATTGAAGTTGAAGAGTTTTACTTTTAAGAGAAAATTGGTGAGTGTGGAGTTGTCTGTTGTAGCTTTGTGATATCAAGGAATCACTTTCTAGATACATCTATTTATTAATTTATGTATGTAATACACATTTAAAGCTATAAGAAGTGGGGATGACGTTAAGACATTAATGATACCACGTATTCTATGATGAGTTTTAAGACCGGACACAAATAATCAATCAATAGTTTCGTCACAGGAATTTTCGTATGATTTAATAATTTTACGAATATTTTACGAGTACCCGGCAGCCGTGTCGCCGTGCTTTCATTAATTTATGCGTGGCATCAAAAGGTTAAAATAAAAAAAAAAGGCAAAATATATTTTTATTATTTTTTACTGATTCCTTAGTAGGTGCTACCGCATGAAAAAAAGGTTTTTATTTTTCATCAAGCTAAATCCCGCGCAGGGCCAATCTACACCAGTAATAGATCATGTGGTTTTAAGGAATTACACGAATTCGTTTACACCCTGTATACAGGCACGAAGCACCATATAAATATTTATCATATCATATTTTTTTTGTATTTAAAGGCATTTGGTTATCCTTATCAAAAGCAGCCACCGTACTATGCGTGGGTTTGCGGGCGAGGAGAAGCAAATTAAAGACTTTGAAATCAATTACAAGTCATACTTTGACAAACACAAATAAAATGATGCACAAAGATAGACGACGTTCCACCGAGTACGTGGGGCGCGAGCGCACATGCATCCAATCCCAATCACTTTTGTTAACTTAATAATGATCACCATTAATAATCAACACCGGGGTTTTGCTCGATAGCTCTGACGTTATCTGTCTAGCTTTTTTTGCGGGCCGCCTCCCCAGTCCTCGGTGTTACGTCAAATCGACATTGACCGCTGTCATCTGGTAGATGTCATTCGTCCAGGAATCAATTAAGTTTGGCGTCGTCAAGCCAATTCTCTCGACGCGCCGTCATATTTATATCAAATCAAAATATTTGATTTGATACAAATACAAAAAAAAACTATACAATAAACTTACATAAAATACAATAAACACACATTTATGCAAATGAATACAAGGTTAGTCGGAACAGAGGTACTAATCCGCGGACCACTTTCAGTATCATTGATGACCGTTTTAAAGTAAGTGTTGAAATTTCAAAATTAGGTACATAATTATTTTAATTTAAAAAAAATCTTCTACCCTGCTTTTGTTACGAATTCAGAAAATAGACTTTCTAATCCGTGACCCCAAATATGACCTAAAATGTAAACACAGCTAATCATAGCTGAGGATAGATAGACTTTAGTATATTTTTATGAAATTTTTGAACAGCAATTTCTCTTATAATATCGACTTTTGGGGAAAGTGGTAGAATAAAAGTTATTCATTATTATGTGTACTTTAACACTCTTTCGGATACCCCGTTTCCGACTAACCTTGTACATTTGTAGACTAAAATGCAAATCAGTTTATAACTATGCTGTTTGTGCATCATTAGTTCTGATTAAAATGTATTTATTAAAAATAAATTGGTCTAGACTGAAACTGTTCTGAATACATAAAATGCTTTATCAATATTACCTTTCTTGCTTCGAAATCGTTGCAAACAGAAGCTCGAATAAAAGAAAGTTTAAATAATGATGAAGCATATTGAAATGTATTGAACGATCTTTAAACGTTTTTAGTATAACTTAGCGGTTATGGCTTTTTATCGAGAGGATTTAGCGGTAGTTGGCTGGTAGAAATAAAATAATTTATTGGTAGAAATAGTAATGGCTGCATTAGTAGAAATGTGATGTGCTAGCATTGGCAACTTGTTTTTGTACCTATCTTAAGTGCAATTTTATCAGTTACTTATAACAGATTTTAATCAATGTATACAGGGTGACTTGCAATTCGACTTAATCCTTGAAAGGGTAATAATAAATTAATCTCCATCAACTGTGGATCGGAAATGTGCGGTTTCCGAGATATCGGGGTTTGATTTTTTTTTGTCTATCGAAAAAAATACTTGCATAAAAACTACTAATTTTTGGGCATTCAATTTACACTTTCCTAAAAGCTGGTAAACTAGCAATTACTTTAGATAAAATACTGGCCCAAAATTCTCAATTTCTCAGAAATAAAAGGTCCTAAGTGACATGACTTTTTATTTTTAACCCACATTTGATGAGGGTATATGTGTTACCAATGATCTAGTAAAACCCGTTTCAAGGAATAGGTCGAGTCACTTTGTATAATTAATGGAATTTTACTGCTGTTTTTTATTTACATCTTTTACTAAGGTTTTTTTCTTGTTCAATGTTGTGGTTGTCTACAATTGTTGCAATACTAGAATTGTTCTTTTAATAATCTTGTACCCCTTATTATAAAAGATGGTCTAAGAAAAACCTAGGTTTTAAAATAGCCCTGTTTTTTTTGTTATATGACGTAAGACAGTGATGGGTATATTTTAAACGTGGGTTTACCTTAGTCTTGGTTTAAACCATCTTTTCTTATAAGGAGAGTAGTATCTAAGTTTAGTTTTATTACACACTAAACCTGAAACTAGTTCGTTCAGAATCACTAGGAGAATCGATTGGCATAGTTTTTGTATCACTCTTCAATTTTTATTTTCATTCAATAGGTCAGACGGGAATAGACACCTTGGTGCTTGAGACGGTCCGTTCGGTCAGTTTCCGTGTATTAGACAACCCCTGCATAGCACATCTTACAAATTTTACACTCTACTGGGGAACTTAACGCAGCATAAACTAAGATGTATCTTGGAGATTTATTTAAATAAAAACACATTCGTGCAGTTCTGATGAAAATCTTGTTGGGGTGTCTCGGTTTTTGTGCATACTAAAAGTAGCGTTAAAATCACTACATAGTATACAACAAAGTGGCTTCCCGCTGTCTGTCCCTATGTATGCTTAGATCTTTAAACTACGCAACGGATTTTGATGCGGTTTATTTTAATAGATAGAATGATTCAAGCGGAAGGTTTTAAGCTATAAAACATACACGTGCGAAGCCGGGGCGGGTCGCTAGTAGCGTGTATATGTTGCCGATCCTCAATCCAATAAAACCTCTTCGCTTTCTTTTTGCCCTGTTTCCAAATTACTTGTGGTTGTCGCAATAATATATGTTTTTCTCTTCCATTCTTCCCTGTCAGCCGTCACCTCATCATTCACTTATTTTTCCTTCATATCCTCCCTAACACATCACATATTTTCTTTGGTCTTCCTCTGCCCCTCTATTTATCGACATTCATATTAATCACCATTTTAGTCACATGCGTTTCATTCCTCCTCATCACATGCCCAAACCAAGACAAACGATTTTCTTTCAACTTTTCTGTTACTGGCACCATTTTCAAACTCCCTCTAAAGTACTCATTTCTCACTTTACACATTCTCAATCTCATAAATAAAGAACCATTTATTTTCAAGGTAAATTGCTTATACAACGTATTACATAATTCCCCTTAAAAAAGAAAATGTTAATCAAGTAGTCTTATATGGTTGTTGTCATTTACCTCTCAGAGGAAATTAGGTAAGAATGTAAATAACTTTCTGGGTAGTCTACACTTTACTTTTATGTTTTCAGGGTTGCTTTTCAGTGATGAATTTGCTGTATGATTTGTCCAATATTTTTTTTTGGTTCTTTTTTTTTTTTAAATATTGCCAATACACTCTTTACAAGGGACCTTTTAATCCCTTTCGGCTTTAGGGGTATTTTTGTAACACATTGTTATAAAAAATAACTTTTGCTACTGATACCTTTTTGAAAAACCAGATATCGCTAAATGATGTATCAAGCAGAGTTAAAACACATTTATTTAAGAGTCATTCAAATATTGCAGCATGCCCAGCGGCATCCATTGCCTTTTTGAGAAAACTAACTGTAATAAGAAGCAGTAATTGAAGTAATAAAAGTATACATTTAAGTGGATCTCAAAGAGATCATCATGTTATCAATCCATACATGTCTACAACTAAATATGGGCTTCCTAAACAGGCTAACTTCAATCAAAGATATGGTGCCGCGAACCGATTGAATTCGGATAGGTACTACACTCGGGACCGATGAACCCGAGTCACTAATATAAACCGTATTAACTCGGAAACTAAGAATGATAGCGTATTCAAATAAAAAGTATTTTATAGACTATTTAATAATACTCAAATAAAATTAATTAAACTTCTTGGTTGTTGTAAAGTATTTTTTTATTTGAATAAGCTATCATTCTTAGATTTATGGTGACCCGGATTCATTGCTCCTGAGTGTAAGTGCTTACCGTGCTATAATTTAAATATACAAGTTTAGTTTTAGTGTACACTAAACCTGAAACTAGTTTGTTCAGAATCACTAGGAAAATCGATTGACATAGTTATTACACCACATAATATTTTTCCTTTTTTTTTATCATAAATTCAATTCTCTTTCAATAGGTTTCTACGCATAACAGTGGACGGGAATAGACACCTTGAGGCTTGAGACGGTCCGCTCGGTCAGTTTCCGTGTATTAGACAACCCCTGCATAGCAAATCTCAGGCATTTCACATTTTACTAGGGAACTTAACGCGACATAAACTAAGGTGTAACTTATTAAAAAAAAACACATTCAGGCAGAACTGATGAAAATCTTGTTGGGGTGTCTCGGTTTTTGTTTATACAATATATTATATTACAATATTGTATATAAAATAAAGTTGTAAAACTTATCAACGTGGTTCTTCTGCTTATTCTCTCGTGTCGGCACGAGCTATATGAGAATAGCTCATGCCGTGGTGAAAAAACAGTAGCAAGGTTGGTAGCAGGGTTGACTGCCCAGGGCGCGCCAGACGTACTTTTGTATCGTCATCATTACACGAGGAGGCTTATCATAGGCCACAGTTAAACAAAGTACTATTTTAATAAATATATTCGAGAGCAACATAAACATAATATCTCTGAAACTAAGAATGACAGGTTATTTGGATGATAAGTATTTTTTAGACTATTTATTACTACTTAAATAAAATTAATAAAAGTTCTTAAATAGTCTAAAAGTGCTTTTTATTTGAATAAGCTAACATTCTTAGTTTTCGAGATATTTAGGAGTTATGTTGATGACCCGGATTTAATGCTTCCGAGTGTACTTAATGGCCAAAGTCTGTGGCACCTCGCTGTACGAGCGGTTTGTTGACGATAGAACTAGTTTTCATACAAACAGTAGACTGGAGAATATTTATGTTTATCGGTTATTTATCTAATTTAAAACTTAGGTTATTTCCATGTCCACCATTATGTCCTTGAGTTTCAAGACACCCTACATACAAACTTTACAGGGTTAATTTGAAGTATAGGACCTGTATTGCATAAAAGGGAAATCTAATGGCCGATTCCTATGATTCACCGAGCGTTATTGGTTATAACGAAGACTTATATCTTTACCAATAATAAAGCAAAGACTTTACCTTTGCATATTAGACCCTCGTATACGTTCGTATGGCTATCATAGTTAAAATTAGCCTACAAGTACATTTATAGGCGTAGTTTGGTAATAAAAAATACTACCATTGATAAGCAATAAAAGAAAAGTCCTGACTGATTGACTGACTCATCAACGCCCAGCCCAAACCCTTGGACCTAGAAAGCTGAAGTTTTGCACAGAGGTTCCCTTTATAAGAAGGATTTTTCGAAATTCAACCCCTAAGGGAGTTAAATAGGGGATGAAAGTTTGTATGGAAAATCGTCACTTAACGGGTTCAAAATTTCACGCGATCGAAGCTGCGGGCAAAAGCTAGTTGATAAGCAAAATCAATCATTTTTGGCCTTAGGCTCAGACTGTAAGCCGAGCAAAGCTGCTACAGACCTTCAGTTCACGTTACTGATGGAATCATCATCATCATTCCACCCACTGCTGGACATAGGCCTCCCCCAAAAGGAAAGTATCTTTCTATAATTTTCAAAATTCTTCCGCATGCAATTTTGCAAGATTAATTAGAATTCGCTGGTAAAAGTTGAATGGTTACTTACTAGGTATAATTAACAGAACATATTCGAATAAAAAATATCTAAACTTTAGTTAATTAGATAACAAAATACCTAACTAATACAGTAACGAAGAGCCCGCACGTAGTTGGTATCTTGTTATCTAAATGAAGACGCAAAAACTGATAAAGACACCTATGCTATTTACAAAAGGTAATTAATTATTTGATCAGCGGAATCAATGGCAAAAATCAAGAGCCGAAACGGTTAAATTGGATTAAAAGTGCTAAGAAAACCGTGTTTTTTTTTTTTGAAAATATCCCTTTACCCATACATCATTATCATCATATAGCCAAAATACGTCTACTGCTGGACATAGGCCACCCCCAAGCAGTGTTGGGTGAGGTTTGTCGTAATCGCCACGCTTGGCAGGCGGGTTGGCGATCGCAGTATGGTTGTTAAAGTACTCAGAGAACGCTGCTGCCCATCCTCTAGTGAATCCCTTGTGGCGGCATCTATCTCGCCACATAGGAACTATCCTACATCGTGCAATCAAGATTTTAACACGCAGATTGTAATATACAACCTCCCAACATCAACTGTTGGGCAGTAGCCCGCCAGGCACAAAACTCCGCCTGGTTGGAGGATCCTCCCTTTGGTTGGAGGAACACCACACCAAGTTTCTCCACACCCTTGTCGCCTTTTACGACACCCACGGGAAGAGATAGGGAAGTGCTATTCTTTAAGTACGGCATTACACGAGACACTGACGGAATATACACCGTGGGCCCGAGGTACCCGAAAGATTTTAACCTTCGATTCCGATGCCTAATTGGAGAAGAAAAGCTATACAGGGTGTTAACGAATTCGTGTAATTCCTTCAAACCGCGTAATCTACTGGTGACACTGATTGACCCTGCACAAGTTTTTTTCAGAACGAACAATTTTTTTTTTTCAAAAAGTGTACCATCACTTTGTATCTGAGTAATTTTAGCGTTCCAAGTTAACTGACTGCGTGGAGCGATATCGCGCTAGTTGTGCCGGTCAGCTGTGTTGCCGTGCCTTCATTAATTTATGCATGGCATCGAAATTTTCAATATAATACGTATTTTTTTTGGAAAAAAAACTTTTGTATTTGTTTTTAATCAATCTAAATCCCGTGCGGGGTTAATCTATACCATTAATAGATCATGTGGTTTGAAGGAATTACACGAATTCGTTAACACCTTGTATATAGATTGTTGAAAAAGCTTAATTTTCGAAATATTCATTGAGTACCTATTTAATGAAATTCACAAATCGAAAAAAAACTAGGGTAACAAGTCCCAAGAACGCGGTGTTGCGACTTTTGTCATACCATACCCCTCCCGCCGTATATCTTATTTGACGGGGAGGGTTGTGAACTGAGAAGTTTCTTATTTACTCACACGATAATTTGTAAATGTTGTCAGTTCAACCTAAGGCATTGTTTACAAGGAAGCACTAAAGTTAATTTATTCATGGAAAAGAAAAATAAAAAAACAATTTTTTTTTCTTCTTTTAGCTTTTTTTGATATTACATTTGACTCTTAATAGCATCAGAAAGGCGTGGTTAAAATCTTTCGGGTACCTCAAGCCCACGGAGTATATGTGAAATTCAACACACTTATTATATTGAACACTAGCAGTAAAAGCAGTGACAGTGAATAGAATACTTTTGGTTACTTACCCCACTTTCAGAGTGACTTGGAGTTTTAAACACTGTAGGTCAACCGATAACTTAACGTATTATAATAATGAGTATGAGAATCTTTGACAAATGTTTTTAATTTTTGTAATAGGTAATTATGTTGAGATGCTTGTGTAGAAAGGGAAATTGTAAAGGTAGGTCTGTTATAGCTTGTATAACATGAGCCATGATCTTGGTGTGAATTAAAATAAAAATTACAATATACAGGGTGTTAACGAATTCGTGTAATTCCTTCAAACCGCATGATCGACTGGTGACACTGATTGACCCTGCAAGGTTTTTTTAACTAACAACAAAAAAAAGTTTTCAAAAAATGAACCATGGTATTCTGGATCTGACTAATTTTAGCGTCCTAAGTTAACTGATTGCGTGGGGCGATATCGCGCTGGTCGTGCCCGTCAGCTGTGTCGCCGTGCCTTCATTAATTTATGCAAGGCATCGAAATTTTCTGTCACAAAAAAAAAAATATGCGAAGAAAAAAATTTATTTTTATTTTTAATCAATCTAAATCCCGTGCGGGGTTAATCTATACCATTGATAGATCATGTGGTTTGAAGGAATTACACGAATTCGTTAACACCCTGTATACTAGTAATACTAATCCACGCTGAACCAAATTGAAGGCAACTGACTTATGAAACTGTTAATTCTTTCTTTATCTAAAAAAAAAAACGTTGCTCCTCACTAAGATTTATCTTGTATCGTGGGTGCGTTTACAGACACAAATCTCACAAACAAACGCCCAGACCCGAAACAACCATCTGTAGGCCATACAAATTTTTGTTCCGTGTGGGAATCGAACCCACGACCCGTAGCGCAGAAGCCAATCGCTTAGCCACAGCTCCAAACGTTGCGTCAAAAATGACATGGTCCAAAATGTATGGACCAAAAACCCAGGAATCGAATTGCAATCGATACGGTCAAACTGTATGCACAAGAATTCCCTAGAACTATCTAAATAAACGTACCTAAGTTACAATATCCTAGTCCGTGGGATATCGGAGCTATGGACTGTCAAAGTACGCAAAAAATCTACTTTTTGATTTGGGATTTTCAACTGCTGTTCTGCAGACAAGCTAAGATTGAAATAAATGAATACCTTATAATACACGTCTATACGTGAGGATTTGTAATTGGCTTACTGGTGACTATGTACTAAAATAAATAAAATAAATAAATACCGTCAATAAAAACATCGTCTTAGAGTGAAAAGCTTGGGAATGCAATGTTGGGCATTTTTATTTCATCACGACGTAGAGGTATTATAATCACGCAAAATACGCACTTAGACGTGGAGTTGCGGATACCAGCCCGTTATACCTTATCCCCCTTATTACAAAAGATGGTCTAAGAAAAACCTAGGTTTCAATATAGCCCCATCTCTTTTTGTTATATGACATAAGAAAGTGATGGGTATATTTTAAACCAGGGTTTACCTTAGTCTTGGTTTAAACCATCTTTTGTAATAAGGCCCTATAGGTACTATAATTATAAGATAGCTGCTCTATGCGAAATTGATTTGTAGGCACTGAAATTAGCCTTTATGGAGTATATAACATTCGTAATAAACATAATTAACTAGTTTTTGCCCGCAACATCGTCCTCGTGAAAGCTCACAGGAACAAAATGCATCCCCGAGCCCTTCACTCTAAGACGATGATGTGCTTTTTATTTCATTCATTTCAGTTTTTTTAAGTCTATTTTTACTTTTTTTTTATAACTTTCTTACTATAATTTTCCTAACAATTTTTAATGACTGAATGAACATAGAGGCTTTCTCAGATGATCAATTATATTATTGTGTTGAACTACCAAAAATGCAACATCAACCTCTATAATTGTAGAATCAATAAAATATGGCAATTTTTATTCAAAGCGAGCGCACCTACACGCAATACCATTAAAAAAATCATCTAACCACAAAGCAGTTGTTCGAAAAAATATAATTTAAATGCGTGAGCTTTTAGTATCAATACGTATGCGTGTGCGCAATTTTATACTATTCGAAGCAAGGTCAGTTATCACTGAGTCCATTCCACAGTAACTAAGAAAGTTTCACAAAGCGATCGAGAAAGCTGTTTATTGATTCTTCAGAAAATGTAAATTAATCTGTTTGATACTGTTATAATTGTCAATGCAGATTGTGGCCATAGCAGGTCTGTTTGAATTATTAATATTGTACAGTCATCATTAATTATCATCTCTTATGGGGAATTTTACACTATGTATATAAAAGTGGGGGATCCCACAGACGGTTTTTTTTCGTCGGATATTCACTCTTGGATACCCTTCGCCCGGGGAAGGCAGTTATACCTAATTCTTACCCCCTAAAAACCCATGGTGTTCCTTGTCCTGGGAGTCTACTCCCTAAGCACGAAGTCCGTAGTTTCGGCCTTAGTTACGAGCGTTTCCTACTCCCTATCACCTACGGACATATGATTATTTTGGGGCCCGAACTAAGAATGAATGACAACACGATTTGACAGTTGTCCCTACTAACAATGTGTTTTTGCCTGTCCGAAAAGTTGAACTTGACACTTGTTTTCTTCACTTCTACTTTTCGGGCTACTTTCGGACGGGCGACTAACTTTGTTGACGGACTTAGGGAGTAGGCCCCCTGACCCTCGGCTAGGGTTGCGGGATTCACAGCTGCATGCACCGCAACCCCGGCAGGCCTCGGTCCGCCAGCCCCTGGCGGACTTCTCCTTCTGTGGGGCCTTGCCCCACGTCCTCCTGAGAGGCGCGCACGGAACACTGCGCGCCGCCTTCTCGGGCCTGTTACTGGTCGGGCGACGGGTATCATCATCTCCCTGCCCGTATCCCACTCTAGGTGTGGTCAGCACTACATGTATTCGTCTTCCATTCTCCCCTATCAGCCGTCATCTCAGTAGGTACTCACTTCTTTCTTACCCATATCATCCTTCACACCATCCATCCATCTTTTCTTTGGCCTACCTCTACTTGTACATCCATTCACATTGTATGCAATTAATATTGTGCAGTATGACCGTAAAGTCGTGCTTTATGTCAAACAAAATGCAATTAATAACATTATAACTATTATAACATTACATTATTACAGCATTTATAACTAACTTATTTGAGATGTTTCTTCAAGAATGGGTAAGCCGGATCAGTCACTTTATAATGTAATAATGAGTGAAAATTATAGGATTGTGAAGTCAGTGAAATGTAAGGTTATAAAGTCAGTGAAATGTATTGGATTGAAACGGATGCGTTACGTGACTACGATGGTTCATGTCGATCCTATCTTCATAGTCCACTAACCTGGACTAATTTTACTAACAGAAACGCTGTTCAATCGCAACCTAATCGAAGCCGAATCGTTCATTTAAATAATTTTCATTTAATACAAAAACTGTCAAATTGTTTGACAGCTAAAACAAAACCAAACATTTAACTGTTGACGTTGTTAAACTGTTGTGACGGTTTTGGTTCGTTTGCGGTTTGGCAACAATTTTGTTAGTAGAATTGGTCGATATAGGTACCAATAACAATAACGTTTTCTTTGTGTGAATGTTTTCTTTGAGTTCTTCTTCTATCGTGTCGGCACGAGCTATACGAGAATAGCTCATGCCTGCCGTGGTGAAAAGATTAGCCAGTCAGTAAGGTTGGTAGCGGGGCTGACTGTCCAGGGTGCGCCGGACATACTTATGTATCGTCACTCGTGGAGGCTCTTTTCATGCTTCCCAACTCTTTTTCTTTGAGTATTAGTTAGTAAACCCGTAAACCCTTTCATTTCTTGCCTGTGTGCCTAGTATTTTCGCAACTATGTTGGGGTCAGCTTCCAGTCTAACCAGATGCGGCTATACCAGTAAGTATGTTACACGGAGCGCCTGCCATCAGACCTCCGCAACTTAGTTACGGGGCAACGCCGATATCCTAAGATTAGACCGGTTGTCAGAATTTCGGGCTTCTGACTACCCATGACTGTCATAGGTATTCGTATGACACCTAAGACCGATGGCTTAACGTGCTCTCCGAGGCACGGAGGTGTTTCGATGTGTAAGGAACGGTCACCCATCCACGGACTGGTCGCAGCAAGAGCAGCTTTAGTCTAAGCATCCACCAGAGCTGTGCTAAGCTGCGTAGCGAGGAATGTGTTTTGTAAGCACTAATAGAATCACACTTCGCTCTGCGCAGCTCTGGTGGATATAAGCTTAGCGGAGCGAGGTTTTTGTTCATAAAAAACAAGCGAGGAATGTGTTGCTAGGAATGTGTGCGAGGATTTGGAAATATGCGCCTACCAGTCAGTCAATATGCGCCTACCAGTCAGTCAATAGATGGTGTTTGTATGATGCATTACGCATTACACATTCCTCGCACAGCTCTGATGGAAAGGGTCACACCGTTTCACATCCTCGCTACACATTTTCGCACCGCAAATTTTCCTCGCACAGCTCTGGTGGACAGCTTTACCTTGCAAATCTTATGATCTACGCAGTTGACAAAATAGTAACGAGCCCTTCCAATCCGTCCATTGCTTAATATCAATATAAAATAATTTCCTCGGTTTTTGCTGTCATTAATCTCTTTATTTCAAGCGCATAACCAACCCAAGTTCAAGGACACATTCTAGCCCCCTTTACCCACTTATTTCAAAATCAAAAAGCTTCCAAAGCCAAGATCTAACAAGACAAAATCATAAAAGGTACATAACGTCATATTCTAGCGGTTGATCGATATAACTGTGTTGATCATGGCAATGAACACACGCGATGACCCACTTGTTACAAATGGCCGTAGACCATACCGCGTTCAGAAACGCCGTTAAATTATTACCGAAATAACGTACCAAGAAATGGAAAGTACGGATGATTCAGTTTTAATTTGGGTATGTATGGTATTGACCGCCTGGTCGTCGCATGCGCAGCCTTTGACAATCAAGTTCGAAGTTCAATTCGGGGCATTATGTTATTGGGTTGTCTTATAAAGACGCTTTTAATAGCAGCGTGGGGTTATTTCGAATTGCTAGTAAAATAAATACAAAGATAGACATCACTACATACTTAGTACAAAACAAAGTCGCTTCCCACTGTCAGTCCCTATGTATCTTTAAAACTACTCAACGGATTTTGATGCGGTTTTTTTTAATAGACAGAGTGATTCAAGAGGAAGGTTTATATGTATAATACATACATATTATAGTACCCGTGCAAAGCTGGGACGGGTCGCTAGTTAATTATATTATTAGGCCCGCCGCACTTTGGATGCGTCATTGTACGAAATTGAATTGTGCGAATATGCACGAAGTTGCACGAAAGATCCCGATCTTCCACGTACTAAGAGAGCGGGATCCCTTTTTTTTAGTCGAAACGACTTTTTAGCGGTGAAAAGACACGCCTGTGTTAGTGTGCTTTACCACCAGAGATGTGCTATGCAACGTTGCTATGGATGCGTTTGATGTCCACCAATCATATTCATTGGTCCACATAGCATAGTACTGGTGGAAACTGATTCAACTAAGCTACGTTTTTTATATGGAAGAATGTGTGATGTGGATGCGTGCTATGGATGCGTGCTAGGGATGGTCGCGAGTGGTGTGGCTATGCCCGCTGCTCCCCGTGTCTTCCCTATTGTCGATACGTCGCATAGCTCGAGATGCGCATCTTCCTCACACAGCTACATAGCTTAGCATCAGTGGAAACGGTCACATAGTTTCATAGGTTAGCTTTTACATTCTCGTAGCATAGCTGCATAGCACAGTTCTGGTGGAAAGGCACCCTTATGGTGGCGTTAAAAGAGACCAGATTGTTGAAAACAAGGCAAGTCAATTCTGTCCGCTCGACCATGGCATCTCTCAAGTAACGAACTTCATCCCATTTCACATTCATCATTTTGTTTTTTTTTATCCTTGAAAATACTCATGAATACCCTTCGCCCGGGGAAAGCGAAGTCCTACGTATGCTCAGCTCGCACCCTAAGCATACGTACGACTGATTCGTATTCAGCGTGCGAGCTCACATGGACATTGGAGAATTGGGATCTTTCGTGCCTTATCCCTCGTATTCGCACTACTCAAAATCGTACGAAATTGCTTCCAAAGTGCGGCGGGCCTGACTCCACGGACTAATCGTTACCTGCGTCGCCGAGCAAAAAATGAACCAACCAGAGGCGTCGGTGTGCATACTTTCTTTGATTTCGAACATAACATAACATCAAGCCTATATTCCCCGAAAGGTTGGTCAGAGGTGTATAGTACCCACATTTCGCCGTAATTTTTCAGTCCCATGTTATAGGGAGCGAGCCTATTGCCATCAACTAGACACGAATCCAGACTCCGGGGTGCTACTGAGAAATTCCATACGGAAAAACCCCATAACACTTTGCTCGCCTTGGGGATCGAAATCAAAACCTTAAGATCAGCAGCTGCGCTTGCGACCACAAACAAGGAGTCAGTTTATTTTAAAATCTGGGTTTTATTTATCTCTACATAGTATAAAACGCAGTCGCTTAGCGCCGTCTGTACGCTTAGATTTTAGACGCTTTGATTTTGATGCGATTTTCATCATAGACAGAATGATTCAACAGGAAGGTTTATATGTATTTTTAGCTAACCCGAAAGATAGCTAATAAAATAACAGAATTTACTAATAGGATTAATAGCTTTTTAGCTTTCTGGGGCGTTATTTATTAAAAACAGGATGGTACATGTAATAAATAAAACCAACATAGACTCTCCACCGCTGAGAGTACTTGTATTTGGGTTAGTGTTAATAACATGAACTAGATCACAACATAATACTTTACACAACCATTACAAGATCATAAGTAAGGACCAGCTAGACAGATATAAAAGGTCAGACTCCTTCAGCTGATCTACACAGAATCCCCCGCTACCGCTAACATACATAAGATCTAAATACTTTAATACGATCAGTTATTATTACAATGCAGGAATATTCAAACAGTCTTTAAACAAAACAACTATTTAACAATTGTGAACGTCCGTCCAAGCCAAAGGTCGCAGTAAAAATAAAGGGCAGAGAGCCCGACTAGCGCATTACTTACTGTTTTATAGACTTTTTTGACAGGTCGTGAAGTAAACATGTCAGACTACCGCCATGACGTCATTAAATCCCTAACAGTATAATATATGCATCTATATATATAAAAGAAAGTCGTGTTAGTTACTTCACTTATAACTCAAGAACGGCTGAACCGATTTAGCTGAAAATTGGCAGGGAGGTAGTTTAGAGCCAGGAGAAGGACATAGGATACTTTTTATCCCGTTCGACATCATGTAGGTAGGTAGTAGGTAGGTAGTAGGTAGGTAGTAGGTAGGTAGTAGGTAGGTAGTAGGTAGGTAGTAGGTAGGTAGTAGGTAGGTAGTAGGTAGGTAGTAGGTAGGTAGTAGGTAGGTAGTAGGTAGGTAGTAGGTAGGTAGTAGGTAGGTAGTAGGTAGGTAGTAGGTAGGTAGTAGGTAGGTAGTAGGTAGGTAGTAGGTAGGTAGTAGGTAGGTAGTAGGTAGGTAGTAGGTAGGTAGTAGGTAGGTAGTAGGTAGGTAGTAGGTAGGTAGTAGGTAGGTAGTAGGTAGGTAGTAGGTAGGTAGTAGGTAGGTAGTAGGTAGGTAGTAGGTAGGTAGTAGGTAGGTAGTAGGTAGGTAGTAGGTAGGTAGTAGGTAGGTAGTAGGTAGGTAGTAGGTAGGTAGTAGGTAGGTAGTAGGTAGGTAGTAGGTAGGTAGTAGGTAGGTAGTAGGTAGGTAGTAGGTCGGTAGTAGGTAGGTAGTAGGTAGGTAGTAGGTAGGTAGTAGGTAGGTAGTAGGTAGGTAGTAGGTAGGTAGTAGGTAGGTAGTAGGTAGGTAGTAGGTAGGTAGTAGGTAGGTAGTAGGTAGGTAGTAGGTAGGTAGTAGGTAGGTAGTAGGTAGGTAGTAGGTAGGTAGTAGGTAGGTAGTAGGTAGGTAGTAGGTAGGTAGTAGGTAGGTAGTAGGTAGGTAGTAGGTAGGTAGTAGGTAGGTAGTAGGTAGGTAGTAGGTAGGTAGTAGGTAGGTAGTAGGTAGGTAGTAGGTAGGTAGTAGGTAGGTAGTAGGTAGGTAGTAGGTAGGTAGTAGGTAGGTAGTAGGTAGGTAGTAGGTAGGTAGTAGGTAGGTAGTAGGTAGGTAGTAGGTAGGTAGTAGGTAGGTAGTAGGTAGGTAGTAGGTAGGTAGTAAGTAGGAAAAAGTGCATTGCAACGCATGCGGGTACAGCTAGTATTATAATAAAGAAAAGGCGAGTATACGCTATAAGTAACACGCGAGCAACCCCTAGTAACGTAAACCTACCCAAATTGGTCCGCCCACCATAATGCGACCACTAATTGTTACTGCATTTTTTTATTAACACAGTGTAGTATTAAGCTAGGTGTTATTGGAATTTGAAACTACACTTTTAACTTTGTTTACCACTAAAAGAGATTTTATAGATATATGTTTTGTTTCGCGATAATATTACAATTCATAACGAAACTGTGCATTAAGCGCGTTTTTAATAGTCAAAACGTCAAAACCAGACATGGGACAATTAGAGAGTTCTGTAAAGATTTAAACTGAATTTAGTAAGTTTAAAGTTTATGTGGTATAGTATAATCGATAGACTTGAGTTACGAGTAGTTAATAGATGATTTAGTTTATAATTAGTATGCAAAACTTATCAAAATAAAGTGGACGGTGTTATAGCTAGTAACACTACAGTACTGATCGATTACCGACCGGAGGTCGGTATAGGGGCAATTACCGTGTTCACTTTAACTGATAAAATTATATTTGAGTTATAATAAATCAAACCTAGAAATAATTTTTATTATTTACCTATTTGATAAAGAATCTTGTGACCGAAATACGACCTACTATAAATTGTTTATTTATTTCGATAACTGTATTTTTAATTTCATGAAAATTCATTATTAGCACCGTCGTTTATGGAAAAAAGCAGTATAATACTTACATGATTTTCAATTAACTGTACTTGTTATTGGTTTTATTCTAATATAATTTATTTCTAAAAAATGTTTACTATCTATCGACATTGTTTATTTCTCTAAAAATATTAAACTTTTCAATAATTGAAGTAGTTGAAAAGCGATCGGTTGTTAGGTAACCTTTTTACATCATTTCATAATACCGTCCACCCTCAAAGCTTATCGTGATTTGTACTCATTTCGAAGAGGTTAAACTTTTTAGCTGAAACTTAAAGTTTATATGACTACATTGTAGACTTTATGTTAGCACCTTTCGGCTCCTTTATCTGACCTTGGATATCAATCAACTAGGAAAAGAGTGCCCATTGAGACAAATCGAACGAGCTGAAACCATTGATAAAACAAAACAACTCGAAGGGCTTACATTAATACATTGTGGAGTTTAGACGGATAGACGGATTTTTTCTGTGACAGTGATGTTGTATTTGGATTCCGACCTCATTTCCAGAATCATCATACCCAAAAACCATAGACAAGAAACCATACTCATGAAAATAACTTTTTGAATTTTGACTCATCCTCGGCATCAGCACCGCTGAAAATTATGGAATTGACATGAAGAATCATTTCCAAATTTTTATGGCGACCATCTTGGTTTTGAAGTTGCCCTCGTTTTCTTCATCAGCACACCCGAATTCCATGGAATTAACACCATGACGACTAACTCTTAAATTTTCATGGCTGCCATCTTGGACTCTGGGTTTTTCCACAATTTTGGTATCATCAGCCCCGAAAACCATGGAATTGACACCCATGATGAATAATTAACAATTTTTATAGCCGCCATTTTGAATTTTGGTTTTGCCCAAATTTTTGGCATCAGCAGCCCCGAAAACCATGGAATTGACACCCGTAATTAATAATTTTCAATTTTTACATCCGCCACCTTGGATTTTGGTTTTGCCCACATTTTCGGCATCAGCAGCCCCGAAAACCATGGAATTGACACCCATGATGAATAATTATCAATTTTTGTAGCCGCCATTTTGGATTTTGGTTTTGCCCAAATTTTTGGCATCAGCAGCCCCGAAAACCATGGAATTGACACCCGTAATTAATAATTTTCAATTTTCACATCCGCCATCTTGGATTTTGGTTTTGCCCACATTTTCGGCATCAGCAGGCCCGAAAACCATGGAATTGACACCCATTACGAATAATCAGTAATTTTGTATAACCGTCATCTTGTATTCCGAAATCGACCTATTTTTTGGCATGGGCACCCAAATAACCCATGCAAATAAGAGTTTTGTTACAATAAACGCATTTGTTACAACTAGATTAAAGTAATAAAAAAAAAGGTAAATTATTTAATATAACTTCAGTAGTTTAACATCTTTTGGCGAGGTAGAGATTGCGAGTAAAATTGGGACCAGCGGTATAAGCTCTAAGGGAGCAGCGCGCGCACACCGTCACGAAAAAGGTTTAAACGTTGATTCTTATTTATTTATTTATATTCCGTTCCTACACACAAACCGTGGAAATGGTTTTGTGGGGCATTGATCTTAATTAATGCAACGTTTTTGTACTATATAAAAAAAACCTCTTTTCTATGTACATGACACCGTGAAGTTAGTTGTTTACATAGACCTACAAGATGTCTAAAGCTCTGCAAAAAAGAGTACGAAAAATGGGGGTGCCACTAACAATAAGCGCTCTGGTAGAAAGTCGAAGTGAACTTCTACCGCGCATTCATAATAAATGGAATGGGGCATCAACCGGGGACTGCCCACTGGTGCTCTACGAGAGTGCAGTCAAGGACTGTCCCCGGGTGATGTAAGACAAGAGGGCACAAGAATGAGTATTGCAAAATATAGAACCTTAAATTATTGGTCTATTGATACCGGTGTTTAGTGGACAAGTCCAACTTCTTTTTCTGGTAGAAAATTGGTTTGGCAGACGGTGGCCCACTAACTCGCTAGCTGGAAAACCGCCAGAACAGGCAAAAGGGGGCAACACCACTGTGAGCTGTTAAGGGTATCGAGATCGAGAGGTGAGACCCTGGTTTCAGCAAGTTTACAAAGGGCAAATTTGGTGGACGGTATTAGGTATGTCAGTGGTCGGATTACGGCTGACAGTTGTTTTCCGGACGGAATTAAGGCGGGCAGCAGATTTGAAACTACTTGTCACTTTTTACTTCATATCAAAACGAATTAAATGTGAATTTTATATTCCTTCCTAGATTTAATAAATATATGAATTTTACTTTGATATGAGACCTACAGCACCAGAGTTTCCCTTATCAGTCGCTATGTCTGAATAAAACAAAAATGATGGTCCTTAGGAGGTCGGTATTTGGTGGGTTTACGTTACCATCTAAATTATTAGTTAGAATTTTCTCAAGTTTTGTTTTGAATCTTTACATGCAATATTACTAAACACACGATTTCCTCTGAAAGTCCTAGTGAAAGGTCTTTACACCCTACGGATGGGTCCTTGAACATCGCAAACGTAGATGAGGAATGTACCTCTGCATAGCGTTGCAGAGTAGCTACTCCAAAAGCGGCCTTAAGATTCTCCGTATGGCTACTGAATGCGGTTGCCACTTAGAAGCAAATTATAGCCTTTTTATTTGCCTGGCAAATCAATTCTAGGCATGCTAGTTTTTTTGCTAGCATGCCATTGCTTGCGGTTCGTAACGGATTAGTATAATCACAATTAGTGTCTACGATTTACCTTTGGTATTTAAGGGGTCATTGTACTCATCATTATGAATAACTGGGAAAAAACCTGAAATCGAGAAAAAAAAATCTGCTGTTCCCTACATTTTGACGAGTAATGCGAACATAAAATGTAGGGGTTGGGAACAGCTGGTTTTTTTTCGCGATTTCATGTTTGGTCCCATAGTAAAAGTTGAGAAAAGAGGTCGCGAGTCCAACTCCGTTTGGGTCCGAAACTAGTCAGGCTATCCCAAAAAATGCACTTGAGTAAACCGTAACCAATCATAAACATGAACTTTTCTCACTATACAAAAAAAGTAAACGTTTTTGTTTGAAGTTTAAAATTGATTTATTTACAGAAATAAAAACCATTTACCATTACTATGTTCAGGGTGGTCTAATAAATCAGACGTAGGTAGGTACTGTACTTGTATGTTGCGATGACGACAGCTATTACAGGGTTAATTGAAAAACACCGACAACCTCTTAAGGGGTCATTGTACTCATCATTATGAACAACTTTTACTATGGGACCAAATCTAAATCGCGAAAAAAAAACAGCTTGTCCCTACATTTTGACGACCTAAGCGAACATAAATGTAGGGAACAGCTGTTTTTTTTTCGCGATTTCAGTTTTGGCAGAGGTGTATAGTCTATACACCTCTGCCAACCCTT
The DNA here is from genome assembly GCA_905220435.1 of Amphipyra tragopoginis. NCBI lineage: Eukaryota > Metazoa > Arthropoda > Insecta > Lepidoptera > Noctuidae > Amphipyra > Amphipyra tragopoginis. The sequence continues at coordinate 22,658,785 of HG992012.1, read as the reverse complement.
CGGGGAATAAGGCGTGATCTTATGTTATGTATGTGAAATTAAGTTTTCTCGTTATTTTACTTTAAGACTGGCACTAATAGCTACTGCAGCTTTACCAGCCATCTTTAACGTAGCTTTTAATCATTAAAGTAGCTAGTATGTTGTATTGTCTCGTTTTTATTTTCTATTTTACGGTTGCTCTGTCCCCTATTACAATAATTTAAGTAAGTACGTTTTTGTCCGAGCACAAAGCATTATTATTTGACCCACTCTTACTTAAGCTTGTAAATTTTAGCAGCTACAGAATAAGAATAAACACTTAAATATTTATAGTTGTCAAAACTTGCTACTTCTTATAATGACGGACGCAACCATTCATAAAACCAGATTCGCTTGCAATTTCTCCTTCGGACAGTGGCAGTCGGCGCCATATTGTTCTTATTGCGCATGCCATTTAATTGTCACTGTCAGCGTTATGGCGGGAGTGCGGGCCAAGGAATCATACCATTCTGCCTTTCTTTATTTTTGTTTCAAGTTCACAATGACGACGCGGATATGTTTATTGTTAATATTTTTTTTTGTTTAGTGGCAGCGAAAGTGAAGGTCGTAGGTCGCGCTAACAAGATTTTAAAACCTACTTGCGTTTTCGGTTCACAATAGATCATTATGGAATGTGAATTGTCTGTGGTCAGTCTTTTCATTTCACTATCTTTTCGATTTTGTTACTTGACTCGACAATTTTTATCGATTCAAATATCGAATAGCGAGGAATTAGTGCTGTTCCTGTAATAAATTAACCGAGTTTCGTCATCCGTTTGCGATGTTATCTTAGATTATCTATATTCTAGTGTTCAATCGAGTCAGCTTTCTACACCGTCGGAAATTAATACTTTCCGTCGGATCTCCCCGTCGGTGTACCAGATAGAAGATTACGTGAAATGCGATCGTAATGCTAGGAAATTGCGAGAAAAATTCATATAAACAACTTCAATTCGTATTCAAATTGCGCATGATCATAGGCGTAAGGTTAAAATGACTTGTAATAACTACGTGGAATGGTTTGATGACGTGTTATAAGATATATTGACTTGTTAACAGATTCTCAATAGGTACTTCATTTATTGCATTCCATAATGTAATTTTAACAGGTGGTAGACTAAGGAATCAATTATGGACCCTGTCGGGTACAGCATATTTTAGAAGGAGAGAGGAAGAGCGCTTACATTTTTGCTTGATTGCAATTCAATTTATAATTTACGAAAAAAAAATTGATAGATATATAATTTTGTTATAAGTAATTGTAACTCTAATAATTATTATAAATTGTCTTCATAGTAATTATAATTTATCATTAATACATTCATTATTATTCTATTGACAAGTTGAAGCAAGTCTGAATGTTATAGTGGAAAACTAGTAATTTATTTATACTTATCTATAGAAATAGCTTATGGTGCAATTCTAGTACCTAAGTATTCTCTAAGCGTTGCGAAAGTAAGTTTAAAATTATTTTGCGTAGGTAAATCCAGAAATTTCCAAAACTGTAAGGCTTAGCATGATTTTTGTGACTTATAGTAACATAAACGTAACGTTAATGTTAGTGAATTTTGAATTGAAAATACTCGTTGCGTTTTATTCATATCTATCTATGATACAAATTGTGCTTGTCGCCTAAAAAAAACAAAATGCTACAGAATAGTTGTATTTTCGACTCAAAATTAACTCACATTAGCGTTACGTTTACGATATTATGCTCAAAACATTCATGCTAGGTTTCCTGGCCATTCGCTTTTAAATACCTGCGTATTTTTTTAAGTCAACGTGTTGTTGCGTTCCTGTGAAAACAGTAAGAAAAAAAAGGTACCTACACATTTTGTGACGCAACAAACCTCCGACGCAAAAAGAGGGGGGTGTTAGGAATTTGAATCCTATGTCTGTGTCTGTCTGTGGCACCGTAGCTTCCAAAAGAATGAACCGCCTTCAATGCAGTATAGAGTCAGTTACCCCTCTCACGAACAAGTTTGTTCTTCAGAGGGGTAACTAATTAGAGCAACTGACTGTACCTGCTCAGCTATGTATGATGATAACCACTACAGTCATTTCAGAATCATCGGCTCATTACACAATAACATTACACAGGAATTTTCACCAACAACATTATATGCAGATTTGTCGGTTTTTGTAAAAATTTAAACTAAGTTTTGTTTAACGTAACATCATGGCAATTAATTATTGGAACAAGGTCCAAGCTATCGGTGGTCAGGGCCTCAGGGAGGGACTCTCTTACAATACGTGCCGTTTCCAGAAGTATCGCTTTCTGTATCAGGCCCTTGATCCAGCCGCCCAACGAGAGCCTCATCAGATGTTGGTCGAGGCTCTGGTATCATGAGTCCTGTCAAAGAGAAAGAACTTAATTCTCGTTTTCAAAATCGTTACGAAATATTTTGTCATTCCAGTTTCGAAAATCATAAACTATACAAGGTTAGTCGGAAAGGGGGTACTAATCCGAAGCCCACTTATAGTATCGCTGATGACTGTTTGAAAGCAAGTGTTAAAATTTCAAAATTCGATATATTTTTTTTCCAAATAAAATGATTTTTATTTTAGTTTTTTCAAAAAAAATTCATCTCTGCTTTAGTTACAAATTCAGAAAATGGTGTTTCTAATTCATGACCCCAAATATGACCTAAAATGTAAACACAGCTGATCATTACTGGGGATAGATAGATTTTAGAGATTTTTTTTTGAGATTTTTGAACAACTTTTTCTCCTAAACTATCAATGACTTTTGGGAAAAGTTGTAGAACAAAAGTTACTCATTATTATGTGTACTTTAACACCCTTTCGGATTAGTACCCCCTTTCCGACTAACCTTGTATATTTTGGGCCTCAACAAATTTTGAACCAGCGAATGCGAATTCAAATTCAACACCGTTAAAAAATTGTTACGAAATACATAGTTGACATTCAAGTTTCGAAAATCAAAAACCAAAAAAAACTTTTATTAATTAAATTATATCGTGTATCTTTCACGCGTCAGCAATGGCATTGAATTTGAATTCGCGACATTAATGAATATTAAAAATAATAATATTTACCGAACTGTTTATTTATGAAATTTTTTAATCTAAACTTGAATCAATTTTGAAAGCTTGAGAAAGTATAAGAATTATATTGCATCAACTCGCATTTTATGATAAAAATTTACGAAAAATCTAAAATTTTGCAAAAAACTTGTTGTGTTTCGCAATTTTTTGAATCATTATAGTGAATGGATAAGCTTGGCTATAATAAAATTCTAGTTGTAATGCGTGCCTGCAGTCTAAAAACTAATAATTTATTTAAATCGGTAGTGATTGTGTTATGCAGTCTCTTTCTGCCTAGATTTTAAATATTATTGGCATTTCGAGCCTCGCCTTTTTTGTTATTTACGATCATTATACAAGGTTAGTTTTAGTATATACGAAACCTGAAACTAGTTTGTTCAGAATCACTAGGAGAATCGATTGACATATTTTTTACACCACATTTTTTTTTTTTCATAAATTTCAATTTTGTTTCAGTAGGTTTCTACCCATAACAATTGACGGGAATAGACACCTTGAGGCTTGAAATGGTCCGCTCGGTCAGTTTCCGTGTATTAGACAACTCCTGCATAGCACATCTCAGGCACTTCACACTTTTTTAGCGAACTTAACGCGACATAAACTAAGGTGTAACTTGGAGATTTACTAAAAAAAACACATATTCAGGCAGTTCCGATGGAAATCTTGTTGGGGTGTCTCGGTTTTCGTATAAAGTAAAAATAACGTTGTATTATGTATTGCATTTTGTTGTATAAGTATAGAAAAACTCGCGCACTAAAGGTTCCGTACCACCACACATGTTTGTGAAGTCACAGTTTTTATTATTTTTTATTTAACTATAACGTATGCACTACAATCGCACCAAGTATCACGCTTGTAAGTATTACCGTTTTTAAGATACAGCAGGAACAAAAAACGATAGACACATGCATTTTGGATTTAGATTTTTTTATTACTTTTTATTATAGAGGCAATAGTAAATAGTAACACATATTCTGTGAAAATTTCAACTAACTATTCCGGTTAAAAAGATACAGCTCGTGACGTGACATACAAACGGACGGACGGCGTAGGCTTAGTAATAGCGTCCCGTTGGCATCCGTTGGGTACTGATCCCTAAAAAGGCATGCTGGATGGATGGAGGATGATAATATTTATTATAGAACTCCGTAACTAAAAGGCGTTACTGTTTTTTCATTTTGTTAAAAATAAAACGCCACCATCTAACCGTCAGGAGCCTTACCTTAAGTATGTAGGTACTAAATAAAACTGTTCAGTACTAAAGAAGACTGATCATTTGTGTATGTCTAGGCTTTACGAACTACACTCGGGAGCTGATTAATATAATCCAAACTAATAAAAAGCGAAAGTAAGTTTGTTTGTTACCTTTTCACGCCTAAACCACCGAACCGATCATCCTGAAATTTTGCATATACGTTGTCAGGTGTACAGAAACGGACATATGGTACCTTTCATACCGAAAAAAAGTACTGTTCCCGAGGAAAAAGACAATAACGTTCATAGATGGCGCCACGTATCTTTCGAATCACGATTGTATTATATTATTTTAGAAACTTCAGTAGTGTGTTAAGAGTTTTTTTGAGCTTTATTAAAGCGAGCGAAGCCGCGGGTAAAAGCTCATCATCATATCAGCCTACTGCCGTCCACTGCTGAACGTAGGCCTTCCCCAAAGATCGCCAACCATCCCGGTCTTAAAAAGTAAAAAAAAATGCTCCCCCCGGAGTCTTTACCCGCTTTTTTTAGCTTTTACCCGCCCGGGTAAAAGCTAGTATTTTATAATACTCAAATGAAGTTAATAAAACTCCTTAAATAGTCTATAGGTAATAGTAGATTGTATCACAAGGGAGCAAAATAATATTTTTACGGCGAGGGCGCTTTTTTGAATCCAGAGCGAAGTGAGGGATTCTAGAGTAGAATCCCGAGCGTAGCGAGGGATTCTTTAGTAGAATCCTGAACGTAGCGAGGGATTCAAAGTATATCGCCCGAGCCAAAAATAATTTTGCGCCCGAGTGATACACTCTACTTTTCATCACCCACTATGAGAAAATAAAAGGCGCCTCATATTTTATTGTAATATTATTATTTAATAAAACAGAGTAACAACTAAATTGAAATTAAATAGTATCTAATAATAAAACAACTAAAAACTTATATTTACATTTGAGACATTTTCGCAATTATGAAATTAATTTAACGCGCGCCAGCGCTACGTTCTCATTCTTTATTATTAACTAGCTGTACCCGCATGCGTTGCAATGCACTTTTTCCTACTTACTACCTACCTACTACCTACCTACTACCTACCTACTACCTACCTACTACCTACCTACTACCTACCTACTACCTACCTACTACCTACCTACTACCTACCTACTACCTACCTACTACCTACCTACTACCTACCTACTACCTACCTACTACCTACCTACTACCTACCTACTACCTACCTACTACCTACCTACTACCTACCTACTACCTACCTACTACCTACCTACTACCTACCTACTACCTACCTACTACCTACCTACTACCTACCTACTACCTACCTACTACCTACCTACTACCTACCTACTACCTACCTACTACCTACCTACTACCTACCTACTACCTACCTACTACCTACCTACTACCTACCTACTACCTACCTACTACCTACCTACTACCTACCTACTACCTACCTACTACCTACCTACTACCTACCTACTACCTACCTACTACCTACCTACTACCTACCTACTACCTACCTACTACCTACCTACTACCTACCTACTACCTACCTACTACCTACCTACTACCTACCTACTACCTACCTACTACCTACCTACTACCTACCTACTACCTACCTACTACCTACCTACTACCTACCTACTACCTACCTACTACCTACCTACTACCTACCTACTACCTACCTACTACCTACCTACTACCTACCTACTACCTACCTACTACCTACCTACTACCTACCTACTACCTACCTACTACCTACCTACTACCTACCTACTACCTACCTACTACCTACCTACTACCTACCTACTACCTACCTACTACCTACCTACTACCTACCTACTACCTACCTACTACCTACCTACTACCTACCTACTACCTACCTACTACCTACCTACTACCTACCTACATGATGTCGAACGGGATAAAAAGTATCCTATGTCCTTCTCCTGGCTCTAAACTACCTCCCTGCCAATTTTCAGCTAAATCGGTTCAGCCGTTCTTGAGTTATAAGTGAAGTAACTAACACGACTTTCTTTTATATATATAGATTTATTATTATAATCAGCATTCAGCAGGCGCGCGGTGCCGGCGGCGCGACTATGTGCCGTCGTACCAGCCAGTCTTCAAACAATATTTGCGTTCGATTTCTTTGGCGCTGAACACTAAAATGTTCCAAATTCAAAAAGTGCGCGGCAAAGATAATTGCGGCGCACTTATTTAATAAAGAGGATTAAAAACTCATTCCTGCCCGCTAAAAGTGCGCGGCAAAGATCTTTGCGGCGCACTTTTTGAATTGAATTTGAAAAGTGCGCGGCAAAGATATTTGCGGCGCACTTTTTGAATTGAATTTGAAAATAAAGAGGATTAAAAACTCATTCCTGCCCGCTAAAAGTTTCTTATAGAAAACACCACCTTTGGGCGCACTTAAAGGCGAACCAAGTCGTCCTTTTCGAATAGGTGGGATGAAAAATACTTTTTATTTGAATAAGCTAGCTTAGTTTCCGAGATATTAAAGTTTATGTTGGTGACCCGGATTCGTTGCTTCCGAGTGTAGATTTTTTATAATTTTCTATTTTGGTAAGAGCTAAAATGATTTTAGATGATGATGATGATGATGAAAGATGTCGGTGACGACTGTTGGGCGTGAGGTCCTGGATTCGATTCCCAGGTCGGGCAAAGTGGTATTGGATTTTCGTGTAGAATTTCCCAGTAGCATCCCGGAATTTGGATTTGTGCCCGGTTGATGGCAATAGGATCGCCCGATATTACATGGGACTTAAACATAACGGTGAAATGAGGGTGTACTATACACCTCTCCAACCCTACGGACTATACTGCCGTCATAAGAAAAAAGGACGTAATTACACAAAACGAAGTAACCGATTTCCGACCTTAAGTTATTATCTTACTCCGTTTACTTTCGGTTACTTCGTTTTGTGTAATTATGTGCTTTTTTCTTATGACGGCAGTATACAGGCGTGATATTATGTTAATAAGAAAGTATAATGATAATTTAGGGCTAGTACTGTGCATTGTCACTCTTAAAAAGTAAGCTCATATAAAACCATGTATTTTAAATAAACCGCGTTGGCAATAATTCGAAAAGGTATCATCAAATAATATTCCGTACACGGATTTTGGTATTTAAACTAAATGTTTATTATTATTAAGCTTTTAATCGAAGGTCAGCAGAATTGAAAGTAGGTTACCCTTTGTTCGGTCATCTGCCTTGGGATTTGAACGTAATGGATTCAAAGGATATAGTTCTACAATTACTTGCAACTTAGTTTTGTTTGAATAATCTTCAGTCGGGAGCTATGAATACGGGCCATTCTAGGTTATTCATATTTCTAATTGGATCACCGTTAGAATGTTGATAATGTTTTAATTCATTTTCTGAGCAAGCACCTAGTGTGGTGACAATTTAAAGGAGGTGCCTATACTCAGCAGTGATCTACGGTTGAATTATTTGAAAAATAATATTCATTTAATTCCGTATTACACCGACTGCACGAACAGACTGTTTTTAAAACTTTGACCTCGTTTGGACTGGGTTCTACTGAACTCTAGAAAAAAAAAGATATTTATGCAGCATTGTGTAGGGAATTAAGTGTGATAAATACCAATACGAGTCGTTTCTGTTGGTTCTGGGTTTTGGTTATTTGAAATTAGCCCATTCTGCTTTATATTTGCTTCATGTTATAGCTATAACGTACGATCTTGCTATGTGACTATAATAACGAATTTAATATGTAATAGTGATAGGCTTGGGTTTGGACGCTTGCCGGAGGGTCTGAAATTGAACCCGGCCCGCACATTTAACTTTTAGAATTCATGTGCGAATCACATCATAAAAGGTGAAGGAAAACATCGTGAAGAAACCTGAACTTTCTGAAAGAGCTCCAAAACTTCTCGATGGTGTGTGTAGTTCACCAACCCTCACCAGGGGGTCTACTCCCTAAGCACGAAGTCCGTGATTGCGGCCTTAGTTACGAACGTTTCCTACTCCCTATCACCATACGATTATTTCAGGGCCCAAACTAAGAATGAATGACAACACGATTTGACAGTTGTCCCTACAAACGATGTGTTTTTGCCCGTCCGAAAAGTTTAACTTGACACTTGTTTTGTTCACTCCTACGTTTCGGGCTACTTTTGGACGGGCGACTAACTTCGTTGACGGACTTAGGGAGTAGGCCCCCAGGCCCGCTTGATAGATAAAGGTTGTAGGCTTAGGCCACATAAATCTAAATAATAATAAACTCTTCTCGTTCTGAGGAGAGGCCCGTGTCCAGGGACAGTAATTCATTATGATGGACACGTGGGAATGGAAAGCTAATGAGGTTCCGAACGAAGATGCCTGATAGCTATGCGAGTGAATGTTGAACGAATCTGAGTGCAAGGGATAGTATGAATTATCTGTGGTGGAGGCGTACCGGCGTACGTGACGACGATTTGTATTGAAACGGTGGTTAGCTCTGTTCATGGTATAATAATATTAGAGATATGCCGACAATGACTTTGGCCGACTATCCGATTAGTCGGTTGTAAAGAGGCCGAATAGTCGGCCGATCAATCGGCCACGCCGATCAAGGTTTCGGGGGTATTCGACAATTTCTGTGACCCTTCGTTTACAGCTTATTCGCGCGCAAGTCGCAAACGCCGCCTGCGAGCGTTTCGGAACATGTTTTGTTAATTCGAATTGTTTTTTTTTAGTTAATGTAATTCCTCCTATAAACATTTTATTGAGAAATACATACAAAGTAAGAAGACTGATAGTCGGCGCTCTTTGCCGAATAGTTGCCGACTCGTCGGAACATCACTAAATTTTATGCTACGATAGGTATTCTCTATTTTCCCGTGACAGCTAGGTCATGTGATTGGCCCAAGGCTACGTCATCGGCTGTGGGTGATGACGTAGTCTTGGGCCAATCACATGACCCATAGGAGGTTGTACACATAAATAAGTGTACAACCTCCTACTGGGTCACTATACTCATCATTATGAACAACTTTTACTATGTGACAAAATCTGAAATCGCCAAAAAAAAAACTGCTGTTCCCTACATTTTGATGAGTTATGCGAACATTAATTTGTTTGTATACCGCATGCATGAAAATGGTTTTAACTTTATGTTACTATTTTGATTCTGAAAATAAGTAGTATTTATTTATTTATTTATACTTTCGCACAAACTTTGTACAGAGGCGGACTTAATGCCATAGGCATTTTCTACCAGTCGACCTTAGGGTGGTGCAGAGAAAAACATGGTAGGTGCACTGAAAAGAGGATATGGATACGCTATTAAAAATTAACAAAGTTATTGGAAACATTTTTGGCAACAATATTACCAACATATTGAAAAGATATTTACGTACATGTTTAAATACAATAATAAATATTTATACATACGATATTATATACCTAAGCATACATAAATATATATTAATTAATATACTATACAATACATACAAACATATATAAAAGGATAAATCAGCGCTGAGATGATTCTGCCAATGCCTTGTGAAGATGTTCACGTAACTTAATTTTAAAGGTATAGCGACTGGTTGCCATCCTGATTTAAGTAATTTAAGTAGTAAGTACGTAGTAAGTTATAGGAAAAAGTGCGCATGCTACAGCTAGTATGTATATTAAAACGAATCCCTAGTTCCCTTGGTCACAGCATCACGCGTGAGCGGATGGACCGATTTCGCTAAATTTTATTTTGTTTGTTCGTAATTGTCAGGAGAAGGAAGGTTCTTGAAAGAAAACTTTGATATTTAAAGCAAAAAAAGAAATTATCTCAGTATGTCCATATTCTCTCTTCATTTGTTTACCGCATGCATGAAAATGGTTTTAACTTTTTGTTACTATTTTGTGTTTGTTTCTGAAGGTAGGTAGTAGGTAAGTAGTAGGTAGGTAGTAAGCAGGAAAAGTGCATTGCAACGCATGCTGGGTACAGCTAGTTGATGTATAATTATGGTGCTCCCACACTGCTGTTAGAAATGTTTACAAACATTTTCTAACACTAACAAAATGTTAGGAAAAGATAAAAATATCATATTATAATAAATCTAATCTATCTAATTAGATAATATTTTAATAGATTTTTTGCAGATTTTTTTTATTTATGTTTGTTTAGAAAATGTTTACTAATGTTTGTAAACATTTTTAACACCGGTGTGGGAGCACCTTTAAAAGCAACTGACATTGTAAGCAGTGTTGAAAGCTCGTTAAACTTTACCGGTTTATTTATTGTTTGACTACCTCTTACTTCTTCAGTAAATACATTATTTGTAAAAGTTCAGATGTAGCAATTAAATTTAACAACTCTATTTGTGTACATTAAATGCTATTGTATACTAGATATCAAGCTATATATTACCAGTATGGGAGGAGCTCGTGGCTAAATAATTACAGCCGCATAGACCGATCTTCCGGGTTAAGCCACGCTTACCGAGGTTGGTCTGTGGATGGGTGACCATTTACCATAGCGAGTTTCCTCCGTGCCTCGGAAAGCACGTAAAGCCGTTGGTCCCGGCTGTCATTTGTAAATCTTTGACAGTCGTTACTTGTTGGTCAGAAGCCAGAAAGTCTGACAACCAGTCTTACCAAGAGTATCGTATTACCCAGTTACTGGGTTGTGGAGGTCTGATAGGCAGTCGCTCCATGTAAAATACTGATATTCAGCTGCATCCGGTTCGACTGGAAGCCGACCTCAACATAGTTGGGAAAAAGGCTAGGCAGATGATGATTACCAGTATAAGCTGACCTCTCTTTTTACGCAAAGAAAATACAAGATTTCTCAAAAAAAAATTGTCAAGCGGAAAGAAATGATAAATCGAAAACTACAAAAACTCGCGGAACATTCATGAGGGTGATTCGGGTACCTCTAAGGGTGCTCTACCTTTGGAGTTTCGTTTGACACTACTTTTTGGGACATCCTGTATACAGGATGTAAACGAATTCGTGTAATTCCTTCAAACCACATGATCTATTAACGGTATAGATTAACACCGCCCGGGATTTAGATTCATTAAAAATAAACTTTATTTTCCCAAAAAAAAAAATGTATTTGATGGAAAATCCTAGTGTGGGGCAACCTTTTACTTAGAAAAGAAAAAAAGAAAAAAGAATGATTCCTCTGTACCCCTCTGACTCTCACATACACACGACAGAACATAGTAAACTTCTTAGTGGTCTGTTAAACCTCATAGATATTCTAGTTACATTACGCTTAATCCTTCAGTCATCATGAGAGAGTTTCAGATTGCTAAATACTAATTACAGTAATTACTAAAGTCACGGTATCGACAGTGTAAATGATTATTAATGGCTGACAAGTCGTAGATGCACGCGTCAATCATCCGTATGTAACGAATTAGGAGTGAGTTCCTAGTAGGAAGTGTGCGATGCGTCCGCGCATGTACTGTCGCATACGTAACGCTTACGAAGCGTGTATTGTTTTGATTTCTTTTGTTTGAAAAGGGTTAAGGTTGAGGAAAGTGACAATTGGTGTTGAGGCATTAATTGTGACCGGGTTAATCTTTGATAAAAATATTTTCGGGTCACAATGATATTGTCACACGGAAAAGTTTTGAAACTACAGTACTATAAAATTAAGGATTAATAAGGAAATCAGAAACATATAGGTTTTATTTTGAAGACTAAACAAGTAATAATAAAGCTGATCATTTCGAAAGTTGCGGGGAATATGAAATCCTGATTAAATTTCTGGAAGAACGATTTATTTTCAATTTTAATTTCAATACATACATATTTATACTCACGTCTATAATCCCCAAAGAGGTAAGCAGAGGTGTTTTCCTATTACAGGAGTCTGTACACCTACGATTCGCTTCTTGTATTTAGTCCCATGTAATAGGTGGTGAGCCTATTGCCAATTTTCGGGCATATTTATGGTGCCATGGTGCCTAACCCGAAAATCGAACTACGAAGTTTCGTCACCTCTTCTTTCTTACGCCTCGCTTGCCCGGCGACGGAGGAGTATTGTATTCTTAATCCTCCACGGACTAAATTCAATAGTATTAACTAAGGAGCTTACCTCAATAACTGTTCCAAATTCGTTCCTGTTTACACTGTTCTGAATACATGCGATCAATAAATATTGAACTTAATAGTACGTAACGGGCTGAACCACTTGTGTAGCTAACGATACTCATAATGTAACTTCTAGTCGACGCTTCTAGTTCATAATTGCTAAGTATTGGAGTGTGCAATGACATTTTAAGTAGAGTTGGCATGCTTGATTTGAAGTGTTGTAAGAAAAGGATTAATGACAAACATGTACTAACGTTCTAGACGGAAACATACCAATTCTACTAACCGATACGTTGATCAATCGCAACCGAACTGAAGCCGAACCATTCATTCAGAAAGATTTCGTTTACAAAAACTGTCAAATTGGTTTTATTCTTCATTGTACACAAGAAAATTACAATAAAAACATTACAATTCAGTAAAGTCATGTACACACGGCTACACATCAAGCTATACATTTCCAGTTTACACTGACCTCTCATTGTAAGGAAATCTTATACCATGAGAGATCAGCTTATAATGGAAATGTATAGCTTGATCTCTAGCCGTATGTACAAAGGCGAGCTTAACTCAAAAATGAGTTTTCTACCAGGAAACCTTTGAGTGATAGGTAGAGATTGATAGTGTGGTTGAGGGCAAACTCCAGTGTACAACTGTCCTATTTACATTACTTATTTATTTTGTTTTTGTTGTCAAGTAATTTGTCGTGGTTCGTTTGCGATTTGGGAACAATCGGTCTCTATATTTGTCATTGTAGAGGACCCCCGGAGTAACATTCACGTTCGGCCTACAGTCTGTAATCAATGAGGCATCATCGTTAATATGACTGTATGTGATCATCATGCACTGCCAAACATGGTCGTAGCCAAGCAAAGCATACACGGGGGTGATTCGGGTAACTCTAATACCGGCTTCCCACGTGACGGTGCGTGATAGCGCGCACACACACACACGAGCTCGCACCGACGCACCATGGGAAGAAGAGACTCGTCCGTGGTAACGCGGACGAGTGCGGAGCGGTGCGCTGTATCCACATCACACACCCTCATAATGTGGCTTCCCACGGTGCGTGATTTTACGGATGATACCAAGCACAGCCGGTGCGCGCTACCACGCACCGTGGGAAGCCAGCTTAAGAATGCTCTACCCTCTACCTTTGGAATTCCGCTTGACACTATTTTTGGGACATCCTGTATACGCGGCGGTAACCACTTACCATCAATGCGCTGTCGGCTTATTTGCCAAACAATTAGTAAAAAAATAACCGTATTACTATAATAACCGGTAGTTGCAAATTAACTAACTAATAAGTATATTAGTTTTAGCTTCACTTGGTTTAATAGCTGTTATTGCGTGCGGTATATTAGCATGTGAGAAAATTTTAATGGCATGCATTTGTGTAAGCTAGCAAATTGTTATAATTATGTACTGAGGAGCACACGAGCAGTATAAGTTGTTTTATATAAAATAGAGATTGGCAACGGTTCGGAAAGGCGAAAAGTTTTTTTTTTTAAGAAAAAAATATTACAGAGATAATTAAAGTAAATGTTGATTAGTAAATTAGGACACAGTCTTGCTTGTTCAGTACGGTGGCATTACCTAAAATTTTGTGAGGGATAAAGAAAGTCGTGTGTGTGTGAGAGAGAGGAGTATAGGGAAATCCCGCTATATCTCTGTTACTTAAATACGTGCGCTTCATCTTAGACCCTGTCTGCGCTTACCATGAGGTGAGAATAGGGTCAAAAGGGAACAAAAAAAAACATAAGCAGCCCATTACTGTCCAACTGCTGCCACGGGTCTCTTTTTAGAATGAGAACGGTTCAGGGGCCTAATTCTCCTAAAGTAAATCTTGATAAATCACAATCGAACCAAGGCCGAACAGTTCATTCAGACAGTTCTCAATTTCAAAAGCTATCAAATTGTTTGACACAAAAAACAAAATCAATCATTTTGAAAGTTTTCGAAAACAAAAACTGACTGACGGTTGTGGTTCGATTGCGTTTGGCAACAATTTATTTTAGGAGAATTAGGCCCCAGGCCTTGGTCCACCACGCAGGCTTCGTATGGGTTGGCGGACGAGGGGTAAGCTTTTACAAAAATTAAGAAATGTAGTTTTCTGTTTTCAAAATCGAACTTCTGGATTCTATTCTCTATTCTTCCTAGTTTTGGTTTTGGGTATACTATCCTATCTAAAAATTTCACGGTATATCATCATCATCCTGCCCTTATTCTAACTTATTTTGGGTCGGCGCAGCATGTCTTTTATTCCATACCCATACATCTCTATTAGCCATCATCTCAGTCACCCTCTTTCTATCCATATCATCTTTCACACTATCCATTCGTCGTTTCTTTGGTCTTCCTCCACTCTTATAACAATCCACATTCATACTCAAGATTTTCCTCACGACATATTCCTCATTCCTCCGCAACACATGCTCATACCATGACAGCCGGTTTCCACACAATTTCTCAGTCATCGGCGCCATTTTCAGACTTCCTCTTACTCGTACATAATTCTATCCATTCGCGTAACACCACACATCGCTCTTAGCATTCTCATTTCAGCTGTATGCAATTGCCTTTCATTCACTCCTTTTGTGGCCCAAAATTCTCAAAATTTCACGATATAAAGCCACACTTAATGATACCGATGCATTATAAATATCTAAACTACTTCTTTGGCAGAAATAAAATCATTTCTTCAAACATGAATCATATTGCTTGAAAGAATTTTCAGATAGCGATGCCAGCATGACGTCTACGGAGGGTGATATTCTTCAATAGAGATGCCCGGATAATACAGGGTGTTAACGAATTCGTATAATTCTTTAAAACCACATGTTATGGTGTAGATTGCCCCCGCATGGGAATTAGCTTGAATAAAAAGAAAAAAGAAAATTCTTTTTTTATGCGGTAGGGTATCGTATCTAAACCACCTTAAAAGGATTCAGCAAAAAAATTAAGATTATTTTTTGCAAAAAAAAATATTTTATGCGAGTCAACATTTCGATGCCACGCATAAATTAATGAAAGCACGGCAACTCGGCTGGCGGGCACGACTAACGCGATATCGCTCTTTACAGTCAGCTAACTCGGGGCTCTAAAATGACTCAGGAATAGAAATCCATGATTTTATTTAGTTTTTTTTTTTACTTGATTTTCAAAAAATCCCGTGTTGGGTTAATCTGTGTCACCAGTAGATCACGCGGTTTGAAGGAATTTCACGAATTCGTTTACACCCTGTATACCAGTACCAGTACCTGTATACCAGGGTAGTCTGCCAATGTATTTGTAACAGTTTTGCTTCACTAACAAAATTGTTTGGTATCTCTCGGCCCTACAGCATCTCGTGTGAAGAATCATTCTCAATAATGCCCTTTTAGTAAACCAAGTCAATGTGTAATTCTCACTTTAGGGACGGACAATTACGACGTACTAAAAACGAATTCGTTCAGCTTAAGTAGGCACACTTCGGTAAAAGTCGTTTATCCGCGTGATTGAAATTATCTTGGTGTGTGGTCAGGGCCGGATTTCAAAGATTGGAGGCCCTAGGGCAGCGAAGAAGTGGAGGCCCATTCAATTGTTTTAAAAAAAGTACCTTACCTTGTGACTGAACTTTTTTCTCTTCAAATAAAATCAAATCAAAAAAAAATATTTCACATGAACCAATACAGGCGCTTATGAAAAGTCGAATTTACGTGCATGGTTCCAATTAGTTCCTGTTCTAACGAAGAGCCGTTCGTCTTCTTCGTTAGAACAGGTGTCATTTTTTAGGGTTCCGTACCCAAAGGGTAAAACGGGACCCTATTACTAAGACTCCGCTATCTAACTAAAAAACAGAATAAAATTAATATTTAAGGGGGCTCCCATACAACAAACGTGATATTTTTTTGCTCGTTTTATAGATAATGGTACGGAACCCTTCGTGCGCGAGTCCGACTCGCACTTGGCCGGTTTTTTTTCTTATTTAACGTCAAAACTCATTTTATCGAGGCTCCTCTCATGTCAAGGCCCTGGGACTGAAGCCCCTGCTGCTGTCCTCTAAGTCCGGCCCTGTGTGTGGTAAATGTCTTCACGTACTTTTTGCCGTTAGTGGTAGTGAACTTGATTCATCTTGATTGCAGTCATGTAGGTAATTTCATTTTATACGGCCGAAACCACGTAAACATTTCATACGTTTGGCGGACAGATTAATAAATTGCAGTTATGTTTTGTTGTAGCAAAAAATATTTATTAGCGCATTCTATAGGTAGGTACCAAACAGTTAGGGATGCTATGTACAGTAATGAGCGCCAATATGTATACATGTAACGCAATTCAATAGATTTTTTCCCTAATTGAATCTATGAAATATGAATATCAAATAGCCGTGTGCTTTATGGGATCTACCACTGGCAAGCTAAACTCCAATTTCCATATTTGTAACTTCAAAAATGACGAACTTCCATACAAACTTTCATTGTATTTCAGCCTATTTAACCTCCTTAGGGGATGAATTTTCAAAATTCCTATCTTAGTACTCATCTACGTTATATAAGGTACTTCTGTGCAAAATTTCATGCTTCTATACTCACCAGTTTAAGCTGTGCGTTGTCTATCAGTCAGTTAGTATTGGCATTTTATTAAGTAGATTTTACATGCCAAGTAATCGTACGTTCGCACATACTTTTGTAAACAACATTTTAAGATTTCCTGTATAATTCCTTCATTAATTTTAACTTAACATTTTGACGACTTATGCGAACATAAATGTAGGGAACAGCTGATTTTTTTTCGCGATTTTAGATTTGTTTCCATAGTAAAAGTTGTTCATAATGATGAGTACAATGACCCCTTAAGCGGTTGTTGGTGTTTTTCAATTAACCCTGTATACATGTTCGTGCTCATGACTGTACTCACAGTTTTAATCAAAGAAACTGCCAACGTAATTATAGTAGCATTTCCCATCTTATTTCGTTGATGGAATCCAATATCTGTGAGTGCGAAATTGTATACCTGAATGCCAATGTCACTGAACCGGTTTTAAAGTCACAAGTGCCAATAATTTAAGACCGTGAAAGTATTTACAGTATTATTCCATCCATTTTTTCGGATTAACTTTCTACTGAAGAATATTTGTGTTCTTTGTGGGTAAAAATAAGAATAAGGGTACTCAGAAAGCGGTACTTCTGGACACGGTGTGTATTGTTAGGAAGTTCCTCTCACTGAAGCTCAACTGCTGGTAGCTTGGACCTTGTTCCCGATATCGGTGTGCCATTTTTTTTTTCTATTTAAAATGTTTATTTATATGTAAGGATAATGAATATCGAACGAATAAGAATTATTTATTTGCAAGAATACTAGAGATGTGCCGACTATGACTTTAGCCGACTAGCCGATTAGTCGGTTGTAAAGAGGCCGACTAATCGGCCGACTAATCGGCCGACTAGTCGGCCAAGCCGATCACGGTTTCGGTAGTATTCGACAATTTTCGTCATGCTTTATTTACATCTTATTTGCGCGCAAGTCGCAACCGCCACCTGCGAGCGTGTCGGATCATTTTTTGTTTACTTCGATTTTTTTATTTAATGTAATTCCTCCTACATACATTTTATTGAGAAATACATACAAAGTAAGAAGCCGAATAGTCGGCGCTCTTTGCCGAATAGTCGCCGACTACGAAAGTGGCCGGATAGTAGGCTTTGCCGACTAGTCGGAACATCACTAAAGAATACAAATAATAAGTTGACAAAGTCAATATGAATAATGTCTTGGGAGATATGTATTGAGCTCAATGCCATTTGAAAGCCTGAATCCAAACCAGAGCTAATACAATTTCTGCTCAATTATATAGATTTAAGTTGCTCTAAATGAGATTGTTTCTAATTAGAAAATCAAATTACAGGTACATTTGCACTGGTAATCGAACTCAACCCAGTGCATCGCCGAAAGTCAGTGTATGTTCATAAAGTATTATTAAATCTACCCCACTTTCACTGCTTTACATTTTTAAATTAATTGCCAATCTATAAAAATAATCTTTCAACTGAAGATATTATTAGATATTTATTGCCACAGAAACTAAATTGATTTTGAAATATTTGAATGAAATTACCATATGAGAAAATGCTTTACATCAAATAAATCAAGAATTATTGCTAAAAGTGACAGCGGGTTACTTAAAGACGGGGGTGTTTCACTAACCTATCATTAACTGTTCATTAAGCTTGTGGCGGCATCTATCTCGCCACATGCGAACTATCCTACATCGCGCAATCAAGATTTAACACGCAGATAGTACATATACAACCTCCCAACATCAACCGTTGGGCAGTAGCCCGCCAGGCACAAGACTCCGCCTGGTTGGAGGATCCTCCCTTTGGTTGGAGGAACACAACACCTGGTTTCTCCACAAGCTAATTCGGTCTATAAACTTTTCAATAACTAACATTTACATTTCACCACTTATCAGTAGCGATAATATCAAGGTTATTGAACCCGTACCTGTCATATTTCTAGGTCACATTTAGTTTATCTTGCCCGAGGAAAGTTTTAGGATGGAGCGAGATCCAATTATGGCGCCTCCTTTGCTTGCCCCTTAAACAAGGTGTAACATAAATAACGCTCACTGTACTCATCATTATGAACAACTTTTACTATTAGACCAAACATGAAATCGCGAAAAAAAAAATCAGCTGGTCCCTACATACTGACGAGTTATGCAAACATAAATGTAGGGAACAGCTGATTTTTTTTCGCGATTTCAGGTTTGGTCCCATACCACACCCACCCATACCCACACCAAGAGGTTGTGCGTTATTTATGTTACACCTTGTAAATATCAATTGACTGAGGCGCTTCCTGGGACTTGGCTCCTGGAGTGGCCGCGCCGTTCGCCCTATGGTAGGGCCAGCCCTGCGGGGTGAATAGTTACGGACTACATTATTGATATGTCGGTGAAATACCCCCTATAGAAAATTTGGTAAAGATTAAATAGTAGGAAAAAGTGACTTCCAGAGGAAATCGTGTGCTAAGTATTATTGATATTTATGATTATTTACGGTTTACTCACGTGCATTTTTCGGGATTGCCCGACTAGTTTCGGACCCAAACGGAGCCCTTAATCATGAGCTGAACACGCGAGTTCGCGAGTCTATTCGACTCACAGTGTGTCTTACGAAAGTTATAATACAAAAAAGTATTATTAAATTTAAAGATTCAAAGCAAAACTTGAGAAAATTCTAGCCCTCTTATTTAGATGGCCAGTTTCAGATGGAACTAGGGGTGGGCAAATTACGCCCTGCGGCCCAACTCTGGCCCGCGAAGATTTTAATCCGGCCCACCAACTCTCCCTTTTTAGAGCAAGACTACGTGGCTATAACAAATAGCCGTAATTATTTGAGCCAGAAATGTTAGTTTTGTCAGAAAAAAATGCATTAAATATTTATGGAATTCTGGCCTCCTTACTTTCCTTGCGTTTTTCTGGCTCTTGATTACAAAAGTTTGTCCACCCGTGGTCTAAATAAGGCCCAGGTTTTATAACAGCCCCGTCTTTTTTTGTTTTAAGACGTAAGAAAGTTATGGGTATGTTTTTTTGGATTACTTTTTGGTTTAACCCTCTCGCAAAATTTCCTACGGTAATCGAGAAATCAATTACATGCGTAATATTAAACTTTCAAACACATTGTAATATTGAACTTACACGCCTAATGTATGTTATAATAAATCTCACAATACGAAGCCTGAGAGCTAATAAAACATTATTAAAGTACCTTCGTATGTGCAACATTTTAAAATTAATTCAAAATTGCACCATTATGCACTACATTATTAACAAAAGTTGTATTTAACGAATGGCCATGAATGACCACATAAGGGTAGTTAAAAGTCTTTCTCGTAATAACCACACATGAGGCAACAAATAATAGTCGTATTAATAAATGGCCCCTGACTGGCCATGAATGACCACATAAGGGAATTTGAAAGTCTTTCTCGAAATAACCACATATAAAGCAAAAGACTTATTAGTAAACTAGCTTTTGCCTGCGGCTTTGCTCGCGTTAATTAAGCTCAAATCAATTAAATCAACTCTTAACACACTACTAAAGTTTCTATAATAATATAATTCAATCTTGATTCGAAAGACACGTGGCGTCATCTATAAACGTTATTGATATTTTCCTCGGGAACAGTACGTTTTTTCGGGATGAAAGGTACCCTAAAGCGCTATCCACACATTTCCGGGAAATCGTCCCTGCCGTGTTCCGTCAGGGACGGGGAAAAAATCGGTTACGTACAAATTGTATGAACTGGTTCACACAGCTCCGTGTCAGGCGTCAGTGTCCCGGAGCACGCTCGGTCGCACGGACGCTCTGACAGTGCTATCCGATTTTTGTTAAAGTTAATGATTTATCTGCAAGTGCAACATGAATACAGAGGGGTTGATAGAACTTGTACGGCAGAATGCTATACTTTACGATCTTCGTAATCCACATTATTTGAATTCTAAGAAGAAAAATACCCAAATACGTTTTATTTCCTGCTGATAGTGTTCTTGGTCATCTGCTTCTTCTTCATCTAGCGCTATTGCAATCATTGCCAACTCTTCTTGGTTAAACAAAGACATCGTGTTGTGTGCGTATCAGCTAACGAAACAGAACTGATACCGATTTCCCTGATATGTGTGAACACGGGTGACGGATGGCACGTCCCTGACGGGAACACTGAAACGATCTACTCGGAACACGGATAGCCCTGACCCGGAAATGTGTGGATAGCGCTTATGTCTGCGTCTGTACACCTGACAACGTATATGCAAAATTTCAGAATGATCGGTTCAGTGGTTTATTCGTGAAAAGGTAACAAACAAACAAACTTACTTTCGCATTTATAATATTAGTTAGGAAGTTAGGATGACCCGTTTAAGAACCCCCGCTTAAATATTAATAAAAAAAAACATTTTAATAGTCGACATCTATGACATAATACGTAACGAATTTAGAACATGGAGCTACCAATCCGTGGGGTAATTCATCAACTCGTCCTATATGCCTACGGCTCATTTAGGACGACTTGCAGAAAATCAAAATAAATAATATTTGCATTCTGCAACTCGTCCTACGTTTCTTTTTGTGTGGAACTTTAAACTTTATCCACGTTTGGTACAGTTAGTAAGACAAGATATAGCAAAATTATTTTATAAGAATTTTTAGTTTCGTTTTGTTTATAGATTAAGTATTTGACGGAGTCACACTACGGCCCGCTACGTCTAACGTCCGTTTATATTTATAACGTCCCTTATTCTTAAAGGTGCATTTTTTCTCGGATCAGTCGCGTTACAGCCGTTCTACATAAACGTTAGAAGTGCCTGTGATGAGAAAATAATCACACAGATCAAATTAACATTTTGTGAAGCATGGTACTAGGCGAGCAGACTCATCAGGAGATACTTTTTACGGACGCTAGAAAATCTCCATCCACAGGCCCATGAAGGGCGCGGTAGACGTGAAGCTCCTTGCTCCGCCATACCTCTCTGCGGCCATTTAACTGTTGATTATATCTTTATGACAATTGCTTATTATTTTTTAATTTTAGGTTTATTATTATTATACAATTTATGTATCTCGGCCAATAAAGGCAAGCTAGAGATGAGGAACAAGATATCTCCCGGGAGATCAGGTCCGTGGGATCGCTACTGCCCAACAGCTCGCCGCAAGCTGCCCTGCGGGTTCAGGTTTATTATTATTCAACCTACATGTATGAATCTTCATTATTACCTCGTGAGTTAATTGGTGTCAAAGAACAATGATCACTCGGCTAACATGCTTGGACTAGTAAAATCTAACAAAACGTAACTTGATGAAACATAATGTCGTTTCATTCGCCTACATAAATATAAATAAGTAAAGCCTTCAATATATTTTTAAAAGGTCGGAGAGACAAGATATTTTGCCACTTCCATTAACAGATTCAAAACATGATGCAATTCCAAGTCCATTAAACGAATGCCAAGTCAACAAGAGTAGAAGATCAATCGGAGTCTGTAAGCAATGCAAAAATAAAAAAAAGGGAAAATAATATAAAATCGCACAGAACACCAAAGAATATTGTAACAATAAGCGAGGAGAACACAGTCGTCGCCGAAACTACAACGACATGGTTACCATGGACACGGTCAGCCCAGAAAACCACAGATTAGTTAATAGTAGCTAGCTACAGAAAACCGTCAATTTATTTTTACTTGTCAAGAATAGGGAGGGACGTAATCAATCGGTTTATGACAGTATCGATTTTTAGATGTAAAATCATTAGTTTTTTATCTAATTCATGGCTTTATTAAAACAATTTACCACGAAGTAACATCAAATTCTATTAGTGGCTAAGCTTAGTATAATATTGATGTGAGTTTATACGGTTGACATTGCCTGGGATTTTATTTCGATTTATGAAATAAAATCATAATAGACTAGAAAAAGTATGGACTTCTCTAGTAACGTAAGTAATTACGGATGCGTTCGAAGTTGGATATTTTATACAGCGTTCTGATAAATAAAATAGTATTTTTAAAATAAGATTATCTATATTTCCCCATCTTTTAAAAATAAACGAAGATATCCAATAAATACACTAACAATGCGCTAATATATTGGTGACAGTTTCATCTCGGGAACAATTTCTAGTCCAAAGTGACCATTGTTCTTTGTGATGATTTAATCTTTTCTGTATATAATAATATCATATCTGTGACATGTGACTGTGATGATTAAATATTTTGTAACAATTTCATTTTTTTATTATTTAAGTACACTCTAACACTTTTGCTACTGATTGTAACTTTTCTCATTTTGATAGTAATGTGGGACGAGTTGCAGAATTAAAATATTATTTAATTTGATTTTCTGCAAGTCGTTCTAAATGGGCCGTAGGCATGTAGGACGAGTTGATGAATTACCCAATCCGTGATCTTAAACATGACCTAAAATGTGATCACAGCTGATGATAGACAGATTTTAGCGTATTTTGTTATGAAATCTTTAAACAGCTATTTCTCTTACCCTATTGACTTTTGGGAAAAGTTGTAGAACAAAAGTTATTCATTGTCATGGGTACTTTAATACCGTCTCAGATTAGTACCCCTTTCCTAATAACCTTGTATACACCTACAACAAGATTGCTGATGTGTTACTGACCTTAGTGACAAAGTTGGAAAATCTCATGTGCCTGTAATTTCACCGGCACCCATATCCTTCAGGTTGCGGAATTTGTTTGAAAGAGTTACCGCGGCCCTGGAACGCAAAGGGCATTAGGAGGAACACGGATGGGTTTTACTCAGTAAGAGTCTGACACTCCCTTCCGCTCCGCCCAGAGCGGAAGAATGTCCTATCCTTAAAAAAAACCCATACCCTTCAAACCGAAATAATAAATAATAAAAATATTTATTTGTCTCAGATTTGTACAATGAGCAAGGTTCTTAATGCTAAAGTTTGTAATAATTATTGTACATTCACAAAAGAGTTATAGCTGCTGAAGCCGAACTAAGCAAAGCCTGTATTTCAGCGTTTCAGCACCAGTCCTCCTCGCGAAAACAATTAAATTTACAGGGTATCTAACTTAACAAAAAATAAAATAAAAGTATAATCATGTCGTGTGCCTCTCTTTGTGTGTAGCGAATGTGTAAGTGAGTGAATGTGAGAGGATGTATGTACGTAGAGTGTAGCTTGTATGGGTGTAGTGTGTGGATGTGTATGTGCATGAGTGTGTTTGTGAGTGCGTATGCGTTTGTGCGTGCGTGTGCGTTTGTGCGTGTGGGTGTGTATGTGTGCCATCTAATTTGTTTATCTGACGATAGTAAGCAATTCTTCTGTATCGTCATAAGATATCTTCTGTAGATATTCTGTTACTTTTCTCTTACAGAGAACTTTGTTGAGTGAGTATATATTTAAAAAATGGAAATACAGCAATGCTGCTTGGCGGCTGAAATAGGTATGGTGGTAGTACCTACTTCCCTAGACGAACTTTTCACTAGGAGTTTTGCTATTACTCTAATTAGAATGGTATTTATCGGCTACCAGAGTGTACCAGGGTCTTGTAGTTAAGGAGTAGTTCACTATGACCACGGAGTATAAAATCCCCAAACAAACAAATAACAACAACACCCATACACGTCACACATAAATCAGACATTCAAACGTTCACTAACACACGAAACTCAGAAACGCTCACAGCCGCAACCCACACGCGTAGAACCACTTCTCTTCCATTTTGTTCTTCTCTCACGATATTCAAATTATGTATTTAAGTCGGTTGCTTCCTAGCAACATGTAACTGCCCGGTTACGTAGAAACCGTCCCCTAGGACGACCTACAGCAGTCAAATAGAAAAAAAAAAAAAAGCAATATGTAACTACACACATCAAAAGTGTCTAGGGATCAAGCATTTTTATGCGGATTTCTTGAGATTGAGATGTGGCTTTGTAATAAATTTATGATTTTATAAATTTATATGGATCCTTTTTGGTGCATTTCATAATTTGAATCAGGAACTGTGAATCAAATTCGAGTAAAAGATGAAAATCAGCTGTCAATATTTTCCCTATAAACATTATTAGTGCTACTGTTTCCCTACTACTGATTAAAACCAACGTTATTATGGAGCGGCGACGTCATTTAAGCAGGGAATAAATGCTCAGAGCCGTGGGAATGATAGAAGCTGGTTCCCGGCAACGTACTGTGGCTTTAGCTCTGAATACAAGTCAGAGTGTTATCAGTCGACTTTGGACACGTTACCGAAGCACTGGTACCGTGGCTGAGCGCCATGGAGGACGGTATCGCTGCACCACACGGAGACAAGACCGATACATTCAAATCTTAACTCGAAGAGCTCCAACAATAACCGCCATGATGTTAGCCGTGAGGCTTCATCACTCTTCAGGGAACTTAATTAGCGACCAAACAGTCAGAAACCGCTTGCATGAAGTGAACCTTCATTCCCGAAGACCGCTACGGGTACCACCTATAGCAATGCACAATCGTAGGATTCGATATCAATGGGCTCTTGGACACAGAAATTGGGCAGAAGAACAATGGCGTTTCGTGTGCTTTTCTGATGAGTCTCGTTTTGGTATGAGACCGGATACAAGACGTATACGACACTGGAGAACCCCTGGACGCCAACAGCGATTAAAATCCTGCCAGGAAGTCCATCCTTATAGTGGTGGAACCATCATGGTATGGGCGGGTATTTGGATCGGCGGAAGAACTGAGTTGATTTGGATCAGAGGCAACCTCAACGCTCAAATTTATGCTGAGACGATTGTATCAGACGTCATCGTTCCTCTACAAGCGCAAATCGGTCCCTTATTTCAGTTAATGCATGATAATGCACGACCGCACACCGCAAGAGTTGTAAGACAGACTCTCGCCGCAGCTAACATCAATGTCCTGCCCTGGCCTGCTCAGTCGCCAGACTTGAACCCGATTGAGCATGCATGGGATATGCTACAGAGAAGAGCTCTGCCGAATATGGAGGGTATCCAGTCGCAAGAAGACCTTTTTTTGTTGTTGCAACGAACATGGGCGGCCATTCCACAGCGTGATTTGGATGAACTCATTTTGAGTATGCCAAACCGATGTTCTTGTGTTGTTAGTGTTCGCGGTAGAAACACGGATTATTAATTGTTTAAGTTACCCAATAAAATTTTAAAGAAAACTGTTATTTCAGTCTTTTTTTCGAACTTTTGTGTTAGTGGTTCAAATGTCAAAAATCCCTTTATTAGGAAAATGGCAAATTTCTTTATTAATGCAAAGGTGACTTGGTTTATCGTTACTGTGACAAACGAAAACACTTTATTTGATGAATCCTTAAAGAAAATTTTAATTAATATCAATCAGGAGAAAAGTTATTGCAAAAATATATGTTGATCCCTAGACACTTTTGATGTGTGTAGTTTAAAAAACTTATTATTTAGGGTGAGGACCTGGCGATCCGTAACACAGGGTCTCCCTAGCTTCCTACCTACTTATTTGTTAAGTTACTTAGATAAGATATTAAATTTTAAGCAAACCTTTGTGTAGAGAGAACAATTTTTTTTTACTAATATTATATAAGTATCTCGTTTATCCATTTTATATTATTGCACCGCGTGCAAGTGAGGTTCATTTTGACGATGTTGTGTCTCTCTCACAAAAATATACAGCAATTTTTTTCACTCTTTCTCAAAATCACTGTAATAATATATAACCCGTCCATTACAAAGGCTCGTAAAACAGTGAATTAATTAACAAAACATTAAATTTCGTCTTCATTATGACCGAACTTTCACTTCAAACGAAATAAAAAGAGAAATAGCATAGATAATAAATAAGCCAAAATAAAAACTTTTTCTAATAACATTACGATCAACGAAATCGAAATGGAATTATTAATAGTTAATAGTGATATCATAGTTGTGCGTATCTGCGTAACTTACCGGTTTCTGTGAATACCGTTGGTGTTTTACCGGTTTTACGATATGATTAGCGGTTAGCTTTTTATAAACGAAATCTGTGTTATGCGTTAGTTGAGGTCACTTTTGTTTATGGTTATGGGCGATGTGAAATCATCTTCAGTCGTGTCGGCACGAGCTATACGAAAATATTTTATGCCGTGGTGAAAAGATTAGCCAGTCAGCAAGGTTGGTAGCGGTGCTGACTGTACAGGGTGTGTCGAATGTATTTAAGTATCGTCACTTGTAAGGACTGTTTTTATGCACCCGGAATGAACTACTACTTCATCGAAAATAGCTCATGCTGTGGTGAAATGATCAGCCAGTCAGCAAGTTTGGCAGCGGGGCTGACTGCCCAGGGTACGCCGGACGTACTCAAGTATTGTCACTCGTGGAGGCTCTTTTCATGCACCCCAGTATTGTCATGTTGAAGGAGATTGGCAAATTGATTTTGTTGTACACGGCTAATATTCCAGTATAAGCTGACCTCTCATTGTACAGAAAGCCTATTCAATGCAAGATCAGCTTATACTGGAAATGTATACCTTGATATGTAGCTCTGCGTATGGGAGAATCATAAAAGATGAAAAGGACAGAGAAAGGGAGAGAGAGAAAGAAAGGCAAATCAGAAAATTTCAACCTTTAAATGCTAGAAAAGAAAGTGACTGCCATTATACAAGGTAAGTCAGAAAGGGGGTACTAATCCGAAAGGGTGTTAAAGTACACATAATAATGAATAACTTTTGTTCTACAACTTTTCCCAAAACTCAATAGTTTAAGAGAAAAAGTTGTTCAAAAATCTAAAAAAAAAAACTCTAAAATCTATCTATCCCCAGTTATGATCGGCTGTGTTTACATTTTAGGTCATATTTGGGGTCATGAATAAGAAGCACCATTTTCTGAATTTGTAACTAAAGCAGGGATGAAGAATTTTTGAAAAAATTAAAATAAAAATGATTTTACATGGAAATAAAAGTTATCGAATTTTGAAATTTTAACACTTGCTTTCAAACAGTCATCAGCGATACTATAAGTGGGCTTCGGATTAGTACCCCCTTTCCGACTAACCTTGTATTTTATAATATTGTAACGAGTTGGATGCCTTCCTTGACAGTTGGCTCGAAGGTGCACAGAATCGCGAAAGGTGGAAGGAACGGAGGGAGGCCTTTGCCCAGCAGTGGGAGAGTTCAGGAAAGTAAAAAAATAAAAATTGCATCGGATGTAATTCCGGTATGTTTAGGGAAACGAAAAATAAAAAACTCAACCATGCACTAAATAATTCAGATCCCGGTAATAAGAACCGGTTAGCCTAAATTTGCAATATTAATTCCGGATTTATCCAAACTTTTAAAAGAAAATAAGCAAGCAGGAAAGTTATAGAATCTTGTATAACTTGAGTATTTTACGATTAGTGAAACGAGCCATGAAATTAATAATGATTGCTTTAAACGACTCAATTAGATATGTTTTGAATAGTAAATAAGATAAGTTTATTAGTTGATTAATAACTTCATTTTAGCAATATAATCCCGTGACAACAATACGATTTCTGTTTATTTCTTGAAAATACACACACGAAATAAACGCTGAACGATTTTGTGGTAAGACAGGCTTTTTTGTAAGGACATTTGTTGTTAGACACGGTTTTAAAAAGTGTTTAAAAGGTTGGCCACCCATGACCAAACTTTTCAGCAGATAGGCGATTGGGCAGATGGGATATTTTGTAAATAAGATTTTACTTTGGGCCGCCGCGCCGCTATAATAATTAAACAAGAAGTATAAGAAATTAAATTAAGACAATTAAATGAAATAGACAATTTTTTGTTTAATAACCCAGCTCCACGGGCCACCCATAGACGCTTGGCGGGCTGATTGTGGCCCGTGAGCCGCGTACGGGCCACTGATGGCCTAAAGTTTTTTAGTACGATGCAGCGGGCTTGAAAACTCTGAACTCAGGCTATGTCATGCTCACGGCATGAGCTATTTTCATATAGCTCGTGCTAACACGAGCGAAGAAGACCAGGGGCCCAATTCTCCTAAAATAAATCTTGATAAATCACAACCGAACCAAGGCCGAACCGTTCATTCAGACAGTTCTCAATTTCAAAAGCTATCAAATTGTTTGACACAAAAAACAAAATCAATCATTTTGAAAGTTTTCGAAAACAAAAACTGACTGACGGTTGTGGTTCGATTGCGTTTAGCAACAATTTATTTTAGTAGAATTGGGCCCCAGAAGGCTGGTGATGCCCAACATTAATTAAACATTTAACTCTTTACTATTTTTCTAATTTTACCATTTTGAATAAACAGTTGTTTAATTTATTTATTTGTGTCGTTAATCCCGTGGCCCGTGGCATCACTATGGTCCTATCTGAAAACCAGCGTTGCGAAATTTTGTTTTTTTTTTTAAATATCGCAGCATTATGCTGAGATAGGAGCCTTTTTTGGCCTCGTGCAGGTAGTTTTTATTTTTTATCGTTTTTTGTTTTTAAATTTTAATTTTTTTAAATTGTTTTTGTAATTGCCTGTGTAAGTCCAAAATAAATATTTTTTCATTCTTCTTCTTTCTTTCTTTCTAACTAGAGAATCAATGTTGGTGAACGCCAGCTTAAACCTATAACAAGTACCTACTGTAGCACTTATTGTAGGCCTATTTAAACTGCCAGATATCGTACTCAGATATGATCTATAAACCGTCGCCTACAGACCACAATCGCCGCAGCATTTACCCAAATATGTCTGCTTGCATTACAAACAAATCAAGCCAAACACGCGACATTATCTTTGAACTGACACTTAATATAGAATGTAGACTAGTTATTCCAACTATAACAGATCTTGAAGCTTATAACTCCATTTATACGTAAAACCAGCTAACCTACAATGTACCCTACGCAAGAGCCGTTAGGACTAAATGTGGAGCCACAGAACAGTAAGCTGGGCAGTGGGTTTATGTGTTATCATACTGGTTCTATCTAGGCTGTGGACTTGAAGCAATGCGTCCTTTGTGTGGTTAGTACTCAGTAGCTGTTGGAATAATTTGAGTGTCAGTTAGAACTTGAAAGTGTTATACTATGCTCCGATATTTTTAAAGGATAAGGGAGTTCATGGGTGTATTGGTTATCACTCCAATAGGTGTTTAGAACAAAATATTTGATGCAAAACGCTTCAAAAGCAGTGTTTATTGGTATAGGCAGGGTTATTGCATAAAAATTAACAACCTCATAAGGGATCATTGTCATGTTCGCATAACTCGTCAAAATGTAAGGAACAGCTGATTTTTTTTTCGCGATTTCACATTTGGTCCCATAGTAAAAGTTGTTCATAGTGATGAGTACAATCTCCCATTTCGGTTTGTCGAGTGTTTACAATTTCAACCTGTTTATAGGGTGACTGGTAATTAGTGACCGATACTTTAACACATGATTGTACTCATGATAACAAACAACTTTCCCAAAGGAACATTATTTTTTATTTTATTTTTTTCATTTAAAATAAATAATAAATCGTTACGGAATGGACGCGGCTCGTAATACGGATTTTTTTTGTTTGTTTTATAAATAATGTTTCTTTGGGAAAGTTGTTTGTTATCATGAGTACAATCATGTGTTAAAGTATCGGTCACTAATTACCAGTCACCATAGATTATCAAATAAATAATTTTAAAAATACTTAACAAACACCGTGTACACCTTAAACTTAGCAGATTATAATCACTTGAGTTAACATTTACATCTTTAAAGGCCTCTACACACCTAAGCCGCCGGCCCGGCGGCTTTACCCGGCGGGTTATGCCGGCGGGTTATTGCGGCCAACTAACGCGAACTAAGCGAGCGAACATGACGCAAAACAAGCCCGGCGGCATGACCCGCCGGGTAAAGCCGCCGGGCCAGCGGGTTTGGTGTGTAGACCACTTTAGGTTTAAAAAAGTGTATGCTAAGGCTAGCAAAGACAGTTCTGTAAAGATAGAAAAAGCGCAATATTAAAAAGTAGAAAACTGACACAAAACATCATGTGACAGTCACGTATTGCTAATTTTGGACCCACTCATCCGCACAATGAGTAATTCAAAACGCAAATCGTTTCAAAAACAAGTGGGTCTTGAAATGGTAATGTCTCAATTTCTAATTTCGTTCCGAGAAAAGCGACAAAGAGACATACATATACATTAATGAGGAATGCTTCACGAGTTAGTACTTTGTTTCATAAAAATCATGGTAAGTACTATGATAAATTCTAGGATACTTGGTATCACGATTGATACCGTTTAACAACTTGACTATTGTAGTTTTTTTTTTAATATACCTTACCCCACACTAAGATTTCTCTTGTATCGTGGGTGCGTTTACATACACAAACGCCCAGACCCGAAACAACCATCTGTAGGCCATACTTTTTGTTCCGTATGGGAATCGAACCCACGACCCGTAGCGCAGAAGTCAATCGCTTAGCCCCTGCACCAAACGTGTCGTTTAAATCACTGGTGTAAATTGACAGGTCCTACGATTGTTGTTTGACAGTTGACAGGCACATTGTTGTTTGACAGGTGCATCGTTGTTTGACAGTAGTGCATTGTTGTTTGACAGATCCATTGTTGTTTGGCAGTAGTGCCTTGTTGTTTGACAGTAGTGCATTGTTGTTTGACAGATCCATTGTTGTTTGGCAGTAGTGCCTTGTTGTTTGACAGTAGTGCATTGTTGTTTGGCAGGTAGATTGCTGTTTTACAGGTGCAGTGTTGTTTGACTGGTACAATGTTGTTTGACATTAGAACTTGTCAGTTTACTTTAGTGAATTAATGCTCGGATACATCTTTCAACTCTCGTTATAGTACACACTCTATTCTACTAAAATTCGACCAATAATCTACTATACTCTATTTAGTATAAAATTAGACAAATAAGACCCATTTCAGCACGGAAATGTATAGCCACGTGTTTGCTTCCAGTTTTGTTTTTATGAACATTAACGGTCAATCAAGATGAGCTGAAAGTCTATTTGAAGAAATGGTTCAAAAGATATTCGTGTCTTGGTAAGCCACTTTCTTCTAATGTTATATGAAAAAGATTATATTATTAATAGGTTTCAAAAATGTTCTTCCTTCTTGTAAATATTTTCCAGAATACGTCGCAAATGAAATAAAAATTAACACAGCAATAAGACACTCATTCATACCGTTATCGATACTTATTGGCTAACATCGATCACTTGGAATTAATGGCATAATTCTTAATTTACTAACCATTTTTATTATTCCATTTATGTCGATGTTGAAAAGGCACAATCGCTGATATGGGGTGATTTCGACACGGAGTTAAGATAAGAACTTATTGAAGTAGTTAAGTTTCTTTTTAATTATACACTTAAGAGAATTGTATGAAACTTGTTTTTAAGTATGGTTTGGGCTTGATTATGGTGAAATTGCTATAAACTAAGTAATGTATTGGCAAATGCAACTTGACGCCTGAGTGCCTTTTAATATCTTAATCTCAACTTCAACTTTAAAACTCATTTAGTCCGGCCGTGAATTATAAGAAAGGAGACATTTTTTTTTGTATGGGGAGTATGCCCCACCACAAATTGTAGCGTATCGTAATGAAATGCACGTTGGTTTATTCCTTATAATGTCTAGATTGCAGTGGTAATATAAGCAAATCTTTATGTAATCGGAATACTGTGAAATACGACAATCAAAACATGACTCTCACAATAACCTAATAATGATAGTCAAGGTTTAATTGTCGTACGGTTTTAGACAGATCTAAAGTATGGGATACAAAAGACTATACCTATAAGGCTAAGCGCGCACTACGAATTTTAATCGTTGCGGATAATAATCGCAAATCTGTGAACAACACTAATATACTATAGTCCGCGCACTGCGAAAAGAAATCGTTTGCGATTTAAAATAGCAGATGTGGAATCGTATATATGTTTTGTACTCTATGATGTTGTACCAAGGCGCGCGCACGGCGGAAAAATCGCAAGCTCAACGTTCAGTCGACTTGTGATCTTTGATGATTTCAGACATAATTGAGTCCGAATCACCTGCACCAGCGCCTTCTTTTGTAAATCCATGTTTCGATTTTCAGCCCATCTTTCGTGGTGGCACTGACTGTCTTCGGCCTCCGCAATTTCGCAGGCGATTGTAAATTGTAGTGCGCGTAGGAATTATTTTCGTTTGCGATTTTATTTCGCAGTTTAAAAATCGCAACGATTAAAATTCGTAGTGCGCGCTTAGCCTAATTGTATAAGATCCAAAAGACTATACCTATAATTGTATAAGATCTAAATGTCCGGTCACCTACTGTTTTACTGTTAATAGTAAAACCTTGTGGGGCCGGGCTAGAATATAAAACTTCCTCACCGTACGCTGAGAATAGACGCATATTGTAACATTTAACAAAACCCGGCACACGACATGGTAGGATCTATACGGTCCCTCTGGCTAGCTACCACCCTCACATTATAGTCCGGCACCAAGCAGTTAACTGTGTTCCGTTGTGTGTATGTGAGAGCCAGAGTGGTATAGGGGAATACCTCTATATCTCTGTTACTTGGATTTGTGTGCTCCATCTTAGACCCTGTCTGCGCCTAACATCAGCAGGCTTACTCCCGACAGGATCGAGTTTTGAATCGAGACGACTTAGTGTCAATTCTTACTCTTGAAATCGACAAAACTGCACGACCGTGCTGAGGTTTGATTTAAAACTAACAAATATAAAAAAACAGTCGTTAATTTTTATTCGAGCCGGTGCACAATTATTGTGCGCTTTTGTCGATTTCAAGAGTAATAATTGACACTACTCGATTCAAAACTCGATCTTATCGGGAGTAAGGGCCCAGGTGCGAGGAGGACAAAGGCGAAAAAGAAAATAAAATGTGGAAAGTAGTCATCACATCATAACAATATTATTGTAATCATATCTTACAAGATTCAAATAAGACTTTATAAAATTCTCACCATTATTGAACAGTCAAAAATCAAAAGCAATGCAAAGCTAGAAGTTGACGTGTCATGCATAAGAAAGTTAAGTGATTCAACGCTGTGAAAACATGTAAATGTCTGTCAACCAGTTATGACCGTTTGATAGCTTTTATGTAGCCTTGGAGAGATGGCCTTGACGAGAATAACATATTATGAATAATGTTCATAGTGGAGAAGCTTCAGTTTATTTATTTTTATCGTATATTCATTTACATAATTTCATCATTCCAAAGACGTCCATTGCTGGACATAGGCCTCCCCCAAGCATCGCCACATCGACTTGTAATATGCTTCTCGCATCCAGCGGATTCCCGCGACCTTCACCAGATCATCGGTCCACCTTGTGGGAGGCCTACCCACGCTGCGTCTTCCAGAACCTTTCGGCCCCATCGGCCATCCGTTCTGAGAGCAATGTGCCCCGCCCACTGCCACTTAAGTTTGGTATTTCTTCGACTTCTACGTAACTTATTAAATACATTTTTAAATATCTCTATAAAAAACAAAATAAAGAAACAAATCTGACCTCATAATATTATGATATAACGGTGAATACTTCACAGGTACACTTTACTAAGTACAAGCTAAAAGTTCCAGCCTCGCATAACAACCGCTTAGAAATGCACGCGTTAAACTAAGTGTATGTAATGAACGCACGCGCCGATGCAATGTATGTTTACTTTGTTTTGTACATAACTTACTCAAGTAATGTCGGTATTGTTGAGTCGAGATAAACTTGTTGGGCGCGACTATTGGCTAAGTTTTCAGTTTGGTGTGGTTTGTCGTTGAATTCAAAAGATAAGTTCCTAATGCCTAATCGATGTTCGGTCTCTAATATCGCAATACTAGCAGGGCGATTGCGTAACGTAACCAACATCAATCATGACAGTTGATGTGTCAAAAATAATGTTCATTGTGCAGAAGTCGGATTGGACTCAAAAACTGAACTTCGACAAACTCTAATTCGACAGACGTTATTGCGATACTATGGAACTCCGACATTACGCTACTCCGGCAATTATGGAACTTTGACATTTTCACAATAAAAACAAATGAAAAACTTAAGGGGATTTTTTGTAAGGTTGTTTGGGTTTCCAAAGCAGAGTCGTCTGCGGGGTTCAAAGTGACCTAACACGAAGGGGATGACGGGGGCTTCGTTGGCTCACTCACTCTAGCCCCCGTTATTCCCTTCGAACCTATCCGTGTCGGGGTGCCCCAAAGCAAACGAGCTAGCTTCGCTCGCTCTTGAAATTAGTCAGTTGAAGGACAAGTTACAGTGTTTGGCCCAAAATTTAACCTAACTTTCAACTAACACACCTACCAAACAACTTATTACCGCTGCCCGTGTCCATTTTGGGGGTGCAGTACCCACTGGACCTTCAAGATTGGACCCAATTGTAAAAAGTACCTACTGGACCCCATTCCAAGGCCCCATTCGACCTCCTTAAAAATATTATATTAAAATGACTATTGGACCTCTTTTTTGGTACCCACTGGACCTTCAAGACGAAACCCAATCGCAAAGTACCCACTGGACCTCATTTACACGCCCCATTCGACCTTCTTCAAAATATTTTGATCGTATTGATAGTTTTATTAAGAAAAGGTACAATTATGTAGAAAATTGTTGATTTAAATATAATTATAAGAAAAAATATAAGAAAGATTCGTCATAGGGCGCTCTCTTTTCTCTCTGTCTGTCGACGTTCGTCCTACTCTCACCTTTTGTTGCTCTGAAGTACATAAAGATTAACAAAAAAACGACATTATTGGTCTTGTTCTTGTCTATTGTTTACTTCACAAGAACTCTGTACCTGAACCCCGTAGTTAGCCCGTTAGCAGGTAACTGATTCCCTTTGAAAATAGTGTTTGTCAGGGGGGTGACACTGCCGTACTTGACATAGGCGAACATTTTTCGCTGAGACATTAGCTCCATCTTGAATCATATCCCTGTAAACTTAATAGCATCTATAGCCCGAACGCTTCCCGTCCGACAGTTCCTGGGGTAGCTGCGCAGTGCGGGAGGGTGTCAGTTGTCACAAGTTGACGAATCAGTGAGCTCCTGCACCGCGCAGCTACCTCAGGAACTGTCTCAGATAAGCGTTCGGGCTATAGTCCTATACTATTATATATTCTGTGCTATTATAGTACCTAATAGCGAAACAAATGGCGCTTTGTCCAATTTTATTAAATGCGAAAATGTGACCCTTTTTAATTTTATTAAAAAACTAGCTGTGCCCGCGACTCCGTCCGCGTGGAAGTCGGAAAACAACATTGTGTCGCAGCAACTAAATAATGTTGTATTCCATTTATCCGTATCCAAAATCTGAAGTCAAAAGTCTAACTTCTCATTTATTTACGAGTTTAGTTCATTTAATTTTATAATTACATTGTGATTCTTACACATTTGATCTGTGATTTATAATTTTATTAGCTTTTGCCCGCAGCTTCGCTTGCGTGAAATTTTAAACCCTCATTAAGCCTCTCTTTAGATGTAGTTTTAAAATCCATAAGGTCCTTCTTTTGTTATTTACTTTGTCAATAGTCAATAGTCATTTATTGGTAATTGTTGATTACATGTCATTACATTTACATAACATTATTATACAAACGATATGATATTAAAATATTCAGTATTTAATAAGTAATTTTAGTCAAAAACATTTCATTTATACAAAAGCTGTAAAAAATATTTATGATCAGATAACAATTCAATAAAAGAATGTCAATTACAAATCAATGTCAATAAAAATACAAAATAAAAATTTGAAGAGTGTTTGTGACAAATTTCAGGTCAGTAACCCAATGGAATAAGAACTTTCATACAAATCTCCTAACTTCGAAAAAACTTTCATCCCCTATTTCACCACTTGGGTAGAATTTCCAAAAACGCTCAAAAACGTGTTTGTTTATTTCTAACCAGAAGCCCAAATATTTAATTCTGTGCTTCTTACTTCAAAAATAACAGATTTCTCATACAAACTTCCAACACTTATTTCACTCCCTTAGGGGTGATGGGTTATGGGCGAAAAACAGAAGATGCATGGAGATTAAAATAGATTTATTAGCTAAAAGCACGTTACATCTTGGAGAGCAGCAGCCAAAAAAGGAGACAGACAATTATAGATGACACATTATGACGTTTCAAAAATACTTTTTATTGTTTGTTGTTTACTAAGGAGCTCTAACAAGGGGTTGAAGTTCCAAAAACGCCCAAATACCTATACATTTATTTGTAACCAGAAACCTTAATATTTATTTTCATGTTTCTTACTTCAAAAATGACTGACTTGCATACAAACATAAATATTATATTTCACCCCCTTAGGGGTTGAATTTCGAGAAATCCCTTCATAGTGGATGCTTTTGTTACAAAAGGAACCTACTGTCAAAATTTCAAGTTTCTAACCTCAGCGATTTAAGCTGTGCGTTGATAGATCAGTCAGTCAGTCAGCTTCTCCTTTTATATAATATATACCCGGTATGCGTTACAATGCCACTTAGAGAAAAAAAGTATTTAGTTTTAAAAATCTGTTTATTGGAGTGCTTTTGGATACATAATATTTTTGGTTTTTCCGTCGTACACGAATAAGTCAGACGGTTTCCCGACACGTGAACAAGCCACATACAGTTGTCCATGTGAGAAGCATGGATTTTCCACATTTGGCCCAACTTGTAGCGATTGTTTTGATTTGTTTTTGAATTTCCAAAAAATCCTCAAACACGTGTATGTTTATTTCTCACCAGAAGACTAAATATTTAATTCCGTGCTTCTTACTTCAAAATTACCATATTTCTCATATAAACTTTCAACCATTATTATTTCACCCGCTTCGGGGTTGAATTCACGAAGACATTCGAACACGTGTATATTTTATTACACCTTTTTAACGTGTTTGACAGTTTTCGTTTACGAAAACTGTCAAAATGTTTGATATTGTTTTTGTTGTCAAACAATTTCATAGTTTTCGTTAGCGAAAACTGTCTGAATAAACGATTCAGTTGCAATTAATAAAAGTTTCTGTTAGTAGAATTGACTCCCTGGTTCTACCGCCAATTCTGACACGATGTCAAAATATAATACAGCGGTCTTTCGGAATTCTATTTTATTTTATATTTTTTCTTTCATACTCTTTTCACTATTATGCATGATTGTACGCTCCATAAAAAGAGGGTCCAATGGGACTTGTTTTTTAACAGGAGGTCTAATGGGTCCTATGTTGCAGGGAAGGTTCCATTTTGAAGGTCCAGTGGGTACAAGGTTTTCGATAGAAGGTCCAATGGGTGCTGTTGAGTAGGTAGGGTCCAATTATGAAGGTCCAATGGGTACGACACCATTTTGGGTGCCGGCAGCGGAGGCACTCTCATAAAATTATTTATTGAGCAGTGTCGAAGTTCCATAATTGTCGGAGTAGCGTAATGTCGGAGTTCCATAGTGTCGATAAAGCGTCTGTCGAATAAGAATTTGTCGAAGTTCAGTTTTTGAGTCGTCGGTTTGTTAATAGATACGTTGCTATGGAAATTGTTGACCTGTCAAAATCAAAGCCAAATTATCCGAGTGTGTTGCTCAATTAGAATGCTGATCTGGTTCTGCCTAGCCTTTTCCGAATTATGTAGGGGTCATTTTCCAGTCTCAGCAGATACTACTGAATACCAGTATTTTACACGAAGCGACTGCCATCAGACCTTCGCAACCCAGTTACTTGACAATGCCGATATCCTTACTTTAGACAGGTTGTCAGACTTCCGGGCTTCTGACTATCCATAATGACTGTCATAGGTATTCTTATGACACCCGGAACCGACTGCTTAACGTGCTTTCCGAGGCACGGATGAATCTCGATGTGTGACAATGGTCACCCATCCACGGACTGACCGCGTCAAGAACAGCTTAACCTTGAAAATCGAACGATCCGCGCGTTTAAATTAGCCACGAGCCAAAAGGGAAACTATAAATAATCTAAATTGTTTAATATGCAAATGAAAACTTACAAATTGAAGGTAGTTTATCAAGTTTATCAACATAATTATTCAATTTTAGGGCAATAAATTGTTCGTGAAAGTCAATATATCACAAATTATAAGATTATGGGATCGTAACTTTTCCTGTGAATTGCGTTGCGTAAGATATGGATTCTATAGGTATATAAAATATTTCACGTTACTACATCTCGAATGGTGATAAATTTCACTTTTTCGATGGCGTCACTTTATATGCGTGGCTGTGGTAACCGCATTTCGCTATTAAAATGTATGGTTTTATGACATTGTGGAGATCGGACTATACAGGGTGTCCTAAAAAGTAGTGTCGAGCGGAAATCCAGAGGTAGAGCATCCTTAGAGGTACCGGAATATTCATATGTATGTTCCGCGGTTTTTTGAAGTATTAGATAAGATAAAGATAATTATATTTATTTTGTAAAAACATGAGTAAATAATACAAGTGCATGGTGTTAAATTTCAGGAAGGAGCTACATGTTTTTCCATTTAATGGCGTACAAAATTAGTACTTAAGCACGTGTTAAGCGCATAAACATCGCATTTATAATAACAAAGAAAAAACAATAGTAATTGAATTAAATCCTAATTATGTGAATACAAAGATAATTATTCAAATGCAACGAAATTAATATAATTGTATTGAAATAGAGAAATGTCATAATAATTTGTATTTATTTAATATTTGGCGTAAAGTTTAGTCACGATAATTTAAAAATTCTGTGCTGTAATAACGTTTGGCTATAAGATATTTTTTAAGATGAAGCTTAGAGTAGTGGGAAATTGTTTAATGGGTTAGGGGATTTTATTATAAATTATTGGTGCCAAACAGAAAATACTTTTATGCATCAATGCCGTGTTCGATGTTGTGTGTTTCGATGTTGTTTGTGTGTTTTCGAGTTATATTTTTTTTTTCATCTAAACTGACGATAATGATAATAATTTTCATCATAATGTCATGAATAGTAGAGTTAATAGCGTTTTTTCTTTTAAATTCGTTTCTCTATTCATCTAATTTAGAAAAAAATACTATTCACGTCAATATGATCAAAAATGTCATTAAAGTCAGAGTTTGGATTAAACATTAAAAAAAAATCATAACGCGAAAACTACAAAATATCACAGAACATAAATGGTGGTGATTCGGGTACCTCTTAGGCCTCGTTCAGGGTGACGCGGGGCGATGCGCGGGGCGTGTGGCGTGGCGTCGCGCGGCGCGTTGCGCGTTTTCTCCGTTTACGGAGAAGCGGCACGTGAAGCGGCAGGCGGGGCCCGCGGCGTCAACCCCAGCGTTGCACGCACAAAATACAAACATATGGTAATGTGTAGTTCCGTTTATGAAGACGCGGGGCGTTGTGCGGCGCGTGGGGAATGACGGTGTTCGCCGCGGCCGCTGCAGTGCACGCGGCGGCGGCCAGTACGAGCGGGTACCGCCCAATATCAAACAAAACGCGCGTGATGACCAGTGATCGAAAAAAGGTGAGCTAATTCACCTAAACTTCATAGAACAGTGACAAAAAGTGGAGACTTCAAGACGAATACATTTCTTTTTCTAATTTTTAAAATTTACACAAAACCAGTACACACGTTTTTATTGTTTTCAAAAAATAAAAGACAATCTCCTTTTTTGAAAACAAAAAAAAAAACTCTTTTTTGAAAATAATAAAAAACGTGTCAACTGGTTTTGTGTAAATTTTGAAAGAAAAAAAAACAGGAAACGAATTCAATTGTTTTCTGTATTAATAAAATTATGAAATGTACTTTAGTGATGTCCCGAAGCCCGGAACAATTTTCCCGAAAAAAAAATGTTGTCGTTGGGAAGTCTCCACTTTTTGTCTCTGTTCTTTGAAGTTTAGGCAAATTAGCTCACCTGTTTCCGATCACTGGTGATGACGCTTCTACGTGAACGCTCTTATACATTACCATATGTTTGATTAGACGCTGAACGAGGCCTAAGGATGCTCTACTTCTGGACTTCCGCTAGGCACTACAGTTTGAGACACGTTGTATAATTCCCAAATCACTACTAAATATGTATCGATTACAAAATCGGTGCGGCTCGAGTGGCATCAAAACCTATCGATTAGCCTAATTC
This sequence comes from Amphipyra tragopoginis, assembly GCA_905220435.1. Lineage (NCBI taxonomy): Eukaryota > Metazoa > Arthropoda > Insecta > Lepidoptera > Noctuidae > Amphipyra > Amphipyra tragopoginis. The sequence continues at coordinate 22,617,868 of HG992012.1, read as the reverse complement.
TTCAATACATAATGTTATTATATTGTGAACCATTGTTTGCATATTATGCAAGTTTATATTTTATATTATCGTTTCAACACTGAATATGAATATTCTGAATAGATGGTGTATGATGACAGAGATCGGAATAGGTAGAGTATATTTACCTAAACTTCGAGGAAGGAAGTAACATACTGGATAATACCTCCTCTAAAATCCCGGAATAATTATAATAACGTTTTAATCCCGGGATTTAAAAATCACGAATTATTTGTTGGACTTTATTTATAGTTACAAATTATTGATTTGAAAAATCATATAAGTAACATTTTTTAGGGTTCCGTACTATGTAAAACAATGTATGTAATATGTAAAACCAAGCTCTTTAATTTAATACTTTTAGTACGGACCCCTAAAAAATGTATACTACAACAATAAATACAGTCCGCGAGGCCTAAGCTGAGCTTTACATTTGTGTGAGTGCACATAGAATCGATTGCCAAAAAGCAGTATAAACCGGTTTAAACCAAGCAAAGCACGCGTCTGCATTCTTTCTCACACAAATGCAAAGCTCAGCTTAGACCTCGCGGACTGTACTACATATTAATATGACGAGTTTATTAGATAAATCGGGATATTGTCGTCCAATTATACGTAGGCCTAGCAAGGACCAAAAAATCTTCAGCCTATTATCACCCTGTCCGTTCCTGTACGTGTGTTCTTAGGCTCGTGCTATTTTTATCTATCCAGGAGGCTAATCGTCGTTTCTAATCCCACCACGGGCGAACTTTAGGTCTCCGCTAATGCACTTCTGCCGGTCCTCCTTCGGAGTATACTGGCGTGACGGTTTAAATATTGCATTATAACTTTCGTGAAACACATTCACGTTTATGATTATTTACGGTTTACTCACGTGCATTTTTCGGGATTGCCCGACTAGTTTCGGACCCAAACGGAGCCCTTATTCGGTTATAGAGCTTAACAGCTCGACTCGCGACCTCGCCGTGTGATCAGCTCATGAATAAGGGCTCCGTTTGAGTCCGAAACTAGTCGGGCAATCCCGAAAAATGCACGTGAGTAAACCGTAGCTAATCATAAATAGGTTTAAATATTGTGTGTTCTATGTACTCGTAGTTAAATAAAAAGTTAATGTATCTGTCGTACCGCGCTGCTTTGATATACATTCAATCTATTTATGTCTCCTTGTCACGCGAGAAACCATTTATAATTTTAATTAGCGATTAAACCACACTTGTAATTTGCAAATTAGTATGAATATAGAGTAAAGTGATATTGTTTTTGTGTTAAATCAATGACATGGTAGATGAGAATTCTTTTACAACGATCTCCTTTATGCTTTTAAAACTTAACGTTGGATTGCGATCTCTTGCAGTAATTGCATCAATTAGCAGATGGATTGACTATAATTGCAGTATCTATGCGTACTTTTGGAAGTACGGTAAAATTACAAGCTCGTAGCCGACTGCATATAGCAGCAGCAGACGTCGTGTCGCTCCGACGCTACTGGTTTCTATGTATTTCTATGAAATACCTTCCGCAGCTAGCGACACGTCGCTCGACTACACGTTGCACGACCATAGACGACGTGTCGTCCGACCGCAGATCAGTAGTGCCAAAGATGCTGTAGCGACAACCCGTTGAATCTTTCTCAAAAAATGACGCCTCGATGTGTCACTAAGACACGTCGTCTGCTGCTGCTGTATGCTACGAACTAGTACCTTAATAGGATGGACACTGTTACTCATCGTTTGATCACCTATTACCATTACGATACGATCAAAGGACGATAAAGAGTGTCGTCTTTACTAATAGACCGTCTAGTCCACGGGTGGAAAAACTTTTCAAGGACCAAATGAATCAATTGGGGCAATCTGTGGGGGCCAGGATTTTTTACATCGATTTTATGTCGACAAAAATACATCGCAGGTATTTACATTTATTAGAGACTAGCTTTTCCCCGCAGCTTCGCTTGCGTGAAATTTTGAACCCGTTAAGTGACGATTTTCCAACACAACAAACATACAAACTTTCATCCCCTATTTAACTCGCTTAGGGGTTGAATTGCGAAAAATCCTTCCTTATTCCTTGTCTACATTATAAAAGGAACCTCTGTGCAAAACTTCAGCTTTCTAGTTCCAAGGGGCTGGGCGTTGATGAGTCAGCCAATCAGTCAGTCAGGAGTTTTCTTTTTATTTATACATATAGACTATTCGAAAGGTTCCTACGACTACGGTTTTTGGAGGGGCAAATCAAAACGGTTCGCGGGCCATACTTTGCCATACTAATCTAGCCTAACAATGAATTGATGACGACGAGATAGTCCTTGGCTTATAGCGTCTCGGTACTAGATAAATCATCGACAAAATTATCTCGCGCAATCTCCAATCCGGACCAACCAATACCGGAATCTCCAATCTTTTTGGCCTAAGAGCTACACTGACTCCTCCACTAAGGGCGTTGTTAGAGTCAACGGATTTCGTCACTCACGCGCGTTTGACCCGCATGCGTGGCCCGCATTTCACTTTTTCGTGCGCGGATCACGCATCATAATAAATGCATATATTAAGAGGTAGAATGCGGCCGTATCAGCGTGCGTAACGAAATTTGCATGACTCTAAGAATACGTACCAGGGGCCAAGACCTTGTTCATCATCTTCTTCTTCTTCCTGCCTTTATCCCATGTTACTTGAGGTCGGCGCAACACGTTTTCTTCTTCCATTCCGTCCTGTCAACCGTCATGATATCACTGACTCCCTTCTCTTTCATTTCATTCTTCACACAATCCATCCATCTTTTCTTTGGCCTCCCTCTTCCTCTCCATCCATCCACATTATATTCATAACTCTTTTGTCCACATGCGATTCATCATACCAACATATTTAAGTTCTGATGAGCATGATCCGGACGAATTGGTGGTGCTCGTGGGCCAAGAAGTCAAAGTCAAATATTTTTAATTTTAAGTAGACCAGATTACTGGTGCTTTCGAAAGGTCAACACTAGGTGCTCGGTTCCAAGTAGTAGGTCCTATGGAGAAGATCTGGCAAGAAACTTAATGGAAACTCTTTTAAAATAATAAATGGTTTGTTTTTCATTGGAGTAAGTAATGTAAGAACAATTCCGATTAATGTTGATCCGGTTAGCAACATAAAAAGCAATAAGAAAACCAGCCGTTTAAAACGATTGCCATAGCAGTTACGAGCTGACCAGTCCCAACAGATAGCACCCGTTCACGAAGCATGATATATCGGCGTCGCTCAGCTCAACCATGTTGCAGGGAACTCAACGAGTAGTAATAGTGAGCATGACAGACTCATACCGATGGACAATAGGCAGTTAATTTTTATTTTAGTTTATTTGGGAAACAAACAGACAGTAATAATTCATATGTATACAAATATACAATACAATACAATATCCAAAACAGTTTCCTCAGATTATCAAACAAATACTTAATAGCAGTGGACACAAAGATTTACATTCATAAATTGAGTTAATAAATTAAATTTGAATTTAGAATTTTGATTTTCTTAAACTTATAATTACCTACTTAAATTTTAATGACAAAATGTTTCTAATTAAAATTTTGATGTAAGTGATGAAGTGTAACGTAGTTTGGAGATCCCTCCTAAAGACTATACTGAGAGACAACTAAACGGTTTGAATTGATTTTTGTGCAGTTCTGGTACTTGGTTCACGATAACGTTAATGTTCTCTTTTGATCGTGATGTTAGATAATCTAGTAATTAAGTAAATTTGATCAAAGATATAATAACTCTATTTAACTAGCGGCGAGCCATTGTTGTTCAATCACTAGGGTTGACACTTTTCCTCTAAATAAAAGCCAATCGTAACGCTCTTTGTAAATTTCTAAGCCTACGTCGGTTGTACCGAGCAGTGGGATGAAAATTATTATTCCGTTTATTCATCTCAAATACACATATAAAGTTATATTTTTAAATATTTCTATAATACAAAATACATTTAAAAATATTTAAAAAAAACCACCGGCATTGGGAACAGGATCCAAGCTGCCGGTAGTCAGAGCTCCAGAGAAAGGAACCATGGATAAAAATTATTATTATGTATGTCTTTAAGTTCACGGCTCATCTTCCGTGTGGTAGATGTCCGGTCCTTTAGAAGGCATACGGGGGACACAGGTCCAACGCGCAGAGGCCCCTTTGAGAACTTTAATCTAAAATTGGATGGGGTACCAACCGGGGACTATCCACGGCTGCACTATTGGAGTACAGTCATGGACCGTCCCAGGTGGGTGCAAAACTATTGTTAAATATGGTAAAAAATAACTGGTCTGGTGTTTAGTGGACCGGTTAATCTCTATTACCGGAAGAAAACGGCATCTGCCTTTCATGTTTAAATTTGAAATGTGTTGGCAGACGGTGACTCGCCAGCTCACTAGCTGGCGATTATTATTATTTAGCCGTGATCATCCTACTGCAGGGCAAAGATCTCCCTACACTCCTTCCACTCCTCTCGGTTTAAAGGTTTCTGCGGCCAATCCTCTAGTAAGAGCCTAACTCGTCCACAAATCCTAAATCTCCTTCTGGGTCTGCGCTCCGGGCCGCTTAAAGCAGAACTGGGCTGGTCACGTTTGTTGCATGTCGGACGAGCTGTGGACGAAGCTCACCACTGAATGGAGCCCACACAACGTTAACACATTCGATTCCATCACACTTTTCATGGAACTCATACGCCATGCCGCCATAATGATTAGTGGACCTTCCAGGAGGGTCTTTGGCATTACGTTTGCGCTAAGAGTGAACCTTCGTGGAGTGTTCTTGGCATTAGGTTTAAAGCCATAAAACACGCTACTACGTAGTAAAATAATGTTTTCAGGGGGTCTGGGCGGTGTATTATCGAAGAAAAACCTGCATTTAAAACGAGCCCTGCACGAGGGTACCCGGCATCGTGAATGCGACTAGAGGGTGCCCTCCTGGACCTGGACCCGGCACTTCTTTCTTCTTCTTTTCTCATGTCAGTAAGAGCTATACGAAAACAGCTTATGCTGTGGTGAAAGGATTAGCCAGTCAGCAAGGTTGGTAGCAGGGTTGACTGCCCAGGGTGCGCCGGACGTACTTAAGTATCGTCATTCGTGGAGGCTCTTTTCATGCACCCCACCCGGAACTGAACTTGTTAAACGACGTTAAACGGGATGATAATGGATAGAGAAATATAAATGCATTCAAAATCAAAACTTTTTATTTCACATAAACCATTACAGGCGCTTATGAAAATGTAGAATTTAGGTGCACGGTTCCAATTAGTCGTTTCCTATAGAGAAGAGCCGGCAAGAAACTCCATGGTTACTCTTTTAAAATCCATATCTTTAACAATTTGAGTGGGTACAGTTATGACTTAGAATAGTTATGAGAGAGCAAACTAGAATTATTGAGTGCAGGAAACAAAAAAAAAAAAAGAAAAACATGGTCAGAAATTAAATAGGTATCCAGGTTCATTAATGTTAGTTCAAAAGTGTTATAAAAGAATGAATAAAGATGAAGATGCGCAAGCTGGGCGATGCTGATATATACAAACTGTTACGTTCATTAATAGTTATTTTATTTAGCAAATTATAAATATTGATGATGACCTTGATGACAACTAATTAGTTGCCCTAGATACATACAAATTACTATTACTATTCACTAATCTGCGATTCTATTAATTTTGCTTTGTTTATGAGTATTTTATAGCCAACTTTTGTACGCTCTGTCATGCTTTGTTTAAATTAAAGCCATTACGCACATTTGGTCTCTCGGCGACCAAAACATAAGCATAATCGCCCGGGCGACCGGCGACCAAGTGCGTAAACACCGATTTAAACCATAGAAAGTCACAGTCGCCGTCGACCATGTCTCCGGCGACCAGTCGACAGTGCGTAATGGCTCTTAATCTCATGTAAGTGAACTGTTATTATGAGAAAAACATTCTTTAAACTTATAAATATCCTATCTAAAATGCATACACACGGTCTGTTTCCAGTCGCGTGTTCTAAGATAAGGAACCCATAATGTAGTTCTTATAACTAACACTAATTCTCACTATTTACATGCAATTACAGTCTTTAAATCCAGAATAACTACTATCCTTGTTTTCTTCCACTTAGAACCATTTACTTGACCAATCAACTTCGCCATACAAAATCCCGTCAATTATTCTAATAAGCAGTCATTTTAAAATTAGTACAAGTACTACATTCTAACAGTTGACAACCTTATTGCGCACGCAACTGCGCCGTTTTCACGCGCCCGCGCAGCCCGCGAGCCGAGAATATCCGAACGCGAGGCATGTATGTGAAACTATGAATTAGTACGTTTTTGCCTTCTAGTTAGGTGTTGAGTGCGAATATTTTAGCGAGTTTTTGTGTTGTGTGCGTTTTGGCAGCGTGTTTGTCTTGAGCGACTTATAACAGTGTCAAACTGTGAAAGATGCACGAGATGGAATTAAGAGAGAAAACAGATAATAAACATAGCACGCCCCTCCAAGATCTGTGTTCAATGTGTGTGTGCATATGACAACGAGTCACTTATTTGTCTTTGATATTTATTAGATTTATTGCTCGACTAGTGTACACCCTCCATCCGAACCCCCTAGTCGCCGCAGCGGCCGACTACAGTCCCTCTCTCATAAGTAAAGTTCGCCGTCCCAGGCACACACTTTTAGAACCCGATGACGAAATAACCCTCCTCCAGGAGGCGAGTAAATCGACCAGCACAATACACAACGTACGCCGCCGTCCGGCATACCGTCCTCGCCGACGAGGCCCGTCGCGACGTCCCACCGCCGCCGGTCACGATCCACCAAGCTCTCCCGTCGTAGAGCCGGTCGTCTCTTCAGACTCCGCAGTCACACCGATAATTCAGCCCTCATCAAGCTGTCTCCCCCCCCTATGTCCACGCCAGCAACGCCCTAAGCCGAGGTCCGAGTCCCACTAGGGGTCGCCCTTAGTGCTGTTGTTGCAGGTAGTCATGATGTTAGTGTAGTACAAGTAGTTAGCTTAGGTTAAGTATTTTACTTCCCCCCCATTGGCTGGAGACCCTTCAGGTCTCGCCAATAACTGCCCGGTTACGTAGAAACCGTCCCCTAGGACGACCTACAGCAGTCAAATAGAAAAAAAAAGACTAGTGTACAATTAAAGGGACCGCTCGACAAGGAGCACGTGTGTCATTCATAAAACCCTCCACACGGTACCTACCATACTGTTAATTAGCGACGTCAAATCTGTCGAGCGACTGTAATATGTTTTGTTTAAGTTTGGTCTACAGTTGCAGAATGCATACATCTGCGTTGAACGAATGACGCGTTGTAAATATTCTTCACACACATTTTTACTTGCAGTTTCAATTGAGGGTCGTGTCATGATATCGTAGTTGATATCAAATAGAGGAAACGATTCCTCTAAAAATTAATATGTGGGAGTGCTTCGCGCGCTCGTATTTGGCTTATTTATTATTATTTATTTATTTATAAGTATCAATGACTTATTTCTCACTAGCTGTACCCGGCATGCGTTGCAATGCACTTTCTCCTACTACCTACCTACTACTTACCTACTACCTACCTTCAGAAACAAAATCAAAATATACTTGGGAGCAAATAAATCGAGCCACTTCTATTTTTCACGTAAGTATAATTGTTATTATTTTTAGTGCCTATTATGGAACAGATCAATTCGAAACATATAGGTATCGCCTAAAAGGTTATTTGATAACCTTTACAATGAGGGTAGTTTTTTGTCAACTTCGTATATAATCCATGAAACCAAAACTAATAACCAGGACACGTGAAAAAAGGAATGGCTCGATTTATTTGCTCCCAAGTGTAGTAACAAAAATGTCAAACCATTTTCATGCATGCGGCAAACAAATGAAGAATATGGACATACTGAGATAATTTAGTTTTTTTTAAACATCAAAATTTTCTTTCATAAGAACCTTCTCCTGACAATTATGAAAACAACAAAAGGTCCAGCCGTGGTCCAGCCGCTCACGCGTGATGCCGTGACCAAGGGAAATAGGGATTCATTTTTATATACATAGAATAAATTACATATTAATTTAATTCAACTACCGACGTCTGTATGTACCATGCAATTCACTATACCGTCTGATGTAAGGGCAGTCCAGCCTATCGGCTATCATCATCAGTACGCCATTGGAGCTGCCGCGAACCCTCTGCGCTAAGGACGCGCATCGTTTACGCATCGTTGCAAAGAAGCAGTCGACGCGCGTCTCGGCAAACATGCCCGAGGCACTGCAGTATCGCGGCAACTCCACCAGCGCCCTGCAGGCGTTGTTATATTGAACGAAGACGGCTTTGTATGCTCTTTGGGTGTGATTCACCCACAGGCTGCAAGTGTAAAATGAGGTACAATACGCTCTGAAAAGGATCATCTTGATCGACTTGGAGCAATGTGCAAACCTGCGGGCTATCATGTTAGCTCTTAAATGCTGCTCTTAAGCGTGAATTAACGGGTGATTCATTTAGAGGTACTTTTTTCAAAACTAAAAAAATAATGAAAAAACAAATATATCGGATTATCTTTATTATCATACAAAAGAACCATTCTTGACATTAATTTTTAAAGATTATTTCTTTCAAATGTTGTCTGTAACTGCGGCTAACATGGTCCATTCTGCAGTTCCAATTTTCGATGACGTATTTTCGTTTGATTATCGTGCCATGACAACGGACTATTTGTTTCCTGAATTTGAAGCCCGTGATCTTCAGGACATTTGGTACTAACAACACGGTGCCACAGCACGTAAAACCATGGCTTTATTGCGAAAACAATTTGGTGAACAGTTAATTTCGCGCTTCGGATCGGTCAGTTGGCCGCCTAGATCCTGTGATATCACATTCCTAGACTTTTTCCTTTGGGGCTATGTAAAGTCCAAAGTCTATATTGATAAGCCGCTTACGATTGAGCAACTGGAAGCCAACATTACTCGCGTTATTCATCAAATGCCACACGAAATGCTCGGACGCGTCATCGAAAATTAGAACTACTATTACATAGAAACGGCGCAAGACGCAGGCGCGTCGCTTTCATACGTTTTGTCGTGCCGCTTCAAATCTTTTTCGCAAAAAATGTATGAAAGCGACGCGCCTGCGCTGTGTCTGCACCTTACGCCGCTTCTGTGTAATTCACGCCTTATGTGCTCTTAGGGCACTGACTTTATCTCTAGTGCACTTTGGTTTTTATCTCTATATGCAACAAGAATCTTTGCTGACTACTTCCACGCTAATCTTTTGCCGGAAACGAAACTAAATACGTTCGCCAAATTAAAACAATAAATAACTCGTAAAACTTACAAACATTCTCTCAATCAGCTTAGTCATAAAAACATTAAAGTAGACTTTCGTTTACTAGTTTTGCCGCCAGGATGTCAATTTACATATAGAGATAAATAACGAAATTCATCTCTGTTATGTAAAGAATATGGTAATGTTGATAGTTATAGTTTAGGTAAACGATTGATTTATTAATTTTTGGTTAATTACATTCTATGATTGGAAAACAACATGTTTTGGTTGTATGAAGAGAGATTGATTCGAATGCAAAACAGTTGTAATCCTATATACCTTCTCTTCTCGTGTTGACACGAATTAATTGAAAACAGCTCATGTCATGGAAAAGATTAGCCCGTCAGCGAGGTTGATAGCAGGGCTAGTAGAAAAATAGCTAGTCAGCCAAGTTGGTAGCGGGACTGGTAAAAGATTAGCTAGTCAGCAAGGTTAGTAGCACAACTGGTAAAAAATTAGCCAGTCAGCGAGGTTGGTAGCAGAGCTGGTAGATTAGCCAGTTAGTGAGGTTGGTAGCAGGCCTGGTAGAAGATTAGCCAGTCAGCTAGGTTGCTAGCAGGGTCAGTAGAAGTTTAGCCAGTCAGTGAGGTTGGTAGCAGGCCTGGTAGAAGATTAGCCAGTCAGCTAGGTTGCTAGCAGGGTCAGTAGAAGATTAGCCACTCAGTGAGGTTGGTAGCAGGATTGTTAGAATATTAGCCAGTTAGCGAGGTTGGCAGCAGAGCTGATAGAACTTTAGCCAGTCAGTAAGGTTGGTAGCAAGGGTGGCAGAAGATTAGCCAGTCAACGAGGTTGGTAGCAGGACTGGTAGAAAATAAGCCAGTCAGCGAGATTGTTAGCAGGGCTAGTAGAAGATTAGCCAGTCAGCGAGGTTGGTAGCAGGTCTGGTAGAAAATTAGCCAGTCAGCGAGATTGGTAGCAGGGCTAGTAGAAGATTAGCCAGTCAGCGAGATTGGTAGCAGGGCTAGTAGAAGATTAGCCAGTTAGCGAGATTGGTAGCAGGGCTAGTAAAAGATTAGCCAGTCAGCGAGATTGGTAGCAGGGCTAGTAAAAGATTAGCCAGTCAGCGAGATTGGTAGCAGGGCTAGTAAAAGATTAGCCAGTCAGCGAGATTGGTAGCAGGGCTAGTAAAAGATTAGCAAGTCAGCGAGATTGGTAGCAGGGCTAGTAAAAGATTAGCCAGTCAGCGAGATTGGTAGCAGGGCTAGTAGAAGAATAGCCAGTCAGCGAGGTTGATAGTAGGAATGGTAGAAGATTACCCAGTCAGCGAGTTTGGTAGCAGGGCTGATAGAAAATTAGGCAGTTAGCAAGGCTGGTAGCGGGGCGTTGGTCCCGGCTGTCATACGAATACCTATGAAAGTGTTAAGTGCGTTATAAAAATAATGTCTCGGGTCTAATTGCGAAGTGTAAAAAAGCCACGTCTTGCGACTCTTTTGCCGTGAAAAGTTCTTAGATTGAATGTAGAACCAAGTCGGGCATTTCATCTATAAAGATATTTTTCGGACTTAGCAATCATGCAGCATAAGAATATACTGGAATACTTATTTACCGTTGTACAAATTTGTTCACACTTTCTATAGCATTTTATGGGAAATTTAAGTTTACATCGATACTGTACTAATACCGTTTCTCATATAAAACCCAATTTTCGTTTATATCTCATTCAATAAGAAATTTTAATACCCACATTATAATATGCATATAACTTGTAACTTTAATTTTCATGTCTTAACGCTGATATAGGCTGAGCTTGTCGGCAATCGAGGCAAGTAGGGTAAACGTAACTGTTCTCGTCCGTCGCGCAGGGTAGGAGCACGAGTTAGCGGTGCACTCGCCGTTATCATACGTGCGATTGAATGCTCAGCTATCATTCTTATTTATAACGGTTTTTTTTTGCAAATTGTTCCTCTAATTGTGATTTCACTTGTTTAAGATTAATAATAATATACAGGGTGTAAACAAATTCGTGCAATTCCTTCGAACCGCATGATCTACTGGTGACACAGATTAGCCAGAAATGGGTTTACTAAATAAGTAAAAATAAAAAAAAACATAAATCTTAATCTTCTGTTTCTGAGTCATTTTAGCACCCGGAATTAACTGACTGCAAAGAGCAATATCTCGCTTGTCATGGCTTCCAGCTGTATTTACCGTGCTTGCATTCATTCATTGAAATGTTTCCTCACATAAGATAAAAATGGAAACAAAAAAAGTTTTTTCTTGTTTTTTTATTCACACCTTCCTAAGTGGTTTAGAGATAAGATCACTGACTTATTATACCGCAAGATAAAAAAGACTGTCTCATTGGTCAAGCGGTCGCAAGCGCGACTGCTGAGCTTGAAGTCCGGGGTTCGATCCCCAGGTCAGGCAAAGGAATTTCTCAGTAGCACCCCGGCGTCTGGATTTGTGGCAATAGGCTTACATGGCATGGTATTCCATGAGACTTCAAACATAACGGCGAAATGTGGGTGTACTATACACCTCTGCCAACCCTTCGGGAAATAAGGCGTGATATTATGTTATAAAAAAAGGTTTTATTTTTTTATTTTTAATCACGCTAAATCCCTTGCGTGGTCAATTTACACCTCTACCCAAACAACATGATTTGTAATCATTTGGTTTTAATGAATTACACGAATTCGTTTACACCCTGTATAATAATATCAGCCTGTAACTGTCCCACTGCTGGGCAAAGGCCTCTTCTCACACAGAGAAGGAACGAGCATTGATCACCACCACCACGCTTGCTCACTACAGGTTGGCGATTTCAGACCATTAAGTCCAGGTTTCCTCACAATGTTTTTCTTCACCGTATGTCAGTGGCGTCTTAGATTAATTAAGAAAGTATACGTGACATTGAAAAAGTCACATTGGCCAGACAAGCCAGGCATAGACTCTGTAATCTCCACGCCACCACCACGAAATTTTTATTATTATAATCTAAAAAAAACCGTCGGAATTATATGGCTGATGTCAGTGGAAACGTCAGTAGAGGACGCCCTAGGAGAACATGCATCGATGTTATTGGTGATGTTCTTCAAAAAGGACAGGTGCGTACTACTTTCAACCGGCGTGCGTGTATGAACCATTTATTTTGCCACACACACAAGATATTATATAAAACAATAATTAAACACATTTAAAAGATATAGGTAATCGGCGTGTAGCAAGGAATCCAGCTCCGTGCTGTGCGTATACAGCACAGCACTGATTTTCAGCTGGTCCCTGCCATTTTTGTATCAACACAATAAATTATACGCGCACTTCATGCAATACGCAAATAAGCAAACAAACTAAAAATAACAAAAAAAAAATATAACAACTAGCTCATAAGTACAGCAACAAACAAAATGGTACCAAGAAAATGTGAATCGACCCCCAGTACAGGGCTTCATGGCCAGACTCAACACAAAAAACTGCATATAAAATGGCTAACAGATTACACAAGGTCGCTATTGTAATTTTTGAATGCACAAGAGACAAGATGTATGAACGTGGACGAAGCAAAAGGAGTATGTAAGGATCGTAGCATGTGGCGTTCTACAGTTTCTGCCTACCCCCATGGGAAAAAGACGTGAGTTTATGTATGTATGTAAAAAAAACAAAGTATCGAAACTATAAATCGTTCAAAAAATATGTAAATGAATAATAATAAATTCATTCACGTTGATATTTATAGCTTAAGATAAATGTCTAAAATTATGTCTAATTATTTATAGAAAGGTGTTTAGTTCTGAATAATTATGAGCTCTATATGTATCAAGTTTCTTGCGTAAGGCCGGCTTGATGAAATTTTGCATAAATTGCTTTCCCGTGCGTGCAAGTTATTACTTTGTCTCTTAATAACTTTAATAAGTCTATTAACATTATTATTGGACTAGCATTTTCCCGTGGCGTTGAATTTAAAAAAAATACTCTTAACACACTACTAAAGTTTCTTTAATAATATAATTCAATCAAGACTCGAAAGACACGTGGCGCCATCTATTATCGTTATTGTTGTTTTCCTCGGGAACAATACTTTTTTTCGGGATGAAAGGTACTCTACGTCCGTTTCTGTACAACTGACAACGTATGTGCAACATTTCAGCATGATCGGTACTTTCGCATTTACAACATTAGTTAAGATAAGTTAGGATATGAATCGGTTGCTTTGTAGCTTAGATAGAAATAATTCTCATTTATTCGTCATAATACATATACATAAAATTTTAAATAAATATCGTAGAAAAATAACAATATACAGGGTGTAAACGAATTCGTATAATTCCTTCAAACCGTGTGATCTACTTGTGATACAGATTTATCAAGTATTGGATTCAAAAATAAATACAAAGCATAAAACAAAAAAACTGGTATTCTGTTTCTGAGTCATTTTAGCGCCCCAAGTTAACTGACTGCACGGAGCGATATCGCGCTAGCCGTGCCCACCATGGGGCCAATTCTACTAAAAGAAACTTTTATCAATGTCAACTTAATCGTTCATTCAGACAGTTTTCGTTTACGAAAACTGTCAAAATGTTTGGTTTTGTTTTTGCTGTCAAACAATTTGATAGTTTTTGTAAACGAAAACTGTCTGAATGAACGATTAAGTTGACATTGATAAAAGTTTCTGTTAGTAGAATTGGGCGCCAGGTGTTTCGTCGTGCTTTCATTCATTTAATGTGCTACCAAGTAAAAATAAAAAAGGATAAACATTTTTTGCTTTTTTTATTGTATCCTTATAAGGTAGTTGAGATAAGATCACTTAACTTACCATGTAGCAAGAAAAAAAAAGTTTTCATTTTTTATTTTTTTATCGTGCGGGTTTAATTTAAAGGGAAATGCCCATCTGTAACGGGAATTTTGGCCAAGTGATGCCCATGAAAGAAACAAATGAAAGGCATTACCGTTGACATCATAGGTAAAGAAACAAACACATTTTTTTACATAGAACTCGGTGGGACATATCCCATTATTTTATCCATTGGCAAGCCGGTGTTGTCGTGGGAAATGGGTACTGAATCCAATGTAAAACCAAGGTCGTCATCGGGAGCGGTTACAGGGTCCATAATCGTTAACAAAGTCGTCGGAAAATCCGATGTGAAAACGCAATAAGAAAAAACCACGGAAAAAACACAAGTCGCTATAAACGAACGAAGTGTGATTTGCAATTTGATTTCCAATTGTCCATGTTCCAAAATGTCATGTCAGTCAATTATTGACACGTAGGGATGTAGCTATGAGATCGATTTAACGAAAAATCTATATTTGCAATAAACCGGAAACACGGAATCGCTTCAATAGATCGTATAAATCCTATTTAGAAGTCCATAAATAGTTTTTTTTATTTTTATTTCGTAAAAATAAGATAACTGTAGAGTTTGATCAACGAAAATTGATCCTGAATATTACCGTGAAATTCAAAATAACTCGACTCAAAAACACTTATAACACTCAATACTTTATTTTATAAATTATTTCGTATTAACTACTCATTATTTTTCAAATGAAACTATAAACTAACTTAAAAAATCAGTATTAAGTGTTACGAGTGTTTTTGATTCAAGTTTTTTTGAATTTCTCGGTAATATTCAGGATCAACTTTCGTTGGCCAAACACTAACAACCAATAAAAAAAAAACAAGATCGATTTTCGGTATCCGGTTTTTAGTGAATCGGCTTTTTTATTAAGAATTGCAATCCCTACTTTGACAGGACTGACCACCGAGCGGAAATGTTTGACAATGCATTAAACGATTGAGTATCTTAAAAAAATCGGCTTTTGATTCCGGTGTACTCATTACAAATTGGCAATAGCAATATTTAAGTTACTAAATTAGTAACTTTTTAGTATTTATTACATTGATGGGCCAAACATGGCCAAAAATGGGAGTTTCCCTTTAAAAAAAAATTCGTAGATTAACAAAAGATACGAGTCCACTATTTTTCAAAACTCTAACTGGCAGACTAATTAGATTTGCAATTTATTGATGCTGTGCCTATTATTATTAGTACCCTCGTTGGACTGCCTTCGTTAGTAGTCGCAAGCGCAACTAAGGAGCTTGCGGTGTTGGGATTGATCCCAAGGTCGGGCAAATTGTTTTTCCGCGTAGAATTTATCAGTAGCAACCCGGAGTCTGAATTTGTGCCCGGTTGATGGCGATAGACCCCCTATTACATGGGATATTAACATAACGGCGAAATGAGATGTCTGCCTCTGCCCAACCCGTCGAAGTGCGGGCGTGATGTTATTTAAGGTGTTAAAAAATCAACTCTAAGAATTTTGTGGTATTACTCGGTATCGGAAATTGAAAAAATTTGTTCTACTACTTTTCGAAATCCGCAATTTTTTTTTATGCTTAAAATTTTTTACTTATAAAAAATACGCGAATTTCGAAAAGTTGTAGAACAAAAGTTGTTCAATTTCCGATACCGAGTCATCATCTGCCTAGCCTTTTCCCAACTATGTTGGGGTCGGCTTCCAGTCGAACCGGATGCAGCTGAATATCAGTATTTTACATGGAGCGACTGCCTATCAGACCTCCACAACCCAGTAACTGGGTAATACGATACTCTTGGTAAGACTGGTTGTCAGACTTTCTGGCTTCTGACCAACAGTAACGACTGTCAAAGATCTACAAATGACAGCCGGGACCAACGGCTTTACGTGCTTTCCGAGGCACGGAGGAAACTCGTTATGGTAAATGGTCACCCATCCACAGACCAACCTCGGCAAGCTGTAATTATTTAGCCACGAGCTCCTCCGATACCGAGTAACCCTATAAAATTCTTAAGAGTTGATTTTTTAACACCTTGTTTATGTCAAAATCAAGTTATACCATCTCTGGCTTCCTTGAAGTAGATTGTGTGTTTATTATATTTGTTTATGACCAGAAATGTCAGGCATTTTAATGGCAGATTACTTGACCGCGTTTTCTTTTAAAAAAGCCAAAAGTAGTCGAGTCATTTCGTTAAGTAAACTGGGTAACGGTAGTTACGGGGATATGTTAATATATCTGCTAATATTTGTTTATTAATCCACTGGAGTCGGAAGTGAAGTTATTTTTTTACATACAGTAATAATGTTAAATAACAATGGACGTTTTAAACCCGTTAATCTACATCATTAATAGATTAAAATATAAAATACAATAATAATCCAAAAAATATGAAAAACAATTTGGTACAGCCTGTTTAAAATCAAAATAGTAGCGTAGTTAGGTTAAATGGCATGTTGCCCTGTTTTCCACATTGAGAGATAAGTGAAGCGTTGTTTTTACGTATCAATTTCTTGTTTTTTGTGACTTTTTTATTATTATTATTTTTGGTTCGCAATAGTGTTGTTTTTACGTCTCAATTTCTTATTTTTTGTGGCTTCTTTTTTTTTGGTTCGAAATGGCTTTGTTTTTACGTATCAATTTCTTATTTTTTGTGACTTTTTTTAATTTTATATTTTTAGTTCCAAATCTTTTGTTTGTTTGTACGGACGCTATAGTATTGCGGGGACGCCTTTCGTTACTTAACATGCTGTATTTTAGTACACATACCTAAAGAAAATACAATTGAATTAAAAATATAATTAAAAAAATATTCAAAAAAATTAATGCCTCGGCCGCAATGGATTGGTTACGCAAGCTACCGGTGGTTGGTAGAGTTGCCAACTATCCCGAAACAAAATTAAATGAAATTAATTATTCTGTAAATTGGATATTTAAAAAAACACTTATAATTCGAAATCGATACGTCGAATTCCGAGATTTACCCGACAAAGTACTACTACTAAGTAGTTCACTTTTTTGAAAAAAAAAACATTATTTTTAAAATTAATAATTAATTAGGACTGTTTTATCTTTTCACCGCCCGGATTT
This sequence comes from Amphipyra tragopoginis, assembly GCA_905220435.1. Lineage (NCBI taxonomy): Eukaryota > Metazoa > Arthropoda > Insecta > Lepidoptera > Noctuidae > Amphipyra > Amphipyra tragopoginis. Next base: position 22,600,698 of record HG992012.1, on the reverse strand, counting down.
CTGATACATCTAAATGAAAGAAAGAAGAGAAAGCAAGAATAACGTTTATTTGGCAACAGTACAGTCTCGGACTTGAAATGTTTATCAGATTCCAAAGTCGATTCCTTCTCACACTGTGCGCAATAAGGTTTAAGATGTCATATCAACTAGCTAAGTATTACTTTTAAAATTGTGAAGCGTCGGTTATAGCAAAAAGGCTATTAACCACTTTTTGATGTTGTGAACGCCTTCTTGGATGTGTGTCTAGTTAAAAGGTTAAAAGTTATGGAGCGAACTTGATTAAATAGAATTTAATAAAAAGGTTGATTTCTTTATCTTTAAATGAACCTTTTTAAGACAAGAAAAAAAATCTTTTTCTCGTAAATTTTTTGCAAGTAACCGAGCGACTTGAAAAAGTTATGTGCAAGCGATTATAGACCTTAGGGTTGTAAAAATTTCAACCGGACAACCTTTGGATGAACAGGAAGACAATGAATACGATAGGGGGGGTAGTCCGTGGTGTACTGTTGCAAAATATATACTACACACAGTACATAGAAATAATACCACAGATATAGATATACCTATATCTGTGCATAATACTTACATATAAAATTATTATTATGGGTAAGTACCCATAATAATAATTTTATATGTAAGTAAAAAAAGTAAGTTAAAGTTAACACCCTTTCGGATTAGTACCCACTCTCTGACCAACCTTGTATACCTGTATCATCGTAATGTGATATTACGTCAGCGTAAAGATCATATTTTACGATCTTGAAGTCGCCCTCAGTCTGGATGTGATCGGTTTTACGAAGATTGCCGATGCGAGTTCTCATTAGTGTCGTACTTCACGAGCCAACCTTATGACATTATTAATGACTAAGAACAATACACAAGTATTAATTATCACTTGCTTACAATCTCACGCAAATTGTGAGAGTCCAATAAAATTGTATTGTTCTGCACTTATCTGTTAAGTGTTTAAATCATTCAGCTATGAACATTTATGATACATTAAAATACATAATAGTGGCTGTTCTTCGTTCAAGCGTATAATTATTATCTTATTAATTTGTCAATCGTTTTATGAACAATTAAATGTCGAGAAACTGTTGAAAGTGATGCTTGTTAAGCTGTGTTTACCGTGGTCAATCTGTTGACAAGTGACCGATTGTTACACGTGTCTTGCCTCCGGTTTCGGAATTAAGAATTCTAGGATAAGCAATACTTATGGGCTTATAACACTTGGCTGAATTTAGTCTTCTAAATTCAGAAGGGCAAATTAGGAGCTTCTGATCACACTGTCCTTATTTAGTTACTGAGTCAATTACTAGTTAAAGCGCGACGGAGTCGGATGTGCCGATTCGTCTATATTTTTATATGAACTCAATAGCACTTGAAAGCCCTCATGTCGTACATTTTTATTCAGGATTTTTTTGTCATTTTTGTCCCAAAGATATAGCAATTATTGAACATAACTTCTTTTTCTTTCGTCATTTCGTATGTACCTACGCTGCGCACCGCACTCGCACTTCACTTTTTTATTCGCGAAAACAAAACAAAACTATACATCCTCACTTAGCGACTGAAGTCAGTAACTAAATGCGATTACACCTTCCTAATTAGGCTTCTAAATGATTCAGTCAGTCAGAAACTATCCTTGCTATTTATTGCTACTGAATTTAGGATGCTAGCTTGCTAATTGCGATTACACTTGACTAAATTCAGTAACGACTGAATTAAGACAACTAAATTTAGCCAAGTGTTCGAACCTAACCTATCCGTATCGGGGTGTCCCAAATTCCCGAGCTCGCTTCGCTTGCTCTCCAAATTAGTCAGTTGGAAAACAAATATCAGCAATGCAAGCAGTAGGTACCTCAAAAATACCGTGACTGATTCAACACGCTTTTGAAGACTCATACATAAAAAGTGTTCAGTTCAACTGCACACTTTTTTGTAAAACCTCCGCCAGCGCCACTTGATCACAAAGGCGTGCCTAGTTGACGCGAATTGAACACGGGCTAGAATTCCGTAGTAATACAAAAGCGTGCGGATTTCGCGAGACCGGTGTCGCCAGTTGGACACGGAAAGGGAATACGCGTTCACGAAACAGGAATATTAATAAAGGAGCAAGGATTTAAAAAAAGTACAGTGAACATCAAAATTGCCTAAGTGAAGATTGCTCAGTTCCAAAATGATTTATGATAGAAAAAATATTTTTGATCTTCTCTCGTGTCAGCCGAACAATACGAAAATAGCTCATGCTGTGATGAGCAGACAGCAAGGTTGGTAGCGGGACTGACTGCCCAGGGTGCGCCGGACGTATTTAGGTATCGTCTATCGTGGAGGCTCTTTTCATACAATCCCTTTTTTGTTAACAATTAACGATAGCGAAGTGAATTCTTTAGTGAATAGTGTTCTGATTTAGACAAACAGTTTACTCATATGATGTTGTCTGGCTCATTTTTCGGCCAAAGACTTAGCGTTGACGCTGCCAGTCTTCTGGGCACGCTGCCAGTAGACAGCGACACGGAGGAATATTTTGATGCACTCTTTTAGTTTGTATACCTACATAGTTTTAGTTCAGGATATAATTTTTATTTCTTTCTTCTTTGATTGTATAATATGTAAGTGGTTTTACTCCTATGATTAATTTTAAAATTCCACAATATTCGTCGACTTCTGTTGACTGTACGCACGACTCCAATCTGCTATGATGAAGAGAGTTTCCCCAGAATAATATCCAATTTAGAATTGAAGGTAGATCGTCAAAGGTGTGTTTAGTTCGCTATCAATGAGGCGGAAAGAAACAGTCCCTTTGTTTTGAAACGTGAAATGTTAAAGCAATAATCTGTAAACAATAGAAGTGGAAACGCTAAGGTTTATTATTGACTATTGTGATGCGTACGTATGGTTCAAGAGGTTGCAGTATTTACAATAGTTTCTCGCACTTTGGCGGTTCTATGCCTTGCAATCAATTTTTAGGGTTCAAAGGGTAAAACGGGACCCTATTACTAAGACTCCACTGTCCGTCGGTCATCAGGCTGTATCTCATGAACCGTGATAGTTAGACAGTTGAAATTTTCACAGATGATGTATTTCTGTTGCCGCTATAACAACAAATATTAAAAAACAGAATAAAATAAATATTTAAGGGGGCTCCCATACAACAACAGTGATTTTTTTGCTATTTTTATATGTAGATAATGGTACGGAACCCTTCGTGCTTGCAACCCGAATCTCTTCAAAGTTAGAGTGAACAAAAAATAAGCTGACACCAAAATATACTTGGGAGCAAATAAATCGAGCCACTTTAATTTTTCACGTAGGTATAATTGTTATTATTTTTGATATTATGGAACAGATCAATTCGAAACATACAGGGTGTAAAAAGACCCATCCCATAGCCGAAATCTACGCACTCGGTACATCAAACTACATTACATGGACCAAAAATAATTGCTGGGAAACGACTTTTATTTTTTGGCATGAATAAAAACGCTTTATTTGTAGCGCGCAAATTATGGTTGTGCCGATGCCGCGCGTTTGCATGCGTGCAGCGGCCACACAGCCGAGCCAAGGCGGTCGTGTGCGTTTGATATTCATTGCGTTTTTGTAACTTCAAATGCGTAATTTGTTAGGAAAAATTGAATTTTTTGATAATGTTTGTATGGAAGAAAGTTTAGTATTATGACTTGGAAATCGTTTTTGGAAAAAACTAAAAAAAATGTGTACTTTGACCTTCAATATCTCCAAAACCAATGATTTCCCAGGTATGGTTTGTTCGAAAAAAATGATCCCAATGATGGGTAGAATACGTGGTTTTCGTTATCGTTAAGGGTCTTTTTACACCCGATATATCGCCTAAAAGGTTATTTGATAACCTTTACAGTGAGGGTAGTTTTTTGTATTTTGAATTATATAATTCATGAAACCAAACTAATAACCAAGACACGTGAAAAAAGGAGTGGCTCGATTTCTTTGCTCCCAAGTGTAGTTGGGAACTGGCAGAGAACATGTTTAAAAATGTAAAGTCAATCAAACCAGTAATTAATATTATATAAGTCTAAAATAAGGTTGACCTTTAATTTTGATCTACAACCATTCATGACAGAGATGCGGATGTCATCTCGTTATAAATCAAGACGATTGCATTCTAGCTAATTGAGACCTTGCAAATTATGTTAAACGCTTATAGGATTGGTACGTTCAGAATGTAATTTTTAGGTAGTATTATGAATTAGAATGTTAGAAATTTATCGTTTTGACCGCTTGGTTTAGTTGCCGTGCCCCTAGCGCCTAGCTCATAAATCGGCAAAATAATAACTACTACGAAAAGAGTATTATAAATATGTTATGTCAACAAATGAATTCATTTTAAACACAGTATTTTTGTCGTATTTATCCGACATGGGCGAAATGGACACATTTTTTTCTGTCGGATATATCCGATTTGGGCGGTTAAAGGGTATAAGAATACGGATCAAGAGGCTTGTGTCTATAGAAAAGAAAAGGAAATCAATTCATTCAGCATGTAAATCGACACAGTACATCCTAATGAAATCACGCGGCGAGGTCGCGAGTCGAAAAATGCACGTGAGTAAACCGTAATTAATCGCAAATAATAGATATCAAATTCAGAAGCTCAAACATCGATTTTGACAACCCTGACCAAATGTCTACTCTAAAAACGTAGTCAAAGACTAGCCTTGTAATAAAAATGCATTGAGTTAATTGAAATACGTCAAACTGATACAAATTGATACAATTTATAATAATGTATGTTGCGGTTGTCATCCGTTCTAAAATGAATAGTGACATTTTAATGATTTATGTGTAAGGCCATCTATGTACTCGTAATTTACTGTGTGTCTATTTTGATACGTTCTGTTACATCCCTACGTTGTATTCCAATATGCTTAATCATCATCATTTCCTTATAACTTTATCGCCTTTCTATAAAGGGTTACCAGACGAGAGGAATTTTCCTGACATGTCCGGAATTTTGATCCTCTGTCAGGGAAACAGGGAAAATCAGTTTCTGTCAGGATTTTTTTAAATTGAAAGATGATAATGTGTGTAATGTTTTTTTATTTGTCTTTGTTAGCCTATTTTGAAAATTTCGCTGCGTTAACATACCAAATACGATGTTCAGACAAAATGTCAGAAAATTTACTGAAAAGTCAGGGACATTATCAGGAGATCTCGTTATTTGATCTGGTAACCCTATTTCTATGGGATAAGCCCCAGTTGGTGGTCCATCAGTTAGTTCGGGTTAAGACGCCTACAAGTTAGATCATACATTGGCATCTTCCAAATAATCGCGATTTCGCTTATTTACCTTAACATCCAAATAAGTATATTACTTCAATTTAGTTCAAGAGTTTCCTTTTTAACCGACTTCAAAAAGAAGGAGGTGCTCAATTCGTCTGAATGATTTTTTTACGCGATATCTCCGCGAATTATGAATGGATTTTGATTATTCTTTTTTGTTTCGTAGACCATACTTCAGAGGTGGTTCCATATAAATTTTATGGAAATTGATACAGCGCTTTTTGAAAAAATCAACAAAATCAAAAAAATATAATACTTAGATGACGTTTTGGTTTGTGGTTCCCTTCAACAAAAGTTTGGATGAGGACTTTCAATCTCTGTTTTAACTGTCATCACAGTAACATTAGCCAAGAACAAAGAAGATTGTTTGTATTTATAAGGAGCCGTCATGATAACTGTACATTAATACCTATTCTTAAAGAAAACTACCTAGTTGTTGGAGAGATTACGCAACCGTTTCATTTAAATTTGTAGTCTTAAACCGTGTAATTTATGGCACTAAAACGTATTTAATAAATACTTTTAAATAAAATTAAAAACCGACTTCAAAAAAAACTAAAAAGAGTGAAATTATTACCATAATATAAAATTAACTGTTTTAGAAGTCGGTGCAATTCTACACTGAAACACATAAAAGCCACCGACTTCTGACACTGTTAATTTTATATTATGGTAATTATTAAAAAGACCTTCGAACTATCAGTTGTAACTAGTGTTGCCAGGTCCGATTTGTTGTAAATCGGTACACGAGGTCAAAAAAATCGGGATTTAGGGTTGCAGATCGGGACAGTAAACAAAAAAAAACAAGGGGTTTTAATTCTATTTAATCTTACATAACAAGTAGTCTTGCTAGACTAGTAGAAATTATAAAATAAAATCGTACTCCAAAGCCAATAGATGGCGTTCCGTGTTAAAAAAATTACGTAGCGTAAATACCTATATACATTTTTTTAGGTTTTTTTTTTTCATTTTTTGATTAATCGGGACATTTAGCGTACAAATTGGGACGCGTCCTCAGACCTCTGAAAATCGGGACGTCCCGCGCAAATCGGGACATCTGGCAACACTAGTTGTAACAGTTAGTACGTTTTTTTTTCTTACTTCACTTTGTCTCTTTTGGCCGTAGTCACACCTGGAGCCCAATTCTACTAACATAAACTTTTATCAATTGCAATTGAATCGTTTATTCAGACAGTTTTCGTTTACAAAAACTATCAAATTGTTCGACAACAAAAACATAACCAAACCTTTTAACAGTTTTCGTAAAAACGTACCGTTTCGTAAAAACCGTCTGAATGAACGATTCAGTTGCAATTGATAAAAGTTTCTGTTTGTAGAAATGGGCCCCTGATGGTAAGCGCAGACAGGGTCTAAGATGGAGCACACGAATCCAAGTAACAGAGATAAAGAGGGACTCTCCTATACCCCTCTGGCTCTCACATGCACACGACGGAACACAGTAAACTGCTTGAGTTTAGAATAAAATATGTATACTTTATTGTACACCAAAATTGTAACACAGCTCTTATACATAGGCTTAAGTTTTATTACTAACATAAACTGTATTATTCAACATATACAAGGTGTAACTTAAATAACGCACAACCTTTTAAGGGGTCATGTACTCATCATTATGAACAACTTTAAACAAAATCGCGAAAAAAAAAACAGTTCGGAATTGTCTCTACACACATTGAAATTGCCCCTGCTTGCCTATACACATCACAATTAAGGTGGCAATTAAGGGTCATCCCCACTTATACATCCTAGATTGCCCCGATTGCCTCTGCGGCAAGTGTGTGAGTAGCCCGCTTAATAAATCATCAATTCGCGCATTTACGAATTTATCCCCCCTCCTTCCCCCCTACCCCCCGGTAAAGGCTCACACCACAAGTTAGCCTAAGGGTCCTACTTATAACCATCGCCAGACAAGCCGCCAAACAATTCTTTCTCAATCAACATTTAATAAACATTAACAATAATACGGTACATATGCCCACTTCATTTAATCTGCAACATTTCGCGGTAGAACTTTCACTTTCACCTTTATAGGCTCATTTGCATAGTTAAGTAAACAACGTAACGTCTATTGAGATTTATATTATAATTTGATGATCATGGCAATGATTACAGGGTCATTAACCCCAAAATGTACACCGTCCGATGTACCCGAAAGATTTTAAGCATCGGTTCCGATGCCTAATTGGAAAAGAAAAGCTAGGTTATAGTTTGTTGAATAAAGCTTAATTTTCGTTATATTCATTACTAGCTTTTGCCCGCAGTTTTGCTTGCGTGAAAGGACAATGCTCATAGATGTATGGAGTCCCGTACCATGCTGCATCAAAGTCAAACTTTGTTTTTTATAGACTACACTTATCATATTAACTCGTACAAAGGTTCTTTTTGTTAACAAAACGCGAGTTTCGGAGATTTTAGAAAAAATCAAATTAACCTGACAATGTGGACATGTCATACACGATTTATTGTTGCTCTAAAAAACAGTAATCCGCATCAATTGCATTCTACATCTCTATGACCGGCTATGAACGGCCAATTAACCATAGATAAAAAAATGATAATCGTTTATATAAAAATTCTACATAATCTATTCTAGTTGTTTTTAATTAATGTAGAATCGGTAAATTATAATTTTTTTAACATGTTTTTGAAAGATGTGATGATGACACTTTCAAAATTCAAGATTATAGTAATCGTATATCATGTGAAACGGAACGTCATGTAAAGGGAAACAATATCAATACTTTTAGTTTAAATTCAATTCCCTGTTCAAAAATCATATCCCCGACGCGTAATGTCGTAAAAAAATGTGAAAATAATTACTATAATATTTTGATCTTGATGCATGAGACTTTTTGGTACCACTTTTGGTCATTCTCATTTACACCCGATAAGTGACGATTTTCCATACAAATTTTCATCCCCTATTTAACTCCCTTAGGGGTTGAATTTCGAAAAATCCTTCGTTATTGCTTGTCTACATTATAAAGGGAACCTCTGTGTAAAATTTTAGCTTTCTAGGTCCAAGGGTTTGGGCTGGGCGTTGATGAGTCAGTCACTCAGTCAGTCAGACAGGACCTTTCTTTTTTTTCACAACCCCTGTGTGCTAATAACATCAAACTGTAATAACCAATCCCTCTTCCAAACGTAGTGATCCAATAGTAACGGTTCACACCGATAATTCAGCCCTCATCAAGCTGTCTCCCACCCAAGCCCTCGCCAGCAACGCCCTAAGCCGAAGTCCAAGACCCACTATGGGTCGCCCTTAGTGCTATTGTTGCTGGTAGTCATAATGTTAGTGTAGTATTAAGTAGTTAGCTTAGGTTAAGTATTTTACTTCCCTACCATTGGCTGGATACCCTTCAAGGTCTCGCCAATTACTGTCCGGTTACGCAGAAAGGGACCGCAAGTAGGCTTGCCAACCGTCCCGCAAGAGCCGGTACGTCCCGTTTCTAGAGCTTTAGAGGATGCGTCCCGCGAAAGACGTGTGCGGGACGTCAATTGTCCCGTTTTACCGTACCTACGGCTAAACCTTCGGGAAGAAGTCGGAATTTGTTTTGTTTAACTAGAAGAGCGGAGATCGCGACCACGAGTCTCGCGTCGAACTAACAAAAAAATAATTTCTAATTGTATTTTCGCCTCCCTGTACTTTCACAGTTGGGTCCCGCTTTTTTTGCCACGTCCCGCATTTTAACTGCCAAAGTCCCGGTAAATTCGTACAGAAAGGTTAGCAAGCCTAGCCGCAAGGAACATCTACAGCAGTACTATAATAAAAAAATAGTAGTGGTCATTGCAAAGGTGGTACAATTTACTATCATGTCCTGACGCGTACTAGGGTAAAACTCGGTAAAACGCCCCACTTTTTTTAAAATTGTAATAAATAAAAAATCTTACAAGATATAATCAAACTTTTTATTTTGGAACAATATTTAGTATTTTAACAACAATACCACAAGTAATAATGATAATAGGAACTAAGGATACAATAATATTTATTATTTAAAAAAACCTTAGGTGGGGCGTTTTGTAGTGTGATCGTTGGCTAATACGACTCACTCTTATCATAAAATGCCCCAGTGTATTAATCATATATTTTTGCATATTTTAAACTATAACAACAATTGTTTTGACAAAAATTAACTCTCAATCTTAACTTAGGATAATAAGAGGCAGTTACTCAGTCTCTTTATCAAATCAGACTTTTTAAATAAACATGGTACAAAACTCATGTAACCACGCTAAACAAGACAGGCATTGAATCCAATCTTCTGTGGATTTTGTATTATAGTAATCTTCCGTGCATTCCACGCATCTGATAATGTCGTCATGTTCGTCTGAGATTTCTTCTTCAGAAGTATCTACCCTGCCCACGAAGCAAATATTCGTGACCCTGCCCTCATTTTCATCATTGCTTTCAGAAGAGGATGAATAGCTTACTTTTTTCTTCTTCTTATTTTTGACAGACACTTTCTTTGGCTTCTTTTTACCTCCTTTTTCTTGTTTCTTTTTATCACCATCTTTTTCTTCGATAGGTTTAGTTATTTTTGTGGTCTTAGTCTGCTTTAATTTTCCAGCTGCTGGCTTCTTTTTGTCGGCAATTACCTTCCTTTTCTCTGACTTAATTCTGAGTTGCGAGCCATGAATCCCGAAAACCAGACATTTACAGCTGATGCTGAACTTGATGAAAATGGATTTTTAATATTGAGTTTCCTAGCAAGTTGAAATGCCATTTCTTTAACATCTTTTCTATCAGGGGCAAATCCATCTTTCTCCAATTTCTTTATATGGGCAACCAGTTTTTTTCGTGTTCTATAGAATATAATGGTTTGCGTCCAAGAGGGCCCTTTGATGTTCCCGATAAAATGTGTCTTCTTAGGGTTCGAGATGGTATGCCAAAGCTTCTGGATGCCTCATTAACAACCATTTCTTTGCTAAGTACACTGCGCATGGCTTTGTCTAAGTCGTCTGCACTCCATGATGCTCGTAGTGTTGTTCTTTGATACTTCCGAGACATAATCTGAAATAATAACACGCGATAAATACTTTAACACAGTTCAAATATTGGGGCGTTTTGTAAATTGACTTAGGGGCATATTGTCAAATTTGATTTTCAATACGCCCCACCGAGGTCAAAGCAGTAGATTCAAGGTTATAACGTTCGACAAAATAAAAGTATAAAGGTAATTTCATCTATTTTACGATAGTGTGGGCCATTATAACACAAAATCTAAAAGTATCAATATATATGAATTTCTTAGAAACTTACCGCAAATAATTTCACTCCAATAAATACATATTTTGCAATATTTTTTAAACGGACATCACAAACTACGTGCATACGTCGGCCATGTGGTTCGCCTACTAGTGGGTCTCCGCGCGTCTAGTTGTGAGCGGCGCAGCTTTGATAGTGTGAGTGCTGGAGTGGTGGGGCGTTTTGTCACTTGGGGCGTATTACCGAGTTTTACCCTACATTCTTATCCCTGCAAAACACGCTTTTTCTAAAGTATGTGAGTGTAATTTTATCCAATTTGTGGTTGGCGCAGGATATGGTGTCATTTTACCTCGTTATACGACATAAGCAATAGAGTTTTATTGCAAAAAATGCAATGCAACCTGCAAATGCAATATACAAGGTTAGTCGGAAAGGGGGTACTAATCCGTGGGCCACTTAAATGATCTCTGATGACCAGATATCGGATTATGTAGAGTATATTTACCTAAACTTCGAGGAAGGAAGTAACATAGAGTGGATAATACCTCCTCTAAAATCCCGGAATAATTATAATGACGTTTTAATCCCGGGATTTAAAAATCACAAATTTATTTATTGGACTTTATTTATAGTTACAAATTATTGATGTGAAAAATCATTTAACATTTTATAGCGACCCGCCCCGGCTCCGCACGTGTACGTTTTGTAGCTTAAAACCTTCCTCTTGAATCATTTTATCTATTAAAAAAAAACGTATCAAAATCCGTTGCGTAGTTTTAAAGATCTAAGCATATATAGGGACAGACAGCGGGAAGCGACTTTCTTTTATACTATGTAGTGATACTTATAAATTAATAATCATTTAATTAATATGGTAATTATAATTGTTTCAGGTGTACTGGATAGTTGGTGAGGGTGTGTCACAATGCAAATGAATATTGGGCCCGAGGCCCACCGACTTGTCAAGAAGTGAGTACCTACAATTAATCACAAAATATACTAGATTAGCTAATTATGTATATAAACGATGAAATGATATTTGTTTCTGTAAATAAATCTGTTACAGATACTTTTACAAGTCAATGTAATGTTTTTTTAAGACTAGATGGCATTTCCTATCTGACTAGCTCTAAGAAGAAAAGTCGAAACAAACTCAGAGGTCAAGGTCTCTTTTAAAGTCCAGACATTGTAGTATAAAATATATAGTTATAAGGTCTATCTATTCATACACGAAATATTTTAAGGGATACATCTATAGGTGGTAAAGAAGACATATAAATTAAAAAAAAGAAAAACTAAGGATATATTTCTTTTAAATTAAATAATTTAAATTTACTTGATACACGTATCAAATACTGGCTCATTACTATTTTTAACATACATTACGCTAGTCTCTTCGGAGTATTTATTTTCAATGAAGCGGGCATTTTTTTTTTCAAATTTATGCAATATGTGTCAAGTATTATTACAATTATAATAATAATGTAAACATCAAAAAAATTTTTTTCACTTGTCTTTGTCTTCTTGACCACCTACAGATGTATCCCTTAAAATATTTCGTGTATGAATAGATAGATCTTAGATATAAAAATATCATACTATTTGATCACTAAATAGAGTGCAATTTAGAAGGCGTGTTTGTGCATTTATTTGATTGATTCTATTAGTTTTTTAAAGGAACTTATTATTTCAGCTTATGGTTCGCGATTAAATTGAATTTTGATTGGCACTCAAAATAACTTATCAGTGAAAAACAATGATTGATCAATAATGCATTATTAGGGGAAAGATTTTCAACAGTAAGTACTTTTGCGTGTCCGTGCATTTGAAACAAAATTACCACGTGCTTAACACTTCTAGATGATTCCGCTGCTCAAATATTAATTTCGCTGATCAATTAATTATACCCTTTTCACCATAAGTCCTGACGTTTCTCTACAAAATGTTACCATACAAAAAACATCAAATATAAAAAAAAAACACGGATAATATAGCTATTTACGGTTTTTGATGATGTCGTTTACGTTTTTTCTATAGCAGTCTCCTTATGGCTACAATTTACGATATGACCGCTATGTCAGGATTCATCTTTCGTTGAACAGAGTATAGCACTTCTAATCCAATTCAACCGTTTCGGCATGTGATTTTTGCCGCTGACCAAATATTGATTGCGCTGACCAAATATTGATTCCGCTGACCAAATATTGATTCCGCTGACCAAATATTGATTCCACTGATCAAATATTGATTCCGCTGACCAAATATTGATTCCGCTGACCAAATATCGATTCCACTGATCAAATAATTAGTGACCTTTTATAAACAGCATAGGTGCCTTTATGTGTTCCTTGAGTCTTCATTTAAATAACAAGATACCGAATACGTGCGGGCTCTTCGCTTCTGTCATCATCTGCCTAGCCTTTTCCCAACTATGTTGGGGTCGGCTTCCAGTCAAACCGGATGCAGCTGAATATCAGTATTTTACATGGAGCGACTGCCTATCAGACCTCCGCAACCCAGTAACTGGGTAATACGATACTCTTGGTAAGACTGGTTGTCAGACTTTCTGGCTTCTGACCAACAGTAACGACTGTCAAAGATCTACAAATGACAGCCGGGACCAACGGCTTTACGTGCTTTCCGAGGCACGGAGGAAACTCGCTATGGTAAATGGTCACCCATCCACAGACCAACCTCGGCAAGCGTGGCTTAACCCGGAAGATCGGTCTATGCGGCTGTAATTATTTAGCCACGAGCTCCTCGTGTGGCTCTCGTGTAGGCTCTTCGCTTCTGTATTAGTTAGGTATCTTGATATCTAAATAACTATAGTTTAGATATTTTTTATTAGAATATGTTCTATTAATTATATCTAGTAACCCAGTCAACTTTTACCAGTTAATGCAAATTAATCTTGAAAAATTGCATGCGAAAGTATTTTGAAAATGAATGATAGATTTTTAAAATGGCGTTCACTTTTTTAATTACGCCGGAAACTGTTTTTGTCGTTAAGATACTAAAATCTTTTGAAAATTTATTATTTTTAATATTTTACTTAATCACTTCCGTTGACAACTTGCATGCATGCGATTCTCAGATGTTTAATGCCGAGTAGCATAATAATCTACATTAATTAATTTCTTCCGCATTTTTTGTTAATTAATTATTATATTCAAACTTCAAACCTCATTTATTCAAAATAGACTAGAATTACTTAGTTCTTTTTGAATGTCAAAATTAGTTACATCAAAGACAGCCCCAAAAAGCGCCCTTCCTTCACCGCTTCCTAGTGTTTTTGCTGTGAAGAAGAAACGGCGCAACAAACTCCCCAGCAACACATATCTGTCTGTCAAGTGAATAAATTAATTGAGTCTATACACAGCAAAGGGTAATATTAATTACAATAGTGAAATTATGCAAAATGCGAATTATAGACAAAGTATAAGTATTATTTATTAATTATACTTAGCAGTACATCGTTGGTCAAGAGGTCGCAAGCGCGACTGCTAAGCGTGAGGTCATGGGTTTGATCCCCAGGTCGGGGAAGTGTGATTGGGTTTGTCCGTGTGGAATTTCTCAGTAGCAGCCCGGAGTCTAGATTAAGGCCCGGTTGAGGGCAATAGGCTCGCCCTACTACACGGGACAACGGCGATGTGAGGGTGTACTTACTATATACGTCTGCCCAACCCTTTGGAGAATACACGCGTGATGTTATCTTCTTCTTCTGACGTGTCAGCAAGAGCTAACAGGTGAACGGAGTAGAAGCCTGTCGCATAATTTTTTCCATAACATAGATTGAAATTGATCTGTCAATAGATAAATGCTACTAATTTGAAGTAAACTTTCATACGAAAACAATAAACACAGAAATGTTAAAATAAATAAATAAATCTATCAAAGAATATCGAAATTCAAATCATAAACTACAACGTATGATTTTAATGTCAATATTGTCTATTGATAGACCTATTTTATTCTATAATATGATAATGAAAAGTAAAAATACCTATATAAATAAAATAACTTTAAAAAAAAAGTAAAAACCGACTTCAAAAAAAACTAAAAAGAGTATAATAATTACCATATTATAAAACTAACAGTTTCAGAAGTCGGTGCAATTTTACACTAAACCAAATTGAAGGTACCGACTTCTGAAACTGTTAGTTTTATAATTTGGTAATTATTTTACTCTTTTTATTTTTTTTTAAGTCGGTTTTTACTTTTTTTTTAAGTTATTTTATTTTTCTGTTTTAAATGGCATAAACAATACACAAACATGCAATTACAGCAATCCCTGGTAATTTGCTGTTATCCATTGAAGAGTCACATTGTCAATCTCCGAGGGTCTTCTTCAGATCTTCACTAAATTTAAATGGGATCACCTCGGGAGAATACTCTTTCAAACAAAAAAAGAATTTTTCAAATCCGTCTATATATAATATATATGATGGAGTTGTGCCCGAAAATACATAAAAAAAACCAAAAAAATATATAAGCATCCGAATTGAGAACCTAACTGTGTGGAATGTGGAGTTGTTGAAGACTTACACCATTTAATGATGGACTGTGTTCGGTATGAGTCTGGGAGAAATGATTTGTTTAGGGTCTTGAGGTTGAACAGACTTGAAGTAGGCACATTCCATAAAATCCTGGCTCAACCAAATGGCGAAGAGTCTGTTTAGGTTCATGGCCCAGATATGACCAATGTGTATTTAGGGTAAGATGGGACTGACATACGCATTGCGATTATAAAAGTCCCTAAATAAATAAAGAAAAAAATAATAATTGAGAACCTCCTCCTTTTTGAAGTCGGTTAAAATACAATTTTTCTACGTCATCTTAAAGTCAATAAAAGCATTTATTTATTGATCTCTTTTATCAAATTCCAAATCTATACAGGAATCATCCAATTAACGTGAATAATACGGACAAACCAAGTTGATTTCGTAATCCAATTAGTCAGTATAAAAAATGCAACGCTACTGTAAAGATACCGGATGATTTCACCTCTTAGATAAATTTCTATTAAATGTTTTATAGCTAAAGTCTACATTTTCGGTGCAAGCGCCGAGTTTCGGTGCAAACAGGAAAAGAACCGATTTCTTTTATTTTATAGATGCACTGTCATTTTTACTCAATTTTTTACCCGACAGTAAAAAAAAAACCGGTATTATGACACCCATTCTTAACACATTCACTGCGTTACGGGAAGTATTTGGTTGTAATTGAATTTTGCTCTGTGCGGCAGCTAGTTGTCCTTGTTTTGCACTCCGTGCGGAGGTGATTTTTTCAAGTATTCGTACAAGTAAAAAAGAGACACCTATATTGCCGGTGTCCTTGCTTGAAGTGTATTGAAATTTACGAATAAAAATGTACGGGAATTATTTTATCGTAACGCACAGAAAGGTAATTATTTTACAATAAAGCGATACGGGAACTATTTGGCCGTATCCTAAACCCCGTACCGCACTGAACGTGCGCGCGCGCGGAGCTTCAGTTAGCCGTAGAGCTGTTTTTTTTTTTTTTTTTTTTTTTTCTATTGGACTGCAGTAGGTCGTCCTAGGGGACGGTTTCTACGTAACCGGGCAGTTATTGGCGAGACCTGAAGGGTCTCCAGCCAATGGGGGGAAGTAAAATACTTAACCTAAGCTAACTACTTGTACTACACTAACATCATGACTACCTGCAACAACAGCACTAAGGGCGACCCCTAGTGGGACTCGGACCTCGGCTTAGGGCGTTGCTGGCGTGGACATAGGGGGGGGGAGACAGCTTGATGAGGGCTGAATTATCGGGGTGACTGCGGAGTCTGAAGAGACGACCGGCTCTACGACGGGAGAGCTCGGTGGATCGTGACCGGCGGCGGTGGGGCGTCGCGACGGGCCTCGTCGGCGAGGACGGTATGCCGGGTGGCGGCGTTTGTTGTGTAGTGTGCTGGTCGATTTACTCGCCTCCTGGAGGAGGGTAATTTCGTCATCGGGTTCTAATCGTAGTGCTGTGCCCCTTTAGGGTATATATGTTCTGTGGCTGTGCCCAGTTAATACGTTTATACAGAACACGATATTTTATTCGTCACGCGTAAGTAGGTAAATTGTACATAAACAATGAAACGTTCACGTGAAAAACTTATTATGGGAAAAGGTGTAAAGACAGAAGGTGGAGAGGCTAGAAACATTATTGTGCAGAGTAGTGGTTCCAGTTTATCGAATCCTGGTATGGTATGGTACCTGTACTGTTACTTTTTTAAGTTAATTTTTTTCTGTTGATTAAATTATCGAGTAAAATAAATAATTGTGATAAATAAATCGGGGTTTTTTTTGTAATTGAGCTTTTATAAGTACCTAAAATAAATAATAATATAAAATAAGAATTTACTGTTTTTGTTAAAAATTTAACATTAACATAGTTAATTACTTATTATTTTTGTTAAAAATAGTTTTCGCTGATTGTGTACGACCATAAGTAAAATGGGGGTGCATGAAAAGAGCCTCCACGAGTGACGATACTTAAGTACGTCCGGCGCTCCCTGGGCAGTCAGCCCCGCTACCAACCTTGCTGACTGGCTAATCTTTTCACCACAGCATGAGCTATTTTCGTATAGCTCGTGCTGATACGAGATAAGAAGAAGATAAGTAAAATAAGTAATAATGTAAAATTAGAAGTTACTGTTTTTGTTAACATTGTTAATTATTACTTTTGTTTTAAAATAGTTTCCGTCGATTGTGTGCGACCTGAATAAACAATAATAAATTAATCTGAAACAGAAAAATATTTTACTTATTACACCCCATCCCTAGCAATATGACTGTTGTGTGCGCCACGACAAGTATTTTCCCGTAAAATCAACCGTTTCCAAAAATACCTGTAACTTTTAAGATATTACTTAGAACCCCGTGCGACTGCAGCTGTGTATACACAAGGATGTAACCTATTGATTGGTACAACAAAATAAATCAGCTGTGGACTTTCCATGTCTCTGTGGAGGTTTGAAGTTAGGACTACGTACGGGAAAATAGACGTCGTAACGCATATCAGGCATTCTTGATACGGGAAGTATGTGACTTGTACAGCACTGGAAGTAAGTCTTAATCTAGCGCAGCCGCAGGGAACGTGTTAAAAAAGAATTCGACAATTTTACAATAGTACCAATCAGAACTGTCAAACGCGCCACTGATTGCAATTAGCATAAATTTGGCAAAAGATAATTACAGTTGATTGCAGTTATAACAAACGTGTTATAAATTTAATTGCTAAAGGCTCTACAGGCTGGCATAGTTGGCTATCGTTACGTGAAGCCGGTCATATTCTCGTAAATATGTCCCAACTAGCAAAAGCGCTATATAACGAATGATTTATATGGTAATAACTCTTGTACATGTTTTATAACAGCATCAGTTTTACAACTGTCTTTATAAAAGCATGTTTTAAGTGTTTTTTGCTAATATGGTATATCGGTCTTATCACCTTGTCTTACATACGTTTATATAACCAATATAAATGTCCCTTATAAAGCATTGGACATATAGAAGCATTAGTATGGCTTTTCAGACATATAATAATTTAGCCTTGTAGTCGCATTGGCTTCAAACTATTTGTAAAATTAATAGGGCTATTATAAAACCTATTCCCTTATAATATCTATTTGAACGCAGCTTAAAAGCTAATACAAAAAGGCAAGTTACATAGCTTCTCTAAATGAATAAAGTGTTGACTGCACCTCTATGTAACAGGTACAAGAACTTTATTCTTATACGTATGCTTGACATTGCCTTTACATAAGTTTATCGTCAGCAGCGACTCCGTCCAGGGTAGAGATGAAAGAGAATATTATGGGTTCCGTAGAATATAATAGAATAAATATTTAATTTTATTCCTTCTTTATTTTTATTTCTTCAGTAAACAATTTGTGGAAATCGTCCTTTGTCAAGAAACGGTCCACATCCATATTAGGTACTGTCTGGGTTCTGTAGAATAAAAAAGAGTGCAAAGTAGTAGATATTCACAAAATGTTATTAGAAAGAATAATAGAGACTGGACCCTAAAATTTTTCAATATGGTTGAGTATATTTGTACTAGCCTGCTACAATAAGGGTACATGACTTTTAAATGATTTATAAAAACATTTGATTTGCTAATCCTTCTTATAGTAGCAATTTACGGGAACTCACAAAAGTAAAATAGTTTTTAAAATTAAAAAAGATAAAATTAACGAGGCGCATTAAAATTTTTCCATCAAACTTACCCACATTCCTCACAAATCTGCTTTTCCACATAAACTTCCAGTACAAAATACGAAAAAAGAGCGGATGTGGTCAATGTCTAGCTGTAATGGAGGCAATTAATATATTTTATAAATCACGTATTGAGGCAATAAAATCATGAACTTCTCATATTCGTATTGCGTTTGCTACAATACGAGAAATTGCTCTTATAGCCGTATTTTGTTAGCGGTTATAAGGGTAATTTGTTACATACGAGCAAATGTCTTGCCTATTTATAGTTAATCAGCCGTATAATATGCCTTTACATGGCGAGTGTAAGGTGGATTAGCTTATTATATGCTAACTATAAAATCACTACAAGGTTTTATTCCTTATAATTTGTGCCCAAACGCAATCTTATTAGCGTTAATATGGCCTTTATAAAATATGTTTTTTTGGCTTTAATGACGTTTATAGAGCAAATTTTTGCTACTTGGGGTATGTAGGATTAGGTACTGTGTGTGTCTGTACCTTTCGTGTGTGTAGGTGTGTACATTGCTAGTAACCCGAATTTTTGTTTCGATAGTCCAACTCGTTTTTGCCACATGTTATTGTTGCTGTAATTTGAGTAAAATAATAAAATCTATGTATGGTACAGCTAGCGATATATGTAGGTCAACAAGTAGATAGAGATAAATTATTCCCAGCTACATAAAAATATCCCAAAAAATTGGAATTCTGTCCAGATTCAACGTTGAGTAAGTATATCTTAAAGTTTTTATTTTATTCAATTACTTTTCCAATTAATGCCAGGTTTGAAAACTCAAATGTTTAGTTACTTGTGTCGCTGACTGTATCTACCGTAGCATAGTAATACCACAGTCTACCTATATCTTACTCCTTACAGTCAGTCAACGTAGAACATTGTCGCAGAGCAATCGTGCGGGGGGTTGCGGGGTGAAGGAGCGGAGGTTATGTCCCGAGTAGCCATACTGCATACTTGGGACATAACCTCCGCCCCTACATAATTTTGACATTTCATCGGACCTGTTAAATGTATGGGCGTTGACCCACTGTCTACTGTATGTAGTAAGTAGGTACACTGTGGTAATACATAACATAATCTCACGCCTGTATTCCGCGAAGGGTGGGCAGAGGTGTATAGTATACCCTCATTTCGCCGTTTATGTTTACGTCCCATGTAATAGGGGGCGAGCCTATTGCCATCGACCGGGCACAAATCCAGACTTCGGGCTGCTGCTGAGAAATTCCTCACGGAAAAACCCAATAACACTTTGCCCGACCTGGGGATCGAACCCAGAACCCCACGCTCAGCAGTCGCGCTTGCGACCACTAAACAAATGAGCCAGAGCTTTCGACTCATCATCCGATAGCCATTTCTACCTTCACCAAACCACAAAATAGGATATTATCAAATATCAGACAATGAAGCAAACGAATTCTCGGAACTTATATTATTTTCTTTTATGAATCATATTGTGGTCGAAAGTTATTTTAAACGAAGTGTTGTGAATGATTAGATGGGCTTGCTAAACTGAGAATGAGTTGCGTCTTTTGTTTCTAAACTATTCGTACACAATCTTAGTTGTGGTCAAACTAACCCGCTATTGTTGGATGCCGCGCCTCGAGCTATTCTGAGCTCTCTCATTCTTAAGACTTCGGTATATAAATAATCATTGATGATTAAAATTAATACGTAAACAATTTTAGCTAAGAAAAATATATCCCAATAAAAATATAAACTAAAATCGAGTACACAAAATATTCCTCCGCATCCCTGTCGACTGGTAACGTGGCCAGAAGGCTGGCAGCATTGCCACGTTGTATGGTTTTTCTTTATTTGCTACTTTTATTTGTAATTATGTAAACATTGTTTGTGTAAATATTGTAAGATTAATAGTTCTGATTAATAAAATGATGAGTTGTTAAAAAATTTTAGCTATGTAATTTCGGTTTATTCATTGTT
Source organism: Amphipyra tragopoginis (assembly GCA_905220435.1). Classification (NCBI taxonomy): domain Eukaryota; kingdom Metazoa; phylum Arthropoda; class Insecta; order Lepidoptera; family Noctuidae; genus Amphipyra; species Amphipyra tragopoginis. Next base: position 22,579,964 of record HG992012.1, on the reverse strand, counting down.
TAGTAATATTACAAAGATATATAATGTTAGTACACTGTGTTTGAGGAAAATTGTTAAACTATGCTACTTTGTTCAAAAAATAGTTTAAAAGTTAAACTAATTCTGGAATAAGCCGGAACGAGTGTCTTTTCAATTTAGGTAGTTCAGCTTGTATTAGCACTGACTTCTGAAACTGTAAATTTTATAATAATGTAATTATTTTACTCTTTTTAGTTGCTTAGAAGTCGGTTTTTCTGTTTTTTATTAGTAATTTTATCTTGTTTGTAAAACCTTTTTTACAAAGCAAACATTTTATTAATAGTTATGATTGTGCTAGGAATAGTTTTGCCAAAATATTTTAGGGCTCCACAAAGTTCTCGATGGTATATGTATTCCGCCTACCCGCTCTAGGGCAACGTAATGGACTAAAGCCTTAACCCCAGTCCCCGGCAGTGGGACTGGATTATGTATAGAGTTCAACAATAAAGATTATTTAGAAATCTGGAAGTTCATCCACATTGCCGATCAGTGTAGACGGGATTTTAAATGTTAGTTAAATAATGCAAAACAATGTTACCGGTTTCCGACGTAAATGATGCTAAAACAGCTATTATGTACGCAAAAAGCATTATTACGGATCCATCGATCAATCAATCGTATCGGATATAATCGATCAACGTGTTTATAACTGAATGCGTAGAGGAATATGTGATGGGAATATTAGCCATCCCTTTTCTTTGTGTAGTTCGTGACGAAGAGTAGACTACTTCTCCTCATCCGTAGGTGTTATACGAGTACAACGTGTATTTTTTGATATCCCATAACTCTAGGGTTATATTATTTAAGTAAAAACAACACAAAATCTCCTTGAATAGGTGGTCCAAAAATGCATAGTTTCGAAGATATAATCAATCATAATTAAATTATAGGTATCTAAGTTTCATTGATAAATAAGAGTAATTCATTTTTATTGAAACCAATCATTCATATTTAAAGCTAAGAAAATGCGACGTTGTCATATTTCACATAAGGATGTTTTACATTAATAATCGTGACTTTGTCGAATTATTTTGTAAGAAAAATGAAAACAAAAAAAAAATTTTGATTGAAGAATAATTCATATGCCAGTTGGTTCTTTAATATTGTCTCAATTATGATTGAGACAATATCAAAGAACCAACTGGAACCCTAGAGTTATGGGATATAAAAAAAAACACCTTGTATAAGGCAACTAATGTACGGAACAAATGGTAGGATTTTTTGTTGGCAACCTGGGCATATTCAATTCAATTCAAAGTCATTTATTCTCTCTTCACATTGGTTGTTTTAAAAGTGCCTGAAATAGGTTTTGCAACAAAACCTGTGGTACAGGTCACCAGGGGGGGGGAGGGACGCAGCAATAAAAATAGTTTAGCAAATCCAAGAACGACCTTATGCGAGTAGGAACGTGCATCGTGAGTGGTAAATAAAGATAAAGGGCTTAAAATAAAAATACCTCCAGTCGTAGAGCCGGTCGTCTCTTCAGACTCCGCAGTCATACCGATAATTCAGCCATCATCAAGCTGTCTCCCCTTCTAAGTCCCCGCCAGCAACGCCCTAAGTCGAGGTCCGAGTCCCACTAGGGGTCGCCCTTAGTGCTGTTGTTGCAGGTAGTCATGATGTTAGTGTAGTACAAGTAGTTAGCTTAGGTTAAGTATTTTACTTTCCCCCCATTGGCTGGAGACCCTTCAGGTTTCGCCAAACAAAAAAACAGGTTCAGCAGCGCAAACCAAAAAAAAAACAGAAAAATACTGAAGAAAAAAAAAGAAAGTAATTAAACTAAATAGCAGAGATGAGTTATTTGTGGTGCCATGTAAGACGTGTATGTTGATGAAAGAGTGTATGAAAGAGTGTATGAAATAGTGTACAAATGGATCTGTAAGCTAATTTTACCCGTGATAGCTACCAACAACGTATGGAAATTCTGATAAAGATACAAGAGGCTTAATTTTAAACAATAACGTTCGCTAAAGTAAATAATATGCCATAAGGGAACACAACCATTACAGCCCGTTCCCACTTGTCGGTTGTCGGGCCCTGATTACCATGATACCTGATACTGCGATCGCAAACCCGCCTGCCAAGCGTGGCGATTATGGCAAACCCCCTCATTGTTTGGGGGAGGCCTATGTCCAGCAGTGGACATCATTCGGTTGAATAATGATGACGATGATGACTTGGTCCTGTTTGTCCCTAGTCGCACGTGATGGTAAGCGCAGACAGGATCTAAGATGGACCACACGAATCCAAGTAACAGAGATATAGAGAAATTTCCCTTGAACCCTCCGGCTCTTACATACACGCGACGGAACACAGTAGACTGCTTGGCGCCGGACTTTAATGTGAGGGTGGTAGCTAGCCAGGCGGACCGTATAGATCCTACCATCAAGCGTGCTGGGTTTTGTTGAATCTTACAACACGCGTCTATTACCAGCGTGCGGTGAGGAAGTTTTATGTTCTATCCTGTCCCCACATGAAACAAAAACGACGTAATAATAAACCTTGCAAGATTGCTCTGCGTAAGTGCTATTATGGAATTAAACTGTATAACTATGTAAATAAGTATATTTATTATATACATTAGGTAATAAAGTGCTTACTATCTATTACGGTACTTTCATAAGTTGTATATGTTATGAAAACGGCATAGTATGGCATGCATATTAAGCTGTACTATCCAGTGTAAGCTGATCTCGCATGTATAGCCTTTCCGTACAATGAGGGGTCAGCTTATACTGGTAATGTATAGCTTGATTTGTAGCCGTGCGTAGGTCTTATAAGTGTAGCATAAGTAGTTTCTGCGGTCAACTTATTTAACTGAATTGACATTGTAATGTAGCAGACGGCCCTAGGATCTCCTCAGCACGTCTGCTACACCAGTTACAAAGAATGGTGTAGAGCATTCAATACCTAATACCTATACATAACAATAATAAAATGCTTATAGAATAAGAGGCAAGATAGCTTTACGTCCCTTGGGGTAGTCAGCGAATTCCTTCTTGAAGTTTCGGTGTTCGCCGATGGCCCACACAGCCATTTGGTAGAAATCGGCGACAGCAAACAGACCGGCTGGAGCGCATTTAGTCATGACGGTAAAGAATAGCCAGGATCCGAAGTTGAAAAGAAGGGAGAAGGGGTTGCCATCGGGCAACGGAATGCTTCTCACATTGGTACCAGGGAGGAGCAGGTTCTTCAACAGAATGTGGAGGCTCAGCTCACTTAAGATAAGTCCTCCGAGTCCAACGTAAAAGCAGGTGTTGCATGGAGCTGTGTACAGGGCATCGTTGATGTGGCATGCCACATATTTAAACAGCCAGTGGTTTTTAAATTAATATTATTTATAAATATCAGAAAAATAGTTCACTTCTATCAAAAATCACTTCCATCCAAATTGAAAAACAAGTCAAAAATGAATATGTCATCCAAAACCATGGTGGCCTGTGATAAAAAAGGTATAGTAAAAAATAGAAAGAAGGTGAATGAAGATGATGATGAAAAAGGTGATACTACAACATAGATATCAGTTTTTTGATATTGTAGGGATCGATTTATTATTATCCCACACTAGTTGGGGTCGGCACAACATGTATTTCTCTTCCATTCTCCTCTATCACTCGTCATCTTTCTTACCCACATCATCCTTCACACAATCCATCCATCTTTTCTTTGCCCTATCACTATTTTTATATCCATCTACAAAAGTAAGTATAATTATACAGGGTGGAAAAAATCAATGGGCCCTGAAGGGAAAACAACTTTAAATCCTTAAGATAGATTATTTTACTTAAAGGAAACATTCCTTTATTTTTAAAAAGAATCAAAACTGCATTCACAGATTTCTCGACAAGCTTACCTTAACCAGGAATCGAACAAGCTAAAAATTCAAAAAATAAATACTCGCTATTTTATTCTACAAATATAAATATATTTATTTGTTTATATATATTGTAGTATAATTATGTATTATGTGTGTATCCCTTTTCAACGTGAGCCCTAATGTTTCTCTACAAAATTCTTTAAACAAAACATGGATTATATAGATACGAGTATTTTACGGTTTTTGATGATTTTTTCAATAGCAGTCTCCTTACGGCTAAAATTTACTTAAATGACCGCTATCTCGACTCATCTTTTGTTGAACAGAGTGTAGTTCCAGTGTATTTTATCAGTCTCAAGATGACGTTTATTTGAACTTCCACAAAATCATATAATCTCAAGAAGATAGTTACCTCAAATTCTCCTCAACCGCTTTGGTCTAGAAAATCATGCAAAACATAGCTCAATATACATAATTTGTTCCCAGATGGTGACTTGCGACAACCAGAGCGCGCCTCTAGGCGGGTTCCGCCTGGGCGCGCGCGACGATGAGCCGCGGCGTGCGCGCGCGCCGTCCGTCTCGTCGCTCTCCTACAAGCACAAGATCGACGCGCTGTTCGACGACACGCGCTCGCTTAACAGCCAACATTACGCGCCGGTGCAGCATCTGGAGAGAGACCCTAAGGTAATCATCATTATTTGCGTAATTTATTTTTACCCGACTACGGAAGGAAGAGTAATGACTTTAACAGTCTATTTATCTATGTATGGATGTTCGATCGTAGCTCAAAAACTACTGAGACTTTAAGGAAACCATTCTTACAGCGATTACGCACTGCATCCGATCCGAATCCGTGAAATACCGGTATAAAAACTCGGACCGAATTTGGATGTTGCTTTACGCACTGCATCCGATCCGAATCCGTGAAAATACCGATCTAGAGTAAAAATCTCGGACCGAATTCGGATGTTGCTTACACACTATTCCAATCTCTGATTCAAATTCAAACAATTCGTCCGTCAATTGTTCTTCCGAATTAGAAACTCACGGATGACGGATAGAAATCGGATGGCGGATGCCGAATGTAGTGCGTAAACTACCATACAAATAGTTCTATGGCTACTTCGGAACGTATTTTCACGGATTCGGATCGGATGCAGTGCGTAACCGCTGTTATAAATAGCCTATTTTTCTTGTACTACTTTTCTTTTTGATCTCAGAGTAAGCCCTCACGCATCAGTGGCAACTTGAATGGAATTATGGCAAGTCATGAGCTGTCAGTTCGTTTTTTTTCTGTTGGACTTCTTGCAAGGACTTGCGGACCGCTTCTACGTAACTGGGCAGTTACTAGGGTGACCTGAAGGGTCTCCAGCCAAAGTTCTATTGTTTAACGACGTAGTTCTTATATTCATGTTCTTTATTTCTCTCTCTATCTGTTAGCAGTCTCTTTCTTTCTGTGGTTGCAGACGATAGGCGGTAGAACCCATCTCTATCATGATAACAGCCTGTTACGAAAAAATAGATCCAAATATCAGATAAATTACCACGAATCTACCAAGCAATATGAACTAAGGTAGCACTTGTCACAATGGTCCTTGCGCATGTAATAATGTGATGTCGCAGTTCCCAGGCTCATATCAATGTCTAACAACAAATGCACGTGCATGATCATAATTATGGGATAGTAGAAATTCTCGGTGACACGTGTTACTTTACATGTAATTCAAATTAATATGCAGTGGAAAATCCTCAGTGAGCTAACATAACTTTAATGTGTGTTAAAGTACTAATAATAATGCACGTGCATTAAATTGAATCTAAACCTACGAACTGATTAAAATTTTGTTTTTAATTACTTTGAAAAGTGGTACAACAATAATGTGTATCTATTGATAAAATTATGAAAACTCTTGTTTTGCTTTTAAACTATTCATAATCAAGTCGACTCGCGACGTCACCGCGTCATCAGCTCATGATTAAGGGCTCCGTTTGGGTCCGAAACTAGTCGGGCAATCCCGAAAAATGCGCGTGATATGAGTAAACCGTAAATAATCATAAATATTCATAATCATGTAAAACATCTATAACAAATTCTTGATAAAGGTTTCACAGAGGGGGTTCTAATGACGTCAAATTTTGGTAAATCATATTTCGTTTCATATTCGTAATCATATATGAAATGAAATATAATTTACCAAGTTTGACGTTATTAGCCCCACAGAACATTATTGTGAGGATGAAAGACATGAAATTTATGTACATACAAAATCCGATCTTAATTAAGAAATTCTTACATCCGCAACGAACAAAATAGCTTTATTAGCCTACAATGGTATTGCAAGGGTATTAGAACAAGACGGCCCACAATTACATATGTGAGTTACATGTAACTATTACAACAACCATGCCCAATGGCTGCAGATGAAGAAATGTTAATTAAGTAATGATGACCCTGTAATTAGAGGTACCTATTCAAATCGCAATATGTAGGTACTGATCTTATTTCGTTGGTATTCTGATGTTTCACTCAATTAATTCTTCTTGGAAGTTACGAAATTAAAAACTTTACTAGGTGTCCCGCTGATGGTGGCGTGTGTGGTTGATCATTTGGTTTCTGCGAAATGGTTGAGCTGAGCGATGCTGATATAATTATGTGTCATGTTCGTGAACGGGCGCCGTCAGTTGGGACTGGTCATCTCTAATCTGCTATGGTATATGAATTGTAGGTAGGTACTCTTATTAGCATAGCATTTCTTACATTATTGCCTGTTCTGAACTATACTCACGAAGTCACGAGTCGAACATAATCATTCATCATTCATTCATCTTCGACCGCGTACTTATACTGAACTATGTTATTTTTTAATCCCTGATACATAAATGTGTTAATAACTTTGATCCCTTTGTCTGTCTATCTATGGGTCTCTGTGGCACCATAGCTCCCAAACGGATGAACCAATTTCAATGCGATTGGTTTTTTTTTAAAGCTGATTTTATCGAGATGTTCTTAGCTCAATTACTTGGACTATTTTAATGTTGGAAGTGTTTTTTAGTACTACCTTGGAACACAAACGTTATATTTTGTATCACTTATCATATACAAGGTGTAACATAAATAACGCACACTTTCCTAAGGGGTCACTCATTGTACTCATCATTATGAACAACTTTTACTATGGGACCAAATCAGAAATCGCGAAAAAAAAACAGCTGTTCCCTACATTTATGTTCGCATAACTCGTCAAAATGACGATACATACAATACAAATGAAAATACTGAAATATCTCACACGGAAAAACTCAATAACACTTTGCCCGACCTGGAGATCGAACCCAGGACTTCATGCTTAGTAGTCGCGCTTGACCACTAGACTAACAAGGCACTATTTAAATATTATTATAAAAGTTTCGCTCATCAAACATTACACGGTCGACTTATGTAAAGATATATAGGTATTATATACAGCGTCATATGCGGATGTACTAGTGTGATTATAGGATTAATTATAATAGATAATTATTATGGAAAATTAGTTTATTTCACGCCACGCAACTCCGTTGGCAAAGGAAAATATTACTTTACGTTTTATAACAGATAGGTAGTTGATAATAAAGTTCCTGTTATTTCCTTAGGTTCTTCTCGTAATATAGGGTGTAAACGAATTCGAATAAATTTCTAGAAACCACATTAAATGACGACTGACGAGCGATATCGAGCTAGTTGTGCCTGCCAGCTGTATCGCCGGGCTTCAATTAATTTATGCGTAGCATTGAAATTATCTATCAGATAAATGATTTTTTACTGCAATTTTAAAATAAGTAATACATTTTCCGTGTATTATTAATCTAAACCAGTAAAAGATCATGTAGTTTTAAGGAATTACACGAATTCGTTTACACCATGTACGCCGGTAAATCAAATAATCAAAAGCATATTGAATCGTAAATTACAATCAAAACTTCTTGTTCACAGGTGAATTCGACGCACGAAGGCAAAGTAACGATCTACGAAGATGACGACGGCTACTGTCAGAGCAAAATTAGTAATATGAACAACACCGTGCAGGATCGCATAGAACGAATGTTCGCAGACATGGCGGGCGAGTCCAAGCCGGCAATCGAGAACATCGGCGTACACGTCTTCAACATCCACTACCTCGGCTCCACGCCCCTGCACAGCAAGGTCACCAGCCTCTCAGGCCTCCAAACCCCCCTCAGAGACCTGTACTTCACGTACAGAAGAAATTACCGCCATAAAGACTCCCTGAACGGACGACTAGAAATCTCAAAAAGTGGACTCAAAGTCCGATACAAAGCTGACAAAGTCGACCTCGAACAGCTCAACCCCTTCCCCACGATAGCAGTCTGGTCAGCTGTGAAATTCGTAGTTCAACCCTCCGAAAAAGACGACCACGATCTATGCTACGCCTTCCTGCCCCTTATCACCGATCCTGATAACATCGACCGACAAGCCCTTTTCAAAACTTTAGAGTCAGCAGACAAGAAGTACATCCTCTCCCACAACGAAAACTCGCATTCACCCCTTTTCGCTGTTGTGATGAGGAAGATCGGCGTCGCGAAGCAGTTGGAGTGTCATGGGTTTGTATGCCAGACGACAGAGGACGCTATCGTAATAGCGGCCACGTTATACAAATCGCTGATGGCGCACATGAGCCGGCAGGGTCACAATGACAAGAAGAAGCTGAAGAATCGAAACGGTGTCAGCTGTATGAGTGTAGGAAGCAGCATGTCGCCAAACGATATACCAGTCAGGCCGCCCCGCAAGAAGAGAAGCACGTCTTCCTTAAGTGGCGACAGTGATAGAGCAGATGGGTTCTCTGCCTGCGAATCGTTCACAGAAAAACCCAAGTTGGAAAGGACGAAGAAGATATCTTCAGAGAGCCTGCCGCGCCCGCCCCCACCTCCGTCGATCCCTCCCGCCGAAGTGAAGAGAATCACAGTCGAAGAAGTGAAAGCCAAACTGGATTCAATAAAGCACAACGACACAAGTGGTAGCGATACGCAGGGCTCGAAAAAGTCCGTCAAAAAGGCTCCGAATCCTGGCCTTCGTCAGATTCAAAACCTCAAACACGTACACAGCAGTGAATCGTCCGTCCGAAGTAAGGTTTCCGATAAAATAGCACTGTTTAGAGAGTTGGAACGACGGAAAAGTATACAAAGACCACCGACTTTACCTCCTCCGATACCAATAAAGCCGCCTTCGGAAGCCCCGCCGGAGCCTCCCAAAGAGCCTTTGCGGAGAAGTCAAAGTGGAAGAAAGTCCATAAACGAATCCGGTGATATACTGACAAAAGTAGCCATTCCTCGGTCTGGTAGCTTCCTAAACGCGGGCGGACTAACTAGGTACAAGTCGATTGGACACAGGTATGTATTTCTAAATATTTCTAGTGTATAAATCAAGTGTTGAAATTTCGTTCTTAGCAATTTCGTTGGTACGCTTGAGCTGTTATTTCCTTTTACCCAATGCACGCTGACATCTTGAGTTTTTCACATGATCAATATGTTCGTTCAAATTGCTGTAACGAGAGGCGAATAGAGCGTGCTTAGTGGAGTGTTTCAGACACTCGCATGCTCGTAATTGTGGCAACGCAACCGCGTCCGCTACATTCCTCTGATCCAATACGACGCCGAGTTATTTTTAACTATCATTACACTTGCAACATCCTTATTGAGAAAGCCAATGTACTCTGTTTTTTTGTTGATTGTTATTATGTTGTTAATTTGATCAGTGACTTGTTAAAAATCTGTACTATTGTGCCAACTATTGATCTTTCATAGCACGTCACACTAATCTTTGAATCCTCAACAGCTGTCCAAGAATCGTTGTAATATTCTTTTGAAAAACGCTAAGAGATGTGGGATTCAGAGAATCAAATATTTTAGAAATTTTTCAGAAAAAAAATATCATTCCTATTACTGGTCTCTAGCTGTAATTTCAACCAAGACGTCAAAAATGATTGTCGTGGTGCCAACGCAATTGACCATTTTTAAAGATATAATTTGTAATTTTAATAATTTAATTCCAGAAACAACGGTAAAAAGGGAGGCGGTTCACCGTTAGGGTTCAATGAACTTTTTAATGAATTCAAAGTTCAGGAGAACTTGCATTCAATGGACGAGATCCTAAACGCCATAATAGATGCTGAAGGAATGTCCTTTAATGATCTAAAACCGATATACAAAGAATTCTTATTGAAACTAGCTGTGACCTTAACGAAAGACGAGATATTTCAGCACAGCAAAGCAATAATGAAGAAGCAGAAAAAGAAGATATTAAGAAAGAACAGTGTATTTCAGAACAAAAGACGAAAAATATGGAAAGGAGCAAGTGGTCTCCGAATGGTCTTCAGAATGCCGTTCGGCAAAGACGTGAGAAGTAAAGAGTCAAAAGCTCCCGGTTCCGTAGATTTGGCGAAAGACCCAGTCTCCGAAAGCTCCGTTTCTACCTCTAGCTACGATTTGCGGCAATTTCGTCCCAAAGAGCCAATGCTGCCTCCCCCAAAGCGACAAGCAACGAGATCGAGGCATTCAAAACGCTCCGACAAAGTCGTCCACGTGTCAAAACGAACTGGTAAACCCAGGCAAGGAGAAAGGACCTCAACGTCAGAAGACTCTGACTTTCTTACTCTAAGTAATAGACTAGGATGTCAGAACAGAAATAGTTCGAGTGGATACGTTTCTTGTTCGGAATGTGAATCTGAAAGCTGTGTGGACCGGTGTTACTGTTCTTTGAAAGCCGATAGCAAGACCAAATGTTATTGTTCGGTCGAAGCCAAGGATCCTGCGAAATCCAAGCTTTTGAGTAAAAGCAAGAGCTGTAAAGATTGTTACAAGTGAGTCTCTTTTAAATCAATGTACAGACGTCAGCACATAAAGCTACTACAATCTGTAAAATTTCTTTAATACATTTTCATCTTTATCGCAAACGTATTGGGCCTTATTACAAAAGATGGTTTAAACCAAGACTAAGGCAAACCCAGGTTTAAAATATACCCATCACTTTCTTATGTCATATAACAAAAAGAGACGGGGCTATTTTAAAACCTAGGTTTTTCTTAGATCATCTTTTGTAATAAGGGGGATTAGGTTCAAGGTTGATTAGGAAAATTTTACAGTTTCGGGTAGTTTGATGTGCTGGCGTCTGACCTACAATTTAATGAATTGATCTTTATATCGTCGGTCACCAGTGAAAACCTCGTTATTGCCAATAGCAAAATTTTACAGGAGACGGAAAAACCGTTTTTGTAAGGAACCTTACTGTTTTTATAAATGAACCATTACTTATCATGTTATTAATATTTCAACATCAATTCTCGAAAGGCGTCAAATGCGAATTACGAGGTTTCTTGGAAAAATATTATTTTTGTCGTTAAATACCGGGGTTATCACCTGTTTATCTGAAACACACTCTAATCAACTTCTTTATTTGCATTCAAATTCTTGCTAAACATGACTTAAAAGGTGTTGACCAAAATTTACGACGATTTACGAGGTTTTCTCTGGTCGCCAACGATATGCCCATCATTGTCATCTCAGCCCGTCGTGTATGTCCACTTGTAAACATGCCTTCCATTGTCTGATGGAACGTCCACACCAAGTCAACGAAGACGAACGAACGTTCGTTTGTTGAATTTAACAAAACTATTTATAGAATGAATTCGATTTCATTCGGATTTACTTTGGCAGTATCGAGCCCCGTTCGTTGGCGTTCGTTAGCTGGGTGTGTATGTACCATTACATAATGAACGGTCAAATTAGAATTGCCGTAAGACGGCGAGACGAATTGATGATCACAATTTGCCCATCTTGTATTCAGTGGTCAATCTAACTACTGGGAATTAAATGTTCTTAGGAATTTGATCGCTCGTGACATTCTAAGTACTAGGAAAGTCTTTACCGGGAACAAAGACTTTTCTAGTAAAAGACTACTGATATAACTACTGTTAGATCAATCTCTGATGATCGACCGACATGAATTGAAAGTTTTTTACCAGTTCGATTGCTCTTGACAGTGGAAACAGTGGGAATAAACATTCCTAATAGTTCGATCAATCGAACTACTAACGAGACTAGATTTCAATCTAAAAACTCTGGATTAATGAAAGGTTTTGACAGAAAATCAATAGGAATAATGTCAAAAATGTACATCAATTCAGAGATTTTAAATTGAGATCGGTAAGTAGTGTAACGGGTTGGTTTCAAACACACGTTTCTCTTGATCGACTGTCCGACGCCCGCCGTAGTCAATGAACTGTCGCCGCTTTATTGTAGGAGTGAGGCGTATTTATCGTAACAGATACATAAAACAGGTATCTTATGATAACAGACTGTAACTGTGACAAACAAACTGAAAAAGCAGTTCCTGTTCCACGAACTAACAAAATCCCTTAAGTGACAGTCACAAGCTTTTCTCTATTCATGCTTATGACAGTTACCTTAGTTAGAAAAAGATAAAACATGTTACTGTTACTCTGTGACACCCTGTTACAGCCGTCACAAGCTCTTTCCTTTTCTCGCATAGGTTTAACACCTTAGTTAGAAAGAGAAGTCCTACTGTTACAGAAAACAGGTTAAATGTTGTTATCTGTGGTAACAGAAAACACACAATAGTGTGTTCCCACATAGTATGAAATAACAGACTGTTATTTCGTAACAGGTTTTTGGAACTGCTATTTACGTGTAACAGGAACAGGCGTAACAGATACGTGATTTTACCTGTTACAGCCCACTCCTACTTTATTGCAGAAGTTTCGTGATGTTTATAACACTACAAGGATTTCTATATTCCTTCTCAGCATTTTGCATCATTAGCAACATTCGAGTTAGATTTCGTCAAACCATAAAATTTCGCAAACTTTATAGATTTACAAGAAGCAAATGATTATTGCTTTTAGAATAGTATCTATAATAGTTTAGATATATTTGCGATAGTAGCAACAATAAAACTAAGAGCAAGTTTTAACTATTTGCGCAATGGCAGCCATCTTTATATCATTGACATTTAGTTCGGCCATGAAGACTTTGAAAAGTAATCGATTTATTATTTGATTATGTAGATTATAATATAGATTGTGATTATTTGAGATGAAGACACTATTTTAGAATTTTGACAAATTATTGAAAGTGTTCTTTTATATCTAAGTTGCTTTCTTGGCCAGTTTGCTTAATTGCTGCTACTAGAGATAACATTTTAGAAGTGCTTCAGTTATTTGCCAAATATGACCAAAAAACGAACGTAGGACACGTTTGTTTGATAATGTTTGTCAAATTACCCTTCCTTTTGGCTTCGCCGTAGTCGGGTAAAAACAACGTTCGTTTAACGTGTTTGTAGCATAAAACAGAAAGAAGATGCGTTTGAAAAAAAAAACAGAAACTGTATCGAGGTTTGACGATTTTGCGCTCGTATTTGTCAAACGCGTGATATAAAATGTAGTGTTTGGCAAACATATTTGCTTGTTTATTTGTAGAATTGAAATAAGCACTGGTGGGTATAAAACTGGAAATTGTTCTATGTTTGATGCAGAAACGGGCTGTACACTTGATAATGACCGCCCTTCCAAGGTTGACCAAGAACCCAATGTTTATAAGCAATAAACCTTGGTAATAGGGCGAAAAAACACTACAATTAAAATCCCTACCACAAAATTAAGAAAACACAAACATAACGATACTAATAATTATTCATAAAAACAATCCACACATACATTATTAACTTGAAGTTTATAATGAAAAATTTCTCTACTTTCGACGTCTTGGACACCTCAACCAATAGGAGTCTCAGAGATAGTAGTATTAATTATATTAAATATCCTTTTACACAATACAATCTCGACTTTATTCGTTGATATTATGGTTGGTTTTAGTTGTTAACAGTTGGTAGTAGAAATGAAATGTGTGGTAGGTAATCAGAGCGTGGCAGATGGCTGGGACGAGTGAGTTACTGAACTGAATTAAGAGTTATTTACAGTTGAATTTAGGAATTAATTTCACCAAATATTTGGTTTGATTAGTAGAAATGTTTGACGAATTAGCGGAGTTATTAACTGATATAAAATAGATCTTTGATAGATGTTTAAACAGAAAATTCAAAAAAATTTCAAGCCATCATCAATTTAGAAAAAGAGTCATCTTTTTCGATTGGTGTTAAGATGACTGGCATGTTTGGGGTTGTCTTTTTTCTCGTATCTATTTATCATAAGATCTTAAAAAAACCTAGGTGCACGTGATACAATAATGAAATATGGTAATTAATCGTGTGTTGATGATATATTTTGAAGACGAGCAGTTTCTTAATATGTATAAACTGACTTGTCCATTAAACGGGGAAAATGCTATGAAAACGTCCAAGAGCGATAAAGTTTATGACCTTGATAAACCTTGCGATTATGACTGACAATTCCGCAAAGACAAAAAAAAACAACATTCCGACGAATTGAGAGCCTCGTCCTTTTTGAAGTCGGTTAAAAATAAGCGGTAATACAAGGTTAGTCGGAAAGGGGGTAATAATCCAAAAGAGTATTAAAGTACACATAATAATGAATAACTTTTGTTCTACAACTTTCCTCAAAAGTCAAAAGATTAAGAGAAATAGCTCTTCAAAAATTTCACAAAAATACGCTAAAATCTATCTATCTTCAGATATTAGGAGCAACTGTTTATAAATTCTAGACCATATTTGAGATCACGGAATAGACGCTCCGTTTTATGATTTCCTTACTAAAGCAGGGACGAAGAATTTTTGAAAAAACTAAAATAAATATAATTTTGCATGTAGGTATATAAAAATGATGGAATTTTGAAATTTTAACATTGGCTTTAAAACTGTCAGTAGTGATACTTTAAATTACCTGCCGATTTGTACTCCCTTTCCGACTAAACTTGTATAACTTAACTCATAATGATTTAAATTATTCTTTCAAACTAAACACTTTTTCTCAATTCCAGGGAGTGTTACGACGGTGACTTCAGCTACTGCTCTTGCGACTCAGAAAGCTGTGCCGACAGCAACAAGTGCTACTGCACCGGACCCCGAAGAGTGCAGGCCTCCCACAGTATGGAGTACCTGCGTAGTACCAACTCGTACTGCGACAGAATGATACGAACACAGGATGATAAGAGCGGCAGGACTAGGTGAGACATTATAATAGCTATAAGACACGATGTTGATCAGATTTGAATTGTTGGACAATTGTTAGATCTTTTAGATACAGTAACAAAAGTTTTTGGGCCAGAAGCATCCAGTGGTTCTTTGCTTGATATGCAGATGGTAAAAGAAGAAGTGTGTGAAGAAGAAGTGACTTCGCATACATGCTAGATTAGATGCACTTTGGTCGATTGACGCACTCATTTCTGCCGAGAGACGTATTCAAGAATCAGGGGTTGGGCACGTGGAACATGACTTGATTGCCTCCGGAGTTGGAGCCCCAGACCATGATCCTTACTTTATTAATTTAAAAAATGCGAAAGCCAGAAGCAGTTGGTCTAAGACCGTAAGCCTTGACCACTCCTGAGCTAAAAGCTGGGTCTGCCATTGCTAGGACGACATGCTAAAGTAATAAATCAGTTCCTGGCACTAGTGAAATGAGTTCTCGCATATCTCAATTTAGATTGGTTTTCTTTATTATTTGGAGCTCATTTCTCTTTGTATCTTAAAGCTTGTCACGTCTTCTGTCCTTAGAGCAACGCGGGTACAAATAACCCGGGTCGCCGGTAGCCGCATTTCACTAGCTTTTATCAAATAATACCCTTCTATATCTGACGCTACAAGACTAACAAATTCATCTCAATTTCCAGTCGGTGGGGTTCCAGTGCACCGGGCGGTCGTCGTCGTTCAGAGCGCGGTCGTCGTGCTCGCAGTTCTGACAGCGTCGCTCTGGACTACGAGCTGTTACTGCAGAACAAACCACGAGCAAGGAATATGCAGCGGCTTACTGGTAAGAGTTCATACCCTTATACTTAAACATAAAATAAGCAGCCCATTACTGCGGCTGCCGTGCCATGACAATACACTGTAACTTCAGATACAGTGTTTTGTGCTAACACGAATAAATCGGATTTTCGCACACGTTTACATAGGGTGGCATTTCATTTTTTTTATTAAGTCTTAAAAACACTGAGAAAACCAAAGGGAATAAAACACTATTTCAAAAATTACAAGGATCAGTTTTGATAAAACACTGCAACATCAATAATTAAGTACAGTGTTTTGTCAAAACACAGCTTACGGTGTAGTCGTCCGCTGTCTGTAGATACAGTGTTTTGTCATAACAATCCCGTGTGCATTCGGTTGATGTTGTCGTGATTTGTTTATTTTACTAAGTAATAGATTGCATTCAAAAGTGACGTCTACTAATTATTTTGCTATTTTTAAATAAAAATAACCTAAAATATTGTAATTGTTTTACATGGCTGATTAGAAGCTAATCTGATGATAAATATATCCAAAATTCAAAGGAGTCTGACATATATTAAAGATTTTGTCACGAATTTTCCCAAAAAACAGAAAAACGCGATTTCTGAAAACTGATATGTTTTTCGATACAGTGTTTTGTTATGGCACGGCAGTGCCCCCGTGCTGGGCATGGGCCTCTTCTCAGAAAGAGAGGTGGAAAGTTATGTAGGTTTTCTCACAATGTTTTCCTTCACCGTTAACTAAATGAGAATCTCTTCGTTATTTCGTTCTGTATTCTGAGGCTGTTCTTGCCACGGTGTAAACTGATTAACCGAACTTTAGGTGAACAAATTGCATCACCTCTATTTTTCCATATAATTAGGACAATATGAAGCGACATAGTTATCATGGCTGAGACTATGCAGGAGTTCAGTGCAATGCTCGATGACCTTAGTAGAGCTTCCGCAATTTGGCCAAACATAGATCATGTCAAATGCCCATGTAACACAGTGGGTGTTTTATGGACATTTGAAGAAGGCTCGTGAAGATCGGAGACTTCTACACTCGGAGTAGTTGACGATTAAGTTTACCTAGGATAAATTGTCCTCTTAGGTAGGTCCAAGTCCGCGAACGAGGTCAATCGAATCCGACTAGGCTGTGCAGCGTTCGGGAAGCTACGTAATATTTTGTTGTCCCAACTACCGCAGTGTCTCAAAACTAAAGTCTTTGATCAGTGCACGTTGACAGTGATTATTTGCATCACTGAAACATGGTTCCTCACAATGGACACGTTTGGTGCAGTGGCTAAGTGATTGGCTTCTGCGCCGTTTTGGGTCGTGGGTTCGATTCCCACACGGAACAATAATTTGTATGGCTTAAAGATGGTTGTTTCGGGTCTGGGCGTTTGGAAGCACAGGACCGCGGGATGTGGCGATGCTTGGGGGAGGCCTATGTTCAGAAGTGGAGGTCTTTCGGCTGAATGATGATAATAATATGTTCGTTGTCTATTTAGCCAATTTGAGTCTGCAACGAGACAGGGTTCTTCAGAACTGCACACATTACGCTGGACAAACAAGTTGGAGACTAAATAAACAGAAATGTTGAAGTAATATGTTCGTTTTGTTGTTCCACAGTCCGCAGCACGGGTGCCGGCTCCCAAGACGCCTTATCGGTGAAGAAGTCAGCGGAGATGGCGGCGCTGTTCGCGGACGTGCGCCTGTCGCAGCGCACCGACGTGCGCGCACTGTGCGGGGCGCGCCCCCGCCTCCCCCCCGCACTGTTCGACCACCCCCCGCTCAGCAGGAACGCCAGTCTAGAGGACACGCTCGGGTACTTACCTTGATCTTGTTTGCAGTGGGTGCATGGTAGTGAGCCCGACAAGCTTGACAAGATAACGTCTTATTTTGTTGATATTAATGGTTCGATTGTTAAAAAATGAATTTGAGTTTGTTTGTTGAACTGACATGTTTTCGATTTAAAAGTTTTTAATCTTTAAATCGAAAAGATGTGATCACATTTAAAACATGACAATTTGAAGAAGTTTTTCAACTTATATTAGACTCAGAGAGCTGAATCTAACAGACTCTTTAGAGAGCCTAAGTCCCGCCGACAACACGCACAACTTACCACCTGCGTTTAATGTACTGAAATCTTTAAGTTCACGACAGGGAATAAATGTAAATGTCGATTTAGGTAATTCAATTAAAATTCCTTTCATTTTAAAACAAAATCGAGCTTAGTAAGGTTTCAAATAGAAACCTGCTTAACGGTTTGTTAAGTTAACGAAATAAGACGTAGTCTCAAATAAAATTTAAATTACAAATACAACACATTGATTATAAAATTGATTGTACAAGTAATCAAACTGGCATTTACTTGGATGTTTTTACAAGAAGTAGTAGTAAAAAACTATTTCATTATTATAAAGAACTTTTCCTTGCTGTGTAAACACATCCAAGTAATGTCAGAAAGCTTCTGTTATAATATCTCAAAAGACGAAATGTGTCTAATAATGGATATTATAAACAAAAGCCATATATGGCCATTGTCAACTATTTACTTAACAGTATATTTTCTGAAATTACTGTAATGCCGAGACCACGCTAACATCTAACACCGTTAATTAACGCATTAAGCGTTGTATTAGAACGCTTAGTACGTTAATTAATGGTATTAGGCGTCAGTTTGGCCCCAGCATAATAAATAATTGTGAAAGTGAAAGATATTAATAATATCACAACTTTGTTTCACAATAGTTTCGTAGAAACAGCGTCTAATTATTATTGTAAATAATAATAAAAATAAACCAAAATGTATTTGAAAGATATTCCAAATTATTGGAACGTGCAATATTTTTAAATCCTTTATTTTTAACAAAGAGTGCAATATTTTTTGACAAAATTATTAGAGTATAAGTGATACACAAAATGATACGAAATAAAAAACTGTGTCAAGTTAAAATGACGATTAAAGACACACTGACGTCTTAAAACACAAACTCGGAACCGTGACTTCGATTTCGAGTGAAAAAGTTCCATGCATTGGTCCGAATATCGTGCCAAGAGACCGAAAGTTCGTAAGCTCGAAGTTTTGGAAAAAAACCCAATATACACGATGCTTTTTTAGCATGCGAGCAAACAGCATGCTAAATAAAAACATGCTTTCGGTTAAAGCATGCTTTTTGTTAAAGTGCTGCATATTTGCATGCTAAAAAGTATCGTGTAAATATAGTCTAATAAAGACATGATTTCCTGATTTATTAATAAAACTTGTATATTCACGTATTTTAATGTTTTTTGTATCTCACACGTATACCACCTTATTTTAAAATAAGGCTATAAAGTATATTGAATGTTAATATTAAAACTATGTATGTAGTTATTTATTTTTGAAAATAACCTTTATACATAGATTAATTAAGTCGTACAGGGCGTATATTTAATGAACTAAGCAAGCTTGTAGTAGGTGATTGTTGATCTGATTCCAAAACTAAATAATAAAACGGTAGCTCAATCAAAAACCTTCATATAAAAAGAACTATTGATTGAATTGTCGAATTTTTCGGTCAATATTATATGCAGCATGTTTTGTCCTTTATGTAGGATTATCAGATGTATTAATGGACCAACAAAAACGTTACGCAAAAAAAAAAACTTAATCTCAATGCGTGTAACGAAAATGACGGTTAGTATTTAGAGATTTGAAGACAATTAATTATATTCTGAAGGGTTAAGCAGAAGACGGTGTACTATTGTACACCTAATTCTCACTGTTTAACATGATCTTATTAAATCCAATGTAAGGATAATTTCAAATACTGTGGCTACATGTTCAATGCTCAAATGTGTGCGTCGGTCGGCGTTGCAGGACTTATCCTGCACACTACCACGCAAGCTTCGTTACGAATCCGACAAACAATCACCTTGTCGAAGACTGCTGTAGTTTTAATATACACCGTGTATTTAGTAATAACTTAGTGTTAGTAGGCGATGGGCTCGTCTATCACTACTTCACTATTGTGATCTGAACACTACACTACACTTTACCGACTTCGAAACAAACCCACTCGCGTCTCATCGCATCGTCCTAGTTGAGCGACGCGAAAAGTTGCGTCGCACCTACTAAATAGCATGCTCCGTTACGTTCCCGAGCGAAGACGCGATGCTCGGATAGGACAAAAAGTAACTACTTTGACCATTTTAATTTTTCTTTACAAAAAGGAAAAATATTTTTTATTTTTTAAAGTCTATTTTAATAGTAATGAGACTGGTTTAACTTTGTTAATAAAAAGTCGGTGTATTATTCTTTTTGTTACGATTTTCGGTCTGCGCCTGGGCAACTTTGAAAGCATTTCTTCGTTTTATGTATAAACTTAAAGTTAGGCGCCTGTCTCACCAATTTTAATGTAAAAATGATAATATTAAAACTAAGATTTATAATAGGAATATTTTTTAATAAAATAAACTTAATATTGCTGCACGGTAGTGTGCACAGCCAAGTTTTTGAGGAATCTCTTATTATCTAGTTTTTTATATTTATCTGACAATGTTTTTATTAAAACTAACGGTGAGACAAGTGCTTGAAAATACTTTTTTTTACCTGTATTATTAGATGGTTTTAGAATTACTTATTTATTGAAATTAAAACAATTTTACAGATACTTATGAAACTCAAGCTTGTTTTTCCAAAAGTGGCATGTGTTTAAATTTTCATGTAATTTAGCTATTTTAGTCCACTGCTGGACATGTTTCTCCCATTAGAGGAGAAATGACAGCGAAAAACATGAAAATCCATAAATAATTTGTAAAATGATTTTAATTTTAATAACATCTCATGTATGAATGTAATATTTATTTATAGTATTAATAAACTGTCGATCTTGGAACTCGTGCAATGTTTGTGCAATATGTGTTAGAAACTAAGTCAGTGCCGGCGCTCGCCTAGTGCAATATTTTGTAAATATATTGAATTAATGATAATAATATTTATTTTGTTTTATTTGTGTCCTAAAATACGGGAAATTAAACTTTTAAACTCCTTTCTAAATAAAAGTTAACTAAGGGTCAAAATACACGTCCGATAGTTGCTTCCGGGAGCCTGATCCGATTCATGAAATACACGTACGATTCTCGTGTCCGATTTTTTCTGGACGACGACGACGCCCGGACGATGCTTACGATTCTGACATCCGATCCGATAGTCTGATCGAACGTGTAATTCATGTGCAAACAAATGTATGACGCGGAGGCCTTCAGATAGTCTGATCAGACTATCGGAACCGACTATCGGAGGCAAGTATCGGACGTGTATTTGGGCTCTAAGAGCCGATTTTTCAATTGTCAGATTATTTTTATCTGAGGAATGAGTATGGCGTTTGACAGCGGTTGTATAGAAAAATGTCAAACCGCCATTATTTATTACTCAGAAAAATGTTATTTGGGGTTTAAAAAATCGGTCCTAAGTAATGGCTGAACACTGCTGTTAAAAATGTTTACAAACATTTTCTAACATTTACAAATGTAAGGAAAAGATAAAAATATCAGATAACAATAAATCGAATCTTAGATAGATTTCGATTTCATAAAAAAATCGCTAAAATCTATCTATCATCAGCTATGATCAGCTGTGTTTACATTTCAGGTCATATTTAGGTCACGGATTAGAAGCTTCAATTTCTGAGTTCGTAACTAAAGCAGCGATGATAAATTTTTGAAAAAACTAAAATGAACATAATTTTGCATGGAAATAAAAATTATCGAATTTTGAATATAAGTCCAATTCGCAAAAAACGGCGCTTATCCATTTTTGACTGTTAAATGATAAATGATATTTATTTCTGTAAATAAATCTGTTACATACACTTTTACAAGTAAATTATATATGTTTTTTTAAGACTAGATGGCGCCGGCATTTAATATCTGACTAGCTCTGAGAAGAAAAACCGAAACAAACTCAGAGGTCAAGGTCTCTCTTAAAGTCCAGACATTGTAGTATAAAAACTATGCGAGTGTAACAATGTAGAGCAACGCTTTGAGTCGACCTGTCCAAACTGACGGTACGCATGCATCAGCCATCGTGTAGCTCAACCTTATTTTAGGGAGCTCAACGTATGCCTAACAAGGCATCGATATTTATTATACAGGTTGTTAACGAATTCGTGTAATTCCTTAAAACTAAATGATCTACTACTGATGTAGACAGACCCCGCACGGGATTTAGCTAGTTTAAAAATAAAATATAAAATAATTATTTTTTCATGTGGCTTTGTTACTGATCGTATCTAAACCACCTAATAAGGATTCAGTAAAAAAATAAGAATTTATTTTTTGCAAAAAAAATGTTTTATTTGTGTCAACATTTCGATGCCACGCATAATGAAAGCAAGGCGACACGGCTGGCAGGCACGACTAACGCGATATCACTCTTTGCAGTCAGATAACTCAAGGCTCTAAAATGACTCAGAAATAGAAAATCAAGATTTTTTAAAAAAAAAAACAGTTTATTTTCAGAAATTCCCATTTTGGGTTAATCTGTGTCACCAGTAGATCACGTGGTTTGAAGGAATTACACGAATTCGTTAACACCCTGTATAAACACATAAGTAACTATACAGGGTGTTAACGAATTCGTGTAATTCCTTCAAACCGCGTTATCTACTGGTGACACTGATTGACCCTGCATAGGTTTTTTTCAGAATCAACGAAAAAAAGTTTTCAAAAAATGAACCATGGTAATCTGTATCCGAGTAATTTTAGCATCCCAAGTTGACTGACTGCGTGGAGCGATATCGCGCTAGTCGTGCCCATGAGCTGTGTTACCGTGCCTTCATTAATTTAAGCATGGCATCGAAATTTTCTATCACATAAAAATTTTAATTGGGGAAAACAGTTTATTTTTATTTTTAATCAATCTAAATCCCGTACGGGGTTAATCTATACCATTAATAGATCATGTGGTTTGAAGGAATTACACGAATTCGTTAACACCCTGTAGGTAGCATACTCATAAACAGGTTTTTTAATTAAATAATCCTTTACTCACTAAAGAATCTCCCACTCACGTTTGATTACCTTGTTTAGCGCAGAAAAATGTATTTAACTGCAGGAAGTCTAAATAATTATCATAATTAACTACAAGTAACTAGTTAGTCGTAGAATTTAGAACAGTACTAATAGGTTTGTACTCGTGTAGCAATATTTTTTTTACATTCCCAATTACATTCCAAACATCTGCAGTCCATTCCCAGTTCGACAACTTTTTCAGATCCATTTCGACAATTTTTTAAATTCCAATTCGACAATTTAATTTGAGGCGCAACGGAAATTGTCGAATTCGGAAGTGCTTCAGTGTTTATAGTTTTATACTCAGTGTGTTTCAAAATATACATCTAGTAATTCGTAACCTGGACTTTTAATACATCCCAGCCGCCTCACTGCGTAATCAAAGAACAGTGGACAGGCGTTCTCTCGCCTGCCTCCCCAAAATAGTAAGGGCAGACAAGGTCTAAAATGGAACACACGAATCCAAGTAACAAAGATATAGACTATAACTATTAGTAACCTCTTAAATGTTCTAAGAACATTTTTGTACAACCAAATCACTCAGATTATTCCATAATAGTAGGTAGTAGAAATGTTACGATACGCACGTGGCGTTCTGTAGTAGCCGCCTTAAAAGGAGGTAAATGTTAAGTACGTAATCCGAAACAGGTACATCTTTCTATTTCCTCTAAACTGACATTATTGCGACATCAAATACTACCACATATTTGAAGTCATCTACATAATCCTACCATCTAAGGTTCTTAGAAAGTTTCTTCAGTTTTGGTCAGTACCTAACTTACTTGGTTGCATTGCTGAACGGATTCTGAATTAGTCGGGTGGAATGTAAAGCTTGTTTTCCAAATTTGTAAAATACACCAAATAGACAAAACATAGCAGCTCGTGGCTATTTAAAAAACTGCACTGATCATAATATGATTTGCCAGGTTAAGCTGCGCTCATTCGTTCACCACGTACGTTAACCTGTCCCGTCGTCAACTATTTCGTTGTCTGAATAATAAGTCAAATGTGGAAGTTATGCTAAGTTTTTGGCCAAGACCAAAACTTGCCAAGTTTGATCTATATGTTACAGCGAAAGTGATTAATCCGGATATTATATATAATAACCAGCCATTATGTATAATATCTACTCAATTTGGTCAAAGTGATAAATGACACAGAATTAATCACATAAACTAGCTATTATGTATAATATCTTGGGAGACTTGGATAAAGTAATAAAACCAGTATAGTTGAAGATTATAAATCAAATCAAATCAAATCAAATCATTTATTTCTTTGCAAACATGGGTAAAAGATACATAGATGTTTTTCTTAAAAAATAGTTCTCCATATTTTACCGTCATATGGGTATGCAAATAGTAAACATAACAAACATAAAATAGATTAAAATCATTGAAACTACAATACAATAAAAGAATAGAGAGAATAAAAGTATGTCAACCATAATAACATAATTATCTCAATCAGAGTAACAGTAATGAATGAAAAGGTACAAGTACAATATAGCGAGTCTATGTTTTGCGTTGAACCATACAAATTCAAGAGGGTGCAATACAATGCTTATAATAAATCTTTATGCTTAGTCAATACCAATTTTATAAAATGTAATGTCAAAATGATAAGAAATTAAATAAAACAATTTAAGTATTATGATTAGTACAGGTCATATCGCAATTATGGCGTAAGAACCTTATTATAATAATATAAATTAAACACAGAATCAAAATAAATCGGATGAAGCAGGTTTAGCATCTTTCATTCAAATAATCATTAATTGTATAATAACATTTCGCAACTAAAAATTCGTGTAAACGTTTTTTAAATAAATCTATAATCTTAATTTCTATGATATGTTTAGGCGGTTTATTGTATATTTTGGGTGCCATTCCTAAAATATTTTTACTAAAAATAGCTTTTTTATGCTGTGTTATGTTAATATAAAGTTAATATAAAGTTTAAAAATATTAATATATCCCCTGCCGGCACCCAAAATGGACACTGGTGGCGGTAATAAGTTGTTTGGTAGGTATGTTAGTTGAAAGGTAGGTTAGATTTTGGGCTAAACACTGTAACTTGTTTTCCAACTGACTAATTTCAAGAGCGAGCGAAGCGAGCTCCTTATTTTGGAACACCCCGACACGGATAGGTTAGGTTCGAAGGGGATGACGGGGGCGTGAGCGAGCGTAGCGACGCTCGCTCACGCCCCCGTCATCCCCTTCGTGTTAGGTTACTTTAAACCCTGAAGACAGAAATAGGAGCCCCGCTGCGCGGGCTCTGAAGACTTCAGATCGTAATCCAAAAAGTATCCAATCCACAACATGGTCAAAAATGAGTTAAGTGCACCAAACTGATGCTAAATGTCAATACTATCGGCCAGTAAGAAAGATCCAAGCAAAAACAACTGTCTATCACTTTTTATCAACCTCAGAACCAACCCACATGTAAGCACGTCAAACATCTTCCAAACTTCAAACGCCAATATAATAAGTGACTTTGTGTGGATTGGATCTTTTTTGTGTAATGGTTACAAACATTAGTTAACATTTTATAAAGAAACATAAATAAAAAAAATCTATTAAAATATTATCTAAAATCTATTAATAGGTAGATTACGTTTATTATTATCCGATATTTTTATCTTTTTCTTACATTTTTAGTCAATGTATTAATGTTAGAAAATGTTTGTAAACATTTTTAACACCAGTGTGGGAGCACCATAACTACGTCCATTAGTGGCGACTGCGTACCAGAAGACGCAGCGTGGATAGGCCCACCGCAAGATGGACCAATGACATGGCGAAGGTCGCGGGAAACCGCCGGATGCGAGAAGCACAGGACCGATCGATGTGGCGACGTTTGGGGAAAGACTATGTCCAGCAGTGGGTCTTTCGGCTGAGTGATGATAATAATGATGATGTTATTAGTGTTGTATCTAAGGGGCAGGGTCCAAATAGCGGGGTGCCCGGCAAGGGATTTGCTAAGCTCAAATCATTTTAAACCTTATTAATACCCTTTAGGACTTGTAATTACAGTACCGCGGAATGCTTCAGCGTGCCGTGGCACGACAAAGCATCCCGCGGTATGCTACGCAAATAGAAGTGCTGAAAGTGTAAAAATCGGGTTTAAAATTATTTGAATTTAAATAATAAATAAATAAATATTCTGGACATTTTTAGCACAGCACCATCTAGACCCAAACTAAGCACAGCTTGTACTATGGGTACTAGACAATGGATATATATATAATACTTATATAAATATTTTTTTTGGAAATACTTATAATACATCAGAAACACCCAGACTAACACAAACACTTATGTTCATCACATAAATATTTGTGTCCTGCGGGAATCGAACACACGACCTCGTGATCAGCAGTCCGACACTCGAACCACTAGACCAAAGAGGTCGTAAAAAAAGGAAATAATCCTTTGCCATGCCGTTTCGCCCGCACAAGCCTATGCGTATATTATTTTGTTACTTTTACTACACCCACAGGACGAGACAGAAGACCACACGACAAGACTCTCTTAACTTTTGCAAAGAAAACACCTGCATATTTCTGAGAACCATCACGACTGTTCTTGGCCATACCGTTTAGTTGGCATGTAAGCTAATATTGTGAAATAAACGCTTACCGTTTAGTTTGTACGTGGAATCGCGGGCTACACTTGCGTAATGCTTGGCAACTGTGTTTATGAACTGCGTTTGACTGAACAGGTGGTTTTGAATATTTTATTGTTTTGGTTATTTGTGTGGGTGGGCAATACTTGGAAGCATGATTTACTATGTTTGAAAATCGTTCAGGCTTTATTTCTCAACTGTGTCTGTCTTCTCAGAATGAGAAGAGTTAGACTTTACTCCACCACGCTGGTCTGGTCCACCAGGACTACACACATCATCGAGAACTTTATAGAGGCCTCTCAGGTGTACGGGTTTCCTCATGATGTTTTCCTTCACTATTAATTGAATTTTTCAATTAAATAGGTAGGTATAAACCTGTAGTAACTTCTAGGTAGCAGTGGCGATGGGTGAATTTTCTTAAAAGGGAAGCCGGACCAAAAAATGCTTACCTTGCTCAAGTGTGATGCGTGAATTCCAGTAACTACTCGTTTCGAAAGGGCAGCCGATAGGAATCGAGTTGTATGGAGCCTTCGCCACTGCTAGGTAGAGTCTTTCCATCTCACCAAGGCGAGTGTTGTGAATTTTATGTCATTGATATAAGGTTCAAATTGTAATAATTCCCCCGCCTTCGTCAGACAGAACATCTATAACACATATTCTTCCACTGTGGGGTTGTAAAATGGAGCATATACACACTAAGCCAATAAAAGCCAAAGAAGGCCACCGAACAGTGCTCGATACCGCTTAAATTTGAATGAAACCGGATTGGTTCTGTACAAACTTTGGTCAAATTCAAAAAATTACGAACTTTCATTGGCTTGGTGTGGCGACGTTGGTGAAATGACGACAAAAGAAGATAACAACAACCTTCTAATATACTGCGATCATCAATCCAATAGCAAACGCGGTAAATATGGGAGTATTCCCAATTGCCAAAGCCAAGTTTGATATTTGGTCAAGACCATATTTTTATTTTTTTTTATTTTTTTATTTTATGTATGGGAAACCATCATTTGACTCCTTCCGCTCTGGGCGGAGCGCAAGGGAGTGTCAGGCTCTTAGGGCCTTATTACAAAAGATGGTTTAAACCAAGACTAAGGTAAACCCAGGTTTAAAATATACCCATCACTTTCTTATGTCATATAACAAAAAGAGACGGGGCTACTTCTAAACCTAGGTTTTTCTTAGACCATCTTAAGGGGGTTACTGACTAAAACCCACCCGTGTTCCTTCTAATGCCCTTCTAATGCTCTTAGGGCCTTATTACAAAAGATGGTTTAAACCAAGACTAAGGTAAACCCAGGTTTAAAATATACCCATCACTTTCTTATGTCATATAACAAAAAGAGACGGGGCTACTTCTAAACCTAGGTTTTTCTTAGACCATCTTAAGGGGGTTACTGACTAAAACCCACCAGTGTTCCTTCTAATGCCCTTTGCGTTCCAGGGCCGCGGTAACTCTTTCGAATAAATTCCGCAACCCTGGCAGGATTTGGATAACTTACCAAGTTTGATATTTGCCCAAGACCAAAAGTTGCCAAGTTTGGTCTTGGCCAAATATCAAACTTGAATTACTTCCACATTTGAGTTTTTTTTTTATTCAGACAACAAAACAGTCGACAGGAAATTGGCCTGTTTTTTCACATGTATGTTTTTAGTGTCAAACTTGGCAAGTTTTTTAGGGGCTCAATATTGATCAGCTTTTTAATGTGCCAGCTTTAGTTAATACGCAATCTCCCCGGTACTCCGTAACTTTTCAAAGCAGACGTTATTTCGTGTCAGAATCCGCCATGTTGGATTTTTGCATTGTAATTTGTAGCCATGTTCAACAGTGCAACATTACTCGCTTAGGGAAGATGACAATTTCGAAACTTAAAGCGTAAGTATTTTTGGAAATAAAGAAAATTATCATTCTTGTATGTATACTGTTCTAGTCTGCATTGCCCATTGGTAACTGGGTTGCGGAGGTCTGATTGCAGTCGCTCCGTGTAAAATACTGGTACTCAGCCGAACCTGGAAGAAAAGGCTGCAGAACTGTTGGTATTTTATGGCAGTTTAAAATAAATAATGTTACAAAATAAAATAAAATTAAAACAAAAAAACTACAAAATAATGTTTAAATTTTTATTGTTGAAAGTTCTTTTATAAAACATGATATATTCATTTACAATCTATATTAACTTACAAATAAATTATAAACATATTTATTTATTAAAATCATTTCACTGAGAATTTTTAACTATTCAGATATAAACACAAGTAGCTTATTTAGCTTTTCCATTGTAATGTCAAACTGACAGTTAGATCTTAATAGACCTTATTAATTCTTTCAACGTCCTGCACTCTAATTGCACAACACACTTGTAATCGCTATTGCTTTCATTTTGACAGGTCAACAATTTCTATAGCAATATATTTATTAAATTAACAATCAGACTTCTCTAGAACCATGTACCACACAATGAATATTATTTTTGACACATCAACTGTCATGATTGATGTTGGTTACGTACAATTGCCTTTCTGAACACTAAAGTAGTACGTGATTATCTTTTAAATCCTAAGGCACTTGATGAAATTACTGGAAAAATGTAATATGCAAGCAAATTGGGATCGTTTTTATAAGCTCGTTGGACCGAGATGGCATAGTTACGAAGCTAGTGACTTACTGCATTCTTGTTAATTGCATTATGAAGACAGTTGAATGTTTACTAGCCAGTGATATTTATGTTTCATCTGGCTTGCTAACTATCCCTGTAAAGGACAGGCGTGATGGTACTCCACATGAAAAATTCGTTGTTAACCTTATTTCTTGAATTTTACGGTTGATAATGGATAATCCAACGTTCTGGAACGCTTTTGTTAAGTAGAAGAATCGGCTACGTAAGAATTCTCAGTGAAACGATCTGAAATCTAAATTGAAAAAAGTAATTTCCGAAAAATAAAAACATAAATTTTGATAATTTTAACAATAAATGGAACGGAATGTTTCTTTCAAATGTTTTGTCTCCAATAACGCAATAATTATTGATTTTTATCAATAAAAAAATAACACTTTTATAACAATATTGTATAATAATAACAATGCTGTGAATTTGTGTCCTATCTATAAAATAACAAAGGTACTTCTTTTATATTTACAGAAGTTATTATTATGTGTGACATTACCGCACTTATGAGTATTTATAAATACATATCTATCGGATAGGCACTTAAGATGATTAATTTTAACATTACTAACATACCGTTGTCGACCAAACTGAGCAGAAATGTAGGCAAAGTTATTAAAAAAATAAACTTTACCTACAATGCCACGCCATTTTTTTAATGAAGAAGTATGCTAACTACATTTATTTGTGTCCTTTAATATAATTATTTAACGAATAAATCAGGTATTGACAACAATCTAGGCTTCCGCCTCGTCCATCTTCACATTTCTCCATATAACATGTGATTTTTGGTTCTACAGTTTTAATATTCCAAAATTATCATCTATGAATCTATTATGGCATTCAGTATGGTCGCACGGTACCGAGGCGTCCTCTTGGTATCGGTTCCGCGTAGCTGTGGCGGAACTTCGTCTGTTGTCTGTCTGCGAGGTCACGGAAGTCTCTGTAGTCCCTATCGTAGTACCTCTCCCTGTCTCCTTCAACGTATGACTGACGCTGGTCGTCTAGCAAGCGAGAGCGACTGAACGCCCTCTGCCGGTCATTCCAGTCTCTCCTCCTATCTTCGATCACTGGTTCTATGATCTCGTCTTCTTCGATACGTCTGTCCAGCTCCCTTCTGCCTCTTCGCTCGAAGCTGTCAAATTCATCTCTGTGTGGTTTTGGCTCGATCCTGTTCAAGTATTCCTCTGCGCCGTACTCGTAACGCTTCACGTCGTCACGTTTTCTGCCGATGCGCGGGAGTCTCTCCATTTCCCTGTGTGGCAGGTCACGAGGTTCGATCTCGCGCATTCTGTCGGTCTCCTTACGTCTCTCGGGCTCCCTGTGGCGCTCCAAGTCGCGATGAGAGCGCTCCGGCTCTCTCCGGGAGCTAATGTCTCTGTGTCGGTCCGGTCGCTCGTCCCTTCTTTCCTCCTCGGGGGAAGAAGTCGAGCGACTGTTCCGTTCCAGCATGCTCCTCCTCATTGCCATGTGCGCTTCCAGCTCCCTGTTGAACCTCTCCCGTTCTAGGTTCATGAACTTTTCTTTAGCTACGTTGAATCTGTCTTTTGGGGACGCTTCTGCGACCTTCAGGCTACCTTCGCTGGCGCCCCTTTGGAGTTTGTTGAACCTCCTATCTTCGACCCTGTCAATACTTCTGTTGGAAGGCTTGGTTTCCGCGACGTACCTTCTTCGATAGTTAACTGTGTCATCTTGGAACTTTTCGACTGTTTTCTCTGGTTTGACGCGTTCAAGCGACTCGTGACGGAATCGTCGTTCGAAGGTCTGGTCGCGGAAGGGGGCGAGTTGGTCTCGGAACTGGTCGGGATAGTCCTCGGGGTAGCTTCGGTCGTAGTTGCGCGGGGAGAGGGCGCGGCGGGCGGGGGACGCGCGGCGTGGAGACGGTGCGCGGCGCGGTGGAGACGCGTCGAAAGCTTCGTGCATCATGTATGCTGTGCTTTCGGCCCAGTCTTCCTCTGAAAAGAAAGAAAGAAACGTTTGTGAGTATAGATGCACATGGAAATTTAAATCTACTGTCTGTAGCTGCAACACTGGGCAACATTTAGAAGATAAAGAAGGGTAGTTGTCATCATGGATCAACGCACCCGATGTTATAAAAGCTGTTGTCATTGGAATGAACTCGTTATTGGCTGGGGGCACTTCAGGTTTCGCCAATAACTGTCCGGTTACGTAGAAACGCTTTCTATGTCGATTGGCTTGTCCTTATTATTTTTCTGTTCTTGTGTAAATTAATACAAGGTTAGTCAGAAAGGGGGTACTAATCCGAAAGGGTGTTAAAGTACCCATAATAATGAATAACTCTTGTTTTACCACTTTCCCCAAAAGTAAATAGTTTAACAGAAATAGCTGTTCAAAAATTACATAAAAAACACGTTAAAATCTATCTATCCTCAGCTGTGGATTTTAGATCATATTTAGCCTCACAAAATTCGTAACTAAATCAGGCATGAGGAATTTTTGAAAAAACTAAAATAAAAATTATTTTATTTAGAAACAAAAATTCTGGATTTTTAAAATGTTAACACTTGCTTTAAAACCGTCATCAGTTAAGTGGCCTTCGGATTAGTACCCCCTTTCCGACTAACCTTGTATATTGTGACCTAGCTCATGTTACTAACCATAACCCAAATAAAGGTAGTCTTAGTGGTGGAGAAGTATGTTGGTTTTATTTTCTATATTTACCATGCCCACACCTGACATACAGATATTAACTATAACTGTAATGATAGATTCAATCCTACATAATTCTGTTAGGCATATGACATAATCTTTAGCGGTGTCGAGTGTGGTTGTACTCATTTCGAAATTCGACTGGTCAAGTGATATTAAAGAATCTTCATAATTGCAACACAATTCCTATGTCATGGAGATAAACATAGCCAGTCAAAGCCGCAGGTAAATGCTAGTCAACAATAAAACCATGTCAAAACGTTACGTGGAATTAACAGAATGTTTTGTCGTTTGAAGACAAGATTTGTTCCGCATTATCGCACGAACTAACTGCAGTTATTTGTGCCAAAAACTGCATCTAAAAATAAAGTTAGATCCTTGAATTCTCGACGGATTAAGAATGTTTTATGTATTTCGGTTTAGTAGTCGGTAGGTGTGCAGTATTGGTATCGCTACTGATGATATTTAGTTTCGTTAGTGTATGACATATTGTATTAACGTTAACGAATGACCCAAAATTGGATCTATGATTTATTAATCACTAGCGACCCGCCCCGGCTTCGCACGGGTGCAATGTATTAAACATATAAACCTTCCTCTTGAATCACTCAATCTATTAAAAAAAACCGCATCAAAATCCGTTGCGTAATTTTAAAGATCTAAGCATACATAGGGACAGACAGACAGCGGGAAGCGACTTTGTTTTATACAATATAGTGATATAATTTATCGTTCTAACAGTAAAGTGTTATCACATGATTTACAGCCTCTCTTCCATAGAGTAGCATAAGATTCCCAACTCAGTGGATCAGAAATTCCGGAGATTAAAAAGAAAACAATTACAATCTTGCCTCCAAGAATTGCCTTGACTGCCTTTTTGGTCTAGTAAGAGTCTGTTGTTTTCCCCGCTTGTTAAGCACTGGGGTGCTGGTTCAAATCCAGGCAAGTACCAATGTGACTTTTTCAATTTCATATGTACTTTCTTAGTTAATCTAAGACACCACTGACAAACGGTGAAGGAAAACATCGTAAGGAAACCTGGACTTATGGTCTAAAATCGCCAACCCGCAATGAGCAAGCGTGGTGATCAATGCTCGTTCCTTCTCTGTATGAGAAGAGGCCTTTGCCCAGCAGTGGGACAGTTACAGGCTAATATTTATATTTAAGAGTCTGAGCGTGAGGTCCTGGATTAGATCCCCGGGTCGAAAAAAGCGTTATTTGTTTTTTTTTGTGTGGAATTTTTCAGTAGCAGCCGGGAGTCTGGATTTGTGCCCGGTTGAGGTCAATATGCTCACTCCCTATTACATTACTATTACTCCTCTGCCCTACCTTTCAGGAAATACAGGCGTGATGTTATGATAATGACAATATTTTTATAACCAATTAACAAAACCAAATTGAAAAGTTTATAAAAAAAGTTTTTTTATCTATTTTTGGTTGTAATTCTGGGAGAGTTGGTAACCTTACGTGGATTTGAGGACTGGGATAAGTCTCTCTGAAAATACTCCCGTGGTCCCCATTAAGGAATGGAAATCCGGAGCATAATTGAAATCCGGATTTTGAAAACAGATTTCGAAACCAATCCGGATAATCCGGAAATTTTTAATTTTATTATTGGTATGCACAGTAAACCTTACAAATCGGCTTGGGACACACAACGATGTGCTGAGCAAATTTACTTTGCTTGTTTGCGGAAGCATCATTAAGAATGTTCAAAAAATCCGGATTCGATTCCAAAATCCGGATTTAAAAGCCTTGTGAAAATTCGCGGATATCCGGATTTTTAGAATTACGGGTTATCCGGATTGCATTCTCTAGTTTCCACGGTGGGTACCTAGATCCAGCTTCGATTCCTTCATCAGGTCAAACATTTTGTTCCATTTAGTCCACAGAAATTAGTTTCAAGTCGTTAACGCATGTAACTTGTGCATATAACGGCATTTACGACATCTTTTATTTACTATTGACGCAAATCTGCCATATATTCCACAAAAATACCACATTATTATGTATTTAGCACCATCGACTAAAAACACATATAAATATTTCTGAAATACAACTCACTAGCCTACTTTTTGATAATTATATGCGCATGCGACGCGTCGAGAATTCCTTAAGACGTGTAGTAGTCTCACTTTTACGTTTAACGGGACCCCATCTCATCCGAAACACTTGGCAACTTGTTTTTAAATATAGAATTGACATAGAAAAGAACCTGTCGTGTCAGGGTTGTCAAAATTGAATGGATGTTACACGTGCGAGTTTTATCGTTGTTTTTTAGTAAGCGGTAAATAAGTAATGTTTGAAGCCTCAAAAGCTTTGATTGCTGTATTATTTTTAGGGTTCTTTAGTGGAATAGGAAACCCTTATAATTTAGTTTTTTCGGTCCGTTTTTCTGGCCATCTTATTCTAGACCATTTTAACTTTTAATCGTAGGTGTAACATAAAAAGTTCTAATCTAATGGAAAATATTTAAGATTACCTTCGTCCGTGTAAGCCTAGCCTATGTACATGCCTAGCACATGCTGATTTGGTGATTCTTTCGGCATGCATGCTCAACAGCATAAAAAAATTATGTTTGATTATTTTTGTGTTTTTATTGTTTATGCTTATTGTGTCCTTGATTGGATGAAATGTATTTTCTTATCTTTCTTTTCAAAATTATTTTAACTGACAATTATTTATATTGAATTCTCGGGGCCAACCTGCTAGCCAGTTCGCTAACTGTTCTGGAGTTCTGTTTCAATTTGTGCGATTAAACTAGAACAATAGGAACTTAACTGAACATTAGATATAATTATCTCGTCCACAAAAAAGTTTTTTATCTTAATTTTTTATAAAACAATAGACGACGACGCCTACGAAACTATTTCACGTGACACGCACTTGGCAGGTTTTTTTTAAATGATAGCGGTTTGTTTAACAGTTACTCAAACCGTTTTCGATCGGATGGAGCTTTAGGCAGTTCTAAGCGTTATATTATTATACTAGCTGTGCTTTGCTTCGGCTTTGCTGGGAAAAATATCTCACGTGAAAAATATAACCTTATTTCAGTCATTTAGTCGCAATAAAAACAGAAAGATGTACAGTACGCGTAAAATAAAGTTATTTTACGCGTACCTACTGTACATCGCTTTTTACGTACTGTACCTCTCTGAAGTGAGGAATAGAACACTGAATTCCTGTTTCAGAGCGGTAAAGTTATTGTACGCGTACCAAATAGAGGCGAGGATTAAAAGTTTAAACGTTTAATTTAACACATTATTTTTATTTAACTATTAACATCAATAAGTAATTCTAACATAATCGTTAAAAGTTATAACTCAGTTAGTTCGTAGGCACAACAAAACGAGTCGAGTTTTATTTTATTCAGCGCCACTTGGTAAGAGTTTATATGATCAAACAATAGTGATCATTATTACGTTTTGATTGCTCAAATTATAAGACTTAAATTGCTTGGCACAAGAAAAATAACATTTAATACCTTGTCGCGAGCTGAATTCATAGAACTGTGAGTCTTATCTCGCTAAGGATAGGTTTTGTTATTGATGCGAAATAAAAATAACTTTTAATGTTTATACGTTAAACAACTTAAAGGCCATATTGTAAACAAACGGTGAAACTAAACAATAAATTTCATTCAACAGTTGATTTGAGTTGACCCTTTCGGTTTCAGTGTTACATAGGTTTTTTAATTTAATATTTAAAGTAATTTAAACTAAAATTGAATAAGTAATGTTATGGTAACTTCCGTCCCTTGCGAAAGAGCATTTTCAAAAGCTGGGTACATAGTCAGCGACAGGCGAACACTGCTCACAAAAACTAAAATCACGCAGCTGATGTTTTTAAACGCCAATAAAATGTAAATAATTTAAAATAATAAAGGTATGTTATTAGTTTATACAAATAAAAACTATTTTTGATTAAGGTAAATGCGTACCTTCTTACTAAAGGTTAGTTCTCAAAATTATATTAGGCAATATATTAAATAAACTTAACTTTTAACTAAAAACAGGCTTTCAATATTTACAACCTAAGAATAAAATTAACTTAGGTAATGAAAACGTTACCGAAACTGATAACCTTATCCGTTATATTTATAACTTTTAATTTAACAAGTTAATTTTTATTAACAATAACTTTTTAACAAATAATCTTTTATAACTTTTAATCACATCTCTAGTACCAAATCACTTTGCCCCTCTGAAGTGAGGAACAGAACGGTCAAAGCCTGGATTCAGAGACGAAAACTTATTTTACGCGTACTGTGGATATTCTATATGTGTAAAATTACATAAATATATATATTTATGTATTTTTACATATTTATTATTAATTTATTTTCTATGTCCTATATTTTAAATTGTTTTGTTTTCTGTAATTAATTAAGTCGCAAATATCCTTTTTTATTTTTATTTTTGTACCTCTTTTCGATGCTGTTCTCTTTGACCCAAAGGTTGACTGGTAGAGAACGCGTTGTGGCATTAAGTCCGCCTTATGTACCTTCATTGTGCATTGAAGTATTAAATAAATAAATATTCTTATGAAAGATCCTGGTGCGGACTATGTGCTGAGATCGGCCACGGTGGATTTTAATTCGTAAGTGTCCGATATATGTAGGCACTTCTAATCGTGCTTTTATTATTATTTTAATATCAACGATATAATATGTTATACCTGTCTTATCAAAATGTTGACTGTTAACTTTTATGGCTTTCATATTATGATGGCCAATGTAGGCCACATTTGTCGCTACTGATAGATTAATAACTATTTTGATGGACGTGCTGCACAAGAGTAGATAGACGTTGACTTATGTGAACATAAATGGAACAGATCTCTTAAATATTACAGTAAAATATATATGTAGGTACTTATAAGTAGGTACTTGTATATTTTATCTTGTTTTCGGACCAGTGAGCCGATATGTATGTAGGAAACATTACAATGTATACACATGTTTAAATCTAAACTGTAATTAATCGAAAAACTTTTTATTTGGAAATCGTTTTTTTTTTTCACGTGTCTCCATTGAGAAAATCACAATTGAACTTGCTCTATCTTACTAGATATAGTTGAATCAGAACACTTCGTTTAGTAACGGTTTTGGATTATAACGTGTACACATAAAAAGCTTATTATTTACATTTACTAAAGTACTAGGTACATAATTTTGGCCGCATTTTGCGTCATTATCACATAAACAATTTGCGTTCAGTGCCTTTGTTATTACAATTAAGTTCACAACTCATAAATCAATAAAGATAACATTTTTCAAAAGAGAAAAAACCGTTTGACAACCTTATGACGTTCCCACGCGGCCATTTTGACAATCGCGCCATCTTGGATAAAAGCGCGCGCAAATGTATGGGATTCGGGTAAGCGTGTTCAGTTTCGTTTCATTGTTAAAGCATATTGTGCTGATTCTCTGTGCTTTATGAGAAAATATAATGATTTTCATTGCATTGTTTGTTGCTGGGTTTAATAAACTTTTGTGTTGTACTTAAACGATTTTGCGAAATTGTTTAGTTGTTGCAAGTTGCAAGTCATTTTCAATGTACAATCTACATTGTAGATTAAGTTTCTGCGTGGTAATTTGAATGACTTTTGTTTGCTTGTACTTTTTAAGCACTAAATTTTGGCGTAAATATTTAAATGGTAGACAACTTTTTCCTAGCCAAAGACTAAGAGATAACTACGTATTTATCTTCAACTAGCCGTGTGCCCAATGGGATTTCCCAAACTTCAAAAATGACAAACTTCTATACAAACTTTCATACCCTATTTAAGGGATGAATGATTCTAGATATACCTAGTTATAAATCATTATTGTAATTATTATGTTTAAACAATATTATATTGGTGTTACAACAAAACTTCGTATCTGAATTTCTGTCATAACATTCCTTGCTTATAAAATATTGTCTCTAAGAATCCGGCTATCCGGCTTTTGTATGATGTATGAAAATCTCCGAAAAGTTAAGTTTGTCAAGTCCCATCATCTGCCTAGCCTTTTCCCAACTATGTTGCGGTCGGCTTCCAGTCGAACCGGATGCAGCTGAATATCAGTATTTTAGTTTGTCAAGTATTATTTCCAAATTGAATTAGAAATGAATGATTTTCAGATTCATTGCTTTAGTTGTGCTACGAGACCGTCCTTCGTACCAACAAGATTCTAGGTCAACGGGAAGTACCCTATAGGTTTTGTTGTGTCAGTCAGTCACCTAAAACCCCAAGAGGGTTGCTGATGCGTTGCCAACCCTGAGATAAAGTTGATAAGTGTCATGTGCCTGGGAGTCTACTCCCTAATCACGAAGTCCGTGGTTTCGGCCTTAGTGATGAGCGTTTCCTACTCCCTATCACCTACGGACATGGGTGATTATTCGAAAAATGTTTGTAAAAAATAAGAACATCATTATCATCAACCTAAAGTTCTAAATGCAGATGTTTCAAACTTCAATTATAATAATGAAAAATCAAACTACGAGTATACCACTGCCGTTAAGCAATTAGAAACGAATAAAAACAATCTGAAACTAATATTAATGTTAACAACGAAGGAGAACAATGATGTTTTTTTTTTTAAGGAATTTCGAATATTCACCCACATACGATTATTTCGGGGCCCGAACTAAGAATGAATGACAACACGATTTGACAGTTGTCCTTAATACCAATGTGTTTTTGCCCGTCCGAAAAGTTGAACTTGACACTTGTTTTGTTCACTCCTACGTTTCGGGCTACTTTTGGACGGGCAACTAACTTCGTTGACGGACGGACGGAGTAGGCCCTCTGTAATTTCACCAACATCCATACTCTTTAAACCAGAACACAGCAAATGCTTCTTGACGTCAGAAATAGGTATGGTAATGTTTTGGACTTATGACCTCTAGCGAGAACAATAACTTTTCACTTAAAACACTTTCTCAAAACATTCTACAATTACACTTTTACATTAAATTTCTAGTAATTAAAGGCTTTTTAGGTTAAACTCTCGTTTTTAACTGGAGCAATCGTTAGAAACATTTTTTTGTAAAATTGAGTCGATAAAATCGAATTACTACCTGACATAATAAGTTGCTCAATAAATCGGTCGAATATCAAACTGATTGCAAATGTTAGGTTATTTTGTAATTATTAAAGTATTTAGTGTATGGCCTAGAAAAAGTTTATTGATTTTATACAGTGGATGCGTAATCTTGATTTAATATGTTTTGTAAAAGCTATGTATGGCACCTAAATACCTACTTATTAAGGCTGCGATTCCACCGGAGATGTGTGCCACGGATGTGTTTTAAACCAGCCAATAGTATTGCTTTATTTAAATAACTTTGACACATGTTTGAAAATCAAGCCATTACATCCGTAGCACACATCTCTGGTGGAAACGCAGTCTTAGGGTGCCTATTCACCAGTGATATGTTATGCAGCAAGAATATAAAAGCTAAGCTACGAAACTATGTGACCGTTTCTACTGATGCTAAGCTATACAACGGAGCGAGTAAAATGTACTCGGTGACAAACGCGCGCCTACTTTAGGTATACTGCTCTGCACATAGCAACACCACTCGTGACTATCCATAACTCATGTCCACAGCACGCATCCTTTCAAATAAAAAACGTAGCTTAGTTGAAACAGTTTCCACCAGTGCTATGCTATGTGGACCAATGAATATGATTGGTGGATATCAAACGCACCCATAGCAACGTTGCATAGCACATCTCTAGTGGAAAAGCAGCCTTACACAGCGCCGGCGGAGTTATTCTTTTGCGGCGTTGATTTCTTACTACTTATTCGATAGTATTCTGCCGCGACTTTGTTTTAATTTGTTCTGATATTTTTTTAAATTGTTCGCATTCTTTCTGCTGAAGTTGCTCATTTTCAATAGATTAATTCGTGGGTTAAGGCGCTGCACTAGTGCCTTTGGACCTGGCGCCCGGGCGACAGCTCGAGTCCCCTGCCCCTAAAGACAGCACTAAACAGGGTTACTGGTAAAACAATAACAACCTCTTAAAGGGTCATTGTACTCATCATTATGAACAACTTTTACTAAGGGACGAAAATTGAAATCGCGAAAAAAAAACAGCTGTTCCCTACATTTTGACGAGCTATGCGAACATGAATGTAGGGAACAGCTGTTTTGTTTTTTATGAGAAGAGCGCGTGTGCGCTACGTTGTACCTAATATTTTGTCAACAATGAAAGTACTATTAATTAGTCGAGCTGTTGGATTCACGCTTCGAGTCACATAATTTCAGTAACAAAAGACTTGTACTCTTCTCAATACAGAAGACGTGTAAATAGCGCTTGAGCTTGGCCTACGTTCTAAACAGATACTAGATCACGCTTATTTCCAATTACCAAATTAGAAATACATTAGAAAGCACAATTAGAAATCAGCTTTATATAAAGTAGTGGACTTGTACTCAATTAATTAAATTATCTTCAGACTCCGCAGTCACAGCGATAATTCAGCTCTTATTAAGCTGTCTCCCTCCAAATCAACCGCCAGCAACGCCCTAAGCCGAGGTCCGAGTCCCACTAGGGGTCGCCTTTAGTGCTGTTGTTGCTAGTAGTATTTTTTTTTCTTTTGGGCTGCTTTAAATGGTCCTAGGGGACCGTTTCTACGTAACCGGGCAGTTATTGGCGAGACCTGAAGGGTATCCAGCCAATGGGGAGGAAGTAAAATACTTAACCAAAGCTAACTACTTGTACTACACTAACATCATGAATACCTGTAACAACAGCACTAAGGGCGACCCCTAGTGGGACTCGGACCTCGGCTTAGGGCGTTGCTGGCGTGGACTTAGGGGGGGTGAGACAGCTTGATGAGGGCTGAATTATCGGTGTGACTGCGCGGAGTGTGATGAGACGACCGGCTCTTCGACGGCAGAACTCGGTGGATCATGACCGGCGGCAGTGGGACGTCGCGACGGGCCTCGTCGGCGAGGACGGTATGCCGGACGGCGGCGGACGTTGTGTAGTGTGCTGGTCGATTTACTCGCCTCCTGGAGGAGGGTTATTTCGTCATCGGGTTCTAAAAGTGTGTGCCTGGGACGGCGAACTTTACTTGTGAGAGCGGCCGCTGCGGCGACTAGGGGGTTCGGATGGAGAGACCTAGTAGTCATGATGTTAGTGTCGTGTAAGTAGTTAGCTTAGGTCAAGTATTTTACTTCCCTACTGGCTGGAGACCCTTCAGGTCATACAAACAATGCAATAGAAAGAAAATAACTTATTATAGTACGTTTGTTTGCAATTAATACGCATGTTAAAGGTATACCACATACTATTAAAATTACTATAAACAAAGGAATCACCACAAAGAATAGGAAGGTCGTTCATTGAAAATCTTTTCTACACAATCGCCATTTTTTCCGCTTTGGGAAAACTGAGCGGCCATAATAGAAAAACATCTTCTGTCTCTGTCGCACAGTATTGTTTTTAACGATGGAGGCGTGGGAAACTCTAAACTGCCTATTTAGTCATTGTGCATGTGAAAAACTTGCGTATTCTTCAATTTTGAGGTTAGTTAGCTATGAGGCTTTTTTGACGCAGTGAGTAGATGAGGTGTCTTCTATTAATTGTGAGTAAAAGGTAGCCGTGCGATATAAGAATAAAATGATAGTTTTATAGTACCTATCCAAGGTGTAAAAAAATCGTGTAATTCCATAAAACCGTAAGATATTTTAGTACGGAATTTTGCTTAAATAAAAATTAAACAAAATTTATCTTTTTGGTCTTGCACTAGTGATCAGTGGTCGAATTTAAAGCAACCGATAAGGGTATCAAAATATAAAATAACGCAAAAAAATATTGCCAAGAAAATATCAAATGTGTTAGAACATTTTTCAGTGTGAGTTTCATCATCAATTAATGGAAGTTCGGCGAGGCAGCTTACGAGCACGATTAGTGCGGTATCGTTCTGCACAGTCAGTTAACTCGGGGCGCTAAAAACCCTCAAGTGAAGAACATGTTTTTTTTTATATCTTTTTTGCTGAATACAAAACAATTCCAGGCAGGGTCAATATGTGCCACTAGTGGACCGCGAGGTTTGAAGGAATTACGATAATTTGGATAGTATACCTACTAAATACAAAATGAGATAAAAAAATGAAAATCTTTCGACATTTAAAAAAATTAAGACTTCGTAACTTCAAGCAGTACCAATTATTTATTGCATTTGTAATTATTTACAAGTATAAGTACCACGAGGAATTCCATTTAGCGCACCAATTTTAAAAGCACTTATTTGAAGAGCACCTATTCGAAACACACCAAATGTAATTGCACCAATAGTATTCCTATTCCTATAAGTGTGATTCGAATTGAGCAATTACTATTGGTGCTATTCGAAATGGTGCTCTTCGAATTGGTGCGGTAAACGGAAGGTCAGTACCGCTTTTTAAAAATTGCGTGCCTAAATAACCGTCAATTTTGAAAGGGAACGCATTGCTCGAGTTCACTTCGCACCACCTCATACCATAAATCGACAACTTCATCCTAAAATCAACCTTATCTACATTGCAAACACTTTAAACTTTGCACTCTTTTCTATTTACATAGAGTGTATATTTCTTTGTCTGCTTTGAAATAAGGAGGTCGGTTATAGTGTGAACTGTTATTACTTTTGGAGGCAAATGTTTCACAAGTCATTAGCTGGCTCAATGCTGATACCTCGAAGGTTGGAGTGATCTTGAACTATTTGAGAGCAAATGTATGTGATTTAATAGTAATGTGTATAGTCATAATGTTTATTAGGGTTTTTATTAGTAGTATATCTACAATTTAAAGATCTTTATCCTAAAACCAAATTACAGAAAGTTATACTACGCGATTGGTCGGCCCGCGAAATTCGTTTTTTTTTCAAGTTTTTTTTAGTTATCGCTTGGTGCGAAAATCCTAATCCTAACTTTAATATTATAAATGCGAAAGTAATTTTGTTTGTTTGTTACCTTTTCACGCCTAAACCACTGAACCGATCAACCTGAAATTTTGCATATACGTTGTCAGGTGTACAAAAACGGACATGGGGTATTTTTCATCCCGAAAAAAAGTACTGTTCCCGGGGAAAACAACAATAACGTTCATAGACGGCGCCACGTTTTTTTCGAATCATGATTGAATTATGTTATTATAGAAACTTTAGTAGTGTGTTACGAGTTGATTGTCAAATTCTAAATTGACGCGAGCGGAGCCACGGGCAAAAGCTAGTGACTTATAAAATGTACACCACGTTTACTTTATTTTAGATTTTTATTGAATCTGTAAAAATCCCTTGCAGGGTCAACCTGTGTCACCAGTTACAGTAGATCATGTGGTTTTAAGAAATAACACGAATTCGTTTACACCCTGTATTTTACGTGCAATTGTAATTTCTTACAGTCGTATTTATTTATCTTTTAAAACGGATATTTGGATGCATTTTTTTAACTAACAGTTAATTTGTTTGTCGGTTTAAAAGATACAAAAATCTAAACACAAAAACAAACTATGTAATATAATAATAACAGTAGGTATGTTGTTGTTTTACAATAGTCTTGCACCCACCTGGGACGGTCCATGACTGTACTCCAATAGTGCAGCCGTGGATAGTCCCCGGTTGGTGCCCCACCCCATTTTAGATTAAAGTTCTCAAAGGGGCCTCTGCGCGTTGGACCTGTGTCCCCGTGTATGCCTTCCAAAGGACCGGACATCTTCCGCACGGAAGATGAGCCGTGATTTCCCAAGAGAAACAGTATGTTTACTCAGCAGTCATTGTGCCGATAGTCGTTACAGCCAATGGCTTAATAGCCAAGAGCCTCGACCAACATCTGATGAGGCTCTCTTTAGGCAGCTGGATCAAGGGTTTGATTCAGAAAGCGGTACTTCTGGACACGGCGCGTGTCGTTAGGAAGTTCCTCTCTCTGGAGCCCTGACCGCCGGCAGCTCGGACCCTGTTCCCGATGCCGGTGGGCTACAATTTTTTATATTTTTAAACGTTTTTTTATTATTTTATAATGAAATATTTAAAATGTAAATTTTATGTATATAAAGATGAATAAACAGTACGTCTTAAAGTCTAACTTAAACATCCAGGGGATAATTTATGTTGTAAGGGGCGTACCACCACGTAATTGGGGTATTGTCAGAAATCTCCCAATACATTTCAGTTCCTCATCTAATCCATTTTTTATTAGCCACAATTAAGATTTCAAACAATAGCTTGATACCGTGTTCTCTGAGGTAATAACGGCTTGTAGTTTGTGACGTCATTTCCTATAGAAGATGGCTCCCATCTCGTAATTGGAGATTAATAATATGTTTGGTTTTATAAGCTGTTTATATTGTAGGAAACTATTATGTAGTCGGTTCATTAATAATAAGAACAATTATTACATTTCTTTAAGCGGTGTGGAATCCGACTAAGTGCGAGTCGGACTCGCGGACTAAAAGTTCCGTACCACCGTACATGTTTGTGAAATAACTGTTTTTATTATTTTTTATTTAACAATAGAGTATGTACTACAATCATGCTAAGTTTCACGCTTGTATGTATTACCGTTTTTAAGATACACATGGAACAAAAAAAGTTGAAAAAATACATTTTTTTCGTGGTTTCTTGTATGTCCCATTTTAATATTTGACACGATAGAGGATATAGTGAAATATATAGACAGATTGGTGCAGTGGCTGAGCGATTGGCTTCTGCGGTACGGGTCGTGGGTTCGACTCCCACACGGAACAAAAATTTGTATGGCCTACAGATAGTTGTTTCGGGTCTGGGCGTTTGTGTATGTGAGATTTGTGTCTGTAAACGCACCCATGACGCAGGATAAATCAG
Organism: Amphipyra tragopoginis; assembly: GCA_905220435.1. NCBI lineage: Eukaryota > Metazoa > Arthropoda > Insecta > Lepidoptera > Noctuidae > Amphipyra > Amphipyra tragopoginis. The sequence continues at coordinate 22,535,371 of HG992012.1, read as the reverse complement.
GAGCAAAGATTAAAAAAAAAACTGAAAACTTCAACTGGCTACCCATTAAAGGCAACTAATTTACTATTTTTATTTTATAACTTTGACTTGTGCCAAACTAGGGATGAATGAACTCGTAAGCTAATTTTACCTGTGATTGCTTCCGACCTATGGAAGGCCCTACTATGCAAAGCCTTGCTTCATTATTGGCAAAGATTCAAGAGACTTAATTTTAATCAATAACGCTCGGAAAATCTTAGAAATCGGTCATTAGTTGGCAAAATAAATATATTTAAATCTTTAATTATGTTTCCTCCATTAATACTGACCTGAAAACATAAATTCCATACTGTACATCTTCTCGAATTCTTTAAGTTAAATTTAAATAAAATTCCAAGCATTTAACTTAATGCATTCAACCAGGAAGTGACTTAAGTTACTAAAATAATAAAATTCTATGAAGAAATCGATATATTAGTAAATGTTGTTAGTTAATAATTTCGTAAGTTGCCACTGCGCAACTTTTCTTGACATTTGTGTGCAAACGGATTAATTTCATGAAAGTTATCGAAATTTGAATTGCTTTTTTTTAACTAGCTTTGTACGCAAGTTTGTTCGCAAATTACTAGCTAGTACATTATTGATTGTACGAGTAAGAAGATCGACGGCTCCTACGTATACTAGGACAAGTGCAAAAACACAACTGCATAGGAGAGCGGATTAAAGGTGCTAAACCTTTTAACTTTGACATAAATCAATAGAAATATTTGAAATTTAGAAAAGGTAATATGGTATGGTCCATTTCAGAATTTCAAAATTTCTATTTATGCCAAAGTTAAAAGGTTTAGCACCTTTAATCCGCTCTCCTATGCAGTTGTGTTTTTGCACTTGTCCTAGTATACGTTGGAGCCGTCGATAAGCTCTATTTCGTACACGTAAAGACTAAAATTAATAATTAAGTGATTATTGTCTGCCTCGTTGGTCTAGTGGTCGCAAGCGCGACTGCTGAGCGTGAGGTCCTGGGTTCAATCCCCAGAGCAGGCAAAGTGTTATTGGAATTTCTCAGTAGTAGCCCGGAGTCTGGATTTGTGCCCGGTTGATGGCAATAGGCTCGCCCCCTATTATTTACATGGGAATTTAACATAATGGTGAAATAAGGACCTCTGCCCAAACCTTCAGAGAATACAGGCGTGGAATACATCATTAAATTAATAGTTAACTAAGTGCATGGGTGTAGCTTGACAAAATCTTTTAGGGTCACTTGCGCATAATCGATCCCTGCCCCCCGCCACCTGGCTGACAACAGTCCAGAAAGATCTGAAGGAGAGCGAAATAGATACCGCAACGGCTCTGGATCGACATAAATGAAAAAGGCAGACAAGGAGAGCCGACCCCAGATAATGGGACAAGGCAAAGGAAGAAGAAGAAGACTTGCGCATAATCGATCTATTTTGTTTTGTTAGCCTTGTGAAGTTCGTATGACTCTCTTTCTCCTCCGGACCTTAGTAACAGCTCACTCGAGGGGTAATTATGCAGAAAGGCTTATTCGAGTTACCTACTACATCCAGGGGCCCAATTCTCCTAAAATAAATTGTTGCCAAACGCAGTCGAACCACAATCGTCAGTCAGTTTTTGTTTTCGAAAACTTTCAAAATGATGGATTTTGTTTTTTGTGTCAAACAATTTGACAGCTTTTGAAATTGAGAACTGTCTGAGTGAACTGTGCGGCCTTGGTTCGGTTGTGATTTATCAACATTTATTTTAGGAGAATTGGGCCCCTGATTAGCGTTGAAAATGACATGTAAAATAAATATATCTTTCAAACGCCCCTGTATTTTTCAATAAAATACAGAAACTTTCCTTGCGGATCTTCGGTTGAATCTTTCGCACGTTTAAGTTTTTTACATATATTTTACGGTGTATTTTTCGCATTTTTAAAAAATGTGTAAAAGGTTCTTTGATACATACATTAATTTTCTAGGAAATGTATATATTTCCTAGGCATTGAATGCAATTCCTAAATGGGACTAGGAAATGTATACAAATTAACATTATACCGTAGAATTAACGAATCGATGAAAAATAAAACAGAGATAAACTGATTTCAAGAGCGAGTGAAGCGTGCTCGGTTTTTTGGGACACCCCGACACGAATAGGTTAGGTTCGAAGGACTAGACAAGTGTTAGTTAGGCTAGAGTGAGCGAGGAAAGCATAACATAAACACAGCAACATTTCGTGTACCTAAATTACTGTAGATTTTTTCCCTTTGATTGTTAAATATGAAAAATACGCAGTATAAAACAAGTATTATACGTGTATGATTGTATTTTTCAGACGAACGAGAAATTTGATTTTTTCGAAAATTACATGTATTATACAGGAAAGATTGGGAAAGATACAAAGTTTCGAAAGAAACAAAATGTATCTTTCGCAATTTTCAACGCTACCCCTGATCCTTTAAAGAAATTGGATCTTTTTTTTCATCCTATCCTTTTCCCAACTATGTTGGGGCCAGCTTCCAGTCTTATCGGATGTGGCTGAATACCACTATTTTACACGGAGCGACTGCCAACAAACTTCTGTAACCCAGTTACTGGGCAACAACTTATTCAAAGATAAATGACCTGACCTAACCTTAGTTTTTAGAAGCCAGACGCATTTACACAAATATTGCGTGATATTATAAGAATGTTATAATAAAATACTACGTAATATCTTTAAGTTATTCATACAACAGTGGCGGTTATAGCAAGAATCGGCCGGTGATGCAAACTGGGCAGTCACGACGGATGACGGCAGTTATCTGCTAAAAAAACGGGCGTTTAACTTGTGGTTTTCCCTCTAGGGTTTGCATAAAACTTGGGCCTCCAATCTTCACTTGTCGACACGAGCTATAGGAGAATAGCTCATGTCGTGGTGAAAAGATTAGCCAAGTCAGCAAGGTTGGTAGCGAGGCTGATCAGGGTGCGTCGGACATAGGTATACAGCATGTATCAGGCATAACGCAAATATTCAAACACCCCAATTAGAATATTCAGTTAAAATCATAACACTGAAAGATTTTTGTGTGTTTATTTAACCCTTTAACCGCCCCAGTCGGATATATCCGTCAATTTTATTAACCTCTATATGGATAGTAACGGACACAGGTATATCCGATATAGTCGAAATAGAGAAGATTTTTTTTGTCGGAAGTATCCGACCGAGGCGGTTAAAGGGTTAAGAAAATAGTATTACTTTTCAATGTTAGCCTTCATATAAAGCTCAAATTTTCTTTGTCTCAATTAAAAGAATGAAATGAAAGGGAAAAAGTACGTTAAAAAAATACAAATTAAAATAGTCTGAAATCGAATTAGTTGCTGATTCTTAACAAAGCCTGGAAGTAGAGTTTGCGTTTATTATAACTTAAAAGACACGTTTTATACTTAAGTATCGTCGTTGTTGAGAAAGAAAGAAGAAAGTAAACGTATTTTTCATAGTAAATTGTGTTAATTTCGTCATTAATGCTACATAATAATAATACCTAGCTGTTATGACTTCTGTTTAAGATGTTAACAAAACTTAGAAAATACAACATAACTATTCAAGTTTTCATCAATCACACTTTAGAACGCGGAAATACGTTTTTTATTTCAACTTCGTCTCATCTTGAAATGGAACAAAAAATATTCGACAATCATTTCGATGATGATACACGCAACTGCCTAATCGTACGATTATAGTTTTTTATAACTTCTAGTAATTGCTTTATTTACTCGACAGTCAACAAAAAAAGATGTATGACTTGTTTGAAACTACATAACATAACACACATAACATCGCGCCTGTAACGTAGGGTTGGCAAGAGGTGTACACTATGTGTCCGGTCATGGACTAGCGATATTCTAGGTACTTATATAACAACTATTCTAGTAACTACACAAATACACTATACACTAGGGTCCAATTCACTTCCATTTTTTTGTTGAGATATTCTGTGCGTGCGTACAAAAAAAGTCATATCTCTCAAAGTTTTGGTCCTACTAAGACAAAAGTAGGCTTATTCGGAGGGCAACAATATTGTCTATCGTTTACATTACGATGCAATGGGTTCACATAAAGACATAAAATTGTAGACAATATCTCAACAAAAAAGCAAAATGGCTGCCAAATAGCGGGGAAGTGGATTGGACCCTAGTGTGTAGTGTATTTGTGTACTAGAATAGTCTGCTATATTTACATACTTACTTATATACCAAAGGTACTTACCTAGAATATCCCTAGTCCATGGCCGGACACACTGTATAGTACACCCTCATTTCGCTGTTATGTTTAACTCCCATGTAATATGGGGCGAGCCTATTGCTATCAACTGAGCACAGATCCAGACTCAGGAGACAGAAGAGAGCAAAAGCCTACAGGTACAAAAAAGGTGTACCTATACAAGCTTCCTAGCACCACGATTTTTTTGTCAGCCTTTTCTGTCCCACTGCTGGGAAAAGGTCTCCCCCAAGTTTTTCCATGTAGTCTTTTACCACAGTCTACCTATATCTTACTCCTTACAGTCGGTCAACATAGAGCATTGTCGCAGAGCAATCGTGCGGGGGTTTGAAGGGGCGGAGGTTGTGTCCCGATTAGCCATACTGCATACTTGTGACATAACCTCCGCCCCTACATAATTTTGAAATTTCATAGGACCTGTCAAATGTATGGGCGTTGACCCACTGTATGTAGTAAGTAGGTACACTGTGGTTTTACTGTGTCACCTCGCCGCGTCAGCTGAATGCAAATGACGAGCATCACGAATGCAAGACTCTCCAGACAATGAGTGCCTGAAGATCGATGGTGCCGCCGAGGTCAGCTTTATACAAGGTTAGTCGGAAAGGGGGTACTAATCGGAATAGGTGTTAAAGTACTCATAATAATGAAAAACTTTTGTTCTACAACTTTCCCCAAAAGTTATTAGTTTAAGAGAAATAGCTGTTCAAAAATCTCAAAAAAAATACGCTAAAATGAATAAAAATCTATCTATCCTCAGTTATGATCAGCTGTGTTTACGTTTTAGGTCATATTTGGGGTCACGGATTAGAAACTCCATTGCAGTGGCGAAGGATGAATTTTCTTAAAAGGAAAGCCGGACCCTTTTTTTTATAATGATAATTGAAAATAATAGATATTAGTATTTGCCATATTTCGAAAGGGAAGCCGATAGGAATCGAGTTGTATGGAGCCTTCGCCACTGCTCCATTGTCTGAATTCGTATCTAAAGTAGGGATGAAGAATTTTTGAAAAAACTTATACAAAATCATTTTGTATGTTTTTTTATCGAATTTTGAAAATTTTACCCTTGCGTTAAAACAGTCATTAGTGATGCTTTAAATGACCCGCGGATTAGTACCCCCTTTCCGACTACCCTTGTATATGTTAATAAAGAAAAAAAATACAGAAAAACGTCAACTCACCACTGGTACTATGATTATCATGTTGCCTGTATTCATTCCTCTCAGGCGAGGGGGCCAAATCGCTCCCGATCCCGGAACTGCCCCCCGAAGATTCGAGCTTACGCCTGGCGTTGACCCCCACGATGTTCTGGTTCAGGCAGCGACGCGTGTCGATGTTGGAGAGGTTGCCCTTTTGCCGGTGCACCGTGTCATAGTCACGGGGAGGCAGGAGAATGGGGCTTTTACCTGAAAGTTTGAGGAGTTAATTGTGTGTGTGTGTGTATTACAATGTGGTTAGAAGTGAGCGGGTTAATGTGTGTGTAAATTCTTTTGGAAATGAGTTAAGGTTCTAGTTCTTTGGAATAAAAGTTTTAATCATGAAAATGGTTTACAAAGTTTTTGTAATAAGTGGTATACAGTGTCCAGAAATTCAACGTCACGCCGGGAATAAATGATAGGGCAATTTTAGAGTTCAGAAAATAATAATGTTGTATAGATACTTTAAAAAACAAACACGTTTTCTGATTAGATTTTTGAGGTAAAATTTTATTCATGGTAACTTCGTAGGTACTCGGAAATGATTCCACTTATTTTTTTTTAACAGTCTGAAATTGCCCGCCCTATCATATTTTGTTCCCTGCTTGCATTGAATTTCGGGGCACCCGACGGTCTGTTTACTACAGACCCCAGAAGATACTTTTACAAATTAGTTGTAAACAGATAGAAATGTTTAAAAATGGAAATCTGAAAAAATAAAGATTGAAACTATTTAACCGCCTTTTATAACAGATCGGTTCTTTAACGTGTAGGGTGACGATGATTTTTGAATATTCGGACTGCAAAGCGAAATTAAAAAATTATCACATAGCCACAAGTAAATAAAATACATAAATAATAAAATATAAAATTTTATAAAAAATCCTAATCGCAAAACTAAATTCTATAAAGCCTTTATATTTATCCTCCACAGTTTATTTAACATGTTAGCACTAAAGCCATCGGATAAAATCGTTCGAGGAGTTGTGAATATATTCATAACAATAATTTATTAGGACTTTTCACGATCCTAAGCCGTTGACTTGTAAGCTTACTGCTATTTATTTTATCCTTGGCATGGAAACAAAATGTTCTATCACTATACTGTGTGATTTTCCATAAAGTACATGTATGAAATTTAGTGACACTAGACAAAATTTCATGGAAAGGAAAAAAAAAACAAAAAAAAACTTGGTTTTATAGATGTTACTTTTTTACTGTAATTTTTGAACCAAGTGGTCTATCATTTTAAAACAAAAACAGTACCTATTGATTGTAAATAACAGGCAATGATGATAAAAATCAATTTAACCAAAAAACACTGTCACTTAAGAATAAAGAAGAATTTACGGAAAATCAGATTATTTTACTGTTTTCCTCAATAATTGTAAAACAAAAAAAAAACAAATGTTTTATTTTATTATTTTTCCACTCGTTAAAATTATGTCTAGTTTCACTCCATTTCATACGTGCATTTTATGGAGATTCGCATTGTATAATAAAAATAAAAAGCTCTCATCACTACATACCCAGTACCGGTGCACAAAAGGCGTGGAAGCAAGCCTTCTACCTACTTAAACAGAGAAAATCGACTGACCTACTCCTTTTCCTTTACCTGTCGACAACTTTTGCTTCAATTCTGCAGCCAAACTGTCGTATAGGTTGGCCACACATCGTTCCTCATTGCTCCCCGAGTCCGACTCCCTGGACACCTCGCTCCCTAGAGAGGAATCTGGCGGCTTCTTGGACGATGGTAAGGCGCCTCGCATTTGTAGTTTGCGTTCGATGTCCGCAAATTTCTTCTGGTTTTCTGGTCGCTCTATTAACGCTTGGAGGTGAGTGTACAACATTTCGGCTGTGTGGTCCGAGTCGCATCTGTGGACAAGACAAAAGATTTTTTAGATATGTGACTTAAAAACTTGTTTAAAATATGTTCCTAAGAACATTTGAGAATATAATGACTGTAGATCAAGAGTGGGCAAACTTTTTTCATCGAGGGCCAGAAAAAACGCAAAAAATAAAGAAGGGGCTAGCATAAAAAAAGTATTTTCTTCTGCCAAAACTAACATCATAATAATATCCACTGTTTTTAATTCAAAATTCATAGTTTTTTATTTCGATTAGGCACAGTACATGCACTTATGAAACTGTCTTAGTCTCGACAATTTAGTTGCACAATTAGATTAATGGCCATACATTCTTGCTTTGGAGGGTTGGCAGGCCAGATTACAATCCTTCGCTGGCCAAAGATGGCCCGCGGTCCGTAGTTTGCTCACTTCTGAACTAGAGTGTTATTTGAAAAAGGCCCTCATGTCCTTTATTTTAAAACGTTAGTAGAAGAATGCGCTGAAAATATTCCCTTAGAAATATTAACTACGAAAAAATCAATCGGTCTGATTGTCATACTGCAAAAGATGAGCTAGTTTATAATAAGTACCTTGCTACGTCATGATCCACAGTCGTGATTTAAACTAAACACATCTATTGCACATTTAAGCTATTGTTTCGTACCACAACTTGCCAATTCTCATGCAAATCGTCAAGATAAATATTACAATATAAAACCTCTTTTCAACATCCATCATTACTCGTGTCATTCAAACACGATCGCTTTATGACAAAGTATGCGTTGCTCAACGTAAGTCACGCATGCCGAGCGCACCCGAACGTAACCCGAGCGTACCCGAAGTGCGGTAATGTCAAAGTTGAGGCATGGCCTCATCTGTCAAAGTATTGACAGATGGCTGGGACAATAGGTGTTAAAAAGATTGAGTAATGCTGGTAAAGGATGATTTGATTGACATTCTGACTCATGATAACTTTCGGAGCCTTCGATTACGTATTTTTTATTTAATTTTTTCTATTGGACTGCTTTAGATGGTCCTTGTGGACACTTTCTACGTAGCTACGGGTCGTGGGTTCGATTCCCACACGGAACAAAAATTTGTATTGCCTACAGATGGTTGTTTCGGGTCTGGGCGTTTGTGTATGTGAGATTTGTGTCTGTAAACGCACCCACGATACAAGAGAAATCTTAGTGTGGGGCAACGATTACGAAAAAGAACAAAAAAAACTGGGCAGTAATTGGCGAGATCTGAAGCGTCTCCAGCCAATGGTGGGGAAGTAAAATACTTAACATATGCTAACTACTTATACTACACTAACATCATGACTACCTGCAACAACAGCACTAAGGGCGACCCCTAGTGGGACTCGGAGCTCGGCTTAGGGCGTTGTTAGCGGGAGCTGGAGGGGGGCGACAGCTTGACGAGGGCTGAATTATCGGTGTGACTGCGGAGTCTGAAGAGACGACCAGCTTTACGACGGGAGAGCTCGGTGGATCGTGACCGGCCACAATACATAGTGTACAGTGATGCTCACAAATTTTAAAGCATTCCTTCGATATCGTAATCGTACTGTAATACGATATCGTAATAGGGGGGGGGGGGGGGGGAGACAGCTTGATGAGGACTGCATTATCGGTGTGACTGCCTTCAGTTACGTTTTGTTGTGATATTTTTATACTTTCCAAGACTTCGTTACGTTATTTCTGTTTCGTACCTACCCTCAATGATGAAGTGAATGAGGGGGTCGTGGCTTCTTAACAACAGCGCAGATCATACGATTTTCAAGGTTAAGCTACGCTTGCCGCGGTCAGTCCTTGGATGGGTGACCATTCCTTACACACTGAGACCCCTCTATGTCTCGGAGAGCACGTTAAACTGTTGGTCCCCGGTGTCATACGAATACCTATGACAGTCGATACGGGTAGTCAGAAGCCCGAAGACAACTGGTCTAACCTTAGGATATCGGCATTGCTCAGTACTGACAGTACAGACAGTACAGACTGGGTAGCGGAGATCTGAAGGCCAATTATTCTCGTAATTAAAAATGTTCAAAATATAGTTTCGATCTAGTCTCAGTCTAGTCTCAATCTCATAAATATGACAAATGGTGTTCTTGTTCAAACAACGTCAAACGTGAGATTATATTGAAATGAGATTGAAAGTTGACTGAAGCCAAAAGGGTATTCTGGTTACTGGAACTGAGCCATTTTGACAAGTTGGAATTGTTATTTATTTCTAGAATTTTAATCTATGACTGTTGATATCGGTATGCTATCGGTAATAGTTTTTAAGTTGACTGAATTGACATTATATCGAGATAGACTGAGATGATACTGAAACAGGACCGAACTTTAAGTGTACTATTTTTTATTCAATTCATAATTTAATCTCAGTTCGGGCAACCTTCAGTCTTAATTCAAATTAATTACGAGAACTAGGCTTCTGATAGCGGTCGCTCCGTGTAAAATATTGGTATTCGGCTACATTTGGTTTGACTGGTAGCTGACCCTAGCATAGTTGGGAAAAGGCTATGAGGAAGATCTACTACTATCTATAAAAGATACTTCGCTCATTTGCAACAGGAACGTATTAAGTCCGAAGACCAGATTTTTCAGAAAACGCCTTTATTCCAAACATTCAAAGGCGTTTTTTGAAAAATCCTGTCTTCAGACTTAACACGTTCTTGTCGCAAATGAGCGACTTGGTCCAAATCACTTCATACATAACATAAAAGTATTACTACACAAACTATAAGACTTCTTGCGTTGGCTAATGATTTATTGACTATTTTAAACTATTTGGTAAGACAAGAAGTCGGTTAAAGTGGAAAGTCCCGATGATATTACGTTTTACACCTTTTTTTGTTACACTTGCGTTTCTAGGTATGTCAAAAATCAAAATGGCCGCCATTCAGAGGGGGTTGGTACATTACAGAAGGGGGTATAATTGTCGATAGAATTCGTAGGGTGTCTGATCAAAAGTTTGTAATTATATTTCAGAAATGACCAAGAACTAAGTCGTGTTAATTAGTTGTAATAAGTAGTGCATGTAACCAAAATGAAGAATTTTAGGAACATTTTTAATAGAGAGCCACTTTTGGTGCAGTCTGTAAATGGATACGATTTGAAAAATTAAACGCTGACAAAACAAATAACAAAAAAAGAGTACGCGAATTTTGATTACACTCCAAATTTAACGTGTCGTTAAATTTCCGCTAGTGCAACACGAGACACAGTGTAGAACCTTCTTAAATCACATCATATTTATTCTATTTCTTAAATATTTTCAGGTCGGTTTCCTATCTCATTAAATGCATAAGTATTTTACATTTAATGACTGCTGCTCGACTTGTTATCCGAACTTTTTCTATTCCGTGGTGTACTGGTATTTCAGACTTTTTTATTGACTTTTTCTGACTACCAGAGGCAACTATCTTCAAAATATGCTTGACAGCTAGAACCGACTCTCTAAGAACTGTCACTATCAAAGACAGTTTTCGTTAAAAATGTTCATTTCTAGCCTGCGTCATCCAATTTTGTCGATCCAAAGCCAAAGTGGACCACTGGTCATTGGTTTTGTATAGCTCGTCCCGCCGTCTTCTTAGAGGTCTGCCGCGACGCCTTCTGGCTGTGTCAGGGCTCCATAAGGTGGTTATTTTGGCCCACAGCTCATTGGGCATGCGGCCCACGTGGCCGGCCCAAGCCTACTTCAGCTTACCGGCTTTTTGAGCAACGTCAGCAATTTGTGTTCTGGAGCGCAGTGTGGTGTTGCGTACATGGTCCGTTAGCTTGACGCCTAGAATGCTGCGCTCCATAGCACGTTGGCAAACCTTGAGTTTGGACTTTTGAATGTTTGTCAAAGACCAAGTCTGGGATCCATAGGTCAAAATGGGGAGAATGCAAATGTCCATGATTTCTAAAAAAATGTTAGCTTTTGTTTTTGTTGTCTAACAATTTGACAGTGTTTGTTAACGAAAACTGTACAGTTAATGAAACCTGTACGCTTCCTGCTTCAAAAAATAGCTGAATGAGCTTACAGATTAAGGTTGCTTAACCTCGCATTTCAGTTATTTATCTCCGAAGCCCTTAAACCTCAGAGTTCACCGGTGTCACGGCTAATCTGATTACGGTACGCAAACACCGCTATCGTAATAACAACCAGCATCTACTTGCACCGGATGTGTTGCAAGAAGGACCGCGCATAGGCGGGCCGGCCCTGCGATTAACATGAACTATAGTCTATGGATTAGCATAGAGTTATGTCATGATAACTGGCCGGTTATACAACTTTGTTTGTATGTGAGAATGAGAGCAATGCGACAGATGTTTACGTGGTAGGGTTCGTGATTTATACTGTAATTAGATTTATCTCTTGTTTATCTGAATGGTTTTTTTTTATAAAATAAATATTGACAAACTGGCCGGCGCAGCGGCCTTCCTGTGTCGGTGTAGCTGACAGTGCTTTCTGGTGGGGATAAAGGGGACACATACAGGCCCTTCTCTGTTGAAGCACTTCTCGAAGAGTTTGAACTTTGCAAAGGAAGTCTCTTTTGACTGATATTTCAACAGCACCTGTATCCTTCAGGTCCAGTTGAAAACCAGCGTCAGGCACTAGTTGTCTGGCATTCTTTGCCGAACTGGGCCTTTTTGGCGCAGCCGTGAGGCACACTTCCCTACTAATTTCTTTTTGTATGCTTTATTTTATATTATGTGCCTTTTAGTCTGTGTCAAATAAATGTATTTACTTTCTTTCTTTTCTTTCTTCAAACCGTAACACTTTGGTGGCAGAAATAAGTATGGTGGCGTTACTTTTTCGGACAAACTATATCTACTAACTACTAATACTGTATATCAGATAATTTCAAGGGTCTTGGGGTTTCCGACCGATAATTATTTGGCAACACCATGTTTTTCATAGGCGGTGTGAAAAACAAATTCCGCTCCTAAATAATTTTTCAAATACTTGGTACAAAACGTGGTGATAATTGGGGCTTTAAGAATAAGGAAGAAGGTAGTAATTTAGGAAGTTCTGGAATATCCTAATTTAATATTATAAATGCGAAAGTAAGTTTGTTTGTTTGTAACCTTTTCACACCTAAACCACTGAACCGATCATCCTAAAATTTTGCATATACGTTGTCAGGTGTACAGAAACGGATATAGGGAACCTTTCATCCCGAAAAAAAGTACTGTTCCCGAGGGAAACAACAATAACGTTCCTAGATGGCGCCACGTGTCTTTCGAATCATTATTGAATTTTATCATTATAGAAACTTTAGTAGTGTGTTAAGAGTTTTTTTGAGCTTAATTAATGCGAGCGAAGCGGGCAAAAGCTAGTTTAAGATAAATGAAGCATCCAGTATACAATTCATCAACTGCACTTGCAGAAACCAGGGGCCCAATTCTCATAAAATAAATTGTTGCCAAACGCAATCGAACCACAACCGTCAGTCAGTTTTTGTTTTCGAAAACTTTCAAAATGATTGATTTTGTTTATTGTGTCAAACAATTCGACAGCTTTTGAAATTGAGAACTGTCTGAATGAACGGTTTGGCCTTGGTTCGGTTGTGATTTATCAAGATTTATTTTAGGAGAATTAGGCCCCTGTAAGCAATATGAATCTGCCTAGCCTTTTCCCACCTATGTTGAGGTCGGCTTTCAATCTAACCAGATGTGGCTGAATACCAATACTTTACATGGAGCGACTGCCATCAGACCTCTTCAACCCAATTACTGGGCAATGAAGAAGAAGCCAGTAAGAAGTATTTTAGATAAATTCAGAAACTGTGTGAGTATATTTTTTGGGACATTTTGGGACATTTTCTACACAGCACCATCTAGTCCCAAACTAAGCAGAGCTTGTACTATGTGACAATGTGTGACAATGGATACAATACTTATATACTTTTTTTTTTTGTAAATTCATAGGTACTTATAATACATAAGAAACACCCAGACCAACACAAACACTTATGCTCATCACATAAATATTTGTGTCCTGTGGGAATCGAACCCACGACCTCGTGATCAGCAGTCCGATACTCGAACCACTAGACCACAGACGTCGTCAGTATGCTCCATTATAAAAAAAAACATACAACACTCCAACGACTTGGGAATTATAAAGCTTTGAATAATAAAGCCATTTCACTCTCAGCACAGAAAATTATTTCATAACTATATTATATTTATTACCAACCACATTGAATATTAAAATGTCTCACAGCATGACCAGCAATTTGAATTAATATACAATATTTAATGTGACTGATTAATGCACGCCCGACAACTGGTGGTCTCACCCTGCATGAATGTTGTATGAACGAGTTATTGGTTGTAGGTGGGTTACAACCTGAGTTTAATGTATTGTTGTGGTGTGATTGCCTCACTGGTATTGGAGTATCTTGAAGTACGTAGGTTCGATTCCCTGATCAGCTATTTAGAGTAAACACATTACGCACACTATTACATACAGGGTGTAAACGAATTTGTGTAATTCCTTAAAATACTACTGGTGTAGATTGGCCCAGCACGGGATTTAACTTGATAAAAAATAAAAAACTTTTTTTTTCATGCTGTAACAGTAATTGATCATATCTAAACCACCTAATAAGGAATCAGTAAAAAAAAGAAAAACTTTTTTTGCAAAAAAAAATTTTTTATTTGAGTGAACATTTCGATACCACGCATAAATTAATGAAAGCACGGCGACACGGCTGGCGGGTACGATTAACGCGATATTGCTCTTTGCAGTCAGATAACTCGAGGCTCTAAAATTACTCAGAAATAGAAAACAAAGTTTTTTTTTTTCATTTCGTTTTCAGAAATACCAATTTAGCGTTAATCTATGTCACCAGTAGATCACGTAGTTTGAAGGAATTACACGAATTTGTTTACAGCCTGTATAACATTAGACAAATAAGGCCTATTTTAGAACGGAAATGCATAGAAATAAGCAACATATTTGGTTCCAGTAGGGATTCAACACAGTATTACTCTACTTGAAGAAATGGTTCAAAAGATATTGGTGCCTGGGAAGTCACTTTTGTGTAATTGTAAAAGACACAATAAAATAATCGTTTAGGGATGATTCTATCATTACAGTTATAGCTAATATCAGTATGTCAGGATTGCGAGCAAGGTAAATGTAGTAAATAAAACTAACATAGACTCTCCACCACTGAGAGTACTTATATTTGCGATAGTGTTAGTAACATGAACTAGATCACAATATAATACTTTACACAATTATTACAAGATCATAAAATAAGGACAAGCTAGACAGATATAAAAGGTCAGACTTCTTCAGCAATAGAATGCTCTCGCTTCGTCGAATGACCACCACCTTTATAACATCGGGTGCGTTGATCCATATCGACGACTACCTTTCTTTGTCAACATTGCCCAGTGTTACCCGCTAACGATAACATAATGTTAAATTAAATGAATTATAAACCTACGCTACACCATAAACTAGATAAAAATTGGACTAGATAAAAGGTGGTAAATTATATTAGATCCCAATTGATATTAGGCAAACCCCTTTAAAGTAAACCCTACAGCACCAGCTAAAAGCTTCACCTTAACAGTATTTACACGTTTCAAGTCATAAGTAGAGAGTCCGAATGGTACAAACAATCAATTTAGGGCGCAATTACACTTCGTCGTTTAGCCGAATCGTATGCCTATGTTATTGCTCGCATTCGGGTAAAGTCAAAGTAATTTGGATACCCGAATTGGGGCAAACGACCAAGTGTGATAGCGCCATAATGGCGCAATTACATTTGGTCGTTACTCTACTAATTAGTGGATGATGGCGAGTGTTTCGACGCTTCGACTTAAAGTAAAAACACACGGTCTGACTTAAGTTAGGCAACTTACACAACTTGATAGCATTTGCTAATGAAACAAACACCACTCTTACAACAATAAAATTCTAGATAATAATTAATGAACATTATGACGACATTTAAAGGTTACATTCCAAATGAAACATCACGTCACCTGTTGTGTTATTTTAGAAAATGATGTACTCGTAAGTGTTACTTAGTAATTAACGAGAAAATTGATAGCATGCTGTTTAATTGACGATTACAACGTTCTGATGGATCGCGTCTCACACCGAAGTGTAACATAGAATGAGTGTTGTTGCGCGGAAAGTTTGTGCATTGTAGAGTTAGAGCAATGCGGTCGACGTTTTATTCGGGAAGGGCCATAGCGCTTTCTTTCAATACAAAAAAGTCTGTCATTTTTTGCGGGGGGAGGGTCTCACATATACACATATATTCTACTCTGTAGCTACATTAAAAAAAAAACAAAATTACTGTCAAATGGGGCCTACGAGTTGACAGAGGGGAAATGTTCCGCATGGCCACTACGGACTATGCCGACCGCGTTGTTCTCAGATTTTAGATGATCAATGATGAATATTTGTTTGACCTTGTTCCTTATTAACAAGCTTTTATTTAACTTGCTTTGTTCATGTGTTCGGGTCAAAATTTGTGATCTATTTTTCAAGCACTTGCTGGCTTCCGATTGAGCTGAAATTTGGCATACCTGTGTAACTTCGGTGACAATGTTAATATGGTACCAATGAGCTGGTCTGAAGATGGAGCCGGATGATAAAAACTTGTTTTAAAAAGGTTTTGTTCTATTAAAATTTACAGGTTTCATTGTCGCCATTTGATTTCTGCAGGCACTAAGGTAATCAGGCTTTTGCAGTATTGCGTTGTAGTATCATCGATAAGCCCTTCGATTTTACAAAATATTTCAGAACTCTCATAGGAAGACTACGGCAATTTCAATATATTTATTATTTCAGACATAATGATGACGTTGTTAATTCTTAGCCAAGGACCACACAGAGTTATAAGTCCACGTAATAAAATTCGATAATCCCAAATCAACATAAAAACATGTCATCGCATCGGATTAACTTAGAATAAAAATCTATCAATATTTAATCAACGAGTGTCTTCGTATAAATTTTAATTAATCCTATCAATTTAATCCTCTTACACTTCGGTGTGACAGGCGACGCATATTATTACATGCGCACGGGCAACAAAAACGAAATAACACGATTGGCTCCGATGCTCGAAACTCGCTCGATGAAGGAATGTTGACATTTTAATGTCAAGGTTGTTGTAAAGTTGCACATTCCTCTATGTATATTGTCTGTGTTATGTGTTAAAAAGTATGTTAGACATTGTCTTTGAGCTTTCAATTTTGGGGTAAGCAGGTATGTCAGTGTTAATGACGCTGCAGCTATCAGCAATTGTAATATAACTACGTGCCATAAATAACACGTAGACACTGGCACTGCGTCTGATCTGAATCAGAGAAACTACGATCTAGCTGCATGAACGCTTGCAGTGCTGGCTATAGGGGCGGGAAACCTGAGCCAGCGCGCGGCGCGCGACGCCCGGGGCTAGAGGGCCAAGGCGCCTTAACCCACGAATTAATCGGTTGCAAATGAACAACATCACTAGAAAATGTACGAACGATTTAAAAAAATATTAGAACAGAATTGAAACAATCTTGATCAAATCAGTAATTTTGTCTGTTAGTCGCGTCAGAATACTGACGAATAGTAAGAAATAATGGGCTTATTACACTTGGCTGAATTTAGTCGTCTTAATTCAGTCGATACTGAATTTAGTCAAGTATAATCGCAATTAGCAAGCTAGCATCCTAAATTCAGAAACAAAATTAGGTTGCTAATTGCGATTATACTTGACTTAACTCAGTATCGACTGAATTAAGACGACTAAATTCAGCCAAGTGTAATAAGCGCTTATAATAGGTAAAGTCGACGCTGAATGCTTGTGCAGTGCATACGATCCAAATTTCACAGATTTGCAGCAGAGTTTACTACGATCATACTTTCCCGGACACGGAGCAGTGCATAAGCGTTCAAATTGGTCTTCATGATGTAATAAGTGACCGATACCAAGTCATCCTATTGACGGATAAGGTAAAGAAGAAAATAATTTGTTAAGTAAGTATAGGTACTTACATAACAGACTTCCTTGCTGCCTCGTTCGAGTTCTAGCCTGAGTTCGATCCCAAGGTCGGGCAAAGTGTTATTGGGTTTTTCCGTGTGGAATTTCTCAGTAGCAGCCCGGACTCTGGATTTGTGCCCGGTTGATGGCAATAGGCTCTCCTACATGGGACTTAAACATATCGGCGAAATGAGGGTGTACTAATACACCTCTGCCCAACTCTTCGGAGAATCCAGGAGTGATATTATGTTATGCATAGGTACTTGTATGTAAACTTAATGCTGGATTGTTAGGTAATTTCAGGGAGTGGTAACGTTGGCGTAGAAAACTGTTGCTTGGCGAGTTTCCTTGGATTAATGATCGTGTAAGAATTACACTTGCCAAGAGGTTTAGTGACCAGATGGTCATGCTTATATAAAAGTGTGCTATTGCTCGAAAGCAATGATAACCTAGCAGTTGAACACTTGCCTTCCAAACAGGAGGATTCTAACTTCGATCCCAGCCCGCACTTCTGACTTTTCGAATCTATGTGCGGATCTGAATTTGATTATCACTTGTATTAACGGTGAAGGAAAACATTGTGCCGCCATCTATCACGCCAAATGCGAACTATTCGTTCCTACATCGCGATATCAAGATTTAACACGCAGAACCGTCCAACATTAACCGTTGGGCAGTAGCCCGCCAGGCATAAGCCTCCGCCTGGTTGGAGGATCCTCCCTTTGGTTGGAGGAACACCATACCTCGTTCCTCCGCAACATCGTGAGGAACCTGCACACTTAGAGGGCTGCAAAAAGCTTTCAATGGTATGTGAAGTTGGCCAAACTGTACCCAGTCAGCGTGGTGGATTAAAGCCGAAACCCTTGTCGTTCTGGCAAGATTGCTCGTGCCCAGCAGTGGGACAGTAATGGGTTGATGTCTTGATTCTATTGATGAATTATAAATTAATATAAAAGTCGAAAGTAACATAATTTTATTGACTTATAATGAAAATTTTATTGAATTTTATGAATTGACATACGACATTTATTTTTATATGTTTTATTCAAATTTTTTTTGTATTTTTCTGTTTATTCATTAAATATACATACTTATTTAAATTTTTAAATATTTCTATATAAAAAACATTAAAAATATAAAAAAATAGTAGCCCACCGGCATCGGGGACAGGGTCCAAGCCGCCGGCGGTCAGGCAGTGGCGTGCCTAGGGTTCAAAGTTAGGGCAAGCCCGATAGATTTTTAGGAAAGAAAACCCTCTAAAATTTGACAAAATTCATTATTTTGCGAAATTACACAACTATTATTTTCACCCAATAATAAATAGGGTGCAAATAAAATACAATTGTGTGATTTTGCAGAATCACATACAATTTGGTTTAAGAGCCATCTATGAGCATTACAGGTGCTTTTTTGCGCTCTTCGAGTTCGAGGGGAAAAATGACACAATCGCCCGTCGCCGCCAATAGATGGCTCAGAAATAATAATTGATGAGCAAAATTACGCAATGTTTATACTTACCTACTGTTGAAAAAAATATTGTTAATTTATAATTGACCCGATCTATATTTTTATAATGTCTATAAATAGCAAAAGTTCAAAAACAATTTATAATTACTTTCGATGTCAACAGCCATGTTAACTCTTCATTCTTCACTTCTTTACTACTGCTGATGACAAACAACAAGGCTCACTGAAGGCATGGTATCACTAGATAGATTTACAGACATGTCAGCAATCACATACCTTCGGTGGCTTTGATAAAAGCCGTTTGTTGTTTCGTTCTATTTGTTTAGAGCAATTAATCCTGGCACCAGATAAGTTATTCAAATCATCGTAACCTGATGTATTCCAGGCGTTCATATCATTAGAGAAAAATATTCAACACCAGCAGAATGATTTGTTTAAATGAGTTTTGTAAGCCGATCTATGAAAATGCCTAGGTATTATGTGACTTTGATTTACTAGAAATACTCAAATCAAGAGTAGGTTTAGGTGAAGTAATAAAACGGTATTTGTCTGCAAAATTCAAAGTATTTACCTTCCCGAATAACGATTGCACACACTTTAATCCATCACAAGGAACAATTATTTCCGAATTCATCTTATAAGGCAAATTACAAAGAAACTTAATCACAAACGTTAAAACAAACTAATAAAAGTTACACAATACCTACTTTAAATCACAGAAACTAAAAAAATATTTATCGCGTCAAAAAAATGCTCCAATATCGCTCAAAACAAAATGTAAACTAATTTGAAATTGTATCATTTCTATCGAAATACAAACGTCGCGGCATCTATGTGCCTAAACACGCATGCCACACAAATTGCACTCGTAAACACACTAGTGTAATGTTCAATTTCGTCAAACTAACAGAGTCATAAGCCCGGCTTTTCCCTTCATATAAATTAGCTAGGTATACCTATATCTATCTATCGATCTATTCACGATTTATCAATGAAATTGAAGGAAAAGAGACAGACGGCTTAAGCCGCGTAAGAAGCCAGCGCGTGCGACCGGAATGCAAGATCTTGCAGGCGGTTTGGCAACGTTACGTTACGGAGGCCGGCCGAGGCGCGACGCGAAATATATTGTATAAGTAAACCTGGCAACGTATTGCGTATTGCGCGCGGATTTTAAACATATTTTTATTTATTACAGTAGGTATTAGTTGTTATGAGACATGATGATTCAATTAATTCAATACTACTATACATGAGTTTTTTTTTTATTAATCTCGCATTCCTGATGTAAAGCCGGGCTTTTCGGCTTGTATGGAAGGCACGCCACTGCGGTCAGGGCTCCAGAGAGAGGAACTTCCTAACGATACGCGCCGTGTCCAGAAGTACCGCTTTCTGAATCAAACCTTTGATCCAGCTGCCTAACGAGAGCCTCATCAGATGTTGGTCGAGGCTCTTGGCTATTGGTATTTTTTTTATTATTATTCTGGTTTTAATGAAATTGCAATGATTTAAATATGGATTGCATGCATGTTTCTTGTATATTTAGTTATAGAAATTCAGACACGATGTAAAAATCGTTATTGATATATGAATTGAATTGATTATGTTATGGTTGAAACCACCCACATCAAGTTTAGGGCTAGTACAATGTAGAAAAAAAGAATACATTTTATTTAATTTCTGTTTTAAGTTTAGCAAGGAAAACAAGAAGATAAATAAAGTACTCTCCTTGGTAAAATATTGTGCTGAATTCTGTTGCAACATCGACCTTTAACGAAAAAGATAATTTATCTGTTTATTTTGCTTGTACTCGCAAATCGCAAAGAATTTCAATTGAGCAATGTTTATTCAGTGAACAACGCCACTATTATAGGCGAGTGATCTCAGCAACTTTGTATTCTTTAGAGTTACATCTATAGAAATATTTGTGTAAATAAAATGAAGTTGGTATTTTTTATTCTATTATTTCGCTTTGTAGCATATACTATAAAGAGTTGAATTGAATGATATGAATATGTACCTTAACGGTTAATAGGTACAGACGAGATGAAACACTATTTGAATAAATGGTTCAAAGATATTAGTGCCACGTTTTTTCTAATATTACCTATATTAAATGGGGCTGGGCGACGCGGCGACGGTAGCTTGATAACTAGAGCTCTATTTTTTTGGCCTTCTTTTTTATTGTCTTTGCGCCCGTTTCTACGTAATCGTACAGTTATGAGCGAGACTTGAAGGGCCGCCAGTCAATAGTGGGGAAGTAAAACACTTAACCTAAGCTAACTACTTATACTACACTAACATCATGACTACTAGCAACAACAGCACTAAGGGCGACCCCCTAGTGGGAGGAAGGCGTTGCTAGCGGGAGGTATGGAGAGACAGCTGGATGAGGGCTGAATTATCAGTGCCAGGTCATACTGGTGATTCTTGTAATAATATGCGTGACTACAAATTATAAGTCTAAATATGGACATAACTTTAGCCAAACATCTGCAGGGGAATTGCGAATTACATTCGTAATTTCAATAGCTTTCATTTTAACAATACAACAATATTCATTGCGTAGTACATGGTTGTGAAGAAGTCAAATTGTTAATTCATTCGTTTCTATGGAAATTATGGAAAGATATGAAATTGATAATTGGAATTATGGGGTGTTATGCGCAATCAGAACCAGGGACTGAAAAACCGATAAATTACGGTATTTTTATTTAACGATATGACGTCATACCTATTTAAAAGGTTGTACCGAAAATTCCGGTATCCTAAGGTATCAATACATTTTCATATCGAAATTAAAAGATTCCAAATGATAACGATTAATCGAAATATTTGGTTAAATATCGGTATCGATATTTAACCGAAAATGTACCGATTACGGCAAGTACTTCAAGGGCGAAATAATACATTTATTGATGGTTAGACTTGTTAAAGTTTACATTGAAAAACTAATAAGTCATTTCTAGGAAATGGCGTGCGTTTTTATAATAAGCTACCGAAATCTGTAACTGATCTTACCGAGGGAAAGTTTAAAGCCCATATTAAACGTGTCCTTATTCAAAAAGCATATTACAAGACTAAGGACTACGTTGACGATAAAGGTGTTTGGCAATAACTCCTTCTGCACATGTGGCTTCCCTGGTACCTCATTAACGTCGTATGTGTACCTATGTCTATTAACTAACCTCCTTACTATTAGCTTTATTTTATTTTATTACTAACGTTACTCTCAAGATATCTTTATCTTAATAAACAGTGATTTTCTTTGTAATGTGTTTTGATGACAATTAACCATGTCAGTTGTTTTATATAGTTTAGCGTCCTTTTACCTTTTGTAAATGTGAGAGCTTTGTAGACTTGCTAGATGCCTGGATACCTAGTTAATTTCTGACCATATTTTTCACTTTGCTTTTTTGTCTGGTTCCTGCTCTTAAGTCTACTTTGCTCTCTCATAACTATTCTAAGTCATAACTGTACCCACTCAAATTGTTAAAGATATGGATTTTAAAAGAGTAACCATGGAGTTTCTTGCCGGCTCTTCTCCATAGGAAACGACTAATTGGAACCGTGCACCTAAATTCGACTTTTCATAAGCGCCTGTAATGGTTTATGTGAAATAAAAACTTTTGATTTGATTTGATTTGATTGCCGCGCCCCGCTCACCCCGCGCTGCCTATCCGTGCGGCTAGATCGAAATATATCGGTACCGAAATCAAATATTGTGTTAAATAACGATACATGAAAAGGGTCGAGAAAATGGTATCGTTATTTTGAGGTTAAATACCGATATTTAACAACAGTTTGTAGTCCCTGATTAGAATGCTATTTTGTATCCAAATCTATCAAATTGATCGATTGCCTCAATGACATGCGCGGATAGCATCATCTAATCCCGCGCAGGTTGCTCTGAAGGCTATATAGCTTATTCTGTAGGCGATATCCAACAGCCTGTCACTATCTATTCACAATAGACTTCTTCAAGGTTCAGTATTAGTATTTACAAGTGTTACAACCAACACATTGTTAGTTATTGTACAGTTAACACCAAAAGTGATGAGTGCTTTTTTTAAAAGTGTTTCATAAGTAGAAAAATGTTTTTTTTTTACCTATCATTTTGTTAACGACATGTAGAGAATTTTTTATAGAATAGCATTATGAAGATGAATAATCCAGAGTTATTTAATTTTGAAATTCCAATTTTTTTGTCGAGTTTTGCATTTACCTACTGACTTCGTTAATAAGATGTGTGAATCATATATATGTTACCGGCCAAACCCGATTTCAGGATAAACTAGTTTTGCCTAGGCTAAACTAGTTCTTCCTATACGTGATAGGAGTAACTAGTATAGCCTAGTCTAAACTAATTTGGCCCAAGCCCGATAGGATAAACTAGTTTAGGCTAGTCCAAACTAATTTGTCCTAAGCGCGATAGGATAGACCAGTTTAGCCTAGGCCAAACCAGTTGCTCCTGATATAAATACGTACACTCTAGGATAAACTGGTATGGCCTAGTCTAAACAGTCTAAACAAAAAAAAATTGCAGAGTCGAAAGTAATTAAGCAAACATGTCATTTGACGAAGGCAAAGGTGATCTCAGAAACATCATTGGTGGAGCTTAAGTCGCTCAAACTAGGTGGAGCTTAAGTCGACGGAGCCCCGCTGCGCGGGGCTCCTATTTCTGTCTGCAGGGTTTAAAGTAACCTAACACGAAGGGGATGACGGGGGCTTCGTTCTCTCGCTTCGCTCGCTCACTCTAGCCCCCGTCATCCCCTTCGAACCTAACCTATCCATGTCGGGATTCCCCTTAACCACCCTGCTAACATTATTAGTCGCCAAGTCATTATTTATAGCTCCTCGCCTCATTTAATTAGTTGCAAACACTTAGTCGCCTTTTAAGTCATTAGTCACCTGGAAAATAATAAGCCAATTCTAAGTGCCACCAAAAAAACCGTAAAAATTGTAAAAATAAAAACCATTTTAATAATTGAGATATGATTATTGCTTCTATTAAAGAAACACTTATTATTTGTTATGGTATGATTGTTAGTATTACCAATATCCATAACTTTTAACGACGAATCAGTATGGTTTTAATAAAAATTATTATTTTTCCAATTACGGAGTATTTCAATCAGTTTATCTATTTATTTTGACTTTCTAGATATACTATAATGTTTAAACTAGGCCATACCAGTTTATCCTAGAGTGTGCGTATTTATATCAGGATCTACTAGTTTGGCCTAGCCTAAACTGGTCTATCCCATCGGGCTTAGGACAAATTAGTTTGGACTAGCCTAAACTAGTTTATCCTATCGGGCTTGGGCCAAATTAGTTTAGACTAGGCTATACTAGTTACTCCTACCGCGTATAGGAGGAACTAGTTTAGCCTAGGCAAAACTAGTTTGTCCTGAAATCGGGTTTGGCCGGTAACATATACATGTAATAAAAACACTAACGATTGCTATGTAAGTATTTGTTTGACTTTCAAGGTGTTACATAAATATATTTTTATTTTCCACCAATTTTGTAACTTTTACATAATATGTTTAACAAATAGATTATGGAGATTTGATTTGATAAACACATTCTTTGATATAATTAATTTTGGTGAATGCACCAGCCTTCTGGAATCCATTGCTAGATAACTAGACATAGTCTACGCTCTAAAAATAGTTAAATGTCCGTTGTTACTACACTGTAGGCTAATTCAGCAATTTTTGAAGCAGGAACTTTTAAACCTACCAGGTGAACTTGTCTGAAACCATTCATCTTTTTGCCAATTGATGCTGACTGATTATTGTTTAATTTGAACCAAAATTAGGCGATAATCAAATACTACTAAGCATGAAATTGACTAAGGACTAAAACACAATCAGAGATTGTTAAATATATGGATTTTAGAAGACGCCTGGCTCTTCTCCATAGGAAACGAATTGGAAACGAGTACCTAAATTCGATATTTCATAAGCGCAGATAACGGTTTATGTGAAATAAAACAATGATTTTATTTTAGAGTTACGCCATTGTCACAATAAAACAGTTTAAACTAAAGTATTTAAAAAGATTTGCTGTTTAATTGAAAAGATTAGTTTGTAAATGAGTTGCAGGTTAATTATAATAGTCGATGACGTAGTAATTATATTGTTATCCTGTTTAATGTGACCTCAGAGTACATCGCCTCTGACTCATGTGACCCGGCATTCTAATGTATGAATGTCAAGGTGAATAGCTTCTTCTATTAAAGTATGATGTGTTATTTTGGTATGGTGATAGGTACTTAAATTCTGCCGCATCTGGTTAGACTGGAAACTGATGTGCTTAAGTTGGAATAGCACGAGTTCCATCAGTTTTTGATGAAGTAAGAGTCTTTAGTTATCACACTTTTATTTTGAGGAATAAGTTTGACGTTTTGATTGCTTTTGGAAATTATAAAAATTGTATTGCTATATTACTATAAGACATAATATTAATTCCTTCATTCACTCGTTGTTTTTTTACATAAATTGTAATGACATTAGATGCTGAATTTATTGTTGGTTTACGGTGACGTTGATGACTTATTTTATTTCATATCGTTATTACTATTTGAGACATTTATTGAAACATGTATTATGAAAGGGTTATGAAATCCTTCAAAATGTAGACCTAGACTAGTTTGTATCACACAATCAAAACTAAAGTTTTCGCATGTTTGCGAAAGGCGAGATGTGCTTTTCAAGATATATTAGTATTTAAGAACTTATGTACCGTACCATCAGCGAATAAATTACTTACTTTCTACTTTTGCGTGGAAAATATGTAAAAATTACAAATTGATTACTAAAAGATCGACCCTTAGCGACTCGAATAATTAAGTACTAGGCATTTAATAAGGCATCTGCGATTCTTATTATATAGCTCGTGCCGACAACAGAGAAGAAGAAAATTATAAAAAAAAAAAAAAAACGCGTAGAGAATGGATGGATTGTGTGAAGGATGATATGGATAAGAAAGGAGTGAGAATTGAGGTGATGGCTGATAAGGGGAATGGAAGAAAAATACATGTTATGCCGATCCCACCTAGAGAGGGATAAGGGCAGAGAGATAATGAAATAATCTTGTCGAGAAAAGTGAGTCATTTCGACATAAATTAATAATTTGATTATAATTTTGAGTGACGTTGAAGCGTAGTATGTATTAAACTTGAGCTATTGTCTATTATTTATTTTATGCTATTGTGTATAGGTATGATTCACTAGAATTAATTAAAGTGAAATGAATGACTGACTAACCTAGACAAAGAGAAAAAGATGGTCCAAGTTCAGATGTTTCTAAACTTAAGTACTGAATATGATATTTTGTACAACACTAGAAATCTGCAAAAGTTATGATTTTATTAAAACTTTGAATTAAATTATCAGTGCATGTAATCATTATTTGTTTTTTTTTTACAATACTAGTATTTAGTGTTATCTATTCTGTTATTTTGTACACAAAATAATGTGAATAAAAAATAAGTTTTTATTCACAAATTAAAACACTTTTGAGACTTTGTACAATCATGATTTAGTTTTGACGTTGACTGTACAATTTACCCCGAATTTAGACCGATCTTCCGGGTTAAGCCACGCTTGCCGAGGTTGGTCTGTGGATGGGTGACCATTTCCCATAGCGAGTTTCCTCCGTGCCTCGGAAAGCACGTAAAGCCGTTGGTCCCGGCTGTCATTTGTAGATCTTTGACAGTCGTTACTGTTGGTCAGAAGCCAGAAAGTCTGACAACCAGTCTTACCAAGAGTATCGTATTACCCAGTTACTGGGTTGTGGAGGTCTGATAGGCAGTCGCTCCATGTAAAATACTGATATTCAGCTGCATCCGGTTCGACTGGAAGCCGACCCCAACATAGTTGGGAAAAGGCTAGGCAGATGATGTTGACTGTACAATTTATAAGATTTTCATCATAAAATTAGGTGGCTTCTATTAAAAATATTACGTGTATTACCCAGTTCCGGTACGCAATAATTCGTACCCAAAATGTTTGTCATGATGATATCATAATGACCTTCCGGAGAGTAATCATAACTTTTATAATCTGTGATATAATTTTACAAGTTTGCGCACTGTCATTGCTTCTAACGATAGAAAAATACTTCCTATCTTACCTTAATAATAATTAATGTCACCTTTTATAATATATAAATCGATTTTGAACAATAATATTGATCGTAGGCAGAACGCAACAGCGAACCTGTGCCAAACAAAAAAAATACTCGTCCGCCATCTTTAATTTTCTCTTCACGCACCATTAACAAACTGTCTTCTATTTATAACACCCAAACGTGTCTATTGTTACCGCCAAAACTTATTTGAAGCGACGAAATTTAAGTGAAAGTATTTTATTATTAACGCCGGCCATTTTGGAACAGCTGTCAAAAGTCGCGAGCTGTCAAAACGCGTGAATTACTCGCTCATTCGTGACCATTTCTTTAGTGAAAGGGTGGTATGAAACTTTTTGTAAAGACAACGATCAATGGATACGTTTTTGATACATTTAGTCGTATAATGTGTTTTTATGTGTTTGTTAGAGGTCGGCCTATTCACCTTTGCGCTAGAAATGTGTTTATTTCTATTCATTAGAAAGTTTTTATGCTATCCTTGATTTTTAATGAGGTTTACTGTGGTTTTGCTCCGCCCTGATGAATTTATCATTAATTTGGAATAAAAAACGAGTTTTAAAAGTAATAAGGAGGTTTAAGAATTTCGGTAGGTATGACTAATAATAAAGTTTAGTAATGGCACTGCTAAATGTCATTGGTCATTTAAATCGTTTGTTCATCTTCTCTTAATTAAACAATGTTTATGACTTTCCGCAAAGTTCGACATTTGATTTAATTTAGGTAGGTCTCTCCGTGGTTTTCTCAGTAGCATCCATTGTGTCTGGATTTGTGCCCGATTGATGGCAATAGGTTCGCCCCCTATTATATGGGACTTAACCATAACAGCGAAATGAGGGTGTACTATACAGGGTGTTAACGAAATCATGTAATTCCTTCAAACCGCGTGATCTACTGGTGACACAGATTAACCCTAAATGGGAATTTTCGAAAATAAACCAAAAACAAATAAGTATTAAAAAAAATTTTGGTTTTCAATTTCTAAATCTTTTTAGAGCCTTGAGTTATCTGACTGCCAAGAGCGATATCGCGTTAGTCGTTCCTGCCAGCCGTGTCACCATACTGTTATTAATTTATGCGTGGCATCGAAATGTTCACAAAAATAAAATTATTTTTTTGCAAAAAAATTTTTTTTTTTTACTGAATCCTTATATATGATCGGTAACAAAGCCGCATGAAAAAAAAAGAATTTTATTTTTTTATTTTTAAACAAGCTAAATCCCGTGCGGGGCCAGTCTACACCAGTAGTAGATCATGTGGTTTTAAGGAATTACACGAATTCGTTAACACCCTGTATACACAATCCTTCGGGTTATAAAGGCTTCATGTAATGCTATTTAATTAAATTCTAATATACTACCCGATTCAGCATCACACATAGAGAAGAATTTTCATTTTCGATTGCAGATTTTTTGTGCAGATTTGTGATAGTCTATTCTAGAGCTCTGTTACGTCATGAAAATAATATTATTTTCAAGCTTAACATGGAAATCAAAGCCATACACTATGACACTTTAAAGATAAATAGTAACGAATTCTACGTATTTCTCATAAGTTTCGTGAGACACATTCATATTTATGATTAATTACGGTTTACTCACGTGCATTTTTCGGGATTGCCCGACTAGTTTCGGGTCGAGTTAGACTCGCGACCTCGCCGCGTGATCAGCTCATGATTAAGGGCTCCGTTTGGGTCCGAAACTAGTCGGGCAATCCCGAAAAATGCACGTGAGTAAACCATAATTAATCATAAATATTTCTCATAAGACTATATAACTTGAAATTTCTTGAAATCTACTGACTTTCTGCTATGGTATATAGGGTGCTACTTTGTTGCACACAGGACGCCCTATCACGCCTTAAAGGGAACACATCGATCACGAGTTCACCCTGTATAGGCAATAGAACAAAAAACATATAAAAAGGAACTATTCCTTATTTCAATAAAAACAAACTTGAACTCAAGCAAGATTATAAAATAGCCATACGTGAAGTAGATGGTACTTTTACTGGTCAACTACCAGTTTCATGATTTTCATTTAAATTCTAATCAAAATTGCTTCTATTATACACGGCTTGTTTCTAACGCTAGCTCGTTAGGGAAGATAACTGGTCAGGTAGGGTATCGTAGGGTTACTTCTATTTAGAACAAAAATATACAAGGTTAGTTAAAAGGGGTTTTTTCCTCACTAAGATTTCTCTTGTATTGTGGGTGCGTTTACAGACACAAATCTCACATACACAAACGCCCAGACCCGAAACAACTATCTGTAGGCCATACAAATTTTTGTTCCGTGTGGGAATCGAACCCACGACCCGTAGCGCAGAAGCCAATCGCTTAGCCACTACACCAAACGTGTCGTCATAATCCGAAAAGGTTTTAACCGTTAACGTCCCGACCGACGACTCGGGTCGTCAGTGTCATTGTTTATCTATTGTGTCTGTAATTACAGTACTTGAGTAATTAAAGTACCCATAATAATGAATAACTTTTGTTTTACAACTTCCCCCAAAAGACAATTGTTGTTCAAAGATTTCATAAAAATACTCTAAAATCTATCTATCCGCAGCTATGATCAGGTGTGTTGACATTTTAGGTCATATTTGGAGTCACGAATTAGAAGCTCCATTTTCTGAATTCGTAACTAAAGCAGGGATGAAGAATTTTTGACAAAACTAAAATAAAAATCATTTAACATGGAAATAAAAATTTGCTCAATATACTTTACTTTAAGTGGCCTGTGAATTAGAACCACCTTTCCTACTAATATTGTAAACTCCGAAAAAAAACCTTAATTCAAACAGAATTCGGCATGCAAAGTAAAAGTTAACAAGCTGATTCCAAAACCATTTCGAAATTTTAGTTTTCTAATCCTTATTTTGCTATTTCTAGGTCTTAAAATTATAAGATGACGCTTATTTTTACATAAATACACGAATTCGCTTGACATCTACTTGACCTCTAAATTTCGTCACAGATTATGCGGAATGGACTAAATACGTTCGGTTGTCTTCAATTTAAAAAAAGTTTCTTATTGTAAATTTTAATCAAGTTTAAAAAATAATAAAAAATAACTACCGCGAAGTAAACAAAAATATTCAAATTCGTTTTTTAAAAAGTCCCATTGTTCTTTTTTTTTAAATACCAAGAAAACCGTTACATTTCGATTTGCAGTTAAAATGGTTTATTGTACTAGCAAATCAAATCTAGGTACGCCAAGAACAATACCTACCAGTGGCGAAGGGTGAATTTTCTTAAAAGGGAAGCCGGACCAATTATTTGTTTGAATGATAATTGAAAATAATAGATACTAGTATTTGCCATATTTCGTAAGGGAAGCCGATAGGAATCGAGTTGTATGGAGCCTTCGCCACTGATACCTACTGAAACCATTGAATATTATTTATTCTTAAAACATCTAGTAATCGGTACAACCCTATTTTCCTAGGTTATTGCCAGTCCCTACCGGTTTTAAACCTTTTTGCAGCTATTACACCGGAGGAGCTTTTAATTTACAATCTCGGCTGCCGGTTGTATTCGCTACTCAACCCGCATAGATGATTGTCGTAAACAGGGATCGTAGTAGATTAGATTTGCTTATAGAGTAGGCGTTTAAAATACTAGGAGATAGTTCGATGACCTGTTGTTGCTGTTTTCTTGTTTGAAAGTTATGTTGAAGAGTAAAATGGTGAAGTACTAGCCTATATCATGTAACATAGTAAGCGCAAAACCTGGCAATAGTTTGTTGAGAATCGGCTACTGAATCGATTTCAGAATTTTTAGTGTTTTGTTTATCCCGTCAAGCCGGGATCATATCAATGATAGGGCAGTTTAAAAAGTTAACAAAAAAAAATTGTATACTTTTTTTGAAAACACGTGTAAAAGATGGATTTATGAGTTAAAATTTTATCCATGGTAACTGAAACGTGAAACCATTATTTTAACCTTTTTTTTTCTGATCAGTCACACAGCCACCCTGTAATATATGTCAAAAGGTCATTTACCTATTTTAAACTATCTTTATTATACAAATAAATGTTGTGTTTTTTATTTTTAAAGAATAAAATTATCTAAATGATCTAACTAAACATTTAATTACGGTATATCTAAAGATTCTTTTATATGGTAAGGAATAATAGAAATAATCCTATCTTGAACTTTTAATTTATACTCTATATAATAATATAACATTATACTTAAAAAGCCCATTCTACCAAGGAAATGAACAGAAATAAGTAATGTGTTTGCTTCCAGCACGGGTTCAACACAGTATTATGCTTTTATGAACCTTAGGGGTCAATCAAGATGAGCTAAAACTATACTAGAAGAAATGGTTCAAAAGATATTCCTGCCTCTCTTCAGACTCCGAAGTCACACCTATAATTCAGCCCTCATCAAGCTGTCTCCCCCTCCTATGTCCACGCCAGCAACGCCCTAAGCTGAGGTCCGAGTCTCACTAGGGGTCGCTCTTAGAGCTGTTGTTGCACGTAGTCATGATGTTAGTGTAGTACAAGTAGTTAGCTTAGGTAAAGTATTTTTCTTCCCCCCCCCCCCCCCCCATTGGCTGGAGACCCTTCAGGTCTCGCCAATAACTGCCCGGTTACGTAGGAAGGGTCCCCTAGGACCACCTACAGCAGTCGAATAGAAAAAAAAAAGATATTCCTGCCGTGGTGGGCCACTTTTGGCTAATGTTCTATGAAATAGATTAGGAATTTAAGTGTTAAACCTAGGTTAAAATTACCTGGGAACTCAAAGACTTCAAAAATGAACTCTTATAGTGACTTTAAAATACGTGATACTTCAAAACCTCTTTAGCCAAACAGCCATAAACTACAGAAGTGGGTCTCGTAACGAATTCTCCGCGAGTCTCCGATAGATGTCGCTGTGACCTCTAGATGCGCAGGCGCACAAACGTGATATGTCAGCCGTTGCTACATTGAGATGAAAATTCTAAAGTGGTAGGTTTGTGCGTGTAATGCAAGCATTATTAGAAGGATAATCTAAGGCTTATATTAGACATTTGCTTCTATGACGTGAGAGATCGGTCTTAAGTGTAGTTTTATGTTTGTAATTCGGTATGTAAAGTTTTTATTTGGTACTTTTTATATTTTTATCTGAACTTATCGAGTACTGTAATTGTAGACACAATAGATAAATAATGGCACTGACGATCCGGATCGTCGGTCGGGCCGCTAGCGGTTAAAATATCAAGCTATTTTAAGGCGAGCTGAACCCTGGCGCGGTAGGTTTTGCTTGTTTTAGAACTCATTTTTGATAGGCAAATTAAAACATTTAGAACCCAAAATAAATTTATATTTTAGGATACATTCCTTCTCTATACCATGTACCCGTTCAATACACGATGCAATATAGTTTTCTCTATAGAAAAAAATACTGAAGTTACTTCGATTTGCAGTTTTTTTACAAGCAAAATTTCATTTTAAACAAGTACTTACTATAATACATTTTTATATTTATTTTATATTAATTAATATTAATTTATAGGTAATTAATATTGGAATCGATTCTACCCGATCGTTTTTTTTTTATTAAGTACATTTATATATTTTTTATCGATTTTTTAAAGTGATTTTCGGCCCGCGCGTCGTCGCTTACCCGATTACCGCGCCAGTGTTCAGCTCGCCTTAAGAAACTAATATTTCGTCGGTGCGCTTGCCAAAACCCATATGTGCACGGCGTAAAAAATCTGTCGTGTGCACGAAAAATACAAAAAAAGTATATTTTGAGGTAATGAAATAACACTAAAAACATTTTTTATCACAGTATAAAACATTTTGCTAGCGTTTCGAAATTTTAAATTTCTCTTATAAACTTACTAATTATCAGATAAAACAGTCTGCTTCCTGTAAAGTTGATAAAATGCACATAATTATGGGTTTTGGCAAGCGCAACGACGATTTATGAATATTTTGTTTTACATACAATAGAAAAATGTTTATGATCAGTTACGGTTTACTGAATGCATTTTTCGGGATTGCCCGACTAGTTTTGGGATTTTAAGAGCTCCGTTTGGGTCCTAAACTAGTCGGGCAATCCTGAAAAATGCACGTGAGTATATTGTAAATAATCATTAACATTTCTTTATTCTACATTCAGATGTAGGAGGCATAGCCCGTGAGCCAGAGGGTATATTTTGTCAGTCATTTCCTCTCAAGCGATAACTCGTGGAATGCTTCAGAGGGTTGTATTATGCAGCATGGTGAACGTCAGCTGCCGCTCCGTGGGTGGGTTGGGCAAAGGCAGCCCATCAAAGATGTAAAAAAAAAAAAAGTTTTCAGTCATTTCCTCCCGACTGAAAATTTGTTAAATGATAGTTAACGCAATTATTCGAAGATAAAAAAAAGTCAGCTGGCCGTACCGTGGTGGATTATACGTCAGCTGGTCACATGAACATGCAAAAAAAATTTTTTCGTTCAGTGATTTCCTCTCACATGAAAATTTGTCAGATGATAGTTTACATGCTATTTTGAATAAATAAAAACGTCAGCTGGCTCTATGTTGGTGGAAAGGTCGTCAGCTGATGCAGTGAAAGGTGGAGCATGGGAGCCAGACGTGAGCGCCGATCGCTTATTTAAATACGCTAATTTATTCATTGATCTGGCCAGGCCACATCATGATGTGGGCAGCGGCTATTGGCCATTTCATGAAATACAACCATTTCATGAAATGGCCGGCCAAATCATGAAATGATCAATTCTAAGATATGGCCACGACATTATACTACTACTGTTACATTTTCGAATATTTAAAACTTCACTGCACTTGTTCAAACTTTCTTCGTAGAATACTTTCAACTTTGAAGTTGTTTTTTTGGCAAAAAACACAAAAAGGAGTTACGTTGGACATTTTCATACATTAAAATTCAAGTTTATTTTCGAATGGCTCACAAGTTTCTTTTTTTTTCTTTTGTGCTTCGGTAGATTTTCCTTGCGTATAAATTTTAACGGGATTGATTTCTGTCCAAAGTGCGTCTATTTAAATATTGCTGATTGATTGAATAGTGAGAATATTGATTTGATTGGTACATATAAGGGCGCGTGCATGAAGCTATTGCGAATAACTGTAGTTATGTCATTTCCTCTCACTTGAAAATGTGTCAGATGATAGTTTAAATGCTATTTGGAATAAATAAAAACGTCAGCTGGCTCTATGTTGGTGGAAAACCCGTCAGCTGACGTATTTAAATAAGCGATCGGCGCTCACGTCTGGCTCCCATGCTCCACCTTTCACTGCATCAGCTGACGACCTTTCCACCAACATAGAGCCAGCTGACGTTTTTATTTATTCAAAATAGCATGTAAACTATCATCTGACAAATTTTCATGTGAGAGGAAATCACTGAACGAAAAATTTTTTTTTGCATGTTCATGTGACCAGCTGACGTATAATCCACCACGGTACGGCCAGCTGACTTTTTTTTATCTTCGAATAATTGCGTTAACTATCATTTAACAAATTTTCAGTCGGGAGGAAATGACTGAAAACTTTTTTTTTTTTTACATCTTTGATGGGCTGCCTTTGCCCAACCCACCCACGGAGCGGCAGCTGACGATCACCATGCTGCATAATATAACTCTCTGAAGCATTCCACGAGTTATCGCTTGAGAGGAAATTGGTCCGGCAAAACTGTTGCTGGCTCACGGGCTAGCAATTATATTGGCATTTAACGGTTTACAAAAGTTGCCAGTATCTTCTTCTGCTTGCCCGTATCCCAAGTTAGTTGTGTTCGACACAAAATGTTTTCTTCTTCCATTCTTCTCTATTATCCGTCCCGCTCCCTTTTCATTCATATCATCTCTCACACAATCCATTCATCTTTACTTTGGTCTCCCTCTGTCCCGTCCCTCCAATAAACCAATATTTATATTCATCACTCTCTTAGTCACATGCTTTTCGATCCTCCTCATCACATGCCCATACCAAGATAATCGGTTTCCTTTCAACTTTTCTGTCACAGGCGCTACTAACAAAAGTTGCCCGTATACAAAATATATTTCCACATTAAAACCTCAATAGAAATGATCGTTTCCCATTTAAATAATAATTGTTTTGTATAGAAACCTTTGAGATATTACTGTGCACTAACATAAATAATGGGAGGTAAGTTTACAGAGTTGCACAAGGATGCTGCGCAGGAGTTGCGACACTAATGTTAAATGTCAGGTGAAGATGCCACTATGCCGTGCCTACCCTTTGTGTATTGTGTGCGAAATATTTATAAAGGAGTGCTGACACGGTTTGTGAAAGTTTGATATTTATTTTGTTTTTTATTGTTTTTTGCTTCTAGTTTGATGTGTGAGGTTACACAGGGTGTAAAAAGACCCATCACATAGCCGAAATCTACGCACTCTGTACATCAAACTAAACTACATTGACCAAAAATAATTGCTGGGAAACGACTTTTATTTTTTGGCATAAAAAAAAACGCTTTTTTTTGTAGCGCGCAATGTGTGGTTGTGGCGATGCCGCACGTTTGCATGCGTGCAGCGGCCACACAGCAGAGCCAAGGCGGTCGTGTGCGTTTGATATTCGTAGCGTTTTTGTAACTTCAAATGCGTAATTTGTGAGGAAAAATTGAAAATTTTGATAAGGTTGCTTGGAAGAAAGTTTAGTATTTATCACTTAGAATACGTTAACGGAAAAAAAACCAATGGTTTCCCAGGTATGGTCTTGTAGAAAAAAATTATC
Source organism: Amphipyra tragopoginis (assembly GCA_905220435.1). NCBI lineage: Eukaryota > Metazoa > Arthropoda > Insecta > Lepidoptera > Noctuidae > Amphipyra > Amphipyra tragopoginis. The sequence goes on along the minus strand of HG992012.1, from coordinate 22,499,758 downwards.
CCAATGATGGGTAGAATATGTGGTTTTCGTTATCGTTAAGGGTCTTTTTACACCCGATATATGTAGATCGCAGTAGTGTAATTTTTATTTTGTGTTTTATTAGTTCACGCTAGGTCGTGTGAGGGACAGATAAATAGTTCTAAAGGTATAGTTTTAAAAGACGAGTTTTGTAATGACGGGTCCAGGGGGTCTACTCCGTAAGCACGAAGTCCGTGGTTTCGGCCTTAGTTACGAGCGTTTCCTACTCCCCATCACCTACGGAAATACGATTATTTCGTTTAGAACTAAGAATGTATGACAACACGATTTGACAGTTGTCCCTTCTACCGATATGTTTTTGCCCGTCCGAAAAGTTGAACTTGATACTTGTTTTGTTCACTTCTACGTTTCGGGCTACTTTCGGACGAACGACTAACTTCGTTGACGGACTTAGGGAGTAGGCCCCCAGGACCCGCCTTTATATGTCGGTTTTTATTGATAAAAACTCTATCGAAGTTATTTAGGATTACCTGTCATTGATGTTAGCTAAATTATTTGCGAGTCACAAGTTTTTTGAGAAAAGGTTTCTGTTTTTGTAAAACCTGTATGAATCTTAGTTTTTTGAAAGAACATCATCATCTGCCTAGCCTTTTCCCAACTATGTTGGGGTCGGCTTCCAGTCGAACCGGATGCAGCTGAATATCAGTATTTTACATGGAGCGACTGCCTATCAGACCTCCACAACCCAGTAACTGGGTAATACGATACTCTTGGTAAGACTGGTTGTCACACTTTCTGGCTTCTGACCAACAGTAACGACTGTCAAAGATCTACAAATGACAGCCGGGACCAACGGCTTTACGTGCTTTCCGAGGCACGGAGGAAACTCGCTATGGTAAATGGTCACCCATCCACAGACCAACCTCGGCAAGCGTGGCTTAACCCGGAAGATCGGTCTATGCGGCTGTAATTATTTAGCCACGAGCTCCTCAGTTTTTTGAAAGAACATAACATATTAAATTATTTAGTATAGCTACATAACCTACTTAAGTTTAATATGTACCTACAAACCTTATTCGACCTATTGTTTACTAGCTCGGCTTATCAGCTAATCACTATAACCATATCAACAACAAAGTTAACAGAATTCAATTTATTTTACATCAGTCAACAGTCAATACATAAACCTTCATTCTTATCTTCAAACTGTTCCATTATGGGGTCAGTAGGACTCTAAGCGATATCTACTGGAGTATGTTTATCGTGTCGTATACTCCATATAAGTAACACTAGCTTTTGCTGGCGGCTTCATTCGCGTTAATTTAGAATTTGACAATCAACTCATAACACAACTAATGTTTCTATAATAATATAATTCAATCATGATTCGAAAGATACGTGGCGCCATCTATGTAATTGTTGTTTTCCCCGGGAACACTACTTTTTTTCGGGATGAAAGGTACCCTATGTCCGTTTCTGTACACCTGACAACGTATATGCAAAATTTCAGGGTGATCGGTTCAGTGGTTTAGGCGTGAAAATGTAACAAACTTACTTTCGCATTTATAATATTAGTTAGGAAGTTAGGATTAAAGAAAATAATAGTAAAAAGTTGCCAGGTTTAAAACTGTATAACAAGGAGGCTTACGTGACATCTTACAAAACAATTGATGGCAAATAGCCCTTTGGCTTATTAAGGGATAACATGCTGTTATCGCCAATCCATCTGCCAACCGTGGTGATTATGGCAACATAATCACGGTTTATTGTAGCAAACATTTTAATAACAGCTATAAATACGTACGGTCTTATATGGTCAGTAATGGACGTCTACATTCTATTAAATAACAGTGTCTTTCGAATCATGATTGAATTATATTATTAAAGAAACTTTAGTAGTGTGTTAATAGTTTTTTTATTATAAATTAACGCGAGTGAAGCCGCGGAACGATAAATGGAACCGTGCACCTAAATTCGACTTTTCATAAGTGCCTGTAATGGTTTATATGTAATAATAAAATAACTTAAAAAAAAAGTGAAAACCGACTTCAAAAAAACTAAAAAGATTAAAATAATTACCATATGATAAAACTAACAGTTTAAGAAGTCTGTGCAATTTTACACTATAATTGAAGGCACCGACTTCTGAAACTGTTAGTTTTATAATATGGTAATTATTTTACTCTTTTTAGTTTTTTTTTAGTCGGTTTTTACTTTTTTTTTAAGTTATTTTATTTTTCTATTTTTAGTGGTATAAACAATACACAAACGTTCAATTACAACAATCCCGGGTAATTTGCTGTTATCCACTGAAGAGTTCCATTGTTAATCTCCGAGGGTCTTCATCAGATCTTCACCAAATTAAAATGGGACCATTTCGAAAGAATACTCTTTCAAACAAAAAAATAATTTTGCAATTCCGTCTTTACATGACGGAGTTATGCCCGAACATACACAAAAATAATTACATCATCCACATAGCAGTAATCAAAAAAATGCTCACAAAATAAAAAGTACTGAACCAAATTGGATGAAATTTTTATGGGACCAAATGGCAAGTAAACTGCATCGAACAAAAAAAGAACCACACTAATCGGACTAGAAACCTCGGAGTAATCGGTGTACATACATAAATAAAAAAAATCCGACCGAATTGAGAATCTCCTCCTTTTTTTTGAAGTAGGTTAAAAACTTTTGATTTTGATTTGATTTGAACTAATGAGCTTTTAATAGCAGGAGGGAAAAGTTCTGTCTAAATCGCCATTATTTATCGATAATTTAACTCCACGAACAAGTGTTTAGCAGACACAGCAGTGCTTCTAAATCACGGCTAGGTCGTCAATGTTAAACCAGTCCTAAGTATAGAAATAGACACTTGACATTAATGGCTGCGACCTTACAATGTGCTAAATGTCATTCGTTTCCTGCAATTGATTTAAAATTGAATATATTTTAACATTATTTTATGGACATGTGAATCTTTTAAGATGTTTCTTATCTATACAAGGTTAGTCGGAAATAGAATACTAATCTGAAAGGGTGTTAAAGCAACCATAATGCTAGTATCACACGGGGCAGGGCAGTGAGGCAGAGCAGTAGACAGCGAAGTACTGCTTCTGTTTGAACGCACACGCCGAGACAGAACAGTACTGTCTTGACAGTAACCAAGGCGGAACAGTTAATAGCTTGCCGGTCTATTTTTTCGGGGCAGTTTGCTCCCCCCACCACCTTTTTCGTTCGTCTGTCTTGTGGCTGGACTCGTGTGAACGCGAGGGCAGTGCAGTGCAAAGAGCAGGACAGTGTGCGCGCGCGGGTCCCGACTTGTTCATCGCTATCGCTATCACTCGCGGACTGTCCTATTATTTAGCCCAATATTTGAATGCCACTGTCCTTTCAAACTGTTCTGCCCTCGTGTGAAACCAGCATAACAATGAATATTTTTTCTTACTCTACTTTTCTCAAGACTCAATAGCTGTTCAAAGATATCATAAAAATACGCTGAAATCTTTCTATCCTCAGCTATTATCAGCTGTATCATTTATTTTGTCAAGCAACATGGTTTTTTTTTGCATGGAACAGCAGATTTTTTTTGTTAAAGATCTGATAATGTTCTTTGGAGATAGACAATGGGACTCTGCAATGGATTACAGATATTTACTCGAGTTTGCTATAATCGCATCAATTTGGCTCAGCGTTGATTAGGTGCAACTTCTGAAACTGTTTAATTTACTCTTTTCAGTTTTTTTAAAGTTGGTTTGTGATATTTTTTTATAAGTAATATACGTCATTTTTTTTTTCTATTGGTCTGCTGTAGGTGGTCCTAGGGGACCATTTTTACGTAACTGGGCAGTTATTGGCGAGACCTGAAGGGTCTCCAGCCAATGGGGAGTAAAATACTTAACCTAAGCTAACTACTTGTACTACACTAATATCATGACTACCTGCAACAACAGCACTAAGGGCGACCCCTAGTGGGACTCGGACCTCGGCTTAGAGCGTTGCTGGCGGGGGCTTAGGGGGGGAGACAGCTTGATGAGGGCTGAATTATCGGTGTGACTGCGGAGTCTGAAGAGACGACCGGCTCTACGACGGGAGAGCTCTGTGGATCGTGAACGGCGGCCAAATACACGACAACTTTAAAGCATTCAAATTGCATCTTAAATTATGCCTTTTGTGGGTACACCTACGCTTAGTGATAGATGTTGATATTAGTACTATTAGACACACAAAATACCTTTAATTTGTCAAATAAATCTGTAAATTAAACCGCCTCGACATTATTTATGTTGTAAATTATTTAACATTGAGGCTAGACTTATGTTTAATGTTAAATAATGCGTTAATTGCGCTATTAATTACGTCGAGGGTAGAGATTAGTTAAAAATTCAAAAGTACTAAAAGCCGTGTTAATAAATAGTGCTTATTTAAGAGCTGCCTCTTAAGTGTAGGTTTGTTGTCACCTAAGATGGTAATAAATAAATAAAAATGACAAATGTATGAAATTCCGCAGACAGTTATATTTTAAGAGCACCATTTGGGATTCCGATCTCAGGCCGCTATGTTGAGAGTTAGTCATAGAAGTCTTCCGCTTGAAGCTGAAGCACAGGAGTCCAAGGAACAGAGATATGGAGGGATTCCCCTATACATCTCTGGCTCTCAATGATGGAACACAGTAAACTGCTTGGCGCCGGACTTTAATGTTTAGGCGGTAGCTAGCCAGGCGAACTAGATCCTACCACCAAGCGTGCTGGATTTTGTTGGATCGTACAATGAGCGTTTATCCGTTTTTGCTATTTTATTCTTACCGCTAACTCCTACTTACGCTTACCGCTTACTCCTAGCGTGCGGTAAGAAAATTTTGTATTCTATACCGTCCCCACACGGGCGAAAGATGCGAACTTACTTAGCAGGAGTCCCGCCTTTTAATAGTTTTACATGGTGATAGTAGGAGGAGCTCGTGGCTAAATAATTACAGCCGCATAGACCGATCTTCCGGGTTAAGCCACGCTTGCCGAGGTTGGTCTGTGGATGGGTGACCATTTACCATAGCGAGTTTCCTCCGTGCCTCGGAAAGCACGTAAAGCCGTTGGTCCCGGCTGTCATTTGTAGATCTTTGACAGTCGTTACTGTTGGTCAGAAGCCAGAAAGTCTGACAACCAGTCTTGCCAAGAGTATCGTATTACCCAGTTACTGGGTTGTGGAGGTCTGATAGGCAGTCGCTCCATGTAAAATACTGATATTCAGCTGCATCCGGTTCGACTGGAAGCCGACCCCAACATAGTTGGGAAAAGGCTAGGCAGATGATGATGATGACATGGTGATAGTATTATATTTGCCACTAACCTATAAGCGTGAACATGGACCGGGCACCCAGTCAGTGGGTTGTACAGCAGCAGCACGCACGCCACCACGTCCGCCTGCACCACAGCGCTGGTGATGCTGCCATGTGGTATGAAGTGCTTGATCGTCTGCTGTTTACCCTTCGCCGTCACATTCTGGATTATCTTCAGCCCTTTGTGGGATACCTGGGGAGAAGAAGGTTCAATTGTAATGGTAATTAATATAAATATATAGGGAAAAGGCTAGGCAGAAATACCTATAGACTGCTTCTTCAGGTAAAGCAATGTGTTGTTGGTTTTTCCGTGAGGAATTTCTCAGCAGCAGTTCGGAGCCTGGATTTGTGCCAGGATGATGTGTGGTAAGGCTATAGGCTCACCTCCTTTTAAATGGGACTACATAACGGTGAAATAAGGGTGTACTATAGGCGTCTGCCCAACCCTTCGGGAGTAAAGGCGTGAATATTATACAGGCTGTAAACGAAATCGTGTAATTCCATCAAACCACGTGATCTACTGGTGACACAGATTAATCCTGAATGGGTATTTCTGAAAATCAACAGTTTTTTTTTAATGTTTTTTTCTCTTTCTGTGTCATTTTAGAGCTTCGAGTTAACTGACTGCAAAGAGCGATATCGCGTTAGTGGTACTCGACAACCGTGTCACCGACCGTGCTTTCATTAATTTACTTATGCGTGGCACCGAAATGTACACAAAAATAAAAAATTGTAAACAAAACTTTTTTTTTACTGATTCCATATGTGATGGTTAAGATATGATCAATTACAGCTACCGCGTGGAAAAAAAAAGGTTTTTTTTTTAAACCTAAATCCCGTGCACGTCCAATCTACACTAGTAGTAGATCATGAGGTTTTAAGGAATTACACGAATTCCTTTACACCCTATAAATACATTATTTATTGTAAATCTGCTGTTCATCAATTAAATTAGTTATCATATGGCAAAGACAACTGTCATTTACCAGACCAGAACCATCGAGCTATACAGTAAATCCGAACAAATTTTCCAACTTAAAGACTCGACGCGAGATTTAATTACTTAGATCAGCAAATCGCGTTTATTACAAACAGTAAAGATCAATGAGGCAGTAAGAAATGTTTCCATTTTTTCTTCGATCCACGTCATCAATCATCAACTCTGAGCAGAGGAATCTTGCAACACTTACATAACTCAATTAACAGTAACGTAAGAACAAGTAAATCAATTAGAACGTTGTATAACTTTCGCTACCATTTCTTACTTTACTGACAGATCGGAAAGAAAGAGATGCAATGCTTTTATTATGAGAAAGAGCGAGACGAACTTTGTCTTCGTCAGAAATAAGTTTATTCTTTTGGGCTGCTTGTAGATGATCTTTGCCGACCATTTCTGTGTAACCGGGCAGTTATTGGCGAGACCTGAAGGGTCTCCAGCCAATGGGGACGAAGTAATTCATTAACCTAATCTAACTACTTATACTACACTAACATCATGACTACTAGCAACAACAGCACTAAGGGCGACCCCTAGTGGGGCTCGGACCTCGCCTTAGGGTGTTGCTGGCGGGGGATTGGGAAGGAGACAGCTTGATGAGGGTTGAATTATCAGTGTTACTGAATAAAGTAACTTGTTACCGCCACCTATTTATACCTAAAACTCCAATAGGATTGTTGATGTCTTGCCAACCGTATAACAAAATTGTAAAATCTCATGTGCCTGTAATTTCACCAGCACTTATACCCTATAGACCGAAACACAGCAATGCTGCTTGGCGGCAGAAATAGGTATGGAGGTACTTCTCAGGACGAATTCTTTCACAACTTGTAATGATTGAGAGCTCCTTAATCATTAAGATGATGAATGATAACAAAAATTGTGTAGTCGAAAAGCCTAGTTAAGAATGTGTGTTGATGCAGGAATCATTCGGGTGCCCTCCAGGAGGGCTCCTGGAGGGCACCCGGCACTGATCGTGTTAAGCTTACATAGTACGAATGATTCCTGCATCAACATACATTCTTAACTAGGCTTTTCGACTACACCATTTTTCACCCTGTAGTCGCATTCGCCATGCTGGGTGCCCTCGTGAAGGGCTCATTTTAAATGCAGGTTTTTCGTGGAAAATTCATCATGAAACAAGCAAACACCTATTTTATGACATAGTAGCGTATTTTTCAAGGTTTTTAATCTAATGCCAGGAACCCTCCTCGAGGGTTCACTCTTAGCGCAAATGTAATACCGAGGACCCTCCTGGAAGGTCCAATAGCCAATATGTATGGCGGGATGGCGTATGAGCTCCATGAAAAGTGTGGTGGACTCGAATGTGTTAAGAGACATTTGACGCTCGTTAGACGATCGGTTTTAGGTGTTATACGAATAACTATGACAGTTGTTACGGGTAGCCAGAAGCCCGAAAGCCTGACAACCGGTCTAAGCTTAGGATATCGGCAATGCCCAGTAGCTGACTTGCGGAGGTCTGATGGCAGTCGCTCCGTGTAAAATACTGGTATTCAGCCGCATCTGGTTAGACTGGAAGCTGACCCCAACATAGTTGGGATAAGGCTAGGGAGGACAGACATTTGATGCTTGTGCATGTGATTAGCCGTAGATCGTTCGTGTGGTGCCGGACGTAAAGAATAGCACTACCCCATCTGTTCCCATGAGTGTCGTAAAAGGCGACTAAAGGATTCACTAGAGGATGGACAGCAGCGTTCTCTGAGTACACAACCATACTGCGATCACCCGTCTGCCAAGCGTGGCGTTTATGGCAAACCCCCCCAACATTGTTTGGGTGAGGCCTACGTCCAGCAGTGGACGTAATTCGGCTGAATGATGCTTGTGATTAGTGGGTGTCATGGCACACACAGCCCTTCACTTCTGGTGGCAGTCATAAGCGAGAACCGTGAGAAAAAAGTGTGTTTTAAAATTACGTCAAAAACTATAAAATAAAAAGGCTGTAATAATACAAATATTTCCGTCGGTATGTATGTCAACAAAAGTGAAGTTGGGTGCGCCCCCACAATACATAAACTTAATATTTTTCCTTATTACTACAACACGCCCAGGTGACGAAATATCAAGAGACTCGTGAGAATTTCAGAGAAACACGAATGTTAAGATCTGATAAATGACTGTAAATTATACCTAAGTTTGTGCATGTTTATTTTAGTATAAACTTTATGTAGTACAAGAATGTCCAATGCCTAACTGATATAAATTAAGATTTCAGAATTTTGGGGTGTCTGTCAAACAATAAGAATCTACACCAGTGCGCTTTCATGTTCATCTTGCGCTTTCAACTTTCAATTCCTCTTGCGTCAAACGCATGCAATATTGATTGCCATAAGACTCGAACTAGTATTAGGACATGCGCTATTGCATGCGCTATGGCGCTTCACGCATGCGTCAGACGAAAGCGCAAGATGAACATGAAAGCGCACTGGTGTAGACATACCAAGAGAGAATCAAGTTGCAGTGATTCTGCAGTTAAGTTCATGGCCGTAAATAAAAAGAACATAAACTACTCGTATTTCTTTGGTAAAGAATTATTTAAAACATCATCATCATCATAACCCCGAAAGGTGGGTAGAGTTGTATAATACACCTTCATTTTGCCGATATGTTAAAGTCCCAAGTAATAAAGGGCGAGCCTTTTGCCATCAACCGGGCACAGATCCAGACTCCGGGCTGCTACTGAGAAATCCCACACGGAAAAACTTAACAACACTTTACCCGACCCGGGGATTGAACACAGGACCTCACGCTCTGCATTCGCGCTTATGACCACTAGACCGACGAGGATATCAAGGTCAAGTAAGGTCAAATATTTTACTAAAAATGTCACCCACCTGAAGTGTTACTTTAAAAGGTTCCAAATCCCGTGCCCTCTCCTCCAATATCCTTATAGCAGGCAGAGCAAACTCCTCGCCTCTCAATCCACGCGACTCCTGCGCACCCAGGAACCACACGTAGTACGACGCCTTCTTTATATCTTTTTTCAACCGTAGCGCCATCTTGTGGGCTTATGTCATTGTTGGGGTACTGAAACAAGGAGAAAAGTACAATTAGTATCATTATTAATTACATAATTTAGGGCGCTAGTGGCGAAATACTCAAAGGCTTCTCAATTTTAAGTTGCCGTTAATTTTCGTGCTATTTCTGGCTCTCCACCAGAGATGTGCTATACAACGTTGCTATGGATGCGTTTGATATACACCAATCATATTCATTGGTCCACATAACATAGCACTGGTGGGAACTGATTCAACTAAGCTACGTTTTTTATATGGAAGGATGCGTGCTGTGGATGCGTGCTATGGATGCGTGCTATGGATGGTCGCGAGTGGTGTAGCTATGTGCAGAGCAGTGTATCTACAGTAGGCGCGTTTGTCAGCGAAAGCAGGCTCGAGCTGCTCATCTTCCTCGCACAGCTACCTTGCGGCAGCGCATTGTCATAGTACATCTTACTCGCTCCGCTACATAGCTTAGCATCAGTGGAAACGGTCACATAGTTTCGTAGTTCGTAGCTTAGCTTTTACATTCTCGCAGCATATCTGCATAGCACATCTCTGGTGGAATGGCACCCTTAGGCGAATTGTCAGTGACAGCCGTAAGCCGTGACAGCCGTAAGCCGTGACAGCCGTAAGCCGTGACAGTAGTCATAGTTATCACGAAGTTCCAATTGTTTAATTGTCTGATTATTATCGGAGAAACAGGTAATTTTGATTTATTAGTGTATCAAAATTTTAAAAACATTTGACCGTTGACAAATCAACCCTAATTCCCTTAAAATTACTCTTAATATAAGGGGCTCTAAACTTAGCATCATGAAAGACAATTTTAGCGTAAATATGTATTTATATCACTAATTATAGTAATGGCAGTAGGCTCGCCCTCTATTACATGGGACTTAAAACATAACGGCGAAATGAGGATGTACTATACATTTCTGCCCAGCCCTTCGGGGAATATAGGCGTGATGTTATGTTATAAATATAATCGTCCACATTTTTGAATAAGAGAACTAACGGATCATTTACGAGCGCAATATTTATAAGTTAACTCTTGAAACGTAAGCTGAATTATAAGTATTTGGTACATTCCATTCCTACATGTCTTGTTTATGTTGATGTAATACAATATTGAATGATAGTGAAGTGGCCCGGGTTTACATTTATATGAATCAATCTAAAGCCGGCTGTCGCTGAAAACCAGCGCTGGGGCTCTGTCTTGCATAGGGTCGCAGCATAATGCTGAGCGATAGCCGTTTTGCGTGGATATGACGCATGTTTCCCTCAACCTTCTTATTTTTTTGGTTTTTGTGTTTATTTTCTTTTTGCGTCATGTTTACCGTATAAACGTATTTTCTTTCTTCTTTCTTTCTTTCTAAAGAAAAATAAATTCTATACCCTTTTCACCGTGAGGTTCTCTTCTTAGTGTCAGCACGAGTTATACGAAAATGGCTCATTCTGTGGTGAAAAGATTATCCAGTCAGCAAGGTTGGTAGCGGGGCTGACTACCCAAGGTGCGCCGGACGTACTTAAATATCGTTACTCGTAGAGACTACCGTAAGGTGAGCCCTGGCCGTTACCATAGAAAGAACATCAAATATTAAAAAAAAAACATGGATAATAAAGCTATTTAACGGTTTTAGATGATATCGTTTACGTTTCTTCTATAGCAGTTTCCTTGCGGCTACAATTTACGAATTGACCGCTACGTCAGGACTCATATTTGGGTGAACAGAAAGTGTAAACTAAAAGATAGGTCATCAAAATATTCTTCCGCATCGCTGTTCTTTATTTATATTTATAGTGATGTATGTAAATATTGTTTGTATAAATAACTAAACCTATCTGTCAGAATTTAAATAAACCGTTAAGAAATGTATGAGTCATCTTTGGACCTTCATTTTCAGCTTTGACGTTTCAGAACTCAACCCCAACATCGATAACAAGAGTAAAAAACTTTCGGTAATATACTTAAAAAAATAACTATTTTAAAATGGTCACGCGTTATAACGTGAAAAACTACAAACGTAGAATACAATTGGAAGTACATTTGATTTGATTTAAATACATGAATTTTTAATATGTAACCGTTATGGACAAAAAGGCTCGAAAAAAAATATAACCCCTTTTCAAATTGGTTCCACACTTTTGATAAAATTACATATCATACTTTTTCGTAAACCATATGAGTAATAAACTTAACATAGTAGGGGAAAAGGCTCTAAAAATAATATAAATGATGGAATCAGGCGTTACTTTGCCGAAATCCATGACATAAAATATGCTGTTCTAGTGTGGCCGAATTAAAACTAAATATTGTATTTTCATATTTTCATCTAAATAGAATGATAAATAAGTTCAGAATATTACAGCATATTATAATTTAATTCCTTCATTGCCTGTTATCACCAAAAATAAACTGCTATAAACAAAAAAGTCATCAAAATTCTGTACACACGTTTACAGATCGAATCATTTAAATTTTCAATGCGCATCAAATTTTGGAATTCAATCCATGAGGGTATTAGCATTCTGCGATCGAATACAAAGTTGGACAGTTGGCAAATATACCGATAGTATAGTGTACACGCAACATGTTACTTAATAGGGTGTTTAAGTACTTTGTTAGTCCGCTTTTCCACGGCGCCCGACACGGGAAAACGTAGTGACCACCGAGTGCTATTTATTGTTATGAACGCATATTTACGAAACGACACGTTACTACAATACGGCCGACGTATCTTGGTTTAAAAATAAATTAGTTGTTTGGCTGCGCAATGAATCGTTTAGAAACAAAATTGTCTACTACGCAGCTAATCAGCTAACTTCAGACACGCCAAGATACGTCGGCCGTATTGTACTAATGTCGTAACTTTTTTTTAAATGCGTGTATTTCGTTTAAATAAAACGAAAAAGATGACTAAGTATGAATTTATGGTGCATAGCAAATAAAAAGATAACCATAGAAAGCAGTTATAAAGTTAAAATAAAGATTAATTAAAATATTTTTGAAATTAATTTTTTTTTTCGAAAAATTGTGGTCTTGTTTCACCCGTTTTAGTCTGTGTACGTCATTCAGGGGACACACTGTATACTATGATGCTTGGAGCCGTCCCCACATTTTGTCGACTCGTGTCGAGAGCCGTGGAAAAACATCTTTATTTTAATAGTGCTAAATGGGTGATATTTAGCGGTGTAAGAGAATGGTAATCAGTCGGCAAGGTTGAGAACTAAGATGCTATGATTGTTATGAAGTATTCGCCCTTTGTTTTACAACAGCGTAACGTACAATTATTTTCTATCTGCGATCCTTGAAGACCCTAGATCAGTAGCTGCCATCAACGCACAGCCAGAATTGAGTCCTAAGTTACAGAGCATAGGCTTGTTAATCGTTATTTATTGGAAACTATTTTAATGACGGAACGACGCGAAGTAACTTTATTTTTTTAAAGAAAAACATATCCCCTATGTTGACGGATTAAGAATATAATTCCCCGCCGCTGCCGAGCAAGCGGGATGACAGAGGCGAACTTGGCACAATAATGGTGCCCGGAAGATGACAACAGGCTCGCCACCTATTAATACCAAAGGCGAAACTTAAGTATAATAAACTCCTGTGATAGGAGAACACCTCTGGCGACCCCTCCAGATGTACAGGCGTGAGGATATGTATGTAAGAAAAGTACAATGGGATACTTGACTATTATTTTTTTATTAGAAATTACAAAACTATTTCAAATTAATTAAGAAACAGTGAAAAAATCAATGAAATATTTAATAAACTGCAAAAGTTCTGAACGATTTAAAATTGTTCACAAGACAGAGACAACACTACTACCTATGACGTCATAGTTACTTGACATCACTCTGTACAATATCCGTTACGCATGACAAGGATAGAAAATGCCTTCTCAACAAACTTCGAAAGCTATTGTATCTCCTATTTTTTTCATTGATTTTATTTATTTTTTGATATACCGTGTTCTGTCTATACTTTCTATAAAAACTTTTTTTTTAGTTTTTTTTTTTCGCCTATCAGACATAAAACCACGTGAAATTCTATTTACAAATACTTGAAGCGCAATTGACCTTCTCACTTAATCACAAACTACACAACTAATATTTAAATTGTGATAACAACCAAAGAAAAGTATGCTAATAAAAAATATCTCACGCGTGGTTGCCCCATCTGGCCTTGGGTTCGTTTTAATTGGTTACAAACAACCAACGCTTGTAATGACACTACCCGAATTGGGCAACGTGTAATTTTATTGTCTTTACTTCAGAATTTGAATGTAGAACAGAAACATTAGGTGTCAAATCTGACGTTTTTTTTTAAACAGTGTTGTTCCGTTTTTCTTTGTGGCTGTTTTTTAAAGGTTCGTTAAAATAGTTGTATGGCTTAAAGGTTCCTGCCTGAATTTATATTTGTAGAAGCACCCTTTCAAGCAGGGAAAGTGTTAAGTTTAAAAAAAAACGATATCTTTCGGTATGAGCCTGCTCAACAGCATAACATGTGTATGTTAAATCCTTGTTATTTTCTTATTGTTTATGCTGTCATTATGTCCTTGGCTAAATAAAATTTATTTTCTTTTTTTCTATCTTGGCGCTGTGATGATATACGACGACGCTGTGATAATTGAATTCCTCAAAATTGGGTTGAGTTTCCGATTTCAGTTACAGGTACTGCTTCCTGATCTTCAATATCTTCGAAAAAGCCAACTATTCGGTGCATTATTTAATGATTACGGATAGATGCTACCACATCTAGTCATTCTTTAGCTGCTTCTGGTACCTAAAGGACCGCTACAGGGGGTCTACTCCCTAAGCACGAAGTCCGTGGTTTCGGTCTTAGTTACGACCGTTTCCTACTCCCTATCGCTTACGGACATATAATTATTTCGGGGCCCGAACTAAGAATGAATGACAACACGATTTGACAGTTGTCTCTACTACCAATGTTTTTTTGCCCGTCCGAAAAGTAGAACTTGACACTTGTTTTGTTCACTCCAACGTTTCGGGCTACTTTCGGACGGGCGACTAACTTCGTTGACGGAGATAGGGAGTAGGCCCCCAGGATTGAATATAGGTCAGCTATTCTAAGTCAGACAAAGCTATACCTACAGTATGACTGGTAGTCGCTTTACATCCAAAAACTATGTACACACGGCTACAGATCAAGCTATAATTTTCCAGTATAATCTGATCTCGCATTGTATAGGATTTCCTTACAATGAGAGATCAGTGTAAACTGGAAATGTATAGCTTGATGTGTAGCCGTGTGTACTGTGCTCATCACTCTGTACAAATTTTACTATGGAACTAAATTTGAATTCGTAGAAAAAAAAACAGCTGTTCCATACATTTTGATAAGCAACATTGATTATTTTGTACGGACATATGGACAAGTACTTTTTTTACGAATTCTGAGTTTTTCCCTCACTAAAAGTAGTACAGGATGATGAGCAAAGTTCGTGGTTTTCGGATGTAAAACGACTAACCAATCATACTTTATAAGAATTATTTATTTATTTATTCACTCAATATAACACGGTTTTAGCCTTACCGGTCGCCCGCAGCCTCGCCCGCGTAAATGTCGTGTATCGCGTATTCCGTATTTTAAAAGTACCCTTTGTCCTTCTCCAGGTTCCGTACTATCTCTGTACCAAGTTTCATCAAAATCGGTTCAGCGGTTTAGGCGTGAAAGCGACACAGACAGACAAAGTTACACTGCAATCAACATTTTAAAAACAGACTCAATCAAAAACAAAATCAAAACTCGCAAAGAGAATGCGGATTCTAAACAGTCTTGAAACAAAAAAGTCGTATCTATTAACCTGAATATGTACGGTCCATCAGTTGTTACAGTAACTATTACTATACGCCGGTAATTTGACGGAATTATTTCTATTATTACGGTATATGATGGCCGCTATTACTTTTAATATCGTGTGTGTTTTAGCGGTAAAAATATTAAATGGATAGACGCCTGGCCGAGATTAAGCCCCTTCTCTTAATGTGGATGATGTCTCAAGTACATTTTACATCAGCAGCATCATTTTAGATAACGAATACCTCAAATAACGATTAAAAAACATTAGACAAAACCATGTTTGCAAGGATTCAACTCAGTAGGAGAAGTAGGTACGTACAAAATCACGTTGTTTTATTTTTTAATCTATATAAATAAAAAGAAAAGTCCCGACTGACTGATTGACTTACTCATCAACGCCCAGCATAAACCCTTGGACCTAGAAAGCTGAAATTTTGCACAGAGGTTCCCTTTATAATGTAGACAAGGAATAGGGAAGGATTTTTCGAAATTCAACCCCTAGGGGACTTAAATAGGGGATGAAATTTTGTATGGCAAATCTTCACTTAACGGGTTCAAAATTTCACGCAAGCGAAGCTGCGGGCAGAAGCTAGTCTTATATATTTAATCAAGGCCGTTACAATGTGTTTGTAATTAATAATCATCTTTGTTTCATTGCATTGAAGTTCAAAAACTTCTCGAATTATAATCGAATAGGTACTGTTTTTTTTTTTGTTGATATTTATCTCAACCTCTTACAAAAACCATTTTGTCCGAATAGTACGGTCAAAATTACATTCTACACAAAATTACGTATAAAGCTCAACAAAAATGTTTTTGGTCTTTTTAGGAATATCAGCTCATGATGTATGAGCCCAACAAGAACACGTAGCACATCGTAACCAGCATCCTCTGGGATTAGAGCTTGAAAATATATCGTTACAATAAATATATGGGCAGTCCTCGTCGTCATTATTAGTGTCAACTGGAAAATTTTCTTCATCCTGGGCTATCACTTATCAGGTACCAACTTCGATCCCCACTTCGGTCAGGGTACAACTGAGTTTTTCTCCTCAAATAAATCAGTGATGACAAAAATCTTTTACTAAAAACAAAACTGTCAGATCAAAGCGAGCCTCAAATCGGTGCATCACGTAACGGTGTCCCAACCGGGACCGGGGCTCCAAATGCTAATAGAATACAACTGTAATGTACATTTGATTTTATTTTCGTGATGCTCCATTGCGGTTTCTGGGCGATCGGCCGAAAAATGGCCGCGGTGAAGCACGAGAATTAAGAATTTGTTCTTAAGTGTTGGGAGCTTCTTGTCACAAGCCTCAAGCCCTGAGTTCCTTCTGGCATTTCGTTTTATATACGCATTTTATTGCCATATTATTACACACGAATCGTAGTTTTCTCTAATAATGGTCGGTAAGATGTAGGAATCCAACTAAAAAGTTTCTGCAGTAATCGGATTACAAATGCAAAGTTACAGTAGACGTAATAGCTTTTATGTGCACTGCTAGAGAGTACAGATAATGTAAGAGGCATCTGAGTAAGCCCTCGTGCCGGCTATACACTCTCGCTACGATAGCCCGATACCTTATCTCTATCTTTAACTTTAAACATCAAATGGCAAAGGACAGCATCTAAAGGCGAGATTCACAGACCGCACTTAGACTTTACTAAGTAAATTAAACGATTCATACAAATATGAACTTTATTCTTATAAAATAATGTTCGTATTCGTATGAAACACTTTGCTTAACAATGTAATGTAAAGTCCGGTCTGTGAATCTCATCCTAAGGCTGAGCATCCACCAGAGCTGTGCTAAGCTGCGTAGCGAGGAATGTGTTTTGTAAGCACCAATAGAATCACTTCATTTACCTAGCTTCACTCTGCGCAGCTCTGGTTGATATAGGCTTAGCGGAGCGAGGTTTTTGTTCATACAAAACAAGCGAGAAATGCGAGCGAGGGATGTGTTGCGAGGAATGTGTTGCTAGGAATGTGCGAGCATTTGAAAATATGCGCCTACGATGTGTTTGGAAGAGGTAGATGATCATTTGTACACATTAACACATTACGCATTACACATTCCTCGCAGAGCTCTGGTGGAATGGGTCACACCGTTTCACATCCTCACTACACAATTTCCCACAGCACATTTTCCTCGCACAGCTCTGGTAATGTCCAGCCTAAGTCTCGGACTTTTTCGGCAAGAATCTGGAGGGGTTTTCTTGCACGGCGACAAAACCCCAAAGTTTCTATGAACGTAAAGAGAAGATGTTATAGAATAGCTGTGATTAAGCTATACCGGTGAACTAGGAATGGTACAGAACTCACTGGTAAAAGCGATTGCAATGTATTTGCGAGGGTTTGAATACCGCTATTATTACTCAGTACACAATTACCAAATGTGTAGGTTTGAATGACATTATTGGGCGGATAATAACAGGGCAACGCCGCCAACGCAGTGCCTTAATAACCCATTAACCTGAACACATTGCTTGAGTTAACTTTAACGAAACTACTATACCATTAGGGTAAGCAAAATTATTTAAAAAATAACTAAAAAAAGTTACGAACGATTTTAAATTGTTTACAAGACAAAGACAACACTACTAACATATGACGTCATACCTTAAGCTGCCTCTATGCTAGGCGAGCCGAGCACGAGCGGAGCCGGCCGGGCTGTTCGCAACGTAAACGTGGACGTACAACAAGCTTACAACAAACAAATTCCTTTGCGCGACGCAAATTCCTTTGTGTTCGTCAAAAAACCGACAATTGGCGGAGCGCAGCCGTGCGCGAGCCAAATATTCGAGATGTGCTCGTTCGAGGCTCCTAAGTTACGCAAATTCGTGCTCCGATCATGCTCTGCAACTTTAAAGTGACATGATATCGCTCTGTACAATATCCGTTTCACGTGACAAGGTAGAAAATGCCTCCTCAACAAACTTTAAGTTTCCTCTAATTTTTCATCGATTTTATAAAAAAAAACGCAGTGTTCGGCTGTCCCATTTCAAAACCTAATAAGGGACCATTTTTACAAAAATCGTTTTATTGCACAATCTTGCTAACCTAGAAAGTCTCTACCAATTACAAAAACACCAGCGTTGAAAACTCATACAATAAGCAGATATATTTAAGCATCGATACCTAGTAAGTGCCATTCATTGCCTCTGATCATTTTAAAACCCAGTAAGTCACTTTAACCACATGGTTTTACATAACAAAATACTTTTCAAAGGCTTTTTGCGCTCACCTGTAAAATTTCGTTTTAAGCCCTTACTAGGTTTTGAAATAGAACAGCCGTGTTCTTTCTATAAAATAATACTTAATTAATATTAAAAATGTACATCACATTTTTATTAGTAATCAAACACCAAATTCTAAAATGCGTACGGCGCGTACGCTGCTGGCAAATGTACCTTTAATGACGTTTTAACAACTGCCCTGTACTGTGTCAAGTAACCGCATGTATGTCTGTATGTACCTATATCTTAATAATTATGAGTATGCGCAAACAATGTCGCATTGTATGAATAATACCACTTAGCTTGGCTTCGCAACATGCATGAATTTTTAGGTTACGTTTTGTACATGGAGTTTTCTTGCTGGGAAGGTCATAATCTGAAAGATAATGAAAACATCATCCTAGCTGTACCTAGGCTGTAATATTTTACGGTAGGTACCTAGGTACTTGACAAAAATTATATTTTAAACGGATTTTCCAGACTTTTTTAAGCACTGTAACATTGTTCATAACATCACACCTATATTCTCCGAAGAGTTGGGCAGAGGTGTATGTACCTACACCCTCTTTTCATCGTTAAGTATGTTCAAGTCCCATGTAATAGGGGGGAGCCTATTGCCATTAACCGGGCGCAAATCGAGACTCCGAGCTGCTACTGAGAAATTCTACACAGAAAAACCCAAATCACTTTTTCCAACCTTAGGATCGAATCCAGGACCTCACACTCAGCAGTCGCGCTTGCGACCACTACACACGGTTTTGTAAGCCGACTTTTAAATATGAACAATCACATCTAACTTTAATTAAATTCACGAATCAAAAAGCGAGCTTAAAAGATGGAAACAAAATGGTGTAAAAAATAAAATAAAAAGAATTGAAAAGATGTAAACAATACTTACTTCTTATCATAACATAACCAGCCCATTACTGTACCACTGGTGGGTACGGTTCTCTTCTCTGAATGAGAAGAATTAAGGTCTTAGCAAAGACGCTGGCCTACTGCGAGTTGTTTAAAAAAATCATGCTATCAAATCATAACATACGACTGTATGTTACAGTGGCGAAGGGTGATTTTTCTTAAAAGGGAAGCCGGACCAAAAAATGCTTACCTTGCTCAAGTGTGATGCGTGAATTCCAGTAACTACTCGTTTCGAAAGGGAAGCCGATAGGAATCGAGTTGTATGGAGCCTTCGCCACTGGTATGTTATGATTTGTACGAAATAATGTCAAAAATTATGGTCAGTCTCCTATCAACATTTTCCTGTAGCGACAACGACTAAGGTAGCCCTTACTAACCCATCGCAGATAGTTTTTTGATATTTCTGACGTTTCTAGTACTCAAACCTCAGTTGGTCCAGAAGAGTGTTTTGATCCTTATGGGAAATAGGATCGATAGGCTTCATAAAAAGTGTTGTGAAAACAGCCCTTTTTCTCGCTGACTGTACTTTTTTTTTCAAAATCGGTGAATGCCGATTGAAATTATCTCAAGAGTTGGGTGGTCTTCTAAGAACGTTTTCCTGTAGCTACAATGGTTAAGGTAGCTGCCCTTCATGCCCCATCTCAAATTACCCCCCAGTATACCTACCTAATTCGCAAACTGACTGACTAAAAACATACGCATTAAAATCCATTCAGCCATTGGGATGCTTCGAGGGTATAAAGATACCCACATACATAGATACACGTGAAAAACATAACCCAGTCTGCGCAGTCGGGTAATAAGTAGGTAACTAACATGATAAAGCTTTTTACTTGAAAAACTAAACAAAAATACAAACAGTTAATTAACGTTTTCACGAAAGAACATAAAAAAAATGACAAGTCTTTTTTGTCTACAGAAAAACTACAAAACAAGTTATAAGGTGAACTTCATACCTTATTTTGTAGTCGTAACTGTCTCGACTACAGTTACATAATGAGCCCTGCTCTGTTGTGTAATTAACTGATAGAAAACAATAAGTTTTGTTACTTTCTCACTATCGCGATCGGAAAAGCCTTGAGGGCATCACGCGGCTGGCTTTATCTTTCTTAATTTATATTACGTTACATAATAATATCGATAATGGCCGCACGGGTATGATGTTGATTGGTGATTAAAAGGTCAAAACGTAATTCACATAAGCGTCACGCCTGTGACACAGAAGAAAGAGATGGAATTTTTGTGTACAAGTTCATATTAAGTCCGTTAATAAATAAAGATTTGTAAGTAAGATACCTTTGGGTTACACGTCATGAAAACATCACCACGTCACGTCACTTCGTCACGTCACCTTTCGTGTTTTAAACTTTTGAAGCTCTTTTCTATATGACACCATGAAGTTAATTGTTGACATTTTAATGTCAACAATTAATAAAACTAAGGTGTCTAAGGGGGCTATTACATAATCATATATCTAAGATCATAGATCTATGAGTCATAGATATATGATAATGTGATATAGATATATGAATCATTTCTCCATACACACATCTGACTCTAGAGATCAATTATAAGAAATATGATCCTATATTATATGATCCTAGATATTTGATAGTGTAATATCCCCCTAAAGCTCTGCCAAAAAAAGTACGAAAATGGGGTAGCCACTAGTTACGTCATATTATAACGTTTTAATTTTAACTTTTAATAAAGCTCTTTGATAGAAAGTCGATGTATAACTTCTACCACGTGTACATAAGTATTCGCACCCATTTTTTTTTCTTGCATGTTTATAATGGTAGTATCGAAATCATAAACTAAATGAAAATAATCCAAATATAAGCCGATCAATGATTATAATTAATTAATAATTAAATCAAAGTTGCTGTAAAGACACCTTGTCAGTTGAATACAAATTTGGAAGCAGCTGCATATAGCATACGTCATAATCTAGTATTCAAAACGATAGCTCACAATTTCGGCACCACGTTACGTAATAGGAAACGATCGTAATATCGCTAACTAACACACTACACGGTGGTAACCGCAGACTCTGTCGTATACACTCTCACTTTGACTGGTATTCATTATTATATTAGATTGTTTATATTATAGAATAAGCTGTGAAATAAATGTCATTCGGTGATATAAATAGCTCTAGCTACTTCGAACTACTGTTTATGATAAGGTTTTAACAGTATTCTTTTTGCAAGAAAATATAATTTAATGTACACTATTTAATACTACTGAAATAGGCTATATAATACATCTTATTTCAATAAGCTATTATTATTAGTTTCCGAGATATTTAGGTTTATGTTGGTGACCATGCAGCAATTAATGATACACCTTTAATCATATCATATTGCTGCCCATTGTCTGGTAGTATGAGTCTGTCATGCTCACTTAAATGTCCTGCTGATGGTGGCGTTGTATATCCGATCGTTGGGTTCCCTACAATATGGTTGAGCTAAGCGATGCGGATGTGCACGTCATGCTCGTGAACGGGTGCTGTCTGTCGGGACTGGTCAGCCCAGAACTGCTATGGCAATTCTAGAAGGCATATTTTTTTTTCTATTTGCTACTCTTATGTGAATTTATTTCTTACATTAATCTGCATTATTCTCATTCTATGTCGCACGCTACTGTAATGGAATTGTCATTAATAGTCATGATCTACTATTTTAAAAAGAGAATTCATGGAGTTTCTTGCCGGCTCTTCTCCATAGAACCTACCTTTTGGAACCGTGCACCTAGTTTTGACGTTTTAAAAGTGCCTGTAATATGGTCTATTTGAAATAAAAAAACTTTGACTTTGACCCGGACATCATAATTATGAACATTTCCAACAAAAATCGTTTCGAACATGCTCTGAACGGAACTCTACACTGTGCGTGGTCACACACTTAGCCGGTTTTTGGCATTACTTGCATTCAAACTACTAGAAGTACCAAATTTTTTATCACTATGAAATGATATGTCACACAGTAAAAAACATCTTAACCTCTATCGTAAGCACGTCTTCACGTTTTCACCAGTAATTAAGACAAGACGACGCTACTCTGACAGTGTGAACTTGTGAACGGAGTGACCGAGTTGCCTCGATGCGTCTCATTGTTCTAATACATTGTTTGTTGAGCTTTGAACGTGAATAATTGTGGATGGCTTATTGTATGTTATTAGTAGGAAATGGACCACTCAGCTGTTGGTATTTATTGGCTAGGAACAAAATTTTTGACTCTCATTAACTAACTATACCCGTTTTCATCGTCTTCTTGTTCTCTCGTGTCAGCACGAGCTATACGAAAATAGCTCATGCTGTGGTGAAAAGATTAGCCAGTCAGCAAGGTTGGTAGCGAGGCTGACTGCCCAGGGTGCGCCGGACGTACTTATGTATCGTCACTCGTGGAGGCTTGGTGGTTTTCATCGTAAGTTGATTGCTGACGTTTCTCTATAAAACGTTACCATTCAAAGAATATCAAATAATTTCAAAAAATAAAACATGTATAGTATAGCTATTTTACGGTTTTTGATGATGTCGTTTACGTTTTGTCGATAGCAGTCTCCTAACAGCTACAATTTACGTAATGACCGTGTTGTCAGGAATCATCTTTGGGTGAACAGAGTTTAAAACGTATTACAAAAATACCGCTAAAGCCGAAAGGGGAAAAAGGTCCCTTGTAAAGAGTCTATTGGCAATACTTTAAAATAAAATTAGGACCCAAAAAAACAATTTGGACTAATCATAAAATAAAATCATCACTGAAACGCAACCCTGAAAACATAAAAGTAAAGAGTAGACTAACCAGAAAGTTATTTACATTCTTACCTAATTCCCTCTGAGAGGTAAATGACAACAACCGTAAAAGACTACTTGATTAACATTTTCTTTTTGAAGGGGAATTATGTAACACGTTTATAACACATTAGTTATCTGGGAAAAGGGATTCGAGTCTTATTCAAGTATAAAGATGGAATGTAAAGAATTCTCTTAAGATTTGTGACCGGAAATATCTTAAAATGAAAAGATACTATGCAATGTGATGCAATGCAAGTTATTTTAGCAGATAACACAACACGCCTGAAGGGTTGAGCAGAGTTGTGTAATACACCCTCATTTAGCCTTTATGTTTAAGTCCCATGTAATAGGGGGCGAGTCTATTGCCATCATCTGGGCACAATTCCAGGGCTGCTACTGAGAAATTCCACATGGAATAACTCAATAACACTGCCTGATTTGGGGATCGAACACACGATCTAACGCTTATCAGTTGCGCTTGCGACCAGTAGACCAACGAGGCAGTCAGTTCTTATTTTAATTTGTTTTATTTACATTGGCATTTTAATGATAACTGATATTTCTTCATTGAATCCCAATTGTCACAACAAAACTGCTACATTTTAAACTTCATAAGAGACATGACCGTACTAAATGCTAGTCCCGTTTAAACTCCCTACAATTATCTGTTATATATTACTTTTTCTTTCTTTCCGACACGAGCGTGTAACTCAACGGTGTCAACGGTTACACGTAACTAAAGGTTAAAGCCTGACTCACACGGCACTAGTTCCGCTGGGTAGTAATCTGCTTCTATTAATCTTCTGCTCTGACTGATTGACAACGCACAGTTTAAATCGGTGGGTCTAGAAGCATGAAATTTTGCACAGGAGTTCCTTATCACTAAGAAAGGGTTTTTGAAAATTCATCCTCTAAGGGGGTTAAATACGGGATGAAAGTTTGTTTGGAGGGTCGTGAAGTGTGGGAAATCCTATCGGGCATCAGTTTAGTAATATATTATATGCCTTTGTATTCTACATTCGTATGTAATCTTTGTTGTTGTATTTTTGTGTGTTTAAAAAGCAAATAAATTAATAATAATAGTTTTGATCGTCTTTATCCTATCCACTGGTGATGTATCTACCAGTGTTAATCAATCCAAGTAGCAGAAACATTCATATAATCACTTCATATTTGCAGATTGTACTATAATAACCTTGTCAATTTCGACATCAGTAAGTAATAAGCCCACTATTGTCCCACTGCTGGGCACGGGTCTCTTCTCAGAAATAGTTGGGTCTTATCCATCATGTTGGCCTGGTGTGTGTTGCCGGACTACACACACCATCGAGAACTTTCAACATCAGTAATTAATAGATAAAATAATATTATGTCCTGAGGCTGAGGCACTTTACACTACAGTTTTGACTTAAGGAAAAAACAATCTTATTTATTTGTTTTTAAGGCTGTTTATTATAAACTTGGTTATTTATTTTAAAGTTTTTATTCGTCTGAGCTTTTACAACATCAATAATATTATTTTTCACCAGTGACACTAGTGTCGTCTGAACTCAGCTTTACTCGCAACTAATAATGTTAAAATTGCCGGCGCAGGCGCACGCCGTTACTACTACAGTTACCGCCGCTAACGGTGACGTAAGGTGACGGTCAAGTTAATTGTAAGACAATTAACTGTGCTATTATTGTTACTTCGCGTTTATTTTTTTAATCATTAGCTTATAATGGGATGGCATTATAAGTATGGTGACTAAGTATGTATTTCTGAACGCTTCTTTCGTTCGAAATTATTAGGTTTACAACAATGATAGGTTATTATTACGTTCATAGAAAATGGCGGTTATTTGATCCTACTTTTTTTTCACTACAAGACGAAAATACGGAAAAAGTACAAGAGTGAAAGAAATAGCTATTTGCACGACCTGCCAATTGGCGTGTTTTGTATGACATATTCAGTGTCGTATCTAGGGGCAGCTGCCATTTAGGACCTAGGGGGGCGCAAATTAGGCAGTTCAATATATACAGGGTGGTAATTTGAAATGGGGCATGAAGGGCAGCCACCTTAACCATTGTAGCTATAGGAAAACGTTCTTAGAAGACCACCCCTAACTTTTGGGATAATTTCAATCGGCATTCACAGATTTTGAAAAAAAAGTACAGTCAGCGAGAAAAAGGGCTGTTTTCACCAAACTTTTTTATGATGCCAATCGATCCCATTTCTTACAAGGATCAAAAGACTCTTTCGGACCAACTAAGGTTTGAGTACTAGAAACGTCAGAAATAACAAAAAACTATTTGAGATGGGTTAGTTATAAGGGCAGCTACCTTAATCGTTGTCGCTACAAGAAAATGTTGACAGGAGACTGGCCATAATTTTTGAAATTATTTCGAAATGCGCAAAAAAAACGAGAAAAAAAAATTGGTACAGTCAGCAAAAAAATGGTCGGTTCTCACAAAACTTTTTTTTTGATGCCAATCGTTCCTATTTCCCATAAGGATCAAAATACTCTTCTGGACCTACTGAGGTTAGAGTACTAGAAACATCAGAAATCACGAAAAACAACATTTCGTTAAAAGTTACGTACACACAGAAAAAAAAGATTTTTTTATTTTCAAAATCTGTGAATGCAGTTCGAAATATTTTCAAAAATTATGGACAGTTTCTTAAGAACATTTTCCTGTAGCAACAACGATTAAAGTAGCTGCCCTTATTACTACCCCATCTCAAATAAGTTTTTTGCGATTTCTGACTTTTCTAGTACTCCAACCTCAGTTGGTCTGAAAGACTCTTTTGATCCTTATGGGAAATGGGATCGATTGGCATCATAAAAAAGATTTGTGAAAACAGCCCTTTTTCTCGCTGACTGTACTTTTTTTTCAAAATCTGTAAATGCCGATTGTAATTATCCCAAAAGTTAGGGGTAGTCTTCTAAGCACGTTTTCCTGTAGTTACAATGGTTAAGGTAGTTGCCCTTCATGCCCCATCTCAAATTACCACCCTGTATTTTGTTGAGTGTTTTTTTTTGTTGGGCGCAAAATTTGATCCTTGCCCGTTGCTCATGACGCCAGCTATGACGCTGTGTTCTTCACACAAGTCATTTTATTTTTTCTAAATATTGGTTTTCAATTAAGTAGTAACTTATCTTTGGTTTATCAAAAAAGTTCAAAGTTTGTGCAGTTGAGAAATATAACTCACAAATTACAAAATATGTTTACTACAATAATAATGGTAAATAGGTTTAAGACGATATGTTTTTTTTACGTTTTATTTATCTCGGTACCCTGAGGTCCAGGGCCTTTGTAAGGCGTATGAGGGGCCGAAACCAACTTGCAGAGGCCCCTTAGGTAGCTTTAGATGAGATGAGAGACACCAATCGACGGTTATCCCTGTATGCACTATATTAGTATTACTAGCAAAATTCTAGTAATGCCAGTGTTGCTTCGACGTTCACAAATAAAAAAATACTTCAGCGGTGTTATTTTTTTCTATACGTATTATAAACTTTTCAACTTGTCTATATTTAAATCTAGACAGGTGGAACAATACAAGCCACCTGTTACTATTTAAGTAGGTGTTAATATTATGCGTAATGCCTACACGATATGATTCATTGATTGAATTATTCAATTTGATTGTTAATAATGCATTCTTGGATCTCGTCACGTTATCTTTCAAATTACTGTATGCCCGAAATAGGCTATTGATGTCTTTATTTATATTGTACTGCTCTTACCGGGGAGTTATTGGAGACTCCAGTCAATAACTCCCTGAGTACAATACCTAACCTAACCACTAACATCATCACTACTAGCAAAAACAGCACTAAGGGCGACCCCTAGTGGGACTTGGACCTCGGCTTAGGGCGTTGCTGGCGGGGGATTGCGGGGGAGACAGTTTGATGAGGGCTGAATTATCGGTGTGACTGCGGAGTCAGAAGCCACGACTGGCTCTACAACGGGAGACGACCGCCTCTACGACCTGCCTCTCAAGCGAAGACCTCAAGTCCTCATCAAGCTGTCTCCCCCCCGCCAGCAACGCCCTAAGACGAGGTCCGAGTCCCACTAGGGGTCGCCCTTAGTGCTGTTGTTGCTAGTAATCGTGATGTTAGTGTAGTATAAGTAATTAGCTTAGGTTATGTTTATTACTTCCCCACCATTGGCTGGGATCCCTTCAGGTTTCGCCAATTCTGTCCGGTTACGTCGAAATAGTTTGCAAGGACCATCTAAAGATAAAAACAAAGTCAAATAGATAAAAAAAGAATAAATAGTTATTAACCCACAAACTTTCGATTGCAGGCACTAAGTATCTTATCTATTGCCGCACAAATTTTAATATTAAATAACTCACACTTTTTCAATCTAGATGACAAAACTAAACTTGTAAAAGACACGTAATATTTCGTAAAACCGTCACGGAACGCACGAACGGACAGACACGCACAAAAGAATTTTTTATTGACACTGTTTCATATTTCTGTATCTCGTGTTTATTGTGACACTAGTCGTGACCCGTGGCAGTGCGTTATTCCTTCTATTTTTAATGGGAGCATGGAGTTCACCTACATTCACGATTCGTTTCTAAAGCTATTATAGTGGCCGTTGTAGGCCGATTGATTACCAACAAAACATATGAACTTGTGGGTAGCCGTTTTTATATACAACGTTATTTTTAGTAGATACAAAAACCGAGACACCCCAACAAGATTTTCATCAGAACTGCCTGAATATGTGTTCTCCAAGTTACACCTTAGTTTATGTCGCGTAAGTTCCCTAGTAAAGTGTGAAATGCTTGAGATGTGCTATGCAGGGGTTGTCTAATACACGGAAACTGACCGAGCGGACCATCTCAAGCCTCAAGGTGTATATTCCCGTCAACTGTTATGGGTAGAAACCTACTGAAACAAAATTGAAATTAAATAAAAAATTTAAAAATGTGGTGTAAAAAATATGTCAATCGATTCTCCTAGTGATTCTGAACAAACTAGTTTCAGGTTTAGTATACACATACTAAAACTAAGCTTGTATATATCTTTATAAAAAATTTTATAAAGATACAAGACCAATAACCAATATCACTCGGTTACTACATAGGAATTGGCCATTTATGTACTAAATTTGACATAAAGTTGACATATGAATTATTTTTTTTGACTTCTGCGCGTTGCTCCTTTTTTATCTTTTCAAAACCCCCATGGAAACCGTTTGCCCGGGGCAGGCGAAGGGTTAAACCGGATTTATACCGGCTAAAAACCCATGGTAGGGCGCGCGTTTAACCTTAGTTGTACGTGATGGTAAGCGCAGACGACGGAACACAGTAAACTGCTTGGTGCCGGCCGGATTTTAATGCGAGGGTGGTAGCGACAAGCTAGCCAGGCGGATCATATAGATCCTACTACCAAGCAGCGTGCGGTAAGGAAGTCTTATATTCTAGCCCGCCCCACATAGGGGACCGGGCTCTAGAAGGCAGCTACAATATGTCATCATATGACTGTTCATTATAGTGATTATAAAGACACATGTTTCGCAGTCGGACTGATAAAATGGGATTCCTAACGACCATACCCAGGGGACGTAAAGAAATGTGATGCAGTTCGCGTAACAGGCTTTTAAAGCGCTTACAGAGCGAATGTGGCACCAGTTCGGAAAAAAAATACTTTATTTTTTAAAAATATACAGGGTGTGAACGAATTCGTGTAATTTGTTCAAACCGCGTGATCTACTGGTGACACAGATTAACCCTAAATGGGTATTTTTGAAAATCAACAAAAAAAATTGAAAACAAAATCTTCAGAGTTAACTGACTGCAAAGAGCGATATCGCGTAAGTCGTGCCCGCCAGCCGTGTTGCCGTGCTTTCATTCATTGCGTGGCATCGAAATGATCACTCAAAAAAAAAACACCACATAAAAATTCTTGATTTATTACTGTACACTTAATAGGTGTAGCCCAACTGCAGGTTTTTTTTTTTTTTTTTTTAAAGTCAATTGACTTCGTGCGGGGCCGTTCTACACCAGTAGTAGATCATGTGGTTTTAAGGAGTTACATGAATTCGTTAACACCCTGTATATTAAAATTTCGTTTTGTGACAACTATCTGACTGGTCTGTTCGGTTGCTATTTATCAACATTTCTGTTAGTTCGGCTCTAGCCGTAAGCATATTTGTCACCCTATAACATATAAAAAACTAGTGCTAGGCACGTAAAACGATTGGTTAAAGAATTACAATACTTTGTAGGTAATATATTCATTTGTGTATACTGTGAAGTTATAAGTAAAAGTATGGATGTCTTCCGTTCTTCAAGGCTTAATAGTCCATTGTTCTTAGTTAGTCACGCTTAAAAACGGTGGGTACAATTCCTAATGATTATTGGTACTTGCTAACTCAAATAAATAGTTTGTTTTAGTAAAAACATGGAAATAGGAGCTTCGTGAGTTAGGATTTTGCTAAATATTAATATTAAAAGTGATTGCCTCGCTGGTCTACTAGCTCGCAAGCACTACTGCTGAGCATGAGGTCCAAAAGGGACGTTTTGCGAAAGGGATATTTTGCAAAAGGGACATTTTGCGAAAGGGATATTTTGCAAAAGGGATATTTTGCAAAAGGGACATTTTGCGAAAGATCAATTTTTCGAAAGGGACATTTTGCAAAAGGGGCATTTTGCAAAAGAGACATTTTGCGTAAAGGGACGTTTTGCGACCGGTAGACTTTCTGCGAAGTAGACGTTTTGTGACTGAACCCTGGGTCCGATCCCCAGGTCGGGCAAAGTGTTATTGGGTTTTTCTATGTGGATTTTCTCGGTAGCAGCCTGGAGTCTGGTTTTGTGCCCGGTTGATGGCAATAGGATCGCCTTCTATTACACGGCAAAATGTGGTTGTACTGTACACCTCTGCCCAACCCTCCACAGAATACAGGCGTGATGTTATAATATCTACTTATTTCTTACTTAACCTACTTCACCGAACTTATATTGTGTGTTAAACAAGGCGCCTGTTCATTAGTTTTTCATACATTTAACGCTAAATGAAAGTCGGAAACTGTGCGGAATACAGAGCAATTATAATGAACATGCTATTAACTATAGCAGTTTTTATACCATGAATAGTTTTACGCGATGTTGTAGCATTCCGCGGAATAATTCCGATTTATTCATGTTTGATTTATTGATGTGAAGCGAATGGAATTATGAAAGGGTTTTGTAGCTACTAATGGTACAGTCAATCAAAGACAATAAGTGTAGGTACAGGCAATTAATTACATTTGTATTTTAACAGAGTTAAGCCTCGTATTCACAAACGTTTTGTCGCCGTAAAAACCTACGGTTAATTAGCTGTGTATAGGCACGGTCAGTGTTGTATGAACTACTATAGAAGTTTGTTGACGGACACAGCGGCTCAACGGTACGCCTGCGCCGCCGTATGCACCGTGGCTACTCCTCTTTTGCGCACGGTTTGATTTACATTAGTGTTGTATGACAGTCTTTGAGAGTTTGTTAGCAGCACCGGACGTTTTTGCAACGGGCAATTATTGCATGACAGCTTTCCAACGCTGATTTTGTGTTACAAAATGGATATAAATCAGTTTCGGCTGGTGGTTTGCCGTGTCGTGTACAAGCTCACACGATTTTTCTACGGCGCGGCTAATACGCCGTACGGTTAAGAAACCGTGCCGTGAACAAGAGGCCTCATTCTTGTTTTGAGTGGCCAAAGATGAATGGGCAAAAAAAACCAAAACCAACGGAAACGACTCGTATTGCCATTTGTCATACTCAATGTCCTAAACAATCCTGCATATCTTTTTTTTTCCTAGTATCCGGGAGACTCCGATAAGATGAGAACAATGCTTCACCCAGGTGAACAAAGTGGAATATACCTTTCGGATTAGTACCCCCTTTCCGACTAACCTTGTTTAGATATCATAGAAGCTAAATACAACAAGGCAACAAAGTTAAGAATTATCCACGAACTATTTCGAAGGGTTAGAAGTAGAAAAGTTATTCTGCGATAATAGAGAGTGTATCCGAAATCGTGTAATGCCTTCAAACCTCGTGATCTGTTGGTGACCCTGATTTACCCTGCATGGGATTCACTTTTTTTTTATCATGATATTCAAATCACTTCGTCTTCTCAACTTGAGGCATTTTATCGGTCCGAGTAAACTACACGGAGCGATACCGCGCTAGTCGTTCCCGCCAGCTGTCTCGCTGGGCTTATATTCATTTATGGCACTGATTTGTTTTATCACATTTTATATTTATTCATTTTTTATTTATTTAAACTGTGGAGAAACTTGGAGTGATGTTCCTCCAACCAAAGGGAGGATCCTCCAACCAGGCGGAGTCTTATGCCTGGCGGGCTACTGCCCACCAGTTGATGTTGGGAGGTTGTATATATGTATACTATCTGCGTGTTAAATCTTGATTGCGCGATGTAGGATAGTTCGCTAGTTCGCATGTGGCGAGATAGATGCCGCCACATCACTCCCCCCCTGAGACCGGAGGTCGATCGTCTTGATGAGACAGCGGTCGTTGAGTCTTGAGAAGTTGCCAGAGTGCTTGAGAGTGCTTGAGTCGATACTGGATGCCGCGTAGTTCGCAGTGAGTCGGAACTGTGAGCGGTGAGTGGTGGCTGTGGACTGCGTCGACCAGGAGAGAAATGCCTCTGCTAGTTGACCGGCCGAAGTGCAGTATGATGCGCCATGATGCTGGAGTGGGCTGAGGGTTGTGACCAGGCTTGCGCGTTCGCTGCAGGCTAGTGGTCACATCACCCGTTGAAGCCGAGGATGCTGGCTGGCTGTGGGACTCGCTGCTTGCTGCTCGATTGAATGCTGAGCTGCTGAGGGAGTGATGGTGTGGCTGCCGAGACTGCGAAGGTTGTGTGTGACGTCACCAGTGTGGATGTGGAAACACTGTCTGTGACGATCATGTCGGGGTCACCAATGTGGAGAAACTTGGTGTAGTGTTCCTCCAACCAAAGGGAGGATCCTCCAACCAGGCGGAGTCTTGTGCCTGGCGGGCTACTGCCCACCAGTTGATGTTGGGAGGTTGTATATATACTATCTGCGTGTTAAATCTTGATTGCGCGATGTAGGATAGTTCGCTAGTTCGCATGTGGCGAGATAGATGCCGCCACAAAACTATCACCTGGTTTGTATACCATAATTGACCACCATCGCAAGACAAAAAATATTTTATTTTTAATCAAGCAAAATTCCGTGCTTGGTTAATCAAAATATTTATACCAGTAATAGATCATGTGGTTTTGAGGAATTACACTAATTTGTTTAAACCCTGTATATGGTAATATGCTCTACTTGGCATTGACACATTGGATAATGACCTTTAGGGAGAAGACATTACACTTTAGCCGGGTTGAAAGACATTACAATAACGACGACGTGTAATGATAATGATTACCTGATGGCTTCGTTAGTAACTACAATAGTAACTCATTAACCCGTTTACCTCAATAACTCTTTAACTAACTCGGAACTGTTACTGATACCGGTTAAACTTTGTTCAACAATGGTTAGGAAGTTAGATATTAAGACTAGAATCTAACTACAGTAAGGAAATATGCTGTTATGAAACAGTGATGGAACACAAGAGCCTGTTCAGATAAAGCGAATTGCATTTCTCATCGCGCAATTGCCATGTGTATGTGCACGGTTTTTTTAATTGATACCGAGGAGTGGAGGTTCATTGGAAAATGGGATATTTTGCGAAAGAGAGATTTTGCGAAAAGGACATTTTGCGAAAGGGACATTCTACAAAAAGAACATTTTGCGAAAGGTTACATATTGCGAAAGAATTTTTTTGCGAAAAAGTCATTCTGAGGAATGGACTTTTTGAGAAGTGGACGTTCTGCTACTGAGCCCATAAAATACTCTCTGAACAAGCTTTAAGACAAGTAAATAGCGGATGATAAGAGAGCTTTTTCTAAAGTGTTGGTTTGATAACACTTTGATTTAATAAATTTAAAAAAGTTACATAAATTATAAAATTTATATTTATCAGCATTTCAAGTAACACCAAAAATACGCTTAAGAGGCGGCACTCAAATAGGACTATTTAATCTATTCTGTTGAATTTCTAGTCAGTAATCCAAAAATAATACACGTTTTAGCTTACTAAAACAGTGTTTTTTTTTTCAGAACATCCCCCCCTTGTTATCTCAAATAACTTCTAAAGTAAAAAAAAAAACTGTCCAAAGAATCGAACCCACTATCCTTAAAAGACGCTTCGTCACTGCGCCTATCGTAACAAACTTGTCAAACATGTCACGATCACAATAGAAAAAAAACATCTATTCATAGATAATAACTAAAAAAAGTTATTGCATAAACTAATAGCAGGCATATTGTATAGACAGCTGTCATGGCGCAACTTCCGGTGACGGAAGTGTGACGTCACTTCCACAATGGAGCTTTCATTTTAAAAGCTGTAGGAGTTTATTGGCGACTAACTTTTAAGATTGGGTTTGTTGGTTTGTTTATTTATTTTATTTATTTATTTGGATCTCCAACAGAGGCTATACAATTACATACAAAATAACAATTACACGGACAATGACGAGTGTGCTCCTCCAATTACAGGAGACCACATCGTTCACTTATAGTCTAGGCACAATACAGTTTGACAAGGACAATTAAATTTGAAAAAACATTAAAATAAACAAAAACACTCTCAACAAAAATCTTTCCAAGCAAAACAGAAGATACAATTAATAATAAAAAACACGGATCAAATTAATAATAATTATAAAATATAGATTAAGAGACCGAATTAACAAAGTATTTTGGCAACATGAGTATTAGGTCTTTTTTATATTTGGATATTTTGCAAGTAATATCCAAATTATTGCGTTTAGATAATTCGTTGTAGTGCCTACAGAGCCTTGGCAGAACGGCGAAGTGTCCGGGATTTGTTTTGGATCCTGGCACATTAAAAAAGTTATAGCTACATTTCTTCGGCAAGCGAGATGGTGCGCTTATCTGGAGCTTACCAAGAAGAGTGTGTTTTTCTTAAGCGCCAAATCTACTAGCAAAGACTTTCAACGTTTTATGAACTAAGCGATTACTTGCTGCAATAACTTGCACAATTTAACCGAGCTTTTTCTGTAAAGAATCAACAATCTTTATTTATTAATATTTAGGTTTTTTGACATTCTGATTCTACAAATGCAAGTTGGGTAAGTGAAACTCAAAGACGCTCCGTGTAAAATATTATAACATAACAACATCAGGCCTGAACCCGATGGGTTTGGCAGAGGTGGTGAACCCTTATTTCGCCGTTGTTTAAGTCCCGTGTCGAAGCGAGCCTATTGCCATCAACCGGCCTCAAATCCAGCCAAACTTCGGGCTACCACAACTGAGAAATTCGACACGGAAAAACCCAATAACACTTCACACTAACACCGACCTGGGCATCGAAACCAGGACCAGCTCAGCAGTTGTGCTTACGACCACTAAACCAACGAGGTATTAAAATGTTATATTAACACACGAGTGACGATACTTAAGTACGTCCGGCGCATCCTGGGCAGTCAGCCCCGCTACCAACCTTGCTGACTTGCTAATCTTTTCACCACGGTCTATTCTCATGTAGCCACGACGCTCGTGCCGACAAGATAGAAGAATAACATCCATGCTATATTCTCATATAGCTCGTGCCGACACAAGCGAAGAATAACATAAGTAATATTTACCTTTCAATTAAATATGGATGCCTTGTTTGATGATCTGTAACAAACAAAGAAAAAATACTTTAATATCTCTGACTGAACGTCATCATCATCTGCCTAGCCTTTTCCCAACTATGTTGGGGTTGGCTTCCAGTCGAACCGGATGCAGCTGAATATCAGTATTTTACATGGAGCGACTGCCTATCAGAACTCCACAACCCAGTAACTGGGTAATACGATACTCTTGGTAAGACTGGTTGTCAGACTTTCTGGCTTCTGACCAACAGTAACGACTGTCAAAGATCTACAAATGACAGTCGGGACCAACGGCTTTACGTGCTTTCCGAGGCACGGAGGAAACTCGCTATGGTAAATGGTCACCCATCCACAGACCAACCTCGGCAAGCGTGGCTTAACCCGGAAGATCGGTCTATGCGGCTGTAATTATTTAGCCACGAGCTCCTCTCTCTGACTGAACGTATAAATTAATTTATATTTATTACTTAAGTACGTCCGGCGCAGCCTGGGCAGTCAGCCTCGCTACCAACCTTGCTGACTGACTAATCTTTTCACCACAGCATGAGCTATTTTCGTATAGCTCGTGCTGACACGACAGAATAAGATAATATACAACATGTAACAGGAATAACTCACACACTCAAACACTCCAATTATAAGTAACTAGCTTTTGCCCACAGCTTCGCTTGCGTGAAATTATGAACCCGTTAAGTGACGATTTTCCATACAAAGCTTCATCCCCTATTTAACTCCCTTATGGGTTGAATTTCGAAAAATCCTTCCTTATTCCTTGTCTCCATTATAAAGGGAACCTCTGTGCAAGATTTCAGCTTTCTAGGTCCAAGGGTTTGGGGTGGGCGTTGATGAGTCAGTCAGTCATTCAGTCAGGACTTTTCTTTTTATTTAATAAGATATTCAGTTATAATCATAATACATACACTGAAATTTGACTTGTGCTTAAATATTAATAATAATAAAGAGATAATAATAATAATAAATTTCTTTATTGCAATAAAAACAGGGCACAGAAAAATGTGAGACCCTGGCTCCAGAGCTAGGTTAGAGTACCTGTATTTCAGGAACCAGGATTATATTGTTTACTAGAGGTCGCTCGCGTGTGTGTCGTTTATGGCGTATTCTATATTTTTCGGGATAAAACTAGCCAATGTCATTCTCCAGGTTCCAGACTACATCTGTACCAAGTTTCATCAAAATCGGTTCTGCGGTTTAGGTGTGCAAGCGTCACAGACAGACAGTGTTACTTTCGCATTTATATTATTAGTAGGGATTTAAGAAAATATTATAGTATTACTTTTTATTGTTAACTGCATTCAAAATTCAGTGGTGTTGCCTTGGTGTACGGTTTTTTTATATCAATTAAAAGACTGATATATAAAAAGAACATTTTAAAAAGAATTACACATATTAAAAATGGCTGAAATCGATTCAGTAGCCGATTCTTGAGAGCGTGTACGCCGTACGGCATTTCATACAAATCAAGTCTTTGTTTTTCGTAATGACTAAACCGATTTTGATGAAACTTCTCATACATAAGCAGGATACTAGTGTCTAAAAGTTAGTAGAAAACATTTTCCAAATGTCTTACTTAAAAAAAGATAATTGGAAATCTCTGTATGGAAAAATTTAAATCGGTCTAATTTAACTGTAACACTATTTTTCGAAAATGTTTTCAACTAACTTTTAAGTCCTGTGAATATTGCTAATGGGTATGAAGTTTCATTACAATCGGTTCAGTCATATCGAAAAATAAGGACTTGACAATTTGTATGAAATGCCGAACGGCGTACACGCTCTTAACAAAATACTTTCAGAGTTAGCGTTTACTATGTTACACGTTGTATATTTATTTACAAAAAACATATAATCTTTATGTAGTAATAAAACTTAACTGTCTGTACATAATTTTATGGTAATTACTTGTAAAGAAACTCGTTTATATTTTCCTACTCACACATTATTTATTTATTATTAACATTTATTTACGTTGCACAGTAAATAGCAGAAGTTGGTGAATAAACTCAGCAGCATAGAGTCCGGGTCACCAACATAAACCTTATTAACTCGGAAACTAAGAATGATAGCTTATTCAAATAATAAATATTTTATAGACTATTCAACACTACTCAAATTAAATTAATAAAACTTCTTAACTTATTAAACGTCGCCCTTGATACCCTAAAAATGCGTAAATTCCCGCCATATCTGTATCTATACATATAAAAGGAGAAGCTGACTGACTGACTGACTGATCTATCAACGCACAGCCTAAACCGCTGGGGTTAGAAAGTTGAAATTTTGACAGTAGGTTCCTTCTGTAACGTAGGCATCCACTAAGAAGGGATTTTTTGAAATTCAACCCCTAAGGGAGTTAAATAGTGGATGAAAGTTTGTATAGAAAATCGTCACCACTTAACGGGTTCAAAATTTCACGCAAGCGAAGCTGCGGGCGAAAGCTAGTTTGTTTACACAAGGTTAGTCAGAAAGGGGGTACTAATCTGCAGGCCACTTAAAGTATCACTGATTACTGTTATAAAAAGCATTGTATTACTCGTAAAATTTCAAAATTCGATAATTTTTGTTTCCATGTTATTTATTATTTTAGTGTTTTCAAAAATTCTTCATCCCTGCTTTAGTTACGAATTCAAAAAATGGAGCTTCTAATTCGTGATCCCAAATATGACCTAAAATGTAAAAACAGCTGATCATAGTTGAGGATAGATAAGACTTTAGCGTATTTTTTTAGTAATTTTTGAACAGCTATTTCTCTTGGATTTGAAGTTTTCGCGATAAGTACCCAAGACGGCCGTTTTTAGCATTAATTACTAAAACTTCTAACCTCGGATGTCATATGTTGTTTTTTAGTGTTCGAAAATTTCTACAACACTTGACTAAAATGTTGTACGCACGAAATTTCAATATGTTGTGTGTTTACAGAAATAATGTTTTTTTTTTGAAATGGCGCCACTTTTGGTGGGGGAAGCGCCTTAAATTATTGACTTTTGGGGAAAGTGGTAAAACAAAAGTTACTCATTATTATGGTTACTTAAAAACCCTTTCGGATTAGTACCCCCTTTCTGACTAACCTTGTATGTGTCATGCCCACACGTGGAGCCCGACACTTATGAACAAAATTCTATAATTTACTTTTTATTTGAGTAAGCTAGCATTACGTTTAACGTGCTCTCAGAAGCGTAAAAGTCTGACAACCGGTATATGTATAGATATCGGCATTGCCCAATAACTGGATTACGGAGGTCTGATGGTGTTTATGTTTTTAATCATTTGAAAATAGGACATCTAAGCACTTTAAGTTGAGTAGGTATACCAAAGACCACAGTATAAAAAAAACAATGCGTCATTCATAAAGAAATGATGTTTGTGTACGTGATTCGAGTATTTAATGACACGTGACACAAACTAGCCTATTTTATAGCGCTACAAATGGTTAACTTTACATACAAACCCGTCACGCCCGTAATAACCGCCCAACATACTTTGGGACACATACTTTGGTACATATACCTTGGCCAAACTATACAACTGGGGCGGCACAACTTCGAGAAAGAGGCGAGCAGAAGAATACGCTTGGGTTGGGCGGCATTCGGGAAGCTACGTAATATCTTTAAATCGTCGATCCCACAATCCCTTAAGACCAGGGTCTTTAACCAGTGCGTCCTACCCGTAATGACTTACGGAGCCGAAACGTGGACACTCACCGTGGGCCTGGTCCACAAATTTAAGGTTGCTCAGCGTGCTATGGAGAGAGCGATGCTCGGGGTTTCTCTGGTGGATAGAATTCGCAATGAAGTCATTCGCCAGAGAACTAAAGTCACCGACATTGCGCGTAGAATTAGCACGCTGAAGTGGAAGTGGGCCGGCCATGTCTGCAGACGAACAGATGGTAGATGGAGCAGACACGTGTTAGAGTGGAGACCGCGTTTGGGCAAACGTAGTGTGGGACGCCCTGCGGCACGATGGACCGACGATTTGAAAAAGGTGGCTGGCAGCGGATGGATGCGGGCTGCCCAAGACCGGGATGGTTGGCGATCTTTGGGGGAGGCCTACGTTCAGCAGTGAACGGCAATAGGCTGATATGACGATGATACTTTGGGAAAAGGCTAGGCGGAACACACAACGTCACTAGCTGGTACCGATATAATTAAGTATTAAAATTTGATAGAAATAATAATATCATTGCATAATGTCCCTTCTAACACGAAAGCCCTTTTATCTATGGCGATTAAAATTCAATTTAGTCGAGTCGACTACCGGCTGTAAATGGCGGCCTTATCGCGGGGTCAACGGCCGGAGATAACAACTATTAGCATAAAACATACGCGTTTAAGACATATTGCAAGAAAGTATAGAAGTTACACTCATAACGCCTCCAGTGAATGAATGTAAGCTCTATTGTTTTTTACTTTTCAAAAAGTATTAAAATCGTGGTGGCTCGCACGGTACCTGGATTTAATGGTTTAAAATCGCCAACACGCAGTGAGCAAGCGTGGTGATCAATGCTCGTTGCTTCTCTGTATAAGAAGAGGCCTTTGCCAAGCAGTTACGGGACAGTTACAGGTTGTTATTATTGTCCTGAACTAGGATTTCTTCCAGTGTTCCGGGAAAAAATCCGGGCTAGTATATAAAACTTCCTCACCGCATGCTGGGAATAGACGAGTGTTGTAAGATTCAACAAAACCCAGCACGCTTGGTGGTAGGATCTATACAGTCCGCCTGGCTAGCTACCACCCTCACATTAAAGCCAAGCAGTTTACTGTGTTCCGTCGTGTGTATGTGAGAGCCAGAGGGGTATAGGGGAATCCCTCTATATCGTTGTTACTTGGATTCGTGTGCTCCATCTTAGGCCCTGTCTGCGTGCTGTTACCATCAGGTGCGACGAGAGAAAAACGCGACAAAAAAAGTAAAAAAAAAACTCATGTGTGCGTTTACAGACACGAAATTTCACTCGGAACAGCTGAAGCCCATAAAAATATATCTTCCATGCGGAAATCGAACCCGCGACCCGTACCTCACAAGCCAATCGCATAGCCCTTGCGCTATTCGAGCCGTTAAAGACGCGTAGAGAAGGGATTATTAGTCGATTTAGACTAATCGACTATATTAGTTACGAGTGAGCTTACAAATTGCCTATTTTATTTAGATTAGTGTTATTGAGGTTAATTCGTTGGAAGTTATTATGGTTCAACCTTTCAACGTAACTCATTGCTTTCATCCTGCCCGAAAAAATAATTTCACTGTCGTTTTTTTATATTTGACTGAAACTTTAATTAAACTGACGCTGTTAAGCTTACCGTTAAGCTGCGTCTACGCTAGGCGAGCCGAGCACGAGTGGAGCACCAATTAGCGTAGCGTAGACGGACTTCGGAGCCTCGAACGAGCAAGCCTCGAGCGTTTGGCTCGCGCTCGACTGCGCGCCGCCAATTGTCGGTTTTTTGACGAACACAAAGGAATTTGCGTCGAGCAAAGGAATTTATTTATTGCAAGCTCGTTGTACGTCTACGCTTGACGCCGCGAACAGATCGGCTTCGCTCGTGCTCGATTCCCCTAGCTTAGACACAGCTTAAGGTTCTGGATTCAATCCTCAGAGCGGGCAAATAATTATTAGATTTTACTGTGTGGAATTTCTCAGTAGCAGCCCGGAGTCTGCATTTGAGCCCGGTTGATGGCAATAGGCTCACCCAGTCGCCCCATATTATAGTATAGTATAGTGTGTACTGTACACCCTTTTTTGTCCTTATGAAGAGGACTATTTATAAAAACATGTAATTGACAGCCCATAGTAGCTGAAAGTTTAACATGGGTAGGTACCTACAGTCTGACATGGATCTAAATGAGCGTGGCGAAATATAGAACTAACGTGAAATGTACTGGATTTGACAGGTTTTTGACATCTTCCTTCACAAGCAGCGCCGCCATTCACATTCATTTAGAGCCATGTCGGACAGTTTTCTGCTTATTTTATTTATATAAACACAGATATGAATCACTGTATACACGTTTTCTTGTGGTCTAGGGTCGACTACCCGTAACCACGAAGGGCTTAAAATAGAAGAACAAAAAAAAACATAACACAATCTGAGATTTTTTTTTATTTTTGCTTTGAAGTTATTTATTGTCGTATTCACTTTAACAGAAGTGTTGAAATACAAGTTTTTGTGTAAATAAAGGTTTTTTTTAGTCCTTTTTTACA
The DNA here is from genome assembly GCA_905220435.1 of Amphipyra tragopoginis. NCBI lineage: Eukaryota > Metazoa > Arthropoda > Insecta > Lepidoptera > Noctuidae > Amphipyra > Amphipyra tragopoginis. Next base: position 22,458,727 of record HG992012.1, on the reverse strand, counting down.
GAAAATCTGATTCTATACCATCTATAGCATGGTTAAATATTACTACGCACAAAACTAGACGTTGAATTAAAAAAAAACTATTTTTGTGTTTTTTTTACAGAAAAACAGATTTCGTTCCTCCTATAACATGGTAAAATATTAGTAAAAACTCTGATCAATGCACAAAAAATAGAAAAAAATGGTAAAAAATATACTATCTTCAATAAAACATTAGTCGATATAAACTGTATATTCTATCGACTAATTGCACATCACTACATGCCTTAGGCGCTAAAAAGCTAGCCTACGGAAACATAGAGGTCAGTACCCCGACCATAGACCATAGATCTTCACACATACCTAGTAATTATTTTTGTATATAATTATGTACTAGTTAACTAGGCATCATGGCTATCCCTTCAGGGTATGTATTGTATCATACCTGAATAACAATAAGCTAGATATTCTCAAAAGGCTGGGTAGAGGTGTATAGTACATCATCATTTCGCCGCCGTTATGTTTAAGTTCCATGTAATAGGGGGCGAGCCTATTGCCATCAACCCGGCACAAATTCAGATTTCGCGTTGCTACTGAGAAATTCCCAATAAAACTTTGCCCGACCTGGGGATCGAACCCAGGACCAGGGGCCTAATTCTCCTAAAATAAATCTTGATAAATCACATCGAACCAAGGCCGAACCGTTCATTCAGACAGTTCTCAATTTCAAGAGCTATCAAATTGTTTGACACAAAAAACAAAATCAATCATTTTGAAAGTTTTCGAAAACAAAAACTGACTGACACGGTTGTGGTTCGATTGCTTTTGGCAACAATTTATTTTAGGAGAATTGGGCCCCAGCTCAGCAGTCTTCTTTTACAAGCGAGAGACAATTCTTTTGTTTTCTGTGTAAATTTAAAAAATCGTACTAAACATAACATCAATTTAGACCAAAATATAGCACCCGTTTCACCGTAAGTTGATGAGTGATTGTTTCTCTACAAAACGATACCATACATCATTCTCCTGCCCTTATCCCAATTAATTTGGGGTCGGCGCAACATGTCTTTTTCTTCCATACTTCTCTACTAGTCGTCATCTCGGTAGTCACCCCCTTTCTAACCATATCATCATTCACACATTCCATCCATCGTTTCTTTGGTCTTCCCCTACTCTTATAGCCATCGACATTCATACTCAAAACGATACCATACAAAGAATATCAAATATATTGAATACATTCGAGTCCACCACACATTTCATAGAGCTCATATGCCATGCCGCCATACATATTGCTAGTGGACCTTCCAGGAGGGTCTTCGGAATTACGTTTGCGCTAAGAGTAAACCCTCAAGGCGGGTTCCGTTAATTAGGTTAAAAACCTTAAAAAATACGCTACTACGTCGTAAAACAGGTGTTTGCTTGTTTCATGACGGTGAATTTTCCGAGAACAACCTGCATTTAAAATCAGCCCTCCATTAGGGAACCTGGCATGGCGAATACGACTACAAGGTCTCCTCCTGGAGGGCTGCCGGCACTGAACGTGTTACAAAACAAAAAAAATAATATTATAGCTATTTTATAGTTTTTGATGAGGAGCTCGTGGCTAAATAATTACAGCCGCATAGACCGATCTTCCGGGTTAAGCCACGCTTGCCGAGGTTGGTCTGTGTGTAGTGTGGTAGTCATGCCTTCGCCCATATATTCAATGTATTCCTAATTATTGTTAGTATAATACAAACCTTATATCAACATAGACGTGTATTATTACTCCCGTCCTTACATGGCGACCCTGCCAGTGCAAGCGATGTGCGCGCTTGTTTAATAATATTTTTTTCATAAAAACGTTTTGGAGCTTAAATATTGTTCTTGAGCATATCGTAACTAAGAGGACTGTAAAGACATCAAAATGAGGAGAAAGAAGAGGAAAAAGAAAACCACGATGAGTGACTTCGAAGGGAGACAGACAAAAGCTAAGAATACCTATAGCCATAAGTTGGTGTCCCAAGTAGCAAAATAATGTCTTATAAATGTTGGGGTAGTAAGAGGACAAGGTCAAGAAAAAAAAGTACTTTAAAGAAGAAAGAAAGGAAAGAAGGGGAAAAAAGAACTTTCTTCTGGTAAATACTTCGATGCAAGTGGTGACTACTTTCCACCAGAAAAACTTCATTTTGAGAGTGACAAGAATGTGAGAGCCAGTGTTAATTATGCAAAGTGTAAAACTAAAGTAGTGTAGTACTAAGTGCAATGGGTAATAGATGACGTCGGTTTTTAAAATGTTAGAGATAATCATTGGGTATGACTTGATAAGTAGCAAGTATAATTATAAAATTGTGAAAGAATAGGAATTAAAAAAAAAACCCTTTCGTGATATCTCGAACTTATTTTATAGATAACAAACATCTTAAATTATTTGAAATAGGATATTTGTTTTGTTAGAACTTTATTACGAATTAATTCCACTAAGGTTGTTTAACATTCCAAAGCGCTGGTCACTTGACACTAGTGTCCTATGGCTTACTGCATATTAGGGAAGGTATGCGTTACCATTTCCAATAAGGAGATGTGTTTATGTAGGTGTCATTATTGATTTTAGCTTAAAATATTATGACAAAATGTTAAGAACTATGTAGGAAAATGAAATTAATTTGCTGTTAAATATAACTGTAAACAAATGGTCTGATCAACCACGAGTTGCAGACTTATATTAAATAAACAGAATAATTTTGTAGGAATTATGTCTTAAATATTACTTTGATATGACGATAAGAATGCGATGTGGATGTGACATGTTTCAACGATTGAATAATATATAAAGAATAACCCAATATCTCGATCATTATCAACGCGAGTCGTTTTAGTGAGAGAATTAGGATTATAAATAAAGAATATAAAGTAATAAAAATGAAGTATAAAGTATGTACACATACTAAAATAAAATGATATTATATAAAGAATATGAAGAAAAAATAAACAATAAGTAAAAAAAAAACTATGAATAATTATTTATAGAAAATGAACACTGTTGTCTCCAATGGTCCAGTGAATATTAGAAAAAACGGACACAACCCAGGACTTTGACATAGCATCCCATGACCCCATGAGATGTAGCTAAGATACTCGGACTTGACAAAATAATGAGTTTTGTAGGCTACATTTTAACACTGGTTTTGTGTATTGTTTAATCCTTACTTTTATTATGAATGTAATCTTTTTAATTATACCTAGATACTTAATAATACGTACTTAAAAAAAAACATGTAACCATTTTTTTTTTACTCTTTTTGCGGTGGAGGTGTAGTGTGGTAGTCATGCCTTCGCCCATATATTCAATGTATTCCTAATTATTGTTAGTATAATACAAACCTTATATCAACATAGACGTGTATTATTACTCCCGTCCTTACATGTGGATGGGTGACCATTTACCATAGCGAGTTTCCTCCGTGCCTCGGAAAGCACGTAAAGCCGTTGGTCCCGGCTGTCATTTGTAGATCTTTGACAGTCGTTACTGTTGGTCAGAAGCCAGAAAGTCTGACAACCAGTCTTACCAAGAGTATCGTATTACCCAGTTACTGGGTTGTGGAGGTCTGATAGGCAGTCGCTCCATGTAAAATACTGATATTCAGCTGCATCCGGTTCGACTGGAAGCCGACCCCAACATAGTTGGGAAAAGGCTAGGCAGATGATGATGATTATGGTTTTTGATGATGTCGTTTACGTTTTTTCGATAGCAGTCTTTTTACGGCTACAATTTACGAAAAACCGTTATCTCAGGACTTATCTTTGAATTAACAGAGTGTATTAACTAGATAATTATTTATTAATCAGCATGCTAAGAGAATCATTGCTGTCCTCTAATTCAAAAATACCATGAAGCCGTCAATTTAAAAATAACAATAAAAAAATATTACATAAAAACTGACACGGTTAAAATATCTGTGAAAGCACATCCCTACCACTTTGCCAAATTACTATCGTACGACTGATGCGCGTGTTTAGCATCCAATGCTCGCTCATAACTGCACATGTAGCTATTAACACGAAGAAAACAAGATATGTATTGCGTATTAAGCGAAGGAGTGGTTAATTGTTTGATGTCGAGATATAGGTAGCGAAAGTTTCGTCTACTTAGTCGTTTTGTTCGTCACCGAGATGTTTATGGATATTCGTGTCATACAGTATGTGTTTTTAGTTGAAATTGATAGCAGGTATTTCGTGAGACCTGGTGTATAGCGACTGGTGAGTGCATGCTGTATGTATACAGGTTGAAACTATAAACACTCGATAAACCGAAATGGGAGATTGTACTCATCACTATGAACAACTTTTACTCATCATCTGCCTAGCCTTTTCCCAACTATGTTGGGGTCGGCTTCCAGTCGAACCGGATGCAGCTGAATATCAGTATTTTACATGGAGCGACTGCCTATCAGACCTCCACAACCCAGTAACTGGGTAATACGATACTCTTGGTAAGACTGGTTGTCAGACTTTCTGGCTTCTGACCAACAGTAACGACTGTCAAAGATCTACAAATGACAGCCGGGACCAACGGTTTTACGTGCTTTCCGAGGCACGGAGGAAACTCGCTATGGTAAATGGTCACCCATCCACAGACAAACCTCGGCAAGCGTGGCTTAACCCGGAAGATCGGTCTATGCGGCTGTAATTATTTAGCCACGAGCTCCTTCACTGAACAACTTTTACTGGGACCAAATCGGAAATCGCGAAAAAAAAACAGTTGTTCCCTACATTTTGTCGAATTATGCGAACATAAATGTAGGGAACAGCTGTTTTTTTTCGCGATTTCGTATTTGGTCCCACAGTAAAAGTTGTTCATAATGATGAGTACAATCTCCCATTTCGGTTTATCGAGTGTTTAACCCCTTAAGAGGTTATGCGTTACTTATGTTACACCTTGTATACATTTTCTTGCTACAAATGTGTCCTTATTTATTTAATGTTTTATGAAGTAGAGAATAGTTTATTTATAATTATGGCAAAAAAATCCTATGAGTTTAGATTCTGCTAAGGACTACCTCGTCCGGGATCTTGTCACGAGTGTCTCACTCAGAGCATACTTCTACCCACCCCTTCAGCACAAAGTAATACAAGGGCTCGAGTTACACAAGCCAAACAAAATACAAATTTTGGAAATCGATTCTAAATAAGAAAATTTCCTTGACCAATAATTAGAATCAACTTTCAAATATTTCAAGACCGCTTAGTAACTTGAAAATGCTCAGAAAGTGCTAATTCACTGCCTGCACGCACGTAGATTAATTCTAATTTATTTTACGTAAACTTGTATAGAAACGCACGACACAGCCTTATCTAATTCAAGGTTAGATAACACTTCCTTGGAAGTAGAAATTAGCAATGTTCCCCGTAAGGTGGTCTTGGCTGAACCGATTGTGCTAAATTAAGTACTCTATTTACAAGGTTAGTCGAAAAGGGGGTACTAATCCAAAAACTGCCAATGATAATGAATAACTTTTGTTCTACACCTTTTCCCAAAAGTCAATAGTTTAAGAGAAATCGCTGTTTATTTAATTTATTATTTATTTAAAAAGCAATTGCTTACTGTACTTACTACCCCAACACGTACAGTAAGCTAACATGTTATTTCTTATTAGGTATCATTTTAAACATGATTCTCTTCTCAATCATCAAATCATCAAGATCTCGAAACAGTAAACAACAAACTGTTGTTGAAAATATCAACATCTGTTCAAAGATTTCATAAAAAATACTCTAAAATCTACTATATTTAGCTATGATCAGCTGCGTTTACATTTTAGGTCATATTTGGGGTCACGGATTAGAAGCTCAATTTTCTGAATTCGTAACTAAAACAGGAATGAAGAGTTCTTGATAAAATTAAAATCAGCTTAAATGGCTGCCTATCCGGCAGAGACGTTCTCTCAGATCTCTCTGTATGCTCTTCTTCATTATGAACGATTCATGTGCTCCTGGTTATCTAAAAATATATTTTCAAGTTTTGGGCAGTTCTCACAATCGCAACCTTCGTGCTTCTGAAAATTTTGTTCTTCAAATACCTTCCCACCGCACTGGTTTCATATCTAACTCTTTCGCTGTCTCAGCAATCAAACTTTGGAACGTGCTCTCCCTTGATATTAAAAAAGCCCCGAGTAAATTCTCGTTCAAGCGCAAAGTTAAGGAATACTACTTGAAGTCGCTGCACTCTTAATCATCTAATTAGTCTTCGTCATAATTACATTTAGATTTCCATAACATTTTGTTTTTGATATATGTACCTATATTATAATATCTATAAATTTTATTATTTATACAAATATGTATTTTATGTAATTTACATTTATCTTAGGAATTCGTATTTATATTCAGTTCAACATTTTCAACTCTTTTTTATTTATTTTTTTGCTGTACCTATTTCGATGCTTTTCTTTTTAAGATTGACTGGTAGAGAATGCCTTATGGCATTAAGTCCGCCTTATGTACCACCATAATGCATAGAAGTATAAATAAATAAAAATCATTTTATAAGGAAATAAAAATTTACGAATTCTTAAATTTTAACACTTGCTTTAAAACAGTCATCTCTGCCTGCTCCATGCACCCTTTCAAACTAACCTTGTAGAGTTAACATAGACTTAACATAATATATAATTTCTAGATTAAACAAAACTGTCCCTAGATCTAACAGCTTATCTCTCCATTACGGACATAGGCGTGAATAACTGTCATCTGTCCGGCACTAGCCGTACCTAGGTGTACTTATACCTAGGTATCTAGGTACAAACTAGTCAGGCTAGGACAGGCGAGGTAACGGTGCTTAGAACTTAGTGCTACGGGCTAGCGTGCCTATTTAATTCCTAGGTTTTATGTGTTAATGGTGGAATTCTACACATTGTATCTAGTGTGTTTGATCAACGGTTGTACTTAGCCTTTTCCTAAAATGGGTAATGGGTAGAGACAATACTTCAGTCATTTTTTTTTTAACCGACTTCAAAAAAAGGAGAGGTTCTCAGTTCGACGTGTATTTTTTTGTATGTTTATTTAGCGACATCTTCTCCAATGGATTTGAATGATTTTGTTATGTTTGAATAAGTTTTCTCCCGAGGTGATCATATTTAGGTTTGGTGAGTATCTGATGAAAACCTTTCATCATCATCATCATTCAGCCGAAAGACGTCCACTGCTGGACATAGGCTTCCCCAAAGCCATGTTGGAGGGTTTGCTATAATCGCCACGCTTGGCAGGCGGGTTGGCGATCGCAGTATGGTTGTTAAAGTACTCAGAGAACGCTGTTGCTCATCCTCTAGTGAATCCCTTAGTCGCCTTTTATGACACCCACGGGAATAGATGGAGTAGTGCTATTCTTTACGTCCAGCACCAGACGGACGGAAAACCTTTGGAGATAGAAAATGGAACTCTTCAATGTATAACAGCACATCATTCGCGATTGCTGTAATCGCATGTTTATGTATTGTATATTCCATTTGCAAGTATATTCCCCCAAACAAGTACAAAAATACCAAGACTCACTATACCTAGTCAATCAACTAATACCCTTTTCAACGTAATGTGAGTCCTGGGGTTTATCTACAAAATGTTACTATACAAAGAATATCAAATATTTAAAAGAACAAAACATGGATAATAGAGGGTGTAAAAGAATTCGTGCAATTCCTTCAAACCACATGATCTATTAATGATACAGATTAACCCCGCACGGGATTTAGGTAGATTAAAAATAGAAAAACAACTTTTTATTTTCCTAAATTAAATTTTTATCTAATAGAAAATTTCGATGCCATGCATAAATGAATGAAGGCATGGCGACACGGCTGATGGACACGACTAGCGCGATATCGCTCCACGCAGTTAGTTAACTTGGGACGCTAAAATTACTTAGATACAGAATACCATGGTTCATTTTTTGAAAACTTTTTTTTCTTGATTCTGTAAAAAACCTACGCAGGGTCAATCAGTGTCACCAGTAGATCATGCGGTTCGAAGGAATTACACGAATTCGTTTACACCCTGTATAGGTACCTACTAGCTATTTTACGGTTTTTGATGAAGTCGTTTACGTTTTTTCGATAGCAGTCTCCTAACAGCTACAATTGACAAAATAACCGATATGTCAGGACTCATCATTCGTTGAACAAAGTATAGTGCTCCTATTTATCTATTTAATTTTAAAAGGCAGAAGATTACCAACACTAAATATCTTCTCTATCGGATCAAATTAGCAAAAATAGGCACTAATGGTACCATAAAGAGATAAAAAGCCAGTCATGACTCTGAAAGAACTGGATACGGCACAAAAAGTGATCTTGTATGGTTTGGCAAAAAGGTGGATCACTTTTTTGGCACTATGTTCGGTGTGTTCGTGTTAGTGTTGAATAGGGTACTAATTTTGAATGTATTGAACACTTTTTATTTGTTTGAGGAGGATAGTGAACTCCCGAAGTCCTGAGTGCAAACACTTTTGAGTCTTTTTTTGGATTTTGCATTTTTTTTTAGCATTTTTATGTACAGCTAAATGCTATGGCGCATAGCAATTTGATGAAAAGGGAAACCATGTATCGGGGTGGTTTATTTAAATATAAAAAATTGCTATTAAAATTATTCACATACAAGTCCCACGATATAAAAAATAAAAAAAATACAAACCTACCACAATTTTGTTTTTTTTTTATGAATACTACAAAAGTAGAATACGATTGGTAATGATTTGATTTAAACAGATAATACTTATATTTTGAATAGCAGTTTCAGATAAAAGGACTGAAAAAGATTGTTTTTAACTTTTTTTCCTCTGACTCATCGGTTGACGCGTTGCTGTTTTTTTTTTAAATTGTTTCTTCTCACATTCTACTATAGTATCAGATAAAAGGACTCGAATAGATTGTTTAACTTTCTTTGCTCCGACACATCAGTGGAGGCGGAGCAGTTTTTTTTTTAAAAAAAAACTTCCTCTACTAATAGTAATGCGACTGCGACAGTAGATTTAAAAAGAACAAAATTATCTAAACGAAAAACAACAACCAACATAAATTTTCATCACAGACATAAAATTATAATTTACGAGAAAAAAAAACTAAACCACAAATTCACTCTCAAATCATATACTTACGAAAGTTCACGCGCTTACCTAACAAACAGTGCTTTGTTGAAGGTTGCTAAATAAAAAGGCAAGCGGCACGCGAGCGCGGGCGCTGTCAACGACCGGCGCGCGCGCACCCGACGACGCGCTCACAGCATTGTGCAGTACACTATTGATGTGGCAAATAAATGTGATTTGTTTGTGTGTTAGCCAACTTTAATAATGGTTAAATCGATTTTTAAATGAAAAGATATTGGTACCTTTGAACATGTCTTTACAGAGGTTGCATAACATGACAAAAGGTTCACGTGGAAATAATATGATATACACTCTTGGGAGCAAAGAAATCAAGCCACTCTTTTTTCACGTGGCTTGGTTATTAGTTTGGTTTCATGATTTATACAGGGTGTAAAAAGACCCATCACATAGCCGAAATCTACGCACTTTGTACATCAAACTAAACTACATGGACCAAAAATAATTGCTGGGAAACGACTTTTATTTTTTGGCATGAAAAAAAACGCTTTTTTTTGTAGCGCGCAAATTATGATTGTGGCGATGCCGCGCGTTTGCATGCGTGCAGCGGCCACACAGCCGAGCCAAGGCGGTCGTGTACGTTTGATATTCATTGCGTTTTTGTAACATCAAATGCGTAATTTGTTAGGAAAAATTTAAATTTTTGATAATGTTTGTATGGAAGAAAGTTTTGTATTATGATATGGAAATCGTTTTTGGAAAAAACTAAAAAAAATATGTGTACTTTGACCTTCAATATCTCCAAAACCAATGATTTCCCAGGTATAGTTTGTTCGAAAAAAATGATCCCAATGATGGGTAGAATACGTGGTTTTCGTTATCGTTAAGGGTATTTTACACCCGATATAATTCAAAATGCAAAAATCGACTATCACTCTAAAGGTTATTAAATAACTTTTAAGGCGATATATGTTTAGACTTGATCTGTTCCATAATACCAAAAATAATAACAATTATACCTACGTGAAAAATTGAAGTGGCTCGATTTATTAATTATTTGCTCCGAAGTATATTTCTAACTGTCTCGTTGGTCTAGAGGTTGCAAGCACGATTGTTGAACCTGAGGTCCTGGTTTCGATTATTAGGTCGGGCAAAGAGTTATTGGGTTTTTCCGTGTGGATAATTTCTTAATAGCAGTACGGAGTCTGGATTTGCACCCGGTTAATGGCACTAGGCTCGCCCCCTATTACATGGGACTTATGCCCCTTGACTTATGCACCTGACGGTAAGCGTAGACGGGGTCTAATTAGGGTTGCCAACTCTTTGTCGGTCAAAAATAGTAGTTCTAAAATGATTACCCACAAAAATATAGTAGACAACGAAAGCACTTTATTTCTTATAAGATTTTTTTTAAATAAATTAACTTCAAAAGTAGGTAGCTACCAAAACACATACTAGAGAGCGCGAAAATCAAAATTGCCAATCCGTCAAAGTCAACGGAACTGTCAACTTGACATACCAGAGTCGTTCAGAAATAGATGATTGACGTTTCGTTTTACGCTTACACATTTTGAAACGAATATTATTGCTTTGAGTTTGATGCCTTTAAAATATACTAGTTTCGCCTACTATATTTTTTTTTCAGAAATATAGTAGTCGGGCCTCTAATATAGTAGGATACTATATTATATAGTAGGGTTGGCAACCCTAGGTCTAATATGAAGCACAAATCCAAGTAAAAGAGATATAGAGGGATTCCCCTACACCCTTTTAGCTCTCACATAGACACGACGGAACACAGTAAACTGCTTGGCGCCGGACTTTAATGTGAAGGTGGTAGCTAGCCAGGTGGACCGTATAGATCCTACTACCAAGCGTGCTGGGTTTTGTTGAATCTTACAACACGCGTCTATTCGGCTGTCCCATATCAAAACCTACTAGGTAAGGGACACTTTTTACAAACATCGTTTTATTGCATAATCTTGCTAACCTAGAAAGTCTCTACCAAATACAAAAACACCAGCGTTGAAAACTCACATAATAAGCAGATATATTTAAGCATTGATACCTAGTAAGTTTCATTCACTGCCTCTGATAATTTTAAAACCTAGTGAGTCCCTTTAACCACATGGTTTTACCTAACATAAATACTTTTCAAAGGCTGACCGATTTAACGTTTATGCGCTCTCCTGTAAAATTTAGTTTTAAGCCCTTACTAGGTTTTGAAATGGGACAGCCGTATTCCCAGCGTGTGGTGAGGAAGTTTTATATTCTACCCCATCCCCATGCAGGATAAATATTTATGCAATGGTTGTCCAACAGTCTAACATAAAATATACGAATTCCTGACTCCTGTTTATAGCCTCTAGCAGTGTCGATACAAGCATTGATAACCACTACCCCTGCTTATGCCATAAACGGTAAGAGCGTGAAGATTTAGACTTGATATCATTCCAAGAGTTTTTGTTGCCATTAGTACAGCAGCACAGCTATGCAACTTTGTTGTAAATATAACCAGTACAAGGGAACTGGAACCCTATGGCCGAACATTTTAAGTGCATTATAAGTTTGTTATATTTTCTAGCTGTCCTGTATACATAGTAAATTGAACTTTATTCCAATAGACTAAGGTTTAAAGTTGAAATGATGATTGTTGGAAGCAGGGGAATTCTTAAAAAAAATATATTGAGGAATACATGTATTATATCTTCAAGATATTTTCGTTTAGCGTATCAGCAGGGCTGATATTAATGTTTCTAACATTTAACAAACTAAAATAATTCAAAAGTACAGCGCCTAATACATCTTGAAAAAAAAAACTCAATGAAGAATCAGCGTTTTGCCTTTGTAAGCACTATCACCATGAACTGAGTACACGGGCAACGGGCATAGCACGGCCGCACATTGTCAGAAATTTCTGTCAGAAGATAAAACTTCTGACGCGTGCCTCTGCTCACACATTTGTATTAGACTCTGCGCACACGCACATGATAAAATTTATCGAATCCGGCGGCCTGCTGGCTCTAGTCCAAAATGTATGCGTAAATTACAAACGATGGTCTAAGAAAAACCCAGGTTTTAAAATAGCTCTGTCCCTTTTTGTTATATTATGTTAGAAAGTGATGGGTATATTTTAAATCTGGGTTTATCTTAGTCTCGGTTTAAACCACCTTTTGTAATATGGGGAGACCCTATTTTTTCAAAATATTTAAAAGTGAAAGTTACAGTCATTACCTGAGCGGGCTCTTTGTTTAAAGGAACTCTAAAAAAGTGACAGTTGAGTAGGTAGCTTATCGTTACCAAGTACTATCATTAGGGTAACCCATTTCTTTAGTTTAGTTCCGATATCAGTATTTGATCTACAAGATAACGATGGAATGTAAAGAATTCTTTTAAGATTTGTAACCGGAAATATTTTAAAACGATAAGATACTATGCAGTGTGATGCAATGCAAGTTGTTAGGAGATGACAATTCATAAAGGTGTGTAATGATTTCATGCACATACAGACATACAAACATAAAGTCAAGCCTTTTTCCCATAGCGATACTCATTTTTTTTTCTATGTTACTGCTGTAGGTTGTCCTATGGGACCATTTCTACGTAACCGGCAGTTATTGGCGAGACCTGAAGGGTCTCCAGCCAATGGGGGGGGGGGGGGGGAAGTAAAATTCTTAACCTAAGCTAACTACTTGTACTACACTAACATCATGACTACCTGCAACAACAGCACTAAGGGCGACCCCTAGTGGGACTCGCACCTCGGCTTAAGGCGTTGCTGGCGGGGGCTTAGAGGCGGGGGGGGGACAGCTTGATGAGGGCTGAATTATCGGTGTGAATTAACTTTTCCTAAAACCTTTTGCCTTATAAAGCGTTAAATCGGTTTTGGGTATATCAATTCGACAGCTCTTACATCTCTTTCTTTTATTATGTGTATATTAAGGATAGCAATATTTTTATTTACTTTTTGTCGGTGCTCAACAAAATCGGGCCCATTATGATTGATTTCAAATACCATTGTCCATTCGAAGGAAGTACTACTTTAATAAATTCATAAATAACAAAGACGATTGCTTACATTCACTGCACATTCTTAAAACAAAGAAAACACAAGAAACAGGAACAAATAATATTACAATTAGAATTTATTAAAATGTTGACGACCTCGGTGTTGCAAACACCGATCACTGACGCGGGCATCGTTGAAACTATTACTATTAAATTATTATTCTTTGACTATGTTTGGATTAACTATGGTTTTTGTCGATAATATGTGGTTCTCAAAAGGCGTCTGGTCTGAAGTGCTAGCAAGTTGACTTTTGCAACAGACTGTCACTGACGACTCGAATTCGGTAAGCTTTTCCGACTAAAGGCTCGTTTACACCGAGATATTTTCTCGATGCGAGTCTCATGCTATCTCTGTTTTCATCGTAGAAAAAGACAACGACAGAACGAGTCTCGCTTCGAGAAACTATCCTCGTGTAAATCGGCCTTAAGCAAGCATTTGCTTCGAAAAATCGCGCAAAGAAAGTGGCCAACTTTAGTAGGGACCGTTTCCCCACACATAAAAAATAATGTACACAAAAAAAATTGACGTCATGTCACCACGTTTGACCTCAAGGCTTACAACATGAAAACAAAAAGCGTCTAGAACTTCTAGTTTTTTTTTTAAGGACATATTTTCTGAGGTTGCTGGAAATATAAATAAAAAGAAAAGTCCTGACTGACTGATTGATTGACTCATCAACACCCAGCCCAAACCCTTGGACCTAGAAAGCTGAAATTTTGCACAGAGGTTCCCTTTATAATGTAGACAAGGAATAAGGAAGGATTTTTCGAAATTCAACCCCTAAGGGAGTTAAATAGGGGATGAAAGTTTGTATGGAAAATCGCCACTTAACGGATTCAAAATTTTATGCAAGCGAAGCTGCGGGCAAAAGCTAGTATCTTATTACTTTGGTCAAAATTAGCAAGTTACCCAGAAAAAAAATTGGTCTTCCAACACCAATGTTTTTAATACATTGTTAATGTTTTTTTTTTAATTTGTATACGTTCAGATTCAATTAAAACTGTTAAATCAACTACTGACATAGATGTTTTCCACTTCCTTTACCTTGCTAGTAAATATAGCGCTTAAAGCCTACACACAGTTATCGGTAAAAAAACTCATTTCATAAAATTAGATGAACAGTACCCCAAGTGTGAGTTTTTTTACGTAACTACTGTAGTTGTGTCACGCCAAAAATGTATGAAAATTTAGACAGAGCCTCTAGCGGCGAAAAGCGTGACTAAAAATTTGACATTTTTGTCGTGACGAAACTACAGTAGTAACCTAAAAAACTCACACTTGGGGTACAGTTTTGTCTCTGGACTCCCGAACGCTAGCGTAAAAAAAACAATATTCCTCGGTGTCACAAAAAACAATTAAGGCATGAAAATTGTATCATAGTTATTTTCGTAACTCAAAACCGTTACCGCCACTTTATTGAATCGATCGAATCAGTTCTGCAAGTTAAGAAACAAATTGAACCTGAAAATTAGTTTGGAACGCAACTATAATACGAAATTGATAAAAAAACCTGTGCTCAAAGCATTGCAACATTATAAATAATATGTCTTGTTTGAAATAACGCTAAAGTGGGCTTGAAGATAAACGAATTACAAACAATAATTCATGATATTTTGCATAATATCTCAGTTAATTCTAAAGATGATGTACAAACTACAAAAAAAGGATGGAATAATTTTCTGATATATTTTTTTAATGAATATACAAGCTTAGTTTTAGTATATACTAAACCTGAAACATAGTTTGTTCAGAATCACTAGGAAAATCGATTGATATTTTTTTTCACATTTTTTTTTTCATAACTTTCCATTTTATTTCAGTACGTTTCTACCATTGATATATTAACAAATATATCAATGGTTTCTACCCATAAAAGTTGACGGGAATAGACACCTTGAGGCTTGAGATGGGTCCGCCCGGTCAGTTTCCGTGCATTAGACAACCCCTGCATAGTACATCTCAGGCATTTCACACTTTACTAGGGAATTTAACGCGACATAAACTAAGGTGTAACTTGGAGATTTATTAAAAAAAACACATATTCAGGCAGTTCTGATGAAAATCTTGTTGGGGTGTCTCGGTTTTCGTATATACTAAAAATAACGTTGTATATTATTACTATAAATTCATTTACTGGTTCTTTTAGGTATAATAATAACATCCATGCATGTTACCTATCAACCTATCAATGAGCGCGGGGCCATTTTCTTTACACGGATGTTATTACAACTTAGAGAACCAGTTAGTAAAGAAATGATTATCTACATTATCTTCAGTATTCACTAAGGCGCTATGTAAAATATCGTGGACTATTAATAAGACCTTATCCATATAATATAATATTAATACATCAAATCATCGTTAACCAAATGATTTAATCTCCTCTTAATTGACGCCATATTTGGGAAGATTCCTAAGCGATTAGTGCGTAGGATTATATATAAATTGTTAGTGTTCAACGTCAATGGAATAGATAAATAAATCTATCATCTATTAATTAAAGATTTAGCTGTGACAAAGAGGAAAAACATTTTTTTTTGCCTTTCCCAACACTAGCATTTCTCCTGTATCGTGTATGCATTTACAGACACAAATCTACACAAACACCGAGACCCGGAACAGCTATCTATAATACATAAAAATAGTTGTTCTATGTGTATTTTGTCTATACCTAATCAACAACAACTTATAGCAAACTATGCAGGTTTGCACTGTCAATTCTATTCAGACATCGAATTAATTCAAAATTAGTTCCAAAGAAATTCCTTTGAAGCTAGAACGTAGCGGGTCAATCAATCATTGATTCAAATTATTGATTGATTGATTCAACTTGCGATATAAAAAACCGGTATCGAGATAGAATTGACAGCAACATTTGAAACACGAAATGTTTTTTGTATTTTATTTATTATCAAAACATTTTTTTATAAAATAACTTGTTAAAAACCGGAGTTTTTTTTTTATTGATACCATAAATTTAGTCTAGAATTTAGTCCATAGTTTATAGGTTAATGTGACAGGCTAACAGGCTAAACTAAATATTGGTAAGGATAACCGTTAAAACGTGCGCAGTGAATATTTTAATATTGTAACGGTTTTTTGATGCGGCTATTAAAATATGTTTGGACCTCGTGGATAGAATTTATTATTCTTTACGCTTGTATACCGTATTGGATGGGCAGTAGGTACTGAAGCGGTGACAAAACTAAATAATTCTGTCATTTAAGGTCATGAGAAGATTATACATTTTTCTTACTTTTCTTCTATTTTTAAACCGACGTCAAAAAAGGAGGAATTTCTAAATTCGAAAGATTTTTTTTGTGTGTGCTCTCTCCTTTATTATCTATAAACAATTTTCGACGGTTCTTTTTTTGTTTGAAATGTGTCATTTTCTGAAGTTGGTTCTTTCAATTGCACTTGCAAGTAAAGTGACAGGTCCTGCCATTGTTATTTGACAGATAACATGTCACTTGACTTCGTCTGATAAAAATACAACTTTACGTTTAATCCTTCATCACCCCAGCGTAGCTTAACACGAACTATAGAAAATGTTATTAGACATCAAAAATTTAATGCTTTTAGTTTTTTGTAGACAGTTGCAACGTTTTTTAATTTTTTTATTTATCTCTTCTAATTACTTTGACCCTTAAGACAATTATATCAGTTCCCTGGGACCTAGTGATCATTGCTTCACTTAACGTTAGTGATCATTATAGATCCAAGCTTACTTGATTGTAATTCTCAGATAAACTGCGAAATGTGTGTGTGTGTGCAAACACATTTACACACAGATAGCTATGAACAGCACGAAGACCGATTTTCTTTAGATTACTAGGACAATATTTGCACGATGTTTGAATAAATACACAGTACACTGCATGTGTACATAATTACTTACACCTTTGTTGTATCTCAAGATGAATACTTATTTTACTAGGTCGTATATAGGGTTAAGCAATTTTAAGGAGTTATTCCCGACGCGTCACTGATTCGTTGTTAGTTGCATCGGATCACGCAAAAGCTTTCTATCTCATCACGTGAGTGGATGCAACTACAAAATAATAAAATTATATTCCTAACAAATCACGTAGGAATATTTACAATTCTTAATTTTTATAAGATAACAATCGGCAAAACTAATGAAAACTTCGATTTAAATGAAACGTGAGTAGTTGGAAAAAACGGATCACGTGATGCGTTGGGAATATAATTGTATTATTTTGTAGTTGCATCTAATCACGTGAACAGATGGAAAGCTTTTGCGTGATCCGATGTCGGATCATCCGTCCGTCAAAAACCGTATAACAGCTATATTATACATGTTTTGTTTTCTAATAATTTATATTCATATTTATGATTAGGTATGGTTTACTCACGTGCATTTTTCGGGATTGCCTATCTAGACGTAACTAAACATAAATACGAATGTGGCCCACGAAAGTTATAATACAAAAAAATATATTATTTTTTCGTGTAATCATTGATATTCGTTGTATGGTAATGTTTTGTAGAGAAACGTCAGGTCTCATATTGCGGTGAAAAGGAATTCCCAACGAATCACGTAACTCGTTGGGAATTCCTTTTAAGCGTGCACTTTTTATTTACATCCATAAATGATGGCCTTCAGTAACCTTTCAGATCGCCACATGACGAATACCTAATACTTTTTTGACACTCAAAAAGATATAAAAAAGGACGAAAACATGATGTTTTGAAAATCATTCAACATTCATCATTGAATTCGAGATATCGAAAAAAACGTCTCGATTTTTACAATTGCGTTAAATTTAATATAACTTAATAAAAAAATACTAAATTGATTCGTTCCATCTCGTTATGAACGTATTGAAATGTTTTTTATTGGATAATAAAAATCAAGGAAAAAGCAATTGCACACACTGTTAGTGGAGTAGCCTTAGTTTTTGTAATAGAAGGGGGGAGGGGGGATTAGTGCGTTCTTCTCTGTTATACCTACGAGAATAGCTCATGCCGTGGTGAAGATTGGCCAGTCAGCAAGTTTGGTAGCGACAATAGACTAGAAAGAGTCTCCAAGACTGATTAAAACTGAATGCGTTTTTTTATAGACTCATTTATTTATTCACTTGACAGACTGAACTGTGTTACTGGGGAGTTTGTTGCGCGGTTTCTTCTTCACAGCAGAAACACTAGGAAGCGGTGAAGGGCAAGGGTTTTTGGGCAGTCTTATGTAAAATTCACGTTCAAAAAGAACTAAGTAATTCTAGTCTATTTTGAATAAATGAGTTTTGAGTTTATTAAGTATCTTTATCTATCATAACAACACATTCGCTTAGGAACGCATTTATTTGTAAAAAGCGCAGGTAAAGAGCCAAATTACTATTGCTTTGTGACCGTGTAGGGATCTGTTTTCTTCTTCTTTCTTCTTTTTTAAAAAACGTTGCCCCACACTAAGATTTCTCTTGTATCGTGGGTGCGTTTACAGACACAAATCTCACAAACAAACGCCCAGACCCGGAACAACCATCTGTAGGCCATACAAATTTTTGTTCCGTGTGGGAATCGAACCCACGACTCGTAGCGCAGAAGCCAATCACTTAGCCACTGCACCAAACGTGTCGTCAAACGGTCGTGTTTGACCGCTTATGTTTCCTGCTAAGCGAGTAGAGTCCACTCAAGATGATGACCGACACTAAAATGATAGATGGAAAGCCAACCTTATTGTCACACTGTTAAGATCTTGCAAAAGATGTAAAAATATTAAAAAAACTTTTTTTATTTTTATTCGAAATCTGTAACTAATGGTATTGTGTTTATTTATTATAATATAATAATATATTTATTTGATAAGACAACATTTGGTCCACTGGTTAGTAAAAAACTTATCAACTAAGGCTTAGTATTTACACATCACAATTTATTCATCCCTGCCGCACGAGCAACCTGACAGAGTGTCTCAATATTGGTGCATCATGTCGTTCGGCTAGGGTTTTCAGAAAGTTTTATTAAGACTCTTAAATTCTTCAGGAATTTGTACTAAAACCCACCTCATTTTCAGTATTTTCGTGGGAGGAGGCTACGAAAAATATATCATTTTCAATTAAAAATTGTCAAATTTAAAAATCTTTTCTTCACCTTTTTTAGACAAAAGAGTAGTCTATCCATAGCTTACGATAACATCTAACTAATTTTCACGGATTGATTGAAAAATTTACCGAAAAAAGTTTTATAGCAGGTTTGTAAATGTGTCCTGAACGTTTTATCGTCTATTAACATGATTGATAGCCATGACTGATTGATTGATAACCATGATTGATTGACTAATCAATAATCAGTGCTAGCCCTACCCACATTAGCAACTAGTACGTCAGTGGTGACCTCTAGCGGAACGTGAGAGAAAACTGCGTGCAACCATTATCTTACACGTTCAATGTTACCATGATTGGTATTGAATATGTATTGGTATTGACATTGTGTAAAGAAAACATATCTAGTGAATATAATTCTTAATTATTATTGGTGATATAGAGTTGGATAAAACTAGTGTCTGTGTCCGTCAATAAAAAGAAAGATCGCAGTTTTAATTTAGTTTAAAAAAATTACACCATGCATGGTTGTAATTTGAGATAGGGCACCTTAACCGTTGTAGTTGCAGGAAAACGTCCATAAGAGACTGTTCATAAATTTTGAAAATATATTGCCAAATGTTTACAGATTTTGAAAAAAAAAATACACTCAGCGAGAAAAAGGGATCGATTGGCATCATAAAATGTTTCCACAAAACATTTCATGATGCCAATCGATCCTATTTCCCATGGGGATCAAAATACTCTTCCTGTCAAACTGTGGTTGGAGTACTAGAACGTCAGAAATCTCAATAAAACTTATTTGAGATTGGTATTATGGGCAGCTACCTTAATCGTTGTGACTACAGCAAATTGTTCTTAGAAGATTCATTCAAAATTTTTGAAAATATAAATGGGAAATAGGATTGGGATTTGCATTCTACCTACCTGCAGTTATGATTACAAATACAAGGTGTAACATAAATAAGGGCACAACCTCTTACGGAATCACTGTACTCATCATTATGAACAACTTTTACTTTGGGACAAACCTGAAATCGCGAAAAAAAATCTGCTATTCCCTACATTTTGGCGAGTTATGCGAACATTAATGTAGGGAACAGCTGATTTATTTTTCGCGATTTCAGGTTTGTCCCATAGTAAAAGTTGTTCATAATGATGAGCACAGTGACCCCTTGAGAGGTTGTGCCCTTATTTATGTTACACCTTGTGTAAAATGAAATACGTTTCACTAAACAAGGCGTTTAATAGCCAGCTCATTTGGCAAATGATTTTAAAATCACTCTCTTGCAAAACTAATTCAAACACTAAAAATTGTGCACAGTTTCTCAAAAGTTATATCAACACATTCCGATGACTAATATTTATATATTTTAGCATATAGATGCAAAAAAGTCAGCCACTTTTACTTAGCAGTTTAACGCTAAAATATTTCTTAACACATTCTCACTAAACATAAAAACAAAATTTAATTTGTAAAAATAATGTTTAACACGCGCGCTTGTTAACAGTAAGTATCCAAGAAGTTTCTTGTGATTCTTAACATGGTTAGACTTAGGTTCGTAGCAGGAGGTTATTTTGTCTATTATCAACTTCAAAAAATTCAAAACTCATTTATTCAAAATAGACTACAATTACTTCGTTCTTTTTGAACGTCAATAATACAAAAGTCAGTCCCCAACCCCCCCAACCCTCCATCACCGCTTCTTAGTGTTTATGCTGTGAAGAAGAAACGGCTCAACAAACTCCTCAGCAGTTCTGTCTGTCAGGTGAATAATTTTGTGACAATACAGGGTGTTAACGAATTCGTGTAATTCCTTAAAACCACATGATCTACTACTGGTGTAGACAGCCCCCGCACGGGATTTAGCTTGATTAAAAATAAAAAAATAAAATTATTATTTTTTCATGCGGCTTTGTTAGCGATCGTATCTAAACCACCTAATAAGGATTCAGTAAAAAAATAAGACTTTATTTTTTTGCAAAAAAAATATTTTATTTGTGTGAACATTTCGATGCCACGCATAAATTAATGAAAGTATGGCGACACGGCTGGCAGGCACGACTAACGCGATATCGCTCTTTGCAGTCAGATAACTCAAGGCTCAAAAATGAATCAGAAATAGAAAACCAAAATTTTTTTCCAAAATTTTTTTTTCTTGGTTTTCAAAAATTCCCATTTAGGGTTAATCTGTGTCACCAGTAGATCACGTGGTTTGAAGGAATTACACGAATTCGTTAACACCCTGTATAGACATGACAAGACATAATCGCGAATAATAGTCGTAATTACACATCTCTAGGCAGTGGTTAAATACATAGGTACAATAGTACCGTAAAGCCGATCACTTCCGAACTGAGTACGACTTCTAGACTACTAATGTTTATTAGTACTGCAGTAAAAAATGGTCTGCACGCTGACAAAATAACTGTGAGTGAGCGAAAATGAGCGACTGGGATTGGTTGTTCGATCAGGTACATCGATGTAACTTCGTTGTGTAGTAAATACTTGAAAAACAATAAAAAAGTTGTTACACTCGTTTTTACTCTACCGATTTATGAGAATTTTGAACTCTAGTATTAAAACGATACGGCTAGGGACAAACCTAGCGGTTACTCCGCGACGGAATTTCGCGCGCTGAATGTCGATGCACAACTTTTCAAAGCAAACGCACGTCTCAACAAAACATCTGTATTTCTGTTCTGTCTTCAAAGTTTAAATATTTTCTAATTCTTTACAACTTTTAGTAAAATAAAAGATAATTTACGCAAATAAATGTATTGTAAGTAGATACCTACCTATCTACCTACCTCCCCAACCGTAGACCTATTTACTTATCGGACTGAAATGACATTGACGATGAATATTTTAATATAACATTATTTATTGAGTCGAAATTCCATAATTGTTCAGAGTAGCGTAACGTTTAAATTCCATAGCGTCACAACACTCACAACAGCATTTATCGAATAAGAGTTTGTCGAAGTTCAGTTTTTGATCGGTTAATATCGAACAGAATATTCAATTTGACATTACGAACCACAGATTATTGTTAAATTCACGACCATGAAGTTTTAGCATTCAATGGAGTGATGCAACTGATGACGTAACATCCGCTAAAAGTAACACCTATCGAACATTATTTGTGTACAATTTAGTCTCAGGTGTGTTCACTGTATTCAATTTTATATCTTTTGAGATGATAAATGAGTTTAAAGTTTGCTCCTTTAAGTGTCTATGTTTTGTTTAAATTATGACCGAACAAGGAAATCAAACATGTATGCGTCCTATCTTCTTGGGTCATGGGTAGGGTTGCCAACTCTTTGTCTGTCAAAAATAGTAGTTATACAATTGTTACCCACAAAAATATAGTAGATAACGAAAAAATGAAAAAAAATATAGTAGGTTCCAAAATAGGTGCTTTATTTCTCAAAAGAATATTTCTTTATAAATTAACTTCAAAAGTAGATAATAGTTAACAAAACACAAACTCGAAAGCGCGAAAATCGCAATTGCCTATCTGTCAAACTCAAAGTGAACGTAAATGTCAACTTGACATAATAGAATCGTTCAGAAATAGATATTGACGTTTCGTATTACGCTTACACGTTTTGAAACGAATATTATTGGTTTGAGTTTGATGCCTTTAAAATATAGTAGTTTCGCCTACTATATATTTTCTTCAGAAATATAGTAGTCGGGCCTCTAATATAGTAGGATACTATATTATATAGTAGGGTTGGCAACCCTAGTCATGGGGGTCTACTCCCAAAGCAAGAAGTCCGTGGTTTCGGCCTTAGTTACGAGCGTTTCCTACTCCCTATCACCTACGGACATACGATTATAACTGGGCCCGAACTAAGAATGAATGACAACACGATTTGACAGTTGTCCCTACTACCAATGTGTTTTTGCCCGTCCGAAAAGTTGAACTTGACACTTGTTTTGTTCACTTCTACGTTTCGGGCTACTTTCGGACGGGCGACTAACTTCGTTGACGGACTTAGGGAGTAGGCCCCATGATTCGAGTAATCGCTGAATCTATAGAGTGACTGGTAATTAGTGTCAAATACTTAAAACACATGATTGTACTGTATGATAACAAACTTTCCCAAAGTTTTTTTATGTTGTCCCATCACCCCGCGCCCTTTGCTCATGCGACGCACAACACAAACAGCCTAGCCAGGTAATGACCCCTGGAGGCTCGTCGTATGCGAATGTTTAAATAATAAAAATAAAAGTTTGAAATCAATGTTTCTTTAAAGTTGTTTGTTATCATGAGTATAGTTACAACCTTGGGGTCTTTAAGTCAAGAGTGAATAGGTTAATTCTTAGCAAGCGTGCTTCACCGTCGACCACATCATCGCTTACCATCAGGCGACATAGTGGTCAAACGCAAGCATAACGCTAAATAAAAAAAATATTTGACACTAAATTATCAGTCCTGTAGATTCAGTGATTATTCGAACCATGACCGAAGAAGATAGGGCGGGCATACATGTTTGACTTCCGTCTTGGGTCATGAGTTGAACACAACATAGACACTTGAAGGAGCAAACTTTCTATCTTGTGTTTTTTCAGATTTGATTAGCATTGCGCGTGAGTTTTCTGTGCAGCGGGTCGCGGATTGCGAAAACCGCACAAAAAAAAATGTTTTCGTAATGCTAACGTTTGTGCACGTTTGATTTGTAGTGCAACCTATTAGAAATCCCTTAGATTTGAACCTTCTCGGGCCTCTAGTTTAGGCATTGATCCACCACGCTAGCCCGCAGCAAATTAACGGACTACACACTCCATCGAGAACTTTCTGGAGCCCTCTCAATGTTCCATTTTCCTCACGATGTTTTCCGTCACCGATAGCGCAAATAATAATCAAATTCTCCTCCAACTGAACCCTCCAGCGTGGAAGGTCACTAGGCTATCATAATTTAGCCTTACCCTTGCAAAAGTACAAGTTTAAACAATCGCTACCAGTGTAAACGTCTCAGCTAGTTACCACCGTGTAACATTGTCCACTTGCTGCCCTCCAGTCAAGGCGAGTCGGTCGGTCGCGACCACATTCCTTTCGACTTGCGCACTTTGTTTTTTTACACAGCCTAGATGATTACGGTACTATTGGTTAGCAGTGTTGCTAGTAGGTTGGTGAACTGTTTATGTTAGGCTGTGTCCTGTTGGCTGTTGGACGACCTAAATGGGGCAACGACTTCAAAACTTATTTATTCAAAATAGACTAGAGTTACTTAGTTCTTCTTGAGTGTCGATGTTACAAAAGACAACCCCTAAAAGCGACCGCCCTTCACCGCTTCCTAGTGTTTATGCTGTGAAGAAGAAACAGCGCAACAAACTCCCCAGAAACACAGTTCTGTCTGTCAAGTGAATAAATAAATTGAGTATACGAGTATACACAGAAAAAAGATAACATTAATTACAATAATGAAATTATGCAAATTGAGGATGATAAATAAAGTATATGTAGAGAACAATTCTGGATGAATTGACAACAAAATTACCTATAAGTAAGTATCTAAATACATAAAAATTATGGGGCTGACATAACCTCCAAATGGTTAAAAGTCCCTAATGAATAAAGAGTTCAAAAAATAAAATAAAAACACGTATCTGAATACCTAATTTCAACATAATATCTAATAGTTATATACACTGAATATAAAACATAATAAATAAATAAAGCGGACGCCTTTGAAAGTTTGGAATAAAGATGTTTTCTGAAAAAAAACGGTATTCGGACTTAATGCGTTCTTGTCGCAAATAAGCCATACTATACAGGGTGTCCCACGACTTTGCCACATGGAGGGAAAGTACCATAAATACTGTAGATAGAAAATAAATCTGAATGAAGACTTCATTTTTATTTTAAAAACACTACGAACTGCATTCAAAGAATTTTAAATAATCACCTGTCTGAACCGGGAATCGAACCCGCTAAATGTGAAAATAAAAGAAACTGTAATTTTATTGTACTAATCGAATGGCTCGATCAAATACATTTATTTCTTCTAAATAACATAGCATCTAAAATAAAAGGAACACCATGAAATTTAACATTTATTTGAAATAATAAGACAAGTTTAACCGTGCAACTTACAAACAATTTAATTTATTAAATGCTCAAAATATGTCTCTTCCTATTGTATACAAATTGTAACTCTTTTAATAATCTCGCTTACCGTTGATTTTTTTTTCATGGTGTGTATTTGAAATAATACTTCGAAATAGTAATAAAGCAGAAAGTAGTAGGTACATAAAGTCAGTCGTTATAAGCACGACATAGTCAGAGAAAATGCTATTCATTATTCTGAACAAAATTTTTAATTAAATGTTAAATTTCATGGTGTTCCTTTTATTTTAGATGATATGTTACTTGGAAGAAATAAATGCATTTGATCGAGCCTTTCGATTAGTACAATAAAATTATAGTTTTTTTTTTTGTTTTCACATTTAGCGGGTTCGATTCCCGATTCAGACAGGTGATTATTTAAAATTCTTTGAATGCAGTTCGTATAGTTTTTAAAATAAAAATGAAGTCTTCATTCAGTAAATTTTTCTATCTACAGTATTTAAGGTACTTCCCCTCCATGTGGCAAAGTCGTGGGACGCCCTGTATACTCAATACATTTCATTGCACTCAATAATATTAAGGTAATGTGAGAACAATGTAGGTCATTGTCACGGACGGTCAGTATACATACTGTGCAAAGGGTTTGATCTGCTTCGGGACAAGTTTTGACCTACCTTCCCCGCTCTACGACCTACGAGAACAACCCCTCTCAAAAATGCTACCCATTGGTAAGCAAAACGGTTCAATATTGGTCACTGGAACCGGGTATAAGTATTTTTAACCTAAAGCTAGTATTCCATAAATAGGTTGTCATCAACACTAATAAGATGAAAGTTGCAGAAATCAACCTGAACAATACAATAAGCTAGAGGATTGAAGCTTTACAAGTCTCAACTAATCTCAAACGGCTTGAAGCAGCTTAGTACCTTTTAAATGCCCAAGCTAGCATACAAACACAAACAGGCTAAACATACACAAACAGGCTAACGTACACAAACAGGCTAACATATCAATAGTAGTAACCTTGCGGCTTTCGCCACCAGAGGTCAGCATGGGCGAAAGGCAGAAAATTACCGGCTATGAACCATTCATTGCATTTATCTGTTCTGTTGAAACTTGATTGTTGAATGTATACTATGCGCTTGCGCACATGTCAAGGAGAAACGTCTTTTCATTCTTCTATGATTTTTGAAATTAAAATTTGAACTAGATTAATGTGGACAGCCGTTGGTCTAGTGATCGCAAGCGCGACTGCTGAGCATAAGGTTCTGGTTTCGAT
The DNA here is from genome assembly GCA_905220435.1 of Amphipyra tragopoginis. NCBI lineage: Eukaryota > Metazoa > Arthropoda > Insecta > Lepidoptera > Noctuidae > Amphipyra > Amphipyra tragopoginis. The sequence goes on along the minus strand of HG992012.1, from coordinate 22,432,185 downwards.
TTCCAGGTCGGGTAAAGTATTATTGGGTTTTTCCATGTGGAATTTCTCAGTAGTAGCCCGGAGTCTGGATTTATGCCCGGTTGATGGCAATAGGCTCGTCCCCTATTACATGGGACTTAAACATAACGGCGAAATGAGGGTGTATTATGTATATACCTCTGCCCAACCCTACGGGAAAAACAGGCGTGATATTATGTTAATGTGGAATTCTGGGGTAAGTATATTTGTTGCCCCGAGAGTATTGCCATTGTATACTAGTTGGAGAGTTTAAGTTTGGACTATGAGTGAGTTTTTGACTGTTGGAGGCTAATAGATAGCCATACATACACGGATATGCCCGCCGGATCTGCCCAACAGACGTGCCTGGCGGGCAGATCCGTGCGTGTATGGTGAGAACAGACACGGATATGCCCGCCGGATCCCTGCCCGCTGCCCGTGCTCAAAACGACCGGATCGGGTACGGGGAAGGCAGATCCGAGTACCAACTGTGCGTGTGTGCGTAGCGACGGATATGCCCGCGCAATTGCGCCTCAGTCGCGCACTAATGCTTTGGTAGTGTACACGAAATCACGGATCGGATCCGAGATACGCCGGTCGGTCAAATCCGTGCGTGTATGGCTAGCTATTTTGAGTATGAGTAATCTATTTTACTTAATCTACTTATCTATTATAGTTACTTAGATTTTGAGTAAACACTAAGTCTTGATATAAGTACAATAAGGTGGACCGATGACCTGGTGAAGGTCGAGGGAATCCGCTGAATCGCTAGAAGCACAGGATCGGTCGATGTGGTGAAGCTTAGGGGAGGCCTATGTCCAACAGTGGCCGACTTTCGGTTGAATGATGATGATGAGTGATTTTTTATATTTTTTTAGAAAATATTTTTCACTTTCTCCGATTTCTCTTGTATCATGAGTGCGTTTACAGACATAAATCTTCACATGCACAAACACCCAGACTTGGAACAACTATAAGCCATACAAATAATTGTGCCGTACGGGAATCGAACCCGCGACCCGTAGCTAGGAAACCCAATCGCGTAGCCAATGCGCAAAAGGACCCCTCCTTCCCCCTCCTCCTCAAATAAAAAATTGAAAAGTATTTCAGAGCCTAATAAAAGATTTCGACAGTGTTTGCGAAGATTTTTGCTTACTCAAATTTACTCCAAATAAATGCAACCCGAAACGCACTTGCCGATACGCGATTACGCAACCGCTTACATCGATTTTCCGGAAGAATCGATTCACAGTAATTGGCGACTCGATACCGTAAGTCGGCCAAGTGCTTGACAAATCGGCCGATGAGATCGTTCCTATTGGGTCATGCACCGTATTGGAACGGAATGAAGAATTTGCAGACGGATTTATTTAGTGTAACATAATGTTTATTTATTGCGGACATCTTAGTGCTAACAGAAAAATCCATGCGCCATAAGTGCTAATTTTAAACAAAAATATAAAACTTGTGAAAATTATATTTTAACCTGTGTACTGTGTAGTACTGTAATTATAGACACAATAGATAAACAATGGCACTGACGATCCGGATCGTCGCGCGGGACGATACCGGTTAAAGCTAAATGAATAAAATTCATATGAACACTGAAAAAAGTGTAGAAATATATTAAGAGAAAGTGTAAAAAAAATATTTTAAAATATTATATACCTAATGTAAAAATAATAAAATACAAGGTTAGTCGGAAAGGGGGTACTAATACGCGGGCCACGTACAGTATCACTGATGACTGTTTGAAAACAAGGGTTAAAATTATAAAAATAGTGAATCGGGTCTTCTCGCGTAACAAACTTTAAGAGGCGAGCGAGAAGAGCCGATTCACTATTTTTATTATGTGTACAAATCGCGAAAGTTTAAAAAGGGTTAAAATATCAAAATTTCCATGAAAAATGTTTAATATTTTAGTTTTTCAAAAATTGTTCATCTATGGTGCTTTTGAGTTACGAATTCAAAAAATATAGTTTCCAATCAGTGACCTCAAATATGACCTAAAATGTAAACACAGCTGATCATAGCTGAGGATAGATAGATTTAAGGATATTCTTTATGAAATTTTTGAACAGCTATTTCTTTTAAACTTTTGACTTTTGGGGAAAGTTGTAGAACAAAAGTTATTCATTATTATGGGTACTATAACACCCTTTCGGATTAGTACCCCTTTCCGACTAACCTTATACAAGTTTAGTTTTAGTATACACTAAACCTGAAACTAGTTTGTTCAGAATCACTAGGAGAATTGATTGGCATAGTTTTTATACCACGTTAAATCTTGCATTTTTTTTCATAAATTTCAGTTTTGTTTTAATAGGTTTCTACGCATAACAGTGGACAGGAATAGACACCTTGAGGCTTGAGATGGTCCGCTCGGTCAGTTTCCGTGTATTAGACAACCCCTGCATAGCATATCTCACACTCTACTGGGGAACTTAACGCAACATAAACTAAGGTGTAGGTAACTTGTTGGACATTTAAAAAAAAATACATACTCCAGTAATTCTGATTAAAATCTTGTTGGGGTGTCTCGGATTTTGTGTATACCTACTAAAAATAGTGTTGATAAAAGCGTACATACAAAGTTAAGGAAGTAAAAGGAAGATTGTATGCTATGACATCACTCTGACCTCATAGCAATCAACGAGATAGTTACCCTGTCACTATAGACATGCAAACATGGTTATTAAAATACAACGTGAACACTATAATTAGGTATCTACAGCATTAAGTATTTTACAGAAGTCCGCTATACAGCATGAATGGTGAGTCACTTACATACGAAAACCATAAACTGTGCTCATCATCAATAGACCACTTCAAAAATAAACTATCGGCACTTACTGGATCACTCTACAATATCACTCACTGTTTACCTAAAAAAATGCGGTACACTATTTATAATTCATTAGTCAAATCACACTTACTTCATCTTATAGAAATTTGGGGCAGCGCTGCTAAAACTAAATTACAGGAACTTCAAAGAATACAAAATAAAATAATAAAAATACTTTTTCGTTATCCTTATTTAACACCAACTTTAAAAATCTATAAAGAAACAAAACTAATGAACATTAAACAACTTTATGTATTATACAATACTTGCATTTTAATTAGAAAAATTGTCGATAAAACCATTCATACTAGCTTGACTTTTATAAAAAAAAAAACAAACAAACAAATTTCCAAACGCAGTCTTCGTCGACCTAGTTTACTTTATTGCCAAAGATACGAACAAACTACGCAAAAAAAAGTATTACCTGTGAAGGAGCACAGCTGTATAATAAACTGCCCTCTAATATAAAAATTGTAAATTCATTTGGTACCTTTAAGTTTAAACTGTCTCAATATATACTTGAATATTTTTCACCTTCCAGTAGAGGCTATTAAGCTATTAATTGAGTGTTCGGAGACCTAGAATAAGTTCCTATTATATTTTCATGTAAGTGGCATTGTTGTCTTTATGAAAATAAACTTCTTTAAACCTTATCATTCGGTACAACTTGACGACACGTTTGGTGCAGTACCTGAGCGATTGGCTTCTGCGCTACGGGTCGTGGGTTCAATTCCCACGCGGAACAAAAATTTGTATGGCCTACAGATAGTTGTTTCGGGTCTGGGCGTTTGTGTATGTGAGATTTGTATCTGTAAACGCACCCACGATACAGGAGAAATCGTAGTGCAGAGAAACGTTATAAAAAAAACTTATTCTACGGGAGTTACTCTAAATTCTTGAAAAAAAACGACTTGCTGACGACTCGGACAGTGTCCGAATTGACACATTTTAATTTCAATATTTCTTTCACTGATGATTCAGACACCCTCAAATTATTGTAGCTGTTTAGTGTAGTCAGATAAAAAGTTTTTTTACAAAGGACAAAGCCCAAAAAACATAGGCAACTGCAGTGCAATTCTGTAAGAATCTCACCTCGATCGCGACTGTCAAGACAATTGTCGTGACACAGCGTGGATAACAAAACAACGCGTTATTGATTATACTGTCGATTATTTGTGTGTTATTTGCTTCTATTATCCATACTGTGACATTATGGATATCGAGTTAACCGTCGATATTGAGGTGGGTTTCTTACAGAATGACACTACTGATATCAATCCTTTCGTTGAACAGTATACTATTTTAAACCCGCGGATACATTCATGTCGAAAGCGAAAAATGACATAATTTCGCAAAACCAGCAAATCTTGAACTTTGTATTAATAGGAACCTCATACTAAGTATACAGAGATCAAGCTGTATCTCTCTCTCTGTTTCATTGTGATTGGTGCTAGGTTTTGGGTATTCGCGTTTTTCTTTTTGTTATTGTTTTTAAATGTTAATTAAATGAGACACGTATATTCTACTAATCTAATTATCAAGGTGCATCATGTAAAAATTTCCCACGCTTCTCGACTTCTAATTGAACAAAAACTGAATTATCACTATCTTAGAATATTTATGGATTCAAGATTCAACGTTTTCTAAGAAACAAATAAGTACAGCAATTAAGAGATATAAACGACACCTGCAAGGAATAACACTGTAACTCATTCTCATTCGTCATGCTCACTAAAATGTCCTGCTGACGGTGGCGTCGTGCATCCGATCGTTGAGTTCCCTGCAACATGGTTGAGCTGAGCGATGCGGATGTGCACGTCATGCTCGTGAACGGGTGCCGTCTGTCGGGACTGGTCAGCTCTTAACTGCTATGGCAATCCCAAAAGGCGTATTTTTCTATTTCCTAGGTAGGTACTCATTTATGAATTTATTTCTTACATTAACCTGCATTATTCTCATACTATTTTTCTTACGATACTGTAGTTAAAATGTCATGATCTATATAAAAAGAGTATCCATGGAGTTTCTTGCCGGTTCTTCTCCATGAGACCTACCTTTTGGAACCGTGCACCTAGTTTTGACGTTTTAAAAGCACCTATTCTCGTATAGCTCGTGCCGACACGATAGAAGAAGAAGAAGAGGCACCTGTAATTTGGTCTACTTGAAATAAAAAACCTTGACTTTGACTCACTTTTTGGCAATTTTGAGTTACAATCACATTCTTGTTGTACAAAAACTTCCGTTTTTTTTGCTCTTACTCCCATGTATAAATTCCTTTGCGTAAAGATTTTTTACAGTGTAAAAACATTGTAAGTGAGAGTCAACTGCAGTTAATAAAATTATATATTGAGTTACACATAATTGTTTATGCTCGCCATTATTATATTAGTTACGATTACATTACTTACGAATATACGGTGGTCGACAGCATAGAGAAATTAGCATAAGGGCCTGCGCAGACGACGGACTTTTTGTCCGACGGACTACCACGGACAAGAATGAAAGTAGTTGGTAGTTGTTGCCATCTCAGAAACTAGAGTTCTAACCACAACTACAGACAAAACTACCTACGTGTGCGTTGAGTCCGTGTTAAATTTCGCGACCGGCAAAGACTACCAACCACATCAATTCCTGTCCGCGGCAGTCCGCCGGACAAAAAGTCCGTCGTCTGCGCAGGCCCTAAGGGTTTTACAGAAGACCCGTATAAAACGGGTGAGAAGATAGTGAATCTCTGTAACCTGTTTACACGTTTTTAAGGTAAAATATCAAACATATAATAGGTATAAACACCTACATATCGATGCCTTAGTTCACAATCATACTAATTACGGGAAAAAAGGTGGTGTAATTAGGACGATAGTGCACAAATCATAACGTTACAATTTCATTGACAACAAAAATGTAATTAATGTGATTGTGAACTAGGGTATCGATATTTTAAAATACTTTCGCTGTTAAAAACAACAACAAAGCATTTATAAAAAGTGACAGTAACCATAACCCAAAACTAAAATAATCCTTTAAAAGCTTAAATTCCGACACTCAAACTAAATTTATCTCTTAAGCATCCGACCAAAAAACGATAAAAAAAGAAGTATTAAAATTCCAAAACACGGCACGCGATCGGGATTCGAACCTGTACCATTAACGCGCACGGACACGCCCACCTGGCACTCGTATAAAAAGGTGACCCAAATGTATGAGCGAGCGCACAAGTGGGTTACAGTGTTAATTCATTTAAGAATTTATTGTTTTTTTTTTTACTTCACGCTAAGTTATTTCAGTAATTAGATGATTTTTTTAACATATATCCTCTGTATTGCACACCAGGAAATACATAATAATAGGTACAATTTAGAAACAAGAAAATAATTCAGTACAATCGGCAGTCAACGATTATGGCAGAAATTCTTACATGAAAAAACCTACATAATTATGACTTTTCAAGCCTGACTTGCTGTTTTTCTTCAGCTCATGTTAGCGTTTGTCGGTCAATATTAGTGACGGACACTTTATTTTTTTTAAAGAAAAATAATAAAAAAAACTTTAATGAACTACGGCAACTAAGAATGCTATTTTATTCAAATAAAAAGTATTTTATACCCTATTTAAGAAGTTTTGTTAATTTTATTTGAATACTGTCTTAAATTACTTTTTATTTCAATAAGCTACCATTCTTAAGCGTGAATTACATAGAAACGACGTAAGGTGCAGGCACGGCGCAGACGCGAAGCTTTCATACGTTTTATCGTGCCGCTTCAAATCTTTTTCGCACAAAATGTATGAAAGCGACTGCGCCTGCGCCGTGCCTGCACCTTACGCCGCTTCTATGTAATTTACGCCTTAGTTAACGAGTTAATAAAGTTTATGTTGGTGACCAGGATTCATTGCTTCCGGGTGTAATTACTAGATTTGGTAAAAATCGGCTTTATTTTGCGTTTTGACGCACACTTAGTACCTATGTCTATGTTCTATGTTAGGAGATGTGGTTTCCGCACTTAGTCCTTTAAGTGGACCATTGTACGTGCGCCATGGCGGCCATCATTCCAGCCAGCCCACCTCCTTCCAGAAGCAGATTAGGGCTCTCAGTCCGCTCAGAACATTTGCGAGTGATTTCGGTGCGCCAAGGGTTGTTTCTCGTATTTGGGTGACCCCTGTGCATTCCAGGAGCACGTGTGCGACCGTCTCTTCGGCCCCCATACATGCTCTGCACAGAGGGCTGTCCGTTATGCCTATCGTGTGGAAGTGCTTGTTTAGTGAGCAGTGTCCGGTTATCGTTCCACACTTAGTACCTATTACATTTATGTTATTCGTAAGTATTAAGTAATGGAATATTCAATACAACTGAATAAATATAATACGAAAATCTTATCACCATTGTATTCATCTGTACCAAAACATTATGCTCCAAACTAGTTTGGAATCTCTCGCCTTACTACGCCTCAATTCGTTTAAAAATAAAGGAACCAAACCTGACCTTCGATCATATTAATTTCATTCCTCATCACTTATAGGTAGGTACTTCTAGTATCTCTTCCTTTAAGCCTCTTCCCAACTATGTTGGGGTCAAAATCAAAAGGTTTTATTTCACATAAACCATTACAGGCGCTTATAAAAAGTCGAATTTAGGTGCACAGTTCCAATTAGTCATTTCCTGATGGAGAAGAGCCGGCAAAAAACTCCATGGTTACTCTTTTAACTGGTCAGTTTCTAGTCTAACTAGGTGCGACTGAATAACAGTACCTACTTTATACGGAGCAACTTCCATCAGACCTCCGCAACCCAGTTACTGGGCAATGCCGATATCCTAAGGTTAGGCTTCTGACTACCCGTAACGACTGCCATAGGTATTCTTATGACACCTGGGGCCGACGGTTTGACGTGCTCTCCGATGGCGCGGAGGGGTATCGATGAGTAACGAAGGGACACCCATCCACGGATTGTCAGCCCCTTGTACTTCTGGTATCTATCTAAAGGACCGTTTTCGTAAGCAATGCGGATTCTTGACGAAGACTGTTGCTAGGATCCGCATTGCGAATGAAATTGGTCCTTCTCTCATTAACAAGAACAGTTAGATGAATATCCATGAATGGAGAGTTGATTAATTGAATGCCTAAGTTCCGCAACCATTAGGGAAAGCAGGTTTTTAGTGTAAAGGTTGATACTTTTTTTGCAAAAATATTAGGTGCGATTCTTGGCTAGAGTAACTGCATTTTCAAAAATCTAGATATGCAGATTTGTTTTCTTCAAAATTGAGCACACGACTCGTTTGATGATTTTCCACTACTTCTAATTACAGTTTCGGATTTACATGACCCTGCAGTTCTATCTCAAAAATGATCCTTAAGTTGTTTCATACGATAGCCATTTATAACCAAGATTAACGGCCCGGATTACAGGACGCTTAAAATAAGTTTACCTCTTTGAAACCAGGCTTTGAGCGTTCTGTTCCTCACTTCAGAGCGGCAAATTTATTTGGTACGCGTAAAATTATTTTGCCGCTCTGAAACAGGATTTCAACGTTCTATTCCTCACTTCAGAGAGGCAAAGTTATTTTACGCGTACTGTAAAAATCGATACAAAACCTATGAATGAATGTAGGCTTTTGACTACTACTTATAATTTTCTGTCAAAAACCTACATCAATCCAGAGATTTTGGATTGAAATCGGTTATATCTATGCGTTAATAGATTCACAGGGGAATCTAAAGCTTATCTAAAATCTTGTGCATGGAATCTTTGGCATATATTTTACGCGATTTTCATACACAATATTTATTATATAAATACCAGACATATTTCTAACAAGAATAAGTAAGTTAGTTGTATTATTGAAGGTAAACTTGTACTGTACTAACTGACATTGAGATTTGCTGATCGATTTAGCTCTAATATTGCAATCCAATCAATTGTATACGATGACGATAACGTTGTATTTTTGATTACTTACATAGATAAATAATTAAAAGTTAGATATTGATTTATCAATTGAGATGTTGATATGAATTAAAGAAAAAATACGGAGGATACGGAAATGATTCTTGTTTTGATTGAAGACCACGAAGCGTTAGCAACAATTTTTCTATTTCATATTCATTATCGGTAGGTACCTCTTTATTGGCAGAGTTTATCCACCCTTTTCCATCCAGAGTTTATCGTTAAGGACAACTGTTCCACGTGGCCAGTGGTGGCCAGTGATGTCCAACGGCATCGCGCGACGTCGCCAGACATGTGTTTTAGGGAAATTTTCGAAGTATGTCTAGTCACCAGACATGTCACACCATGTCTGGCAACGTCACGCAAATTCGCTGGACACTGAATTGGTGACACGGGAGCTCAGTGCCTCATTTAGAATCTGTAGACCCCTGGCTAACTTGTGGTGCGGGCCCTACTTACAGGGAGAGGGGGACAGAGGTTAAATAATCCTGCGGAATCGTTTATACAACAATTTTCTAGCCATATAACTCGGTCCTTCGCCTGCCGCATTCCAACCCAGCTACCTTTTTTATTCCTTTTATTTTTCGGGCCCTTAGACTGCAGCCTATGTAGTCTATGCTTAAATACGGTCCTGCGTGGGCTGGGACATTTGTCCCCTAATGAATATGCGGCATTAATCTCGCACTTCGATCAACAACATTCGATTTAAAACCGCTAGAAAACGTGTCATAATTATATTTTTAATCGAAGGTATCCAACGGCCAAATAAAGGGTGTTTAATGGCCATAAATAGTTGTAATGGTAATTAAAAAATCAAGGCCCTCAATTCAAATCACGATTTTTTTAAACTACGCTGTCCACCATAGCGTGATATGAGAGCATGCATGACACACAAACTCATAATAGAACCTTCAATTGTTTCATTTAGCTATGAATATGTGGAGCAAACATACGTAATAGATACGTTTATGTAATAACTATGTGCTAGTTTTTAGATCTCGAAGATTTTTTTGCTGTTGCTTCTAAAAAGAGAGGTTTTTTATTTATTTATTTATTTATACTTCTATGCACTATGGTGGTACATACATACATAAGGTGTAATAAATACATACATAAATACATAAGGTGGACTTAATGCCATAAGGCATTCTCTACCAGTCAACCTTTGGGTTAAAAAGAAAAGCATCGAAATAGGTACAGCAAAAAAATAAAAAAAAGAGTTGACAATTTTGAGCTGAATACTTATAATACGAATTCCTAAGATGAATATAAATTACATAAAATACATATATATAAATAATAAAATATATAGATGTTATAATATATATCAAATACAAAATATGTGTTAGGTTATGTGTTAGGCATTTTATGTAAGCTAGATTTCCTCGGATGTGGAAGGTGGTGGATCGGATGATGTGTTTTATGGCGCAGCTTAGAACCAGCCTACTATGCCCAGCAGTGGGCTGTGATATCTGTGATTGTCCTTCGAATACAGTTAGTTTTATTTATTTATGTTAGGAAAATAAACAGCTTTTGCTGGTAATAATAACAGGTTACAATAGACAAAAATGAAGCCTAATATCTTCCACATATTCCCCGAAGGGTTGGGCAGAGGTACACCCTCATTTCGCCGTTATGTTTTGGTCCCATGTAATAGGGGGCGAGCCTATTGCCACCAAGCGGGCACAAATGCAGACTCCGGACTGCTACTGAGAAATTCTACACGGAAAAAACCCAATAACAGTTTGCCCGACCTGATCGAACCCAGGACCTCACGCTCAGCAGTCGCGCTTGCGACCACTAAACCAACGAGGCAGAAGGAAATTACGTGTTCACTAAATTACGTGTTCATTAAATTAAGTGTTCATTGAATTACGTGTTCATTAAATTATGTGTTCATTAAATTACGTGTTCATTAAATTACCTGTTCATTAAATTACGTGATCATTAAATTACGTGTTCATTAAATTACGTGTTCATTAAATTAAGTGATCATTAAATTACGTGATCATTAAATTACGTGTTCATTAAATTACGTGTTCATTAAATTAAGTGATCATTAAATTACGTGTTCATTAAATTACGTGTTCATTAAATTACGTGTTCATTAAATTACGTGATCATTAAATTACGTGTTCATTAAATTACGTGTTCATTAAATTAAGTGATCATTAAATTACGTGATCATTAAATTACGTGTTCATTAAATTACGTGTTCATTAAATTACGTGTTCATTAAATTATGTGTTCATTAAATTACGTGTTCATATTTTTTTTAGTTCTAAGAGTTTTGCTTAAATCAGCCTTTCTCGACATTTTTTATCGGCGAACTTTTAGGAGATCAATGATGATTGTCAGGGCTTCCATGATAAGCTTGCTCCACAATCCTATGGGAAATAATATTTGCGTTTATATTATCTTCATTGTTCCACCAACGTATGTAATGTTGCCTTCGGCTTTCATTTGACATAAGTTTTTTGCTAGTAAACTATTAAGGTCAACCATGTCTTTGAGTAATGTCAACTGACTATAGGAAGGCTAATAGAAGGTTAGAGTAACTGCGTGACTATTCAAATATAGTCAAATTGTATATAAGGTGAATTATAATCATTGATACACATAAGAATGAGTTCAATGTCATGTTCATATATCTTTGTGGTTTTGTATGACATGAGGCTACGTTTAAAATTAATTTGCACAATAGCATGATGTCGTGGAGGCTATTTATTATTTTTTTTACTTAAATAACAACGGTCTTGGACCAATTACTGTAATTAAAGATAGAGAAATGAAACATAAATACATAGCTGGCGAATGAGTGGGGTGGATGAAAAGAGCCTCCACGAGTGACGATACTTAAGTACGTCCGGCGCACCCTGGGCAGTCAGCCCCGCTACCAACCTTGCTGACTGGCTAATCTTTTCACCACAGCATGAGCTATTTTCGTATGGCTCGTGCTGACACGAGAGAAGAAGTGTTTCTACAGTGTACAAGAGCTTTTTAATTACAAACATCACTTAAGTTAAATTGTATGTGTATTGCGTATTGTATCACGTTGTAACTATATTTATGTGATACTAGTTACTAAACTACATTTGCATGCTGAAATTTTAGGCAAAACATGATTGAACAAACTGGAACATTGTACCTTTAATATCTTATATGCCTTTGTGTGTATACTCGTGGTTTATGCAAATAAATATTTACTTACTAGTAAAATAGACATCTTTCATGAATTTCTCTCGCAATGCTTCAGACATACTATTAAAATCTTCCAATCATCCGCAAATAGATCACAGTTCGTATTATAATCCAAGAGTTCGTTGAATGCGGTGAGAGTACGAGGTATTGGCGATTTAGTTCGCTCTACAGTGCGACATGAAGGCACAGCAAAAAGCTTGTGCTTCCTTTTGCGATGGTAATTGTCCGGTGCAAAGAATCGAGCCAGCTCATTATGCAGATCTGTTACATCAATAGACCCGCTTGTACAGTGCCGGGAGCCCTCCAGGAGGGCACCCTGTAGTCGCATTCGCCATGCCGGGTGCCCTCGTGGAGGGCTGATTTTAAATGCAGGTTTTTCTTGGAAAATTCACCGGCATGAAACAAGCAAACACCTATTTTACGACATAGTAGCGTATTTTTACGGTTCTTTTGCCAGGAACCCTCCTCGGAGGTCCGCTCCTAGCGCAAACGTAATGCCGCGGACCCTCCTGGAAGGTCCATTAGCAATATGTATGGCGGCATGGCATATAAGTCTGGATGCGTACCCTGTTGATGTCAATAGACTCTCTTCTACATATCCTTACAATATGACAAATTGATAAAACAAATTAGATACTCAAGGCGCTTCCCCCACCGAAAGTGGCGCCACTTCAGAAAAAAAGGATTATTTCTGTCAACACACAACATATTAAAATTTCGTACGTACAACATTTTAGTCAAGTGTTGAAGAAATTTTCGAACACCAAAAAACAACACTTGACATCATAGGTTAGAAGTTTTAGTAATTAATGCTAAAAACGGCCGTTTTTGGTACTTTTCGTTAAAACTTCGAATCCAGAAGCTCTAGTGTTGATATTTCGTGTTCGAAAATTTCTACAACACTTGACTAAAATGTTGTAGGTACGTACGAAATTTCGATATGTTGTGTGTTGACAGAAATAATGTTTTTTTTCTGAAGTGGCGCCACTTTCGGTCGGGGAAGCGCCTTAAGTCACAAGTTTAATAAAATTATTTGAATCCAAAATGGAAACCAATGTCGTTGACACATCGTAACACCTACAGCATACTAAATCTGACTTGGCGCCAAAAAATATCATCGCCAGTATATGTCGACACTTCATAGTGGCGCTGCTTGCCAACAAACTGTCAAATTTAGTACTAATAAATTTTAGTTCCTTACTTCTCCATGTACCAAGTTACAATGGGCACTTCATATATGAAGCTATAAAGGTCCAGTATAAGCTGGTCTCGCATTGTATAGGCTATCCGTACAATGAGAGGTCAGCATATACTGGATATGTGTAGCTTGTTATAAGGCCGTGTGTACGTCCAATATATCGTTACGGCTGCATCCTTATAGGGTAGGTAGTATTCCAAACGGTATAAACAGACTATAAATTAATGTACCGGTATCTTGCAGTAGTGGAGGTCAGATGGCAGTCGCTCCGTGTAAATGACTGGACCCGCATCTGAGGGTCTATCCCTAAGCACGAAGTCCGTGGTTTCGGCCTTAGTTACGAGCGTTTCTTACTCCCTATCACCTACGCACATACGATTATTTCGGGACCCGAACTAAGAATGAATGACAACACGATTTGACAGTTGTCCCTACTACCGATGTGTGTGCCCGTCCGAAAAGTTGAACTTGACACTTGTTTTGTTCACTCCTACGTTTCGGGCTACTTTCGGACGGGCGACTAACTTCGTTGACGGACTTAGGGAGTAGGCTCCCTGGTTAGACTGGAAACCGATCCAACCAAAACACATTTATTCAAAATAGACTAGAACTACTTACTTAGTTATTTTTGAACTTCAATGTTACAAAAGACAGTCCCCAAAAACGCCCGCCCTTCACCGCTTCCTAGTGTTTATGCTGTGAAGAAGAAACGGCGCAACAAACTCCCCAGCAACACAGTTCTATCTGTCAAGTGAATAAATTAATTGAACTGAGTTGATCATGATTTGTTATCACAACCAATCAATAGAAGTTTCTAGCAGGCCTGTCATTCTGTGGTTTAGGTATGAACATTTGAAGGCAAGCGCCGCTGCAACTCCAGAGTGGAACTTAAAAGTAAATCGAACCGAATGTTAATGAGTGACCGAAACGAAATGTACTTAGAGCGCGAACGCACAGCAGAATAGGAACTCTCTTACTTAAAATTAAAGTTTAATTTCGCATGGGCGGAGATCTTTTTTTATAGTAGCTTTAATTTGGGAGTCTGGTTTCTGTGTTTTGTACTATTTATTATTCTGTGCTTCTAAAGGGTGCATCCGAATTCGTGTAACACCTTCAAACTTCTTGTTCTTGTGGACTTTTTAGGATAAAACAAAAAAAAAACGTGATTTTCTGTTTCCCGAGTCATTTTACATCCCCAAGTAAACTGACTGAGCGGAGCGATATCGCGCTAGTCGTACCCGTCAACTACGTCGCCGTGCTTTCATTAATTTATGCATGGCATCGAAATGTTACCTACATGAAAATCTTTTTAGCAATTTTTTTATTTTTGTTTGCTTGTTTCTTATTGCATACTTAATGAGTGGTTTAGATATGATCACTTAAACCTAACGAAAGTTTTTTAAATTTATTTATTTATTTCTATATCCCATGCCGGGTAATCTACACCAGTAATAAGATCACGTGCTTTTAAGGAATTATACAAATTCGTTTACACCGTGTATACAACCCATTTCACTACAAAATACAGTCTTTTTTTTATGGATGGGAAATTATCGTATGACTCCTTCCGCTCTGGGTGAAGCGGAAGGGAGTGCCAGACTCTTACTGACTAAAACCCATCCCATCCGTGTTCCTCCTAATGCCCTTTGCGTTCCAGGGCGGCAGTAACTCTTTCGAACAAATTCCACAACCATGGCAGACAAAATACAGCCTAACTTCACAATTTAACGTAAATTTAAGTCGTATGAAGTGAAATTCGCAAAACGACGTCATTTTAGCAGAGAACAGGATTTGACGCGAGGTCAAGAATGTAATGAAAAGTTTCTTAGAAAGTACATACATTATACATGGACCAATTGTTTTCACTTCATCGCGTGCATGTTAATATAAATAGTAAGAGTGATGTTGGATTGTTTACTATGTAGCCTGAGGGTTTGATATGCGTGACTGTAAGTTCAGTTCCGTTTGATGGAATTTCGTTGTCAAATGCAATTTAGGATTGAAAATAAGAGATTTTTTGGCTAATGTGTTTTGTATGTGTATGTTTTCGGCATCTTAGCGTGTTCTGCTTTTATCTGGGGGGGGGGGGGGGGGTGACTGCTAAACGGTCAGTTTCTTCATCAATGATCAAATCCAATCAATAAGACTTTAGGTTTATTACAGGAACTGCCGGGGTCGCGGTGCATGCAGTTGCGAATCCCGCCACCCCGACTGAGGGTCAGGAGAAGGAACACCGTGGGTTTCCGGCATAACCCTTCGCCTTCCCCGGGCGTAGGGCATCCATGAGAAAGCAAGTTTTTATTGACTCCCATTCATAATAAAAGCATATACAGGCTGGAATTACGCCGTGTCTTGCCGATACAAGGAACATAAAGCCTTTAAAGTTAGGTCGCGTAAAATCGGCATAATGTGGCCCTACGATAAGATATCTCTTCTAGCAGACCTGCAAAACTGTATACAGTTTTGCAGGTCTGCTAAAAGAGGTTATAACCGTCTGGTAAAATCTAAATACTAGAATTTTCGTTGGTCTAGTGGTTGCAACCGTGACTGCTGAGCGTGAGGTCCTGGGTTCGATCCCCAGATCGGGCAAAATACACACATCAAAAGTGTCTAGGGATCAACATATATTTTTGCAATAACTTTTCTCCTGATTGATATTAATTAAAATTTTCTTTAAGGATTCATCAAATAAAGTGTTTTCGTTTGTCACAGTAACGATAAACCAAGTCACCTTTGCATTAATAAAGAAATTTGCCATTTTCCTAATAAAGGGATTTTTGACATTTGAACCACTAACACAAAAGTTCGAAAAAAAGACTGAAATAACAGTTTTCTTTAAAATTTTATTGGGTAACTTAAACAATTAATAATCCGTGTTTCTACCGCGAACACTAACAACACAAGAACATCGGTTTGGCATACTCAAAATGAGTTCATCCAAATCACGCTGTGGAATGGCCGCCCATGTTCGTTGCAACAACAAAAAAAGGTCTTCTTGCGACTGGATACCCTCCATATTCGGCAGAGCTCTTCTCTGTAGCATATCCCATGCATGCTCAATCGGGTTCAAGTCTGGCGACTGAGCAGGCCAGGGCAGGACATTGATGTTAGCTGCGGCGAGAGTCTGTCTTACAACTCTTGCGGTGTGCGGTCGTGCATTATCATGCATTAACTGAAATAAGGGACCGATTTGCGCTTGTAGAGGAACGATGACGTCTGATACAATCGTCTCAGCATAAATTTGAGCGTTGAGGTTGCCTCTGATCCAAATCAACTCAGTTCTTCCGCCGATCCAAATACCCGCCCATACCATGATGGTTCCACCACTATAAGGATGGACTTCCTGGCAGGATTTTAATCGCTGTTGGCGTCCAGGGGTTCTCCAGTGTCGTATACGTCTTGTATCCGGTCTCATACCAAAACGAGACTCATCAGAAAAGCACACGAAACGCCATTGTTCTTCTGCCCAATTTCTGTGTCCAAGAGCCCATTGATATCGAATCCTACGATTGTGCATTGCTATAGGTGGTACCCGTAGCGGTCTTCGGGAATGAAGGTTCACTTCATGCAAGCGGTTTCTGACTGTTTGGTCGCTAATTAAGTTCCCTGAAGAGTGATGAAGCCTCACGGCTAACATCATGGCGGTTATTGTTGGAGCTCTTCGAGTTAAGATTTGAATGTATCGGTCTTGTCTCCGTGTGGTGCAGCGATACCGTCCTCCATGGCGCTCAGCCACGGTACCAGTGCTTCGGTAACGTGTCCAAAGTCGACTGATAACACTCTAACTTGTATTCAGAGCTAAAGCCACAGTACGTTGCCGGGAACCAGCTTCTATCATTCCCACGGCTCTGAGCATTTCTTCCCTGCTTAAATGACGTCGCCGCTCCATAATAACGTTGGTTTTAATCAGTAGTAGGGAAACAGTAGCACTAATAATGTCTTCAATGCGTTGTATGTTTTTATAGGGAAAATATTGACAGCTGATTTTCATCTTTTACTCGAATTTGATTCACAGTTCCTGATTCAAATTATGAAATGCACCAAAAAGGATCCGTATAAATTTATAAAATCATAAATTTATTACAAAGCCACATCTCAATCTCAAGAAATCCGCATAAAAATGCTTGATCCCTAGACACTTTTGATGTGTGTATTATTGGATTTTTCCGTGTGGAATTTCTGAGTAGCAGTTTCTACTTACACCTCTGCCCAACCATTCTGGAAATACAGGCTTTATGTTATGTTAAACATAATCTGAATATCACTTATTTCCCTCTATCACACAATATAAATACATAATTAAATTAAAACGTTTGCATACATATACATTGTATATATACATAGGTATTTACATATTCAATAAGTTACGCACTTGACGAACTGCTTACATTTCCTCTAATACATGAATAAGTGATATAATTTGAATACTTTTCTTCCTTACGATATAATTTCCTAATTTAAATATGGATTATAAACTCTCTGTTTTAATTCCTTTGAAGTGTGAAGAGCTGTTTATTATTTATTTATGGTAACTATTATGCTACTATTTAACTATTATTATGCACAATCAGTCAGGTTTTCATGGGTAGAATCATAATATCTTGCTATAAAAACTGTGTTTTTGTCCACGAGCTAGAATATAAAATTTCCTCAACGCCCGCTGGGTAGACGCGTGTTCTATGATTCAACAACACCCAGCACGCTTGGTGGTAGGATCTATACGGTGCGCCTGCTCCCACCTAAACATTCAAGTCCGGCGCCAATCAGTTTACTGTGTTCCGACGTCTGTGTAAGAGAGCCAGAGGGTATAGCCCTTTATATCGGGCGTAAAAAGACCCTTAACGATAACGAAAACCACATATTCTACCCATCATTGGGATCATTTGTTTCTATCAGACCATACCTGGGAAACCATTGGTTTTGCAGATATTGAAGGTCAAAGTATATTTTTTTTTTTTTTAATTTTTGTCCTAAAACCTATTTTAAGTGATAATACTAATCTTTCTTCCAAACAACCTTCTCAAAATTTTCAATTTTTCCTAACAAATTACGCATTTGAAGTTACAAAAACGCAACGAATATCAAACGCACACGATCGCCTTGGTTCAGCTGTGTGGCCGCTGCACGCATGCAACCATGCGGCATCGCCACAACCACACATTGCGCGCTACAAAAAAAAGCGTTTTTTTGTATGCCAAAAAATAAAAGTCGTTTCCCAGCAATTATTTTTGGTCAATGTACCTAGTTTAGTTTGATGTACAGAGTGCGTAGATTTCGGCTATGTGATGGGTCTTTTTACACCCTGTATATTTGATACTTGGAGTGCTATTAAACTCTGTCTACGTTTACCTTCAGGTGCGACTAGGGTCAAATGCGACCAAGGGAAGATAAAGAAGAAAAAAATCTATCAAAATCTCTTATGTAGTTTTCAACAGGTATCAGTTCAAATCAGCGGGTCTACTTCCTAAGCACGAAGTCCGTGGTTTCGGCTTTAGTTACGAGCGTTTCCTACTCCCCATCACCTAAGGACATACGATTATTTCGGGGCCCGAACTAAGAATGAATGACAACACGATTTGACAGTTGTCCCTACTACCGATGTGTTTTTGCCCGTCCGAAAAGTTGAACTTGACACTTGTTTTGTTCACTCCTACGTTTCGGGCTACTTTCGAACGGGCAACTAACTTCGTTGACGGACTTAGGGAGTAGGCCCCCAGACAAGTTCACGCTATCGGTTGATCGCTAATTTCGTTGTGGTAACTTTGTATTATTTTCTAAAATTCAAATTTTCAAGCAATGTTGAGACACTAATTTCTAACTTCATTTGCTCCTTATAATCTCCTCATAATTATATAAAATGTATGCCAGAATGTGGCAATGGCAACGGAATCAAAATGATAATCGTACCTACTATGTAAAATGTATATTTTATGACAAACAGTCAAGGAAGAGATAAGCAAGTACTAATATAACTTAAGTAAACCGTGCAGATCTTGATAAGTGTATCTGCGGTGGAACTAACCTCTTTGCTTATCAAGATTGTTTCATTAATCTTGCCATTATAGACTGTTATGGCTGTTCGACATTGTGATCTTTGCTAGTAATTAAAAAAAACAAATGTCACTTGTTTTTCTATGAGAAATAACAAACTTTAAAAATAATAGTTCCCACTTTAAAAAGGCTTAGCTTTAAAATTAATAGTTTGCACTTTAATTTTAGCTTTAAAGACTCCCGCAATAAGAAATAAAATGACAAACTGACAAACCGATAACTGAAAGATAGGTTGGGTTATGTTAGAACTTTTACCACAGTCTACCTATATCTTACTCTTTACAGTCGGTCAACGTAGAATATTGTCGCAGAGCAATCGTGCGGGGGGTTGCGGGGTGGAGGGGCGGAGGTTATGCCCCGAGTAGCCATACTGCATACTTGGGACATAACCTCCGCCCCTACATAATTTTGACATTTCATAGGATCTGTCAAATGTATGGGCGTTGACCCACTGTATGTAGTAAGTAGGTACACTGTGCTTTTACTATGAGACAAATTCGTGAAAGAAAAAACAAATGTTCCATACATTTTCTTTAGCAAAATTGATTATTTTGTGTGGAACAGCAGCAGATTTATTTTCACGAATTTTGAGTTTATCCCATAGTAAAAGTTGTACATAATGATGAGTAGAGTTCATGGTTTTCGGATGTGAAGTGACTAACTAATCATGCTGTATTTAACCGTTAATATTGTCATTTTTTTTTTAGAATTCTTCCTTTGTCTTTTGTCGCAAGCGCGACTGCTGAGCCTGAGGTCCTAGGTTCGATCCGCGGGTCGGACAAAGTGTTATTGGGTTTTTCTATGTGGAATTTCTCAGTAGCAGCCCGGAGTCTGGATTTGTGCCTGGTTGATGGCATTAAGATCGCCCCCTTTTACACGGGACTTCATAACGACGAAATGTGGGTGTACTAATACACCTCTGCCCAACCCTTCGAGAAATACAGGTGTGATTTAGTATAAATATTCAAAAGTACTTTTCTCAATATGTTTTGACTATTTTATTACTATACCTAATTGACCTCGAGTTCAGAGCAATAATGCCTACACCTGCCGTAGTGTACACAAACCATAATATTGCCCTAATCTTTCTTAACCACAGATAACAAATCTGTGTACGTTTCGTTATCAGAATGATTCACCTTTTGCCATGAATCCTAAGTTCGCAAGGACATGTTTGATCATCACAGTAATTGCGCCTGACATTAATTACTAAGGCTAATGCTTGGTTCAAGTTGAACTGCTTTTTATTAACATTCTTGTAACAGGTGTGCGGTTAACTTTGATAAATAAAACGCAGTTATTTGTGAGAATTTAGGTTAAGTTAGTTGAGTAATGTTTAGGGTTTAATACTGTGAACAGTTATAGATTTTGTTTAGATAAATGTGTCCAAATGGATGGATGGCGTTATTAAGATAATGTTAGTACCTGCAATACTCAAGGAAATAAAAGATATACAGGGTGTGGCGTAAGTAGTGGTCCAACGTTAAGGGGTCGACACACCGTATATTCAGCTATCACATACCACAATTTGAACCATTTTTACCATAGGTCTGTTTTTTTTTATTAAAATTAACTCTTCGTTTTACTAATTTAGCTGTAATTTTAACCCAATACATTATTTTCCTATTTTGTTTTTTTTTATAACTGCTGAATACATGTGCTTATCTTAAGCAAGTAATTTTTAATTAAATTTTTCGTTTTTTTTTTTAATTCTTTCACCTATTGTAAAAATAATCTAATTGTGGTATGTGATAGCTAAATATATTGCGTATCGACCCCTTAACGTTGGTCCACTATTTACGCCACACCCTGTATACAGAATGACTCAAAACCCAACGTAAAGCCGGGTACAAATGATACAGATTATGAAAGTCCGGAAAAAAAACTTTTTTCTCGAAGTTTATGCT
This sequence comes from Amphipyra tragopoginis, assembly GCA_905220435.1. Lineage (NCBI taxonomy): Eukaryota > Metazoa > Arthropoda > Insecta > Lepidoptera > Noctuidae > Amphipyra > Amphipyra tragopoginis. The sequence continues at coordinate 22,411,049 of HG992012.1, read as the reverse complement.
TTTTTTTTTAATTTACATTGTTAGATTTATGCCGTCAAGTTCTATGCATGGCGACTTTGAAAATAACAAAAGAATAAACTTAAAAAAAAAACTGAACTGTCATAAACTGCATAACATAACATATCACTTGTTTCCGGCTTAGAGCCCAAATACACGTCCGATACTTGCCTCCGATAGTCGGTTCCGATAGTCTGATCAGACTATCTGAAGGCCTCCGCGTCATACATTTCTTTAAACATGAATTACACGTACGATCAGACTATCGGATCTGATGTCAGAATCGTGAGCACAGTCCGGGCGTCGTCGTCGTCCAGAAAAAATCGGACACGAGAATCGTACGTGTATTTCATGAATCCGATCAGATAGTCTGATCCGGCTCCCGGAAGCAACTATCGGACGTGTATTCTGACCCTTAACGTTGAGTTTTGGGACAACCTATATGTTTATTCCACTTCTCACACTTAAATTTAGTAATAAAAATAAATAAATGATAACTGGTTGAGACCTATTCTCAACCAGTTATCATTTATTTATTTTTATTACCAAAGGGAAACCATGGATTAATTATTTATGCTAATCTAAATTAATATTCTATATGAAAAAAAACGGCCCGGAATATTATTTTCATTAACGCTTTAATTAAACGATTAGATACAAAATATTAATTTAATTAATACATGTTATGGCCGAATGATTAATAAAATACTTTAATGGAGGCCAATCGCAAAAAAAAATTGCGTAGCAGCAAATTCACGCATACAGCTTTCTTTTCACACCCACAGTGATTAAATTAATTCAAATGTATCACTGCAATAATAAAAATGAATACAAAAGATAATCATCAAATAATAAAAACTTAGATCGAACGCAATTTAATAAAAAAATAATTTGACAGCTGTCAAAATGCGCGCGAAAACACGCGTCGTCAGGAAATGAAAGTGCAGTTTTACTTGTAAAACTATTTGCTTGCGACTCTTTGGCCGGTCAGCTTTCACGAATTCATGTTTCACACGTTTTCGAACGTAACCGTGTGTATTTGCAGTGTGTGGTGATATAATAATAAATTGTGTGGGAACCGCTTAGTTACTAGGCCTTTTTTATTACAATTACTATCAAGAATAAAGTTCTTTAGAAGTCAGTACCAGTTTAGTCTCATACCAATGCGACGATGATCGTGACGTTATCCAGAACTTTTTAATTGTGGCATTATTGAATCTATAAAGTTGGTAACATTGTTTCTTTTTTCAAAATAATTTATTGTACGAATAGTGTTGGGCGACGTTTTTTTTACTAAACACCGCAACCTACTTATTTCTTTTATAATCTTATTATTTTTCATACTCTGTAGGTATTAACTTTCAAAAAACCAAAATTTAAATTGTAGATTTTACAAAACGTTTTAGGCTTTAGGCTTTCTATTTTAAAACACATTGCATCACAAACAAAATTCCATACAACCATAAAAAGAAATGGTAAGTTGCGTTCATCGACAGATAAAATTTAATATCACTTCCATTCAATAAAAAGATGAAAGCCTATAATATTAGAACATAATTATGTAGCAAAATGATTCCTCTTCAATCTTTGATATGATTGAAAGTTATTTCATTAACTAGACGAAGTAACTACGTAATTATATAAAAGTTAACATAAGGCTATGCACTCACTATAAGATATTCTCGAGGTATGAAGAATCTGCTCCCATGAGAAATGTGATTTTTATAAGTGTTTGCGTAGATAAATGGATAGTATTTTTCCCCGTGTGGGGACGGGCTAGAATTTAAAACTTCCTCACCGCATGTTGGGAACAGACGCGTGTTGTAAGATTCAACAAAACTTAGCAAGCTTGGTGTTAGCATTTTTTAGGCCGGCCGCACTTTGTACGCGTTTTCGTACGAATTTGTCTCGTGCGAATACGTATGAAGACGCACAAACAATCCCGACCTTTCAAGTACTATGGGGAGTGCGCAGACTAGTACGATTTAAACGTACGTATACGTGTGTGTAGTTCCGACGTCCGAAAACAATCCGAACTTGTTGGGATTTTTAAAACACTATCGTGCGGTGAAAATAAAACTGGCTATTTGGCGGAAAAAACGTATTCAGTGTACTCAATACGTACGACCAGTATTTATACGTTTACGTACGATACAAATTCGCATCCAAAGTGCGGCCGGCCTTACGGTCCGCCTAGCTAGCTACCACCCTCCGCTTACCATTAGGTGCGACTAGTGTCGAACGCGAAAGAGTTTTTATTTTAATTAAAAAAGAAAAAGCCGTAATCCAACGTTTTTTTTTAATCGACATCTTTGCGCTATCTGACAACATAGCGCAATATTGCTGGCAATGCGTGAGTACACTGCTTTACGCAATTACTCATGTACTTAAATGTATGGAATGATGATGAGTTGATGAGCGAACACGAATACCTTCTTGAGTGGACTGAGATAATTATTTACACGTATGTACGATCATCGGTGTAGTAAATGTGTTAAAAGCTCATATTGCTGCCTTTTTATCTGTGTATTTTGAAGCTAACCGTTAGCCAACCCATGTTTTCCAGGTGATAATGGTAGCATTTTCGCCACCTTAGCACGTGTAGTAGTGAGTTTGATTGAATATATTTTATGTGACACGGTACATGTGAAAACGTGGCCGAAGACCGTTTTTTCGCGGTTCACGAAATAATACTACAAATTGTGGTGACAACTCCGAGTGCCATATATTTCTATGAATCGTTTGATCACGAAACGATACGACACTACTAGTGTCGTTATAAACCGTTCAAAGAAATATATGGCGCTCGGATTTGGCACATTTTATCGTGCCGTACTGAGAGCCGTGAAAAAGCGTTCTAAAAATTATAACAAAGACAGAATCCACGGCTTGGAAACCTTGGTGGTAGAATCTACACGGTCCAACTGGCTAGCTACCACCCTCACACTATAGTCGAAGCAGTTTATTGTATTTCGTTGTGTATATGTGAGAGCCAGAGGGATAAAGAGGAATACTTCGATTTGTGTGCTGCATCCATTATTATCCCTCTGCTGGGCACGGGCCTCTTCTCAGAGGGTTTAGGCCTTAGTCTACCAACCTGACCTAGTGCGCATTGTCGGACTACACACACCATCGAGAACTTTATGGAGCGCTCTCAGGTGTGCAGGTTGCCCCACGATATTTTCTTTCACCGTAAACGCAAGTGATAACCAAATTCTAAAGATAATTCACTTTTGATACAACATTTCGCTGCTTTGCATGAATAATCACACAATCCAGAATGTCCAAACTATACTTGGGAGCAAATAAATCGAGCCACTTCTATTTTTCACGTAGGTACAGTCAACAGCAAAAGTAGATGATCAAAATCAGAAATTCAAAACTAATGAACGGAGTTCGCGTCAGAACTGTGTGGCGTCGAAGTGATTCAAAAGTATGTGATTGTAAATTATACCAAACATTTACTACTAGTACAGCTGCCATATATTCGTGATCAGTTTTGACTCCAAAAGTTATAAACTCAATTCGCACCAGAACTAAGAAGTGTTTTTTTTTCAAAACTAGTGAACAGATAAAATCAAAAATTAAATGTTGAAAAACTTTACTATTTTAATTGTTGTTTTTTGTAACTTCTTTCAAATTTTTAAAAGTAGCTGATGTGATACAAAACGATAATTCAATAAATATTATTATCTTTGCATTTTTGTGAATTTATGTCAATGTTCAAAAGTAACTGATGCAATACAAAACGATAATTCAATAAATATTATTATCTTTGCATGTTTGTGAATTTATGTCAATGTTCAAAAGTAACTGATGCAATACAAAACGATAATTCAATAAATATTATTATCTTTGCATTTTTGTGAATTTATGTAAATGTTCAAAAGTAACTGATGCGATACAAAACGATAATTCAATAAATATTATTATCTTTGCATGTTTGTGAATTTATGTCAATGTTCAAAAGTAACTGATGCAATACAAAACGATAATTCAATAAATATTATTATCTTTGCATGTTTGTGAATATATGTCAATGTTCAAAAGTAGCTGATGCGATACAAAATCATAACTCAATTGTTGAGGGACGCCTGCAAGAAGTTTACATAGCAATGTGTGATGCGCATAGATGCGCTCTCTTGTCTATGTGCAGTGTCAGTCACGTTCTTAATTCATATAATTATATTAAATATTTCTCATCGCATCAGTTACTTTTGAACATTTACATAAATTCACAAAAATGCAAAGATAATAATATTTATTGAATTATCGTTTTGTATCACATCAGCTACTTTTAAAAATTTGAAAGAAGTTACCAAAAAAACAATTAAAATAGTAAAGCTTTTCAATTATATGATTTTTAATGAACATATGCTTTTTCCGGGGTTCAATTGGATAAAATTCGGCATAGATTAAATGTGCAAATTTTTATCCAATTCTGCTGTTTTTTACTGGGATATTTATTTAATAAGTATGGATGAATTATTTGCCTCATGATTACGTGGCCTCAGTTTCATCATTTAATTTTTGATTTTAACTGTTCATAAGTTTTGAAAAAAAAAACACTTCTGGTGCGAATTGAGTTTATAATTTTTGGAGTCAAAACTGATCACGAATATATGGCAGCTGTACTAGTAGTAAATGTTTGGTATAATTTACAATCACATACTTTTGAATCACTTCGACGCCACACAGTTCTGACGCGAACTCCGTTCATTAGTCTTGAATTTCTGATTTTGATCATCTACTTTTGCTGTTGACTGTACCTATAATTGTTATTATTTTTGGTATTATGGAACAGATAAATTCTAAACATATATCGCCTAAAAGGTTATTTGATAACCTTTACAACGAGGGTAGTTTTTTGTATTTTGAATTATATAATTCATGAAACCAAAACTAATAACCAGGACACGTGAAAAAAAGGAGTGGCTCGAATTCTTTGCTCCCAAGTGTAGTTAAGAAGAAAGCGGAATCCAAAATAGCCCTTATTTTTTACGAATAAAACTCACATTCATATCGGCAAGAACTACGAAGTGTCATCACAAAATGTCATTTGATTTTGCATTTCGTTAATTACTTTTGCATTTCGGCGCCATTTTTCTTCAACAATCTAATCATAAAAGGCTCTTATCTAAAACAAGTGTTTCTGAATTGTGTCGTTATTCGTCCAACGCAGAGATTTTTAAATCGAATACCTGAATGCCTGCTCATCGCTCAAATGAATGTGTAGACAACTAGTATCATTTTCATTCCGCATCGCCGGACGTCCACAGCGTAATAACCGCTCATCTCGTAAAAGTGAACATTACTAAACTGTGATTAATGTGATGTTTATACTAAATTATGGAGCGGTTATGTGTGTGGTAATATCTATTGGATGTGGTAAGAGAACCGTTTTGCGGGTGAGAGAAAAAGTTGGTGTACGGAATGTCCCATCAACATATCAAAAAAAAGTTTAATCGTCTTCGAGTTTTAAAGTTACCATAACTAAAAGTTAACCTCGTAAATCTAACAAATAAAAGTTTGTTTTTTAACCCTTTTACCGCCACGGACGTCTATGGACGTCAAACGTTTGAACTGTAAAATAGTGGTGTTTTCGTCGTGCCATGCCGTCGAAGGCGTCGTGAGCACGTTTTAATTTGACGTCCATAGACGTCAGTGGCGGTCAAAGGGTTAAGGATACAACTTTAATTATTTTTTTCTGTACAGTCATTAACTGCCCTAACACATGTTCACGGCTTGACATTAAATTTTGGGGCACCCATGGGAGGTATTTTGGCGTTTAGGTATTAGTAATAAACAAACACGCTTTTTATTTTGTACTTAGTGCAACTGCTTGTTTGCTCATTACTATTTAAAGCGTTACATACTTTGTAGCGTTCCTCGCTTTAAACGCAAGACAATTGCAACGATTCATTTTTCATTTTGTAAAGACAGTTTTAGTATGAAATACCACCAGTGAAAGTACCACTACCAAAAGGAAGTGACACTACACTACAACCTACTCGAAAAATCGCAATTTCACAAAATAAACTTGTTTTTCGGATCCAAATAATGACGACGTACCGAGGTCGAGGCGACTCCAAACTGACCATCCCAATTCTGCCTATACTTGTGAAAATGTAATATACTCTTTTTAATATAATATTAGACAAAATTATACCCATTTTAACAAAGAAATGTGTAGAAATAAGCAACATAATTGCTTCTAACAGGAATTCAACACAGTATTATGCTTTTATGAACCTCAAAGGTACGAGTTCGTAGCCGAGTGCACACAGCAGCAGCAGACGACGTGCCGCTGCAACACTACTGGTTTCTATGTATTTCTATGAAATACCTTCCGCAGCTAGCGACACGTCGCCCGACTATACGTCGCGCGATCGCAGACGACGTGTCGCCCAACCGCAGATCAGTAGTGCCACCGACGCTGGAGCATTGAATCATTCTCAAAAAATGAGTTTTCCAATTCCGCGGGAGAAAACTAATAAACTTCATCTCTGCAGTTGGGTTCGGAATCATAACTGCAGCGACATGACGCTGCGCCGTGTCGCTACGACACGTTGCAACGTCACGTCGTTAGCTGCTGCTGTCTCCAGTCGCCTACGAACTCGTATCTTACAGGTCAATCATGATGAACTGAAACTCTATTTCAAGAAATGGTTCAAAAGATATTGGTGCTTTGGTGGACCACTATTGTCTAATGTTATGTGAAGTATTAACTATTTAATGTAGCGAATTAAATAGAAAAACTTATTGTAGTATCGCTATTCGTCGTTCGTGATCAACGGTTGGTATTTGTTAGCACTGCATACATCCGCATTGAGACTGTCGCATGTAGCTCGTGACATGTTGTCGATATGATCACTGTTCAGGACATTAAACTTAGTTGGAAACAGAAGTTTAAGAATGTTTTATACTTACAAACTAAACAGGAAAAATCGCGTGATCTGGAAAAAAATACCAAAAAATATTAATATTATGTCAGGGTCTGAAGATGTAACAATTGGATTTATTAAGATTGTGCTTCGAAATACACAAAATTCAGTTATATACTTAATGATGGCAACAACTGAGATCAATTTATTAATGAAAAGGTGAAGGGAGATTGTCATCTTCCAAATAAAAAATAATTGAAGCACTTCTCCAATCCAAAGATATTTACATTTTTAATGAACACTTAAATTACTGGACAGGTAAAATGTAAAATGGCGGCTATTCGGAGCGGAAGGGGTTTTTTGTCGATGGTAAGTGTTTAAAATGTCGTTAAATTCTTGGTAGTACAATATCAAACACATTGAATAAAAGGTTTTTTCCTAAAATATGAGTGGCTAGATACAACAAAATAATAAATAATACTGTGTTCAGAAATGTCCCTCCCGAAAGAATGCATCTTTATTAATTTTTATTTATTTATTACTAGGCCTGCGTTTGGCCGCCATCTCGCCTGATGTTAAGCGATGATGCGGTCTACGATGGAGCACGCTTACCCAGAAGAAACCGATTCACTCGTGACTTAAAGACACCCAGATTGTAGCTGTCGGGGAACACCCACTCGGGCAGCGCATTCCACTGTTTGGCGGTTTTCACAATGAAAGTGAAATCAAAGCGCTTCGTTCGGGTTTTTGGTATATCAAACATGAACCGATGGCGCTTTTTCGTGCTTCTGGCCGTCCGATAGAAAAAAGGGCAGGGGGGTATTAGATCATGCAGATCTGAAGCACACTCTCCGAAATGTGTCCGATAAAAAGCCGATAGACTAGCAACTTTGCGCCGATGCTCAAGACTTTGGAGCTTGGTCTGAACAAGGGAGTCGTTGCTGATGAGCTTATTGGCACGCTTCTCAATGGACTCCAACGCCTCAAGCTGGTATTAAATCAAATACAGAAATTGAGCTTTAGTGTCAAGTGAGGGCGTTCCCATTTCGCGATACGTTCACGCTCACAGTCACTCACTAACATTCGGTTCGGTTCTATTTTGTTTTTCACTCTGGAGGGGAAGCGGCACGTTGGCATATCTGTTCATAACTAAACCGCGAAGAGATACAGTCATTAATTTACAGAAAAAAAAAACTCACATACAGAAAGAAAGACCCAATTTTGGAAGTAATGACTGTAGACTATACTAGTATTTGTCCCAAAGCATTTCTACAGCGCAATATAGGGCAGTCAACAATAAAAAATATAAAAAAACTATCCCGCATTGGAATGCTACGCACCTTACAGACATCAAAGCTTTTTTTATCTTACTTTATATATTCAAATAAATCAGATAACATCTTAGTCAAATCATTTACATATACTATGCTAATTTAAACTCACAACATTTACCGGATATTTCTAGCCTTGACTTAGCTGACATTTAGATTTTGTCTAAGTATTAAATTTTTGCTATAAAATACAATTTAAAATACCGGGTGGAAGGGACATCGTAACGTATACGTGTACCATGGATCCAGTACATGATTCTGAACCCCCCAGCGTTGGAATTTTTCGTCGCTTTTTTCTTAATTTTTACGATTTTTTTTGCAGTTTTTTTTAATTTATAGTGTATAAAATCATTACTGTTTTCCACCCCAATGCGATAAAAAAGAAAAAAACAATTATTTCACAATTTTCACGTAAAACAGCAACGAAAATCAAACTTAAAAAGTGCTCCCGATCAGCTGTTTTGGTAAAGTTCACGAACCGAGGTTATCGCAACAAAGTAAGTGAGTGCAACAAAGTAGGCAGTGTAGGCACTAGTCACTGAGCGCGCGCTCACTCAAAGAAGCCGACATGCCGCTGCGCCGACGCGCGGTATCGACAAAGCTATAGCGGCCAGTGCCTATGAATCTAACAGATGCGTTATTACGTAAATTAATATCAGATTGACTACTTTTATTTAGACTTTTTATCTGGGATTATTAATGATCTCTGATAGTATGTCCAATACTGTTATCAATTTTAATAAATTGAATGTAAAAAAATAAGTTTTTTTAGTAATTAACCTTTTTTTTAGGCAATTTTTGTTATAAAAATTTGTTTTTGCATTAACACCTTTGTTTAACCGATGTAATCTGATCTTTAGTAAATTTTAACCCTATCCATTTTCGCAATTTATTTTGTCAGTAAAACTTAATGCGTTGGCACAGTCTATCATTTTATTGGTCTGTGCATGATCTAGGTGCCTACGAGTCTATGACGGCTTGTCGGCGAAATTGTAAAGGAAGTAAAATTTTGAATTTCGCCGATTTTTGTTTGATCAGTTCAGTTTCCGATTTGCGTTCATTGTAAACGGTTGTGTTGTTTTTCGTGATTTTGGATTTGAGCGTATTAGTTATTATCAGTAGAGTTGTTTTTTTGTCTGTGTTGTACTGTGTGTGTTTTGAACGAAAATGCCTCGGATACGTAACAGTCGTAACCATACGTTTAGTGCCCGTAACTAGAGAGATGCCGGTGGCCCACTTCCGGGATGCGTGGTACCAACACGATGGCGCTCCCCCACACGTGACTCTTCCAGTGCGACAGCCTTACACCTTACAGCGACTTTTGGTGACCACTAGATTGGGAGGTTCGATCCACAACCCTGGCCAGCGCGATCACCAGACTTGACCCCACTAGATTTTTGTCTGTGGGGTCAAGATAGGGACTTTGTTACGGAGTGCAATACGGCAGCAGAAATGCGAGATCGCTTGCGACGCTCCGTGCGGAGTATGTCCGAGACCCCACCTTATTGCCCCGTGTCCACGCTGAAACTCTGCGCCGCGCTAGGATTTGTGAGCAAGTTGGTGGCGGCCACTTTGAACCCTATCTTATTAGGAGTCCCTCACTCCTAATAAGAGAGATTAAGGTGAGTGTTAATTTGTTTGCAACTAATTGCCATGTAGGTAGGTAGGTACCTCATCGGAATCATTAGGTAGGTACCTACTTATGTTATTTTATGAGCGAACGAGCAATGTTTTGTTTTTTGTTGTAAGCAATCAGTCAATTGAACTAAATTTCAAGTTCGGTTTATCAATGTGTTTGTTAGGTGATTTCTTTATCAGTAGTGTAAACGTAGGTATGCTACTTTTCACGTTTACAAAAGCGTTGTGCGGCAACGCGACTCCGTGCCGAACTCAGACTTGTGATGTGTGCGTGCGTATGCGTGTAGGCACTGTACTCACTGTACGGCCGCCGCGCCGCGCCGCGCACCGGTACCGCGTTAGCGGAGTAATGGCTTGCGGTTGTGATTGTGACTCGTTGTTTGCATTCGCAGTACATTGCGCGCTTAAAAATGACAACATCTGTAACCTATCATTTGTGATATTAATGACTTACGTAAATTAATTTAAGGCTTTATGAGGAACCTTTTCACGAAGTTTGTGTTACGATGTCCCTACCACGCTGTATAATTACTTATCTTAAAACATTTTAGATGAGGTTATTATTTCGAATTTTCGTTTTGACATTACCGCCATCTTGGTTTGATCCGTCAAGAATTTAAATTTTGAAAATAGAATCTTTTGTTTGTCACCTTTAATCTAGTGTTAACAAGCGCAAGCGCCATTGAAAAAAAAAAGAAACAGAAGAAGAAAATCTTATGCCCAAGCGGACACGCATAATTAAAATTAAAACATAACATTTCTTAAAATGAATTTATTCTAAAATAAACAAAAATGTAACTTTTTAAACATATAATTGCCTGGCAACCCAAACAAAAAACTAAAATAAAAAACTATGGTTGATATAATCTATGATGCACGGGTTACGTAGGCATCTTAATATCTATGTACTAAAAATAAACTGAGTTATGTTGAATTTGCGCGTCGCATAAATTAATTCATCTCTTCCCGTAGTTGTCGTAAAAGTAAAAGGCGACTAAGGGACTAGAGGATGGGCAGTAGGCAGTAGCGTTCTCTGAGTACTTTAAAAACCATACTGCGATCGCCATCCCGCCTGCCAAGCGTGGCGATTACGCCCCCCCCCCCCTTTTTTGGGGGAGGCCTATGTCCAGCAGTGGACGTCATTCGGCTGAAATTACCAGTCAAGCAAAGGGTTATTAAGTTTTTCTTTATTCAAATTAAATTTAGTCATAGTCTAAAATCGTACTAAGTAGGTATACCCGTTAAATTGCAATAAGCTTGCCCTATCACGTAGGACCTAAAAAAATCTTTGGCGAACTATGAGTGCGATTCTGTCAAACCATTTGAGGGTTATAGGAGTGACGCGTTAACCATTTGAAGCGCTGTGAATTAGGTTAGTCTGTGTCACGTGTCATTACATACTCGAATCACGTACACAAACATCATTTCTTTATGAATGACTCACTGTTTTTGTTATACTGTGGTATACCTACTTAACCTAGTGCTTAGATGTCCTATTTTCAAACCTTTGGATTAATAACATTTAGTGTCTAAACACACTATGGCGAAGATACGCGACCGAAGTTCGGCGTCTATGTTTTTTACATAGGTAAAACGCGACGTAATTTCAGCCTGGTGTGTCGCGGGTAATTTAAACAGCATTGCAGGCGTAATCATGCCGAACTTCGGTCGCGTATCTTCGGCATAGTGTGTTTCGACATTAAATGTTATTAATCCAAAGGTTTGAAAATAGGACATCTAAATAATAGAGGTATGTCTAGTATATTTGATCAAATACAGCAACTTATATTAGAAATTGACACATATTCTGAATATTCAAATCCTTCCTTTGAGGAAGTTGAACAACACAGTCAGCTTTTTCGAGATTAGTGCCTTGGCTGGTGGTTTGAACAACTTGGCTATATTTAAGGACAGTAAGCTAAATGTCACACTAAGTGTTTTATTCATTTATTTATACTTTCGCACAAAATTAGTACAGAGGCGTACTTAATGCCTTAGGCATTTTCTACCAATCGAACTTACGGTTGGAGATGCAGAAAAAACATGGAAGGTGCACTAAAAAGAGTTATGTGATGTGATACGCTATCACTACATAGTATAAAATAAAGTCGCTTCCCGCTGTCTGTCCCTATGTATGCTTAGATCTTTAAAACTACGCAACGGATTTTGATGCGGTTTTTTTTAATAGATAGAGTGATTCAAGAGAAAGGTTTTAAGCTATAAAAAGTATACTTGCAAAGCCGGGGCGGGTCGCTAGTTAAAAATAAACACAAAGATAACTGTTTTTTTTGGCAATATTACATTACCTACATTTGTTGTTCTGCCTAACTTTGTTGGAGGAGCTCGTGGCTAAATAATTACAGCCGCATAGACCGATCTTCCGGGTTAAGCCACGCTTGCCGAGGTTGGTCTGTGGATGGGTGACCATTTACCATAGCGAGTTTCCTCCGTGCCTCGGAAAGCACGTAAAGCCGTTGGTCCCGGCTGTCATTTGTAGATCTTTGACCGTCGTTACTGTTGGTCAGAAGCCAGAAAGTCTGACAACCAGTCTTACCAAGAGTATCGTATTAGGTACCCAGTTACTGGGTTGTGGAGGTCTGATAGGCAGTCGCTCCATGTAAAATACTGATATTCAGCTGCATCCGGTTCGACTGGAAGCCGACCCCAACATAGTTGGGAAAAGGCTAGGCAGATGATAATGTTGTTCTGCCTAACCTTTTCCCATCTATGTTGGGGTTAGCTTCAAGTCTAACCAGATACGGCTGAATACCAGTAATAGTGTTATACACGGAGCGACTGCCAGCAGACCTCTGCAACCTAGTTGCAGGGCAATGCCGATATTCTACGGTTAGATCTGTTGTCGCTTTCGGGCTTCTGACTACCCGTAACAACTGTTATACTGCCGTCCTATGTCTAAAAGGCCGTTAAGTGACTAAACCTAATTTTGAGTTATGAGCAAAAACGTTGAAAGTGTTGTCCCTAGAAATTCTGAACACATACAGATGTTTTTGATTATACCAAATTATTGGGCTACTTTAAGCTCATTATATAAATGTTTTTAAAATTAAAGTTTTTGTTTTTATGACGTGCTTTTTTGTACTGAAATTTGACCATCTACAATATTGTCTGGTATGGTACAATATGGTAATGTCTCAGTAAAAGTCTCTGGATCTCGTAATTGACAAATGATAGAAAAATACGGATCAGACTGGTCGATAGAGAAAATGTTGCGCTTTTATGTAGTGTATAAAACTCAAATTTGACAAAATGTCACTTTATCGTCTTTTAGAGATAGGGACGGCAGTATAGGTATTCGTTTAACACCCGGGAGCGACGGTTTAACGTACTCTCTAAGACACGGAAGGGTGTCGATGTGTAGCGAACGGTCACCCATCCATAGATTGACCTCGGCAACCGCAGCTTAACCTTGCAAATCATAATGATTCGCGCTGTTATTCAATACCAACCCCTATATCATAATTAGCCAATCAATATTATAACTACCATTTCCACTTATTATAACTCTCCTACGGTACTTTTATGAAGCATAACTAGAGGCAATAAGCCAACCCGGTTGGTGAAAATGAGCTCAAACATAAGTAATATGTATTGAAAGAGGCGACTCATCGGCGCAGGCGCAGGTGAAAGCGTTCGCCTTTTACGTCCATCTGTATATCGCCTTAGGCTTTAAGAGGCTGTTTGGAGCCGGTGTAATGTTGTTGAATACTTCAGTTGTGGGATAGGCAGAGTGGCTAGTGGAATGAATTAATGTGAGGTTATTTTAAGATAGCAAATACGATAAGATGTTTACGATATTAAGGGCCAAACTTTCAATCGTCAGACAGATTTTATCTGAGAAATAAGTTTGAGGTTTTGACTGCTTTGTAGGTATGTCAAAATGTTTTTTTTTTTGACTCTTGAAAGTCCGACCCTTAGGGTCAAAATACACGTCCGATAGTTGCTTCCGGGAGCCGGATCCGACTATCTGATCGGATTCATGAAATACACGTACGATTCTCGTGTCCGATTTTTTCTGGACGACGATGACGCCTGGACGATGCTTACGATTCTGACATGCGATCCGATAGTCTGATCGTACATGTAATTCATGTTCAAACAAATGTATGCCGCGGAGGCCTTCAGATAGTCTGATCAGACTATCGGAACCGACTATCGGAGGCTAGTATCGGACGTGTATTTGAGCTCTTACTTAGATATTTATTTTATACTCACAGTATAATCGGATTACAGTTGCAAATACCATTTAAAAAAAAACTACATCATTTTAATTAATACGAACTACATCCAACAGTAAGTATTATACCTACTATCAACGAGGAAAGTCGCCATCTCACTCATTAGAGTACAGGTTTTCACACGTTTATTTTCCTTGTCGGTTGACGCAAGTGATAGTCAAATTTTGAGCCGGAGTGACGCAAGTGATAATTAAATTTTGATCTACACACTAGTTCGAAAAGTCAAAGGTGCGCGGCGGGATCGAACTCAGATCCTACTGCATGATAGCCAAGCGTTAAAAGACTAGGCTATCACTGCTTCCGAGGACCCTGGCCTCACAGAAGGACGTAGGGCAGCGAGGCAAGGCCCAACAAAAGGAGAGGGTCCTGAGACCGAGAGGGACCGAGACCTGCCGAGGTTGCGGTGTATACAAATAGCGAATCCCATGACCCCAGCCATAGGTCTGTTGGAGGAACACCGTTTCAGATGGTAAAAGACCGACTATACACGCTTTCCTAAAAAATAGTGTCAATTGGAAGTCCAGAGGTAGAGCATCCTTAGAGGTGCCCACCTCTGCGTGTTCCGCGATTTTTATAGTTTCCGAGTTCTATTTTTTTTTTCATGTTTTATCCTCTGGACTTCGGTTGACACTACTTTTTAGGACACCTGTGTAACACGTTCACTGCTGTAGAAACTTGTAATACCTGATTACACCAACACATAAATTGTAATCCCCATAAAAATGATTAACAACAGAAAGTAGTAAAACTCTACTCAAAAAACAAACTCGATTGAGTATAAGTTATAAACTCATAACTCGCAAAACAAGTTTCGTTTATTATACGTTTATACACAGCGGCCTTAAGACGACATTCCTCATTGATAGTGTAATACTTAAAACTGTTGGATGTAGTTGGTATTAATTTTAAGATCCGACTGAATTAACATTTAAGATATATATTTCGTATGTTGAATACTTTATCTGATTTCTTCCCATGACGTACTGGGCGACCGGGGGGGCTATTTCGTTACATACTCGTATTTATAACTACAAGTAAACTGGACATGCAGTCTCAATAGTTAACTATGCGACTGCCAAATGCAGCTTAAAGGCAATTAGGTACGATGTAGTCAGTGCAATTGCCGACTGGATGTGCAGCCCAATTGTAGTTTTGATTTCGAATATGAAATGGAATATTTCACCAAACGCGGCGTTATCCAGGAGATTATGTGTCGATTCTGTTGTTCACAGGGCGGATTTTTTTTAAAGTGTACATATTTTATAATGAAGGTTTTAAACGTTTCCTCTGACTAGCTTTTTGATAAATTCGTTGCATGTTTTTCTTTATAACTTTTTATTTGTTATTATTCCTTAACATTATATGACCAAATAGTAATCAGTGACAATTAAAAAAGTTATAACGAAAAAAATGCAACGAATTCATCAAAAAGTTACTCAGAGGAAACGTTTAAAACCTTCATTATAAAACATGTACACTTTTTAAAAAATCCGCCCATCAACTACCTAAACTAAAATAAGAGAATTGCTATCTTTTACAAACAGAAAGCACGAGAAAAGGACGGTGATAGATACAAACTAAGTTAGAGATGTCAAGCTAGTTTCCACCTTGAACTTCACCGTGATTTTACTCGACACATTCTAACGATTTGTAAACTTTTGGTCAACTAAATTTGTCAGCTCTTACGTCCGTTTCTTTGTTATTTAATCAGAGTGAAAAATATGGCAACAGCCTAAATTAAGTTCAGTTTGTGTACAACAGAATCGACATATTGTTCGATAAACATTCCGAGTTTTTTTTTTTCGAGTTTTGTCTTTGAATCTCGCAACGAGCGACAACGAGATAACCAACCGATCAAAAAGTTTTGAATCAGAGGATAGTTAGTTATACTTATGATCTACGCTCTTCCTAAGTTCATCGACCTATCTCACTGCTTTTCTCAAACTCAGATAACCACGTTAAACTTAAGATAAGAGGAGTAAATTGTCATCTGTCTCAGTGAGCGATCATAGACAAGGCCTACTTTTCTCGATGGCGGGTATAATTTAAATCGAATCTTCTTGTTATTTAGACTGAGACATTTAAGAGCTGGTTAACTGTCGTTTATACTTGGTTTGGTTTTCCATGCTTGGGAGATAAACGGGGTATCATGTCAGCTGGATAAGTTAGAAAGATATGCATTAAATGAGTTATTGTTGTGTGCATCTTTGATGCACTTGATCTAGGGTCAGCGCAGATTTACGGCCGTGGTTCTGTCCATGTTCGGGAGCGCGAGTGCGTGGCAAGCCGTCGCCTCATTTCGCGAGGAGGTGATGGCGACCAAGGAGGGAGCGGACAGGGAGAGAGCGGCGATTGCCGCTCGTGCTAGACGACGCGCGACAGCAAGGTAAGGCGCGTCTCTCAGGAGGATATGAGGCCAGGTCCCACAGAAGGAGAGGTCTGCCAAGGGCTGGCGGACTGAGGCCTGCCGGGATTGTGGTACATGCAGTTGCGAATCCCGAAGGCCGAAGGTCAGGAGAAGGAACACTGTTCGGTTTGAGCCGGTAAGAGTCCGACGTAACCCTTCTCCTTCCCCGGGCGGAGGGTAACCGTGAGGATTTCCTCACGATAAAAAGGGTTAGCGCAGATGACGGACAGTCTCTAGAAACTTTCCAGTCTGCGATTTTTTTTATTAATATTAACAGAAGACTCGGATTCTGTTCTGTCAATTTTCGGGAACAAAAATGTCCGCCTGATTTGTCTGTCGTCTGCTTCGAAAGCAAAACACACCGAGGACTGTCCATTATTGTGAACTGGGTATTATTTTGAACTCCTACAAATGAGCTAGCTGAAGGTACGCGATAATTCATAATAGATGAACAGATTTGAATTTCAAGGCTCTTAACATTCATTAAAACCTACAGTACCTATCAAATATTGACACCACCTACAAACCTACCTACCCGTTACCACAAAATAGTATTATAATCCCCCAAACATCGTTAAATAACAGTTTTATTATACGCACACGCATGCTATCGAACCATCGAACACAGGACGCCGTAACGTCACTAGGAAACGCGCCTCCATTTACATGAATCAAATCATTATGTTCATAATTATGCATTTATGTGCGTATAGCTTGAATACATAATAAGATACGTATATGCGTGAACTATTTCCTTGATTGGTTGGAGAAACTTAGCTATAAATACGGGTAATTATGCATAATTCTAGGTAAGGTATAAATGGTTTTAGATGTTCCAGTTTTACACCTAGTCTGAGTGCTGTAGTGATGGGTAACTCGACTATTTTAAACGAGTATGAGGGCGGACCTCATTTTACCTCGTGAGGTACTCATCCATCTTTTCTTTGGCCTACCTCTACTTGCATATCCATCCAGTCTTATTTAACACTCTTTTAGTAACATGTCTTTCTTCCTCCTCCTTGTCTTTCTGCCTCCGTATAACATGTGCATACCACGTTAACCTATTACTCTTCAACTTTTCAGTAACTGGTGCTACTTTCAAACTTCCTCTGACAAACGTAGAAGATAATGTAGGTAAACCACGAGAAAAAATAAATTAAAAAAAAAGTTTAGGCAAGAAAAATAAAAAAAAATACTTAAAAAATCCTACGTTGCATAGATTTTGAGTCAAACCTCTATGACAGACGAACAGTTAAAAAGTAATCTTATAAACGAACCGTTTTCCTTTTTCGAAACAAACTAAACAAGAAAAATTACCCAGAATCACTCAGATCAAATTAAACCATGAAATAGTTACATCCAACAATTTATATGATACAAAACAGACAACCTGTCCGTCCATGTAACAATATAACGAGTTACAACAAAGCCTTCGAAAGCGTTACGTAACTAACGACTGACCAAAGAATTCGAGTGTACACTTTCCAATAACTATTTTGTTAACACGTGCTTGAGGAGTTTCGGCAGCTGTTTGAAACTATTGGATCGATTGAATGTGTGTAATTTCGATTTAACTTTGCACGTCGTTAAGCATAGATCATTATTTGTTATTATTACTGTCCCACTGTTGGGCACGGCCTTTTCTCAGAATGAGAAAGGTTTAGGGCTTAAGGTCACAGCTCATTAGAGCCACCCGGCAAAGATCCGACCCGCATCGCCTCGCCTCGTGCGGTTAGTATTCTTTATATGAACTTGTATGAATGTGCGCTCACTACATCAACTCCATAGCGTCACCGGATCGCCTCGGGCGTATGCTGTTCACGCGCGGACGACGAGTTGACCACTCGGTAACAACTCGTTGCTCGCATGCTTGCCTTGCGTCAAATAAAAAAATCAAGATCGAGTGAGGGTAGATGAAAATATCCTTGCTTCACGAAGATGACAACTGCTCAGCCACTTCAGTGTACCCGTGACCCCGGCCGGTGTAATTCGACCGAAACGTCGGGATAAAAGGTATTTTGTGCGTCTTAAAGTTTTTTATGCGAGTAGACCCGATGTATACTTTTACAATGTGTACAAATCGCGAAAGTTTAAAAACATTTAATCTATCCAACAACTGGTTTTTAGGATTCCGTAGTCAACAAGGAATCCTTATAGTTTCGCCATGTCTGTCTGTCTGTCCGTCCGTCCGCAGCTTAGCTCAGAGACTTAAAGAGTAATAAGGTACTGGAAAGCTATAATTTGGTGTGGATATAGGTACATGTTAAACACACCGACAAAGAGGAAAATAAATAATCATGAAAAAATTTTTTTTGTTACTTCCTGTACGCGTAATCTGGGGATGTTTTTTTTTACTCGTCTACCCCATGGTGTGGGGTGTTGTTGGATAGGTCTTTCAAAAATATTGTGGGTTTGTTACTACCATTTTTCGATTAATGGATCCGTTTCTGAAATAGTAAGCTTTAAAGTGCTAATTTTTGTTAGAGTCAAGTGTCGTCGTCCTCCTGCCAGCTAAATGGTTAGTTTTGTAGTATACACAACGAAGTTAAAAGGAAAACTATCACAGCTAAGTAGGCTTTACAAGTTTATGAGTGATAGTCGACAAACTTATAAAACGCACTTGGAAAAGTATAAATTTCGTACAAATTCCATTGAAAAATTACTAAGCTCTCTTTTAAGTCCGCATTATTGTGCTACTACGGAACTCTATTACTGCGCGTGGCTCGACCCGCACTTGTCCGGTTTTTTAATTTACATTTAATCTTTTTTTTAATTTAATTCCAGATTAAAAGTTTCATACTGTCTTCGGTATTTTTTAGAAAGTTTCGAGTTCAACTTTATACGTATGTGACCATTATCGAATCAAGTAAAACCTTATCATACAAGATGGCGGCAAACTTTTGAAGATGCAATTAACCTTAATGCAATATAAGTATGTAGGTATGTTAACCTGAATACCTACCGATATTATTTCCTTTATTCATTAAAATACATATAAAATTACATTTTTAAGGATTTCCATGTAAAAACACAAAAACATAAAAATATAGTAGCCCACCGACATTGGGAACAGGGTCCAAGCTACCGGTGGTCAGGGCCTCAGAGAGAGGAACTTCCTAACAATACGCGCCGTGTCCAGAAGTACCGCTTTCTGCACCAGGCCCTTGATCCAGCTGCCCAACGAGAGCGTCTTTAGATGTTGGTCGAGGCTCTTGGCTATTAAACCATCCAATATTATAAATTATTATTATTTTTCGGAACGCGCTGTATTTAGTTTGCTATACAAGTTGTTTCCGAAATGTATGTTTTTAAATCCAGGAAATCCACTAGTGATATAAAATAATATAACAACACGCCCGTATCCGCGAAGGATTGGTCAGACATATGCACTCTCATTTCGCCGTTATTTTTAAGTTCCCTGTTATACGGGGCGGGCCTATTGCCATAAACCGGGCACAAATCGAGATTCCGGGGATGAGACATTCCACACGAAAAAACCCAATAACACTTTAACCGACCTGGGGATCGAACCCAGGATCTGACGCTCAGAAGTCTGGCTTGCGACAACTAGACTAACGAGGCAGTTTAGTCTGGTTTAGGTATTTTTAATAAGCTTAATAAAAACACAAAAAAGGGGTAGTAAAAAGTATTTAAAGGTAGGTATTGTGTACCAGCACAATTATATCACAAGATTGTAATAAGAAGTTACACAAATTCAGACACAGTCTGTATGCTGTCTTAAAAGACAAAACTCGGTAATCTTTTACTAATGATGAGTTATGGCATTGACTGTACCTTTTCCTTTGACCTCACATTCTCATACCGTATTGTTCCTAATACCGTTCGCCTGACAATATTATAGTAATGTTTCCAATAAATCTGAATTATAGATTGATATTGAAGTGTATGTGAATCGATAACCGTATTCATATCGAGACTTCACTACATAGTATAAAACAAAGTCGCTTCCCGCTGTCTGTCTGTCCCTATGCTTAGATCTTTAAAACTATGCAACGGATTTTGATGCGGTTTTTTTATAGATAGAGTGATTCAAGAGGAAGGTTTATATGTATAATACATTGCACCCGTGCGAAGCCGGAGCGGGTCGCTGGTAATATTATAAATACGAATGAGTTTTTTTTTGTCTGCATGTTTGTTAATTTTTCATGACTGAACTACTGAATTAATTTTGATGAAACTTGAGACCGAGATTCTATGAAACTCGGAGAAGAACATAGGATATTTTATCGACATATCGAGGTAAGCAGCGGGCATCAACTAAGTATTGTAAGAAAGTACAGTGTACTACAGACGACACAGTTATTTTTTTTCTTTTTTTTTTCTTTTTACATCTTATTTTGCGCTACATTTCGCCTGTATCGTGGGTGCATCTACAGACACAAATCATCACATGCACAACACGCAAGCCCAGCACAACTATAGATCATATCGTCAGTGGAAAGGTAAAAAGACTAAAGCGCCACTTTTGGTCAAAATGAGTTATATATACAGTTCGACTGCATTTTTTTTTCTGCGTCGATTGGTCTAGGTCTCGTGTTGATCTGAGCACTTTTTTGGCGCTTTAGCATTCCAAAATTTTGCCTGTAAGTACATTGATGAGTGACTAAAGCGACGTTTTTTCGATGTTTTATAGGTTGACGTCGCTTAAATACTTTTTATCTAAGTACTTAAGAGAAACGATGGCTTATCAGTATTATTCGATTTCTCATTTAAGCTAAATAATGTTTATTAGTAATTAATCCTTCAGACTAAATCCATTTCAGTGGTTTGTTAGTAATTCTGCATTATTGTGTCGTAGTATTGTTGGCGTTTTAGTAAAAATCGTTAAACAAATATTTGTAATGAATGGCGGTTAAGTAACAAAAATATTCCTAAATTCAATAAGGAAGTCTATTTAGTAGTCGGTATGAGATTTCATTTAATAGTGCGAAAGGCTATACGTCTCATTTAACATAACAATGATACTTAAATTTAACTTACAATTTTCATTTTTAAATATTTCTCTAAAAAAAAGACATTCTTATATATAAAAAAATGTATCCCACCGGCATCAGGAACAGGGTCCAAGCTACCGGTGGTCAGGGCCTCAGAGAAAGGAACCTCCTAACAATACGCGCCGTTTCGAAAAGAACCGCTTTCTATATCAGGCCGTTGATCCAGCCACCCAACGAGAGTCTCTTTAGGTGTTGGTCGAGGTTCTTGGCTATTAAGCTATTCCCCGAACTACTATCGGCACAATTACTGCTGAATCAACATTCTACATGTCGACAACCTCGTGTGCCAAGTCTTGATATTTAATGTCTTTATCTTTCTCAGCTTTCACGAGGTTCTCATCATGCGAAACAGTGATAACAACAATCATCGTGAGACGCTCTGATCGATCTATCACCACTAAGTCAATAAAATTTTAAAAAACCTCCTTCTTTTTAATGTGGTTGTCGATCCTTGTAACCGATTATTAATTGTTATTGCGATGATAAGCTGCTTTCCATAACGAGTCATACGAGCTCAAACACGATGGGTCCAAACTAGTCATTGCGGAGGGCGGATAACCTCCCTGAGCCATCTTCAAAATCCTTCTTGTCAAAAATACAAATGTAAATGTGGCAAAATCACTGAGTCTGCCTGATTATTAGCTATTTCGAAGTTAGAAATGTTAAACAACCTTCCAAACCCAAATTCTCCTAAAAATTGTACCCTAATATTGTCACTATAGGTTTGCATGAATGTAAGTCAAATGGATATCTGTTATGTGGTTGAAATCTCTACTCCAACTGTGAACTGCAGAGCTGATCATTTTGAAACGGCTGAACTGATTTCCATTAAACATCCTATAACCATCCCGATTTAACCAGCCTTAAAAAAAACCGTATTGTAATCGGTGCATTCGTTTGGGAGCTACGATACGATACACAAAGATAGACAGACATAGGCTTCAAACTAATAACACCCCTCTTTTTTCGTCGGGGGTTAAAAATACGATATATTACGCTTTTTTTTAAGTAACTCTTTATCAGGGTCACTAAACCGCACCAAACTAAGAAAGAATTATACGGCGTGTAGTTGGCTGATGGCGCGGTGGACTTACGACCAATCTTTGAACGGCTCGTGCGCGCGAGTGCAACCTGTGGTCATGGCTTCAGAGAAAGAAACTTTTGCACAATGCGTGCTGTGTCAGGGAGTACCGCACACTCTATCAAGCCTGATCTAGCCGCCTAACGAGAGTATTTTGCGGTGACGATCGAGGCTCTTGACCTAATGCCATTGCCCGTAACGACTATCGGCACGGACTGCTAAATCCACGTCCTAAATGTTGACAACCTCGTGTGCTTCGTGCTTTTCCAAGTTTCACGAAATTCTCGTCATGAGTGGCAATAATATCAACAATACAATCATTGTGCGACGCTCTGGCCCATCACTAATCAGGCTTTTTGAGAACAATAGTCCTATGCGTGATGGATGATAGATCGATCCCGGTACAATTTGACACTTTCAAGAACTGAGTTGGACATACTTGAAGTGTGGTACATGATGTGGGTACAAGATTGTATTTCAGAGCATATTTCTGGTGAATAATTTTGTCCTCCAGGTTGTCTGTGCAAATACTCGCCGTTTTCCCGGACGGTGGCATGCTCGACAGTGTCAACCGTTCCATCCTTCACAGTATATTTCCAGTACTTGTTCGTCATCATAACTTCGTTCACAATTGCACATACAAGACCATCGACGTCGTCTAGAAAAAATAGCTAGGATACGAACGCTTGCTTTGCCTTACTTCTTTGCGGTCATTGGTTCTATGTATTGTAGGTTTGCGCCAGTCTCTTAAGCTCAGGAGAGCGGGGTCAGTTCCTTGTCCACGGCGATCACATCTCCCTGAAACTGTACATTTCGCGGCTGTGAGGGGTATTTGCGTTTAAAAACTCTCGATCCCTTTATATCACTTCCACGGAATATACAGCCACATCACCGATAAGCGCAAGTGATGTATTCGATATACAATCAGCAGTGCAAGGACCATTTATCCAAGGCGTCAAGAACGATTTGAATCCACTTGACTATGTCAAAGGCTTCATCAAGACCATGATGACCCAACCTTTAAAGACTTTGCTTTCGCCCAATAAAACATTTTTCTGAAGATATTCAGGCGGCCTGAAGCATTCCTACAACGATTGCTTCATGTCGGTCTCCCTAATACCTATCACCTAATTAAATCCAAGTACTTATGTGTAGGTTTTGGGGAGTGAGATCTAAGTTACTTGAAGTCCCTAGGATCCCACAATCTTCCCTCACGTTTCATGCATAACTGCATTTTTGTCCACATCAAATTCCATACTGACAGAATTACTGAAGTTTTCAGTTACCTTCAGTAACACCATCAGACGCATAATATCATTAAATCCGTTGTTTGGGTTTTAACAACATTTCTGCATTGGTATTTAAAGGTTTTTCACATCTCGAAACATCGCAAAAAAGATTTAATGTCTAATTAAAATTACATGCTAGTAATTACAAATTAAAAAAAACATAATTTTCAGTGGTAGGAATAGTACCACTGAAAATCGCAATAACATGAAACTTTTTGTGCTTTAGTAATTTTGCTCTCCTGTGTCTGTAAATCGGAATGGTATTTGATTAGTAGTAAGTAATTTTTACTTGGACAAGATTAAATGTAAATATTCTTGTTAGTGATTTATGCTTTCCATTTTATGCAACACATAGAACCTTAAGTATATTTACTTGGTTATCTTTTAGTACTTGATGGCTTGTTAGTAATTTTCGACGGTGGGTACAAAATCATCTAGGGTGGATTAGTATTTTGGCCTTACCGAGTTTTTCGAAATGATTAGTTGATATTGACTAAAGCGACATCTATCTCACGAACCAGTAGAGATAGAAGCTTCATTCAAAAACAAAAAAATAGCAAAAAATCACATAACATCGGTATGTTAATTTCATTAAGATACCTCATAAAGAAAAATTGTAATGATTTTTTTTCGTCAAAAAAAACTTTAAAACGCTCTCCTGTAAAGTAGGTATATTGGCGCTTTAGTCTTTTTACCTTTCCACTGACGATATAAACATATCGTCACCCTCCCCGCTAAGGGCGCTTTCAAATTGGACGGTTGCCGTCGAGCTGCAGCCGTGCTGCAGCGGTGCGGCTATCGAGCTGCAAACGGGCGGTTGTGTTTTTACATACAGTTGACGCGGCCTGAGAGCAGTCCGTCGTCCGTACCGCGCACGCACGGCAGCAGGTCGAGCGTCACACTGCTATAGTCCGACAACAACCGTCTAATTTGAAAGCGCCCTAAATGGCGTAATTAGCAATTGAAATTTTTTCAGTAGTTGCCTTGGCTGTGGCTTTATTTTAATGAATTATTAACTTTTTTTATATTGCTCTAGGCTTCTTCTTTTAAGTTAGTAGTAGACCTACATTTTTTTTTCTATTGGACTTCTTTAGGTGGTCCTAGGGGACCCTTCCTACGTAACCGGGCAGTTATTGGCGAGACCTGAAGGGTCTCCAGCCAATGGGGGGGGGGGGGAAGTAAAATACTTAACCTAAGCTAACTACTTGTACTACACTAACATCATGACTACCTGCAACAACAGCACTAAGGGCCACCCCCAGTGGGACTCGTACCTCGGCTTAGGGCGTTGCTGGCGTGGAAGTTACCCTAAAGCCCTAAGGTATCTATTTATTTATTTCTATTCATTTGAAGCACATACATCACTGTGAGAATTTCTCTGAAAAATTATCAATTGCTAGTTAGACAGTTAGCGGGGAAGGTGACGATATTTTCCGTGCGAGAATCGAACTCGAGACCCTTAACGCAGAATACCAATAGTTCTGCTACTGGGCCAGTGGTATCATCAAAATGAAGATAATGATTTTAAGCATGTTTACAAAAAAAACCTAGAAAGCGTTATTCAAACTCGCGTGTTTTTAATTAGTAGCTGTAAAATAGTAGTCAACGTCAATTTAATGTCGTTTTAAAATATTAGCATGCGTGTAGCGGTAAGCTATCGTGTGATCTTGCGTTTATTACGTGCTTGTTCAGTTATGTTTACATGTATCTGAGATTCTTTGTTTTTTTACTAATTAGTAACTGTTTAAGTCTGCTTATTTGGTATTAATATATCGCAGGCAATGACACCTGCGACAATTTGATAAATGGATTACATTTTTGAAAAAAAAAAACTGTTACAGACACTAGTCAATTTAATGTGTTTTTTAAGACTTTATGGCATCAGAATTTCCTGTCTGACTATCTCTGAGAAGATATGCCGAAATAAACTCAGAGGTCGTTTCTTAAAGTCCAGTGTCCAGACATTGTGGTATAAAAACTATGCGAGTGTAACAATGTATTACAACGTCTGTAATGGCCTTTTGAGTAGACTACTATCATTGGATACAAATATGCAATTACAATATCTAGCTTTAATTTCGCCAAACAAGATCGCTAGTTCGGATGCAGTATGCAGCACCACCCTCCCGTCCACAAGTATATGCACATGCAGAAACGGTGAAATATTAATGCAAAATGCAACCAAACCAATACACGACACGTGTTTTGTTTATTATATTGTATTTGCACATTTGCATGTCATGGATTTCCGCAAAGTAACACCTAATTCCATCATTTAACTATCATTGGACCTGCAACTTTTTTTTCACGTGGGAAATTTCTCATGGTCACCCCGTAGAAAATCCCGTAGAAAAAAATCGTAAGAAAACCTGCACCGCTGTGAGAGCTCCATCAAGTTATGGATGATGTGTATAGTCTGGCAACCCGCACTAGGCCAGGTGGACTAAACCCTTGTCATTCTGAGAAGAGGCCGTTGCCCAACAGTGGGATAATAATTGTCTGATTATGTTGTTATTTCACTGATATTTTGAACATATTTCTTTCATTACTTTAACGAGTTTGGTAATTACTTAACTTCCCAAAGCAATCTGTGATTAGTAAATTTGTCTTGAGAGAAATGTGTTAAGAATTTCTATCAACATTACTTAATACATTGCTTTGTCTTCTCTTTGTTTTATCAATATTTACATATGTATGATTAGTGGTTTACTTACGTGCATTTTTCGGGATTGCCGACTAGTTTCGGACCCAAACGGAGCCCTTAATCATGAGCTGATAACGCAGCAAGAGGTCGCGACTCGAACACAACATAACGTATCGAAATATTTACATACCAAATAACTGAGCTAAAGTTTCAATATCATGCGATATATTTAGACTGGCATAACATTGTAAGATTTTTTCTGTCAGAAACTTTCCGAGGTCAGAAACTTTCCGGGGCGCGCCTGAATGCACTCTGCCTGCACGCTGTCAGATATTGCCGGGCCTAGCAGTCTGCGGTGTCTAGTACGAAATGTATGCGCAGAGAGCTTACGCGCATGCGTCAGAAACTTTCTGACAGAAATTTCTTATAATATGTGGCCGGCCGTTTACTTCAGCTATCCATCAACCAGTTTCGAGGTTTGCTCTTCGTTGTGTTACGTACTACATTTGACAATTTTTTTTTTTAATTCTACTCCCTTCATTTAAGAAAATCACTAACGAGGGATTTCTCAAATGAGAGCTGTTTATTGTTACAGGCGTTAAAGGTTAATAAATTCACTACTTTTTACTACTCGCCTATCACGGCTTCGATTCCCAGCTAATCCAAGCCCATTTTATCATAAGTGCAGATACAAACAACGTTCTTATAACTTGAATAATTTTACTACGCATTGCTAACAGCTTATTGTCTAGTAAAATCGTATTAAAAACAAAGAAAACTAAGCCTTAACTTGCAACAAACAAAGTACAAAATCGAATAGCTTCAATATAATAAAAACAAAACTTCTTAATATTTATGCTCATGATAATTTCTAGTGAGTTCACAATTCAACTTACAGAAGTGATTTGTGACCTTAACCTCTTGAAATAGAGTTCGATATTGTCTGCAGTAATTTGAAACTAGTTGGGCTACGTCGAGATTCAAATGGAACATTTTTATGTGGCTCAAGGGTGGTCGTGACGTCAATTACAATTTATTTATTTGTAGTCTTTCTCATGGTAATGTGGGATTGGAAAGAAAGGAACTACGTATAATTTGAAAAGAAATACAAAAAATGACTGGCGGAATAAGGGTTCCGTACCACTACCAGTTTTCCTTGTTTTTATTATTTTTTATTTAACTACATAATATGCGCTACAATCGTACCAAGTTTCAAGCTTGTATGTATTACCATTATTAAGATAGCAGGGAAAAAAAACAAAAAAAAATTTTTTCTTTATTTTCTCTTTTATTATATTTGTCATTACAGAGGCCATAGTAACACATATTCTGTAAAAAATTCAATTGGCTATTTATTACGGTTAAAAAAATACAACCCCGTAACAGACAAACGGACGGGCAGACGGTGTAGGCTAAGTAATAAGGTCCGTTGGCACCCTTTGAGTACAAACCCAAAAAAAAGGTAGAAAGTACCTTCAATAGTCAAAACGATAGCCTTGGCTAGTAAACAGGGATCAACGAATGAAAAATTATCTTTCGAGGTGTCTTTAGTCAAAGAATTAAATGTTTTTAAACGTTCGCCATTTGTACACATTACAAAAATACAGTCTAAAGGCGTCTACACACCAAGGCCGCCGGCCCGGCGGCTTCGCCCGGCGGGTTGTTGCTAGCGGGTTGTTGCGGCCAACCAAGCGAGCGAACATGACGCAAAACAATTAGTGAGGTCCGCCAAGCTTGTTTGGCGTCATGTTCGCCCGCCCAGTTGGCCGCAACAACCCGCTAGCAACAACCCGCCGGGTGAAGCCGCCGGGCCGGCGGCCTTGGTGTGTAGACGCCTTAAGAGCCCAAATACACGTCCGATACTTGCCTCCGATAGTCGGTTCCGATAGTCTGATCAGACTATCTGAAGGCCTCCACGTCATACATTTGTTTGAACATGAATTACACGTACGATCAGACTATCGGATCAAATGTCAGAATCGTAAGCATCGTCCAGACGTCGTCGTCATCCAGAAAAAATCGGACACGAGAATCGTACTTGTATTTCATGAATCCGATCCGGCTCTCGGAAGCAACTATCGGACGTGTATTTTGACCCTTATAGCGTAGAATATTTTAAAAGGCACAATACCTTTTTTATCCCGACATTTCGACCGAATTACACCGGCCGTGGTCACGGGTAGATTAACGTGTCGGAGTATATAAAAAAAAAGGTCTATTGTACCTTTTAAAATATTTTAAGCGATTACACCCGAGTCAGTATTTTTATATTGCAACGTGTTCATCTCATCTGCCTAGCCTTTTCCCAACTATGTTGGGGTCGGCTTCCAGTCGAACCGGATGCAGCTGAATATCAGTATTTTACATGGAGCGACTGCCTATCAGACCTCCACAACCCAGTAACTGGGTAATACGATACTCTTGGTAAGACTAGTTGTCAGACTTTCTGGCTTCTGACCAACAGTAACGACTGTCAAAGATCTGCAAATGACAGCCGGGACCAACGGCTTTACGTGCTTTCCGAGGCACGGAGGAAACTCGCTATGGTAAATGGTCACCCATCCACAGACCAACCTCGGCAAGCGTGGCTTAACCCGAAAGATCGGTCTATGCGGCTGTAATTATTTAGCCACGAGCTCCTTTATATTGCAACGTGTTGTAAATCAAAAATATCGTGTGAAAGAAAGTGGCGTGTGCAGTGCGTGGGCGCAGTTGCATGTTACAACTTTCAAACTAAACTGATCATCTGATTATAACTCGCGAAATTATGACTGACTTTATGGCTTTAGAAAATATGTAGTCTAGGAACGTTATGGTTTTAGAAATATTTCGTCTAGAAATGTTGTAAAATATCTTTAAGAGAATCAAAACTGGTGTCTAGTTTCTGTTTATTTTATGTAAAATCTTGATAAAACGTGTTAGTGTTTTCTGCCAACAAACAGATAGATAGATATACTTTATTATACACTAAAAGAAATGAAACAGAAGAAATGCATGTAATCAAGAACAGTACACACGGCTACACAGCAAGCTATACATTTCCAGTTTACACTGGCCTCTCGTTATAAGGAAATCCTATACAATTCGAGATCAGCCTATACTGGAAATGTATAGCTTGATCTGTAGTCGTGCGTACAAATGACGGTCTTATCGCTTAAAGCAATAATGCATTACCTACTTATAGTGCACGTAATATGTATAACTTTGCCGCTCTGAAACCAGGCTTTGAGCGTTCTGTTGCTCACTTCAGAGGAACAAGTTATTTTACGCGTACTGCAAAACAAAAAGCTTGCTATCGCAGTCGGGTAAAAAGATAGTAGCCGCATTTACACTGCATTGGGTCGCCAATTAAAGGAAACCCTATTAATTACATGAGAAAACGTTAAGTTAAAAGATATCTTCTATAATCGAAGGCAAACGTTAACACCCTGTATATCACGGCAATTCGTGCCCTTCCTGTCACGCGGAGCACGTTCACAATACATTATGAGCTCTAGCTTAACTACATCTTAATTATAAATAATAATAATGTTAAACCAATCATTATTAATGTATAACTCATTTTTATATTCATCTTCACACGATTTCCAATCTAATATGAAAAGGATGTCTGATAACTACGACTAAATAACTTAATGATTAGGTTTTTTATTTAATATCTGTAAATGTATAGTGTAATTATTTTATATGGAATGTCGATTATTTTAATTTGTATTAATTTTGTTGAATAAGTATATGATCATATCAGCCCGTTAACAACGACGTTTAGAGGCTGATATGATCATAATTTATGAAAATCACAAAAAAATATTTATTAGTATTTCAAAAAACTAATGCAAATTAAAATAATTGACATTCTACCTAAAATAATTAACATTCCACCTAAAATAATTAACATTTACACCTAAAATAATAACATTGACCACTCGTTGATGTCTTTTGTTCCGCAAAACAAAACATTTATAAGCATTAAAAATTAAATTATTTTCAAAAATAGTTATCAATTTTTTTGCACATTACTAAGTATTTGTGATAATACCAACTAAGCCAAATATATTTGTGCTTGGAATGCACGTCAATGGTTTAAGTACATCCGGTGCACCCTGGGCAGTCAGCCCCGCTACCAACCTTGCTGACTGGCTAATCTTACCACGGCATGAACTATTATCGTATAACTCGTGCCGATATGAGGGAAGGAGTTCTTAGAACTCTAGAAGTAGCTCGCTCAAAAGCTATCCCAAACGGTGAAGATACTACAACATGTAAAAGGAATAACGCAAACACTTAAATACTCCAATTAGAATATTCAGTTACAATAATACATACTTGTATAATGTATATGCTTAAACATTGTTTATTTAAAAAAAATTGTACCGTATAATATCTCCATAACGGTTAAGTTTCGGATACCATATTACGAAATCAAATCCATCAGAAATTACCTGAAAAATAACGTCCTTTAATATTCAGTACGACTTTCCCTGTAACCCTGTATATATATATATAGCCCTAATTTACCGGTATTACTTTTTCAATGTTAACTGCATTTAAAATCCAGTCTTATGGCCTTGACATAGGACTCAATTCTTTGCTTCAATTTCTTGAAAGAATGACACAAAAAAAATGCATATTAAAAATCGATTCAACTGTAGATTCTTGACAAACTACTTTCAGGGTTTGCGTTTATTATGTTACACGTTGTAGTACATACAACTTCAAGCTATACGTTACCAGTATAAGCTGAACTGTCATTGTAAGAAAAACCTATACAAAGCGAGGTCCGCTAATACTGGTAATTAATAGCTTGATATTTTGACTGTATGAGCCTGCACCGTTTGTGTCACCCTTAAATACATTTGTAATAACAATGTATAAACAAAAGTGATTGATTCAGTTGTTTAAACAAACAAACAACATTCCTTGGTTGTTATTATTTACGTGTTGTTCGTTCGGTGTAACAATGCATCGTAATACAGTTTTGTATGGAGATTTAATTGACACCAATTAAATCGTTTTGCTTGAGGTGTTTATAGGATTATTTTTATAATTATGAGTTTTTTGTAATGAGTTTACGAGAAATGATTATGTTGAATGAAAGAGGTAGTATTTTCAGTGGAATCCGCATGCTGCATGATGACCGTAGACAAGGGTTTTATAAACAAACTTTACTTAAATATTCAGTGTTGTCGTAACAGCATAAGTAAAGTTTCATTTTTTATTTTATTTTATTTTACTTTGTATAAATACTTCGTAGTGAATTTTTACCAAGACAACCAGTCTTACCAAGAGTATCGTATTACCCAGTTACTGGGTTGTGGAGGTCTGATAGGCAGTCGCTCCATGTAAAATACTGATATTCAGCTGAATCTGGTTCGACTGGAAGCCGACCCCAACATAGTTGGGAAAAGGCTAGGCAGATGATGATGAGTGAATTTTTATAAATAATAATAACATTGAATAAATACTGTGAATTTGTATTCTTTGAAAATCTGTTTATTAGCATTGTAATATCAAAAACTATATTTACTGCGTACTATCATTGTACACTTTTTACCCAAGGATAAGTCCTGATAACATGGTTATTTCGTAAATTGTAGCTGTAAGGAGACTGCTATCGAAAAAACGTAAACGATATCATCAAAAACCGTTAAATAGCTATATTAACCATGTTTTGTTTTTAAAAATATTTGATAAACTTTGTATGGTAACGTTTTGTAGAGAAACGTCAGAAATCAACTTACGGTGAAAAGGGTATAACTTATGTTTAATCTTAAGTCGCTTGTTTTATACCCCATTAAAAATAAGGCCTTAATATTAGTTAATTAACAAAAACTTTGGATTGAATAGGGTAAGATACCTAGTCATAATATTCTTTGACTTTTCACCTCTAATTTTGCCAAATACCATTCAGTTCACAAAGATCAACAGACAGGATTCTAACTCGTAACCTTTCAATCACCTGCTGACATTCTAACTATGCTCGATGTTCTTGAACTCAAAAGTATTTTACTGTCACTAAATGTCTTTTAGTTCAAGATCAACGACTTAAACTGAACTAAATTAAGACAAAATGCAGAGACACAAACGTGGTTATATTATGTAATATGTAAATTAACTTTAAAGCAATAATTTAAAAAAATTAAGAAATTACATAAACATAAACTCACGCCTGTATTCCCAGAAAGGTTGGCAGAGGTGTATAATACACCCACATTTCGCCATTATGTTTACGTCCCATGTAATAGGGGCTAGCCTATTGCCATCGACCGGGCACAAATCCAGATCCCGGGCTGCAGCCGAGAAATTCCACACGGAAAAACCCAATAACACTTTGCCCGACCTGGGGATCGAACCCAAGACCTCACGTTCAGCAGTCACGCTTGCGACCACTGGACCAACGAGGCAGTCTTAATACTTAAAAAAAGGCACCCCAAGGCACTGAATGGGTAATCAATTTTTAATCTGTTTTCATCATGTCATTCTAAAAACTAAGTTTGCTGCAACTGTGCCGGATTTGAACCCTCGACCTTGCATACGCCAGTCAATGCTCACCCACTTCAAAACAATGCACTGTATTCGTATGTAAATAATATTACTTTACACAAACAAATTGACAATGAGGCGTGAACGATCGTTAACAAACAAACTAATGAAGTTACACAGTTTTACTTAGTTGCTGTTTAAATTACGTCATTACTTTGTAAACCAGTATTACAGGGCAACGAAGGTTAAGCCAGAAAACAGTATGCATAAAATGGAGCTAAATATAAAAAATAACAGATTTTGTGGTAAGATTTTTAATATAATTAATTTTTAGTGGTCTTCAATTAACTTAAAGTCTATTATTTCTTCTGGTGCTTCAGTAAACTTTGAAGTAAGGCTCTATCTATAAAGCATAAGTGTAAAAGGCTTAATAAAGCGTACTTAGACTGATCAATCCTGACTTACGTAAAATGGACCATTATTAATGGACCATTATTTTTGTTTGATATATAGTCTGACTTTTTGGTAAGTCGTCGTGGACTTAAGCATTTGCTAAATACACACTCGAAGATTGCTATATAAATATCGACTTTGACTTAACTCGAAAGTAAAGTCTGTAAAAAAGTCTAAGTACAACTGGCGAGGCATAAGCTGAGCTTTGCATTTGTGTGAGTGCACATAGAATCGCTTGCCAAAAAGCAGTATAAACAGGTTTAAACCAAGCAAAGGACGCGTCTGCATTCATTCTCACACAAATGCAAAGCTCAGCTTAGGCCTCGCGGTCTGTACGCTTTATACAATATATCAACCTAAGATTATGAGAGTACATGTTTGTGCATGTGAATTTTTGTCTGTAAACGCACCTAAAATATCGGAGGAAACAATGGGAGGGGGGCAACTTGCTTTTGTTAAAAATAAAATAAATAAAAAAGACATTGGAAACGGTTCACGAAAGACGAAAAGGCAATTTAGGAGGACTATAATTGAAGAGTTTTCCAATATATAGGTACGTCGCTATTTACAGCTGTTTTTCCATTAGGTTGGAAATTAAATCGTATTCATATCCAATCTCAGACGGCACCAAAAGTGGCTATTTCTCTTTGAAAAATGTCCCTAAAATTCTTAATTTTGGTCAAAACAAGATATTTTACTATGCCTCTTTAGTAATTTTTGAAAAATAGTTGATGACTTAAATAGCTTCTTTTGATCAAACATTCTTCAATTGAAGTCTTGCTTCACGTTACCTTAAACTTCTGATCACACCATATTTGAAAGCGAGCGTAAAGATATAAGAAAATACTAGATCGAAATAAATTAAACTTTCACTATTGCAATCCTTCAACTAAATCGTATTAATGATAAGTTATCACGCTATGTCTAAAGGGGATAGTCATAATGTGTAATGTTATGTATATTCATGCTACACCAGTTGTGGGTTCGACAGAGAAAGTTTATTATAAAAAAGTATTTGAAAAACATGAAAAGGAAATCATGATTTTATTAACATATAACATAACATCACGGAGGTATTCCCCAAAGGGTTGGGCAGGGGTTTATACTATACACCTGTGCACACACAATAAACCGTCGCTCGGTGCGCTTGCCAAAACCCATATCGTCAGTGAAGTTCTAACAGTGCGGAAGTCAAAAATGGCTACTTTACGAGAGAGTGAAATAACTATAACTATTTAAAACGAGCGTAACCTGCGCTGAACGCAATATTGTTTTTAATTATCATTACAAATAAACGCTTTGATGATTTCTTTTGCTTACAAATGAACCTTTGAAAATCCTAATAATCTTTTTGATTTCAAGTAATATTGTGATTTTTGTCGTGTTGTCTGTTTTTTGTCACAAAATGACTTACGCGCTGTTAGAACTTCACTTACGATATGTGCACGGCCAAAAAATCTGACATGTGCACGAAGAATTAAAAAATTAAGTATATTTTGAGCTTGTGAAGTAACACTAAAAAAATATTTTTAGTGTTACTGAAAAGTTGATAAAATCACATAATTATGGATTTTGGCAAGCGCACCGAGCGACGATACATTGTATTGTACACCCGCATTTCGCCGTTATGTTTACGTCATGTAAGCAGCGAGCCTATTGCCATCAACCGGGCACAAATCTAGACTCCGGACTGCTACTGAGAAATTCTCCACGGAAAAACCTCGCAGGTTGTCTCGTCGAACGCAGGACCTTACGCCCTTCCCGCGCCAGACGCACCGGGCACCGCCGGAGGGCGCGCCACAATCTCCGGCCACCCTAGTGTGTGACCTGCGGGCGGGCGGCGGTTTAGAGGACCCGTCGCCCGACCCGTAACAGGCTCGAGAAGGCGGCGCGCATGTGTTCCATGCGCGCCTCTCAGGAGGACGTAGGGCAAGGCCCCACAGAAGGAGAGGTCCACCAGGGGCTGGCGGACCGAGGCCTGCCGGGGTTGCGGTGCATGCAGCTGCGAATCCCGCGACCCCGGCCAAGGGTCAGGAGAAGGAACACCGTGGGTTTTTAGCCGGTAAGAGTACGGCATAACCCTTCGCCTTCCCCAGGCGAAGGGTATCCACGAGCATATTCCAAAGATTAAAACAAATGACCTTATGACGCTTGGGTTGCGCCCAGATTGCTTGAATGAAAGACGGGATCCAAGATACTTTATATAATTTGTAATGAGACACAATATGTAGATACAGAATGCTGATAGTAAATGAATTATTATTATGTGCAGTATGTGATACGATAATGGTAGGATGAGTGCTTGAATGCCTATCATGCGTATGAGCCGTGCGAGTTCAAACTTGCTCTCTTGGCCGTAGACAAATATAGAGTATGTCAGAGAGAATTACATGATTACTATTGGCTAACAATCAGTGTTGTCATCACTTAAACTAATAAGGCGACCACAGATTAAACATATATTATTATAAAAGTAGTTCGCCACATCCTCACGCTCAGCAGTTGCAATTGCAACCACTAGAACTAGCAAATACATGGGCACTCCATAACTAACTACTTAGCAATTAAAATATCTTCAATAAGTCATTGTCTGACACTTAACAAGTATACGTAAGTACATGTATGTAAGAGGCGGTAATTGCTTAATTATCGCTCATTAAGATTCACTTATGTGGTATACGGAACTAATGTAATAGGTATCTCGTTTCGTTGGCCGCATAGTGAGGTAGGGTTGTATGTTATAGAATCATGTCACCATAAAAGACTTCCCTATAACGCTACACTAGCTTTTGCTTGCAGTTTCGCTTGCGTGAAATTTTAATTATATATCGTGGCTGTTTGTAAACCAAAAATGAAGACCTTTTTTTAATTCACACGTCATGCTCGTGAACGGGTGCCGTCTGTCGGGACTGGTCAGCTCTTAACTGCTATGGCAATCCCAAAAGGCGTTTTTTTTCTATTTTCTAGGTCCCTTATACAAGTTTATTTCTTACATTAACCTGCATTATTCTTATACTATTTTTCTCACGATACTGTAGTGTAATTGTCATTATCTATTATTTAAAAAGAGTATCCATGGATTTTCTTGCCGGTTTTTCTCCATGAGACCTACCTTTTGGAACCGTGCACCTAGTTTTGACGTTTTAAAAGCACCTGTAATTTGGTCTACTTGAAATAAAAAACTTTGACTTTGAATTCTCCTCTACAGGGATTAAACCCTCTTTCAAGCCGTATAACATCTTTTTTTTTGTGTAGACTGCCGTTTTTCTCCATGACTGTTTTTTTTAATCTGTAAACGTTGATCAAAATATTTTCAAAAAAACATGTGCTGTCTGCTTAGAACGTTTACCTGTAGGTACAACGGTTAGGGTTGCTGCTCTTACCACCCCATCTCAAATTACCACATCTAAAAGCATATTTTTTCTCAAAACTGTCAGGTCAAATTTTGATACCCCTTTGCACAATGGTATAGTTAAGGTATCCACGATAGACCAATAGCGATACGGTTTTGGTATTTGTGTAGGACAAATACCAGAACCGTATGGGCGTTTTTGCACTACAAGGAATTTTACTGTCGGGCAGTCCGATTTTTTACGGTCCGATGACAAATCTATCGCTATTCGTCCATAGACCACTTTTCCCCAGGGACATATAAAACGTATTCATGATTAGGTACGGTTAAGCCACATGAATTTTTCGGGATTGCCCGACTAGTTTCGGACCTCGAATCGTCGGTCGTTCGACTCGCGACCGAGCCGCGTGTTTAGCTCATGATTAAGGGCTCCGTTTGGGTCCGAAACTGGGGGTCTACTCCCTAAGCACGAAGTCCTTGGTTTCAGCCTTAGTTACGAGCCTTTCCTACTCCCTATCACCTACGGACATACGATTATTTCGGGGCTCGAACTAAGAATGAACGACAACACGATTTAACAGTTGTCCCTACTACCGATGTGTTTTTACCCGTCCGTAAAGTTGAACTTGACACTTGTTTTGTTCACTCCTACGTTTCGGGCTACTTTCGGACGGGCGACTAACTTCGTTGACGGACTTAGGGAGTAGGCCCCCTGGTCGGGCAATCCCGAAAAATGCACGCGAGTAAACCGTAACTAACCACAAATATGAATGTCTTATAAAAGTTATAGTAGGTATAAAACGTAGTCATCAACAAACCAACAACATTTCTCATTCACACATCCACTCAAAGAACCCTGAATGTTTAATTCGTTACACAGTCAACCAGTTTATACGCAGGTATGCTAATCTCATCAGGTACGGTTATTGTAACCATTTCCTATCAGCTATTAATTAGACACGAAGTGAAAATATACATTTCCGTATATTAAGAGAATTTGTGTATACGTTTAGAGCATGACTGGTTTCGCTTTACTTCCGAAAACCATGAACTCTAATCATTCTGTACAACTTTTAAGGGACAAACTCTGAATTCGTGAAAATATTAATTTGTGTTTTTACACGTATACATAACATGACCATACGTCCTGCTTTGAGCGGGACAGTCCCGCTTTTGAACCATGTGTCCCGCTGTCCCAAAAACACATAAATGTCCCGTTTTGAAAAAAAATCGTTATCGATGACAATGAATTCAATATAACGGGCGCGTATTTATTGATCGCATCAGAAAACATTGTGATAACCAAGGATAAAATCAACAAGTCTTGCCAGCATATCACTTATTGATATCTAAAAACCAAACCTGATAATTATTTTAAAGCAAACTGCTCATCCGAAAAATATACTAGAACCAGCCCACCAGACTACCAGTGGCGAAGGCTCCATACAACTCGATTCCTATCGGCTTCCCTTTCGAAAATGGCAAATACTAGTATCTATTATTTTCAATTATCATTTAAACAAATAATTGGTCCGGCTTCCCTTTTAAGAAAATTCACCCTTCGCCACTGCAGACTACACAAGATTAGTTCCTGTTTTCGTAAATACCTACAGCTATTTTTAGTTCTACTATGTATGACTATGAAGTATTTCATCAACTGACAACATGCGTCGAAAGAAAGGAATATATTGAGGAAGAATAAAAATTTTCAAATAAAATCGGTTCATGAAAAGTTTTTTTTTTCTTGGTGCGTGCACTGGGCCTCTTTTCGATGTGGGGCCCCTAGGCAGTTGCCTAATCCTCCTTATGGATAATCCGGCCCTGTATGTATGGCGGCATGGCGTAGGTCCTATGAGCCCTATGAAAAATGTGGTCGACTCAAACATGTTAAACACGATTTTGTGGTGAAAGAATAGTTCATAATAATAAATTTTAAGACGAAAGAATTCTTGTGATTAACGCAATCTTATAAGATGACCTAAGTCTAGAAGTCTTTATTTTATTTTGTAATAAGTATTACTTAACGTTCAATCTTTTTTTAGCTATGATAATGGTTTCATATTACGTAGCTCAAAACTATGTCATCTAATTTATTTCCCAATAAAAACTCACACGAGTACATTCGAAAAACATTAATAATAATTAAAAACTTCATTATCATCATCCCAAAGTTAAGAATTTTTACGTTTAAAACTCCAATTATGATAATGAAAACTCAAACTATACATCAAGCAATAAGACAAGAATAAAAACAATATGAAACTACTTTACAACAACTTAGGAGAATAATGATTTGTTAAAAATGGTTAGGTAATTCGAATATTCAAATCAAAAGTTTTATCTATAAAAATAAAAATAAAAGTCCTGACTGACTGAATGACTGACTGACTCATCAACGCCCAGCCCAAACCCTTGGACCTAGAAAGCTGAAATTTTGCACAGAGGTTCCCTTTATAATGTAGACAAGGAATAAGGAAGGATTTTTCGAAATTCAACCCCTAAGGGAGTTAAATAGGGAATGAAAGTTTGTATGGAAAATCGTCACTTAACGGGTTCAAAATTTCACGCAAGCGAAGCTACGGGCAAAACCTAGTTTCACATAAACGGCTCCACTGTACAACATAAACCAATACAGGCTTATGAAAAGTCGAATTTAGGTGTACGGTTCCAATTAGTCGTTTCCTATGAAGAAGAGCCGGCAAGAAACTCCATGGTTACCTACTCTTTTAAAATCCATATCTTTAATAATCACCCACCTAGTCCGTAGCGGTACCCAAACACAATATTCATCTTCACACAAAAAATAAAACAGCTTAACCCTCTAAATTCGACCATACTCAATAACGTACTTTATACGGCACCCAATAAATCTTAATCCGCCAAATTCCTTAGTAAAAACCGGCCCATCGCAGGCAATCACCTCAATTTACCATACGACACCTAAACGACCCCAAAACTCGTATTGACATTCGCAAACGACAATTTCTTTACTTTTACTTGTGTGAAAGTTTAAATTCTGGCTTCAATTAAAACTTGGCCCAGTTTCCGGTTATTATCCTTGAGAAAACGTAGATTTTGGGTCTGTGAATTAACTTTACTTACAGTAACTCGTTAAACAATAAAGTTACAATCACTAAATAGGGTGAACAACCTGATACACTGTTGCCATCTTAACTAAAATCATTGCAATGCTGTCTTCATCCTGACCTTCGAAGCTTTACTTAAAACACAATTCTCTTCAGAGAAAATGTCGACAATACACACAGTACCCACACATTCAAATAGTTAAGTTCCGTCTAAGTTAACTGTACTAAGTTCACTGCACAGCTTAACGACGAACTAACAAGTAACAAAAACCTTAACAAATAATATTAAACATGTTTTTTAACTAACCTTTTCAATCCACAATAGCAATCCCGGAATCGAACAGAAATTGTTACCAAAAAAACACTTGAAATATTACAAATCTGTTGTAACACTATCCTTGAAACGTGACTTTTCTTCACAAAACTTACCTAAAAGTTTGATATCTCAACTAGATAATATGTTTAAAAATGTTTTGTAGAACAAACACAGTTTCTTAGCGACACCAATTAATAAATTAGTAATGTATTTCGTAGAGAACTCTCGAGAACGCACGTACGTCTTGCGCGGCGGCTCGCGGTAAACTGAAGGAAGAGAAGTGAGAAGACACGTCACTCGCTGCGTCTGAGCACCTCACCTTTACTTATTTTTAGATGAACTTAACGATCTTGATACTTAGTTGAAGGTGGAAAAACTTTTTTTGATAAATACAATTTAACTGTCAATTACACCGTTATTTTATTAAAAACTAGCTTTTGCCCGCAGTTTTGCTTGCGTGAAATTTTGAACCCGTTAAGTGACGATTTTCCATACAAACTTTCATCCCCTATTTAACTCCTTTCGGGGTTGAATTTCGAAAAACCCTTCCTAATTCCTTATCTACATTATAAAGGGAACCTCTGTTTAAAATTTCAGCTTTCTAGGTCCAAGGGTTTGGGCTGGGTGTTGATGAGTCAGTCAATCAGTTAGTCAGTCAGGACTTTTCATAATTCATAATCTTTCATAATTATTATTAGATTCATAGTCTTCAATTTATAATAATAATGTATCTCAACTATACTTACTAGAACACAACCCTGAAAATAACGACACGGAACGCCTCTATTATATATGTAATTAAGATGACTTTAATAAAACCATTAAGTTAAAATTAAATATCATTACTAAACTTGTTAAACGTTTGAAATCAGCGCCTCATAATAATCACTGTAATTAATTACGATTAGGAAGTAAACATTACCGGCTTGTTCAACATAATTAAGGAAATTCACGCTCGCTTCATTGTTTTTGTGTACATTTCCCCTTGAACTTATACAGTCAGGCTTCTGTAATTGATAGTTTGTTTAATTCTTTTAAACAGTAATAACATTAAGAAAACATACAAGTCTGTCTGTGGATTTGTTTTGAACGATGTCACTTTAACATCATTAGCACAAGGTATCTTATTAAAATATTACGGTGTAAGGTCGCATTTGAGACAAAGCTCTCACTTATATCTTCTCATAAAATCATTATAATGTTGTCATAGTTATCAGCTCATTTTCTTCTTCTTCTTAGAGTGTCGATGACAATCTATACCGTGTCGGCCCAGAACTCAGCAATGAATTTAGCACTATCGTGGCGTACAGGTAACAGGGAACGCGGGGCATGATGTTAAGAGCGCCATAGTTTGTGGAACGGCACCATATTTACACTTAAGGTTTGAGTTATCCGCAAATTTCCACCTGAGCAGGTTTTCCTGCTCATAACTAAAAGAGAAGACTCGTAACATAAAAGAGAGGACCAGCTTTCAAAAATTTTGCCACACCTATAATTACGGCCTCATTAAGCCGTCTCCGCTTAATCTCCTACTAGCAACACCTTAAGCCGAGGTCCGAGTCCCACTAAGGGTCGCCTTTAGTGATGTTGTTGCTAGTAGTCATCATGTTAGTGTAAGTAGTTAGCTTAAGTTAAGTATATTACTTCCCCCCCATTGACTGCCAATAACTGCTCAGTTACGTAGATAATATCTGAATAGGTCTGCAAGAACGAACAACAAGTAGACCAATAGAAAAAAAAAGTTAGTAAGAAAACTGAAGACATGCTTGACATAATCCGCAGGACAAAAAAATATCCAGGATGGAGGTCTACTAAAACCTAGAAGGATGAAATATTAATACTGATTCAAAGATATTCATAGTTAGCGCTTTTCTATGCAGGAGGGTCCCAGTCAATACTTTAGACTTTTCAAATTCATGCGCAGATCAGAGTGACTATCACTTGCGATAATGGTGTAGAAAAACATCGTGAGGGAACCTGCACACCTGAAAGGGCTCCAAAAAGTCCTCGATGATGTGGGTAGTCTGCTAATCCTCACTAGGCCAGCGTGGTGGACTAATGCTTAAGCCCTTTGCATTTAAAAAGATACCCATGCACAGCTGTGAAGCAGTAATGGGCTGATTATGCAAAGATATTATTAAGATTACTTTAAGTCTTTACTTTTGTCAAAATTTTAGAAAGTTGTTTGATTATTTATGACTGTAGGAAAAATATAAATATAAATCACGGCTGTATGCCTCCAAGGGTTGGGTAGAGGTGTATAGTACACTCCCATTTCACCGTTATGTTTAAATCCCATATAATAAGGGTCGAGCCTATTGCCCGGGCACAAATCCAGACTCCGAGCTGCTACTGAGAAATTTCACACGGAAAAACCCAATAACACTTTGCTCGACCTTGGAGAACACAGGATCTCACGTTCAGAAGTCACGCTTGCGGCCACAAGACCAACGAGGCACTCCGAAAAATATATGAGGAAATACGTGATGAAATTAAACAAATTAGTGTCAAAGTAAATAGAGTGAGGAAACTCGGATACCAAGCATTAAGACCTACGTGCGTTTAATATACGCTCCAATGCTTAAACTGGTTTACCGATTTCTAAAGAACTTGAAAATGATATTATGATGTTAGAGTAATTTTAAGAATCTTAATGTGTAATGTACAAATATATTATTATAAAATTTTGCATGCCTATTTGGCGAAATGATAAAGCACCAATTTCGTCACTCAAACATCTGTATCATACTCATTCATTTCACACAAATAAAGTTTTCATTCTTTCTTATGATACATTTCGAAATGGCGTCTATGCCATTTCGGGATTATTTATTTATTTTGTCAAACTATGTCCACAAAATTTTGTGCCAGTGCATTGGCCATACTTTGTTCTCCACGCCAAAATCTGTAACTCATACTATAGGAAACAGCTTACAAAATTAGCAGCTGAATTTGCAGTAGACAAGACATGTTTGTCAAAAATCGGTTGTTCATGTGTGGTACGTAAAACAAAATGTTGAATTTCCATTAGCCAATTTAAAAATGGAGGAGGAAGTATGCCTTCAGAGGGCCAAAACAATGTGAATATAAAACTAAAACTTAAAAAACCCCACACGTCATAATGTCTGAAGTGATTATCATAACACATAGCTAAGATAACCATACCGACTAAACCAGCCTTCAAACAAAAAACCCGCATTGAAATCAGTTCATCCGTTTGGTAGCTACGGTGCCAAGACAAAGTAAACAAACTTATAGCCCCCCTTGCGTTGGGGGTTAATTAATACTTCCATTTAATACAACGATGCAATGACAAATATTTTACCAACTCCGAGACACCAGCTTTACGTCAAAGTATCAAAACCACTCAATCCTAGTACACAACATCTCGCGTCCTCGTTATTCGGACAGAACACCTCTCTACGCTCCACCTAGCTATTCCACATTCATGCGTGCCAAGCGTTTGCCAAATACACAAAAATATGTATATGTGTATGTATGTTGACGCCTATACGGCTGTGGGGTAAGCAGAGAGATAGCTTGCATAAATTAAGAGTTAATTAATAGACATTATGAGATTCTAAATGTTGTTTTTTTTTATTGTCACTCTTATAATTATGAGTTTATTTCTTATATTAACCTGCATTATTCTCGTACTATTTCTCACACTATTGTAGTGGAATTGTCATGATCTTTTATTTTAAAAAGAGTATTCATGGAGTTTCTTGCCGGCTCTTCTCCATTAGACCTAACTTTAGAACTTAGTTTTGACGTTTTTTTTTTTTTTTTTAAACAAAACGTTGCCCCACCCGAAGATTTCTCTTGTATCGTGGGTGCGTTTACAGAC
This sequence comes from Amphipyra tragopoginis, assembly GCA_905220435.1. Taxonomy (NCBI): domain Eukaryota; kingdom Metazoa; phylum Arthropoda; class Insecta; order Lepidoptera; family Noctuidae; genus Amphipyra; species Amphipyra tragopoginis. Next base: position 22,366,970 of record HG992012.1, on the reverse strand, counting down.
ACAAATCTCACAAACAAACGCCCAGACCCGAAACAACCATCTGTAGGCCATACAAATTTTTGTTCCGTGTGGGAATCGAACCCACGACCCGTAGCGCAGAAGCCAATCGCTTAGCCACTGCACCAAACGTGTCGTCGTTTTAAAGCACGTGTAATCTGGTCTATAAAAGTTTTGGTCTATAATTCTTTCATTTGAAAAATAAAACAATTGAAATCAATTAAGTAGGTAATTATTTAAAAAAGCATGTCAACAAAACCTTACTGTATGTTAATCAAAAATAGTTTTTTTTTCTTCAAATCTTGATTCTTTCTCGTGAAATTTCACAGAATTCCGGAGTAGTTGACATTCATTCAGTTCATATCGGGGGTACCTACCTATATATATAATTATTCCCAATTATTTATTTTGAACCAATAAAAAGCAAAAAATCTTTGAGCGAAAACAAAAGCTAAACCAAAAAAAATATTTAAAAAAATTAAATTGAAACATGTGTTTTTTTTCGAATAACTACTTAAGTTTTTAAGTCCTCCTTATTAATCACCTTTTAGCCACTTCAATTAGGCTTCAATGAAGGTCAATGTCTAATAAAAGTAACCATAGAGTTTCTTGCACGTGCCTCGAAAGAAATTCCTTTTTATGACATTCCGAACACGGTAATAAAATTTGACTATTCATAAGTGCCTACAAACCATCTGATTTACATAAATTCACGCATATCCCCATATGCAGTAAGCAGAAACTACAGATCACCATATTTTTTTCTTCTTTTTTTTCCTATTGGTCTGCTGTAGGTGGTCCTAGGGGACACTTCCTACGGAACCGGGCAGTTATTGGCGAGACCTGAAGGGTCTCGAGCCAATGGGGGGGGGGGAAGTGAAATACCTAAGCTAACTACTTGTACTACACTAATATCATGACTACCTGCAACAACAGCACTAAGGGCGACCCCTAGTGGGACTCGGACCTCGGGTTAGGGCGTTGCTGGCGGGGACTTAGGGGGGGAGACAGCTTGATGAGAGCTGAATTATCGGTGTGACTGCGGAGTCTGAACAGACGACCGGCTCTACGACGGGAGAGCTCGGTGGATCGTGACCGGCGGCGGTGGGACGTCGCGACAAGCCTCGTCGGCGAGGACGGTATGCCGGACGGCGGCGGACGATGTGTAGTGTGCTGGTCGATTTACTCGCCTCCTGGAAGAGGGTAATTTCGTCATCGGGTTCTAAAAGTGTGTGCCTGGGACGGCGAACTTTACTTATGAGAGAGGGACTGTAGTCGGCCGCTGCGGCGACTAGGGGGTTCGGATGGAGGGGGGCAGTGTTGAAGTAACGCTTGGAAATGCGTTTGAGGTATTGCCTGATGGTTGGCATTTTAAGATCGAGATGGTACAGATCACCATATGCTACGATCCTGACATAATCCTTTCGCTTCGTCCAGGTTCATACATCTTGTTATACACGCACGCCGGTTGAGAGTACTACGCACCTGTCCTTTTTGAAGAACATCACCAGTAACATCGATGTATGTCCTTCTAGGGCGTCCTTTATTGGCGTTTCCACTGACTTCTGACTTTGACTTAGTGATTGTAAAAATACTAGAAAAACACCCACTCGGCCTCTTACAAAACTGGTAACAAAATCTGAATATTTTCCTTCTACGAATAAATTTCTGACTTCTGACTTTGACTTAGTGATTTGATGTGTCCAACTTTTGGGTCAGTTAGGAATTTAGATAGATAAACTAGCCTATTAGATACACCTGCAAATACACAGTAAAAATACCAGAAAAACACCCACTCGGCCTCTTATAAAACTGGTAACAAAATCTGAATATTTTCCTCTACGCACCAATTTTCTGATACAAAACTATTTTAATAGCGTCAATTAACGATTTCTCTGTGATTTTATTAGAACTATGATTTTCACTGTCTATGTTAATTAGTGAGGATACAATTAGAGATCAGGTTATGGTGTTATTATGGGTTTCTATTTAATGCCTATCAGAAATTGAAGTATTGAGGCTGTGTGTTGTGTGAGCCGATATGAGCGTCACGGAGAGCAATCCTATTTATCTGGTACATAGGTTAAAAACTTCTGGGGAACTACACCAATTCAGGAGCTATGGCAGTTTGTGAACAGCATCGTGAAAGAAGAAACATAGTATCACGCCTGTATTCCCCGAAAGGTTCGGCAGAATGTGTATTGTGCACACGGCTACAGATCAAGCTATATATTTCCAGTATAAGCTGATCTCGCATTGTATAGGATTTCCTTACAATGAGAGGTCAGTGTAAACTGAATTTGTATGGCTTGATGTGTAGCCGTGTGTACACCCTCATTTCGCCGTTACCTTAAGTCCCATGTAATAGGGGGCGAGCCTATTAACATCAACCTGGCATAAATCCAGATTACGGGCTGCTACTGAAAAATTCCACATGGAAAAACCTAATTACACTTCTTTCCATACTTTTCAAGAGGCTGCCACTGACTACGCGTGTGTCTGGCGAATCTCTGAGTAATGTATGGAAAAGTTAATCTGCAGATTGTAGCGATGTGCCCGTGTGTAGGTAGGGCATGTCAGCTCCAGGATCTTTCTTAGGAATACTTACATCACTCTCAGTTTGCAGTGTGTAAACGAGGCAGTTACTAGAGCGCGAGGGCTAGTTTGAAAGACTTAAATATAACTTAAACTTAGGACTTAAATCTAAGGTCAATCGCACATGAGTACTCGCACAGTCAATAGTGGCAGGCCACAAGCTGTTTCCAAACTTTTCGAGAGGCTGCCACCGGCCACGCTTGTGTGGCGGGGCTCTGAGTAATGTATGGGAAAGTTAATCTGCAGATTATAGCGATGTGCCTGAGTGCAGGCAGGGCAAGTCAGCTCCGGAATCTATCTTAAAGAAGAATCATAATCGAAGTTCCATAATTGTCGAAGTAGCGTAATGTCAGAGTACCAGTGTCGAAGTAAAATCTTGTCGTAGAACGATTTGTCGAAATTCAGTTTGGTAGTCCTAGTATATTTCTTATTTTTAACCGACTTCAAAAAGGAGGAGGTTCTCAATTCGTCTGAATGTTTTTGTTTTTTTTTTTTTGTATGTTTGTTACGCGATATCTCCCCCAATTATGAATGGATTTTGATGATTCTTTTTTTGTTTGGTAGCCCATACTTCAGATGTGGTCCCATATAAATTTTATTGAAATTGGTTCAGCACTTTTTGGAAAAATCAACAAAAACAAAAAAAAAATACACAAATCGTATGTAGACGACGTTCTAGTTGTGCTGATCCGAGAATTTGTACACTATTTTAATTGTAATTTGTGGCACTAAAAAGTATAAAATAAAAAAACTTTAAAAAAGTAAAAACCGACTTCAAAAAAAACTAAACGGAGTAAAATAATTATCATTTAATAAAACTACCAGTTTCAGAAGTCGGTGTTCTACGCTGAAACAAATTGAATGCACCGACTTCTGAAACTGGTAGTTTTATTAAATGATAATTATTTTACTCCGTTTAGTTTTTTTTGAAGTCGGTTTTTACTTTTTTAAAGTTTTTTTATATTTTTACAAAAGTGCACATTACTAATTTGTAATTAACTATTAACATCCACTGGACGGACAGATGACCCCTGTAGCACAGGTTTTTTCCTAGCATGGGGGTTATTGATAATTTATTTTGTACCCAAGCATAAATTAAGTGCCAACCTTTATCTGTGTACTTTTTATGTCAAATAATAATATTATTACTTTTATCTGAGGAATAATTTTGATGTTATGACTGCTTTTGTATAGAAAACAGTTCAAACCGAGTTTGACGACACGTTTGGTGCAGTGGCTAAGCGATTGGCTTCTGCGCTACGGGTCGTGGGTTCGATTCCCACACGGAACAAAAATTTGTATGGCCTACAGATGGTTGTTTCGGGTCTGGTCGTTTGTGTTTGTGAGATTTGTGTCTGTAAATGCACCCACGATACAAGAGAAATCTTAGTGTGGTGCAAAGAATTATTAAAAAAAAAAGTCATTTTCCTTCTTCAGATAAAAGTTATCTGACGAAGTGACGAATGAAAAATCGGACCTTACAGAAAATAATTTCACATGAGCAAAGCCACGGACACAGGTAGTTGTATAATAAAACTAAGCATTTCTGAACAGAAATATCCTAACCCACTCTTCCTCACACACAACCTCGAGATAACTTGCTCTGTACTACTACACCACTGACCTAATTAGAATAATAATCTACCTTGTAAAAATTAATTAGAACAAGCTGTAAAACAATTTGCCCATTCGAAGCGAAGCCGCGGGCTAAACCGAGTCGTATAACTGTAGTGCAACGTATTACATAAATTAGTTGTAAATTATATTTTGATCGTTGAATACCGTTTGATTATAAATTAGACTTGATTGATTCGGAATGCGTGTAACCTTGTTAGAAAATTTTAGTGGTGAATTGATGCAAAAAATATGTCCATAAAATGATTTAAGATCGTATATTAACGGCTGGCAACCGAAACCAATTTTATTCTACTATCAAAAACGATGCTCAATCGCAACCGAACCGAAGTCGAAACATTCATTCGGTCAGTTTTCGTTTTCAAACTTAAAAACTCATTTATTCGAAATAAACTAGAATAACTTACAAAAACTTAGAATTGACCTTAGTACTTAACTTAAAATTGTTTACAAAAACTGTCAAATTGTTTGACAACAAAAACAATACGAAAACAGATGTCAATTCAAAATCAATAGATTGATGTAGATTTTTGACATTATTTTTTATTAAACTGACAAAAACCTAACCCATCGATTTTGAATTGAGATTCGTTATTAGTTTCGGCAAATAGACTAGAGTCTATATCTATAGTACAGGGTGAAATTGGAAACAGTCGACAAACCGAAATGGGAGATTGTACTCATCACAATGAACAACTTTTACTATGGGACCAAACCTGAAATCGCGAAAAAAAAACGGTTGTTCCCTACATTTATGTTTGAATAACTCGTCAAAATCAAGTAAAAAAAATACAATCTCCCATTTCGGTTTGTCGACTGTTTACAATTTCACCCTGTTTATACAGTCAATCGTTATTAACCACGTATCGTACGGTCTGCGAGGTTCATTACACATCGTGGCACTCCACCCCTCGAAAAGCACGTCAACTGTTTGTCCCGGGTGTTATACGCGCCTCACTCCTTCTTGTGAGAGGTAGCTTCGTGATGCATATACAAGCTAGTTTTAGTATATCGGGTGTAAAAAGACCCTTAACGATAACGAAAACCACGTGTTCTACCCATCATTAGGATCATTTTTTTCTTCTAGACCATACCTGGGAAATTATTGGTTTTGGAGATATTGAAGGTCAAAGTATACATTTTTTTTTAGTTTTTTCCAAAAACGAATTCCAAGTCATAATACTAAACTTTCTTCCATACAAACATTATCAAAAATTTCAATTTTTCCTAACAAATTACGCATTTGAAGTCACAAAAACGCAATGAATATCAAACGCACACGACTGCCTTGGCTCGGCTGTGAAGCCGCTGCACGCATGCAAACGCGCGGCATCGCCACAACCATAATTTGCGCGCTACAAAAAAAGCGTTTTTTTTTTTTTCATGCCAAAAAATAAAAGTCGTTTCCCAGCAATTATTTTTGGTCAATGTAATTTAGTTTGATGTACAAAGTGCGTAGATTTCGGCTATGTGATGGGTCTTTTTACACCCTGTATACTAAACCTGAAACTAGTTTGTTCAGAATCACTAGGAGAATCGATTGACATATTTTTTACACCACATATTTTTTTCATAATTTTCAATTTTGTTTCAGTCGTTTTCTACCCATAACAGTTGACGGGAATAGACACCTTGAGGCTTGAGACGGTCCTCTCGGTCAGTTTCCGTGTATTAGACAACCCCTGCATAGCACATCTCAGGCATTTCACACTTTTTTAGGGAATTTAACGCGACATAAACTAAGGTGTAACTTGGAGATTTACTAAAAAAAAAACACATATTCAGACAGTTCTAATGAAAATCTTGTTGGGGTGTCTCGGTTTTCGTATAAAGTAAAAATAAGGTTGTATAAACACCTCTGTAAATTCATGGCTCGTCTTCCGTGTGGAAGATGTCCGGTCCTTTGGAAGGCATACGGGGGACACAGGTCCAACGCGCGGAGGCCCCTTTGAGAACTTTAATCTAAAAAGGGGTGGGGCACCAACCGGGGACTATCCACTGCTGCACTATTGGAGTACAGTCATGGACCGTCCTTGGTGGGTGCAAGACTATTGTAAAATGTGGTGAAAAATATCTGGTCTATGGGAAGGGGTGTTAAGTGAGCTGGATAACTTCTACAGCCGGAAGAAAACGGCGTCTGCCTTTCAAGTTTAAAATTGAAAAGTTTTGGCAGACGGTGACTCGCCAGCTCACTAGCTGGGCTACCTGAAAAGCCGCCAGTATAATAGGCGACCGACGGGGGCAACAACACACCTCTTATTATTATCTTATATTAATATGCGTATACACATCTAACTATTGTGTGTCGATACAACTAACACAATAACAATTTATAATGCACACTTTTGCAATGTAGCGATTTAGACAAAGGTTGGGGCGCGACTTCGTGAATTGAACTATTTGTGGTCGGAACATAGAAAGTATGACAACTGGTCAACAGACATGGTCATCTAACAAAGGATCATCCGTTGATTTGGATGTGCTAACATTCATAAAAAACCTGCCAAGTGCAAGTCAGAGTCGCGTACGAAGGGTTCCGTACCATTATCTATAAAAACCGCATAAATATTTATTTTATTCTGTTTTTTAGTATTTGTTGTTATAGCGGCAACAGAAATACATCATCTGTGAAAATTTCAACTGTCTAACTATCAGGGTTCATGAGAAACAGCCTGGTGACAGACGGATGGACGGACAGCGGCAAAAAAATCACGTTTGTTGTATGGGAGCCCCCTTAAATATTTATTTTATTCTGTTTTTTTAGTATTCAATTTGTTGTTATAGCGGCACCAGAAATACATCATCTGTGAAAATTTCAACTGTCTAACTATATGAGATACAGCTTGGTGACAGACGGACAGCGGAGTCTTAGTAATAGGGTCCCGTTTTACCCTTTGGGTACGGAACCCTAAAAACAATAAGTCAACAACCTTTCTGTGTGATCAAAATCCATTACATCATTAAGGCGGCATCATTCAATCAATCAATCAATCAATACTTCTCACTAGATACACACACTCATTCATTTCCGTCTCCAGCCTTTACATAATAAATTAAACAACCAACAAAACCTACAACAGTTGAGCGATAGTTGCACAATACAGAGGAATGCGACACAGACGCAATTAGTTGACTATTACGTGAATATAATTGTGTCTAAACGATGTTAATTAGTGTATTTAGGACGGTTTTAGGTGATTTTATTTATACAACACATTTTTTATTTTTGTAATTGTAATTAATTATGCAGCGCAATTTTAATCAACTTCGAAAAGGATTATCAATTCGATGCGTACTTTTTTTTATGTATTTACACCGATTTCTGGACCGATTTGAGTAATTAATTTTTTATTTGGTGCAAATTACTCTCAAGTTGTCCCATATGAATTTTATTAAGTTTGGTTGTGTAGTTTTTCTTATACAATATTAATAGTAGTTTGAAAATGGATTACCAATACAGGGTGTAAACGAATTCGTGTAATTCCTTAAAACCACGTGATCTATATGTACTACTGGTGTAGACTGGCCCCGCACGGGATTTAGCCTGATTAAAAATAAAAAATCTTTTTTTTTTTTCATGCGGTATCGGTATTGGTCATATCTAAACCACTTATTAAGGAATCAGTAAAAAAAAAGTGTTTTTTTTTTGCATTTTTTTTTTATTTTATTATAGTGAACATTTCAATGTTACGCAAACATTAATGAAAGCACGGCTACACGGCTGGCAGGTACGACTAACGCGATATCGCTCTTTGCAGTCAGATAACTCGAGGCTCTAAAATGACTCAGAAATAGAAAAGCAAGTTCTTTTTTTTTTTTTTTTCATTTTTATTTCTGAAATATTCATTTAGGGTTAATCTATGTCACCAGTAGATCACGCGGATTGAAGAAATTACACGAATTCGTTTACACCCTGTATAGACGAATGACGTCCTAATTGTAGTAGTGGTTGACGAATTTGTACACTAATGTAATTGTAATTTGTGACACTAAAAAGTATTAAATAAAAAAACAAAGAAAGTAAAAACCGACTTCAAAAAAAAACTGAAAGAATAATTATCACATTATAAAATTAATAGTTTCACAGGTCGGTGCAATTCTACGCTGAAACAAATTGAAGGCATCCACGTATGAAACTATAAGGCCTCATTTACAGAGACGCGGGGCGTCGCGCGCGCGTGCGGCGTGGCGTCTCGCGGCGCGTCGTACGATTTTTCTGTTTACGGAGCGGCGGCGCGTGCAGCAGCCCGCATCATCACACGCGCAAACACAAACATATGGCAATGTACGATGTTGTTCATGAAGAAGCGGCGCGTGTGACGCCGCGGGCCCCGTGCGGGACCCGCCGCGGTTGACGCTACGTTTTACAGTGGACGGAGAATTGCAGGAATAGCTGGTCGCAACGCTGCGTGCGCCGCCGCGATAAACGTCGCGTGCGCCGCCGCGATTAACGTCGCGTGCGACGCGGCGATGCCATGCACGGGCTCCGCCTGCATTTCAAGCAAACGCGTGTAAAATCGCTTCTCCATAAACGCTCTCATACAACGTCATATGTTTGAATTCAGTGGGGGCCGCTGTAAGGATACAGTTTCTTTTTTAAAGTCGGTTTTTACTTTTTTTGCTGTGCACACTAGCCGACACACCTTGAAACGATTTTTATCAGTAGGCCTAGCACTAATATGTTGACGTATAGTATCGTAAACGTAACGTCTAAGTGAGTGAATTTTAAATCGAAAATACAACTATACATTTATAAGGTGTAACATAAATAACGCACAACTTCTTAAGGGGTCACTGTACTCATCATTACGAGTATGAACAAGTTTTACTATGGGACCAAATCCGAAATCGCAAAAAAAAATCTTCTGTTCCCTACATTTATGTTCGTCAAAATGTAGGGAAAAGCAGATTATTTTTTCGTGATTTTAAGTTTGGTTCCATAGTATAAAATGTTCATAATGATGAGTACGGTGACCCCTTAAGAGGTTGTGCGTTGTTTATGTTACACCTTGTATATACAGATAGCATTTTGCTATAAAATGTGACAAGCACAATTTGTAATTTGTATCATACATAGATAGGAATAAATTTTTCAATTTAATAAAATATTATGTGTGAAACGAGTATTTCTAATTCAAAATTCACTCACATTAACGTTACGTTTACGTTAGGTACTATAAGTCACAAAATGCGTGCTAGGCCTACAGAACCACATGAATTTTTGAACACGTGTTAGTTATTTAAGTTTATTACGGAGCGGCTGCAATCTGGACTCCTTAATGCGGTTGTCAGACTTTCGGTCTTCTGACTACCCGTAACAACTTTCACGGATGTTCGTATGACACCCGGGACCAGCTGTTTCTCCGAAATAGGTTCTCGAATTGTAACGAACAATCACCCATCCACCAACTAACCGCTGGAAACGAGATCGTACAATTTGCGCATTTGTTAATTAGCCACGAACTTGGATATAACTTAACTATTAAGTTGAACTAAAAAATAATTAAGTTATAACGGTAAAAATAACACAGAAATACAATACAAAGGTGTTAATGAAATAATGCGGCCTCGATACGCTTGTCTTCCAAACTGATGAAGCGAATCTGACATTCGGTTGTGAGGTGTATATTCAGGTGTGGTGGGGTTCACATAATATAACACACGTATGGATTGCGAAGGGATTTGATGTGAAGAAATAGTAGATTTCTTAAGGTTCCGTATCCAAAGGGTAAAACTGGACCCCATTACTAAGACTCCGTTGTCCGTCCGTCAGTCTGTCACCAGGCTGTATCTCATTATCCGTGATAGTTAGACAGTTGAAATTTTCACAGATGATGTATTTCTGTTGCCGCTATAACAACAAAATACTAAAAAACAGAATAAAATAAATACACACATCAAAAGTGTCTAGGGATCAAGCATTTTTATGCGGATTTCTTGAGATTGAGATGTGGCTTTGTAATAAATTTATGATTTTATAAATTTATATGGATCCTTTTTGGTGCATTTCATAATTTGAATCAGGAACTGTGAATCAAATTCGAGTAAAAGATGAAAATCAGCTGTCAATATTTTCCCTATAAAAACATACAACGCATTGAAGACATTATTAGTGCTACTGTTTCCCTACTACTGATTAAAACCAACGTTATTATGGAGCGGCGACGTCATTTAAGCAGGGAAGAAATGCTCAGAGCCGTGGGAATGATAGAAGCTGGTTCCCGGCAACGTACTGTGGCTTTAGCTCTGAATACAAGTCAGAGTGTTATCAGTCGACTTTGGACACGTTACCGAAGCACTGGTACCGTGGCTGAGCGCCATGGAAGACGGTATCGCTGCACCACACGGAGACAAGACCGATACATTCAAATCTTAACTCGAAGAGCTCCAACAATAACCGCCATGATGTTAGCCGTGAGGCTTCATCACTCTTCAGGGAACTTAATTAGCGACCAAACAGTCAGAAACCGCTTGCATGAAGTGAACCTTCATTCCCGAAGACCGCTACGGGTACCACCTATAGCAATGCACAATCGTAGGATTCGATATCAATGGGCTCTTGGACACAGAAATTGGGCAGAAGAACAATGGCGTTTCGTGTGCTTTTCTGATGAGTCTCGTTTTGGTATGAGACCGGATACAAGACGTATACGACACTGGAGAACCCCTGGACGCCAACAGCGATTAAAATCCTGCCAGGAAGTCCATCCTTATAGTGGTGGAACCATCATGGTATGGGCGGGTATTTGGATCGGCGGAAGAACTGAGTTGATTTGGATCAGAGGCAACCTCAACGCTCAAATTTATGCTGAGACGATTGTATCAGACGTCATCGTTCCTCTACAAGCGCAAATCGGTCCCTTATTTCAGTTAATGCATGATAATGCACGACCGCACACCGCAAGAGTTGTAAGACAGACTCTCGCCGCAGCTAACATCAATGTCCTGCCCTGGCCTGCTCAGTCGCCAGACTTGAACCCGATTGAGCATGCATGGGATATGCTACAGAGAAGAGCTCTGCCGAATATGGAGGGTATCCAGTCGCAAGAAGACCTTTTTTTGTTGTTGCAACGAACATGGGCGGCCATTCCACAGCGTGATTTGGATGAACTCATTTTGAGTATGCCAAACCGATGTTCTTGTGTTGTTAGTGTTCGCGGTAGAAACACGGATTATTAATTGTTTAAGTTACCCAATAAAATTTTAAAGAAAACTGTTATTTCAGTCTTTTTTTCGAACTTTTGTGTTAGTGGTTCAAATGTCAAAAATCCCTTTATTAGGAAAATGGCAAATTTCTTTATTAATGCAAAGGTGACTTGGTTTATCGTTACTGTGACAAACGAAAACACTTTATTTGATGAATCCTTAAAGAAAATTTTAATTAATATCAATCAGGAGAAAAGTTATTGCAAAAATATATGTTGATCCCTAGACACTTTTGATGTGTGTAGTTTAGGGGGCTCCCATACAACAAACGTGATTTTTTTTATGTTTTTATAGATAATGGTACGGAACTCTTCGTGCGCGAATCCGACTCGCACATGGCCGGTTTTTTGATGTAATATTTTTTATTTTACTTGGTCTTGTTGGTTCTAATCGGACCTGATAGTAAGCGCAGACAGGGTCTAAGATGGAGCACACGAATCCAAGTAACACAGATATAGAGAGATTCCCCTATACCCCTCTCGCTCTCACATACACACGACGGAACACAGTAAACTGCTTGGTGCCGGATTTTAATGTGAGGTTGGTAGCTAGCCAGGCGGACCGTATAGATCCTACCACCAAGCGTGCTGGGTTTTGTTGTATCTTACAACACGCGTCTATTCCTAGCGTGTTCTGAGGAAGTTTTATAGACTACCAAAGTGAATTTCGACAAATCGTTCTGCGACAAGATTTTACTTCGATATTCGGACATTATGCTACTCCGACAATTCGTCACCCTCCGCGCTAACTGTCGCATCTAGCAATTGATAATTTTTCAGTAGTTGCGTTAGCTGTGGCTTTATTAATGAATTAATAACTTTTTTGTATTGCTCTTGGCTTGGTTAGTAGTTGCCCTAAAGCCCTAAGGTATCTACATATTTATATTTATTTCTATTCATTTGAAGCAAATTACCTACAATGTACTACTAATAACTGCATACTAATAACTATAATAATATTTATATCTATAATTTTTCGGTTTAAAGTAACCTAACACGAAGGAGATGACGGTCATCCCCTTCGAATCTAACCTATTCGTGTCGGAGTGCCACAAATTAAGTGTTGTTCCTTAATTGTCGGAGTAGTGTAATGTCGGAGTTTCATAGTGTCGAAGTAAAATCTTGTCGTAGAACGATTTGTCGAAATTCAGTTTGGGAGTGAGTTTTATATTCTAACATGGAATAAGGTAGGTACAGGGTATAATTGGCAACAAGTCCTAGGCCTGCCTGATGGAAAATGGTTACCGCCGCCTAAACAGGGTGAAATTGTAAACACCCGACAAGCCAAAATGGGAGATTACTCATCATTATGAGCAACTTTTAGTATGGGAACAAACCTGAAATCGCGAAAAAAAATCAGCTGTTCCCTACATTTATGTTCGCATAACTTGTCAAAATGTAGAGAACACCTGATTTTTTTTCGCAATTTCCTATTTCGTCCCATAGTAAAAGTTGTTCATAACGATGAGTACAATGAACCCTTAAGAGCTTTAATGTTTTTCCAATAACTCTGTATATTCCCAACGTGTGGTGAGGAAGTTTTATATTCTAGCCCGTCCCCATCCCCACACGGGATAAGATATAGGGCATAGTTTGGCAATAAGCCCACAGCCTGCCTGATGGAAAATGGTTACCGCCGCCTAAATACACCTTCAACACCATTGCTGATGCATTACCAGCTTTAAAGACAACAAGTTGGAAGTCTCATGTGCCTGTAATTTCACTAGCACCCATAACCTTCAAACAGGAACACAGTAATGCTGCTTAGCGACAGAAATAAGTATAGAGATAGTACTTTTCGGACATACTATTTCACAAGGAGCTCTACTGCTACTCAAGTTAGTAATAAGAAAAATCATCATCATCATTCAGCCGAAAGACTTCCACTGCTGAACATAGGCCTCCCCCAAAAGGGGGGGTGTTGCCGTAATCGCCACGCTTGGCAGGCGGGTTGGCGATCGCAGTATGGTTGTTGAAGTACTCAGAGAACGCTGCTGCCTATGCTCTAGAGAATCCCTTAGTCGCCTTTTACGACACCCACGGAAAGAGATGGGGTAGTGTTATTCTTTAAGTCCGGCACTACACGAGACAATAACAATAAGAAAAAAAAAGAACCTCGTGAAAGCTGAGAAAGATAAATAAATGAAATATCAAGACTTGGCACACGAGGTTGTCGACATGTGGGATGTTGATTCAGCAGTAATTGTGCCGATAGTAGTTACGGTGAATGGCTTAATAGCCAAGAGCCTCGACCAACACCTAAAGAGGCTCTCGTTGGGCGGCTGGATCAAGGGCCTGATACAGAAAGCTGTATTTCTTGAGACGGCGCGTGTTGCTAGGAAGTTCCTCTCTCTGAGGCCCTGACCGCCGGTAGCTTGGACCCTGTTCTCGATGCCGGTGGACTACTATTTTATATATTTTTAAATGTTTTTTTTGTTTTTTATAGAAATATTTAAAAATGTATTTTCTAAGTTATGTTAAATGAATAAACGGAGAAAAATAGAACCAATTAAATTACCCATCAAGCCTCGTCTGTCATTAGATGAACGAGATCAAAGCTGAAACATTATAAGATAATAATAACTAGTTAAGCCGGATAAATTAATTAATAATGAAGTTTAAATAACACGTTCAAATGTTTAAATAACTATGTAGTCTAATTAAATAAGTATTAATGATCATGTTCACCTTATCAATGTATAATTACCTAGTTTTTCTACTTATCTTAGCATTTACAACTGTGGGATCCGATTTGCTCAAAGGAAGTCTTCGTGCGTTATACAGGGTGGGTCGAAAATCGTGGATCAAACGAAACAGGGCAATAGTTGGGGTTATTTACAGCATTTTATGGTAGTACATTTTTTTTAAAGTAAGGTTCTAAAGTTACAAATATTTTTTCGTGAGACTTAAAAGATATTGAAAAAAGTGCCAATACCGGTACCCAGTCATAAAAGCACTTTCAAGCAATTAAACACCATTTATTGTTTTAAAATAAGTACCCATTTTACTTTAATTGCCTTTTTTTTACTAGGTATTTTCTTAAAAAACTCAAATTGTCATAACTTTTAAGGAAATCAAGTTAGGGCTCTGCCACAGAGGTATACTTTTTACTGCAAATAAACCCAACTATACCTGTTTCGTTTGATCCACGATTTTAGACCCACCCTGTATAGGCTAATTCAAGTATTTTTTTGAAGCAAGAATCTTGTTGGATTCTTGCCGGTTTCTTTAATTTCCAACTTCTACAGTCACTACTAATTTCCAGTTTCTTCCTTAATGTTGCCCTTTAATCTCGTCCAATTTTTGTCGTACCTACCATTGTTTCAGAAAGAAATCTATGATAGGACTATCACTATCAAAATACACTCACCGTCATAATTAGCGGAACGTTTACATTTTTTATTTTTTTTATTTTAAGGTATGATTTATTGTATTATACGACGATTTTTTGTTGCGTTCCGCTAATTATGCCGGTGAGTGTATATGGTAACTTCAAATTAACTGTCGAAACTTCACCTATTTCGTACGCGCTCTTTGCAGCTGTAATAATTGGTAAGGTTGTGTAATTAACTGAAATTTAGGTATCTTTTTAAATTGAATGTGTTCTATTTTCGTAACTTTTTTTCGTGTTCTTATACGACCGGATAAGACCGGGGAGTGTGGGATTCCTACCTTAAAAAACCACCCCAGTGGTCACCATCAGCACATGCAGGAAGGCACTAAGTCCTCCGGGTCACCCCGGAACCCCGCTTGCGCAACGCCTGTTAAGGCACATCCCTGGGTCTATTATTATACCTAGTAACCCTGTCAAGTTCTTATTTTTCTCTACAATGTGTCCGGTCATGGTAGGTAGCGATATTCCAGGTACTTATATGTATAGTAACTATTCTTACACAAGTACACTACACGCTAGGCTCCAATCCACTTCCCCGCTATCTGGCAGCCATTTTGCTTTTTTGTTGAGATATTCTCTATCTTAAAGTTATTTAAATGTGAACCCTATCGTAATGTAAACGATAAAAAATATTGTTGCCCTCCGAATAAGCCTACTTTTGTCTCAGTAGGACCAAAACTTTGAGAGATCTGACTTTTTTTGTAGACACGTACAGAATATCTCAACAAAAAAATGGAAGTGGATTGGACCCTAGTTTAAAGTGTATTTGTGTACTAGAATAGAATAGTTGTTATATAAGCACCTAGAATATCCATGACCGGACACACTGTACACTGTACGTCGTAGGTATCAAAAATTAAAACACCAAGATGCTTTTTTAAAAATAAAAATCCACATTTAATTGTATTCAGCAGATCTGTCACCAGCGTGGGCAGATTTTAGTGAACCGAAGAAAGTTAACCGTATGTATGCCACAACCTGTCTTAAACCGGTCGGCATCGTCTTAGTAAAAGCCGATACGGCTGATATGCTCAAAATTATAGGTTACCGACACACTATCTGATGTGTACTAATCGATTTGGATGTCTTATCTTAACTGTTTATTTGTTGGCTTTAAAATTTAAAGAGATTGTTGATGCCTGCATAATATCGATCAGTTTTCCGTGTGGTCTTTGGTTAGGAAGGGCTTTCGGAAAAGATAATAATATCGTATTACCTACTATAGTTAGTAAAATGTAGCTTGATACCTACGATACTTATCAGAATAACATACAATAATGTACAATTTAAGTGTAAATTCTATTATTTTTAACTAGCGACTCGACAGCTTCGGTCGGGTACGTTTTACAGCACCTTCCAGAAGAAATTACGTAAATTAATATGAAAACCGCATCAAACTCTATTAAGTCACACCGATAATTCAGCCCTCATTAAGCTGTCTCCCCCCTAATCTCCCACCAGCAACGCTCTAAGGCGAGGTCCGAGTCCCACTAGGGGACGCCCTTAGTGCTGTTGTTGCTAGTAGCTGTGATGTTAGTGTAGTATAAAGTAGTTAGCTTTACTTCCCCTCCGTTGGTTGGAGACCCTTCAGGTCTCGCCAATAACTGCCCGGCTACGAAGAAACAGTCCACAAGGACCACTATACAAGCAATCAAATAGAAAAAAACAATTCATTGAGTAGTTTAGATGAAGTAGGCGGACACACTGATAGACGCGAAAAGCGACTTCAATAAATACTATTTAGGGCCGATTTTTCATTCCTCAGATAAACAGACAAATAGGATTTATTCAGCAGATAGCAAAAAAATGATTTTTTCAATTGTCAGATAGGCTTTATTTGACGAATAATTTGACTACCTGAGGAATAACTTTATCTTTCCCTTTGACGGCCAGATAACCGCTTATTCATTAGATAGTTTTATTCGATGAATGACTGATGATGTAAACAAAAAATATAATTTTACTAGACAATGCTTGGGTTTGCGTTTTCATCAAAGTAAAATGGATTATAATATTTGATCGCACTGATGATCTGGCAACAATTGAGGAAGAAGCTCTGATAAATGAGATAGATGACTCTGATAGAGATTTAAATGTGTTACAAAATTTCCTGTGAAAAACGGAAATTATTATCGAGGCGCTTTTCAGGGTTCCGTACCCAAAGGGTAAAACGAGACCCTGTTACTAAGACTCCGCTGTTCATTCGTTTGTCTGTCACCAGGCTGTATCTCATGAACCGTGATAGTTAGACAGTTGAAATTTGCACAGATGATATATTTTTGTTGCCGCTATAACAACAAATACTAAAAAACAGAATAAAATAAATATTTAAGAGGGCTCTAATACAACAAACGTGTTTTTTTTGCCGTTTTTATAGATAATGGTACGGAACCCTTAGTGCGCGAGTCCGGGCGAAGCCGCGAGCTACCTCTAGTCATAAATAAAGCCGCCTTTTGTTTACCAAAACATCGCGCACCCATACTAAAATCACAGTCTACCTATATCTTACTCCTTACAGTCGGTCAACGTAGAACATTGTCGCAGAGCAATCGTGCGGGGGGTTGCGGGGCGAAGGAGCGGAGGTTATGTCCCGAGTAGCCATAATGCATACTTGGGACATAACCTCCGCCCCTACATAATTTTGACATTTCATAGGACCTGTCAAATGTATGGGCGTTGACCCACTGTATGTAGTAAGTAGGTACACTGTGCTAAAATGCAACTAAGCACCGCGCATTAGAGTAATTGTTACTAGTGTTGACACTACACAGAGCATTTTGACAGGTGTCAAATCCGAGATTCGAACAATTGTACAGCTGATTTGACTAGAGTGCGCGCAAGATAACTCTGCGCGTGACTGAGGGCGTGCTAAACGGTGCCATGATCGCCAAAAGTTCAAATTACCGCTTTTTAAGCTTTACTTTTTTATCGCTAAACATATTTTTCCCGCTAAACATTCCTACAATCAGGTAGTTCTACCATCAAAATTAATAAAACGGCACACACTTTGGTGGACCATGATTAGTTCCGATTTCGGCCGCGCGCAGACTTATCTTGCGCGCACTCTACAAAATATTCGTTGTGGACGGCTGACATTTTATAACAATGTGTAATAATTAGTAATGTGGTGTGTATTAAATGTTGTCTGTTGATGCACGCGCATGTAAGTATTTACAAACAGTTACTGTTGTCTATTAAGAAATATGTTAATTCCAGGTACATTAATTTTACATTACAGTTGGTACTTATACAGGGTGTTAACGAATTCGTGTAATTCCTTCAAACCGCGTGATCTACTGGTGACACTGATTGACCCTGCATAGGTTTTTTTCAGAAAAAAACAAAAAAGTTTTCAAAAAATTAACCATGATATTCTGTATCTGAGTAATTTTAGCGTCCCAAGTTAACCTGACGGCGTCGAGCGATATCGCGCTAGTCGTGCCCGTCAGCTGTGTCGCCGTGCCTTCATTCATTTACTCATGGTATTGAAATTTTCTATCAAATAAAAATATGTGGGGAAAAAAAAAGTTTATTTTTAATCAATCTAAATCCCGTCCGGGGTTAATCTATACCATTAACAGATCATGTGGTTTAAAGGAATTACACGAATTCGTTTACACCCTGTATTACATTAATATAGTTGTTTTTTTTTAACAATATGCTATGTCGTGGTTTCTGTCATCATCATCATCATCATCGTTCAGCCGAAAGACGTCCACTGCTGGACATAGGCTTCCCCCAAGCATCGCCACAGTCCATGTTGGGGTGGTTTGCCATAGTCAACACGCTTGGCAGGCGGGTTTGCGATCGCAGTATGGTTGTTTAAGTACTCAGAGAACGCTGCCGCCCATCCTCTAGTGAATCCCTTAGTCGTCTTGTACGACACCCATGGGAACGGAGGGGTTAGTGCTATTATTTACGTCCGACACCACACGAACACGTGGTTTCTGTGCGGGAGGCCAATTTTATTTTCAAATTTAAAAAAAAATATGTAAAAAACACAATCGAACCGCTGCTCCACCATTGCAACCAATCAGCTATTTGACTTTTTTTCTTATAAAGATCTCCGCTCAAACGGACAGTGTTGAGCTACGGTTCGATTGCGATTTTTAAACAATTTTAGTAGTAGAATTGGCTCCCCGTCAGGGCCAGGGTTCTACTCCCTAAGCACGAAGTCCGTGGTTTCGGCCTTAGTTATGAGCGTTTCCTACTCCCTATCACATACGGACATATGATTATTTCGGGGCCCGAACTAAGAATGAATGACAACACGATTTGACAGTTGTCCCTACTACCGATGTGTTTTTGCCCGTTCGAAAAGTTGAACTTGACACTTGTTTTGTTCACTCCTACGTTTCGGGCTACTTTCGGACGGGGAACTAACTTCGTTGATGGACTTAGGGAGTAGGCCCCCAGATTTAAAAGTTTGGAGGTCCTAGGGCAACAAAAACTTGAGGCCCGTTGAAATGTTTTTAAAATAGTGCCTCGTGAATGTGAACTTTTTTTATCTTTATTAGAAAGGGTGTCATTTCTTATTCTTTTCTAAAAATGTACAAAAATTCATACTGTGGAGGCCTCCGGGTCTAAATAAAATCCCTGTTTAAAAGCCCTCCTCTTAATCCAGATCTGTCTCCCGTGAAAGATGTGATATGTATGACAAAAGATGCAACGTCATCATCACACGTCCTCTATTGAATATGGCCCGTTAAAGTACCGCTTAAATTAACGGCCCAGAGAGAATATCTACTTGGTAATACCTACTAATAAACCATACTTCAATCTAATCGCTGGTAGGGTTGTCAGACGTTCAACTATATAGAATCTATCTGCCTAGCCTTTTACTAACAATATTGGAGTGGGATCAACTTCCAGTCTAAATCTATTTTCCTAGCATTTTCCCAACCTTCTTAGGATCAACTTCCAATCTAAACAGATGCGGCTGAATAACAGTATTTTGAAGGCAAGCTTTTAACCGCTAGGCTTACTCATCACTGTTTTATACTAATTTTCTAATCCTATAGTTATTAAATAAGTCAATATAAGGCACTATTCTATAGTATATCGACAGTAAAGTTCTAACGGTACGTAGGTCATTTTGTGACAAAAACAGACAACACTGCAAAAGCCACAATATTACTTGAAATGAAAAAGATTATTAGGATTTACAAAGGTTTATTAAATCACTAGCTTTTGCCCGCGGCTTCGCTCGCGTTAATTTATAATAATAAAAAAACTCTTAACACACTACTAATGTTAATTTAATAATATAATTCAATCATGATTCGAAAGACACATGGCGCTATCTATTATCGTTATTGTTGATTTCCTCGGGAACAGTACTTTTTTTCGGGATGAAAGGTACCCATGTCCGTTTCTGTACAACTGACAACGTATGAAAAATTTCAGCATGATCGGTTCAGTGGTTTAGGCATGAAAAGGTAACAAACAAACAAACTTACTTTCGCATTTATAATATTGAGATATCACTCAGAGATAACGTAGCCTTCCTATTGATGAAAGAATTTTTGAAATCGGATGAGTAGTTTCGGAAATTACCTCCTACATACTAAGAAACAAACAAACAAATTCTAACTCTATAAAATGTTAGTATACAGGGTGTTAACGAATTCGTGTAATTCCTTCAAACCGCGTGACCTACTGGTGACACTGATTGACCCTGCATAGGTTTTTTTCAGAATCAACAAAAAAAAGTTTTCAAAAAATGAACCATGGTATTCTGTATCTGAGTAATTTTAGCGTCCAAAGTTAACTGACTGTATGGAGCGATATCGGACTAGTCGTGCCCGTCAGCTGTGTCGCCGTGCCTTCATTCATTTATGCATGGCATCGAAATTTTCCATCACATAAAAAAATATTTGGGAAAAAGAAACTTTTTTTTATTTTTAATCAATCTAAATCCCGTGCGGGGTTAATTCTATACCATTAATAGATCATGTGGTTTGAAGGAATTACACGAATTCGTTAACACCCTGTAGATAAGACAATTTTTGATACCTTGGGTTACATTATTGTAATTTATTTAGGGATCCCTACTTTTTTGATACTAAATATAGCCTATAACACTCAGGGATAACGTAGCTTCCTATTGGTGAAAGATTTTTTTAAATCGGATGAGTAGTTTCGGAGATTACCTCCTACATACAAACAAACAAACAAATTCTACCTCTTTATAATATTAGTATGGATCAAAGAGTTCGTTTGTAATGATAATTAAAAAACAATAATGCGTTCAGCGTAGATTACGCTCGTTTTAAATAGATTTTTCACTCTCTTGACTTCCGCACTGTTAGAACTTCACTGACGATATACACATGCGCTAGCACTCTCAAGTTCACAGTTCTGCCTCAGAAACTCTGAGCTGTGAAAAACTAATTACGGTCGTTAATCGTTTTTTATTTCTTCTATTTCTTGATTTGACAACCTTATCGTCTGTACCGCGGTATTGACCGTCGGATCAACACGTACGCAGTAAATTATATACCGTGGTCCCCCAATCGAAATACTAGCGTTATTATAGAGCTGTTCCTACATGTTTGTATCGATAATAAGAGGCACAACACTAACGGAGATTGTTATAGGTAAACTTATGTTTATAATAGTCCGGGGTACTTAGATTTAGTTCTAAATTGTGTCAATGTCGAAGTTATTATTCGAAATGGACTTATGTACGATTTCACCAACCGGGCCACGCAGGAGCGCAGCGCAGCGCGTCGCAGCGGATGCTCGAGCACGCGCCCATAGCCGACCGCGTCCGCCCGACGGCTACAATCTGCTGGAACCCGGGCGCATGCGCGCGCGTGCTCGTGTATCCGCTATCGCAGTCAGTTTCTACATGCGGTGTGGCCGAGCGGAGCCGACCGGGTGCGCCGACAGCGGAGCGCCGCCGTACACGTACTCGAGCACCAGACCGGCTGCAGCGGCATACGCGCGGATCTAACCGAGTTCCAAGCAGTGTAATTTCCATGCAAACATGAAACTTAAATATTATATAGAAGCCTGAATTTCCTTTAGCACAGTGTGAAATGCGCTCCGACGCGCTCCGACGCGACCCGGTTGGTAGAAATCGTACATTACAGGTATTTATGAAACGTCAAATTAAGTGCACGGTAGCTCCTATGGAGAAG
This sequence comes from Amphipyra tragopoginis, assembly GCA_905220435.1. Classification (NCBI taxonomy): domain Eukaryota; kingdom Metazoa; phylum Arthropoda; class Insecta; order Lepidoptera; family Noctuidae; genus Amphipyra; species Amphipyra tragopoginis. Next base: position 22,344,999 of record HG992012.1, on the reverse strand, counting down.
AGCCAGCGGGAAACTCCAACGATAATCTTTTTAAGGTGTAGGCAATAGAGTTCAGTTCGACCAACGTTGTCAGATTTGAAGTTTGCATAAACGCGGAAAATAAATGTGTACTAAATGTTGCACGCCTTAGTACTCTTTCAGAGTGGAAGCGGGCGCGGATGCTAGCGCGGGCGCGTGTAAACCAAAATGTATGTAGACGCCAGTTGCATTCACAGTGCTCCCGCGAGCCGCGCGTCTGCATGAGGCGGGCGCGGACGCGGCTGGCGCGGGTGTTTCTAACGGCTCAGTCCGCCCGTATCGTTCACAGTGATATAGCGTCTGTTAGGTGAGGCGTGTGGTTCTAAATCATTTTGATTCACCCGCCGAAGCGTCGTACGATAGCTCATTCGGCACGCAGACGCCAAGACCCGAGCGCCCGCGCCCGCCCCCGCTAGTGCAGTCTGATTGACCACTTAGATTTTAAAGAAAGTCGCCTTTTATTTATCTAAAGATCGCGCACCCATGTAACTATGAAACTAAACGCGTATTGCAATAATTATTACTAGCGTTGACATTACTCCTAGTATTTTGACAGATGTCAAATACGACATGTAGATTGCGATAACTGTAGGTACTTTTTAACTGGTTAAAATGAAACAAAAGAAAATGTTGTACACAACTGGAATGTTACTTTGACAGTGAGAATTGTTTGTTTACATTCTTGATCTCTGACATGTGTAATTGTAACAGTGTATCTCGTATTGTTGTTGACGTTGTAACGCATCGTTCAAATATTGATTTGTGTTCGCAGAATTTTGTTATGGGCAGACAGGATGACTCTTCATTCTCATGATGTAATAACTCAGTTGCAGTTTACTATGCTCATGGTGGGCGTGGTCTGTTCGTTAAAGGAAACCAAAAGGCACAAATTGAATTACCTATACGTTTAAACAATTTTGCCACCAACATTTTTTAAGAATTGTAATTTAATGTATATTGATAAAATGGAAATTAGAAGAAACTGGCTAATGCTTGGTTCCTATGGCCAAAAATGGATAGTTTTGATAACCAATGGTAGGATTTTGATTGCAAAACTGTCCATATAAATAGACTTGTTTGCTAACTTTACTTGTGATAGCCTTTTTTGTATACAACGCTATTTTTACTTTATACGAAAACCGAGACGCCCCAACAAGATTTTCATCAGAACTGCCTGAATATGTGTTTTTTTTAGTAAATCTCCAAGTTACACCTTAGTTTATGTCGCGTTAAGTTTGCTAAAAAAGTGTGAAATGCCTGAGATGTGCTATGCAGGGGTTGTCTAATACACGGAAACTGACCGAGTGGACCATTTCAAGCCTCAAGGTGTCTATTCCCGTCAACTGTTATGGGTAAAAACCTACAGAAACAAAATAGAAATTTAAGAAAAAAAAAAAGAAAAAAAAAGTGGTGTAAAAATATGTCAATCGATTCTCCTAGTGATTCTGAACAAACTAGTTTCAGGTTTAGTATATACTAAAACTAACCTTGTATAATATCATTGTGTGGTGATAGCTACTAACGTATGTGAACCATACTACGCAAAGCTAAGCTGCAGCGCTAGCGAAGAATACAATAACTCGATTTTGGACGATTTTGATTTAAATTTAGACTCGGAATCAGCCAATCGAGATCTATTAACTCTCTCTAAGTACCTAACTTTTTGGAATACTTCAGGAACTCGGTTATTCAGTAAGCAAGAATGCAATAACTAAAACAGTTCAAAGCTTAGAGCGCGTTAAGCGCGTTTTTTTCGGAAGCGGGAAATTCGAGTTATTGTAGGTATTCTTCGTTAGCGCGGCAGTATGGGTTCTGCCGGGTTCTCTGCTTCATTATTGGTAAATATAAAAGAGTCTAAATATTTAACCAATAACGTTCGGTAAAGCATAGGGAACGGCCATTAGTAGCGTGGTTTCTACCAACCGGCATGCAAGGTAGGTCAACTTCCGTTGGTCTATTCAATTCTTTATACAAGGTGTAACATAAATAAGTGTACAACCTCTTAAGGGGTCACTGTACTCATCATTATGAACAACTTTTACTATGGGACCAAACCTGAAATCGCGAAAAAAAAACAGCTGTTTCCACATTAATGTTCGCATAACGCGTCAAAATGTCGATGGGACCTATGTATAAGGGCCAAAGTGGCATTTTAGTAATTTCCAATTTGGACCTTATAACTGTAGATTTATCGCACCTTTAAAGACAAACCATCATCTCATCTGCCTAGCCTTTTCCCAACTATGTTGGGGTCGGCTTCCAGTCGAACCGGATGCAGCTGAATATCAGTATTTTACATGGAGCGACTGCCTATCAGACCTCCACAACCCAGTAATACGATACTCTTGGTAAGACTGGTTGTCAGACTTTCTGGCTTCTGACCAACAGTAACGACTGTCAAAAATCTACAGATGACAGCCGGGACCAACGGCTTTACGTGCTTTCCGAGGCACGGAGGAAACTCGCTAAGGTAAATGGTCACCCATCCACAGACCAACCTCGGCAAGCGTGGCTTAACCCGGAAGATCGGTCTATGCGGCTGTAATTATTTAGCCACGAGCTCCTCCCAGCTAAAAACCCACGGTATTCGTTCTCCTGACCCTTAGCAGGGGTCGCAGGATTCGCAGCTGCATGCACCACGACCCCGGCAGACCTACTAATACCTACCCAAGCCAAAATACGACATCCCGACTTACCCAGGGACCACACAACAGTCCACAATCAGTAGGCCAGTAGCGAATGACTGCTTGTATAAAAAGCAATTTCATGTTATCCAGCTTATAAGAAAAACCAGTAGTAAAAAAAATTATATTACTACGGTAGGACCAATGGACATGGTCATTGATTTATCGTCCCCCTGGAGACTATGAAGCTTGTTACTTAGGTAGGTGTCCGTAGGTAGTGTATGTAACTTGACACAAACCACGTCCTGTTTTCGGAGCCGCTGCGCAAGCGCAACCGCCTGCTAAAGTTAGTCAATAGCAACCTACCTATAGTATTTATCAATATATAAATTTATTCTGTTTATACAGATCTGATACCTATAGACTGGGTTGCCGTGACAAAATGTATGAAAGTATTCACAAAAAAGAGTCATCATCAGAGTGGGTGTTCCCCGACAGCTACAATTTGGGTGTCTTCAAGTCACGAGTGAATCGGTTTCTTCTGGGCAAGCGTGCTCCATCGTAGACCGCATCATCGCTTAACATCAGGCGAGATGGCGGCCAAACGCAGGCCTAGTTATAAATAAAAAAAAAAAAAAAAAAAAAACATTAGAATAAGTATGACAACCTAAGCCCAATTTGGTTTAGGAATTGAGGCGGTAGATAAAGCTAGAACTGAGTTATAGACTGCCTCGTTGGCCTAGCCTAGTAGTCCAAAAGCAAAGGGCAAAAGGCCAGTCCAGCGGTTGCTCTGCATTGTCCTCAGACAAATATTTGCTACGTAAATGACTGGACTTCAAGGCCTAAATTACATAGAAACGGCGTAAGGCGCAGGCACGGGCAGGCGCGTCACTTTCATACATTTTTCGTGCCGCTTCATATTATTTCGTACAAAATGTATGAAAGCGACGCGCCTACGCCTTATGCCATTTCCATGTAATTCATGCTTAAAAGAGACTTTGACCCCTGAGGTTCTTTCGGCCTTTCTTCTCAGAGGTAGACAGATTTACAAAAACAAACCGACATGTCATCATCTGCCTAGCCTTTTCCCAACTATGTTGGGGTCGGCTTCCAGTCGAACCGGATGCAGCTGAATATCAGTATTTTACATGGAGCGACTGCCTATCAGACCTCCACAACCCAGTAACTGGGTAATACGACACTCTGGGTAAGACTGGTTGTCAGACTTTCTGGCTTCTGACCAACAGTAACGACTGTCAAAGATCTACAAATGACAGCCGAGACCAACGGCTTTACGTGCTTTCCGAGGCACGGAGGAAACTCGCTATGGTAAATGGTCACCCATCCACAGACCAACCTCGGCAAGCGTGGCTTAACCCGGAAGATCGGTCTATGCGGCTGTAATTATTTAGCCACGAACTCCTCAAAAAAAACAAACCGACATTTAAAAGTGATTTTTAAATATCGAATTTGCAGAATAAACAATTTCATTTCAGTAATCGCCTGCTGAGCATGAGATGCCTGGGTTCAATACCTAGGTCGGGTAAAGTGTTATTGGGTCTTTCCGCGTGGTATTTCTCAGTAGCAGCCCGTAGTCTGGATTTGTGCCCGGTTGATGGCAATAGGCTCGTCCCTATTACATGGGACTTAAATCTAACTGCGTAATGTGGGTGTGCTATACACCTCTGCCGAACCCTTCGGGGAATACAGGCGTGATTTTATGTTTTATAAAGCTAGAAACGTGATTTTGCTCGTTTCTAATTGGCTGGCTCCTAATGGCTGTCCATCCTAATTTTGTTCCAAACTGATCCGGTTTCAATCCATTTCTTCGTACACCAAAAGCTTAAACAATTAAATTGTCCAATCCCACGTAATGGTACTTCACCCACATAAAACATCATTCTCAAATAATTTCATCCATAAACATCAAACCAGCTCCCACTCGAGACTCAACGAACAGTTATCGGTGGCTTACTGACAGGTAGTTTACCGTTACCAGCAAAAAATCTTTGAATAGGACTTCACTTGACAAATGGCTGCAGAAATTACTTAGCACACAATCGTGAGGAAAGGTATTCGTAGACCTTTCAATTATTATTTTGTGTTTGATGTTGTGATTCTGGTATCCGGCAAAGGCTTAATATGTTTGTATTATAACTTTCGTGAGATTATATTTATATTTATGATAAGTTATGGTCTACTCACGTGCATTTTTCGGGATTGCCCGACTAGTTTCGGACCCAAACGGAGGAGGTATTCCTTGAACCGCACCAAAAGTATTCCTCGAAACGCACAACGATGAAACATAGAGAGCATGAAGGATTCGTAATAAATGATATCGATAGACGTTTTAAAATTCAACTGTCCTTATTGTTTATTAAATAAAACTACCAGGAAAGCAGAAATGAACTGGAACTAGGTGTTAAGCGACTTACTACCTACTTAGCTCAATAATGGTAAAAATATAGGTTTTGATATTGAATCATTTGTTGTTCTATAGTGCCAGGGTGACACAAATGAACAGAAAATAGGCGCCTAAACGATAGGACAGTTGAATTTTAAAACGTCTATCGATATCATTATTACGATTCCTTCATGCTCTTCTCTGTTTCATCGTTGGTGCGTTTCGAGGAATACTTTTGGTGCGGTTCATTTGGTACGTTTCAAAGTTGGTGCGCTTCGAGGAATATTCCAAACGGAGCCCTTAACTTGTTTCACCGATTTTTGTTCCGTCTCAATAATGGCTAGGTACCTAACGATGGACTAATGGCCGATTGCTATGATTTATCGAGCGTTATTAGTTAAACTAAAACTCTTGTATCTTTGCCAATAATGAAGCAAATACTCTATTGGTTTGCATACACTCTCACTTGCGTCAGTAGCTTTTATCATATTTATGATTAGTTACAGTTTACTCACGTGCATTTTTCGGGATTGCCCGACTAGTTTCGGACCCAAACGGAGTCCTTAATCATGAGCTGATCACGCGGCGAGGTCGCGAGTCGAACTGGCGCTGCACCGCGCCGCGTAACGTTGCGCCCGCGACGTTTTATGTAAAACTAGCTTGCAATGCAAGCCCAGTATGGCAATAAAACATGCTAGGTACCATTGGTAAGCAAAGCGATTCTTTTTCGTCCATAAGAACCGGGCATTGGAACCTATGTTTTATCTACTAAACGGGATATAGAATAGTATGCTTTACTTTTACATTATTGGTAGTTACTTAGGTAAATGTCGTCAAAGTAGTATAATGTTCCCCCGACTACGAACTACTGAACCGATTTAAACAAATGAGGTGTCAATCGATTCGTCTTAGCAACGCGCGTGAGGCATTAGAGACAATGTTATTTCACATTCTATTAAATTATAAGTGCCATCCCATCATATTGACAGTTATAACAAAATTGTAGCCTAATGGTAAACAAACCACAACCGTCAGTCAAAACTGTCAAAATGTTTGGTTTTGTTTTTGTTGTCAAACAAGTGTAGACCGATACGTCTATCTGCCAGGCCCCAATCTCGATTTTAACGGAACGGCTCTCCGTCAACACATCTGCGGTCTGCGACGTCGGAGCGGTGCCGCTCCGGCGCATACACCCCCTCGTCTTGGTCCGGTGAGCGTGCGGCGCGGCGCCGCACCGCATACTGTGGTTGTGGTATACCATGGACATTTGTATGTATTACGCCGCAGCAGCACGGCTCAGGCGCCGCGCCGGAGACGCACCGCATCGTGTGGCCTGTCCCTTACGATGAAAAGGGTAGTCGCGTTCAAAATAGGGTATTTGACTGAAAAAATCTAATTAGTCCGTCAGTTAGATTATCAAAAAATATTTGACCCGTATTTTTTCTTTTGTTACGTAAACCATTTACGAAGATACGACACTTTTAAAATTGGCAGAACGTCACAAGCAAGTACAATTTTTACTTGCTTCTGACGTCACAAGCCCCCACTCTCGAGTTTTGATGCGTTTTAGTGTGCCTTTCCACCAGAGATGTGCTATGTAGCTATGCTGCGAGAATGTAAAAGCTAAGCTACGAAACTATGTGACCGTTTCCACTGATGCTAAGCTATGTAGCGGAGCGAGGAAGATGCGCATCTCGAGCTATGCGACGTATCGACAATAGGGAAGGCACGGGGAGCGGCGGGCATAGCTACACCACTCGCGACCATCCATAGCTCGCATCCATAGCACGCATCCACATCATACATCCTTCCATATAAAAAACGTAGCTTAGTTGAATCTGTTTCCACCAGTGCTATGCTATGTGGACCAATGAATATGATTGGTGGATATCAAACGCATCCATAGCAACGTTGCATAGCACATCTCTGGTGGAAAAGCACCCTTATCTTTCCAAATATTCATAGATTTAAGCCTCGTCCCCACTAGGAACATTTGTCGAGCGACATGTGTCCCCGGTGACATCGGGCGATGTCGGGCGACGTCGGACGACATCGCCGCGACATTGTTGAAACTGTTCCTTGTCGCACAGTCGATGAAGAGTAGTGATAGAAGCCTCGTCCCCACTAGGAACATTTGTCGAGCGACATGTGTCCCCGGTGACATCGGGCGACGTGGGGCGATGTAGGGCGACATCGCCCGATGTCTCCGGGGACACATGTCGCTCGACAAATGTTCCTAGTGGGGACGAGGCTTTAACAAAAGATAAAATATGTGTCCATTATTTTTCAAAACTCTAACTGGCGGACTAATTAGATTTGCAATTTATTGATGCTGTCAACATGCCTATTGCAGTCTTAGCTTTAGGGCGAGCATTGCTTTGTGGCGCCCGCGCTACTTCTAATAATCGGGTCGAAGTCAACCACCGATGGTCTAATGGTGATCTCATCATCCATATTTTTCATGTTCATCTTACCTACTATTATGAATGAACAATCGTCGGTACACCTGTGCGGGCGGTACCTATCACATACCCACTCAGTCTTAACTTGCGTTAGTTTTTTTAACGTCAAGATGTTATCGTAATTCATCGCTCAAAAAATAAAGTAGCAGGTATTAGTTACGAATGCGATCTTTTATAAAAAACAAACTTGTTATGCAGGCTTAACTGTCTCATTCTGACTGAATGTGGCTACAAAAACAGCGGATTTAACATCTAATTATATATTGGTCCCAAACAGGGGATTCTACTCCCTAAGCACGAAGTTCGTGGTTTCGGCCTTAGTTACGAGCGTTTCCTACGCCCTATGACCTACGGACATACGATTATTTCGGGGCCCGAACTAAGAATGAATGACAACACGATTGGACAGTTGTCCCTACTACCGATGTGTGTTTGACCGTCCGAAAATTTGAATTTGACACTTGTTTTGTTACTCCTACGTTTCGGGCTACTTTCGGACGGGCGAATAACTTCGTTGACGGACTTAGGGAGTAGGCCCCCTGATTACAAGCTTGTCTAGTGAAAATTAGTGACTACCTAGGAAGGTACCTAGTAAAAGATTGTTAGTTGCAATGAATAGCAGCAGCTAGTCTAGCAGTCTAGTAAGTCTACGAGTGATTCTTATATCAGGCAAAAAAATTACGAATTTAAAAAAACATTCATAATACGTAAATTTGTTTATCTATCGTGTTCTGTGTTCAAATACATAAAATATTGTGTATGAGGCACTTTATTCTATTAATTACTTATAGAGTTATAAGCCATTAAAATTTGGCGCTTGAGACGGGAATGAAATTAAACGAGGGAAATGAAATAAAATGTTTATTTTAATCGAAAAATTAACCAACAATATTCATAGAGTGACAAATTGCACCTTTATACCTACTGTAGACATTTGGTAACAAGATCACAATTATGTAAACAATTAAGGCGGGTATCCTCATTATAAATAGTCTTTTGCAACATAAAACTAGTCAAAGTTATTTCTCGAACCAACAATTTTTGCCTTTATTTTTGATAAATCAACATTTATAAGAAAATAATGTATTATGTTATATTTGTAAGGTATAAGGTATAACGGCCTGGTGTCTGCAACTCCACGTCTAAGCGCGTATTTTGCGTGATGGGTGGTAAGTGTAGTCACTCGATCCACCCTAACTCCTCGAAAAAGGCCAGCACACCCTTGATGTTGCTGGTGATCTCTCGGAGAGTACCTGGGTTTCCGAAGTGCTTGGCCCTGTATGTGGCGACCTCAGGGTAGTTAAGTAGCACGTGGGCTGCCGTCTCGTCCTCCTCCATGCATGCTCTGCACAGTGGGCTGTCTATAATTCCAAACACAAAGAGGTGTTTGTTACAAGAACCATGACCAGTGATGGCTGCTGTGACTATACGCAGTTGTTGCTTTGACAGCCGGAGAGCTCGTCTAGTGAGACGACCGTCAATGGCGCGAAGCGCCTCCTTGGCCTGCCTGCACTCGCAATGGTTTATCCACGATTCGTTGTGTTGGTCTCTGGTGAGCTTCCTTACCAGGGTGCGTAGGTATTCGAAGGGGAGTGGTACTATGGGTTCGGGAGCCAATGCATCCATGCTCGATCCCCTTCTGGCGAGCTCATCTGCTGCATCGTTGCCTCAGGAACCGCTGTGTCCTTTGATCCATTGAATGGTTATATTATTGAGGTTAGCCACCTGGTTCAGAGTTTGGTGACACTCGTGTACCAGCCCAGAATTAACTGTGTAGCTGCTTAGTGCTTGCAGGACGGCCATGCTGTCCGAGAGTATTCGGATTGAGTGGTTTTCAACCTTCCTGGCCATGATTGCTGACGCAGCTAGGGAGATACCCAAGCATTCAGCCTGGAAGACCGTGTTGTGGGCCCCCAATGGTGTGGCTATGTGTACGTTAAGGTCTTCTGAGAAGTCCTCGGCACCTGTGCTTGTATACCTGTTTTGGATCCGTCCCTGAAGATCCGCAGCTCCGCAGGGCATTAACCCTCGCATCGGTGGTCTTCGTACAGTTGAATTTTGTATTTTTATCAAAAATAAATTGTTTAGGTATCCGGTCGTTTATAGCTCTTGCAAGAGGGAACTTTAGCGAATTCCTCTAGCAACGAGGTGTGTTGTGTGTTACCTTTGCTCCAGAAGTTCAGTGTTTTTAGGCGTATTGCTGCCACCGCTGCTTCTTGCTGTATAAAGAGGTGCAGCGGTGGCAGTCCCAGCATGGCCTTCAGTGCCGCAGTCGATGTAGTCCTCATGCAGCCTGTAATTGCCATGCAGGCAAGTCTTTGTATGCGCTGTAGTTTGTTTGATGCTGTGCTCAGCTTGGTTCTAGGCCACCAGACCACATTCTTCATTTTAACCTCCTTCACATAAGTTTTTAATGAACCATTATCGTCTAAAAATAAAAAAAAATACGTATAGGCAACTATTTTTTAAATGCATAATTTGCAAATTTCATTATAAAAGAGTCGAGTAAAAGGAAAACCTTTGTCTTCAGGTGGATTACTTTTGGTTTTATATCAATTTTTGTGATTAGTTACTCATATTTCCTAAGACATTTATTTACTTTACTTAACACATCATTATCAAATATAAATATGTACCTACCTATATTATAATTTAAGGCAATTTTTTAATAAACTTCAGGCTACTAAATTATTTAGTTGAGTTATTTATCATTCCCCTTGATAAATTTTCATTCTCCTCGTAAGTTGAAGTAGAGGAAATGAAACGTAGGAGAATGAGAAATTCACGTAGAATCACGAAACAAGCAATAAAATCGTTTGTATATGGGAGGAAAAAGTAACGTGTTGATAGTTTCTTACTCTTATTTAAATAAAAAAGCAATCATATTATAATCATAAGGTATACTTACCGAGATTTGAAGTATTTGAAGAATGAAAAAAACTTGGACAAACGTCGTATAAGGAACAATCACCAGTAATATTTTCTTTAGATAGAGCGCTTGCTCCCGATCTCTGGTGGCAAGCGAAGACTGTTCGAGAAGGCGGAAAATTCGATGCGGGTAACCTTTACGGTGCGAAGCCCCCTTCTGAATTAAAGTCGATTTCGACATTTGTCGGGGTAATGAGTAAAATGGAATTACAATTTTTCTCTTTGGATTTTTAGCCTTTTGAAGATTTTATAGAATATTAAAATTATTAATACATTATTTAAGCTTTATTAACAACATTAAAACAAGCTAGTTTTGATGTGACTTTTAGAACAAAAGCATTTAATCGTGGAAACAAAAGTATAACTACCTAGAGAAAACTTAGGAGAATGAAAAAAAACACTAATTTTTCCTCAAATAAAACCAAATAGTGAAACATACACACAAATGACTTAGGTGCCCTTTTAAAACAAAAAATTAGGAATTATATAGGATTTTTGTTGATTTAATTTGTATTCATTTTATCAACTTAAATGGATAAATCAGTTTTTTAATGTGATATAAGAATCACTCCTACCATGATGGCCTGGTGTGGGTTGGCGGACTAACACACCATCGAGTTCTTTTTGTAACCCTGTCACGTTTCCCTCACAATGTTTTCCTTCATAACGCAAGCTACCTGGGACCTAATTCTCCTAAAATAAATCTTGATAAATCACAACCGTACCAAGGCCGAACCGTTCATTCAGACAGTTCTCAATTTCAAAAGCTGTCGAATTGTTTGACACAAAAAACAAAATCAATCATTTTGAAAGTTTTCGAAAACAAAAACTGACTGACGGTTGCGGTTCGATTGCGTTTGGCAACAATTTATTTTAGGAGAATTGGGCCCCTGTAATCAAATTTCGATCTGCACATGAATTCGAAATCACAGGTGCAGGCCAGGAACTAGCTCAGACTCTGCTGCATGGCTATCATTACCTACATTGAAAGAGCATCCTCGAGTGATGATACTTCTGATGACTTTTTGTACAGACGCCAGCACATCAAGTTACCCGAAACTGTCAAATTTTCCCAATCAACCTTGAATCTAATGCTTTTGCGATACAGATGAAAATGTATTAAAGAAATTTGACAGATGTAGCCTCATGTGCTGGCGTTTGTACCTGTTGTGCCCAAGAACCAATTCAGACCGCGACGACACCGGTTATTGACCGTGCCATCAGCACGCAGTGTCGCATGCCAATTGACCTCTCGTTCGTGCTCTTGCGATGCTAAATGCTCTTCCGAGATCAGCTCCAGTGTGATTTTGTTTGCCACGAAATGGATGTGTCGTGATTGTTTGAGATTTTGTGAGAGGATGGATAAAGATGAGTAAAAGTTTATTTATACAGGGTTTCGTGTTTTTGGAATTCGTGTAATTCCTCCAAACCGCGTGATCTACTGGTGACACTGATTGACCCTGCATAGGTTTTTTTCAAAAGCAACAAAAAAAGTTTTCAAAAAATTTATCATTGTATTCTGTATCAGAGCTAATTTTAGCGTCCCTAGTTAACTGACTGCGTGGAGCGATATTGCGCTAGTCGCGCCCGTCAGCTGTGTCGCCGTGCCTTTATTCATTTATGCATTGCATCGAAATTTTCTATCACATAAAAAAAATATTTGAGAAAAAAAAGTTAATTTTTTATTTTCAATCAATCTAAATCCCGTGCGGGGTTAATCAATACCATTAATAGCATACTTTTTGAACTGTAGGTATAATGCTTTGGTTTCAACTGTATTGTGGTGCATGTATATTTAAATATATCGTACTTAAGTACCTACGTCTAGCGCCCCGTGACGTTGCGAGAAATTGAGCAGAAGACGATTGACGCTCTGGAGATGTGGTGCTGGAGAAGAATGTTTGGTATATCGTGGACCGAGTTTCATACAAACGTTTCTATACTCCAAGAACTCGGCAGCAGCGTCTTTCAACGTTAGTACAAACTCGCTTACCTACTCAAGTTTTTCGGACACGTCTCACGGCGGGGAAATGACTCCATAGAGCGTTGGGTCCTACAGGGCAGTGTGAAGGCACCAAAGCGCGCGGAAGGTCACCGATGCGATGGACATACCAAATAAAATCAGTCGTAGGTGGCCCCTTGTGCGAGTGTACCAGAATGACCACCAACAGGGACAGATTGCGAGACATCGTGAGATGAGCCACATCAGCTGCAGTAACTCATAGTGCTACATGACGACCACGACCGCTCTGACAAGAGCGAAACGAATAAGAAGAGAGAGCGCCCGCTGGGCAGTCGCCCACATTAAAGCCCTCGTACTTCAAGGCCGCAAATAATGACAAATGAAGCAAATTCACCGTATTCCTCAAATTGACAATGTTCCGTCAATGTAACTCGCTCAAATTGATCACCGCTGCCATTAATTAGTTCATTTTACAACTCAATTATATTTGATACATTACTGCCGTGTTGTTTTTGAATGCATTTCACTTGTCTCGAAAGTTAATGGTTCAGTGAATTTAGCCTGAGGCGTAGTAATTTGTTTTAATTTTTAAGTTGCTTTTTCCTTGTAGGATTGGAGGTTCAAGAGTTGTACAATTTATGGAGCAGTACGTTAAATAACATCACGCCTGTATTCTCCGGAGGGTTGTGCAGAGGTGTACAGTATACCCTCATTGCACCGTCATGTTTAAGTCTGTAGTGACACATTATTGTAATATCGTTAACGTGGCATTTTAGGCGTTTCGCACGGGTTGCTGCTCCGCTGAGGGAGCCGGCAGTATTCTCCTAGCCGGCGCCACGTTTAGTCATGTGTACTAGTTTGTGAGATTTTATGAAAAAAAGACACAAAGTTTTACCTCGTTCACAATTTAATTTAATCTCTCCTGACCTGCATAAGTACACAAAAAGTCCACGTAATAAGGGGCGAGCCTATTGCCATCAACAAATATCCATCAATAAATCCAGACTCCAGGCTGCTACTGAGAAACTCCACATGGAAATCCCCACATCGGACCCATGACCTCACACTAAGCAATCGCGTTTGCGACTACTAGACCAACAAGGCAGTCACGTAGAGCAGCACAGTTTAAATATGAAAATTAAAAACCTCCGATACAAAAAGATAATTACCTACTGTTTCGTATGAATAAAACTCTGACTCCAAATTAAACGGTGTATTTTCAATATTACAAATTATTTAGTCGCTAGTAGGTACAGAATTTTTGCAGATTAAAAACGTAACGTCGAGCGTTCGGACGATGAACGAATGTCGGTAATGTCGGTAAAGTAGGCGACTAGTCGACCGTTCCCCTCGTCCAGTGTTGTCACTGTTGCGCCGGAACATCCTCGGGGGCCTTGAAAGCATCAGCTTTCAATGAAGTGTCTGCTGTAGGCTCCAACAAAGGGCAGAGATACTTGATGCCTCGTCGATAAATACCCGTAGCTGTCTTTATTTCGGCAACGCGTGCCACATCATCTTTGCCAGGGTAGAGTGCAGTTATTCGTCCCAACTTCCAGTGCATCGGTGGGGTGTTTTCTTCCTTCAGAAGTACAAGCTCTCCCACTTGTAGCTGCTTACTTGGAATTCGCCATTTATGTCGCTGTTGAAGTTCTGACACGTATTCCAGCTGCTAGCGTTTCCAAAAGTGTTGTCGTATCATCTCTAAACGCTGGAAACGATCAAGTCTATTTGGGTTTACATTTAGTACACTTGGTGACGGCAGCGATGTTAAGGGCCGGCCGATCAGAAAGTGCCCTGGGGTTAAGGATTGGAAATCATCAGGGCTGGAGGATAAAGGACATAAGGGTCTACTATTAAGAATGGCTTCAACTTGACTAAACAGAGTTGCCAACTCTTCAAATGTGAGATGGGTATTGCCTAAAATTCTTTTTAAATGGTGCTTCGCCGATTTTACGCCAGCCTCCCATAACCCTCCGAAATGTGGTGCATAAGCCGGTTGAAATTTAAATTTAATTCCTTCTTCTGATAGAAAACTAGTGACATCAGCAAAATGTGAGTTTAATAAATTACCTATTTCCCTAGAGGCTCCCAGAAAGTTTCTGCCATTGTCACAGAAAATCTCTACTGGCTTTCCTCTACGAGAGATATAACGACGTAGTGACAATATGAAAGCATCCGTAGATAGTTCACTTACGGCTTCCAAGTGTAAACATTTATATCTGAGGCAAACGAACAGACAAAGATAACATTTTGTTATCTTGCAACCTCTTCCTTTGCGATCCGTTATTAAGAATGGTCCTGCGAAATCAACACCAGTACTAGCAAATGGAAAATCAGGATTAACTCGTTGCTGTGGCAACGCTCCCATGATAGGCGTGAGTGTTTTGCCACTGGCTCTCCTGCAAACTACACAGTGCCTTGCGGTTGTACGGGCGAGATCTCGGCCGGCTATAGGCCAAACAAACTCCCTCACAGACGATAGAAGCAGCTGCGGACCAGCATGCAAGAGTCTCAAATGTTCTTGTTCAAATAACAATTTGGTAAGTCGGTGGCTTTTATGTACTAGCATGGGATGACGTTTTTCAAACGAATAGCATGAAGATTCTAAACGTCCTCCTACTCTCAAAATATCGTTTTCATCAATAAATGGGTTTAAAGACAACAAGGGATTCTTTGAAGGGAGAATTCCTTTGCCACGAAGAATGACTATCTCCTTTGGAAAAGTTTCTTGTTGAGATAGACGGATCAAGCTTTCAAAAGAAGCTGAAAGCTCTTCAGGCTGTAAAATACCGCTTTTTCTATTTTGTGAATTTCTACAATTAAAAATAAATCTTAATAAATATGCAAATAAACGTTTTAAAGTTCTTAGTTTGGAATATCTATTAAAATCTATAAGTTGTTGTTTACTTGTTTCATTATGCGTAGTGATGTTAACTTTTGACTGAGGAACATCATCATCAATATATTTTTTTATATTCAGTAAAGGCCAAGCTGACTCTGGCTGCCTTAAAAAAGTGGGTCCATTCCACCACAAGCCAATATTTTTAATTTTGTCTGCGTCTACACCGCGAGATGCTAAGTCAGCAGGATTCAACGCGGTGGGTACATGTCTCCAAACAGAATCTTCCGTGAGTTCTTGAATCGCTGCAACTCTGTTCGCTACGAACGTGTCTAGCTTATCATATCTAGCACCTAACCAAGTAAGGGCGATAGATGAATCGGTCCAAAATACTCTGCGTACGATTACACATCGCATAGCGCGACACACGGCGCCCGCGAGCTGTGCTCCTAATAAACACGCACACAACTCTAAACGAGGAATAGTGGTTGGTTTCACAGAGGCTACTCGGGCCTTAGCACATTGCAACCGAACTATAACATTATCCTGCCTATCCACAGATTTGAAATAAATACACGCTGCGTATGCACTCTGCGAAGCATCGCAAAAACAATGTAATTCTATATGAATAGGAGATTTGCATAAAGTGTGTCTTGGTATGCGTAGTGTGTGTAAGTGTTTCATGTTATCGATAAACAAATTCCAAGATTGACATATATCATAAGGGGCAGGTTCGTCCCAGTCAATCTTTTGTACCCATAACTTTTGTACTAAAATTTTTGGTTTTACTGTAAGGGGACTCAATAGACCAAGAGGGTCAAATACCTTGCAAGCATCTGATAAAATTGAACGTTTAGTGGGAATAGGCTTATTGTTTACATAATTATTTGGAAAATGGATATAATCATTGTTCGGATCCCAGCCTACGCCTAATGTATGTGACGAGGAACTAAAAATTAGAGTGCTTTGGCTGTTAATTGAATCAGATAGTATGGATGGCAAATTACAGCGATATTTACGTAATGGAAAGCAACCCGCAGCCAATGCACATTCTACCGCCTTCTTTATGTATACTAAATCGTCTGGACAGTCACTGCCTGTTAATAAGTCATCTACTAAAAAATCATTTTGAATTATTGTTTTTATATTTTCGTCATTACATTCTTCACCTAATTGCCATAGGCAGCGAGTGCTTAAAAAACTTGAGCTTGTCAGGCCATAGGTGACAGTATTTAGCCGTAACGATTTTAAAGGATCGGTATCATTATTGCGCCACAATATCATTTGTAATTTACGATCGCTTTCTTGAATTTGTACCTGTCGGTACATCTTTTCCACGTCTCCTGACAATACGTAAGTGTGCTGGCGGAACCGAAGTAAAATATTAAATAAAGAATCTTGAATATGTGGACCTGTCATTTGTATGTCATTTATCGAATAACCAGAGGTCGTCTTCGCACTACCATTAAATACGACACGTAATTTTGTTGACTCACTGGTAGGTTTCAGTACTGCATGATGTGGAATAAAATACGATTGCTCGGGCACTAAAATACTTGATTCTGACAGATGTCCTAAATCAGAGTATTCCTTAATAAATTTAGAATATAGGTTTTTAAGATTAATATTTTTAGCAAACCGTTTTTCTAATGATAAAAACTGCCTCTTAGCTAGTCTATATGAATCTCCAAGGCAATCGGGTTCTGAAAGAATAGGAAGTTTAACATAAAACCTTCCTTCTTCGCTGCGATAAGTGTTAGTCACAAAATGTTCCTCACATTCAATTTCCTCCTCTGATTTTACAATATTGGACGGAGGAATGTGTTCTAGCTTCCACAACTTAGTTAATTGTTCATTCAACGATTGATTCGAAATACAATTACTATTACTACATGATACTGATACATGATTACACTGTAAATTGTTGGTTTGAGATTTATTACGAGTTAACAATGGGCCTGCTAAAATCCAACCTAGTTTTGATTTTCGTACTATTGGTTGGTTAGGGCCAAGAGAGATTTGTTCTGGTTCGATTAAACTCCAAAAAATATCGGCACCTATCAGCAAATCTATCGGTGCGGATTGATTGAAACTAGGGTCCGCAAGTGCGATATTAGATGGTAAGTTTACTTGTGAAAGATTTATTGACTTGTTTGGTATGCTTCCCGTAATATGAGGCAATACCAGACATGATATGTTTGTGTTATAATTGTTATGTTTTGATTTTACATGGACGGTACATCTGTGTATGGCATTGGATAGAGGCATGTTACCGACACCGACAATATCGACTCTGGTTGGCTGAGGAGTCAACTGCAATTTGTTTTTCAATCGACCTGTAATTAAAGAACATTGACTCCCGCTATCTAGAAGAGCTCGTATTGTGACATGTTTTTGTGTATCTGGGTTATATATTTCTACTTGTGCTGTGGATAACAACACACAATTGTTTACAATTACTGACATATTGACTATGTCGTCAGCACTGACATTTGAATCCTGCTGATCTTCAGCATCCGTTGCCGAGATAGATGATTCCTCTAGGTTTGCTACATTTACAGCCTGAGAGTTATTTTTATGCAATAAAGTATTGTGTCGCCTTTTGCAAACAGAGCAAGGACCTAATCTACACTGACGAAAAGAATGTCCCTTACGTAAACAATTAAGACATAACCTTAGTCGCATTGCCTCTGCGTGTCTATCTTCCACGGATTTGGCCAGGAACGAAGAACAATCGTAAAGACGATGACTGCCATCGCATAAGACACATGCAGCAGAAGAATCAGCAGCAGAAGAAGAGCCAGCACCAGCTGAAATTGCAAACGATTTTGTATGAGACTTTTCATTTTTATTATAATATGACGAATTGTTTTGACGTTCGATTTTGTTGACTTGAACGGATTCTAGAATGTCAGCTCGACTTTTAAGGAACTGGAAAAAGTCCTTCAGAGAAGGGGACTTGCTCAAAGTATTTTTATGTTCTTCCCATTTGAAGTTGCTGTTGTTATCAAGCTTTGCTGAGACCAAATGGATGATCAAGGTATCCCATGACTCGGTTGGTTCACCCAGCGTATTCAAGGCTCGTAAGTTTTTGGATATATGGTCTATTAAAAATCTCAATGACTTAGCTGACTCACGAGGTACTGATTGAATATTAAGCAGTGAATTCAAATGGTGATTTATTAATTGTTTTTCGTTATTATATCTCTCACAGAGTAAACGCCAGGCTTCCACATAATTTGCTGTACTAACCTCTAAATTACTGATAACACGGGAAGCCTCTCCCTCTAGATAGGAGTTCAGATAGTGAAACTTATGAATTGATTCAATCCTGTTATTGTTGTGAATGAGTGAGGTAAACGTATCGCGAAACTCCAGCCATTTAAAGTAAGCTCCATCAAAGTTCGCTATTTTTATTATAGGTAATTTAAAACTCATGTTATTATTTGAGTGACATGAATGATTGCAGCTAGTATCAGAATGAGCAGAACCAAATTCATTCTTATTGGGCTGATTTTCATCCAAAAAGACACGAGTTCGAGCAATTAACGACGAAATGTCTAACTCAATTTCATCTCTTATATCAATTTCATTGTCTAAATTATCGGAATTTAACAATTCTATTTGTGATTGTATGTCATCAAAAGAAGATAATAATTCTTGAAACTTTTCATATCTTTGATTAATAGTATACAAATCAGTCGATGAAATGGATTCGCTCGATTCTATAAATTTATTTAAATAATTCCTGTACTTAGTTATTCTACCTTTGATGGAACTTCGTTTCGTGGTAAGATCTTTAAGACTTAGATCGGTCACAGTAACACTTGGTACACTATATTTAACGTTTTCCGCACGTACATTTGACAAACGCTCACTAGTACCTATGCGACATTATCACTAAAACGGCAAAATATAACTTTAAAAATGAATAAATAGAAGAAGGTAATTAAATAAAAGGATAACGATACGTAAATTATGCAATCCGGCTTAGGCACCAACACGTCGTCAATGTCAAGGTCAACGGGCGATCACAGCTGACGGCTGCAGTGGCGCCTGCGACTCACACAATGGTTGACAATGGACCTCAAGTGTGACGCGCTTGTTGATCGTTAGCGAGGCTGGAATGCATTAACAATATAAATAAGTAATTATCACTAAACTTTAGGCACCTTTAACTAACTGGGGATATGGATTCGTGCTTGAATTAGCGAATATAATGGCAATGACTTTGCAAAAAATACCTATGTATAGGTACTATGTACCCTACTTTTCTTTTCTAGCGATTTAATTTATATAGAAGATAATTATAGGCTTAGATTTTAGATTAGATTGTATGATTTTAGCTAATGCACATTGAATAGCAAGCAAATGACTAGAAACTTTTTACCTAATTAGCAAAACTTGTGGTTGCAAATGCAAGTAGGTAGATGAGTAAAGTACAAGTGAAGCGAGTTGGCAATGCTATTAAGACAAGTTCGGGAATTAATTGGAATTGTAGGAATCAAATGGGATGAGGCACTTTCCTGGCTAAGCACTGGCTGCGGCGCTGCTCGTTGGCTGCTTGACCGGCTGGCTTCAAGCAATCCGTAGATGAAACGGCCTTCCGATCTTTGTTCCAATTATACATAAAATCTTCTTATTGTTTGATCTCCTCTCTTCTGGTAGGATATCACGTCGTGGTCACCAATGTTTCGTATGAATAAAACTCTGACTCCAAATTAAACGGTGTATTTTCAATATTACAAATTATTTAGTCGCTAGTAGGTACAGAATTTTTGCAGATTAAAAACGTAACGTCGAGCGTTCGGACGATGAACGAATGTCGGTAAAGTAGGCGACTAGTCGACCGTTCCCCTCGTCCAGTGTTGTCACTGTTGCGCCGGAACACCTACTTATCTTAAAAAGTCGCGAACTCGGTTGACGTCACGTACTCCCATCGGCGCTTCATGCCGGCCGGCGACTCATCATATGGGAAGTGGTTACTGCCGCCTATATACACCTACAACATCAGTACCTACTATTGCTGATGCGCAAGGACTTTATATAGAACGTAGTACTTATTACTTCTATGCTGATGCGTTGCCAACCATAGACATAGTTGAAAAATGTCATGTGCTTGTATTTACATGGGCATTCATACCCTTCAAAACTGAACACAGCAATACTGCTTGGCGTCAGAAATAGGTATGGAGATTGGTTGTACTTTCCTGGACGAGCTCTTTTACAAGGAAATCTACTACTCCTACTATGCCTTCATAGTAGGTACCTACTGTATGCAGTGATGGAATTAAAGGTTCGCCTTGGTCAACGAAATAAGCAATGTCTACACCAGTGCGCTTTCATGTTCATTTTGCGTCTTCGTCTGAAACATGCGTGAAACGCCATAGCGCATGCCTTAATACTAGTTCGACAAAAGTGCATGCCCATAGCGCACGTTAATCCGTCTATTGTACGTCGACTGATGACTGACCGAGGCGCACCGGTGTAGACGATAAGCTGCACGCGTCTTATGGCAATCAATAATTGCATGCGCTTGACGGAAGAGGAATTGAAATGATGAAAGTGAAAGTTTTTTTTTTTTTTTAATTTACCTCCTTTTGGCCTGAATTACATAGAAACGGCATAAGGCGTAGGCGCGTCGCTTTCGTACATTTTTCGTGCCGCTTCAAATTTTTTTCGCACAAAATGTATGTGTCCTGCGCCTTATGCCGTTTCTATGTAATTCACGCTTAATGTGATCTTTTTTCTTTGTCAAACAGATGTAATTTTTTTTCTTATCTAAAAAGAAATACTTAGGTAACTCATATTGTGGAAGCCCCTCTCTTGTGAAGGCCCGAGACTAAAGCCGGCCCTGATTGTATGTTTGTACAACGTGCATACAAAGCCGTATGGAGGCTGCCCTCCAGCGCGGACGTGCATCCGTGACGTCCATCACGGATGGTGGTGCATAATATAAATATTCTGTTTTGTATTTTGTGGATAACGGTGTGAGTTGCACATTTGTATCATGTATTTGTTTTGTAAGTTAGCTCATAAGATCTAATGTGTAACTGTTTGTTAGTCCCAAATAAATAAATAAAATAAAATAATCCCCATTAATAAGAAAGATACTCCTACTATAATATGAGTCGTTTACAAGGTTAGTCGGAAAGGGGGTACTAATCCGCAAGCCACTTAAAGTAGGTATCACTGATGACGGTTTTAAAGAAAGTGTTATAATTTCATATTTCGATAATTTTTATTTCCATGTAAAATAATTTTTATTTTAGTTTTTTCCGTAATTTAGTTACGAATTCAGAAAACGGAGCTTTTAATTCGTAACCCCAGATATGACTTAAAATGTAAACACAGCTGATCATAGCTGAGGATAGATAGATTTTAGCATATTTTTTATGTAATTTTTGAACAGCTACATATTCTCTTAAACTATTGACTTTTGAGGAAAGTGGTAGAACAAAAGTTACTCATTATTATGGGCACTTTAACACCATTTCGGATTAGCACCCCCATATATAGCAAACATAGCCGTATGCTAAATCGACACAGTCTCTATTTAGTTCCAAAGACAGCAATCTTCTATTACGTCAGAGTTGCTTACTTTTAAATTTTTTCGTTTGCTCAAAAATTGCTAAAAGTGAGATTGCCACCTGATTTCTATATGTAGATACAATACAACTATAATAATAAGTTAGCGATGTACCTGATCGAACAACCAATGGCACTCACTCATTTTCGCGCCACTCACATATTGCGTCAGCGTTAAGAACATTTTTCACTGCACTACTAATAAACATTCGTGGTCTTGAAGTCGTACTCAGTTCGGTAGTGGTCGGTTTTACGAAGTTTGCCGATGATAATTTGAAGGTATCAAAAATAAAACACAGTATACAATATAAACAGATGATATAATTATTTTGACACTGTCAACTTATTAATATTACATTAAATATTAGGTACCAATGTCTTTACAACATTTATTTATAATAATCACTACGTGATAGTAAAGAAAATTAGTCAGTTTGAATAGGCAATGGTTTCAAACTAAAGTGCCTGTGTTCCCGATAACCCGTTGGAAATGTGTTTTGAATTTAATTAGAGAGGCGTTTTTGGCGAATATTGTTTTTTTTTCTTTAAATAAAATTAAATGGCGTACTAGTAAAATTTATAAATAAGTTAAACTAACAAAAAACAAAAAAAGTACCTCTAAATTTTTTTTTTTATTAAATTCTCAAAAAGTTAAAACTGTCAATCAATGATTCCCGCCAAAAACGGCCCTTTTCACAGTAAACAACCCCCTAATCTAGTACCCAGTAGCACTGTGACTAGAATTAAAAATAAAAATTAAGAAAAAAAAACAAGTCTAAAATTACGGAATGATCATCTAAACCTACACTTGCGGACACAAAAATTTGCCCACACAATACAAATAACAGATAGCACGATATTTTTATTTTATAAATAACCATTAAAAACTACTAAGTAACTGCTATAATATATATTATTATAGATGTGATTATTGTGATGAGATGTAGGCACTTCACATCATTGAAAATAGATTGAGTTTCTGTCGCCATTACGTTTGGGAGATGGCAAGAATATGTCAAATTATCAGTCAGTTACTACTAGTTTGTAAGCTACATAGAAAAACTATAAGCTCGACTGAGAAAAGAACTTGTTAGATAGAAAATCCATAAAGAAATTTCTATTATGGAGAGGGACTCTTATTTGCATTATATCGCAAGTAACAACAGTATAAATTATTATTTAACTAGCGACCCGCCCCGAGATCGGCCGGGTATATTTTATAGCTTTACCTTCTGGAAGAAATTACCTAAATTAAGATGAAAACCGCATCAAAATCCATTTTGTAGTTTAGAAGAAGCGCACAAACAGACAGACGCAAAAAGCGACTTCAATTTATATTATTTAGAGATTGTTTAATATATCTGAGTGTATTGTAAGTCTTAATGTTAACTATTTTTGTTTAAGTTTGATAGGCGCATGCTACACGCCCAATATTTTTCACGAGTTATCCTTCATAGTGATATTTATTGTGCGTTTAATCCATCAGTACACTGATCTAAACGCTCAATAAATATCACGGTCTAGGATCGTAATCCAAATATCGTGATAGATATTGAATATGTAGCATTTGCCTTAGACAAGTTCTTTCATCAGTCGAATGCCATCCCAAACATAAAACCGACGTATCAAAGTTAAAGAGTTTATTAACCCTATATTTGTAAATCCGAAATTGTTTTACTATTACACTATCGTCTGCTATTAGTTCTAAACGAACAGTTCTCTATTCCTGTCAAATTTTAATTGGTTGTCTAGTCTAGTCATTTCTAAAATTTCCTCAAATGTGTTAAAAAAACATGTCTTATTGTCGATGTGCTAAAATTTGTATTATCTAGTGAAATAAATATGTAAGCGGTTTTTGAGTAAGCAGTAGCAGGGAAAGATGAATTGTGACGACATACCTCGTCTTAAAAACATTTTTTTCTGGATTTTTCGACAATTATCGAGAGGAAGCGACGCTATTTGTAGCACCATAAAAACTATAGCAGCAACATATTAAAGATGGCAGTAGATAAGAGTAGTATTTAAGCACCAGAAACATTCCACATTTACTGTTATCCATCAACTACTGCTAAACTCAAAAACAACTCCAAACCTATGAAAGATTAGGCTATTTTTATTTGGTAACTTAATACTTTTAAAGAAAAAAATAAAAGTAATAAAACTAATATTAATATCAATCAAGTCAATACATTAAAATATATTTAGGCCAAGAGTGAAAAATACTAATGGTCCACAAATATAAAATCATATATTTATATTTTTTATAAAAGAAATAGTTTACCATTTCTTTGGCCAGAAGTGCACGATGAAAAGTTTATAAAAAGTGGGGATGACGTTACTACATTAAATGATAGGTACCACGTACTCTATGATGAGTTTTACGACCGAAAACAAATAATAATCAATCATGTACATTCAATAGTTTAGTCACAGGAATTTTCGTAAGATTAAATAATTTTACGAATATCAAGATCTCTACGCGAAGTTATGTTAATCTGTGACCCGTTTAAACCAAAATTATCTTTATTTACACGTGTAGAACAGATAATAGTTAAGATATTCAACGTCCCTTCATCTACATGAATGAGTTATATTGAAAAATCATGCGACAAAAAATGTAATAATAATAATTAAAGTTCTCAAAGGGGCCTCTGCGCGTTGGACCTGTGTCCCCGTGTATGCCTTCCAAAAGACCGGACATCTTCCGCACGGAAGATGAGCCGTGAATAGAGATACATAATAATAATGCTTTATTAGTACTCACAGTAAAAAACATAACATTACAAAAACAAAAAAGTACAGTATACATTAGCTTATGTTTCTTGGTCACAGTACGGATCGCAACTGGCATCTTAGCTAGATTACATAGTAACCTGTGTTAAAGATACCAGTTCCATTCCCCAAAAGTTTACAGTTATAATTCAATTTCAATTAATAAGGTTGTTTTTGGTAATCCAATATGATTCTGTGATTTTTTAAACAAAGCGAGGGGTAAAATGACAATTTAAAAT
The DNA here is from genome assembly GCA_905220435.1 of Amphipyra tragopoginis. NCBI lineage: Eukaryota > Metazoa > Arthropoda > Insecta > Lepidoptera > Noctuidae > Amphipyra > Amphipyra tragopoginis. The sequence goes on along the minus strand of HG992012.1, from coordinate 22,320,162 downwards.
AGAAATAAGGAATTAAAACAATAAATTAAAAGGTTACTAAAACTTTCCTGCGAGGGATTGTGTGTGTGATGGTGTGTTTTTGTGAGTGATAGTGTGTTTTTGTGAGTTTGTGTAAGTGTGGGTGTATCTTATGAGGTATGTGCTAGAAAGTAACTGATTTTGTGTGTATCGTAGAACTAGAACACACATGTCATGTGTCACGTGTTCTACGTGATATCATTTTATTGTCATAATGTCAACCCCACTTTGTATATATTTGGCCGAGAGTGATAATAAGCGAATACAAAATGTCCGTAACCTACATATCGAGACCAAAAAGGATATGTATATGTTTGGTCTTCAATTTAAACCAACATTCATGGCACTCTCTCTCTTACAAGATGTAGAAAAGATACCATTTTAAAATGGTACAAATATCAAGTAATTAAAAATTATTATAAGACTGTAGTTCTATTATAGACGAATTTAATGTCACCGGATGGGTCGACGAAGGTAGGCGTATGAAAGAACACAACTAATAAGTTACATCGATGTACCTGGTCGGACAACCAATGGCAGTCGCTAATTTTTGCGTTACTCACACATTGCATCAGCGTAAAATTATGTTTTTGACTGCAGTACTAATAAACATTCGTGGTCTTGAAGTCGCACTTAATTCGGAAGGGATCGGTTTTACGAAGTTTGCCGATGCGAATTCTTACTTGTGTCGTACCAGCTTGTTTTTGTGCTAAGCTTATGTTTGTTATTTTTAATCAAAGATTTTTACCAACTATTAGAACATTATTTTTCAGAGGGTGAAATTAGTCGAATCAGTCTAATGTTGGATTTATGCTTCTCAGAACGGTTCGTTTATCTCTATATTTAGTTACGCATACTCCTCTAGAATTACATTAAGACTCTAAACTACCCGTTCTTAAATTAACAGTTTGAATAATGTCAAACATATTTTAACCCATGAAATTGCTTTGGTACCAACGGTAGTGGCCCTATAAGTTCCCCAGTTAGGGTTGTACCCGAGTACCCTACCCCAGTAGGGGTAGGGACCCCATTAAATTGTCATCTATAATAGAACTACAGTTCAATACTTATAATGGAAGAATATATCAACAAACGCTGCAATATCACATACAATTGTATAGTATACTTCAAACACACAGTTAAAAGTCAAACACAGTACCCTGCAGTTATACAACGAGCTTTAGAAAGAGATGGCTAGCGTCGACTTCGTAGAGCGTCGTCTCTTTCACTCATACCTGTGTCAATTTGTACAACGACTGACAAGTCAGTGACAAAACGTCATATTGGTATGAGTGAGAAAGACGACGCTATACGAAGCCGAAGTTATCTCTTTCTAAAGCCCGATGTGTAATATTTACTGCTAGGTACTGTACATTACACAATATTAACACAGTAGATATAAGCTAAAGCAGTACCTCAACTTACTATAAAGCCGCGATTCCATTAGGCAAGTCTTGCATGCAAGTATGACGTCACATTTGCGTACAAGTTGCTTACATTGGAAACATGTTTTTGAGATGCAATTTGCATGCAGGTTTTACTTGCATACAAGTGGAGATGTTCAACAATTGAGTTGGACATCATGGGTGTCAATCACTCGTTCGCAATTCGAAAAGTGCAACTAACGTTTGCGCGTTCAATTTGCACGTCACTTGAATAAAAAAATGTACAAGTTCAAACTACCTCATACAAGTTGTAGCTTGTATGCAGGTTTGTTCAAGTTGTATGCAACTTGCATACAAGTAACTTGCCTAATGGAATCGCGCCTTAATCGCCTGCATTTACACACTCACAGAGACACGTACTGTATACTGAGTCAAACCATTTACTTTTTTAAAAAGAGTGTCCATGGAGTTTCTTGCCGGTTCTTCTCCGAAGGACCTACTACTTGGAACCGAGCACCTAGTGTTGACCTTTTGAAAGCACCAGGGATCTGGTCTACTTGAAATAAAAACTATTTGACTTTGACTTTGAGTACAATATACTCTTTGTAATGCACTCTATGACAGCCGTGACTGTATTCCGATGATAATTTTTAAGTCTTGTTGCAGTGCGTGTCTATGTGTGTGTCAATTCGGACGATTGTAGGTAGTTGAAGTACTGCTTTAGCTTATATATCTACTGTGATACCAGTCTCTCTGTAATACCAGGCAACTAACGCCATTAATTAACGCATCAAGCGTTCTATATTCAAACTTTTCGTAACGCTTATGGCGTTAGGCGTTAGTGTGGCCCTAAGAGAAACATATCAAGTGTAACACCGTCCTACGAAACTGCTACAAATTATAAATAAATATACAACGCAAGTGTTTAATTTTAAACCAGCAACATTTCATTTCACAGGCTACGATTATTATCTAACGCCCATCTTTTATTTATTTATCAGTTTCGTAAAACAGTCATTTAATACGAGAGTACAATTCGAGAAGAATATTTCTTTTGTTCTGAAACATTTTTGTATACTGTACACGTGAAGCTTGAATGTAAAAATACTAGATTTTATTAGTTATTATTATCATGTAAGCCTCTTTGATAACGCCCATTTTTATTTGCCGCTAATACACACCTTATTTTATAATAAAACAAATGTTTGCAAGTTTTTTTTTCATAGTTTCCTTCTTAGTTACAAATAGCTGTTCCCGCGGCTTTGCCTACGGAGACATAAGGTTATTGCTCATCACCCACACTCAATAGCGTCATAATTTGTACCCTATAAGCTCAACCGCTCTTTAACCGACATTTTTGCCAAACTTTAACTAAATCTGTTCAGTATTAGTGTGAAGCTCAAACATACAAACAGATAAACAGTCAGAAAGTCTAAAAATCTTTCAATGTTTTTCAATAATATTCAACGAACAGTTTTTGCTTCGTTACGATTTTATTGTATGTACAGAATGAGGCTACTAAAAGATTGTTAAAAACTGGGGCCCAATTCTCCTAAAATAAATTGCTGCCAAACGCAATCGAACCACAACCGTCAGTCAGTTTTTGTTTTCGAAAACTTTCAAAATGATTGATTTTGTTTTTTGTGTCAAACAATTTGATAGCTTTTGAAATTGAGAACTGTCTGAATGAACGGTTCGGCCTTGGTTCGGTTGTGATTTATCAAGATTTATTTTAGGAGAATTAGGCCCCTGGTCACTAGTAGTTAACCGACAAAATGGCGACATTCAATACAACACTTTGCACAAAAGACACAATTCAAGACACGTGTAACAGTAACAAAGACGAAAAAATAGATGTTATACTTTTTCTGTCCCGACTTGTACTCTCTTTACTCAAAATACAAAAAGGTTTACCTTTCCATACACATAAGGGAGTCACAGAAAATTGACACGAATACATATCGAAGATTAAGGCGCTAACATTCATTACTTAGAATAATCTAGAATATTATATATTTTTAATGTTGCTACGTAGGAAGAGAAAATATTTAGACTATGCATTAGACAGACAGTCTGAATCAGGTATTGCACAATTTATTGCACGCAAGTTCTCGCTTAGTTCGTAAAACTTACAGAAAACGACTTGCGCAAGAAACTTGCTAATGGCTGATATGCAAGAGAACACTGTCACTGAACGCCAATCAGAAATAAGACAAATGACGTGACGATTTTCTCGTGTACCTAAAGCGAGTAAGTTGCAGTCAAGATGACCAAATATCACTAATATTCACTCAATCAAAGTCGATACGAACGTCAACTGTTACATTTCACGAGCGAGCCTCGACCATTTTAATTTAAACCTAATGTCAATGTCTATAAAAGTCATATTAATAACGGTCTGAAAGAACTCGTTCGTGTTCCGATATTTGTGTGATGGTCTGATAGTTAGACGATTTTGATTGAGTAAATATTAGTGATCAATTTTGATGTTTCTAATAATTTGGTCATCTCCACGAGATTTTAAGCTCAAATAATTTTAAAGCTTATTTATACCCATTAAGATTCGTAATTATCGTTCCGCGGTATGCTAAGCAAAAACAAGTGCTAAAGGTATTTAAATAAGATATCAAATTATTTGAATTAAAAAAAATCCTTTGGCATGCCGTCCCGCCATTGGGCCTTAGTCTTTCTATCTCATGAAGGCGGGTGTTGTAACTTTTATGTCGTTGATATAAGGTACAAATTGTAATAATTCACCCGCCTTCGCCAGGTAGAATACCTCTACTTACTATGACGCTGTATATACATCTTACAAATTCTGTGACTTACAGCTTAATTTACCACATTGATACAACTAGCCAGCTTGTCAGTCTAATGCATTATCTAGCACAAAAAATGCCATTAGAAAATAAACAAAAATCACAGTAACATACATTTCTGCCGCAAAAGCCCGCTAAATATTCCTTACCAAATCGTAGAGAAATACTATATGTACTTCTTAACGCAAAATCCATTGCGGGTTAATATAATAATAAAATAATAAAAGCTGCTAAAGTGAACATCAAACAACACTAGAACATATTTAAATTCTAAACCTCTTGAGGTTAATATCATCCAATAATAAAAATACTGCTTAAGACTTTTAAATAAGGTTTATTTTAGGAGAAAATAATAATAATATTTAGACTCGAATTCAATCACACAAATGCATCCTTAACTTATCCTTAAAATATTGGGTTAGTTCAAATTAACTCACGATTCTTCAGAGCGGTGCGAGCACCAATAGTTTTATCGAGTCAATTCGACAAATTGATCTATTCTAAACGTCAAATTTGACATAAGATATACAACAGTTGTCGTTTTATGTTATGTCAAATTTGACGTTTAGTACGACTCAATAAAAAGATTTACTAACCCAACAAGTCTACGTTGAGTTCAACTATATCAATCGAAGAACTTTAAATTACTTTTTTTTTGCACACTTGCTTTTCCATGTCACTTTCGACATTGGCAGAATTGTCGACATCGGCACTAATTGCCATTAAGAAAAATAGAATAGAATAGATAAAAAGATCGGTGCTCGCACTGCAGGGTTGATAAGTAACATTCAATAAAAAAAACCTATAAAATTTAGATAACAAGATACCAACAATGTTCGCGCTCTTCCCTACGGTATTACTAAATAATAACATCATTTTATGTCGCGCCGATCCAATAGCAGTAATGCTGCAGTTAAGTTCACGTGAACGTATCTGATAGCGATCGCTTATTAAGAGAATACGAAAGGCGTTGTTTGGATCGAAACTTAACTGCAATTACACTGCAACTGAACTTCTTAAGTTAGGTAAATTCGCGAGTTAGTTCAGTTGACAGTTCAGGCACTGGCCTTTCACTGTCCTCGTCTACAAATACTTTTGAAGACAGTTCAGTGAACTAATGTATTCGTACACGAGGCCAGTAATAGGCCAGTGACTGAACTGACTCACCAACTGGCCTCGTGTCCGACGGGCATAAAGTTTAGTTTTTTATTTTATTTGAATCTTTTCTATTAAAGACACCTATTAACCCCATAGTTTCGTCAATTAATTTGAAGTGACCCGGTATAATTTAAAATTGGATGGTATTATCCTACTCTAATTTATGATCAAGATGTCTCAACCACAGTCCGAGCATGAGCTTCAATACATGCATGACGCACTTGTACATTTCGCTATCATTCAAATTATTATTTTCGTCCCAATAAAACTTCCTACTGTAGGTACAAGAAACAGTTTTAACGAACAGCTTACTTAGCACATTCCGTATGAAACACCCTCTGTCTCCCTCGCTACATATTCGACAATCACAATTTCTACTTATTTCTACTTTATTGGAAGTATTTGATATATTGGCAACACTGGGGTAGGAATCCGCGTGGGATATTACTATAGTCGGTACTTTATTTGGGTCAGTGTTGCCCGGAAACGAGATATTCCTCTTTAATTTTACTAAGTTCGAGTTTCTATCTGCACTGCCTTTATGACATTTTGAAGTCGATTCGGCAAGTTCTGGCAACCCTCGAAGTCTTCCAACGAGGTTTTCGCAGCTCTTAAACTCTTGTTTCACTAGAACTTCCTTCCTCAAGTCTTTTTTTATGCCTTGGAGACCAGATCTTCTTTGCCGCACTTTGGCGTCTCGGTTCCACTCTACAGATATGCTCCTATAAAACGGCTCCTGGATTTCAAACCCTTGGTCCTCATCATCAGACATTTTTGTTCCTACATCTTCAGCCGAATTTCGGAAGGAGAAGTTTTTTAATCTTCTGATTTCTGGTGAGACTGGACAGCTGATGCTATCTCTCCTATTCGGGATATCGAGCTTAAGCTTCGGTCTCTCCTTTTTCGCTTCCAAATCTACCAAACTCCTATTTTTAATACTGTCAAAAGTCCCGGAGAATGTGAAACATTGTTGCAGTTTCCTTATCTGAGGGGACACGCTCCTACTGCTGACATCCAGACCCTTATAACTCTCGTTCAGTACCGCCAAAGCTAGATTACGTTCTGAAAACGTTTGCACGCCAAAAGATGCACGCCTGCTTCTCGCTTTATATGGAGAAGTTGGGATATCTTCGAAACTCCTGTACCTATCTGGTATCAAGCTGTCTCTTCCATCGGAGTCTACCGTCCATACTGATTCAACACTTCCAGAGCTCTCTGAACCTATAGTTTGTAAATGATTGAAGATATTAATACCTCGATCGAGGGATACGGATCGCTGCAAGGGAATGTCGTGCTCAAACCTGTCGTCATAAGGTTCATTTTCGTACTCGTCGTTCTCTTCAAATTTGTTTCCGAGCCAGCTGTCGAACTCTTGCGTTCCGAGGTTTAGGTTGAACAGCTCTTGTCTGAGGTCTAGTTTAGAAACGGGAGGGTTCCGGATGTCGGAGTATCGTCGATGTTTGGTGCGTGCGGCTTGCGGCCAGTGTGGAGAGTGTGACGTTTGTGTGGGGGGGAAGGAATGTCTACGCGGGGGCGGAGGGGGCACCTGCGGGGGGCGCGGCGTGCGGCGCGGGGGGGGCGGGGGAGCGCGCCAGCGACGACAGGGAGCGCCGCGGGAACCCGCCCACGGCGATATCAGACTCAGCAAAGAGCTTGCGAAAACTGCGAATTCATAAGAAATATTAAATAATGAAATGAATTAGCTAATATTTTTTGAAACAGTATAAGCACAGTCTACCTATAGCTTACTCCTTACAGTCGGTCAACGTAGAACATTGTCGCAGAGCAATCGTGCGAGGGTTGCGGGGTGAAGGGGCGGAGGTTATGTCCCGAGTAGCCATACTGGATACTTGGGACATAACCTCCGCCCCTACATCATTTTGACATTTCATAGAACCTGTCAAATGTATGGGCGTTGACCCACTGTATGTAGTAAGTAGGCACACTGTGGTATAAGTGTGTTTTACCGTTATGTTAGTAAAGTTGTTTTTTTTTGCAAAGTTTATGAACTCTTAAATAACATTTTTAATTATACGATACATTAGAACGTGTATGTGAATATTATTAAATGTTTCCACTTTAATACATTTACTTCTTGTTTGAGAAAAACCTCTAAATAATACAATATCTTTATAATAAAATTTCAAAGCCCAAATATACTATCTACTTGCGTTGAGTGAGTGTGTAAGCTGTGTGTAGTAAAACATCTGATGGAGTATCAAACAAAACTGCTTCAGTTAGCGTGTAGTTAGGTAACTTTCAATTGGATGACGCTCTGAAATATAGGTGCTGACGATTGGCTGTTTGCAAATGAAAAATAATTACTAAAAGGCATGGTCAAAAATTAAATAAAAAAATTGCCGGGTGCAAACACATCCTTTACGCGCATTGAAGCGGGCAACCCAGAAATTTCATGGCATCGTTTTAGAGTTGCATGTACCACCTTATTTGATTTGTTTAATTATAAACGACTAGCTGTTGCGCGCGGTTTTACCTGCATCCTAGAGGTGGGAGCTACGTCATGTACTCGTATAAAAAATATCCTATGTCCTAATCTAGGTCATGGTCAACCTGGCTGCCAAACATCCAAATCAGTTCAACCGTTGAGGCGTGATTGATTAACAAACATCCATTTCACAAACTTACAAATATCCAAACTTTCACGTTTACAAAATTAGTAGGTAGGACATAATATTAAAATCTTCTCAATGGATATAACACTTTTAATTTGACTACTGTTAAAAATGTACAACCATTTAGTATTATGTTATAGAAAGTAGGTATAGAAAGAACATGGTAAATTAAAAAATAAATAAAATCGATGAAAAAATTGAGGAGATACTCTTTGGATGTTTGTTGAAGAGGCATTTTCTGTACTTGTCGCGCGAAATGGATATTGTACAAACTGGTGTCAAGTAAAGGTACAAGTCCGAGACGGGCTGCAAACTGCAGACTGCATCCGCAGACCGCAACTCGCCGTCCGAATAACACCTTTAAAGTGCACACCTTAAAGGTAGTATTCAAACGGCGACCGCAAACTGCAACGCAGATGACAGCAGACAAGCGACACTACTGGTTCATACAAACCAATGTGACTTGCTGTCTGCGGTTGCAGTCTGCAGCCCGTCTCGGACTTATACCTTCAATATGAAGTTTTTAAGGTATGACGTCATATGGAAGTAGTATTGTCTCTTTTGTGAACAATTTTAAATCGGTTATTGAAAATTGAAATATTTATGTCCAGGTTGGACATAAATATTTTATTGTTTTTTTCACTGTTGCTTATTTTTTGTAAGTTTCGATTTCTAATAAAAAAATAATAGTAATTTACCCTATTGTGTAGATAGAATCGACCTGTCCTAAATCACATGAGCTAGTGAAAGTAATACGGTACACATACGATGATAAAACCGCGGTAACATCTTTAATCTCGATTTTTTTCAGTCATTATTTGTACTAAACGCCAATCGTCAGCACCCTTCATCCCCCCCTTACCCCCCAACGTACCGATGACGCAACACATCTTCAATACCACGGGCCGAAAGAGATACGCGCAGGCGGCGAGCGGCGCCCGTCACGAGATGACAGCGCCAGGCGGAACCTAGCCGCGGGGAAACATAAATATAACAAAATAGGGGTACAAAATAAAAAAGGGGAGGATAAAAAACATCGGTCAGTTGCTTTTTAAAATTGTATACCTATATTTTTTTTGTACTGGTATAGTTTTTGGTACAAAAATTGTACTAATTTGTACTTGTAAAGTCTCGACTGAGTTCAGTCACGAAATGTTATTACTGACATTTCCAAGTCGAGATTATCTTGATTTTGCAATATTGATATCATTAGACAACAATTCCTCTAATTAAGGTTTCCATAAAGAAATTGATCTAAATATGCTATTTAACTATTATAAAAAATATCTAAGTTGTAGTTAAGTTACAAACAGTTTTAGCATTGTTCTACAGCACATTAAAAAAAGTACTGAAAAATATTTAAAAACTTTATTGAATTAGAAAAATATGAAAAATTGTGCAAAAATGATCTTGCTGACCGTACATTTATTAGCAAGAATGTAAATATGAATAATACAAAAAAAAATGAAAAGGTGCTGGACATATAAAATGTGAGTAGGTTAAACAAAAAAGGGATAGGATCGGGATAGTGGTCAAGCGTGAAGCGTTCATGACAAGTGAAGTAAGTGTCGTACGTATGCTGCCATATGTAGTATATTACATGCAACACCGTGCGGCCTAGTTGTCGTGCGCGCCATCTCTTTCGGCCCTGGTGGCATTTTCCAATTTTTTTAAACTACACAAAACACCTAAAAACAAAGAAATTTTGAATAAAACAACCAAAGAGTTCTTAGAGCTATTGTTCATGCTTTCTTAGGAAAAAAAAAATGGGAAAAATGTACCAGAACCAAATATAAGCTGGAGTGTGAGTTAGGAATTGGACGCTTACATAGGAACACAGTTCTCCCAGAGAAGTGTAGGTTTTACAGAAGACAGGGCCAAGGCAAAGAAATAGTTTTATTTTTCTCATAAAATCCTTATCTCTCCCTGGCTCCGTCTTCAGTGCAATGCCCGATAGTACACAAATGAAAGTTAGTACAACTGGATAACACAAAGAATGAGATTCAAAATGGCGGCGCTTCTGTTGTTGTTGTTACTCGCTCACATACGTTCTGTGAGCGAAAGGCAAATAGTAAATCCACCATTTTCAATTCCATACTTTAAGTAATCGTTGGGGTGCATGAAAAGAGCCTCCATGAGTGACGATACTTAAGTACATCCGGCGCACCCTGGGCAGTCAGCCCCGCTACCAACCTTGCTGACTGGATAATCTTTTCACCACGGCCTGAGCTATGGTTATATAGTTCGTGTCGAAACGAGAGAAGTAACCGGTTTGTAATGATGATGATCTTTCAATGAAGATGTGATCGTTAATTACAACAGCACCACAATGACTGGCTTATACACTGATGAAAACTTTAAATTCCAATTATTCTGTGCATTTAATTTTTATTAGTACGGTGTGAAAATAGGTTGCATGCCTTGCGTTATTTTATTTCGTGCAATATTTGACTTTTTATAAACATTCGGCATGGCTGGCAGGGTTACATGTACCACTTTTGTACCACCAAATTAGTACATATAAAGTCCTGCCCTAACTTTAAGGGGTTTTTCAGAATATGTAAATAACTAAGTCTGTTAAAAAACACTGTAAACAGTTTAATGCGGCCTAAAAACTTTTTTTTTGATAAGTACTGCATCTGTTTCTAGTAGGTAACTACTAACACAAAATCTTACTATTTAGATCAGATATACTCAACCTGCGGCCCGCCGGACCTCTGTGGTTGGCCCACTCGGAGTTACAAATTTACTGTAAACCATCAATCATCTAAATTTTAGATCAACTATTGTGTAATGAGGATGGTTTTAAACAAAAGCACATTATTTTTCACTCATGTCGCCGATTTTTTTCATGTATTTTTTTTCTGTCATGGCAATTTACACATTCTGAACAACCCCTTAAAGTTTGGGCAGGTATATTAACCGGACTTTATATGTACCAATTTGGTAGTACATGTTGACGTCCCAAATCAAATAAATATCTTTCATGCCTTAGGAAACTCACAAATGACACGTGTATGCACATACTGTGCATTAAATAGGAGGCATGCAGAGTTTGTTATAGTAAGAGATATGAGATCTGTTTTTGGTTATTACCAAACACCCTAAAATTCCTGTTTAGTAGAACAAGAGTAAAGCCCGGACTCCACCAACGCGGAGATGTCCGAAGCGGAGACGAGAAGAGCTGTTTTTCAGCTAGGGTGTATCCACCCCAACTGTGCGGAGATGTGCGCTAACTAGAGCGGAACTAAGCTGCGTGCGGCGAGCGTTGGATGTGAACGCAGTTTAGTGCGATCTGACACGAAAGGTACAAATCTCAGTCATGTCGCTATTCAAGTTGTTGTATGACAAGTTGACATGAGAAGTGTGACATCGCTCACTGCACGCCGCACACATCTCGTCTCCGCTGCGCGCCGTCGTCAGCTTGCGAGGCAAAGCTCACATCTTCGCCTTGTACCGCGGCCCAGCTCAATCGCAGCGAGGAACTGCTCACATCTCCGCTTCCATCGCGCTATACAAATACGATACATCTCCGCTCAGTAGTATCCACTTAGACTGAGTGGAGATGAGATGTGTGAATAACGAAATTCTATTGGTTTTTTAAAACACATCTCCGCTCCGCTCGTCTCGTCTCCGCTTTGGTAGAATCCGAGCCTAAATAATACATTTGACCAGTATACACAGGTTACAACAGCACACAACACCACATTTCAGGATAGTTTATGAGAGATAGAAACAGTGCTTAGCTGCTATTATGTACAACACTACCCATTCCTCAGGCTGACCACCGACGGGACACTAAGTGGTCAGGACATGTTGTGTCTGAGGACACAGTTTTGTACCTCGAAACACACTTTAGTACCTCGAGACGGTTTTGTGTATCGAGACACTAAATTCTATTCACAGTTCGCAAATGAATAATTAAATAATAATACCCATAAAACATTGTATTATTATTTATTTATGCATTGACTTAGAATAAGTATGGACAACGAGTGTAGTACAAAATTCACGATAAAAGTGTCCTGAATTGACATATTATAAACTTAGAAATACCAACAAGCTCATTTACGATGTACGAATTCCTATGTCGTTATCATAATGCCTAATTTTGCTTGCAACAATTTTTACCATACGAAAACATGACAGCACTGCTCAATTTTTCAAATTTCGAAACTTCATTTAATATTAAACGAAAATTTGGAGAACATAGGAGTAATAGAGCAACTTAATTTTTAAAAGATTTTATTATTTGTTATATTATTTTATTGCGATCGCTAAATATTTAAACCAACTGAAAGAGCATAGAACATTTCTTGCAAAATTACAACATCGTCATTTTCAAAAACGCGATTTCGCTTCCTTTGCTGAAGTATCACCATCAGCATCAGCATCATCATCATCATCTTCATCTAATTGATCTCAAAGAAAACTGAAATTAAATCAGAGGCACATTTTTTTTTTTTTTTGAATGAAACTATCTTTTGTCATGTGTATTTAAAAGAGTTTATGATAACTAAACAAACGAGCCCAAACGTCACGTGTTCACTATTTGCCATTAGGGAGTTCCAGAGCCCGTTTTCCGGCTCTACTATCGGACCTACGTCATTATTTATGTAATGAAAAGTGTTTATAATGACAAAATACATGAGCTGAAACTCGACAAGCCTACCATTTGTTCCTGTGCCTGCCTACTCTTCGGCTCCATCATCAAATTAGTTCAATGACATTTTAATGATCTAAGATGCACATACCTACCTGCAAAATTTCAGCTCGATCGGAAACTTGGTAGTGACCGAAAAACCAATACAATTTTGAAACGGAAGGACAACATACATATTTTCGTACATAATATGTTTGCATACAATGCAAGTTTAAAATTAACTTGTTTAAATGAATAGAACAAAACAAATTGCAATTGGTTCAAAATCGCAATACAAAAAAACATCGCGTAAAAATAACGACTCTTTGGAATCTTTGTTCTAATGTCTGACAAATATGTCAAGTTTCTTATGGTAATCCAACCAAATGAAGTTGACATAATTGGTCAAACAAAGGAAGGAAAATAAGATACTTTTTGTTTAGTTGGATTATTGTGTGTTTTGCTCTTGCAATTAATTCAATTTTAAGCAAAATACAATGTTCCTTAACAAAATAATACTTTAAAATTGTAAAACAATAATATACCTACTGAAAATGTGATACACCATCAACTTTTTTCACTTTTTTGAGTAGTTTTTACACGATCTCACTACACAGAACGGCATTGTTGACATGTGACATTGAGGTGTAGCTGCTTGTTCGCCCAAAAGAAGAATGACGCGCGCAAGTGTAGCTCTTTTCAAATTCATCGTGTTTTAACTCACTTTCGGTTCGGACATTTTTGAGCGATGACCCGAGGTCCATACTTATTCTAAGTCAATGTATTTATGCATTTATTTCACGCGACAAGGGCACATAGGTAAATACCCTAACTAAAACGTACATACCTTGGTGCACAAGTGATTCAAGTGACATTGTGGAAGTTTTTTGTTTATTACATTCATATTCTGATGTATTTTTGTAATGTTTCCACTTTATAGCTTACAATACAGTTACAGAATATTCTACAAAAACCTATAATGGTTCCAAAAAAGCGAAAATGCACATAAGTCGATTTTGACCGAAATGTTACTTGGATCACATGTGCACTAAAGTATCCGTATATTAAGATATAAGTCACGATAGCTCGAGCAATCAAAACAGTGTACCAAGCCACAGGATGGTCGACTCGAGCGATAAAAATAAATAGCAATCAACTGTGTCCAAATCAACTTAGTGTCCCATCTGTAGTCATCCTTATATTTCCTCATCCCAAACGTGCTTAATAACTTGAAGTCTACTTACAACTTCCTGATTCCACTGTTCCTCTTCCACGGCGCGTCATCCGGCTCAGCCGGTAGTGGACCCTGGACCGGAGCCTCCTCTTCCTCAGGAGGCGCCGTGCTCACTGACGGTGATGTGTCTGAACCACTGGAATAACGAGGAAACATTCAGAAAACATGGAAGGGAAATGTGTGAATAAATTATGCTGGTAGAGAGCTGGCCATGTCTGAAGTAGGTAGGATAGATTAGATGCCAGACGAAAACCAAACGTGTCGTCGATGTCGTCAAATGTAGGAAACATTAAAGGCCTATCCGCACACAACAGTGCCGGCACAGGGGGCCTACTCCCTAAGTCCGTCAACGAAGTTAGTCGTCCGTCCGAAAGTAGCCCGAAACGTAGGAATGAACAAAACAAGGGTCAAGTTCAACTTTTCATACGGGCAAAAACACATCGGTAGTAGGGACAACTGTCAAATCGTGTTGTCATTAATTCTTAGTTCGGGCCTCGAAATAATCGTATGTCCGTAGGTGATAGGGAGTAGGAAACACTCGTAACTAACGCCGAAACCACGGACTTCGTGCTTAGGGAGTAGACCCCCAGTGCCGACACGTGCTGATCAGCAACGTATCGATCAGTGTCAGTGAAATATGATATTGTATCATACATTTTGTATGACGCTATCCGTACTCGTCAGTGACAGTGACGTTCAGTGATGTCAGTGCTGCGCCGACATTCGCCGGAACGTCACTGTCACTGACGAGTACGGATAGCGTCATACAAAATGTATGATACAATATCATATTTCACTGACACTGATCGATGCGTTGCTGATCGGCACGTGTCGGCACTGTGCCGGCTCTGTTGTGTGCGGATAGGCCTTTAGTCGGTAAAATAGTTAGTTTTTGAACTGTACAAGCAAAAATAGACCTTAAAGTCCTTTAGTTTAACGCCACTTTTACATACCTGTCATGTTGTGTGTCGGTCTGCAGCGCATGCAGTTGTTCCTCAGCGCGGCTGAGCTTCAGTTTGAGCTCGTTGCGCTCGTGTAGTATGGCGCGCAGCTCCCGCACACTGAACGTAGGTTTGGATGACTGGTCGTCGTCGTCTGTACCGTCGGGAGTCGCCACGCCGCATGTTGGGCACTTCTGCAACGAAAGTAAGCAGATTTTTAGTTATAATGGAGTCGAGACAATATTAATTCATAGCCCTAAACAATGTCACCGAAAAGTCACGGGGCGCGGATAACTTCACACATTTAATTTTAAGAGTCACAATTTAGCCCAATTTTACAGGCGTATGTATGCCTGGTAAATTTTGATAATTGGATACCTTGGTGCACAAGTGATCCAAGTGACATTAATAAGTTTCGAGATATTGATGTAAACACATTTTTGTTTATTAGATTCATATTCTTATGTATTCTTGCAATGTTTCCACGTTATAGTTTACAATTTAGTTAGAATGATGGAATGTTATACACCTATAATAGTTCCAATAAAGCGAAAATGAACATAACTTGATTTTGACCAAAATGTTACTTGAATCACTTGTGCACCAAGGTATCCAACTGATATCTCTAAAATGCTAGAAAATTTTGTTAAAATAGATATTTGGCTTTTAGACCTTGTGTAGAAAACAAACCTTATTCTGTGCGCTATCTTGCTGAAGCGCGGCGATGTCCCTCTGCTGTGACTGT
Source organism: Amphipyra tragopoginis (assembly GCA_905220435.1). NCBI lineage: Eukaryota > Metazoa > Arthropoda > Insecta > Lepidoptera > Noctuidae > Amphipyra > Amphipyra tragopoginis. The sequence continues at coordinate 22,304,587 of HG992012.1, read as the reverse complement.
ACTATGGCTGTCAGCTCGGAACGCTCCTCACATACTAAGCGCATCTGAAAGGAAGTAAAAATATTCACATAAATATTATGTGTCAGAAAAAAATATTACCTATAGTGAAATAACCAAAAAATACCTAATGATAATTAAACCAGACCAGGTTAAAGTTAAGAACTATTAGCGGGCCGCATCAGGAATAATAGTGCATACAATTACATAAGCTTGGCCCCACCGATGATCTGCGGGACGCGGGAGGGGAATGATTCGACCAATTAGCCAGTGCGCTGTTGTGTATCGCTGCTGGCGGCCACCAGGCGATTGGCTACTCGTTCCCCTCCCACATCCCGCAGACTATTAGGAGAGCCATGCTTTTTATTGAATTAATATAAAACATCATTATACATACAACTCTATAACTAGCCGATCTACTCTTAACCAATTGACTTCATATTAAGATGACGGTTTTAAATTGTACACACGGTGCCCCAGTATCATAATGACCTTTTGGTTCTGAGCACTACAAGCGGCATTCGATAGTGTGTTCGTTGTGCTGAGAACCAAAAGGTTAGTTATGTGAATACTTTCTTCTTATTTATCTTGGTGCACCATGTGTACCATACATATTTTATCGCGACGAAGGTGTTTTAATCCAATCATGCAAAAGTAAAAAAAACATGCTTTATTATACGACAAAGAGAGCGAACAGTACACTGTGAGTTTTATTCGTTAACTACTGTAGTTGCGTCAAAAATGTATAAAAATTTAGGCAGCGCCTCTAGACGCGGTGTTCAATTCTCCCGCGAATATTAGTATTGAATGCCGCGCCTAGACGCGCTGCCTAAATTTTCATACATTATTGGCGTGATGCAACTACAGTAGTTAACGAATAAAACTTACACTTGGGGTATTTATGTCACATTTAATTTCGGCAAGCCATTTCTAATTCATCACAGCTCCTTTTAACGGAAGGCAATAAAACGCCGCGACCCGTCACTGAGTGACCTGCCTTTCAGCCCTGACATCAATCACTACGCTCTTCTGTCTACTTGATAATAGACCTAACGTGAAGATAATAATATGTATGTATGTACAAATGTGTTACTGTATGAATGATTTAAGGTTAACCGTTCTCCAAAAATATTTTCTGCAAACTCCCACGACTCCAGATTCCAGATTTCCAGGTTAATATCCAATGATCCTGCCAGGCCCTTGTTTATAAACGCGCAATGGTACATACCTCAGGTTTTAAGTTGGACATAAAGCTTTCATACAGAGAACACTCCATCAAAATCCGTTCAGTATTTTTGGGATGTAGCTGGAACATACAGACATACATACAAACTAAAAATGGGGTTTTACTTTTATATTGATTCCAGCCACCTCTTAAAAATAATGTTTAATTTAAATCTGTATATCGAGTTATTTTTTTTAAATATTTTGACTTAAAGGTCAGGCAAAGTCTGTATAGTTTTGTTAATTGATCAATTAACCGCTTAGCTGTCATTCTGAAGAATTAGACAGAAAGCGGGAAACCGCTGGATGCGAGAAGCACAGGACCGGTCGATGTGGCGATGCTTGGAGGAGGCCTATGTCCAGCAGTGGACGTCTTTCGGCTAAATGATGATGATGAACAGCGGACTCCTACTACTGTTTGCAGATGATGAAATTCTCCAAAGGTCTTAAGACAGCTGCATCACCAGGAAGCTGTTCCGCCTGTCCAAGCTACTGTTGCGTATAGTGACAGCAGCTGTCACTGGCCAGGGTTCTTTTAATAAACACTTCTTTATTAAAGGAGTTGCAGACAGCCTTATAGGGTGTAAACGAATTCGTGTAATTCCTTAAAACAACATGATTTACTACTGGTGTAGATTGGCCTCGCACGGGACTTAGTAAGATTTAAAAAAAAAAAAATTACGGTTCGTTTAAGTTATCCTATCTAAACCACCTAATAAAGACTTAGTAAAAAAATATATTTTATGTGAGTGAATATTTCGATGCCGCGCTTAACCGGTATCGTCCCGCGCGACGACCCGGATCGTCAGTGCCATTGTTTATCTATTGTGTCTATAATTACAGTACTACACAGGTTAAATTAATGAAAACACGGCGACACGGCTGGCGGGCACAACTAACGCGATATCGCTCTTTGCAGTCAGTTAACTCGGGGCTCTAAATTGACTTGGAAATAGAAAACCAAGATTTTACTTTGTTTTTTTTTTAGTTGATTTTCAAAAATACCTTTTTTGGGTTAATCTGTCGATCACCAGCAGATCACGCGGTTTGAAGGAATTACACGAATTCGTTAACACCCTGTATATGAAGAGCCTGCATAGAGCAGGATGAAACAGCGGCCCAAGAACTACTGAACTATCCTGAGCATGCCATAGACAGGGCTAAGTACTTCGGTAACCCAAGTACTCTCCGAGAGATCATCAGCAACATTATAAGTTAGCTGGCCTTTTTCAAAGAGCTAGGTTAGATTGAATAATCTACTATCTCACCCGCACGCAAAATGCCCGCTTCGACATGGAGTTTCTAAGGTCCCAAGTGGGTCGAATCTATCTGTTTAGCAGACACGTCCATAATCCCCAGTAATAAAACTTATGGGAGACATAATTTAGAGAGGGCCAATTCTACAAAAGAAGCATGCTTTTGTTTACAATACTAGATTTGTTTACGTTTTACACATGAAGAAATCTGTAACTTTTACATAAACTAACTTCACGCCTTATTCGCCGAAGGGTTCGCAGAGGTGTATAGTACACCCACGTTTCGCCGTTATGTTTAAGTCCCATATAATAGGGGGCGAGCCTATTGCCATCAACCGGGCACAAATCCAGACTCCGAGCTGCTACTGAGAAATTCCACACGGAAAAACCCAATAACAATTTGCCCGACCTGGGGATCGAACCCAAGACCTCACGCTCAGCAGTCGCGCTTGCGACCACTAGACTAAAGAGGCAGTCTACTACTACTACTACTACTAGTAGTCTGTAACTTTTATTTCTCCGTTTCGTTTGAATAGTGTGTGCAATGAAGTGAAATCTCGGGTAATCTATATTACTATGTAAAAACTTGTGTTTATACAAAAATTCAACAGTTTTAGCTATATTAGTGTGCATAAATGCGAAACATATTACCCTCCTTTTCACTTTCTGTCATAGTGTAGCAATAATCGATACAGTTGCTAATTCTAAATGTGTGTCAAATATAGGTACCTACATTTACTCACTAGCACTAAGTGGATTAGGGTAGTCATGTGTGCAGTTGGGCTCATTTATATCTTCACGCTAACATTCTCTTACGGGGTAAGTAAAACTATAAGGCCCGTAATATTAATCTATTCCCAACACGGCGGTCTAGGAGCAGCATCCCAAGAGGAGCTGTCAAAATGTAAACGTCATCGGAATTTCTATATCGTCGGCTAAAAGTGAAAAACTGATAACTCCATTTCAATATGATTTCACAGACAAATCAAAAACTGCTTTTTTTAATTAATTTATACATATTGAATTAAAACAAAAATCACTTTAATTGATAGTAGGTAGTCTAATATTACTCAGAAAACTCTTCTTTTGCAAAATAAATAATTAACGAACTACCTAGAAATTATTAAATTTTATTCATTACCTGTGAAATCGTTCAAATGGAGTTATCAGTTTATCACTTTTAGCCGAAGATATTTGAAAACATAATTTGTTTTTAATTTATCAAATGATGATCTCAAGCGATATCCAACCTCATCGGAATACTAGCTCCGACACATCGTTGCTCAATAATAAATAGCATCAATCAATCAAATCAGTCTATCGTAGTGATCTGATGGAGTTAGGCCTCTCCCTGCTATCGACAAACGTATCGGAAGGCAGGAACCGGGTGTTGTGGTGCAATTTTGGAAAGGGCGAAGTCCAGCATTGGACTGCGAGAGGATGAATTGATTGATTTTTACTCGTATTTATATTAACGCCTCTTTCAAGCCTCACACCAAAACTCGGCGGTTCGGTTACGTATCACTGCGTCAGAGTAATAATCCCTAATATATGCAAATGCAAACACAACATTAATGTGCAGCCATGATCTTACACGTTCGCTACCAAAACGTACGTGTTTAAGCTATGACCTAGATTAGCAGCGCGTTACGCATTGTCACGTAGGTCAAATTAAACGTGTTTCCTACGTACGTCAATTCGACGTAGCATGCCTTCGCAAACGTCGATTCGTCGTAGAGCCACACGTATGTTACTCTGCGAACGACTCGCTTTAACGTCATCACGCTCTTGGTATAACCACAGTTTTATAATCCATGAGGTTAAGAAACGAATGTACTTTCGCAGAACAAATGCGGCGCGGACCGCGTACCGAAAATTCCCTTAGTTTGCGGTATCGATCGACGTATCGGTTGACGCGAGGTGTTTTGAAATATTTTAAGTGCCGTTTAGTAAGATCTATCGTGAATTATAATGATGAACAGAAAATTCTGTGTACAGATGTAAAAATAAAAAGGATCTACAATTTCATAGATTTCCCCGTGATGCGAAGTGTCCCATTTTTCGGTATACCCTACATGTTATCCAAGTACGAAATTCTGATGAAGTATCGAAAAAATAACATGGGTACACATATTTACGTAGAACAGCGAACAACTGAACGGGCGGTGGTACAGCGGGCGGTAAGATCTCCCGACATCAGTCGTTGCCCAACTATATGAATTGTAAAACTGTGGTATCACAATACAGGTAGTCTCTTTCCGTGATAGTTATAGATCACGTACTGATGAACCGATAACCTTCGGTTTCTATTGTCAAATTTTATCGTTGTTGGTGGGAAAATATCGCAAACCGTAATGTAGATGAACGCGGGCAGAGAATACCAGCGCTGAGTTGTGGGCTTACGTCACAGCATTATGATGAGTGGGAACCTCATTGTCGCTCCTACGACGTGTAATTGCCAATTATTTAATGCAAATTATGTTATTTTCTTTAATTTGCTACTTTTTTGTCATTAACCTTCTTTACTTTCTTATATTACAGGGTTGACAACACTGGGCCACGTTTAGAAGACAAAGGTACAAGTCCGAGACGGGCTGCAAACTGCAACCGCAGACCGCAAATCACATTGGTTGGTATGAACATCTGCGGTTGCAGTTTGCGGTCGCCGTTGGAATACTACCTTTAAGGTGTGCACCTTAAAGGTGTTATTCGGACGACGAGTTGCGGTCGGCGGATGCAGTCTGCAGTTTGCAGCCCGTCTCTGACTTGTACTTTAAATCACCATCATGGATCAACGCACCCTGTTGTCATTTGACGGAGCTCGCTCTCTGTGTCGATCAGCCGAAGAAGTCTGACCTTTATTATCTGACTAGCTTGTCCTTATTATTTTTCTCTAGACCTAGCTCATGTCGTCACCCTCCGCGCTAACTGTCGTATCTAGCAATTGATAATTTTTCAGTAGTTGCGTTAGCTGTGGCTTTATTAATGAATTAATAACTTTTTTATATTGCTCTTGGCTTACTATTGGCTTGGTTAGTAGTTGCCCTAAGGTATCTATTTATTTATTTCTATTCATTTGAAGCTGATACGTCACTCTGTGAGAATTTCTCTGATAAATTATCAATTGCTAGTTACGACAGTTAGCGCGGCTTATGTTACTAACCATTAATCCAAATCTAAGTACTCTCAGTGGTGGAAAGTCGATGTCGGTTTTATTTTCTATAGGTAGGTATTTACCATGCCCACATTACCTGACAAACAGATATAAGCTATAACTGATATGATGTGAAAGATAGATTTACTCCTACACGATTATGTTAGCTCTCTTTGACAATTATTATACCACTAGCTTTTGCCCGCTACTTCACTTGCGTGAAATTTTGAACCCGTTAAGTGACGATTACATACAAACTTTCATCCCCTATTTAACTCCCTTAGAGGTTGAATTTCGAAAAATCCCTCCTTATTCCTTGTCTACATTATAAAGGGAACCTCTGTGCAAAATTTCAGCTTTCTAGTTCCAAGTTCCAAGGGTTTGGGCTGGGCGTTGATGAGTCAGTAAATCAGTCAGCCAGCCAGTCAGTCAGTCAGTCAGTCAGTACCTTTCTTTTTATTTATATAGATGATCACGCTATGATAGCACCAGCCATGCATTGGAGATGCAACGTGCTATTCAAATTCTAATGCAAAGCATTACCCAGCTTGTTTAAAGAATTTTTGGTTTTCCGAACGCCGCAGACACGTGTGTTTGTTCGTGGAGTGGAAAGTTAGAGGTGAACTTTTTATTTGTCTACGGCAAAAAGGGGCTTCGTCAAACATATTACAGTACTTGATCCGAACATGACATAACCACATTCACAGAGCAGGGTTTTAAAAAATGCGGTATATAACAAGGGTTGTTGTCAGGTGCTTTCTAGTAAATATGTGCGTCAGGCTGCTTTTCCACCAGAGATGTGCTATGCAACGTGACCATGGATGCGTTTGATATCGACCAATCATATTCATTGGTCCACACAGCGTAGCACTGGTGGAAACTGATTCAACTAAGCTACGTTTTTTATATGGTAGGATGCGTGCTGTGGATGCGTGCTTTGGATGCGTGCTTTGGATGCGTGCTATGGATGTGTGCTATGGATGGTCGCGAGTGGTGTAGCTACATAGCTAGTGCACATGCAGAGCAGTGTACATATAGTAGGCGCGCGTTTGTCACCGAGCACATGTTACTCGCTCCGCTACATAGCTTAGCATCAGTGGAAATGGTCACATAGTTTCGTAGCTTAGCTTTCACATTCTCGCAGCATAGCTGCATAGCACATCTCTGGTAGAAAGGCACCCTAAATGTAACTAAAGCGCTGAATACACTAGTAAGTTTAACTGCGCAAGTTGACGTGTGCAACTGACTTTCATACTATGGACACACCTGCAGCGAGTCTACTGCAGCAAGTTTTACGAACTAAGCGAGCACTCGCTGCAATAAATTGCACAACAAAACTTGTTAGTGTATTTAGCGCTTAAGAAGCAACGACATCTATGTACTATGAAGAAGACAGCAGATTGCTTCAACAGCAATCAACTTGTGGATTTATTCTGAATCACAAATTGAGTTGATTGAAACAAAAAATAAAATAAAAAAAATATTAATTTTTCCATTCTTCTTTGATAATTTTGAGAGCACCTCGAATTGTGTGTCTCAACCTAGTACCACAGTCTACCTATATCTTACTCCTTACAGTCGGTCAACGTAGAACATTGTCGCAGAGCAATCGTGCGGGGGGTTGCGGGGTGAAGGGGGATGTCCCGAGTAGCCATACTGCATACTCGGGACATAACCTCCGCCCCTACATACTTTTGACATTTCATAGGACCTGTCAAATGTATGGGCGTTGAACCACTGTATGTAGTAAGTAGGTACACTGTGCTAGTACAGTAAATTGATGTCGTTACCTAAGATACGAAACTTATTTGTACGAAGGGCCGCAAAGGGTAACTCAAACTGATATGGCAACGGATTTTTCTGTATAAAAACTATTTGGGCAACGACAAGACGACAGAACACAACGAAAAAAAAAAACGACATAAATATGACATTACACGTAAAACCAAACGTCATATTATGACATTACATTACACGTGAAGCCAAACGTCACAACATGACATTACACGTTTGACTTTTTACATCAAACGTCATAATTTCTCTCGTCTAATGTCATACAATCTGACATGGATCTGAATGAACGTGGCAAACTAGAGAACTAACATAAAATGTACTGGATTTAACAGGTTTTTGACATCTTCCTTCACAAGCAGCGCCGCCATCCATGTTCATTTAGAACCATGTCGGGATGTACCTCTCCGTACAATCGAATTTTGTCCCTAAGAGCGCTTGTGCACGGCTCCGAATCGGATAAATACGATCCAAGGAAACTCAACTGCAAATCTATGAAATTCTGATAAGATGTACTGCACAAATGTTCACACAAATAGTACTGCAGTTAGTTGGTCCGTATTTTCTCGGATTCGGAGCGCACGCAGTCATGAAGTACACATGCGCTCTTATACAATGTGTCCGGTCATGGACTAGCGATATTATACACTAGGGTCTAATCCACTTCCATTTTTTTACAAAAAAAAGTCATATCTCTCAAAGTTTTGGTCCTACTGAGATAAAATTAGGCTTATTCGGAGGGCAACAATATTGTCTATCGTTTACAGTACAATACAATGGGTTCACATAAAGATATACAGTTGTAGACAATATCTCAACAAAAAAGCAAAATGGCTGCCAAATAGCGGGAAAGTGGATTGGACCCTAGTGTGTAGTGTATTTGTGTACAAGAATAGTTGCTACATAAGTACCTATAATATCGCTAGTCCATGACCGGACACATTGTATAACAACAGATTCTCCGGATTCGAATAGAAAAACCTTCGAAGAAAAACAATTACGAAAACAATAAAACAAATGTCATAATTTGACATTTACACATCTGACGTAAAACGTCAAACGTCACATTTTTCTTGTCTTACGTCATACCTTGCTCGGGGCCTTGCCCGACGAATACGAATTTAGTCCCTAGGTATATTAAAACTGATCTTACCTGATTCTGTAGCTGCTTGTGTTTCCGCCGAAGATCCCGGCTGACTTGTGCTAACTTCTCCACTTGATTCGTCAGCTGCAAAGTACACAAAATTGCCATTTTTAGACACACACACAAAAACTAGATATTACAACACAATATTTTTATTTAACTTTATATTTCCAAACACGTGATTGCCATAAGTATAGTAAAACGTAAAGTATATGTGTATTGAAGAAGTTTATCTGCTGACACAAGTGTGGAGATAAAAAAATGTTTGGCAATCAAAATAATTGATTTGTCTTTGATGATAAGATACTGTCATTGATAAAAGATTTGGGGGGTTTATGTTTTGAAGAATTGGTAGATACTTTTAGAATGATAGAAATGCAAGGCTATCATTTACTGTTTGTACTAAAGTGTTATGATGATTCTCGCACATATTTTGTGAAACAAACTTCTATGTCACTGGATAGGGTATTTAGTGAAAATTCAATAACAGTGCATTAAACGTTATTATTGACACAACCCGTTTGTAATTTTTATAGCCTATTATGTGTCCTAAATCCCAGGTTTACCAGGCAAAGAATAAGAATAGATTTATTTACCAAAAAGATTTCTACACCAAATTCCTTTAATCTAACAGGTGTTAATGTTTTATACGATTGCTTATAAGTTTTAAGGAAAATATTAACTGTAGCTTCCACACTGGGTCGAGCCTGTCTCAGAAGAGAGAGAGAGAGAGAGAAGAAAAGAGAGAGACTCTTGTTTTTCCTTTCAATATTTCTCTTTTACTTTTAACGTCCCTCTACTTGGTTTCTAGTACTACGCAACGTCTTTCAAATGGTAACGCTACCTACGTCTCGTCCTAGGTATCCGCCACCTGGTATCCATTTGCTACAACATTCAATTGAAAATTACCTCAGAAAATATCTAGAAACAGGGACAAAAAGATAAGTTGGCATAATTTGGAGTCCAAACTTCCCCCTAATCCAAAAAGTCTTTAGAAATAAGTTTCATTGAGACGTTGTCCCTTCTCTATACAAATTGTTTCGTCATTCCCAAGATTAGCCAGTGGGCGGACGCCCACGGAACGTTACAAGGATAACCTTTAAAGAGCTCGTATTGCAGGCTACTTGTTATATTTTTGAAAAGGCCTTTAATTTTATCAATTAACCATTCTTTGAAAGAAAATATGGACAATTGAGACTGTAGAAAACCTAACTTCAAACTTCAAAACTCATTTATTCAAAATAGACTAGAATTACTTAGTTCTTTTTGAACGTCAAAATTAGTTACATCAAAGACAGCCCCAAAAAGCGCCCTCCCTTCACCGCTTCCTAGTGTTTTTGCTGTGAAGAAGAAACGGCGCAACAAACTCCCCAGCAACACATATCTGTCTGTCAAGTGAATAAATTAATTGAGTCTATACAAAGCAAAAGGTAATATTAATTACAACACTGAAATTATGCAAAATGCGGATTATAGACAAAGTATAAGTAATACAATTCTGGTTGAATTGAAAGGCTAAGGGTGCCTACTGGCCACTCGGACTCGCCACAAGTTTCCGGTGGCGGCCACTCGAAATAAATGGAAACAGCTTTTGGCCGGCTACTTGTGGTTGTGGCGAGTGGCCCTGATAGGCATGTTGACAGCATCAATAAATTGCAAATCTAATTTGTCCGCCAGTTAGAGTTTTGAAAAATAATGGACACATATTTTTTCTTTTGTTAAATCAATGAATATTTGGAAAGATAAAACGCATCAAAACTGGAGAGCTTGTGATGTCAGAAGCAAGTAAAAATTGTAATTGCTTGTGACGTTTTGCCAATTTTAAAAGTGTCGTATTTTAGTCAATTTAGGTTTAAGGTACAATTCCGTGCATAGCGGCCGATCGCAGCCGCGCGCGATATATCGCGTGTGGCAGACGCGCGCGGCTTATGCGTCAATAGTCAGAGTATGAAAATGTATGGCACCGCTTCCGAAGTCTGCGACAGACGCGTGCGGCTAACGATAGATTAGTATATTATAGACACGACTATTGACGCATTAGCCGCGCGCGTCAGCCACACGCGATCGACCGCGCGCGGCTGCGATCGGCCGCGATGCACGGAATTGTACCTTACGTAACAAAAGAAAATACTATACAGGGTGTTAACGAATTCGTGTAATTCCTTCAAACCACATGATCTATTAATGGTATAGATTAACCCTGCACGGGTTTTAGATTAATTTAAAATAAAAAAAAGTTTATTTTTTCCCAATTTTTTTTTCCATGTGATAGGAAATTTCGATGCCGTGCATAAATGAACGAAGGCACGGCGACACAGCTGACGGGCATGACTATTCCGATATCGCTCCATACAGTCAGTTAACTTGGGACGCTAAAATTACTCAGGTACAGAAAACCATGGTTCATTTTTTGAAAACTTTTTTTTGTTGATTCTGAAAAAACCTATGCAGGGTCAATCAGTGTCACCAGTAGGTCACGAGGTTTGAAGGAATTACACGAATTCGTTAACACCCTGTATATATATACGGGTCAAATGTTTTTTGATAATCCAACTGACGGACTAATTAGATTTTTTCAGTCAAATACCCTATTTGTCAGTTACTCCTTCCCAGAGTTGATACTTTCTACATTACTTAAATCAATAAAAACCGCTGGGCGGATCACGAGAAATGTGGTGTGGGCGACAGGTTGAGTTTGACAGTGATAAATTTCGTTCACAAGAACAAGGCCTTTTGGATTAAATTCGAAACACCTCTGGCTAACACTATTTTATTATGTACTATCTTTTACCCGTGGCTTCGCTCGCCTTAATTTAGAATTTGACAATCAACTCTTAACACACTACTAAAGTTTCTATAATAACATAATTCAATCATGATTCGAAAGACACGAGGCGACATCTATTAAGGTTATTGTTGTTTTCCTCGGGAACAGTACTTTTTTTTCGGGATGAAAGCTAAGTACCCTATGTCCGTTTCTGTGCACCTGACGTATGACGTGACCTGACGTGACCTATAATGCAAAGTCTCAGGATGATCGATTCAGTGGTTTAGGCGTGAAAAGGTAACAAACAATCAAACTTACTTTCGCATTTATAATATTAGTTGGGATGGATTTGAATTACATCAAAAACAGACTTCAACACAACTTCAACTCAGTTTATCAGAGTTGGCAGATGGACTTGATATTGAGCTCTCCAAAGTTGTTCCAATCCACACAAAAAGTTATAAAAATAATAAACGTTCCCCAAATGATCTAAAATCAATCGACCACTTCCAAAATTAAAAACAAAAATCCCACGTAAGGGAAAAACGTCTAATATTCACTATAATCCGGTCGATTTTAAAAGCAAAAAGATGTCCCTACTATCATAAATATAGGAACGAAATAAAACAGTCGGGTATAACCTAATTGTATTGCCGGAGACGGCCAAATTGCCGTCGGCTTCGCTAGCCAAGTTTGCCACTTAGCTATAACGAATGTTCAGTTGTACAATCAGCAAAAGAGCACGCAGGCAACAGTCATCTTAATTGAGTCCGTAATAGCTTTTTCTATGCAAGACAAGCTCAAATCGATGGCAAAAAAGTCGCCACTCAACACGCTTAACTCTGTTAAAATACGAATGTAATTAATTGCCTGTATACTTATCTCTTTGGTTGACTGTACACCGTCGTTCGCAGGCTGCGCCTTGGAAGCAGTGATTGGTTACTGGTTTAATAGAATTAGTAGTGGCTTCGGTTGGCTTTCGTTTTAGTAGAGAAATTAAAATCGTTGCAATAATGTCGCACGGTTTAAGTATACGGGTACGATTAGCGCAGGATCAAGGAAAGTTTATTTAGACTGTTAACATAATCAACACACGACTGTCCTATTTGCTGGGCACAGGCCTCGGAATGAGAAGGGTTTACAAGTTAGTCCACCACACTAGACTTCCGGTGATTCGGTTTGATATCTCGTTCCGTCTACGTTTCTCGTGACGAGAGAAAAAGAGATAGCTTACCAAATCGTTTGACAACTGACAAATCGAATCGTTCTGAATCAGGGGGCTGGTCCGGTTTGGCAGACTACGCACACCATCAAAAACTTTTTGGAGCCCTATGCAAGTTTTCTCACGATATTTTCCTTCACCGTTAGCACCAGTGATAATCAAATCCTGATCCGCAAATTAATCCGAAAAGTCAGAGGTGCAACCCAGTACCAAACTCGAACCCTACTGCATGGAAGGCAGGCGTTCAACCGCTAGGCTATCACTCCTTCAAACTGTTGATGATGAATACGATGAATGATGAAGATTTTCTGATTTTGGCAGAACTGACGTGTAATATCCGTAACTTTAGATTGAGAGCCTATGCACACGACATCTTTTCCACGCGCCGCCGCGCCGTCGACGCGCGTTTCCGTCAAGCTCCATACATAAGGATCTTAATTGCGAGTTGTGCCGATTATTTGTTCCAAACAATTACCGCCGGAGCAGAAAACATAAACTGTTTGCTGTTCCGACAAGTCGTACTGTGGCTCGTTCAAGATCACCCATACCGCGAAGTCTCACTGCGCTCAATGCCCTCCTGGAAGCCAGACCGAATTTTGATATGTTTGCGGATGAATGGAAGGTGATTTTGTCGGAATGTCTGGAGTACTGCGAGAGGAATGCATCATGAACGAGTGAAAGAATATACTGTCAGAAGCACTGTAAGGGATTTATGAAAGAGTTTATTAGAATTATTTTTTCTTGTCCTTTTATGTATGTATCGTTTTTTTATTACTATCTTTAATTATTGTAATCGGTCTAAGACCGTTTTAATTAAAGTAAATAAATAAATACAATAAAAAACGTGATCATGTTTCTTAAGTATGTAATTTGAGGGAAACGCGCGTCGACGGCGTGTAGAAAAGACGTCGTGTGCATAGGCCTTAACTTTATTCTGGTTTTCAGAAAATGATGCTACCGATGTTATCCCTTATTTTCTCCGCATATTTTCATTAAGCAAGTACCTATTGATTCTCTCGCTATCTTTAGATTTCAAACGGTGGCTTCTAAGACACTTGTATTTCATTATAAGCTAGGTACGCATTTGTTCTAGAAGTGAGGGAAATTTCCCAGCCTGCTACGTCACGGCCAGACGTTGGTCCGGTCGTTACGAACAGACAACGTTTTCTAGTGAATGCCCAAGCGAAATCTAATATTGGTTGTCCTTGTGTACTTCTTTCGGAACATTTGGGATATTGAAATAAAAGTACTTCAAGTACCTACGTACTTTTGCCATTTCCAAAAGTTAGAAATATTGGAAACACTCCAACAGATTTTTCAACTGGAGGAGATATCTTTGTAATTTATACTAGGTAATTCCATTAATCATAGCCCCTAAACCATAAAGGTGCAAGTCCGAGACGGGCTACAACCGCAAACTGCAAAAGTAGTATCGCTTGCGGTGCGATCTGCGGCTGCGGTCTGCTGTTGCAGTTTTGCAGTCACTGTCGGAATAGCACCTTTAAAGTGCACACCTTAAAGGCGCTATTCCGATGGCGACTTGCGGTCTGCAGTTGCAGTCTACAGTTTGCAGCCCGTCTCGGACTTGTACCTTAATATTCCAATTTTGATGTTTTTATGCCATACTACATTGGCTCTCGACATGGAGCACCACGAAAAAGAATTCCATATGATTACTCTGATTTGTTGGACCCACCGACAAAATCTCCCAAAAAGAAGTGACTTCTTCTCTCGTGTCGGCACGAGCTATACGAGAATAGATTATGCTGTGGTGAAAAGATTAGTCAGTCAGTAAGGTTGGTAGCGGGGCTGACTGCCCAGGGTGCGCCGGACGTACTTAAGTATCATCACTCGTGGAGGCTCTTTTAAAAACACAAGTGACTCGTTCTGTCTAGCCTTTTCCCAACTATGTTGGGGTTAGCTTCCAGTCTTATTGCTGAATACCAGTATTTTACACGGAGCGACTGCCATCAGACCTCCACAACCTAGTTATTGGGCAATGCCGATATCCTAAAGTTGGAGCTGTATTCAAACTTTCGGACTTCCGATTACCCGTAACGACCGTCATAGGTCTTCGTATGATACCCGGGATCGACAGTTTAACCTGCCCTCCGAGACACGGAGGGATCTCAATTTGTAACGAACGGTCATCCATCTACTGACTGACCGCAGCAAGCGCAGCTTAACCTTGCAAATCATACGATCCGCGCGGTTGATAATTTTAATAGCCAGCTTCTAAAAACATAAGTGACTCAATTGTCGAAATTCCAGTAAGGATTGTTTGAAGTAGACTCATTCCTACAGTATAGATTTATGCTAATGCTTCGAAGTCCCCTCTTGATAGCATGACTCATGTACGTTAGGGTTGTCTATGTCGGCATGTTCGATCGTCGGGGAGACATAGCCAGGAGGGAGCAAATTTGCCTTCGCTAGCAACGCACAATTCGTTCTCCTCTACCACACCTACACAAGACTCGAAGCCTTTTACAAACTAATTACAGAGAAGAGGCATTCTATTCAGCGCACTATTTTGAGCACCAATTGAAATCACATAAATAGTATTCCTATTACTATTCGTGTCATTCGAAATCGTGCGCTGCATGGAATGCTTCGCATAGTATACACAAAGCCTGTTTCAGAAACCATCCTACACCCACGTTATTAAAGTTCATAATATTGTGACAACTCTAAGCATCATTAAATTGTGGTCAAGATTTAGATTCATTAATATGTGACTGCTTTTTCTCAGTCTTGTGCCTTTGGCTATACATGTTACTGAAAAAAAGCAGTCATATATTAATGAATCTAACTACATCTTCTTAATCTTGACCACAATTTAATGATGCTTAGAGTTGTCACAATATTATGAACTTTTTTAACGTTCATATATTTTTGAAGTCTGGAAGGGCCAATATATTAATGAACTCGACTGTACCTGAGACTTTAAAGATCAATAAAGATGAGCTGAAACTCTACTTGATTGATGAAATAATGAAATTAAAGGAAAGAAAATCAAAAGAAATTCATTTAAAAAAAAATGCAGATGCGATTAACAACATAAAAAGACTTTTAAAACGATTGCCATAGCAGTAACGAGCTGGCCAGTTCCAACAGACAGCACCCGTTCACGAGCAAATGGATATTTAAAGGATATTCGTGCCTTGGTGGGCCACTTTTGTTTAATGCTATAATAAATTGAGAATAGTGTATTAAATTCATTCCACTCTATTAAGTTACACCTACAACTTAAATTCTGTCCGTACCACGCCTTGAGATAGTGATTGCTAACGCGAGCCTAATAAAGGTTTACGAGGTCGTTCCAGACACATTTGGGGTATTGAAATACAATTTATTACGCAGTTTGCTCTAAGTAAGTTAACACTTAACTATAGGGTATACTCAACCACAACTGGTTAAATTGGAAGTTATGGAAAGCTAGGCTGATGATGATGATTTACCTATCGGAGAACCCATACTCCTGAGGCTGCCCAGACTCCTGACAAAACTTTTCATCATTTACTTCAAACCACCGTTTATGAAGACTGTCAAAATGTTTGTTTTTTGTCAACGTTTTTGTAAATGAAAACTGTCCGAATGAACGGTTCGGCTTCGGTTCAGTTGCGATTGATCAACGTTTCTGTTAGTAGAATCGGACCCTGTTTATGCTCCTGGTGCAGGTTGAGCCTCAAGGGGAAAAATAAGAATACTGAAGAAGTACACAATGTATTTAACGTACGAGTTACAAAAGTGCAGTGGCGGTCGCGCCTTCTTCCTCATCTTACTCCGCTATTCGGCGACCTACGTACTACTTAACTGTCCTGAGGTTGCCACATACAAGGCTAAGTATTTCTGCAACCCGAGTACTCTCCGTGAGACCACCAGCATCATTAATTTTGCTGGATTTCTCGAGGAGGTGAAGTGGATCGAATAAAGTTTATTCCCACCCGCTCGCAAAACTTTGTTGTAGAGTTGCGGAACAATGCCCGCTAAACCATACTACACCATAACAACTCCGCTATTCTCTAAAAGTAATATACAAAGGAATGTTGAAACAGAAATGCGGTTTCATCATCATCATTCAGTCGAAAGACGTCCACTGCTGGACACAGCCACATCGACCGGTCCTGTGCATCTCGCATCAAGCGGATTCCCATTTAGATGAACCCGAATATTGAGGCACCGAATTTGGAGATTTCAATTGAAAGAAGGAAAAAAGTCGTGAGCATGAATTAGCCCGTTTACCTGACAACTGGTGCTACATTAACCCTGCCCACCCCAATTGATGCCGGCGCAATACGTCGTTTTCTTCCAAATCTATCAGCCGTCGAGATAGAGTTGACTAATCAAATGGTGTATTATCGAATTTTCTCAAGCACTATGTGTCCCTTAACACCTCCTTTCATGCTCGTCAAGCACGCCCACCTGCACTCTGTAGGATTTTTATCAGACTAACGACAGGGCCATCAAGGACACCACAAATTGGCCAAAAGAAAAAATGAGTTGGTTTATTGATACGAAAAGAAGAATTGTCTTCCTACTTAGCCATGTCATCTTCCAAACAATTTGTTTTTCATCTTTCAATTAAGTTGCAGAGCTAAAGGTACTGATCACTCCTCTTTTACCGTGTAAAATATGAAATTCAACAGCTTCTCAACCTGAAAGCTAACCCCGCGAGTGACTTGTGAAAGGCCCTCTTTTATGCAACGGATGCAACTCGGCTCACTGCAAACAAGTACTACATTAACCTATTTCCCCCACTTGACCTTAAAGCTAGAGCGGGATCAAAAGCACCTACATTATAATTATAGGCGTTCTGAAATAAACCTTAATACGGCAGCTGTAAATTTCCTTTTCGGCTACCAACCTCGCGATCGATAGCTCTCAAAATAGAATTTGGTCCTTTTGTTTTGGGCTAACGAGTTCTAGATATTTTATTTGTGTGGCTTACCGCTAGCAACACAGAGATAATAGTGGAATAATCGACGACAAGCCATTTACAAGCCTCCACAATTAGAAAAAAGACTGTTACAATGGTTTAAATCTAACAAAACTAGCGAAGGTATGCTTACAACGTATCGGATACAATAAAATCCTTAGAAAGAATGGTATTGATAGATGCCAAACTGCTTGCAAACAGATCAATTGAGGGGTTTTTATTTTTAATAATTTGGTTGAATAATTTGACCGCGCGAATCATGAATGAATTGCTACGATAAACAGTGCGCGCGAACGGAGCATGGAGAAGATTCCTCAAGCCAGAATGCCGAGGCGGGACATTCAGAGCCAGCATGGAGAGAAGTTCTGGACATTCGATCCTTGATTGTGCTATTTTCACTAGGAACCGTATATCTGCTATGTTTCTCCGAGTTACAAGTGGTAGTAAATGGAATCGAGTGCAACGTTCTTTGTAATTTCGATAAGGGATTTTAAGTAACCTGAGTATCTCGTAAATTTCCTTTGAATTCTCTCCAATCTGTCCGAGTGTACCGCATAGTTCGGATTCCAAATTTGACTACCATATTCCAGATGACTGCGGACGTAAGCGCAATACAGAATTTTTAATGTTTTCATTTCACATATCTAACCTATATTATATTTGTTTATCGTAAATATAATAACTGTTGCCACCTTAGACGTTTTTTTTTATAACTTGACTTGGTTGCATTTGACCCTCGTCGCACCTGATGGTAATCGCAGACAGGCTCTAAGATGGAGCACACGAATCCAAGCAACAGAGATATAGAGGGATTCCCCTTTACCCCTCTGGCTCTCACATACACACGACGGAACACAGTTAACTGCTTGGCGCCGGACTTTAATGTGAGGGTGGTAGCCTGGTAGCTAGCCAGGCGGACCGTAAAGATACTACTACCAAGGTTTGATGTAATTTATCATGTATAGATTGTTGCAATTATGTATTGTGTTCTGGTTCCGAGTTGTCGACTGATGCGGTTTGCTATCTCGTTCCATCTGCGATTCTCGTAAGAAGAGCAAAAGAGATAGCTTATTGAATCGTTGGACAACTGAATAATTGAATTGTTTTGAATCAGGGGTCAGGGGTCCACAAAATGAGCGTATGGAAGAGTCCCTCTACATCATTATCATTAGTGATTCTTCCATTATCATCATTACTACATGGGGGTGCATGAAAAGAGCCTCCACGAGTGACGATATTTAAGTGCGTACGGCGCACCCTGGGCAGCCAGCCCTGCTACCAACCTTGCTGACTGGCTAATCTTTTCACCACAGCATGAGCTATTTTCGTATAACTCGTGCTAACACAAGAGAAGAAGAATTACTACATGGATTCGTGTGGTCCATCTTAGACTTTGTCTGTGCTTACCATTGGGCGTCAAACGCAACAAAATCAATTGAATAAAAGAAAATAAAAAACGTTAATGATTTATCCCACTAAGGCGAAAGATTAGATGTTCGAATCTTCAAATGTATGTTAGAAACTTCGGATGTGTGTTAGTAACTCAATCATGTCGAAACGGCTGAATGTTCCGGATTGGCAAAGAGGGTAGGTACTTTTTAAGAAGAAAAATTAAGAACTTTTCACACGAATTGTAGACAGGTAGGAGGACCTACGTTTATTATTCCTGACACGTACATCAGATTCATAATGACAGCTTTGTTACCACGTGGCTCTGCAATTTATATTTTTGTTGCAGACACCATACTAAAATGTGTCAAAAAAATTGAGGAAATCCGAACGGAAATGAAAATATCTGGTAGACACCCGCAGGAAGTCTCCTGCAAGTTTTATCAACTAAGCGAGCACTTGCTGCAATACCTTGCGCAGTTCAACTTGCTCGTAGATTTGGCGCTTTTAAGGAGGTCTATTTATGTTACTAGAAGACACAAATATGCAAATACAATATCTAGCTTTAATTCCGCTGCATAAGATCGCTAGTTTGGATGCAGTAGGTATGCAGCACCACCCTCCCGCCCACAAGTATATGCACATGCAGAAAGAGTGAAAAAATAATGTAAATGCAACCAAACCAATACACGACACGTGTTTCGCCCCTGCACGGGGCATCCTCAGGATAAGTTGAATCCTCGACCGCTAGAACGCGAATCTATTCGCGTCCTAGCGGTCATGTCATGGATTTCCGCAAAGTAACGCCTGATTCCATTACGTATCTTATTAGAAGAGTGTTGAATGTGAATGGATATACAAGTAGAGGAATAATTGCCCGTGGTCCACCGGTTCTGTCCGCCTTTATGGAACACGGCCAAAATAATATCCCTTGGTCTACCTAGGTGGATAGAACCAGGTGGACCACGGGAAATAGCCCAAGTAGAGGTAGACAAAGAAAAAATGGATGAATTGCGTGAAGGATGATATGGGTAAGAAAGAAGTTAGCACTGAGATGACGGCTGACGGAGGAGAATTGAAGAGGAATATACGTTGTGCTGATCTCACCTAGGGTGGAATAAGGGCATATAGTGATGATGGGGAGGTCTGTTTATCAATTTGACAGTGGACGCTTTTAAGCTGATTACGTATCTGACCTACATTGATACTAAATATCAATCAGCTGTCGACTTAATATAATCTGCGATAAACTGATCCATTATGCATTTTGTTTTGCAAAATCTTGTAAAAACAGTTGTAAGTATTTTAAGCAATCAAGTTTTACAC
Source organism: Amphipyra tragopoginis (assembly GCA_905220435.1). Classification (NCBI taxonomy): domain Eukaryota; kingdom Metazoa; phylum Arthropoda; class Insecta; order Lepidoptera; family Noctuidae; genus Amphipyra; species Amphipyra tragopoginis. The sequence goes on along the minus strand of HG992012.1, from coordinate 22,284,381 downwards.
AATCCGTCGGTATTAAATGGTAAGAAATGGTGTAAGGATTTGTTACTAGATAGTTATGATATCGGTTTTAGTAAAAGCATTATAAAGTTTAATGACATAACGATTAAGAATGATTATAAAACAATGTTCTCGGTTACTGACTGTGTTTTCGCCTTTGCGCATTATAATTTTCATGAGACAAATTCATGTTTTGATCATGGGTGCCGTTTGGGTCAGAAAATAGTTGGGCAATCCCGAAAAATGCACGTGAGTAAATCTTAAACAATCATAAAAGTCGTGGCCCACCCGCATCGGGAACAGGGTTCAAGGTACCGGTGCTAAGGGCTCCAGCGACGGGAACCTTCTAACAATAGGAAGGCGCCGTGTCCAGGAGTACCGCCTCCTGTATCAAGCCCTTTATCCAACTACCCAACGAGACCCTCTCTCTTCCTATGTTGGTCGAGGCTCTTGGCGTCAGAGCCGCGCCGTGCCCTCATCTCAGGAGTAGGCGGTGACCTGTCGCTGTCGGCCGTGGTCGAATCCATGGTCGACAGCGAGGAGTCCTGGGACGCGGTGGTGTCCTTCTGCGACACGGTAATGTCGCAGAAGGAGGATGCGGAAAGGGTGAGGGAGATCACCTCCACTCACCCGGCCCGCAGCAGACGCACCGGGCGTCGGCGGAGGGCGGACAACGCCCTCTTCCAGCCCCCCTAAATGGGTCCAGGGGCGACGGACTTGGGGAAGTCTGTCGCCCCCCACACATCAGGACCCGAGGCGGCGGCGCGAAGTGTTCCAAGCGCGCCCCTCTTAGACGGCGCGGGGGGAGTCTAACACCTCACTCCCCCCGCTAACCCGAGGAGGTCCGCTGCGGTGGGCCGGCACCAGCCGGAGGTTGTGGAAGTGTCGTAAGTTCCCGCGACCCTCGGCGCAGGTGTGAGATGGAACACCGGGGTGGTTTTAGTCAGTAAGAGTCTGACAGACCCCTCCGCCCACCCCAGGGCGGAGGACATCCATGAGGATTTCAACCCCGGAAAAAAAAAAGGGTCTTGGCGTCAACCCGTAGGCGTGCACTGCTAAAGCTGGATTGGTGTGGAATGAACAGATTGATACAATGAACTGTGTTACTATAATGTTACCATAAACACCACACTTGGCTCACGGTTTATTAGTGATCTCTCATCATCATCACCATCATCCTCCTGCCCATATCGCAACTTATTTGGGGTCAGCGTAGCATGTATTTTCTTCCATACATCTCTATTAGCCGTCATCTAGTAGTCACCGTCTGTCTATTAGTGATCTTTGTACTTAAACTTAATATTAGCGCAAAGAAGAACTATGCAATACCTACTCGTTTTCTGAAATCTTTTTTAATACAATAAATGAGTTTTGATAACTATTTTAAACGAAAGGTTTTCATCTTAGTTTTCATATATTAAAAGCGTGCGTGCTATAACAGCTAAACACGCAAAAAATACATCAATTACGAGGGACGGAAGTCCAAAATATTATAATGAAGTTGATTATCTATGGTTACTAACGCAAATTGAGAACTCGAAGCATTCCAACTTTTGAGATACTAATTTATGTATTAATGGAAACCCAGACTCCACAGTAATACATTAGCGAGACAATCTCCTCAATAACCGCGTCAAATTGTTTTGGAATGAAAATACCAACAATATTAACAAAAAGATAACCACAACATAATAAAGTCCACTGACGGTACTTCCAAACGGACGCCGTTAAAATGAATTCATCCGAATGGATGGTGTCAAAATATTTAGCGCACTGGACGATCGATCCTTCGCATAACGTTCTGGTTGACTGCCTCGGTGTGGTGGTCGCAGGCGAGACTGCCGAGCGTGTGGTGGGCTCGATCCCCAGGTTGGGAAAACCCCATAACACTCCCCGTGTTATTGGGTTTTCCGTGTGGTACGTTTTTCGCAATGAAGATCACTCCAAAGACGACACGCCGATATGTCTGAATAGAGTGGCGTGATGGATTTCAGTCCGTAAGGAAATCCACGACTGAGACGCCGTCTTAAAATCAGCATACGTTTTCGAAATTCGTTGGTAGATTTTTGAATGACGAGCTTTCCAACAGTCCAAAGGCTCGTCAGTGGCCACTTTAAGGCGCCATCTCCACGAGCGAGTGAATCGCGGCGGTATTCTCGCCGTGCCATCAAGTTCAATACTAACTATCGCCGCGATAAATTCGCCGTGTGGAGACACGTTCTAAGAGAGTGTATAGAAATACGTGGCACGACGATAATATCGCCGCGATTCTCTCGCTCGTGGAAACGGCCCCTTAGCCAATCACTATTCCACACTACGTATAATGAAATAATACAAGGCAGTTACAACATAGTACCTATGTAGACAAAAAATATTAAAAAAAGAAAATCCCAGGTTCTTTTATTAAACACTGTTCTAAAAAAAGTTCTAAAACCAGTACTAACCTCATCTAACATCTCATCAAGTTATTAAGTAGACGCGAGCGAGCAAAATTCAAGGTGTAAATAAGCAAGGAGGTTGCGTAACGAGATTTTCATAATGTTATTAAATTTTTCATTACGTCTGGCTGTTGATATTGTGACCTTTGCTTTGGCTGTAACTGTGACCTTTAGGGGATTATGCTGTGTGATATTTTCATATTTAGAAGGGCAGTAGGTACCTTCATGTACTAACGAAAGCGTGTCGCTTGTTATTCTCGAAGAGTTATGGCTATGCAGAATTTGGTCAATAACGGTAGTGTCATGGGATAGGACGCTACCGAATCGCTATTAATCGAGAAAAAATTATAAAACGGTCCCGTTTACATCATAGTCTGCAACACAAGATGATTTTCACAGATAATATACAATTTTCCTTTATTCAACAAGTACTTCACGTAAAAAAACCCTTCGTAAAATGTTTTATGAGGAACAGAACTTTCGAAGCAGAAAATAAAGCTTTCGTTAGTTTTTTATTCGTGAGACCATGGATTTACACACCGCACACACACCTATAGCAACAAAGGCTTTTCTATCTAATCAGCTACTTACTAATCGTCCGCGTGGTGACGTAAAGAATAGCACTAACCCATCTTTTCCCGTGAGTGTCGTAAAAGGGAACTGAGGGATTCACTAGAGGATGGGCAGCAGCGTTCTCTGAGTACTTTAACAACCATACTGCGATCGCCAACCCGCCTGCCAAGCGTGGCGATTATGGCAAACCGGGGGGGTTTGGGGGAAGCCTATGTCCAGCCGGACGTCATTCGACTAAATAATGATGATCTCCTTACTTGAGTCTATTCATATGGGATGCATTAAGAGAGCCTCTACGACTGACGATCTCGAGTACGTCCGGCGCATCCTAGGCAATCCCGTGACCATCCTTACTGACTGGCTAATCTTTTCATCACAGCTTGAGCTATTCTCAAATAGCTCATGTCTACAGGAAAGAAGAATCTATACCGCTTATTTTCTTCAAGTTCTCAGAGTAATTTCTGCAATATTTCAGAGCACCGATTCATATCATAATCAGCCTATTACTGTCCCAATGTCAGCACGAACCACTTCTCACAATGAGAAGGGTTTAGGTCTTAGTCCACCACGCTGGCCTGGTGTGGATTGGCGACACAATTAGACACACCTTCCAGAACTATTTAGAGCTTTCTGATGTATTCAGGTTTCCTCACGATGTTTTCTTTCGCCGTTTAATGCAAGTGATAATCAAATTACGATTCGCACATAAATTCTAGAAGCCAGAGGTGCATGTCGGGATGGAATTCAGACCCTCCTGCTCGAAAGAAAGCTTCAAACAAGTTTCAATCAGCACCTTATGTGTCTGAATACAAGGTTAAAATTATTAGTACTACTGACAACACAAGTGGACTCCCTGGGTTCAGCCTTGGCGATACCCGCGTAGCCTTGCACATGAATTTACTACAGTGTAAACACCGGAACATGGTCTTATGTCATTGATAAGGTTACCCGGTGACACTTCACCGAGTAAAGGCCATCGTAAAGGCCATTAGTGGCCAACTAAAAAAGAAAAAGTGTCCATGTTATGCAAGCAGAGTGATAGCAGTTGAACCTTCGATGTGGAGGGTCTATATTCGTCCTACGCACCTCTAACTTTGGGAGTTCATGTGCGGATCAGAATTTGATTACTATTACTTGCATTAACGATGAAGAAGGGCTCGTTAACAACTGAGTTAAGCTGCGCTCGCCGCGGTCAGTCCGTGGATGGGTGACCGTCCGTTACATCGAGACGCCCCCGTGCCTCGGAGAGCACGCTAAACCGTTGGTCCCAGATGTCATACGAATAGCTATGACAGGTAGAAGCCCGAAAGTCTTGGCAACTGGTCTAACCTTAGGATATCGGCATTGCCCAGACAGGGTTGCGGAAGTCTGATGGCAGTCGCTTCGTGTAAAATACCTACTGGTATTCAGCCGCATCTGGTAAGACTGGAAGCTGACCCCAACATAGTTAGGAAAGGCTAGGCAGAACGAATTTGCGTTAAAGGTGAAGGAATCATCATCATCATCATTCAACCGAAAGACGTCCACAGCTGGACATATGCCTTTCCCAAAAGGGGGGGGGGGGTTCCGTAATCACCATGCTTGGCAGGCGGGTTGGCGACCGCAGTATAGTTGTTAAAGTACTCAATGAACGCTACAGCCCATCCTCTGGAGAAACCCTTAGTCGCCTTTTAGGACACCCACGGGAAGAGATGGGGTAGTGCTATTCTTTAAATCCGGCACTACACGAGACTTTAAGGTGAAGGAATACATCGTGAGAACGCCTGCAAAACTGTAAGGCAGGGTTCCCACTACGCCGGACCGGCAGATCTGCCGGAAACCGGACACCGGACAGAGTGTTCACATTACATCGGATCCCGGAAGAAATTCAGACAGTCAAGTACTCACCTCAGTTGAATTTGGACCTGCGCGCACAATGGACGACGAAATTGTTGTGTTGTGGTGGTATCTTAATAGAAGGCAAAATAAAAGAAAACATTGGGTACACCCTATTTTACGGGAAAGATTTTCACTTGGAACATTTGAAACATTAATGGGTGAACTTAGAAGTGACGAATCAAAGTTCTTCAATTATTTTCGAATGACAGCAACCACTTTTGACGATTTACTGGGACGACTTTCAATAGACATAACTTGTACGAGATACAAGTTTCAGAGAATGTATTTGCCCAGAACAAAGATTAGCCATATGTCTAAGGTAAGATTATTTTATGCACTAAATTGCGTAATAATGTTTTTGACGTAGGTGCTAACTGCTGCTAACTTTAAGTTTTTGTCTTTATAGACGTCTTCGGTCTTATCCCACAAAACAGGTCTCTCTTGGACAAGCGTAATTAAAGTTTCTGCTTGAATATCCATGCTAAACGTCTACTTTTACCAGAAAATGCGAGCCGAATGACGTGAGTGGAACACGGGCGGGGCGAGGGGAGCACGAGCGGGGCGAGCGGGGGACAGATACCGGCACAAACTCGTTCACATAACTCCGGGTCCGGTCGTTTTACCGGCACTTCGTGGTGACAAAACGCTCGGTAAAAATGCCGGGCTCGGCGAAAATGCCGGACCCCGGATAATGTGAATAGCTTCATATAAATTGTACAGCCACTAGCCCTTCCGGCAGATTTACCGGCGCGGCAGATCTGCCGGTCCGGCGTAGTGGGAACCCTGCCTTAGGGATTAAAAGCAAAGTTCTTGATGGTGAGTGTAGTTCGCCAACCCGCACCAGACCAGAGTGGTGGACTAATGCCTTAAAACCTTCTCATTCTGAAAAGATCACTTTGCTCAGCAGTGCAACAGTAATGCTATAACACCGGGAGGATTTGGAGGATTAGGATTTGGGGTGCATGAAAAGAGCCTCCGCGAGTGACGATACTTCAGTACGTCCGGCGCACCCTGGGCAGTCAGCCTCGCTACCAACCTTGCCGACTGACTAATCTTTTCACCACGACATGAACTATTCTCGTACAGCTCGTGCGGACACGATAAAAAAACCAGGAGGATTGCTGAGACAAAATCGGAAAGTCCCATGTGCCTTAATTTCACCGGCACCCTTCAAAGCGGAACACGGCAATGTTGCTTGGCGGCAGAAATAGGTATCGTGGTAGAACTTTCTCGAACGAATTCTTTTAACAAGGAGCTGTACTGCTAGGTACTACTAGCATTCATACCCGTATGTACTTCAATACCAACATAAATTAATAATGATGTTCCGTATACCATCCGCTACATTGCCGGCAGTTTACACAATCGCTTTGATTGGTATTCGATTAGCAATTATAACGAGCGAGATCACTGATTAGCCTAGAACTCCTTAAGCATAGTATGGTAATGTATTAATTATCTAGTCTGTAGGATAAAAGTGTTTACATGGAGGTTGTATAGCAGAAGCATGCATAAAATGGCAGTCTGGCAACATACTTGTTCGTCAAATATGGTGTAGGGCAATCGCGTTAATGTTGATCTATATAAATAAAAAGAAAGGTCCTGACTGACTGACTCATAAACGCCCAGCCCAAAGCCTTGGACCTAGAAAGCTGAAATTTTGCACAGAGGTTCCCTCTATAATGTAGACAAAGAATAAAGAAGGATTTTTCGAAAATCAACCCCTAAGGGAGTTAAATAGGAGATGAAAGTTTCTATGGAAAATCGTCACTGACGGGTTCAAAATGTCACGCAAGCGAAGCTGCGGGCAAAAAAGGGCTAAAACTTTATATTTCTTCTTGAAGTTTTTCTTATTAATTTCGGGTAAGAAACACCCAAATTACAGGGTGGTAATTTGAGATGGGGCATGAAGTGGAGCTACCGTAACCATTGTAGCTACAGGAAAACGTTCTTAGAAGACCACCCCTAACTTTCGGAATAATTTGTAACTGCATTCAGAGATTTTTAAAAAATACAGGTAGCGAGAAAAAGGGCAGTTTGCCAATGTCAATCGATCCTATTTCCCACAAGGTTCAAAAACTCTTGCGGACCAACTGAGATTAGAGTTCCAGAAACGTCAGAAATCGCAAAAAAACTCACTTCTGATGGGTAGCGCTAGTTACGCTACCTTAATCGTTGTGGCAACAGGAAAATGTTCTAAACAGACTGTCCATCATTTTAGAAAATATTTTGAACTCGGAACTAGGAAATAATTTTAATACTTTAGTGTACCGTACAAAATGTTTTCATTTTGCGATTATTTGTCGGAGTGGCAGACCTAGTGTTTCCCCCACTAAGATGTAGCATTAAGTAATTATGTCCAGTAGTTGGAAAGCCGCATCGATTATTATAGATAGATAACGTCATTTTGTGACAGACACGCAGAGGTTAAACGCGGACAAAGTTACTTTCTACAATAGATGCGGAGTTTCCCTGCGTGATCATATCAGAAATGATGAGATCCGCAGGAGAACCAAGGTAACCGACGTAGCTCGAAGAATTGCCAAACTTAAGTGGCAGTGGGCGTAGCACATTGCTCGCAGAACGGATGGCCGATGGGGCCGAAAGGTTCTGGGGGTCTACTCCCTAAGCACGAAGTTCGTGGTTTCGGCCTTAGTAAGGAGCGTGTTATACCCCCTATTACCTACGGACATACGATTATTTCGGGACCCGAACTAAAAATTAATGACAACACGATTTGACAGTTGTCCCTTCTACCGATGTGTTTTTGCCCGTCCAAAAAATTGAACTTGACACTTGTTTTGTTCACTCCTACGTTTCGGGCTACTTTCGGACGGGCGACTAACTTCGTTGACGGACTTAGGGAGTAAGCCCCCTGGAGTGGCGACCGCGTACCGAAAGGCGCAGCGTGGGTAGACCTCCCACAAACTGGACCGTTGATCTGGTGAAGGTCGAGGGAATCCGCTGGATGCGAGAAGCACAGGACCGGTCGATGTGGCGTTGCTTGGGGGAGGCCTATATCCAGCAGTGAATTCGGGTATCGTCAAAATAATTTGGATACCCGAATTGGGGCAAACGACCAAGTGCATCTGCGCCATAATGTTTTAACCATCGACACGGGCGACAACTACGTCTTCAGATATCTGTGTTTACAAAACATTGCCAATATTAATCAAACAAAACGAATGTTATCTATTTCATATCATGACACAGATTGTGTCAAAATGGTAAGAAAACATTGTGCCAGATCGGAAGAATATTCGACAAAATTTTAATAAAAGAGGGACGATTTTATTAAAAGAGAGATTTCAATAAAATGGAAAGGACGAGCGCAGCGATGCGGCGATGGGGCTTATTGAATCAATCTATCACAAACAATAGGACGCGTTCGCCAGAAAGATGCTCCTTCCAGAGTTATGTAAATGGAAAAATTAAAAACTGAACTAAAAGGAATCTTCCAGCTTATACTAGGAACCGCTTTTCTTAAAAGAACAACATTCTAACCACGGTTCTAATTGCGCAAAACACTCGTAAGCGCGTAAGCTTTGATTTTGACAAGTCAACAATTTCTATAGCAACGTTCAATACGGCCGACGTATCTTGGCAAGTCTGAAGTCAGCTGATTAGCTGCGCAGTAGACAATTTCGTTTCTAAAAGATTCATTGCGCAGCCAAACAACTAACTTCAGACTCGCCAAGATACGTCGGCCGTATTGTATGTATTAACAATCCGACTTCTCCTCAACTATGTACCACGCAATGAATATTGTTGTATTGTCAAAATCAAAGCCAAAGCGATTAAACCATTTAAACCATTTATTTTGCCACACACACAAGATATAATATAAAACAGTAATGCAACACATTTAAAAGATATAATCGGTGTGTGGCAAGGAATCCAGCTCAGTATTCGCTGTGCGTAAGTACAGCACAGCACTGATTTTCAGCTGGTCCCTGCCATTTTTGTATCAACAAAATATATTATACGCGCACTTCATGCAATACGCAAATAAGCAAACAAAACAAAAATAAAGATAACAAAAAAATAAATTAAACACAATTATCTCAAAAGTAGGTACAGCAACAATCATAACATAATGGTACCAAGAAAATGTGAATGTGAATCGACCCACAGTACAGGGCACATGGCCAGACTCAATACAAAAAACTGCACATAAAATGGCTAACAGATACACAAGGCCGCTATTGTAATTTTTGAATGCACAAAAGTTCTCTCGAAATATGTTTTTTCAAAGTCATTTGGGACATACTTTGGCGTAGGGGAGGAGGCAAGTCATTCCATATTTTGGAGGCCGCGTATTTAAAACTTCCTATGAAGTGTGCCGTTTTATGAGCTGGTATAACTAAATTATTTGCCTCCCTTCTTCGTGTGTTTCTCTCTTGGACATCCCTCACCCATTCAAATTTGTCAAACAAATATTTAGGCCTTTTCTTCAAGGCAATTTTGTGCACCAGGCATGTCAAGTGCAATTTCCTACGTGCTTCCATCTTAAGAGTGTTATGTGCAATTGTTATGATTACGAGTGTTTTGTGCAATTAGGACGTTGTTAATCTATAGAAACAGGCCAAGTGCGTGTCGGGCCACGCGCAGTAATAGGGTTCCGTAGTTGCACAATAATGCGGACTAAGAAGAGGGCTTAGTAATTTTTCAATGGAATTTGTACGAAATTTTTACTTTTCCGGTTGGTCGACTATTACTCGTAAACTTGTAAAGCCTACTTAGCTGTGATAGTTTTACTTTTAACTTCGTTGTATATAGGTACTACTACCGTGATTTTTTTCACGTACCGGTAAACCGGGGTTACTTTCAAATACAGGGGCGACATTGATAGTTACTAAACATTTTGCATTTGGTTAAATATCTGTGTGAAAATGGAACTTGTGCATTTTAATTTAATATTGTAGGGAACGTTGACAGTTTTCCTATTTTACCATTCAGTATAGAGGTGTCTGCGATGTTAGATGGCGATGATAAAAAATATTAAATGACACCCCTGAATATGTAAAAAAAACGAGTTTTAGATTTTTCGATTGGGGCTACTTTGAAATTCAATGATAGAACAGAGATCATCAAAGTAGAAGCTCTACGGTCCAAGTTTGATAAGGAACATTTCTCCTTTTTGCTATCGAAAACTGTGCTCTATAGTTTTTTTTATCTAGTCTATGTGATTTTATATATCTCAGTTAATTGAGTCTACATAAAATATTTTTGATGTAGCAGCTAAAAGCGAAAATAAATAAGATACAAACACATGAAGCTCAAAAAATTGATCAAAGTAACCCCGTTCTACGGTATCCAAAACTAACCGTTTAGCTGGCAGGGGGGGGGGACACTTGACTCTAACAAAAATTAGTACTTTAAAGCAAATTAATATTTTAGAAACGGTTCTCTTGTCATGACAAACCCGCAATCTTTTTGAAAGACCTATCCAACAACACTCCACACCATAGGGTAGACGAGAAAAAAAAAAACATTCCCACTTTTAAGTGTACAGGAGAAACACTAAAACGTATTTTCCAGCTTATTTTGCTTCAAAAGAAAGAGGAGCTCGTGGCTAATTAACAACCGCGCGGATCATATGATTTGCAAGGTTAAACTGCGCTTACCGAGGTCAGTCCATGGATGGGTGACCATTCGTTACACATCGAGACCCCTCCGTGCCTCGAAGACGACGTTAAGCAGTCCGTGCCGGGTGTTATGCTTGTTTCCCACGGTGCGTGATATCGCGCACCGCGACGCACGAGCTCGCACCGACGCACCATGGGAAGAGACTCGTCCGTTGTAACGCGGACGAGTGAGGAGCACCACGCACCCTCATAATGTAGCTTCCCACGGTGCGTGATTTTACGGATGATACCACGCACAGCCGGTGCGCGCTACCACGCAACGTGGGAAGACAGTCTTTATGGGTAGTCAAAAGCCCGAAAGTTTGACAACTGATATATCAGCATTGCCCAGTAAATGAGTTGCGGAGGTCTGATGGCAGTCGCTCCGTGTAAAATACTGGTATTCAGCAGCATCTGGTTATACTGGAAGATGACCAACAAAAGTTTAAGCCCGGCCGCACATTATCAGAAATATCTGTCAGAAAACTGCTGACAGGTGCGCAAAGATCCTCTGCACATGCATTTTATACTAGAGCCAGCAGGCTGCCCGATCCGGCTTATTCTATTACCGCGTTTACATTCAGCCCATTGCCGCGGCAACGAGCAGGGACATGGGGAATTAACTGGGAAACGCGAGAATGTAAACAGGTCATTTCCATTGCCTTTGGCGTTGCCGTTCGCATTGCCAGGCTATCCCCCATTTGGCGGTTTTTCACATCGAATGACATCGAAGCGCGGCAATGCGAGCGGCACCCTGTGTCATGTAGTTCTCTCGTTCAGTCGGAAGCGAACGCGTGAACGTGACTGACGTGTTGTAATTCATTTAATTACGAGCCAATGAATGGAATCGAGTAACGAAAAAATTCTGAAGTTTTTGGAACTTACTTAAAATATACTTACATTGTTCTATTACGATGAATTGCTATCATCCACCATCTACTCTGACGACGACGTCTGTTTTGAATTCAATTTTTTTTTAAACATTTAAATAATTAATTAAACTTATAAGGCAGAGCGCCGACGCGACGCTGCGACAATTTCCACGTTATCCATTGTCCAGAATCGAATTGAAAATACATATGAAGTGACAATGTAAACACTCATTTCCATTGACGTTGCCACAGCAATATTTGGGGAAATATGTACGGCAAGTCAAGCGGCCACGGAAATGGCTGAATGTAAACGCGGTATAACAGTGTACGGGGTTTATTACAAAATGTCTGAGCAGAGTCGCGCGTCAGAAATTTCTGATAATGTGCGCCAGCTTATTGTTCCCCCATAGTTCATCTTCATATAAACACCTATTTAAGCATTCTAAACACCAAACTACGACGCAATACCGTCGTTTTGTTATCGAACGACATAAAAGACACAGACGCCTTTATAGCCGACAAGATTCACTTTACAGCTAAATTCGACCTTATCTACATAGACATAAAGACTACGTTGTTAACAAGATAATGTTTACAGTCCCTCGTTCTCGGCTTTATGGGGAATGTCGCGATTTATGGCGACGCTAAAGTCAGGCTGGTTTTCTGATGAAAAGGCTTGATGTTAAATCTTGAAGACTCGTTGATAGATTTGACTTGGAAACATCTACTTAATTAACGTAAAAAATGGGGTTCAGGTTGATGGTACAGTCGAGTTCAATAATATATTGGCCCTTCCAGGCTTCAAAAATATATGAACATTAAAAAAGTTCATAATATTGTGACAACTCTAAGCATCATTAAATTGTGGTCAAGATTTAGATTCATTTATATGTGACTGCTTTTTCTCAGTCTTTTGTGCTTTTGGCTATACATGTTACTGAAAAAAAGCAGTCACATGTTAATGAATCTAAATCTTGACCACCAGTTAATGATGCTTAGAGTTGTCACAATATTATGAACTTTTTTAACGTTCATATATTTTTGAAGCCTGGAAGGGCCAATATATTAATGAACTCGACTGTACAGTAAAATAGCATTAACAAAGCCGAAGTCTTCTCATACTGTACATCAAACTACATTGAGCAAAAATTGCTGGGAAACGACTTTTTAGTCTAGGTATTTATTAAAAATCAGCTGTTAACTGCAGCGCGAAATATAGTCTCAGACGAAGCAGACATTTTAACGTTTGAATGAACAGATTTTCAGTATATTTTGAATAATTGAATTTTTATTTCCGAAATTCTGACAAACAGTCTAACCTTAGGATACAAGTATTTTCCACGAAGCGACTGCCACAAGGCCTCCGCTCCCCAGTTACTGACTGGGCAATGCCGATATCCGAAGGTTAGATCAGTGGTCAGACTTTCGGGCTTCTGACTGCCTGTAATGACTGTCATATGTATTCGTATGATACCCGAGACTGACAGCTTAACGTACTTTCCGATGCACGGAAGGGTCTCGATGTGTAACGTACAGTCACCCATCCAAGGCCTGACCACGGCAAGCGCAGCTTAACCTTGGAAGCCCCTTTAGGCGAATAAACAGCACTATGGCTAACAAAAAAGATAATAAGTTCCCGCTTTAACCCAAGACTACGCCACAATTTGTTATACAAGCTTAGTTTTAGTATACACTAAACCCTAAACTAGTTTGTTCAGAATCACTAGGAGAATCGATTGACATATTTTTTACACCACATTATTTTTTATGATTTTTTTCAAAAATTCCTTTTTTTTCGGTAGGTTTCTACCCATAACAGTTGACGGGAATAGACACCTTGAGGCTTGAGACGGTCCTCTCGGTCAGTTTCCGTGTATTAGACAACCCCTGCATAGCACATCTCAGGTATTTCACACTTTACTAGGGAACTTAACGCGACATAAACTACGGTGTAACTTGGACATTTATTAAAAAAGACACATATTCAGGCAGTTCTGATGAAAATCTTGTTGGAGTGTCTCGGTTTTTGTATATACTAAAAATAAGGTTGTATAATTCCATCCACAAGAACACAGTTTCAAAACTGCGTCAAAGCCAACACAAACCGAGGAGCTTCATCACAAATTCACAATGTCTACTAATAACAATTCGGAATTTTGTAAGACAAAAAATAAACACCTTGTCCCAAACTTTGGTACACCAAAACTGAGCGAAGAATCCACTGTTTGTTGTCAGAGTACAAAGTTTTAATAGCATAGCAAATGCTGGAAGATTTACAGCTGAAAACTTTATAAACAAACAAGTAAAATTCTGCCAAGTCTTTGTCGATTGAAACTATGTAAAACTGAAAACTCCTATTATTTTCTTTAGAGCAAGTTCTTTCCGGGTCAAATGACCGTTTAGCGTTCTTTGGGTAGAGAGCTATTGCTTGGTATGTTTTCAACCATTCTACAGGAACTACGAAATTTTAACTGCTATCATTTTGTTCAAAGTTAATTCGTGTGCGGTTAAAAAGACCGCTCAGCGTCCTTTGGGGATTATCGAGGGCTATTGCTTAGTATTTTTTCAACCAGCCTACAGGAACTATGAATACGGAATTTAAAACCCTATAATTTTCTTCAAAGCTAATTCTTCGCGGGTCAAAATACAATTTAGCGTCCTTTGGGGGATTATCGAGGGCTATCGCTTCGTATGTTTTCAACCAGCCTACAGGAACTATACGAAATTTAAGCCCCTATAATTTTCTTCAGAGCATTCTTCGCGGATCGAAAGACAGTTTAGCGTCCTTTGGACGTAGAGGGCTGTTGCTTGGTATGTTGTCAACCAGACTACAGGAACTATAAATACGTAATTTAAACTGCTATAGTTTTCTTCAATGCAAATTCTTTGCGGGTCGAAAAACCGTTTAGCGTCCTTTGGGAGTTGTCGAGTGATATTGCTTAGTATGTTTTTATTGGAGACCAGCCTACTCTCGGGTGTAGTTAGGCACAATTTAGAGTTTTTATCAAATGGATGAGCTTTGGGCTCGAGAGCTATTGCTTGGTATTTTATCAACCAGCCTACAGGAACAATAAATACGAAATTTAAATTTCTATACTTTTCTTCTCAGCAAATTCTTTGCGAATCAAAAGACCTTTTAGCGTCCTTTGAGGGTTGTTGAGAGCTATAGCTTAGTATGTTTTCAACCAGACTACAAGAACTATAAATACGTAATTTAAACTGCTATAGTTTTCTTGAAAGCAAATTCTTTGCGGGTCGAAAAACCGTTTAGCGTACTTTTGGGAGTTGTCGAGTGATATTGCTTAGTATGTTTTCATTGGAGACCAGCCTACAGGCCTCTCGGGTGTAGTTAGACACAAATTAGAGATTTTATCGAATGGATGAGCTTTGGGCTCGAGAGCTATTGCTTGGTATGTTTTCAACCAGCCTACAGGTCTCCTGGGTGTCGTTGGAGACAATTTAGAGATTTTATCAAACGGGTGAGTGTTGGTATATAAAAGAAACACTGATAATATTAGAATAGTTTGCCTAAGGGATGCAGATATGAAACAGAAATCGCGTGGAATAAAATGAGAATCTTGTTATTTCATAGATAAAGAATATTGTCGTCACGCGCTTGGAAATGGGCGCGTCATTACTTCCTTAACACAAAGTATTCCCTGATAGTGGTAGACAAACAAAAACAATACGATAAACTCGTGATATCAAAAATGTGGCAAGACGGTATCTTCTAATGTTACTGAGCAACCGTGTGGACAGAGTCAGGGAGTCTACTCCCTAAGCACGAAGTCCGTGGTTTCGGCCTTAGTTACGAGCGTTTCCTACTCTATCACCTACGGACATACGATTATTTCGGGGCCCGAACTAAGAATGAATGACAACACGATTTGACAGTTGTCCCTACTACCGATGTGTTTTTGCCCGTCCGAACAGTTGAACTTGACACTTGTTTTGTTCACTCCTACGTTTCGGAGGCTACTTTCAGACGGGCGACTAACTTCGTTGACGGACTTAGGGAGTAGGCCCCCAGATCTCGAGGACTGGTGAGTTAGTGACGTTTCTGCTGAATTTAATAGAACCCTAACGCCATCTTTGTTTGTCAAAGCCTCGTCAATCTGCGGCAAGGTGTACCGTTTTTCGCTGTAGTTATCATTGAGGCAGACTGGATGTTGTGCACTTTCCCTATACACCCTAAGTTTGCAAGAATTTCCAACAATATTTGAACCCTTCTTCAGTTGGTGATGACGTAAAATAGCTTCTAGAATACTCACGCTTTCAATCAGCTGCTGTTTCTCCTGCAACTGCAACTCTTGGTGACGTAATGTAGCCCGTTGCTTTTCTGCTGTGCTGCTGAGTCGGGACAGGACTTCTTGGTCGTGTTCCCGGGCCGGTGATGGTGGCGCGCTTGTGCCTGTAGAATATTGGTCTTTTAGTAAAAGTACTTAGGATAGATTTTTGTTTTAGGCCTGTTAGAAATAGAGGTTGGGTTAGGGTGTGTACCAAAGGACCATTTTCTTGTAGCGTTGTTTTGCCTTTGCTAGGATTTTTTTATGTGATTTTCAATAAAGTAATATTACTACGAATACAATCCTCAATAATATAGCGAGATTCCGGGTTTCCACGGAGCCACGCAAGAACAAAATTTGTAGTCTGTCGGCATGGTACTAATGGTCCTCTAAGTTTCGTCTTACTAAAGAAAGAGTCTAGACTAAAGATCAGAAGGCAAGCTTGGTATTACAAGAATCCACTTCATATTTTTTTGCAATGGTTCTATTGCCTACTTTTGAGAAAAAGAATAATAGTACACATGAAATTAACATGCTTATTGCATTTGTCATCTATGTTAGTTAACATAATAATACCTCCACCGCTGTTGATTATTAGCTCACGTTGTTATTATCTATGCTACATAAATGTATAACATCTGTTTGTATATAAAATGGAATCTCTATTGTGTTGTCTATTTGTAGACTTATCACACAAAAGTAATAGCGTGACTTACTTTCAATTGATGGAGGAGACTACTTTTTAACGCCTACTATTATTTCGTAATGGTTAGACCGAGGGGTCAGTTCAGAATCGTTAGTTGAATGTTGAAAGACTAAACAACTATATCATAAGCCCATTACTGTCCAATTACTCCTGGGAACGGGCCTCTTCTCAGTACTATGTTCAGGCGTTTTAAGACAGGCTTAGTCCTCAGATAGCCTTCGATAGGATGAGTAAACTCTCTTTTGTCACCCATAGGATAACTGGACAAATTGAAAACGTTTTACCTCTTACATGACATATCATAACCAGCCCATTACTGTTCCACTTATGAGCACGGGCTTCTTTAGTGAGGAGAATTTAGGCCTTAGTGCACCACGTTAGCTTAGAGCGGGTTGGCGGACTACACACAAAATCAAGAACATATTGGACCCCTCTCAGATGTGCAGGTTTCCTCACGATGTTTTCCTTGACCGTTGACGCAAGTGATAATGAAATTCTGATCCGCATTATGATTTTAAAAAGTCAGAAATGCGGGCCTGTATCTAACTCCAGCTCTGCTGCATGGAAAGCAAACTTTCAACCTCTGAGCACTGATAGACTGAAAGAAGACTTGACGATAATGTCTGGCAATAAATCACCAATAGGTGATTGGGGTACAACAAAAGAGCCTCCACGAGTGACGATACTTAAGTACGTCCGGCGCAGCTTGGGCAGTCAACTCCGCTACCAAGCTTGCTGACTGACTAATCTTTTCACCACGGCGGCATGAGCTATTCTCGTACAGCTCGTGCCGACACGAAAGAAGAAGACTAATAAATAGGTCGATAATAGATTTATTTCATTTAATCCAATTGCAATCAATGAATCATTCTATGTTTATGTATTAAACGAGTCATAGCATGATGTCACCTGCGCATAGCAAAGATGAGTCTTAAGTAAGTATTAACAAAAAAAAATACAGTAGAGAAATATAAGATAATTATTTTTTGCTACATTATAAGATTTGACGCACATCACAGTAATGCTAGATACTTAACGCATTAGTAGAGGTCATTTGAATGATGATTAAAACACATACTTAGGCAATTCTTGTTATGCTATAGTCGGCGCAGGAAATCTGTCATATTACTCAAAGAAGCTGTGTCCAAGACTTCGTACGCGTTAAATTTAGATACGTGTCAAAAGGTTTCCCTGTGAAACCATATTATTTATTCAGCTTATGTAGTAACTTTTAATACGTTTTTAAAGCTAAAAGTTATTTAAAATGGTTTTTTTAACAGGACATCGGTGGCCAAATCTGAAAATATAGGCAATAGCGAAAAATGCTTAAAGGATCTGTCGAGAAAGGACAAAATTACTTCCCAGAATTTGATCCATAAATGCGACACTTTGGGATGGCGCACTAATACATGCTGTTTTATTTTTTCAAAACTAACTGCATCTATAACCAGTTATAACACTTTTTTTTTATAAATCTATTAATTCAGTTATAATTTTTATCAAAATCGGCTCCGAGTAGTCTTGGAGCATTTTTCGCTATTTCCTGTATTTTCTGATTTGGCCATCTCGAACTTAGCTTTAAGAAATTCTTTTATTTTTAATTGTGCGTCAGATTGGGCGTAGAAATAAATGCTTTTTCTTTCTTTTTTCATTAGAACACCTACTGAAGTCCCCGAAGCCGGATCATCATCTGCCTAGCCTTTTCCCAACTATGTTGGGGTCGGCTTCCAGTCGAACCGGGTGCAGCTGAATATCAGTATTTTACATGGAGCGACTGCCTATCAGACCTCCACAACCCAGTAACTGGGTAATACGATACTCTTGGTAAGACTGGTTGTCAGACTTTCTGGCTTCTGACCAACAGTAACGACTGTCAAAGATCTACAAATGACAGCCGGGACCAACGGCTTTACGTGCTTTCCGAGGCACGGAGGAAACTCGCTATGGTAAATGGTCACCCATCCACAGACCAACCTCGGCAAGCGTGGCTTAACCCGGAAGATTGGTCTATGCGGCTGTAATTATTTAGCCACGAGCTCCTCCGAAATCTAATATCTCCGAAATATAATAATCTCCGAAATCGAAATCCGAAGCCGGATATCTAAGTTTATAATTATTACTCTACTATTTACCGTCATCACAGTTCGAACACAGCGCGTTCAAGAGATTAACGAAGTTAGAACATCAGTGTGACAGCCTCATCCGGTGTGTTAGAGACTTAACGCGTTACTTAGCAGAATTACTTGCTCGAGTTCACATAAACGCATCAATTAAGGTCACGTTACACGCGACTGAGGTGCAGTGCGGCATGTACCTAGCTAACATAACCCATAAGCGAAAGTACGTGATGCCACACACGGAACACATGAGTTAAGGCACAAATTGATGTAAGAAGTGTACTTATTTATGACACGTGACACGATGTTTTGTAAGCGTTCATAATGCGTGTCAAACTATGATTTCTTGATTTAAGGCGCTGCATGCAAAATGGCGTTTTTAAGCTTTTTAGTAGCTATTAGCTCGTCAAAAATGCAATATAACGAGTAAAATCTTCTTCAATTCCTTGTGGTCGAATTGACGGATTCTTTTTTTTTATGTATAATAGTTTGTGAAATCTGCTCATAAAAGAACGACTAAAATTATTGATTTCATGTGTCTAGGTGTCTACTAGCCTAATTATTTTTATTCTAGGTTTATACAGGGTGTAAACGAATTCGTGTAATTCCTTCAAAGCGCATGATCAACTGGTGACACAGATTAAGCATAAATAGGTACTTTAGAAAAAAAACTAAAAAAAAATGGTTTTCTATTTCTAAGTCATTTTAGAGCCCCGAGCTAAATGACAGCAAAGAAAAATATCGCGTCAGTCGTGCTCGCCAGCTTTGTCGCCGGGCTTTCATTCATTTATGTGTGGCATCGTAAAGTTAATAAAAAAAAATTCTGTATTTTATTCGCTGCTTTAGATACGATTACTTACCCCAACCTCATGAAAAAAAAAAATATTCTTAACTTTTAATCACGTTAGCTAAATCCCGTGCGGGGCCAATTTACACCAGTAGTAGATCATGTGGTTTTAAGGAATTACACGAATTCGTTTACAACCTGTATTCATGGATAAATAATTTATTATTGAAGACATTAGGGGATTCTTTTTTCAACCGATTAGTTAACTTTTCCTGCGAATATTCATAAATCGACGCGAGTCATGTAGTCTGTGTGTCCCTTTTCACGTAATTTCATGACGCGCCGATCAATTTGCAGTGACACTGCAGTTATTCATACGAGCGTATCTGACAGCGATCGCCGATTAAGAGAATACGAAAAGCGTTGTTTTGATCGAAACTTAACTACAACTTGCAACTGAACTTCTTTAGTTAGGTGAATTAGCCTACTGCTCGCTCCGCGCCGCGTGTTTAATGAGGCTAACTATAACAAGTTAATACCATTTCATATGTAAAAAAATAAACTTGAAAAAAAAGTAAAAACCGACTTCAAAGAAATACTAAAAGGAGTAAAATAATTACCATATTATAAAATTAACAGTTTCAGAAGTCGGTGGCTTCTATTTGCTTCAGTGTAGTGTTGCACCGACTTCTGAAAGTGTTAATTTTATATTATGGTAATTATTTTACTCCTTTTAGTATTTCTTTGAAGTCGGTTTTTACTTTTTTTTAAAGTTTATTTTTTATTAAAAACGTTTTAGTGTCATAATTTTAACCCCCTCCTTCATAACCCTTCTTTTTGGCTTTGACGTAGTCGGGCATAAAAAGTCCTTTCAAATGATACCTTACACGATATAATGAAAACATTCCAAAGTGGGGGAGGGGGGGACACGTACCCCCTTCTCTTTTCCAGTAGTCAGTTCCCAACAACAAATATAAACAAAGCAATATTAGTAATTTAAGAATTTTGCTTTGATCCTATGAGGAGTTCCGTTCCATATCTCTGAAGTTCATGGTCTAATCATAACAAAATTTAAATGGGACCAATCGGGAAGTATACCCTTTCGAACAAAAAAATAATTTTTCAAATCGGTTCATAAATGACGGAGATATGAGGTAACAAACAAAAAAAAAAAACAACCGAATTGCGAACCTCCTCCTTTTTAAAGTTGGTTAATTAACACCGTCATATTAAGTGCATTCTTGAGGGCATTCCTTTAAGTTAGAGCAGTACCTAGTAACATCAGTAAGCGAAAGGACGCGTTGCCATTGCCACACACGGAACTCATAAATAAAATAACACAAATTGATGTAAGAAATGCCCCATTGTTTGTGACTTAATACACGATAGCATCGTGTTTAGAAATCATGTTTTCTAAACAGTTGGCGTGGAAAGCATGCTAATGTTTTGTAACTTAAGTCATCTCGTGTGGGGACCGGCTAGAATATAAAACTTCCTCACCGTATGTTGGGAATAGACGCGTGTTGTAAGATTATACAAAACACAGCACGCGACGTGGTAGGATCTATACGATCCGACTGGCTAGCCACTCTCCATTAAAGTCAAGCCACGCAGTTTACCGTGTTCCATCGTGTGTATGTGAGAGCCTCTCACATACACACGATAATCTCAGAATATCGATGATGATCATTCGAAATTTAGTAATTCACAATAGTAAGCTTTCGGAGCTCCGTACATCGCGATGATGAACATTCTTAATGACGTAATTCGTAATAGTAGGTAAACTTTCGGAGTTCCGTACATCGGGATAATGAACATTCTCAATAAAGTAATTCGTAATAGCGCACCTTCTAACTCACAAAATTCGTACGATTAAAGTTTATGAAGTAGGTACATACGTAGTTTAAACTTCGAAGTTCAGTAATACAGTCGGCATTTTACTTTATGGTAGCTCCTTTTGGGAGATCTATCAAATGAGAGCTGTAATTAATTCGAGCCTTATAGACAAAACCAATCATAGTTCCAATAATAAATTGCATTCATTATTATGTAGGTACCAATACAATTATGTCGTATGGGTAATATGTAAATTCAAAGTCTATTAGCAATAGACGCTAACTCATTAGCTAACGCGCAACTAGTTCCTTCATTCATGTTATAATGTCTGATTACACGAAGCGAGTGCTATTTGACCTTCGTTACTAACTAGTATTGTTATCAGTACTTAGAAGGATGCTGCTAATCCCTTGATGCACCAGATTATCTATTAATCACATCTCACAGCACACGAGACAAGATAAACGGGTCAAAAGAGACATTCATTGTCATCATCAACTTTCAGCCGAAAGTCTTCCTCTGCTGGACATAGGCCTCCCATAGCACCGTCACATCGATCGGTACTAGGCTTCTCGCATCTAGCGGATTCTCACGACCTTCACTAGGTCATCGGTTAACCCACGCTGCGCTTTCCGGTACGCGGTCGCCACTCCAGAACCTTTCGGCCCCATCGGCCATCCGATCTGCGAGCAATGTGCCCCGTCCACCGCCACTTAAGTTTGGCAATTCTTCGGGCTGTGTCTATTACCTTGGTTCTCCTGCGGATCTCATTACTTCTGATTTATGATCACGCAGGGAAGCTCCGAGCATAGCCTTCTCCATTGCCTTTTGAGTGACCTCGAGCCTTCTTATGAGCCATTTTTCGGCAAAAGCGACATTACACGGAAAAATCTCCAAAATGTTTAAGTAGAAGCCTTACGGTACGAGATTTTCAAATACGAATTTCGAGCCTACATTCTCGCGAAAATATTCTGTTTCAGGCTTTTTCCTTTAACATACGAATTCCCGAGAGAATCGCAAGACGGCAAGAATGCTCGCAAGCATCCTTTGTATTGTACGAAAAGATTAAAATGTTTAGCGAATGTGTAATGGTATGGTTCAAGCTTTCATAAAAGATATAATACGAAATGAAGAAAGTTATTAGCAACTAGCTGTTTCCCGCAGTTTCACCTGCATGCTAGGGGAACTACTTCATGTCCCCGGATAAAAAACATTCTTTGTCCTAATCCAGGACATAGTCTACCTGTGTGCCAAATTTCATCCAAATCCATTCAGCTGTTAAGGCGTGATTGATTAACAAACGCGCAAACACATAAACATCCAAACTTTCACATTTATAATATTAATAGAATAGGATATCCGGAGTCTAAGTTCGAACCCAGCCCGCACTTTTGACCTTTCTAAATCATGTAAACAAACATAATCAGGCACAGGCCTCTTCTCAGGATGAGAAGGGATTTAGGCCCACGCTGGTCTGGCGTGGGTTTGCGGATTCCACAGCATCAAAAACTTTTTAGAACCCTCTCAGGTGTGTAGGTTTCCTCACGATGTTTTCCTTCACCGTTATCGCAAGCGATAGTCAAATTCTGATCCGATCATTGTTTGACTGGCGATATGTCCTCCCATCGTACATTTATTATGACATTATTATCTAACAATATTATACCGGTGTACATTAAAGTGCATCTATTCATCTTCTATACAAGGTGTAACATAAATAAGGGCACAACCTCTTAAGGGGTCACTGTACTCATCATTATAAATATCTAAATAAAAATTAAATGCTGTTCGTTGGTAAGCGCATCACTTTTTAAATGTTCGTTATTGTCCGAATTAGGATTTTATGGAAAGAAAAATTGGCCATTAAATAGGCAAATTCGGGAAAATCTGAACGTTCATTTATCTATGTGATTTTTGTATGAACTCAAGACCATAACACACGCTTAATTGAAATTTGGACAAGACTACGTCTGTCGGGTCAGCTAGTTATAAATAAATTAAAGTCAGTCATTCCAACTCTGGCTGTGAGCTATGGAGCCCGGACCTCCCTGGGGAAGCATAGCCGAAACCCGCGGCGAAACTAATCAGAAACAATGTAGGAGACAGGACCCAGGAGACATATAGCCTTTTCTAACATTTTGATGAAAAATATGTACAGAAAAAGCTTTCAAGAGCGTTGACCAAGAGGTTATGTCTACAACTTTGACAAGCGAGGCGAGTAAGGATCGAGAAAACGTTTGTACCCCACTAGTCTGACTTTAATGTCGATTTTATCGGAAATATTGTTAGAATGATTACCCTTATGCTAAAAACGCATCGACCTAACGGGCACAGCGCACAAACGCGATTACGCGACGACCACCAATATGAATTTAGCCAACATGATCGCTAGTGACGCTAAATAAGTGCGGTTTCATATGTGCCTTAGTGTAAAATCTGCCCTATAACTCTAACTGACTAGAAGAAGATACAATTGAACGAAAAAAAAATATATATCTACAACAATTAGAAACACTTCTTTCATAAAACCCTCACAATGCTTCTGACATACTGACAGTATATTCTTCCACTCATCCGCAAACAATTCGGACATAATTATATTTATTTATTATTTACGTACGCCATTTATATTTACACTAGATAACGTTACATTATAAAAAATGACAAAAGGCCGTGGTCTGTTACAAACGGCGTGACGCTGTACGCTGTCCACGAATGCTTTATGGAAATGCACTATAGTACGTTAATTAATATGACCGGTCGATCAGTGCTGCGTTCCTTGGTCCTGTGCTCCCCACAGATCATGTGACTTACGATGTTAAACAATACTTTAACATCAGAAAATTTGGCGCTAACAGTGTCCAACTCTCGAGGTGGGTAAATCATTCTAATTCAGACTACGAGCTATGAAGTCCGGGTCTCCCCGGGGAAGCACTAGGACGAACCCGCCGCGAAACTAATCAGAAATGATGTGGGAGGCGCGAGAAATATTTCCTTTTCTAACTTTTACTTTATATTTAGAATGAAGGACCACAAAAATATGGTGTATGAAGGTTCTAAGCTTCTAGTAAAATATTTTGATGCTCTTATTATTTACGACTCGACTCGACTGTGAATTTACTGTATAATGTGAAATCGTCAGTGAAGTTCTAACAGTGCGGAAGTCAAAAATAGCTACTTTACAAGAGAGTGAAAAAACAATTTAAAAACGAGCGTAACCTACGCTGAACGCAATGCATATTGTTTTTAATTATCATTACAAATGGACTCTTTGATGATTTAAACCTTTGAAAATCCTAATAATCTTTTTCATTTCAAGCAATATTGTGACTCGCAGTGTTGTCTGTTTTTGCCACAAAATGACTTACTTACGCACTGTTAGAACTTCACTGACGAAATGTCAAATGGCCGATTTGCTCGGCTGTGACGCAAATTTTCCCATTTTTTTTTTGCTCTTTCACTTTTTTTTTATAAAAATCAATCCAATATTTCTCAGGCAGGACCGTTGGTTAAACCAACAAGCAATAGACTATGATTTTAGGATTGGATAGCTATGCTGCATGGTTAGCATAGATGTTCCTCCATAGGAAACGTCAAATAGGAACTCTGCACCTAAAATCGACTTTTGTTAATGTGCCCGTAATAGCGTTTTATGCAAAAGTGCTTACTTAAGGGTTTACATACGTGAGTAACGATACTGCTACTCTTCAATCCTCAGTTCTCTCCGTCACTGTCTCATATTTATCTTCATTTGCTAAAGAACGTGCCCAGACTTCCCGCACCGTTAATATCTTGACTGTGTTTGAAATATGGAAAATTGTTCTACGATCCTTAGTACCTTAACCGGTATCGTCCCGCGCGACGATCCGGATCGTCAGTGCCATTGTTTATCTATTGTGTCTATAATTACAGTACTACACAGGTTAAGGCATTAATAAATACCTTCTTAAGTTTCGTTTTGTTATGACTGGAGTTTTGTCGTCCGTGTGGTGCTGGACGTAAAGAACAGCACTAACCCATCTCTTCCCATTCGGTGTCATACAAGACGACTTAGGGATTCACTAGAAGATGGGCAGCAGCGTTCTCTGAGTAGTTTAACAACCATACTGCGATCGCCAACCCGCCAGCCAAGCGTGGCGATTATGGCAAACCCAACATGGAATAGGGTATTTGACTGAAAAAATCTAATTAGTCCGTCAGTTAGATTATGAAAAAATATTTGACCCGTATTTTTTCTTTTGTTACGTAAACCAAAATTTACGAAGATACGATACTTTTAAAATTGGCAAAACGTCACAAGCAAGTACAATTTTTACTAGCTTCTGACGTCACAAGCCTCCACTCTCGAGTTTTGATGCGTTTTATCTTTCCAAATATTCATTGATTTAACAAAAGAAAAAATACGTGTCCATTATTTTTCAAAACTAACTGGCGGACAAATTAGATTTGCAATTTATTGATGCTGTCAATATGCCTATATAACGATGCTTGGGGGAGGTCTATGTCCAGCAGTGGACGTCTTTCAGCTGAACGATGATGACTGGAGATGCTGATTTGTTTTATCAATTATGAAACTTTACATTTCGACAGCTTCTCAGGTAGGTTGAGAGGGGTTAATTAATATGGGTTTAAGAGTTCAACTCACCGTCTGCAGGCGCATTGATAGTCCGTCGTAAACGCTTGTTCTCGTCTTGTAGCCGTGCCACCGCAGTCACCAGCTCCGCTGACTCCGTTCGCCATTGCTCTTCGATCGCTTCTATTTCCTATAAAACAAAAAACCGAGTTAATAATGTACTCCGAAGACTAGAAATTAAAACAGGCAGTGAAAGACAGATTTGGCTATTAAATTAAAACAATAATTTGTATTAACGGTCTACAAAGTAGGTCTAGAAAATTTAGAAACACTACGCCTACTTAGCAGTGATTGATCTCGACATTAACAAACTGGTTTCTCAAGTACAGGCTCAAGCAGCAATTGTTATTAAATACTTAAAAGGATCTTATTTCAATGTAACTTTTTAGATACATAACAAAATACATGTTTTTGTTATGGCCCTTTTTAACACCCGACGCAAAAAGAGCGGTGTTATAAGTTTGACCACTATGTGTGTCTGTCTGTCTGTGTGTCTGTCTGTGGCACCATAGCTCTTAAACGGGTGAACCGATTTAGGTGCGGCTTTTTTTTATTTGCGGTTTTTTTTTTATTTAAAAGCTGGTTTTCTAGCGGTGGTTCTTGTTTTATAAAAATCGGTTCAACCGTTTCAGGGTCATCAGCTGTTTTGTTATTTACGTAGGGGGTTTTTGAAATGTTTAATTTATATGTTATCAGGACGCGACTTTCCAAACTGTCCCAAAGGTTGCCCTTTTCACACCGATAATTCAGCCCTCATCAAGCTGTCTCCCCCCCCCCCCCCCCCTAAGCCCCCGCCAGCAACGCCCTAAGCCGAGGTCCGAGTCCCACTAGGGGTCGCCTTTAGTGCTGTTGTTGCAGGTAGTCATGATGCTAGTGTAGTATAAGTAGTTAGCTTAGGTTAAATATTTTACTCCTGTTGGCTGGAGACCCTTCAGGTCTCGCCAATAACTGCCCGGTTACGTAGAAATGGTCGCCTAGGACCACTTACATCAACCAAATAGAAAAAAAAACTGTGTGCACTTAATATTTTGGAAAAATTCAGCAGAATTTAAGTACCAAAGTATGGAGTGCAGACTTGCAGAGTAGTTTCATCAAATGGACTCCTGGTCTACATCAACATCTGGCTACATACACTGCGTCATAAGGGTTTGGAAAATCCAAGCCACAAAAACTTCCCTTCTGTGATACCGATCAATCTTTTCGTACTCCCTAAACACTGACTCGCCCTAAAGTACTCGAAATCGCAGCCTCCACTAGAAGCCTATAGCTGTTATTACTAAGTTTTGAATCAAGAGTGATAGCTACGCTCTATTTTGCCGGTCAACCAATAAACTCCACTCTCGGCCAAATGGATCGTCCGTTAAAAAATAAACCTCTGGTCGTTTGGTTTATATTGAGCAAACATTGCTACGCACACTGCAATCCAATTACTAGTTTATTGGACTTCCTACGAAAACGTCGAATAGCGTATACCTACAATATGTAGCAGAAATAACCAGAATTCTCGGGTCCGAAACTTTATTTCGAAAGACACTTGTTCGATTAACGTATGGTCGAAAGAATAATTAACCGAATAGCAATTTGTTCGAACAATCTTTACTTCGATGAACGTTTCATCGAATGAATTATTTAACGAATAGCAATTATCGTTCAAATCAGCTCTCTCTATAGATCGCAGAGTGACCTGGCTTTCTTATGAGGCCCATAGAATCCATCTCGACTGGGTACCGTTCGGGAAACTTCGCAACGTCTTTTTGACAGTTCCGCAATCTTCTTCTCTCGTGTCAGCACGAGCTATACGAAAATAGCTCATGCTGTGGTGAAAAGATTACCCAGTCAGCAAGGTAGATAGCAGAGCTGACTGCCCAGGGTGCGCCGGACGTACTTAAGTATACGGATGTACTCATGGAGGCTAATTCCGAAAGTCTTTAACCAGTGTGTGTTATCAGTATTGCCTTATGGTACTGAGATGTGATCCCTCACTATGGGCCTCATAAGAAGCTCCAGGTCACTCAGCAAGCTATAGAGAGGGCTAGTTAATTATAATATAGGTACATATTATTCGTTAAATTTTTCATTCAATGAAACTTTCGTCAAAGACTGTTCGAACAAATTGCTATTCGGTTAATAATACTTTCGATCATACGTTAATCGAACAAGTGTCTTTCGAAATAAAGTTTTGGACCCAGAAATATGAACATAAAGTAGTAAGCATAATACAATGATTACACTGAAAAAAATTGACAATTGAACCGTTTTATTATTTTAAAATTACCGAATTGTGGTAACTATCAAATAACGATTGATTATAACTAGCCAACCGCTTGTTTACTAGTAGTATTGAGTTGGTTACTAGAAGTTATGTAGTCACTTGTTTTAGGTAACTATTTATACCTTTTTTAATGTAAGGCCCGGATTCCACCAAAGCGGAAACGAGACGAGCGGAGCGGAGATGTGTTTTAAAAAACCAATAGAATTTCGTTATTCACACATCTCGTCTCCACTCAGCTTAAGTGGATACCACTGAGCGGAGATGTATCATATTTGATATGATTTTTATCATATCTCAAATAACTAATATTGCTTTGTTTATACATGTTGTTGGTAACCGACTACTGGAAAAGAGGAGAGTGTGTGTCAACTCCCCCCCCCCCCCACTTTCGGGAATGTTTTCATTGTATCGTGAAGGTGAAGGCATCATTTGAAAGGGCTTTTATACCCGACTACGTCAAAGCCAAAAAGAAGGGTTATGAAGAGGAGGGGGTTTAATTTATGGCACTAAAACGTATTTAATAAAAATAAACTTTAAAAAAGTAAAAACCGACTTCAAATTAACAGTTTCGTAAGTCGGTGGCTTCTATTTGTTTCAGTGTAGAATTGCACCGACTTCTGAAACTTAATTTTATGTTATGGTAATTATTTTACTCCTTTTTTTTGAAGTCAGTGACTTGACTTTTTTAACTGATATCGCTCGGTAAATGGTAGGAATCGGCCATTAGAAAAAGAACGGGTGGACAATTTTTTACCCACGTTC
The DNA here is from genome assembly GCA_905220435.1 of Amphipyra tragopoginis. Taxonomy (NCBI): domain Eukaryota; kingdom Metazoa; phylum Arthropoda; class Insecta; order Lepidoptera; family Noctuidae; genus Amphipyra; species Amphipyra tragopoginis. The sequence goes on along the minus strand of HG992012.1, from coordinate 22,255,597 downwards.
ATTTATTTTATCTCTCTTTAAATCACGGCTCATCCTCCATGCGGAAGATGTCCGGTCCTTTGGAAGGCATACACGGGGACACAGGTCCAACGCGCAGAGGCCCCTTTGAGAACTTTAATCTAAAATGGGGTGGGGCACCAACCGGGGGCTATCCACGGCTGCACTATTGGAGTACAGTCATGGACCGTCCCAGGTGGGTGCAAGACTATTGCAAAATGTGGTGAAAAATGTCTGGTCTATGGGAAGGGGTGTTAGGTGGACTGATAACCTCTATTGCCGGAAGAAAACGGCGTCTGCCTTTCAACATTTAAAATTGAAATTTATTGGCAGACGGTGACTCGCCAGCTCACTAGCTGGGCCCCCTGAAAAGCCGCCAGTACATAGGCGAAGGGGGCAACAGACGTGTGAGCGGCTAGGGGTGTAGAGAGGTGTGGCCCCGGTTTCGCCGTCGCGGGTCTAAAAGACCCGGAGTGGGTTTCCCCGCTATTACGCCTTTAGACACTTCCACCCCCGAGCATATAGCTCTGGCGGCCCCCCTCTGGACGGCCGATAAAGGCAAGCCAGAGTTGAGAGTCCTGCGGGCACTCTTGGGGTTCCACTCCAGCCAGCCAATAAAGGCAAACTGGAGACGAGGCCCTGACCGACTCTCTGAGGCAATAAGGTACGCAGTGTCGCCACTCACCAACAGCTCGCCACAAGCTGCCCTGCGGTTTGTAAGCTTTTCAGTAGACCTCATGATACATTTTTTATTATATGATGGGGTTGTAGAAAGCTAGTCTAATGTTCCCTCCGGTTTTACGTTAATCTCATGATGAGGTAACGCCTTTCCCAGAGGGTTATCATTATTTAGAGGTCATTTATTTTATTGTTAGCAACGTGATTCAACCTTGACTGCTAAAACAGTAATTATGCAAATTGACAGTTAGCCTCTATCGTTAATTTGGCATTTTCCTGAATCATTTGCAGATAAAAAGAGGTGAATCCTGCCTACATTACATTTAAAATTGGCTAATTGATCAATGTCGGAATGAACCTGCGGTTAATGTTAGAGTTATAATAAGGAAACTGTTTTATGTTAAACATGGTGTAAATGAATTCGTTTAATTCCCTTAAACCACATGTTTATTACTGGTAAAGATTAATAACTCAAGGAAATTAGATGATTAAGTTTTTATTTCTTCCTCTATTGTTAACACATTCGAGTCCACCACACCTTTCATGGAGCTCATACGCCATGCCGCCATACATATCGCTAGTGGACCTTCTAGAAGAGTCCTCAGTATTACGTTTGCGAGGAGAGCTCTTGGCATTAGGTTAAACACCGTGAAAAATACGCTACTGCGTCGTAAAATAGGTTTTGCTTGTTTCATGTCGATGTACTCGTATTTTCCAAAAAAAACCTAGATTAAAATGAGCCCTCCACGAGGGCACCCGGCATCGCGAATGCGACTGTAGGTGTAACCAACCCTTACTCTAATTACCCTTTTTTTTCACACATAGTAAATCAACAAGAGATGATTATGGCTAACACTCTAAATACAATAAATCCATTGTACTATATTGTGAATGAATAGAATCATTGACTAGAAAACCCCTTGACCGCTCTCTACTTTTTGTAATAGTTTGATTTATTATTAAAACACAAATATTCTAAAATAATATACCATTGTACTGCATTGTTAATGAATAGAATCATTGATTAGAAAAACCCTTGATCGCTCTCTACTTTTTGTAACAGTTTGATTTATTATTAAAACAAAAATATTTTAAATAACTTATCATTGTATTATATCGTAAGTACTAAATTGTGAATGAATGAAATCACTGATTAGGAAACCTTTGACCGCGCTCTGTTCTTGGTAACAGTTGATTCATTATTAAAACACAGACGTTACGTTAAATAACCACTGTATTGTATTCTAAGTTGTATATAAGCTTTACCAAACTTTAATTAAATCAGTTATTACATCAGACTCCGTGTGTTTCACTTGTGTTCCACAAGCCCCGAATCAGTACGCCTGTAACATTGGCGCAGTCGGTAGGATATTCTTGGAGTGAAGGACATTATCGCGCTGAAAAACCTGCAAGTTTTCGAGAACAATTACGAGTGCATATCGTGTGTTCCGGAGCTGCACCTGAGAGGACGACCCGTACGTTGCTGCATACAACGAGGGACGGAGCTATGAAGCTAACGATCGTGCTGGTGGCCATATCGCTGTAAGTCTTTCATATTTTGCTCTTATCCAATTGGGTATCGGTTTTTCACATTTTATTTTATTTTTCCTTACTTGTCCAATTTCCTAGTGAATTGTTTTTGTCCTCACTTTCATCCAAAATAATAAACAATGGCTACTGATTCAACGAGGATAGCAGAGGTACGAATGGAACCAATTATTCCAACACCTCAAATTTTAAGCATAACACCAACACATAGTGGAAGCACGAAAACCGCTTTATCGGGCGTGTTACCTGTAATTTTAATAAATAATTATAAACTTTTAAAAGAATTGAACATTAGCCCACAAGCTGAAAAATGTATAGAAAGATCTACATACACTAATATACATTATTTAGTTAAAATTAGTAATTTTAATGCTTTCAAGATGAACCTTACATTTATATACATAATAGAAGTACCCTTGATTGATGAAGATGCCTTCCTTGCTTATAAAGTAATTTCCTTTCCAAAGAAAAATAATATTTCCCACCTATACCATACCCTGTTGGTAAGAAATAGATATGTAGGATTGACCAGAGATCAACGGTCTTACGTCATCGTTCATGAAGAGAATGCAGAGCCCACCTGTGAAACAAGTATACTTCATCAAAAGTTCGACTACTACAACAAGTATTGTGCTATAATGAGCACAAGAAGACATTTCAATATAATTCACCTACTCAGAAAAAACAATTGGCTATTGTTGTTCTCTGAACCCATGAACATAGTAGAAGGATGCAACAAGAACTTCAGCACTTACAAATTTGAAGGAGCTGGAATAATTTCATTAAACGAATATTGTTCTGCAACAGTCAACATGCCACTAAAATCAAAGGCGAAGGTGAAATACAAACATCAATACACTTACCTGTTATTAACATTGATATTATTGAAGAATTGAAAATGCACCATCAGCATCACAGCCCACATCACAACACTACAACACCTGAGCAATGCGAAAACGTTTCGTATACCAACATAACTAACTATCCCGCAAATCGAGACACAGTTCAAGTGCATAGTGACGAAAGCAATTTGTAATCAGTGAAATAGTGTTAATTTTAAGCAACATTAGAATAAGCTTTATCCTTGTAATTTCTTTTTACTTGTTTAACTTTTTACCTGTAATATTTTATTAATTGATTTATATAATAATTATACTTTTTTACATTATTTGTTGGAAAATACTCATGTCCTTTTAGAGTATAATTTCCAATCTAAGGGGGGAGGTGTAACCAACCCTTACTCTAATTACCCTTTTTTTTCACACATAGTAAATCAACAAGAGATGATTATGGCTAACACTCTAAATACAATAAATCCATTGTACTATATTGTGAATGAATAGAATCATTGACTAGAAAACCCCTTGACCGCTCTCTACTTTTTGTAATAGTTTGATTTATTATTAAAACACAAATATTCTAAAATAATATACCATTGTACTGCATTGTTAATGAATAGAATCATTGATTAGAAAAACCCTTGATCGCTCTCTACTTTTTGTAACAGTTTGATTTATTATTAAAACAAAAATATTTTAAATAACTTATCATTGTATTATATCGTAAGTACTAAATTGTGAATGAATGAAATCACTGATTAGGAAACCTTTGACCGCGCTCTGTTCTTGGTAACAGTTGATTCATTATTAAAACACAGACGTTACGTTAAATAACCACTGTATTGTATTCTAAGTTGTATATAAGCTTTACCAAACTTTAATTAAATCAGTTATTACATCAGACTCCGTGTGTTTCACTTGTGTTCCACAAGCCCCGAATCAGTACGCCTGTAACATAGGGTGCCCTCTTGGAGGGTACCTAGCACTGAACGTGTTAAGTGGTCGTATCTCAACCACGTTTTAATGTTTCAATGAGTTTTTTTTTTTTTTTATTCTTATTACTCCCTAACTCTCTCAAGCGTTTTGAAGTAATTACTTACACGAATTCGGATACAATTCAGATTTTACATTTTGTCTTTCGTTCACACTACCCCCAAATCGACGGGTCCTACGTATACTAGTGCAAGTGCAAAATCCCAATTTTCCAGGAGAGCGGTATAAAGGTTCTAAAGATTTTAAATTTGACGTAAATCAAAAGAAATATTTGAAATTTTCAAATGGTGAGGTATGGTCCATTCCAAAATTTCAAATATTTCTATTGATTTATGTCAAAGTTAAAAGTTTTCGAACCTTTAAACCGCTCTCCTGTAAAGTTGGGTTTTTGCACTTATACTAGTATACGTAGGACCCGTCGAAATGTTAATTAACATTTAGTAGTTCGTTATTTAACAATACTTTGATCGTATACTAATAAATTCAATGTTCCTCGTTCTTTTATTTCGATCCGAAACCTCGACATTCATTTTTCGGAGTACCTAATAACATTCTCATAACTTGCTAAGTCACACACGACAAATTTTTTCACTTGATTCCCAGAAAAAACTCAATAAATATGTATTCATGGCAGATGGGCATCTCACTGACGATGTGCATAAAACGAAACAATAGCCACAAACAACAGTTAATGAGTTATGAGCAAACCAAGCGTGCTGATTGATGAATGAATACATAATCAACACATAACAGCTAGTTTGAACATCGTTAACTGAACAGGATCTATAAACCGGTATAATTAACCATTTAGGAGAAAAGATGACTTATCTATCATAGATGATATGAAGCGCAGATATCTAAGGTCTAAGATAGAGGACACGAATCTAGATAGCAAAGTATATTGCCGGGTTAATTCAAAAACCAACTAAGTAACTGCCCAAATCATGGTTATGGCGTTTTGAAAGTTTTTGCCCTAAAAGAACATCTGACAAAATGGACCAAAAAGTAAAGTAGCCGGCCAAAGAAAATTATGCATATATTATTATAGTACATGAATACCTAAACATTTTTTAATACGACGTCATTCTTCGAGGTCTGATATCTGAGTCACTACATAAGGTTCAAATGTTCGATCTTAGTGAAAAAATTAAAGAGTTTAAGCGTTAAGATATTGACTAACAGTACATAGTATCTTAATGTTTGTAAGTAAAATAGATATATACTATATGCTATGTATATGTACTATCATAATATGTATGTACTTTTCTTTGGCCGGCTACTTTGGATTTTGGTCCAAAAATGTATGAAGCTTGTCAGGTCTCCTTTCATATACTATCTTAGATAAGATTGTATACGAAACTTTAGGACACAAACTTAGATAAGATAGTACATGAAATTTTAGGACACCAACTTTCAAAACGCAATAACTCGAAATCGCGAGTTGGGAGATAGTTGGTTTTTGAATTAACCTCGCGACATCTTTAGTAGTCGCACCTGATGGTAAACGCAGACAGGGTCTAAAATGGAGCACACGAATCAAAACAGCAAAGATATAGAGGGACTCCGCTATATCTCTCTGTCTCTCACATGTGCACAAAACACAGCAAACTGCTCGGCTTTAATGTGAGGGTGATAGCTGGCTGGTTGGACCGTATACAAGGTGTAACATTAATAACGCACAATCTTTTTTCTTTCTTTCTTTTTTTCGCGATTTCAGGTTTTGTCCCATACTAAAAGTTGTTCATAATGATGAGTACAATGACCTCTTAAGAGGTTGTCAATGTTTTACCAATAAACCTGTAGAGGGACTCCGTTATACCCCTCTGGCTCTCACATACACACAGAATACAGTAAACTGATTGGCTGTGAGGATGGTAGCTGGCCAGTCGGACCGTATATATCCTACCACCAAGCGTTTTCTTGAATCTTACAGAACGCGTCTATTCTCAGCGCGCGGTAAGGAAGTTTTAATACTAGCCCGTCCCCACATGGAGAGAAACTATGCATGACGACTATAGATAGTTAGATTGTCTATTAGGAACTTATTTGACATCCATAACATAAAATACTTCTAGGGCATTCAACAACACCCATTAAAATAAAATTCCACACGCAAAAACACAATAACACTTTGCCCGACCTGGGATTGAAACCAAGACCTAACGCTCAGCAGTCCACTACATCAACGAAGCAGTCAGTGGCAGCCGGAATCTGGATTTTTTCCCGGTTGATGGCAACAGACTCGCCCCCCATTACATGAAACTTAAACATAACGGCGAAATGAGGCGTATACTATACACTTCAGCCCAACCCTTCGAGTGATACAGGCATGAAGTTAATGTCATAAATAAAGAAAATGACTTAAAAGAACTTAAAGAAGAAAGACACGAGATCAACAATGAATAAATCGACAATCCAGACTTAGAATGAAGGCTTGGTATGCGAACACTGGAAATTCGCGTAAACATCATAAAATATGAACTGAATGTCCGTAGTAACAACAACTGGACCTAGTCATAACTAGGGTGTTACTGCCTGACCCTCCCTCGAGTCCCACAAATCTAAATGGTGTCACTTCTCATTAAATGCAGGTTCTCCCTATTCGATAGAGGCAGGCGGTTCGGACACATTGCGGTTGGCTTTATTTGTTACAAAGTTTGAGGGAAAAGTTCTGCAAATTACGTCTGGACTTTTTTCGGGTCGGTAAGCAAAAATTGGTTTATAAGAGGACGCTTATGTTTGGCAGTGAATGTTTACTGGTAATGGATATTATGAATAGAAAAAAAAGCCGTTCTGCGTAAAAAAATCATAATTGCAGCAGATTCATTGTAAAAAAAAATGTTTTTAAAGGGCATCGGCAGCTTTGGCCCAAAACCGTTACAAAACAAAATCATGTTTACTTATAAAATAAGATATTTTTTAATTTGTTGATTGCTTGATTTTCTTTGAGATTTGCAACTGTAATAAATAAATTCAAAAGTATCAGACATTTAGTCTCAATATTCCCGCCTCACTTTCACAAAAACGAGGATCTCTATTATAATTACTAGTAAGTACATTCTCATGCCCACTACTTATATGCCATCATACTACTTTCATATCTGTAACGAGTTTTAGACCCGGCCGGGCCCAGCGTTGTCAGGGCGCTGCTATCCTCCTTTAGGAACTCATTGATTGATCAACGAAATTAATATTTGATCAGTGTAATTAATATTTGGTCAGCGGCAAAAATTCAGGAGCAGACTCGTTTTTTTTAAACACGTAGATAACCTTATTGTTGATAATCTCTCTGCTGATCACGCATCGCTGACCAGTTAGTGTATTTCGCTGATCAATAATTGTTTTTCGGTGATCAGGTTATTTTTAACGCTAAAATTATTAATTACTTTTAATCAAAAGCCATCAGTTATTTTTAATCAAAATTCAATTTAATCGCTGATCAATTTACTGGTACCCTTAAAATTTCCTCTACAATAAGATCAGATCTATTCAGTATTTTTAAACTCGCCTTGCTCTTTCCGACTTCTAGGTACCGTAATCACAACAGATATTAAATTAAAAAATGCGAATAGCATAAAATCATAATTATTTTACTCCGAAACGTAATTTACAGAACATCAGTTCCCTTCTAGTCCGCCACGAACTGCCGGCGAACGCCGTATAACGTTATTATCAACTTGGAAGCCGCTGTCCATCTTCATATAACCGTTTAGTTCATCTCCTACGTTCGGGGAATGGGGAGCTCTATTCATAGCTAACCAATCTGAATAAATCAACATACGAGAGAAACGTTCGGGAAATCCACCTTTGTCCCATATTCATCAGAAATCCATATTCAATTCGGAGTTCGAACGTGCCGATTAAAGCTTACGTGAATATGCGTTGTCACGGCTGTCGACGTTGCTTTCCTAGTCTATTTTTCACTTTTATGCACTGCTAGGCAACAGCATTTTTTTGAAAATTGTTGTTCATTCTTGGCAGTTAAATAACTAGAAATAAATGCGTTGTTTTCTTAGTCTATTTTTCACTTTTATGCGCTGCTAGGCTGCTGTATTTTTTTTGAATTGGTGTTCACTTTTATCATTTTAAAAATATTACTAGAAAGATATTGTTAATCTTTGAACTTAGCTTAATATGCTGGCCTCAGAAGGTTGAGTGAGTCTTTGCAATCATATAATTAATGATTTTTACGACATTGCATAGTCATAGCACTCAGGTTCGGACAAAAACGGAGCCCTTTCGGAATGGACTTTAATCGTAAATATGAATATGTCTCAAGAAAAATATATCGGAAGGGTCATTAGTACGGAGTATCAATTGACAACGAAAAGCAAGTGTGAAGTTGGCGCGCTCTATATAGGATATCATGTTATCGTAGTTCATTTCTAGTGTGTGTAAAAGAGGTATTTTCTCGTAATGAGAATAGAATAGAATAGATTTTTATTTTCTTACCACAAATTACAGCTTAAAGTTAAATTAGTCTACAGATACAATTTTATACTTAATTTGTGGAAGATTGGTGCCTAAACTAAGTTTTTTTCAAAACCTGTAAGTCAGGTCACCAGGCCCCCTTTACAATTTATATATTTCAAGTATTGCACTGGAGACGTTATGCTTAAAATCAGAATTAAGTAGTGTAGGTATACATTATTAATTCATTTATTATTTAACTAGCTGTGCCCACGACTCCGTCCGCGTGGAACTCGGAAAACAACAAATTGTCGCTCTTTACGCAACACATCAGCGAAAGTCCCATCAAAATCCATCCACGGGATTTTACGTGATGTCCAGACGGAAAGACAAACAGACACAATAATTCTAAAAAAAGAAATGTTATGGTTTCTGTATCGATAGTATAGTACCACCGAATCGAAATTTTGGAAAAATATTTAATTACAGACAAAGTGCACTTTGAATTTTATTATTAGATAAATAGATTTATAAATACGTTTTTAAGTATTCATAATAAAATAAATGAGTATTTCAAATTTATCTATCGTATTGCCTTGCACAGTTAAAAATTTAGAATAAGATATGAAATTGAATGTATTTCTCTTCCACTGCCATTCAGATAGATAGGTACCTACCTAATGTTATCGGTAGCGGGTAGCACTGGGCAATGTTGACAAGAGAGGGTAGTCGTCGATATGGATCGGCCCACCCGAGGTTATAAAGGCGGTGGTCATTCGACGAAGCGGAAGGTTTCCGTGTTGAACAGCTGAGGAAGTCTGACCTTTTATATCTGATTAGCTTGTCCTTATTTTATGATCTTGTAATAATTGTGTATTAGTAATATACTGTGATCTAGTTAATGTTACTAATATTAACCCAAATACAAGTACTCTCAGTGGTGGAGAGTCTATGTTGGTTTTATTTACTGTGTTTACCTTGCTCGCAATCCTGACATACCGATATTAGCTAAAACTGTAATGATAGAATCACCCCTGAACGATTATATTGTTGTGTCTTTTACACTAATAAATTTTAAATAACATTATCTTCGTTTTTTTTTTATAAAAGCTTAGTTAGTACCTTCTTCGGATAGCATTTCAATAGACCTTCCGTAGACTGAGAATAGTAATATATTCGTTGATTATATTTCCTCACAACGTGATTTGATACACGTAACGCCATCTATTGAAAAGAAATGGTACTTATACACCAATACATGCTAAGTTCTTCTAGAAAACTTAAAATTCGCGTAACTTTTGATTGCGTGAACCGATTGCGATGAAACAAAAAACATATGTTACTTGGAGATAAGCACAATATTTATTTATAAAAGTCAACAACATTGGATCAGTTGTTTTTACGTGATGCTTGAACAAACAAACAGATAAACAGACAAACAGATAAACAGACAAACAGACAAAAATTCCAAAAATGTTAAAAATGGGTTCTATTGGTTATAGTTTAACATCCCAACCAGGTTTTTTCAAAATATTTGCTATGTACAGACACGCCATGTCTACAGATTTATTATATGTATAGATTATACAATAGGAATTTAGTTTATTTTTTTAAATTTATTTATTAATTTAGTAAACATGCAAAGGATGTGTGAGAGTGAGGGGTGTGTATATGTGCATGTGGAAGTGTGGGTGTGTGTATGTGTACGTGTATGTGGAAGAGTGGATATGTGGGTGAGGTCTATGGTCTATGAGGTCGTGAGCATAATTTTGGGAACACTAAATTAGGATATCGTATTGAAAAGATCTTCAGTTTGGGAAAAATCTAAGGAAAGCAGCCATTCAGTCAATGTTCTTTTAAAAGTCGTTTTGTTTAGGATATGTGTTGAGAGTATGTTATTCAGTTTATTGTATAGAAACGGCCCAAGAAAAAGAAAGAAATTCGGGGAAAATTTAGTTTTAACTGACCTAGATTGACATACGTTCCTTCTTCTATTCCGTACATCAATGTTCTAGGAGACAAAAACAGGGATAAGTGATACTTGTTTTAAAGCAACATGTAGAATAAAAAGCTGACGAATTGTGAGGACATTTGCGGATTTGTAAACATCATTTGTAGGATGACGGAAGGGAAGAGCTAGTGCATCAGACAAGCCTAAAATATTATCAACAATTCACCCTCACCCTTCCTTGCCTCAGCTAGACAGGCAAGACTGCGTTATTACAATGTCGGGCTACGCCCACATGCGTAAATGTTCTAATACTTATTATCTAGCTTCCACCTAACTTTCAGTATCGCACTGGTCAAGGTCGCAACTGTTGAGGTATTTCCTCTACAAACAGTGGTTACACCTTGTGATCCCACTATGTACGGCCTTACGGCATTTGCCGGCTAGTTTGGTTATCTTGATTTCGTAATTGATGTTACATAAATAAATGCGCACTAAAATAAGTATGTTGAGTGGTATTTCTGTGATTACAAATACATACCTACGTATTTGTATTGATTGTCAAACACGTGTTCGGATGGTGCGAAATGAACAACAATGCCGAATCTTAGGCAGTTGGTAATATCCTGACGATTCTTGGCAAAAAATTCATAGCTTTGCTATTAAAAACAATATTTGTAATTTTACCGATGAATCACATAGCGGTTATCAAGGACTGAGAATTGTTCGATCCGAATCGACTGGACTAAACGTCTTCATATTTATCCTACTAGCTGTATATTGAATAACTTGTCGCCTAATAACCAATTTTGGACAGACAAATTTATTCCCTTTGCCTTATTAAAGGTTAAAAATCCTCCACGAGTGACAATACTGAACTGTGTACGTCCAGCGTATGGGTGCCGGTGACATTACAGGTACATGAGACTTTCCCCTTTCTATACTTGCGGAGTGCATGAAAAGAGCATCCAAGACTGATGGATGATACTTAAGTATGTCCGGCGCACCCTTTTTTTCGTGGGAAAATCATTATGGTTGCCCTTCGCCTGCGGAAGGCGAAGGATTATTAACCGGACTCTTAACTGCTAAAAACCCACGGTGTTCCTTCTCGTGACCCTTGGCCGGGGTCGCGGGATTCGCAGCTGCATGCACCGTAACCCCGACAGGCCTCTTCTTCTGTGGGGCCTTGCCCCACGTCCTCCTGAGAGGCGCACTCGGAACACATGCGTGCCGCCTTCTCGGGCCTGTTACTGGTCGGGCGACGGGTCATGTCCGACGCACCCTGGAAAGTCAGCCCCACTACTAAGCTTACTGACAGGCTAATCTCTTGACCACGGCATGAGATACTCGTATAACTCGAGACGCATAAAATCTATATATATAAAAGGAGAAGCTAACTGACTGATTGACTGATCTATCAACGCACAGCCTAAACCGCTGGGGTTAGAGACTTGAAATCTTGACAGTAAGTTCCTTTTGTAACGTAAGCTTCCACTAAGAAAGGATTTTTGGAAATTCTACCCCTAAGGGGGTGAAATAGGGGATTGAAGTTTCTATGGAAGACCGTCATTTTTGAAGTAAGAAGCATGAAAGAAATAAACTCACACGTGTTTGAGGGTTTTTGGAAATTCTATCCCTAGGGGGTGAAATAGGAGATGAAAGTTTTTTCGAAATTAAAAGTATGTAATCAAATAATAAGGTTTCTGGTTAGAAATAAATGAAGGAGCTTAAATAGGGTTTAAAATTTCACGCAAGCGAAGTTGCGGGCAAAAGCTCAAAAGCTCAAAGTCATTACCATTAGTATCAGTAATGACGACAGTTTACCAGCCTACAATTATCACAATGACCGGTAATTTAAGATACTAACCAGCGATTTCCAGCACTAACCGAGCACGCCAAGAAAATCAAACCATCTTTTCTTAAACACCGGCAATAGCCGTCATATATTAAATGGCCGTTTTTAATATAACCACAAAGCGATTGTAATCGGTAATTACGTAAAATACATGAAATGTAGTAACTATGTTGTCAAGGAATGTAATATGTGTTATACTATACTAAACTGTCGTATCGCAATGTGTGCATTGATTTGCTCTATTTAACAATTAGGTAGGCGGCGACATATCTTCGAGAGATTATGTAGGTACTGCTTGGTAATTTAACCAGCCTTATTAACCTTTTAAAAGGTTAATCGGAAAGGGGATGCTAATCTGCGGACCACTTAAGTAAAGTATCATAAATGACTTTTTCAAATCAAGTGTTAAAATTTCAAAATTCGATAAAAATTCTTCATTTACCCTGCTTTAGTTACGAATTCAGAAAATGGAGCTTCTAATCCGTGACCCCAAATATGACCTAAAACCTAAAATGTGAACACTGCTGATCGTAGTTGAGGATAGGTAGATATTAGCGTATTTTTTAAACATTTTTGTTTGTCTCTTTCTTTTAAACTTATTAAACTTTTGGGGAAACTTGTAGTACAAAAGTTTTTAAACTTCAACTTCAAAACTTATTTGTTCAAAATAGACTAGAATTACTTAATTCTTTTTGAACGTCAATGTTACAAAAGAGAGCCCCAAAAACGCCCGCCCTTCATTATTATGGGTACGTTAACACCCTTTCCGATTAGTACCCCCTTTCCGACTAACTTTGTATATTTCAAATTATCTGGTGTAACTTCGCAGGGTTACTAGGCAATATTAATACATCACATTCAAATAAAAAACGTACTTCGTGCGGGCTTATCGCTACTGTATTAACTAGCAGTGGCGAAGGCTCCATACAACTCGATTCCTATCGGCTTCCCTTTCGAAACGAGTAGTTACTGGAAATCACGCATCACACTTGAGCAAGGTAAGCATTTTTTGGTCCGGCTTCCCTTTTAAGAAACTTCACCCTACGCCACTGTTAACTAGGTACCGTTCGCGAGGCCTAAGCTAAGCATTTGTGTGAGAATGAATGCAGACGCGTCCTTTGTTTGGTTTAAACCGGTTTATACTGCTTTTTGGCAATCGATTCTATATGCACTCACACAAATTCAAAGCTCAGCTTACGGCTCGCCAGTTGTAACCTTTTCACCGTAAGGTTAGTCCTGCGTTTTCTCTACAAAACGTTACCATACAAAGAATATAAAATATTTAAACAAAAAAATGATTCATATAGCTATTTTTGTATTAAAACTGTCGTGAGACACGTTCATATTTATAGGAGTTCGACTCGCGTGTTCAGCTCATGATTAAGAGCTTCGTTTGGGTCCGAAACTAGTTGGGCAATCCTGAAAAATGTGACTAAACCGTAGCCAATCATAAATATAGTTATTTTACGGTTTTTTATGAGGTCGTTTGCGTTATTTCGATGGCAGTCTCCTTACAGCTACAATTTACGAAATGACCGCAAAAAAAAGAACTCTGGGAATATTCCCTCTGTCCCCCTGATCTGTCGCCTTCGGGTGACAATCAGAAATAAAAAAATAGATCTGTTCCTGTCACCAAGACGAACGGACAGATCGAACGAATTATTTCTGGTCTGTCCCCTGCTGTTCTTTAGGGGGACGAATAGAAATGAAAAAGTTTCGATCTGTCCCCCTGTTACCGACGAGGGGACAGATCGGAATATTCCGAACTCTGTGACGTTTCGCCGGTTAATTTCAAGTAGCCCTGTATAAATTTCACCGAGGTCGTTCATCGTAAGGTTTAATCCTTTAAAGTATTCTTCTGGTTATAAATAAAGGAACGGGTTTGAGATGCACAGCATTCACGTACCGAAATACGTATATGCTACGGCGCTCCGCGACTACATTTCCGCGTGAATGTTGTATTCCCAAAGATAGTGAATCTGACGGTTTAAATTTTTAAACGGAACGGTATATTAAGAAAAATTTGATAAAAATATAAAATACTAGTCTTTGCCCGCGGCTACGCTCGTGTTAATTAAGCTCAATAAAACTCTTAACACACTACTAAAGTTTCTTGAATAACATTATTCAATCGCGATTTGAAAGACAGGTGGCGCCATCTATGAACGTGATTGTTGTTTTCCTCGGGAACTGTACTTTTTTTCGGGATGAAAGGTACCCTATATCCGTTTCTGTACACCTGACAACGTATGCAAAATTTCAGGATGATCGGTTCAGTGGTTTAGGCGTGAAAAGGTAACAAACAAACAAACTTACTTTCGCATTTATAATAATAGTTAGGATTTCATAGAATTGATTTGTCCGGAAAAATCTTCGATGGAAAAGCTATAAGATTTTCTTGTCTACTCTTCTCCAAAGGTCCTACTTTTTTAAAGTTTCTGACTGAACCAACCTTATTGTAATAATCCTGATGCCTAAAACATAAAGCCTAGCATAATATGTATTCCCGCCTTAATAAATACCATCTCAAATCTCGATAATATTTTCTTCGTAAGCAAATACGGCGAGAGGTAGGCAGCGAGGCGATCAGTTATAATCGCATTTCAGTTGTGCACATCAATCATTGGACGGCGTACCAATAGATTTTACTCCGATATCAGTTTTATTTATTGATTCGGTAGAATCTGACTGGTTTATTGTGGAATGGGTGTTATTGGAACATGAGGTGTAAGAAATTTTACAGGCAATATTTAGTAATTGAGTACATGAAATCAGAATATTGTTTTTACAAAGACATCCGTAGTAATTGAATTGAAATACTTTATCAATTGCACAATAACAAAAACATTTTATTAAGATCTTAATTGTAACAAAATGGTATCATACATTACTTTGCGGAAATTCATGATACAAATATGCAATTACAACTGGCGAGGCATAAGCTGAGTTTTGCATTTGTGTTAGTGCACATAGAATCGATTGCCAATAATTGAAATTACTTTAAAAAAGTAGAAACCGACATCAACTTTTTCTACTTTTTTAAAAGTAATTTTTATTTTTCTATTTTGAGTGACATAAACAATACACAAACATGCAATTACAGCAATCCCGGATAATTTGCTGTTATCCGTTGAAGAGTTCCATTGTCAATCTCCGAGGGTCTTCATCAGAACTTCACCAAAATATGGGACTACCTCGAGAGAAATTATTTCAAACAAAAAAAATACCCAAATCGCTTCAAGTGTGCCTATAAAATTTGAAGAGTTCCCTCGATTTCCATCATCAGATCCTGACCTGATGAACATGGGACCATCTGGGAGGTATACCCTTTCAAACAAAAAAAGAATTTTCCAAATCGCTCCAGGCGTCTTTGAGTAATCGGGGAATATACATTAAAAAAAAACGACGAATTGAGAACCTCCTCCTTTTTTTGAAGTCGGTTAAAAAGCAGTATAAACCGGTTTAAACCAAGCAAAGGACGCGCTTGCATTCATTCTCACACAAATTCAAAGCTCAGCTTAGGATTCACGGACGGTACTATACTTAGTTTTAATTCCGCCAAACTAGTTCGCTGGCTTGGATGCAGTATGCAGCACCGCCCTCACCCGCAAATATATGCAGGTGAGATTAAAATGCAACATGCAACCCAAACCGATTTGGCCAGGCAACATTTACTGTAAAAACTATTATTTTGCTTTAAAAGAGACGATCCTAAGATAATGTTAATCCATATAAATAAAAAGAAAAGTCCTGACTGACTGACTCATCAATGCTCAGCCCAAACCATTGGACCTAGAACTCTGAAATTTTGCACAGAGGTTCCCTTTATAATGTAGACAAGGAATAAGGAAGGATTTTTCGAAATTCAACCCGTAAGGGAGTTAAATAGGGGAATATTAAAGTTTGTGTGAAAAATCGTCACTTAACGAGTTCAAAATTTCACGAAAGCGAAACTGCCGGCAAAAGCTAGTTAAATTAAAACGTTAAGCCGTCGAATCCGGGTGTCATACGAATACCTATGACCGTCATTAGGGCTCGTTTACGGAGACGCGGAGAGTCGCGCGTCGCGTGCGGCGTAGCGTCTCGTGGCGCGTCATACGTGTTTTCAGTTTACAGACAGGCGGCGCGTCCAGCGGCCCGCATCATCACACGCGCAAACACAAACATGGCAATGTACTATGTTGTTTATGAAGATGCGGGACGTGCGACGCCGCGGGCCCCGCCGCGGGTGACGCTACGTTTCACAGTGAACGGAGAATTGCAGGAATAGCTGGTCGCAACGCTGCGTGCGCCGCCGCGATAAACGTCGCGTTCGACGCGGCGATGCCATCCGCGGGCTCCGCCTGCATTTCAAGCAAACGCGCGTAAAATCGCTCCTCCGTAAACGCGACGTGCGACACCCCGCGTCTCCGTAAACGAGGCCTTACTGTTAGTCAGAAGCCGGAAGTCTGACAGTCGTTTTAACCTTAGGATATCGGCAGGGTCCGTAACTTAACTTCGAGAGTCATATGTTCGATTAATGGAAAGTCGACTGAACGATTGTTCGAATGGAATTTATTGCGAAACAACCTTTTATCGCCAAACGCTACTTCGACTGAACGATTCATCGAATATTGATTAATCGATGGACTGCTCTTTCGAATGAATAGCTTGTGAAAGAAACTCTTTATCGGAAACCTCCTTCTCTCTCGGAATCTATGCTTTAAGATCGTCTCGGCCGCGGGCGAAATAATATGCGGACGAGTTGCCACCTAAGTCGGGGAAAACCTATCTATATCGCAATTTGGGTTATGATAGGAACGATACGTTAGATCAGGTTAAGAAGCGGGTTACGTTCGGAACAAATATTATCATTTTTTTCAAGTTCCTAACCTAACCCGCGACCGGGTTAGGATTTCGGTTCGGGTTCGGAATAATTGAGTTTCTCCTACCAAAAAGAAAAAACAGGTTGGGAAAGAAGAAAAACTGAAAAAAACTTTTAAATCAAAAGGAACACATGGACAGGTTTGACTTCATGAGCTCGATGGCTTACATTTGCCACTTTAAAAAATAAAACAACGCTTAAATTTAATGATTAGTGATCATTATTCATTCGAAAGAGCAGTCCATCGATTAATCAATATTCGATGAATCGTTCAGTCGAAGTAGCGTTTGGCGATAAAAGGTTGTTTCGCAATAAATTCCATTCGAACAATCGTTCAGTCGACTTTCCATTAATCGAACATATGACTCTCGAAGTTAAGTTACGGACCCATATCGGCATTACCCAGTTAAGGAGGTCTGATGGAGGTCGCTCCGTGTAAAATACGGGTATTCATACGCATCTGGTTAGACCGAAGCTACAACATAGTTGGAAAAACGGTAAGGCAGAACAAATTGTAACTGGAAGCAATTTTGTTGGTTAAATATCTACTGAGCCCATCGCTACGAAGTTTAGGGCGGACAAGATATTTTAGCCGTACTGTACGTGAAACGTTTTAAAATTCATGATGTGGCTTGTTTATTATGTAAGCGTGGAGCATCTACCGTACCCCAACCCTTTTGTAAACTAGAGTTTGGTATATTCTAATATCATTTTCATCAACGTAACGATCGAACGTCCAATTAGGGCGAGAGCAATCTCCATTAAATTAGGAACAGAATCAGTCAGCTGTAAATCAAATCTAGCTAAACATAATTTCATTATGATGGTTCGTATAATGTTCGTGTACATTACACGCTCAAGCGGGCATAATTTAACTCCTTAGAGCAACGCGGTCGACGACTCATCGGTGGCCGAGTTGCACTATGTTCAACTCCAACAGTCATGAATTGATGCAATTGACGCAATGCGATCTCTTATCCTAATCGTAGTCATCGTTCAGCCGAAAGACGTCCACTGCTGGACATAGGCCTCCAACAAGCATCGCCACATTCCATGTGGGGGGATTTGCCATAATCGCCACGCTTTTCAGGCGGGTTGGCGATCGCAGTATGTTGTTAAAGTACTCAGAAAACGCTGCTGCCCATCCTCTAGTCCCTTAGTCGCCTTTTACGACACCCATGGGAAGAGATGGGGTAGTGCTATTCTTTACGTTCGGCACCACACGTAGATTATTATCCTAATGTTTATCAATAAATTCATCAGTCAATCAGTGATTAACACGATATTTTTTTCGTCATTGAAAGCCATTAATGTGGAAACTGACCCTATCGTGGACTCCTAGTAACCCTCAAAATGAAGAAAGAAAATTTAGAAAAAAAAAAAGATTTCAAATACAAGGATAAATACATTTTGCAGCATAACACTTTGTGATTAGAATTTATCATTGATATAGGAGATAAAATTTGAAAACATGTCCGTCACCGTCACTGATACCGCATAATCAATGAAATTGCACGAATAAACATTAGATACAATAAATTATAGTCCAGAAACGTCCATTATTGAAAATGACCAGCCTCCGTAGAGCGCTTCAACTTCTTCTGCCTACTCTTAGAGCCATTACGCACTGTCGACTGGACACCTATTTAAACTATAGAAAGTCACAGTCGCCGTCGACCAAGTCTCCGGCGACTAGTCGACAGTGCGTCAAGGCTCTTATCCCAAGTTACTTGAGGTCGGTGCAAAATGTTTTCTTCTTCCATTCTTCCCTATTATCCGTCCCGCTATCATTCACTCTCTCACACAATCCATCCATCTTGTCTTTGGTCTCACTCTTCCCCTCCATCCATCAACATTTATATTCATCACTATCTTAGTCACATGCTTTTCGTCCTTCCTCACCACATGCCAATACCAATATAGACGGTTCCCTTTCAACTTTTCTGTCACAGGCGCCACTTCCAATCTTCCTCTAATACTCATTTCTAACTGTATCCAATCTAGTCACTCCACAAATCCACATCAACATTAAGAGCGCTTAAACAAATAGTTTATTGAATCACAACGAGTTTGTGACGACTGCCATCTTTTTTGCCAAGATTCTGGCCATCACCGATATGGTTTCTTTAGGCTGATGAATTGGGGACTTATCCGCCCATCTGACGGTGATCAAAGCTCCATCGGTCAATAGGAGCACGGTGACCCTGATCGGCATGGGATAGACAGTATGCAGATAAGGTTGATGACGTATAATAAAGCTGGATGTTGTGAGCTTCCTCTTTATACCCCAATGTGTTTAATTATGAAGTATTTCGAGCTGGCAAGATAGATAGTATTACAGCTTGACGATGAATGTCACGAACGCACGTCGCCGCTGGATGGAAGACTCCAGGCGGCCTTGTATGCACGTCGTGCAATAATCCAGTACTGTGGAGGTTGCCACCCAGCGCTGACGTGCGTTCGTGAAGTCCATCATAAACGGTGGTGCGTAAGACCTTCTACAGCCCGGCTCGCACCGTTGACACTACTGCTTTTCAAGCGATGTCGGACTGGTTAACTGGTTCTATGGTCAACAAATGACTGTCTGTTGACCATCCCCCTGCTCGGAAAAGGCCTTCAAGTAGCAGTAGTTAGATTCTCTAATAGAAACAAGTTGTTGTGGTAGCGCTGCGCTCACTGCAGGACTGCGATAGACACGCAGACACCACTCAAAGTTAACATAATTATAATTAATGATTTAAATCATGATATAAACCAAACGATTTCAGGTAAACTTTAAAATTAAGGCCTTAATTACAGTAAAGAACAAAGTCACTCTGCATAAGCCAGTATTAGTAGTCACTTTTTCTGTAAAACATTGCCAAATCTCATCGTTCTTTATTAAAAAACACAACAACACAACCAAAATCCCTGAACCAAAATTGAATGAGTGAACGATCGAAATCGTATGGCAAAGTGTACTAAAAAACCGCGCGGGAATTCCGTCATCAAAGGCCGCGTTCCGATCTACGCAAAATTTCAATGAAACAACAGACTCGACAAAATAAAAAACAGATATTTTGAAATATCGTTATTTTTTCCAACCCTAACACCACTATCACTAAGTCAATTCACCACAGTTTAACATCCGGTTAAAGGTTTGACTGCCCGTTAAGTAAAGGGCTAGTCTAGTTAACGTACATTATTACGTACATTAACGTAATCGTTAACACAAAATTACTGCTACACGCCTCTAAACCAGTAGGCTGTTAAGTGTTAACATCGAAGGCCACGAATTTACTTTTCATTTCATTAACGTAAGTACAATAAAACAGTTAGGCAAAACTTTACATAACACCGTCACGCTTATGACCACCTTACCTACGGTAGATAGCTAGGGAAGCTGAGGTGTTGACGTCACCCTACTGTACAACGATAACGGTTCAAGCTGTGATAAGACCAGTACTGCGTGGATTGCTTAAAAAATTGACCACCCCTTTCCGCTCGTAGGACACCGAATAATAAATAGAATTAAGTACAAAAACCTCACTTTTTAAAATATGGAAACTGTTAAAGTATAAACCAAACAGTTTAGAATGTCATTTTATGTTGTATCAATCTGCCACTAGGTGGCGCCTCTCCTGCAATCCTCCTTGGTCGGTTAATACTCTGTCTGCCTGTGTATTTTGTTTCGGAATATTAATTCTTAATTCAATCCTGGTTTAATTTACCTATAATCTATCAGAAACTTATCGACTTAACTTATCGACAAAAAAAAAGGAAAAAGTGGAGAAAACATGTTTTTTTTTATGTATCTTGTTTTTTTCGTGATGGCTGTTTTTTAAGAGTTGCTTTTTATTTGCTACGCAACATCAACTATTACCCATCATTATCTTTTTTATTTAAACGAAATACTTAAACGCAATTAATAAAAGTTATAATTTTTAATAATAAAAAAAAGCTACAAAAGCGATGAAGATGTTTTTTTTTCTGTTCATAAGTTGTGGTCTATTTTTACCCATTTTTGTCTGTGTACTTTATCCAGGAACACACTGTAGAAACCTCTATTATCTTTTATTGTAACGGTCATTGTGATGCTTATTTCCAAAAAATAATGAGCGAGCCTACTGGACAACGTTATGAATTGAATCGTTTTAGATTGTAAGACAAAAAAACCACTTCACAAAAAGCGTTTAAAATGTTAATCTGAGTTTAAACGAAAAAACAGAATATGTAACACAACGGTTATATTAAAATCTCTACATACAAGGTTTGAAACCACATCTGTCAGTTTGTACGGGCTAATCTCATCACGTGGACGTTACGGTTTTAAAAGATTGTTTGTTTCATTTTTTTATGTTGAGACTTTTTTGCACATTCGTTCAGCACATTCGTATCATCCATTAGGCTGTGAACAAGAGAGGTGATGCCGCTAGTTATCTAACCAATAAGTTTGATAAACGCAAACCTGGGGCTCATTTGATGAAACTACTCTGAAAGCACTCCAAACTATGGAACTATCCAGCTGAACTATATACCAAAGTATGGAGTGCAGACTTGCAGACTTTACAGAATACTTACATCAAATAATCCCCTGCTCTCGAAATATACTCACCGAGTCAAATTGACATTATAGGTAAATAATTTCAAACACACTTTAACCAATGAAATTGATTTGGTAGATACCAACGATGGTCTCGCGCTAAGATCAGTTCCCTACCCCAATAATACAATTCTAACAGACGGACACGAGATGATCTATTCCTGTCAAGAACGATGTGTACCTATTAAAATCGTCATCTTCAACCAATGATATTAGAAGTAAAAGGGTTTAGATAGGTTACCTACGAAAAATTCGAACTTCACGAATTAGATGACGATACGACGATGAAGTAGGACGGCATGTCTTAATTATCGGGACCGAAAAAGAGACATCTATATGTTCAGGTTAGCTAATTAGCAGTCTTACTAACGTGCCACTCGCGGAGCGCTTGCAACCTATCTGTCACGACCACCGAGCTCTCCCGTCGTAGAGCCGGTCGTCTCTTCAGACTCCGCAGTCACACCGATAATAATTCAAGCCACATCAAGCCGTCTCCCTCCCAATCCCGCCAGCAAAGCCCCAAGCTGAGGTCCGAGTCTCACTAGGAGTCGCCCTTAGTGCTGTTGTTACTAGTAGTCATGATGTTAGTGTAGTATAAGTAGTCAGGCTAAATTAAGTTTTTTACTTCCCCACCATTGGCTGGATAATTTAGGTCTCGTCAATAACTGGCTGGTTACGTAGAAACGGTCCGCAACGACCATTAACAAGCAATCAAATAGAAAAAAACAAAAAAACAGCCTATCGATAACCTTTTACTTATAATATCGTTGTCTTCAACCTATCCAAGTGCAACATAAAATGCAATAAGCGATCAGTCATGCATGCAGGCAGGAAACAAAGTATATACAATTATTCAATTCTCCACAATAGTACACACTAGTTCATAAATTCTTGCTGCATTGTTAAGTTATTTACGCACGCTTCTGTCTATTAAAATAGTTAGACATAAAAGAAATCAATCAAATGTACCACGCTGCTTGCCCAGCGTTGTGAATATGAATTACTTTAACATTTTGGGAGACCTTTTTTCCAGGCTTCCGAAGGAGCTACCGAAAACCTGCAAAGGGATCTAGACTCCATAATAATGCTAGTGTATGTGAGCCAGATTTTTACTTATTAAAACCCTGTTATAGTGTATGTAGCATGCATCTTCAGTATATGCGGAGGAGCTCTTTAATATCCAGTGGAAGGCACTGGAAACCCTTCTATGCAGTGCCTATGTACGTCTCGAGGAGACTGAGTGTTCTCCGCTTTTGGGAAAGACATACATTCAGTGATAGACTGCGATAGGTTGATGATTATGCTGAATAGTTATGGTCCGTCAAAGAACGCTCTCGCAGTGGCCGTGCTTAGCACATGCGAAGTGCGGAGGAGCTCCGGAATTGACGGTGGTACGCACCGGAAACTTTTCTGTGTAGTTAATATGTACGTGTCGAGGGAGACTGAGTGGGCTCCGCTTTTGGAAGAGACATATGTTCAGTGATAGGTTGATGATTTGCTGAGTAGTTATGATCCGACAAAGGAAAAATTAAGGTGAGCATTAGCATTGAGTTCCATAGAGAAACCATTTAGAACAGTGGCAAGTTGTCAGCTTGTCACCTATTTGCGATGTTAGATGGAATACAAAACCTTCGCTTCCTTTTATCTCTGTTCCGAGCCCCTCCCTTGATCACCTAACACCGTGTCGACCTCCTCCATTTCCTATCTCGGTCTCAACTCGTTCTAACGAACCCTTCTCCTGATCACCCAATGCTGAGTGTAGACCTCCTCCATTGCCTATCTCGCACTCAACTCGTTTCTAACTGATACTTTGCTTTGCTTCCGGTCCATTTAAGAATTATTGTATCTATCTAAATCACTATAACATTATTTAATTTTCCCACCAGCTCATTGACTTCTCATTCATGCAAAGATGTAAAAAAAGATTCAATTTAAATATTTTGTTCATAACAAATGAGCATTTTATTAATTTTTATTATGCAAAGCTGAAAAAATATCGTTTTGCATATTTTTTCTGAGACTCAAGGTTTGGAATTCTTTTATGAGTCACTGAAATACCTAGCGTGCTGAAATCAAGGAATTACCTAGATATAAAATGAACAACTGGACCGGCCGAAGAGCTAGCGCGCACTGCGAATAGTATTCGTGCGATTTTTATTCGCTAAATTTGCGTACTTTGAAACCACATTGCACCGCGCGCACTGCAAATAATACACCGCATACGGATTTACTGGTATTAATTTTAGTTTTGCGGTGAAAAAAAATGCACAGCTGTACACGTTTAGTTTCGTATAATCACCGCGCTTATCAGGCAATGAGTGATTTGATTAGCCGTGTGATTATACCAGTCCAGTGCCAGTGGACTGTGGTCCATCGACCTAGAGCCCTATTCATTGCCCCTGAACCACCGGGTAACCAAATCTAACACAAAGTAAACTGAAGAGAATTTCTCCTCACTATGCTTTGTTCTCTTATTCCGTGTAGGGACGGGCTAGAATATAAAACTTCCTCGCCGCACGCTTGTAATAGACGCGTGTTGTAAGATGTAAGGTAAGATCAGATACGGTCCGCCTGGCTAGCTACCACCTGTAAAGTCCGGCGCCAAGCAGTTAACAGTTCCGTCGTGTGTATGAGAGAGCCAGAAGTGTATAGGGGAATCCCTCTATATCTCTGGTACTTAGATTCGTGTGCTCCATCTTAGATTCTGTCTGCACTTACCATCAGGTGCGACTAGGGTTAAATGACGCCAAGTGTTTTTTTGTTTTAAATCAGACTTTTCGTTTCTACGGTATTCTTCAGAATAAAAAAATACCAACTTCTCCAAACGATTACTAAACAAAGATGAATAATTACGATTGCCAGATTACACCTCAAAACATTACAGTAATAAACATGTAATATGAATCCTTGAACACATTACATTAGATTACAGTACATGTCATGATTGCATACTTCGCACATCTCACTCATTTACATTAGCATAATGGCCATGAGAATAGTAGAAAATATGGGCGTTTGTAACAATAGTTAATTAATTTGTGGTTTGGTGAGAGTCGGCAAACGAAGTGTTGGCAGATGACCTGTGAAAGTTCGCGGGAAAGAGGTTTTTGTTTCTGGAGTGGAAATCTTCATGAATCCGTCTGGAGTAGGCGGAAGGCTAATACTACCTGGGGGGTTACTTACCATGATCTGTTACAACAAAGAGAGTAAGAGATGGCGCTAGAGAGCTGTCTAGCGCTGTCACTTTCCCACTCTCGTAATAGTATTAAAACAATCCTGCTGTAACAGATCATGGTAACCCCCCTGGTGGCTGTCCTCAGCAAAAAGGAGGGAAGGCTCCTGGATCTCCGATGCAACGTGCCAGTGCCTACTATGGCATGCCTTGGCACATCCCAAAGAAAACAACGTTTTTGTCCCCACGGGAAAGACCTGCCCCCTGATTCAGAACTATTCGATTAGTCGTTTGTCGAACGATTCTGTGAGCTATCTCTTTCTCTCTCGTTACGAGAATCGTAGACGGAACGAGATGGCAAACCGAATCGATCGACAATTGCTTATCGGATCGGAGAGCTGGATAAGATTGATCAGGGAAGCATGGCATAAACACAGGAGGCTTTGACTCAGAAGTGGATATAAAGAGTCTGCCTATGATGGTGTTTGTTTTATCGTCAATTGAAGATGGTGACCGGAAATAAACTCTCGGATGCGTCCGACCGGTGTTATGTGTTTGACATCTACGCGTGTAAACTATTGGTCATAAGACGCGGACGTGGCCTTGAGTGCTTGGACGTCTGACACATCTAGCTGGGGCGTACGGAAATAACCGTGCGTATAGTGCATACTACGAGTACTAACGGTAGTAACGGCCGAAACAATAACCGATCTCTGGAATCTAAAATCTCGGGATTGATGTAGATTTTCGATATTCTATTGAATTTCTGTCACAAACCCACATCAATCTAGAGATTTAGGATTCAAACATTCGATATTTTGAACACTCGATGTATTGAGTGTTCGATTTATTGAATGTTCGATTTATTAACCATTCGATGAAATGAACGTTCGACTATTTGAACATTCGATTTATAGTGTTCGATCAATTGATATTCGATGTTTTGGCATTCGATATGGCGTAGTACACCCTTGAGATCTGTTATATTGGTTTCAGTCATAAGTCACGTTCGATAGTTTGTTTCAAGCTTTAGATTTATTATAGAATGATGGCGACAATAAACCAACGAAAGGTCAGTTGAGCAGAATTACGTATCTCATTGTCGCAACAAACAGGTGTCCATTATAGCTCGCGGACACGGGCGGGTCGTACGACAATACTACTTGAACTTTGAACTAACCGTTAGAGGAGAAGAAACTTGTCAAAACTACAAGATTTATAGGCTTTTGAAATTGATAAATAATGGACACGTAACATGCAAACTAGGCCTGGCCGAGACAGATAAGCAGTGTAACAAATTAGTGTTCAAACTGGCTCTTTGATGGGTTACAATTTGATTAAGTTCCGCCACAACTGACACGTTGACTGCACAGTGTGCATCCCTAGCTAACAAGGTTGTAGCTTAAATTAATTTCTTAGCCCTATTATAAATTACTGTGTGGAATAGAGATGATTGTAGTGAAAAATATTTTCTCTTTTTTGTTTCGTTTATTTTCATGATCATTTACTTACTTAAAGTTCCTAAAGGGTCCGGAAATGACAAACTGAGGAGGGTTGCCAAAATACCTTAGACCGTTTCTCCACCGCCGCCGTCACCGAGAAACGAAATTATTTCGGACCGAGTTCGGAACGACGTGACGGCGATCGTGTGTCCACCGTGACCGATCTCGGTGGTTCCCAACATAATAAAAAATCCGTGCACCGGCGCCGTCAACCTCGGATGTAGTGGACAAGAGCAGACGCGTTTTGTATTGCCGGCATTTCGGTCCGTCACGATCTCGGCC
Organism: Amphipyra tragopoginis; assembly: GCA_905220435.1. Classification (NCBI taxonomy): domain Eukaryota; kingdom Metazoa; phylum Arthropoda; class Insecta; order Lepidoptera; family Noctuidae; genus Amphipyra; species Amphipyra tragopoginis. The sequence continues at coordinate 22,228,927 of HG992012.1, read as the reverse complement.
GAGTTCTAGCGGTAGCGCTGAACTACTCACAATCTCGGTGGCTGAGATGACGGCGCTCGGATGTCGGACGTGCGGTGGACACGCAGCCATAGTAATGTATGTATCGCTACTTCGGCAACGTCATCTCGTTCTCGGTGACGGCGGCGGACAGAAGATGAGTCCCAACAAAGCGGTCATTTCAAAAATTGTAGCCATGACGACTGCTATCGAAAAAACGTAAACGACATCATCAAACACCGTAAAATAGCTATACAATCCATGTTTTGTTTTTTTTTTTATATTTGATATTCTTTGTATGGTAACGTTTTGGACCATTGGCGTCACGTAGGTACGTAAACGTGGCAACGTTTTAACCCCAGGACACACCTACGTTGTAAAGTAGAATGGAATGTGGGATCCGTTCGGAATACACCCGCAAATCGTGTGTAATTGTGTGAAATAAGTTACAAGTAAATAAAAGTTCATTGAAAGGAAGCTGTGAAGATACTTTTACAAAAGCCACCTGACTGAGCTTTCACTAACCAGTGCAGAGCTTAACAGTTAACTTTCACTTAAGGTAAAAGCACTAATGCCCGACAGTGAACTAAAGGATGACACTTTCGAATAAAACCTTTTCTACTAAGAAGAATAATTATTGAATTTACTTCAAGATTGCTGTAACAGACACCTAGATATCTAAGATACGCGGTCAAAAATTTTCATTCGCGTATTTAAGCAAATTTAAAAATGACGTCAGTTGGCAGTAAACAATGTGAGAAAGAGAACAAATGCAATGTGATTCTAAAAGAAAATGTTAACGACGCCGTCATGTAGTTGGTATGATTTTGTTCTAAATTTTTACGATTTTTGCTGGTTTTTGTGCTGTTTATAGAAATGTATTAAGTTATTGACATACCAGGACCATTGCCTTCTTATTTCGGTTAGGTTTTCTAACAAATTAAAGGGTGTCTACTATTAGTACCAGAAATTAGTAAAAACCTAAAAGCCGACACGTGTGTCATCTACTGGTGTCTCACCAAACTGATTTTCTCAGCACATGTTCATACAATTATTGTCTCTATATCCTGTCAATAAAGTGCTGTTTAATTTTTGTTCATTTCAAATGACCCTATCCAACAGTAGACAGGGTGTCAACTATTGAGGTATACTAGGTGTCAACTGTTAGTTCTTTTGATTTCAGATTTATTTTTGAGCACTATGCCACCGTACGAGTTTAAGACATGCCAAAAATTATTATAACAAGTGATAGGATTAAGTCTATATTGCATTTTCTGTTACAAGTTCACGGGTAACTTAATACTATAGTACTTCAGTATTGATTTTTTTTAACTTGATAATAATAATATCACATCACTATTAATAGACATCCATTAGCACTAATATTAGACACGTCTAGTATTAGCGCTAAGGGATGTCTACTATTAGTGGTTTCGTTTTTTTTTGATGTCATTTAATGGTTCCTACGACAAAGTGTAAAAGAATGTAAATTAAAGTATGAAATATGTTAGTAAATAAAGCTTTTATGTTGAAAACTAAATATCTAAATGTTACTTTAGCATTTAAAAAGATTTAACTGTGTTTTGTGATTAAATTACATTTGTTATTGAAGAATTAAATTTGTGTTGCTCTTATAGTGTCGGGCATTAGTGCTTTTACCTTATTTAATAACTATTTTAGACACAATTATTTGTTAAGTTTGCCGATAATAATATGCCTTACATAATGTTACATTTAATTTTGATTGCTCTCAGGAAGTAAATTATTATTTGGAAGTGATTCTATTATGATTTAAATAGTTTTTTTTTCACTATATTTAAGTATTAAGTTTTTTTTGTGAATGAAATCATAGCTCCATTAGCATTCGAAGAAGACATTTTAAGTTAATTGCATCTTATTACTGTTAATGACGAATTCGGACAAACATTTACCCAAAACAAAATTCTAAGAAATATTGAGCTACATTTTTAAGTTAATTATTACCTACTTATTTTAAATCGTTTATTCATTTATCTAACTTATTAAAATGCATTTTAAATATTTCTATAAAAAATAAAAAAACATTTAAAAATATAAAAAATAGTAGCCCACCGGCATCGGGAACAGGGTAAAAGCTGCCGGCAGTCAGAGCTCCAGAAAAAGGATCCTCCTCACTATGCGGGCCGTGTCAAGAAGTACTGCTTTCTGTATCAAGCCCTTGATCCAGCCGCCCAACGAGAGCCTCATGAGGTGTTGATCGAGGCTCTTGGCTATTAGGCTATTCGCCGTAACGACTATCGGAACAATGACTGCTGAGTCCACATCCCACATGCCGACAACCTCGTGTGCTAGATCAAGATATTTTATTTATATTTCTCAGGTTTCACGAGGTTCTCGTCATGAGGGACCGTGATATCAACAATCATTGTGCGGCGCTCTGATCCTTGATGAATCCTATACGTTCATCCTATACATTATCTCATACAGCTGGCTATCATAAACAGACTTCGTTGATTCTCAGACGACTAAATAAATCACTCTTACATAAACTAGCTATTTACAGCCATTCATAGACCAATAAACAACAAAGATTTTCCTTTAAAGTGCTATCAAAGAAATAAATCTCTTTGGATAGTTATTTTAAAAGTGAAAGTAACATAACCGGTCAATAGTTTAAAGATGCTTTAAAACAACTTGCTTGAGTCATCACTAATGTGTTTACTAATTTTTTGTTATAATAAACATTTTTTGTGGTAAATATTTTGTTTGAGTACTTGTGTATTTCATAAAAAGTTGAATGCCTACTTTAACTTTATTATGGTTATGATTTTATGATACCTACATGTCATGGTCATAGTATATAACCATTTTTAACACCATGTTTTATTCTTTATTTTAAATTCATTGCCAACATGTAGTAAAAAGATGTTTCAAAAATTACACAAATCCCAAAACACGCACCCTGTTAGGACATCGCAATATATAATTTAAAAGAAAATTAAACTTTTTTTTACTAGCCTATTAACATTCCCATTAGTCTAGTTTAATTAATTTATGTGGGGGTAAAGGTATGGTGTTCCTCCAACAAAAAGGGAGGATCATCCAACCAGGCAGGTTTAATGGCTGGCGGACTACTCCCCAACGGTTGATTTTGGGCAGTATATACCAACATAGTAGTAAAAATTATCATAAGTTGTAATTAATTTACATAATGAAAGCAATAAAATATTTAAATGGTAAGAGGGTATTACATCACTATTATCATCACTAAATTCTTTTTAATAGTTCTGTGAAATAACTTTTAACATATTAACCAACTATATTCACTTTTGTTGAAACATGATGATGAGTCCTGAGATAGAGGTACTTAATTTCGTAAATTGTAAGGTGAGTGTAAGGAGACTGCTATCGTAAAAATGTAGTAGTTGAACTTGACACTTGTTTTGTTCACTCCTACGTTTCGGGCTACTTTCGGACGGGCGACTAACTTCGTTGACGGACTCAGGGAGTAGGCCTCCTGGCCCGCACCTGCGATTTCGAATTCACATGCAGAAAGAAATTTGATTACCTATAGGTACACATGATTACCTATAGGGACTGGGCAGGGCATGTCTGCCGTATGCCAAATGAGCTGTGGGCCCGTATAGCACAAGAATGGAGCCCTGAGACAGCGAGACGGGGTCGCGGTAGACCACGGAGAAGATGGCGGGACGAGTTGGATGCCTTTCTTGAGGATTGGCATGAAGTCGCACAGAATCGCGACAAGTGGAAGGAACGGAGGGAGGCCTTTGCCCAGCAGTGGGACAGTACAGGCTAATAATAATAATAGGTACCTACAATACAGCCGACGTATCTTGGCGAGTCTAAAGTTAGTTATTTGGCTGCGCAATGATCTTTTAGAAACGAAATTGTCTACTGCACAGCTAATCAGCTAACTTCAGACTCGCCAAGATACGTCGGCCGTAGTGTAGCTATATTGTGGGTGCGCTTGCCAAAACCCTTATGTGGATTTTATCAACTTTTCAGAAAGCGGGCTGTTTTATCTGATAACTAACAAGTTTAAGAGAAATCTAAAAATTCAAAATCCTAGCAAAATATCTTGTTTTTCTACCGTGATAAAAATATTTTTTTAGTTTACTTCTTAAGCTTAAAATATACTCTTTTTGTATTTTTCGTACACACATCAGTTTTTTAACACTGTATACATATGGGTTTTGACAAGCACATGGACGATATTATCTGTGTGTTATTTTTTTTAATATTTGATATTTATTGTATAGTAACGTTTTGTTGAAAAACACCAGAAATCACATTGAAAAGGGTATAATAGGATGTGCAACAACTTTATAAATCAATTATTTAAAGAAAAGTATTACTTAACTGTTAAAAAGCCACTCAAATAACAAACAAAGTTCTAAATGTGATTAGAAATTTAAAACTGTAAATGTACTTACAAAAAATGGTTATAATAGAGGCCAATTATAGTTTAGACGTGAACGGCGGCTTTATAACAGTGGACACTGTCGCGCAATACCGTTGCTCGTACAGTTCTGTTGCAATTCAGCCGATGCATTCACAGGTGACGAAACATCCAATGTTTCGTGTATTCGGTGCACAAACACGCACTCTAAAGCAACAAATAACACCTATTTGCCTAACAATGACCTCTAGCACCTACCTTCTCGAAGCGTTGCCTGTATTCAGCCTTTTCAATCTTGTCGTTCTCCAACTGTGAAATCTTCGCCGTCAACTCCTGCAGCGCTTGATTCTCCTTCTCGTTCCTCACCGCTAGGTTCTCCAGCAGCTCTAGCGCGTTAATCACCTTCGGCAGGAGCGCTGTAACGGCGTCAGGGCCGTATTTTTCGATAATTATCTCACATTCCTTGCCAATGTCTGATGCCAGGTCGTATACATCGACGACGGTGACTTCGTCGTCGAAATCTGGCATCTTGGCTGAGAAGCGCCTGCGGTACGGCATTAAAATCACTAAGTTTTCACTTCACGGCACTACATAAAAATAAAAGTTACAGTAAACTAAACACCTTTCGCAAGTGCGCCATCATTACTGAAAAAGTGAAATGTCAAATTTACTAGTGTAGAGAAAGAAACGTATTCAAGAAACGGTTTCGAGTTTCTGCTAAAATAACGATAACGTCTTATGATTATCAGCTATTTAAAGTTATTTCGAACAACCTATGCTACAACAAAGGTACACATATTTTGATTTTTGCTATGGATTCATGACCAGCCCCCTGATTCAGAACGATTCAATTAGTCAATTGTCGAATGATTCGGTAAGCTATCTCTTTTTGCTCTCGTTGCGAGAATCATAGACGGAACGAGATAACAAACCGAATCGGTCGACAACTGTTTATCGACATGTTTGGGAATTGGGGGACAGGTCCTTAGTAAACGGTCACAACAGAGCCTTTCATCATCATTATTATTCAGCCAAAAGACGTCCACTGATGGACATTGGCCTCCCTCGAGCATCGCCACATCCACCGGTCCTGTGCTCCATGTTGTGGAAGGTTCGCCATGGTCACCACTCTTGGCAGGCGGGTTGGCGATCGCAGTACGGTTGTTAAAATACTCAGAGAACGCTGCTGCCCATCCCCTAGTGAATCCCTTAGTCGCCTTTTACGACACCCATGAGAAGAAACAGGGTAGTGCTATTCTTTACGTCCGGCACCACACGGTACAGAGCCTTTAGTCAACATCTGTTATTTGTTTGAGTACAACAAGAATTTGGCAGAATTTTAAAGCCGTATTTGGTTAGGGAGCAAATGCAATAATGGTACGAAGACTGAATGGATAAGATTTTCTTTGTCATTACGGAAACCCAATTTATTTGCCTACAAGCTACAACTATCACACATGTAATTATGATGATTTATTGGTAATCCGATTTATTAATGACTTTATGCAAAATAATGGTAGTTTCTGTCATAGAATCCATAGATTCATTTTAACAATGAATTCAATCAACATTCTAACTAAAAACGTATAAATTTAAAATACCGAAAAAAACGTTTTAGTTTTTAACCGTTATTTAGTTAACGTTGTTATAACATTATGCGCACGTCACTAGTGCCTTCTAAGAGAAAGAGACAAAGTAATATGCACATCTCTTTCTACGATCGGATACACTGACCAGCGTCCCAGCGTATAAAATCAATCAAATTATTTGAATTATACTTTCTAATATTTAACCGCCTCTTTTAATGATAACAATGATAATATAGTATAAAATCTACTTCATAGAATATACTCACTAATACAAATGTAATACAATACCTATATTTGAAAATGTTTGTTTAGAATTTTCCGGATTAAGTTTTCACCGCCACCCCTGTGAGTACTTCCCTTTACATTGACGTCATATCCTAATCAGATCATTATTCAAATTTTTAATGCTGCCCTGAAAACATAATTTTGTACTTGCTTTTTGTTATACCTACTTGTGTGTTTAGATGTTTTGTGGTCCTATTACATATGAGTTATATTTCAAATTAATAGAATGATTCCTAACTTAAATGAAAAATACAGTAAATTTTAAAAGGAACAGAGTATTATTAGATAGGTTCTGTTCCCGAAATTCTGCTCTAAAACTCGTAGATATTGTTGTTTCATAATCCACACATTATTCACAGCATGAGGGCATCATACTTAAACGGTCATGTTTATCATACTGATAAAGGAATGTCGCTGCTCGCAACATATTGTTAGTTTTCAAGAGCGTTGTTAAAATATCGATTATCAGGAGGCTCCACGCGAGAAGCAACAGTTGGACGGTATCAAGAGGCGCGAACGCGCGGCGCGACTTTCCCGCGCCTCCCGAATATTTTTAAATATTTTTTTTATTGTTTGTAAATTGTGCAATGAATTTTCAAAGTAAAGCCAATAAGTATGTGTGTCCGAATGATCGCCAGTTGTCTTTGAGGGCCAAGTAAGTAATTTTCAAACTTTTGTATCACAGCTGTGTAAATGTTTTGTTTATATTTTGGAGTTTTGGCGTCCCTTTGATGTTAATTAATGTTAGGTTATAGATACGCGTGATGAATTTAATTTCGGGTCCTTAATTCGTGCTTGTTAAAAATAGGCTGTATTCAAATTTATTTTGCCTTGACGCTAAAAATGTACCGCGTTATTTTCCTTGATTAAAAGTTGGAATGTTTGATAAGTTTAAATTGCGTACACAATTTTGGGTACCTACTTACTTATGCACAAAAATAATATTTAAACTAAACCAGCTTTTGATTAAGTACGTAAGTAGACAAGAAATAAAATATACAAAACCTGAATTTTATAAATTATTCTTGCTGCAAGAGAATATTAGGTCAGGCCTGTTTGGATACTAAGTAGGTATTATTAAAAATTCTCTTCTATTCTGGTTGAATTTATTGTTAATGATAGATAGGTACTTACACAGCCAAATAATGATAATTATAGATTTTATCATTCTTGGGTGTGTTTTTTTATTATATTTGTTCCATTTCTGAGTTTTTCATCTTATTCGTGTAGTTGTCCCAGGTTGTTTATGTACTGGCTTCTGATAAATTTATTATTCTTATCATACGAACTTGTTACCATAGTGATATAGGCATTTTGTTGGTAAACGTGGCCATGATCCCAGTGACCCAGATTCGATCCCTGGGTTAAATAAAAATATTGTTATTTTCTGTTCGGAAAATTCCCGAGATCTCATCTACCCTGACAGCGGTTACGCACTGCATCTGATCCGAATCCGTGAAAATACGTTCCGAAGTAGCCATAGAACTATTTGTATGGTAGTTTACGCACTACATCCGGCATCCGTCATCCGATTTCTATCCGTCATCCGTGATTCTCCAATTCGGAAGAAATATTGACGGACCGAAGTAGCCGTAGTACTGTTTGTATGAACGCTTTCGCATCACTTCGGATTCAAATCGGACTCCAAATGGATATGCCAAAGATGCCTGACATGCTTGGATTTGAATCAGAGATCGGAATAGTGCATAAGTAACATCCGAATTCGGTCCGAGATTTTTACTCTAGATCGGTATTTTCACGGATTCGGATCGGGTGCAGTGCGTAAAGCAATATCCGAATTCGGTCCGAGTTTTTAATATCCGTATTTTCACGGATTCGGATCGGATGCAGTGCGTAATCGCTCTAAGTGATAGTGCAGTGAAGGCCGAATACTATTCTTGCTTAACTATTCGAGGGTTCCTAGGTTTCTAGATATAGATCTCTTCCAATAATGTGCCGTACATTGCACTGTCAGCACTTTTCCCTCGCTCGACAGTTCACAATAAACTATCAATAGACGTGTTATCATTAACATTATAGGTATTCACTATCATTAGCAATTCTAATATTTTTTATTTTATTTGCATTTTAGGGTGAGATTCACAGACTGCACTTAAGACTTTACTTTGCTAAGTAAAGTAAGCATTTTGTACTATTATGAACATTCGAATATGGAATAACTCGACCCTCTCTATTCGTGGGTGTTGTAAAAAACAAACAAGTATTTTAAAGTCATAGGATGGACAGTTGCGGCCTCCTGTCTGTTAATAACAACTTGCTGCATTAACCAACCTGTCTCCTGAGAGTGGTTCCTTGTAGAGGGCACTGTGGTGCACACGTTTACAGACTGATGTGATGATGATGATTCTGATAATGTCACCGTTGTGAAAAGGTTACTGTACGAGCTGATATTTGAATCGCACACCTTTATCGCTTGCGTGAAATGATAACCACTGATAGCAAGATAGATCACTTTATTGGTAACTTAACTACACAGTAACTAAGGGCGAAATTCACAGACCGAACTTAGACTTTACTTTGGTAAGTAAAGTAAGCGTTTTTTTACGAATATGAACCTTATTGTTTTACGGATAATGTTCATATTCGTGTGAAACGTTTACTTTACTTAGCAAAGTCTCAGTGTGGTCTGTGAATGTCCCCCTCAGAAAATACAAACTGAAGCAGCAATGTCCACCTTTGTATGTTTTTTAAGCAATAAATATAATGAATTGACTACAAACAAAAATGATTCAACTTGTCTCGAAGCCGCCCGTTTTAATTGAGTAACTTGGTCAGACAAACTCATTGCTAACTTCGCTTCTGACCGGAATGAGCCAAGTTTTCTTACTCTATGACGATAAATTAGAAATTAGTTCGTAATGACGATTCTTGTTTTATCTCTCTCTAGTTGTTGGTTTCGTACGGAAGGTTGTACGTTAGGATATCGGCATTGCCCAGTAATTCTTTTTTTAACTACTTTGCCCCACTCTAAGACTTCTCTTGTATCGTGAGTGCGTTTACAGACACAAATCTCACAAACAAACGCCCAGACCCGAAAAAACCACCTGTAGGCCATACAAATTTTTATTCCGAGTGGGAATCGAACCCACGACCCGTAGCGCAGAAGCCAATCGCTTAGCCACTGCACCAAACGTGTCGTCTGAATTTAAGTTGAAATTAAGTTGCGGAGGTCTGATGGCAGTCGCTCTGTGTAAAATTTTGGTATTCAGACGCATCTGGTTAAATAATTACAGCCGCATAGACCGATCTTACGGGTTAAGCCACGCTTGCCGAGGTTGGTCTGTGGATGGGTGACCATTTACCATAGCGAGTTTCCTCCGTGCCTCGGAAAGCACGTAAAGCCGTTGGTCCCGGCTGTCATTTGTAGATCTTTGACAGTTGTTACTGTTGGTCAGAAGCCAGAAAGTCTGACAACCAGTCTTACCAAGAGTATCGTATTACCCAGTTACTGGGTTGTGGAGGTCTGATAGGCAGTCGCTCCATGTAAAATACTGATATTCAGCTGCATCCGGTTCGACTGGAAGCCGACCCCAACATAGTTGGGAAAAGGCTAGGCAGATGAGACGCATCTGGTTAAACTGGAAGCTGACGCCAACACAGTTGGGAAAAGGCTAGTCAGAACATCTAAGTGGCCTGGGGGCGGCAAGCTACTGGCCCCGTCGCTCGACCAGCAACAGGCCCGAGAAGGCGGCGCGCCGTGTTACGCGCGCGCCTTTCATGATGACGTGGGACAAAACCCCACAGGAGAAGAGGTCCATCAGCCCCCGGCGGACCTCTTCTTCGAGGCCTGCCGGGGCTGCAGTGCATGCAGCTGCGAATCCCGCAACCCAGGCCAAATGTCAGGAGAAGGAACACCGTGGGTTCTTAGCCGGTAAGAGTCCGGCATAACCCTTCGCCTGCCCCGGGCGAACACCTGAAAGGTTGCACGTTGTACCCAAAACGGAACCCTTTACTTTTAACGGTTTTATTGGACATTTAATCGAGAAACAATACCACGGTTTTCCTCTGAGGACCTAAAGCCAGGGTCGCAGGATTCGTAGTGCATTTACCCTTTACCTTTACCGGTTTTATTGGACATTTATCGACAAACAATACCACGGTTTTCCTCTGAGGACCCTAAAGCCAGGGTTGCAGGATTTATAACGCATTGACCGCGACTCTGGCAAGTCTTAGTCCGCCAGCCCTTGGTGAACCCCTCCTATTGTAGTTGCCATACCTCGCGTTGAAGTGTATGTAATAATTGTGGAAGGTTCTTAAGTTGAATTAACCTATTGTGTACGCTCCTTTACATTGATACTTAATATTATGCTTACTGAGCACTTTACCTTATATGCGCATTTCGTTTATAATATTGTATGAGACTTAATAAATGACGTCCGACCTAGGAGGTTGTTTCCTTTCTACCACCTCTTAGGAACCCCAACATTACAGCGTCCTTCAGAGAGTCGCTCGCGGAACATGACACGCCCGTCTTCTCGGGCCTGTTGCTGCAGCTATAGCATGACCACCGTAGACAAACCGTAGCGAGCAGACGGCGCAGGGGCTGCGTACGAACATGAAATGCACGCGCGCAGATCGCAAGCGGCTCACGAGCGGCGCATTCGAGGCGCATTCGCCAGGTCTGCACAAACCTTTATAGCGCCCAAGAACTCACACACACTATCAACACACCATTGTTAAACTTAAACCATTAACTGAAACAACACAATAACTTTTAAAACACTCTTCTTCCCTTTAAAAACACCAGTGATTAAAACAATACAACCTGACAGCTTTTCATTCAGTTAGCTTTTGTTGAAAGGTAAACAAAATCCGTTTCCCCGTCAACATGGACACGCTTTCCCAGAAATATTGGTTTTTAGCATGTATATAGGTAACAACTTCGCGGAAATCATGGTTGCGACTCCACGTGTGGCTTTGACCTAAATTCATTGGGAAATAAACAAAGGGAGCCAGCTACAAGTAACACAAACAAAACATAATTACTACACAGAAAAGTAATTTAATTTAAAAAAAAACTTCGCAACTCTGTTATTGATTACCTTTTTAACTACTTCATTATACTTCCTTGATACTTTACCTATTAATTTCATTCTTATTTGACATTTTATAAGATTACCTGACCTACTTGTGTCTTGGAAATCGAGACTCCTCCGCGAGCGATCAGGTCGGTCTGGGGGCTTACTTACTATGACCTCTTAAAGCAGGACAGAAGTTGTCTGGAAGTTGAACTGCCCTGCTGTTTTGTACTATGACATCGTTATAGCAGACCTGTAGCAGGCCCGCTACGTTGACGTTTACGAAATCCGTTCACCTTTTTTTTTGTATGGAGTTTTCATACCATGACGTGTTATTTGACAGCAGTAGAGCGTTTATTGAGCGGCTGTAATGTCAAAATAAGCGATCTTGAAAAAGTTACTATTTACGAGCATATTCAACATTGTTTACTTTACTCAATAGTCATTCACCTTTAGTACTGTCGTGGTACGATTTTTAGCGATTCAGAAGCAGGGAGGGCTGCTTTTGAACGGAAATTGACTGGCTGGCATTTGAACGTTTTCATAAGAGGTCATGGTAAGCCCCCTGGTTCTTTGTCCAAAGTCCGACCTGGCTCTAAATGAACGTGGTTGGCGGCACTGCTTGTGAAGGAAGATGTCAAAAACCTGTCAAATCCAGTACATTTGCACGCATAAACACACGCAATCACACACACACACGCACACATACACACGCACACACAGACCCATATTATACACTCACTCAATACATAAATAGATAATCATATGTATGCACAGAATCTACTATTTATGTTACACCTTTTATAGAACCTTTTATACAACCTTTTAGGTGTTCTATCTAGCCTTTTCCCAACTTTGTTGGGGTCAGCTTCCAGTCTAACCAGGGGGCCTACTCCCTAAGTCCGTGAACGCAGTTAGTCGCCCGTCCGAAAGTAGCCCGAAACGTAGAAGTGAACAAACCAAGTGTCAAGTTCAACTTTTCGGACGGGCAAAAACACATTGGTAGTAGGGATAACTGTCAAATCGTGTTGTCATTCATTCTTAGTTCGGGCCCCGAAATAATTGTATGTCCGTAGGTGATAGGGAGTAGGAAATGCTCGGAAGTAAGGCCGAAACCACGGACTTCGTGCTTAGGGAGTAGATCCCCAGATGCGGCTGAATACCAGTATTTTACACGGAGCGACTGCCATCAGACCTCCGCAAAGCCGCAACCTAGTTACTGGGCAATGCCGATATCTTAGTATAGTGTGCCATGACCTTTATTCCATACGTTTTCAATCTTATTTCCCGACTGAGTCATCCCACCCACGCTTTTACGTGAAGTTTGCAAACCTCTTCAATCTTTAAACTCAATATATTGCTACGAATGTCTCGGAGATTACGACCGATTTCTCTTTGGACGTTTTTAATCATTCGAGTAAATAAAAGCCACGTCTCGCGATTCTTTTGCCGTGAAAAGTTCTGAGATCTAACGTAGAGCCAAGTTGGACATTTCATTTATAAAGATACTTTAATTCAGACTCGGCAATCACGCAGTAAGCGTAGACTATTTATTTTTATGACTAGTTGTTTACCTATTTATGATTAGTTACGGTTTACTCGCATGTATTTTTCGGGATTGCCCGACTAGTTTCGGACCCAAACGGAGCCCTTAATCATGAGCTGATCACGCGGTGAGGTCGCGAGACGAACTGGCGCTGCACCGAGCTGCGTAGCGTTGCGCTCGCGATGAGAGGGTCACGATTATGGTTGCCAACTCTTTGTCGGTCAAAAATAGTAGTTCTAAAATGATTACCCACAAAAATATAGTAGATAACAAAAGGATGAAAAAAAATATAGTAGGTTCCAGAATAGATAGGTACTTTATTTCATAAAAGAATATTTTTTTATAAATCAACTTCAAAAGTAGGTAGTTACCAAAACACATACTCGAGAGCGCGAAACTCAAAATTGCCAATCTGTCAAAGTCAACGTAACAGTCAACTTGACATACCAGAATCGTTCAGAAATAGATATTGACGTACCGTTTTACGCTTATAAACACATTTTGAAACGAATATTATTGCTTTGAGTTTGATGTCTTTAAAATATAGTAGTTTCGCCTACTATATACTTTTTTCACAAATATAGTAGCCGGGCCTCTAATATAGTAGGATACTATGTTATATAGTAGGGTTGGCAATGGCAACCCTAGTCACGATGCATATTTGTTTACCGTTGTACAGATTTGTTTCAAAAATATTTCATTAATGACAGAGAGATATAATTTATTATTTTTAGCCCCAACATTAGAAGTTTAAAGCCTTCGTCTGTCTATAGCATTTTAACTTCCAAACGGATGAACTGATTTCAATGCGGTATTTTTGTTTGTCAGCTAGTTTAATTGTAAAGCCATAAATGTTGGAAAAAAAGTATCACTTGAGAAACGGTCACAAATAAAAATAGCAGTTTTTTTATTTGTTTTACTTTCCCCGTATAGCCTTGCAAACTTAGGGGTTCATGATGACGCTGTTTACAAAAGCATAATGTGACTAATATATCAAATTCAGTAAACTTGAATTTAGCTTTTTCTATTAGCGTAATGTCGTGGTAGACAAGAAGTTGTGTAGCCAATTGTACAGCACCGGGTTGAGGTATTAAACCCAGGCAATCCAGGTGTGGGCTAAGTAAGTTTTCAATGTCATTACTTCTTACTTTCTCATTACTTAATCTAAGACGCCAAACCCACGGTGTTCCTTCTCCTGGCCCATGGCCGGGGTCGCGGGATTCGCAGCTGCATGCACCGCAAGCCGCAGGCCTCGGTCCGCCAGCCCGAGGCGGACCTCTCCTTCTGTGGGGCCTTGCTGTATGTGTTCTGTGGCCTTGCCCCAGGTCCCCCTGAGAGGCGCGCACGGAACACATGCGCGCCGCCTTCTCAGGCCTGTTACTGGTCGGGCGTCGGGTCCCTTAACCACTGCCGTACCTACAGTGAAGGAAAACATCGTGAGGATCATTCTTTCTCTGTATGAGAAGAGGCCTTTGCCCTGTGGGACAGTTACAAGCTGATATTTTTATAAGCGAATCAGGTAATTCGTAAAATAGCAATTCAGACATTCTACTAACTTTCATGTATTTCCCTATAGCTCTATGCACCTATACATAGGTAATTAAAGTGCGTACATTTACTGATGTGCCCCTCACTCGAGAGCACAATTGCCACACTTGGCAGGCGGGTTGGCGATCGCAGTATGTTTGTTGAAGTACTCAGAGAACGCTGCTGCCCATCCTCTAGTGAATCCCTTAGGCGCCTTTACCACACCCATGGTAAGAGATGGGATAATGCTATTCTTTACGTCCGGCACCAGACGGAACACGGTATTTCCTCATACTCGTATAAAATAGATGAATAACCACTATTTAGTACTAAAGACACAATCAATTCATGGCGGCGTCCTTGCGTCCTTGCGACGCTATCGCTTGTCATATCCGCTTCCCGTGTGTCACATACTAATTTATTTATAGATTCCTTTGTTTATCTACGTTGATTAAACATTACTATCTGTTAATAGGAAAGCACATGTCAATTTGAGTCTGTTTGAATTGACTTTGGTACTTTCATTGTCTCGTCGCAAGTACGAAATAGGACGAAATGTAACATATCATCACGCCAGTAAATCCCCAAAGGGTAGGGCAGAGGTGTAATAGTACACCCACAAATTCGTGTAATTCCTTAAAACTACATGATCTACTACTGGAGTAGACAGGCCCCGCATGGGATTTAGCTAGATTAAAAATAAAAAAATAAAATTTTCATGCAGTTTTCTTAACGATTGTATCTAAACCACGTAATAAGGATTCAGTAAAAAAATAAGAATTTTTTTTTTGCAAAAAAAAGGGGTTTGGGTAAAATTGGCGTCGTTTTGAAGTTGAGCAGCCAGTAATGAAACTTGGATATTATGAAAGAACAAAATAAAGCGATCAAAAGTTATTATGGATACATTTCTCTAAACCATATCGGAACGGAGATAGTTGGTTTTGTATTGCTCATTAAAATCGAAGAAGTTATTATACTCTACTGCACTCTTTTAGGTTTCTGCCGTATTTTTTTAAGAATTCCAAATAAAATAAATCAAATACAATGACGTAGATGAATGGATCGCTGAATGCTGAAGTTCCTGAGCTGGATGACTTTCCTATTTAATGTGCCGATGATTTAATTATCTATGCACTTGCAACGTATCACGTACAACAAGCTCGTAGCTACTACGGAGAACATGTAAAAAGTGACGGCTCATAGGTGATTGAAGTATGCAGAGAACCCAATATTAATGATTTTTCGGCTGAAACCTTAAACTGGATTGATCCGTGGCTTCTTAGAAGCAGGATCTAATCCAGACATTCATCTAGACGGATATATTACGTGTATATTCTCGTAGAAAGAGCTAAACATGGGCTGGATGCAATATTGGGCCACTATTGCACATGTAATATTGGGAAACGGACCTTAGTCTGCTGTTCGCATGTAATGTCCATTATATGGTACATGGGATGGGGTAGATATCAAAATAATCTGACTGCGCCGGCACAATTTTTAGATCCGATTATTCGACATGACACTGAGAACGAAATGGACGAAGAGAGTTAAAAAACGTGTTTTGATTTATCATGTAATAAATGCAATAAAGTATAATAATGTGTTTTTATTATTTTCCAAGGCCCAATACTAACGTCACATTGATAGATGGTCGTAAAACCAAACTTCTAAAAGCGTAACTAAGATTTCTTTAGGCAGGACAATAATTAGAGTATGTATATAGACGACATTTTTAAAATCTTCAAATGTAAATATCTCATCTTCGATATTACATAGGACAAAAATAATTGAACATATATGTGTACTTAACACAGCACAACAAAGTAACATGAAAACTAAAGGTGGCCGCTGAAAAAAAAAATGACGCCACTAGTCCATACAAAGTTACACAAACCCCTTTTTTTTGAGTGAACATTTCGATGCCTCGCATAAATTAATGAAAGTACAGCGACATGGCTGGCAGGAACGACTAACGCGATATCGCTCTTTGCAGTCGGATAACTCAAAGCTCTAAAAGCACTCAGAAATTGAAACTCATTTTTTTGATTGATTGATGATTTATTTTCGAAAATTTCTATTTAGGGTTAATCTGTGTCACCAGTAGACCACGCGGTTTGAAGGAATTACACGATTTCGTTAACAACCTGTATAATACATACAACGTGTTACATAATTCCCCTTAAAAAATAAAATGTTAATCAAGTAGTCTTTTATGGTTGTTGTCATTTACCTCTCAGAGGAAATTAGGTAAGAATGTAAATAACGTTCTGGGTAGTCTACTCTTTACGTTTATGTTTTCAGGGATGCGTTTCAGTGATGATTTTATTTTATGAATTGCCCAATTTTTTTTTTGGGTCTTTCTTTTATTTTAAAATATTGCCAATAGACTCTATACAAGGGACCTTTTAATCCCTTTCGGCTTTAGGGGTTTTTTTGCAATAACAGGGGGCGAGGCTATTGCCATCAACCAGGCACAAATCCAGACTCCGGGCTGCTACTGAGAAACTCCACTCGGAAAACCCCAATAACAGTTTGTCCGACCTGGGGATCGAACCCAAGACCTCACGCTCAGCAGTCGCGCTTGCGACCACTACACCAAAGAGGCAATTTAGAAAATTTTGATTAATAAAAGGCCGGTTTTAAATCCTTTAATACTTCAAAGAGCATGTTGAACCGTCGGTCCTTACGTGTATACGAATACCTATTGGTATGTCTACACCAGTGCGCTTTCATGTTCATCTTGCGCTTTCAATTCTTGTTGCGTCAAGCGCATGCAATATTGATTGGCATAAGACGCATGCAGCTTATCGTTTACACCGGTGCGCCTCGGTCAGTCGTCAGTCGACATACAATAGACGGATTAGCTTGCGCTAGGGGCATGCGCGACGTCGAACTAGTATTAAGGCATGCGCTATGGCGCTTCACGCATGCCTCAGACGAAGACGCAAGATGAACATGAAAGCGCACTGTTGTAGACATAGCTTATGACAGTCGTGACGAGCGTCATAAGTCTAGGTCTAACTTTAGGATGTCGGTATTGCTCGCTTACTGAGTTGCGGAGGTCTGCAGTCGCTTCGTGTAAAATACTGGTATTCAGCCGCATCTGAGAGATAAATATTTGACTCCAATATAGGTCACAAACAAAGGCACAAAGATACAAAGGCAAAGGAGCAAAGAGACCTGGGATTCGTTCCGTCGGATGCCCGAAATGAAGCTCATAATTTTTCGACCCAGTGAATTTTCAGCGAAGTTTCGGCTGGCGTAAATGGCACGTTTTCCAACCGCGAAACTGTTTCGGTTTTGACGATCGATGCGATTTTCGCGGTTTGACATTTTGTCTTTCGTTCACCCTATTCCCAAATGTTAATTGATATCTAGTAAGTAGTTCATTATTTAAAAATACTTTGATCGTATAACTTACTTATTAATTTATTTTTCAAAACTATTAATCTTACAATATTTACACATACAATATTTACATAATTACAAGGGAAGGGAAGTGGAAGGGTTGCAAGACATGGTAACTGTGATGAACGAAGCATATAAGAGGAAAGGGATGAAAATTAATATAAGTAAGACGAAAGTAAAGGTTTTTGAAAGAGATGCAGATGTATCTGGGTGTACCTAAGGTAAAGATTGGAGATGAAAGTATTGAACAGGTGAATGAGTTTGTTTATTTGGGAAGTATGTTTACAAGAGATGGTAAGATTGATGAAGATGTGGAAAGGAGAGCAAATGCGGGAAATAAAGTGAATGGTGCTATGCATGCGGTTGTGGCTAACCAGTCGATGTCCAAAAAGGCACGGCTGGCTGTCCATAATGGTGTACTGGTACCAACGCTTATGTATGGAAGTGAATGTTGGTCTTGGAAGAAGAGTCATGAAAGTAGAATAAATGCCGTGGAAATGCGTTCCTTGCGAAGTATGTGCGGTGTAACTTTGAATGATAGAGTGAGGAATGATGTGACAAGACAAAGTTGCGATTTAAAAGATGATGTAGTGACAAAAATTGAAAGGGGTATGCTTCGGTGGTTTGGGCATGTTGAAAGATTGAGTGAACGGCGATTAACAAAAGGAATTTATAAGGCGAATGTCAGTGGAAACGCCAGTAGAGGACGCCCTAGAAGGACATACATTGATGTTATTGGTGATGTTCTTCAAAAAGGACAGGTGCGTAGTACTTTCAACCGGCGTGCGTGTATGACAAGATGTATGACCGTGGACGAAGCGAAAGGAGTATGTAAGGATCGTAGCATGTGGCGTTCTACAGTTTCTGCCTACCCCCATGGGAAAAAGGCGTGAGTGTATGTATGTATGTGTAATTACAAATAAAAGTATATACTAATAAAGAAAAATATATCCTACTAAAACTATAAGCTATGCATTAAAATATTCCTCCGCATCGCTGTTTGATTGGGGCCTGCCAGGTAAACATACACCAAACCGGAACACAGCTACATATGCTGCTTAGTGGCAGTAGATATGGACATAGTACTTACGAAATCTTTCATAGGGAGCTCTACTACTCTTCAAATTGCATTGTTTCTTAAGTGGCATTTTTTGAAATTGGTTTTCAATTATATTCAAGAGTAACCCTACTGCTCATATTACGTTCAATATCTCAAAGTCATAAAAATCCAATAAACATTTAATCATAATCGTATTATTTCTCGCAGTAAATTTTCTTCTTCAATAAATCGTTACCCTTCGATATCGAGTGTTGGTAACACTACACTACTTATTCTGAATAGGTTTAACGATAAATGATGAGTTTCAGAGTGACACAGAATACGGTTTTAATACCTCGAAGGATCTGTTTAGCCATTGGCTTGTTTATGCAAAAGGAAAATATTTATCATCATCTGCCTAGCCTTTTCCCAACTGTGTTGGGGTCGGCTTCCAGTTGAACCGGATGCAGCTGAATATCAGTATTTTACATGGAGCGACTGCCTATCAGACCTCCACAACCCAGTTATTGGGTAATACGATACTCTTGGTAAGACTGGTTGTCAGACTTTCTGGCTTCTGACCAACAGTAACGACTGTCAAAGATCTACAAATGACAGCCGGGACCAACGGCTTTACGTGCCAAAGGAAAATGTTGATATGTGTAGGTAATGCAATATACAGCATGACTACAGGGGCCTAATTCTCCTAAAATAAATCTTGATAAATCACAACCGAACCAAGGCTCAACCGTTCATTCAGACAGTTCTCAATTTCAAAAGCTATCAAATTGTTTGACACAAAAAACAAAATCAACCATTTTGAAAGTTTTCGAAAACAAAAACTGACTGACGGTTGTGGTTCGATTGCGTTTGGCAACAATTTATTTTAGGAGAATTGGGCCCCAGGTCTAGCGCATTATTATCATCTGAAATTGTAAATAATAGGCCAGCTTTCGTCCCTTGGCTCGAAAAACTACAAGCTCACTTTTTTTTGTCTTGACTCACTTGTTTTAGCATCGTTACCAAAGAAATAGAAAATACATTATTATATTTAATATTATGTTAAATTTAAAAAAAAAAACAAATAACCATTCTGAAGGGTTGTAAGTGCTCCTGCAGTTCACTGATATGGCCATATGTGGTCCCGTGGGACGACAGTGGACGAATCTTTTGACATTTGCGAAACTATAGGTCTAGCGCATAATTGAGTCAGTGCCTGGGGTATAGGAGCGGCACGGGAGGGGTGACGTGACATGACGTGTCCGAACTATCTCGCTTTAAACGTGATAAATATAATGAAGATATCTCTTACGATATTTACGTGTGTATACTTAAGTTAAATTAATTATTATAATTGCGCATGACAATGTAAACAAAAAAATAATGTCGGGAACTTCGTGGAGTGAGCGCCATCTGTTGTACGCCACCTAACTAACCGTGACGTCAACATCGGACCACCACTGTCCGTTGGAGGGAGGAGACCGGCTCGCTCGGTGCGCCCGGAGGATTGCTTCTTGGACCGTACGACGGAACACTCGTCCAGAGTATTCTGTGTAGATCAGCTGAAGAAGTCTGACCTTTTATATCTGACTAGCTTGTCCTTATTTTATGATCTTGTAATAATTAACTAAAGTATTATATTGTGATCTAGTTCATGTTACTAACACTAACCCAAATACAAGTACTTTCAGTGGTGGAGAGTCTATGTTGGTTTTATTTACTACATTTACCTTGCTCACACTCCTGACATACCAATATTAGCGATAACTATAATGATAGAATCACTCCTTAACGATTAAATTGTAGTGTCGCTTACAATAAGTAAAAAAATATATTATTTGATTTAATAAGTATTAATATTGTCAACTGAAACAACAAACAAATCCCGAATTCCCAAATGTAATTAATCAGATTCCTTATCGCTCTCTGTAGAATCACCGTATGAATGGCTCGAATCAATTAAAATACCTGCAATATAAATACCACCGTATTTCTATAATATCAAATAACGACTTGTAACATTATCCTACGCTCAACATCATCCCTAGACTGCCGTCCGGTGTGTAAAAGGCCGTTAAGTAAGTAAACCTAATTTTGAGTTATGAGCAAAAACGTAGAAAATGTTGTCCCTAGAAATTCTGAAGACATACAGATGTTTTTGTGATACCAAATTATTGGGCTACTTGTAAGCTCATTATATAACTTTTAATGAGTTCCAGGACTAAAATTGTTTTATAATTATAGTTTTTTTTTTGTCACGATTTTCTGTACTGTAATGTGACCATCTACAATATGGTATCGAATGGTAAGATATGGTAATGTCTCTGTAAAAGTATCTTGATCTCGTAACTGACACATGATAAAAATGCTGACCAGCAGCCTTATTGTCTAACTCAACTGGTAATCGACATGGGCTTCATTTTTGACATTTGAAACCTAGGCTGGACTTCAATTGTCACTTTCGTATTGCGTAAATAGCTGTCACATACAACACCATTACCAGCGAAATTCAAACCTAGTGAATGAATGGAACTTCGTATTATGGCTGATTTTGGTATTGCGTAACATCGAAATGAATTTCAGTAGCAAATTCAAGCCCATGTGAAACGTCAGATGAAGCAGGGAGCTCATTCGAATCTTGTTTGAAGTGTTTTGGTGAAATTTTTATCAAAATAAGAAAATTGTGGGGAACATTGTATTAGATGCGTTTGAAGAATAAAAAATAAGTTCCTACCTAATATCTCAGAAGTAATTATTAATCATCTGAACACCCTTATTTGAGTAGATAGGTGCATTCTTTTCGGCAAAGAAACTAGGTACTTTTCATGCAGGCATTCTGAAATAGCCATACTATCTTAGCACTGTTGTGTTGAACATTGTATTAGAAGCGTTTGAAGAATAAGAAATAACTTCCTACCTAATATCTCAGAAGTAATTATTAATCATCTGAACACCCTTATTTGAGTAGATAGGTGCATTCATTTCGGCAAAGAAACTGCTTTTCTTGCAGGCATTCTGAGATAGCCATACTATCATATTATCGCACTGTTGTGTAACAACATAACAACTTTTGTAACGCATAAATTCAGTAGTGGCTTATTAAATAAACTTACTTTGAAACGAATCTTTAGCAAAAAAAAAATCACACAACACCAACGACTAGAAAATAAACCGCGAACTTTTGACCATAGACTCTATACAACTCCAACAGTAAGTGACATGAGTGGGTTTCATAGTTTGAAGAAAGAAAACTTGCGTTTCGTTACTAATTTTTTAGTAAGCTTACTGACAAAATACGTGATTAAATTGCAAATAATGACAAAAATAATGCATAGGCTGTGTTTTTACAGCTTAATAAATATAATTACCGTTTTTGCAACTACTAAAACAATTAAATCGCAAATAGTACCATGGCACTATTAGTAGTCCTACTTGCATTACCGAAACGCAAAAACTTGGAAATTGGATTCACACGGATCATTCATTCTGAAACCGAAGACCAGTTGAATACCTTAGACAATACCGATAACATTCTGACTGGGTCGACCACTGGTAATCGACTTCAAGTTCACTGGTAATGGATTTCAAATTAGACAATAAGGCTGCAGACTGGTCGATAGAGAAAAAGTTGCGCTTTCAAGTAGTATACAAAAGTTTCAGTATAAAATAAACCTGAAACTAGTTTGTTCAGAATCACTAGAAGAATCGATTGGCATAGTTCATATACCACGTTAAACCTTGCATTTTTTTTCATAAATTTCTGTTTTATTTCAATAGGTTTCTATGCATAACAGTGGACGGGAATAGACACCTTGAGGTTTGAGATGGTTCGCTCGGTCAGTGTCCGTGTATTAGACAACCCCTGCATAGCACATCTCACATATTTCACACTCTACTGGGGAACTTAACGCAACGTAAACTAAGGTGTAACTTGGAGATTTATTAAAAAAAATACATAGGTACTCCGGTAATTCTGATTAAAATCTTGTTGGGGTGTCTCGGTTTTTGTGTTTATTAAAAATAGTTGTATAAATTTTTTACAAAATATCACTTAACGGTCTTTTAGGAATCGGACGGCAGTTTAAGGGTGTTGTCGATCCGTGAAATATGTCAGACACAGGATTCCTTCGTATTCTCGGCTCCCATAGATGTTTACATTGAAATACAGAATTATGCGTATTATAGAATTTGTTTATTGTTGTAACAAGACAAATATATAATAACCTGTTTACATTGGAGGATCGTAGATAATGATGTTTGTTTACGCCGATATGTTCATACTAACTGCCCGCGACTTCGTCCGCGTGGAATTCGGAAAACAACATTGAGTCTAATCATATTTATTTCCAATAAGGATACTGCTCATCACCCACACTCAATAGCGTGATGTTTTGTACCCTATAACCTGACCCGCTTTTAAACGGATGTCGGTGCCGTATTTCAACTGAATCTGTCCAGTAGCACTAGCGTGAAACTCAAACATACAAACGGACAAAAATTTTAAATACTAAATTTTTGGCATCAGTATCGTTCCTGGGTTGCATTGTACTTACTTATTTTTTTCTAAAAATATTTAATGTACAGTTTTAGCATCGTTGCGAATTTATTATACCAGGTGTAAGGGACGGTGTACGGTGTACCGAAAACTGAAACAGTGAATTCAGCCTATTATCATATAATATTCTGAATTGAAAATAGGTGGAAATTTTGCTCGGAATTTTCCGATTTTTCTTTTCACACATTTTACATTTCTCTGCTGTAAAATAAGCAATCCTATTAGGACACAAAGCACGTTGCAAAAATAAAATGTACTTTTTTATAAATTGGAAAATTCGAAAGATTTCGTTGATATTTTCCACGGATTTTCAATTCAAAATAATGAACTAAATTCACTGTGTCAATTTTTGGTAACATCCTTTACACTCAGTTTATTTACCTGCCAAAACACTTATTGAAATACAATAAAACATAGGCAAATTAGCAATTTCCAGTAAAATCGGAAAATTCCGCGAAAAAAAGCAAGTTATTTTCGATTCAGAGTAATGGGCTGAATTCACTGTTTCAGTTTTCGGTACACTGTGCCTTTCACCCAGTATGTTAAAATAATCATTCTGTAGGGTTGTAAGTGCTCCTACAGTTCACTGGTAAGGCCATATGTGGTCCCGTGGGATGATGGTGGGCGAATCTTTTGACATTTGCGAAACTAGGTCTACGAAATTTAAGAAAAACGCGAGATACGCGACTACACTGCAATTAAACAGGGTTACTGGTAAAACACTAACAACCTCTAAAGGAGTCACTGTACTCATCATTATGAACAACTTTTACAATGGGACCAAACATGAAATCGCGAAAAAAAAACAGCTGGGGCCTAATTCTCTTAAAATAAATCTTGATAAATCAAAACCGAACCAAGGCCGAACCGTTCATTGTTCTCAATTTCAAAAGCTGTCGAATTGTTTGACACAAAAAACAAAATCAATCATTTTGAAAGTTTTCGAAAACAAAAACTGACTGACGATGACGGTTGTGGTTCGATTGCGTTTGGCAACAATTTATTTTAGGAGAATTGGGCCCCTGTTCCCTACATTTTGACGAGTGATGCGAACATAAAGGTAGGGAACAGCTGTTTTTTTTTTGTTGTCGTGGGAAAATCTTCATGGATACCCTTCGCCCGGGGAAGGCGAAGGGTTATGCCGGACTCTTACCGGCTAAAAACCCACGGTGTTCCTTCTCCTGACCCTTGGCCGGGGTCACGGGATTCGCAGCTGCATGCACCGCAAACCCGGCAGACCTACAATGACCCCCTAAGAGATTGTTAGTGTTCTACTAATAACCATGTATATGCATTTTATGGCGGGAGCCTGGGAGTTGCTTGCAGAGGTCATTCGACAATCATTTAACGTAATATTGTTATCCGGATATGAAGTATCTATACAGAGTGCAAACGAATTCGTGTAATTCCTTCAAACTTCGTGATCTACTGGTGACACAGATTAACCCTCAATGGGTAATTCTGATAATCAACTGAAAAAAAAACTAAAAAAAAACTTGGTTTTCTATTTCTGAGTCATTTTAGAGCCCTAAGTTAGACTGCAAATCCGCCAGCCGTATCGCCGTGCTTTCATTAATTTATGTGTGGCATTGGCATCAAAAGGTTCAGGCAGGTTTTTTTTCTGATTCCTTTTTAGGTGGTTTATATAATAATATGATCAATTACCGTTACCGCATGAAAAAAAAAACATTTTTATTTTTATGAATCTAAATCCCGCGCGGGGTCAATCTACACACCAGTGTAGATCATGTGGTTTTAAGGAATCACACGAATTCGTTAACACCCTGTATAAGTGCCAAGTCTTTTCTATCGCTTGTCTGAGCGAGTCTTGCGTATAAAAAGGTATTACGCTCACAATTCCAATACCTAACAGTTGTTTGCATAGGGTATTGTTTGCCTGTATATCTAACTCTTTTGCTGACTATACGTAGCAGAACGGAGATGCCATTGAGCCCACAGGTGGGTATTAACTGGTTGATTATATTGATTCTGATATTGTACAGATTCGAAGTTAATACATGGGAAAACAGAGCCGAATTTAGGGGAGGTCAATTGGGGCGTTAGTCCTGGGGCCTCCACAAAAGAGGGGCCTCCACAAAACGAGTTTTTCAATGTTTTTAAATAATACAAAGAAACGGCCAAGTGCGAGTCGGACTCGCGGACGAAGGGTTCCGTACCATTATCTATAAAAATGGCAAAAAAATCATGACTTGTATGGGAGCCCCCCTTAAATATTTATTTTATTCTGTTTTTTAGTATTTTTTGTTATAGCAGCAACAGAAATACATCAACTCTGAAAACTTCAACTGTCTAACTATCACGGTTCATGAGATACAGCCTGGTGACAGACGGACGGACAGCGGAGTCTTGGTAATAGGTAGGGTCCCATTTTACCCTTTGGGTACGGAAACTTTTGGACTGGCAACACTGTTCAAGTGACATGTCAAATATTAGCTTCGTATTTTTAAAATTTATATTATTGTAATTAAGTGTTTAAATCCAGTAATCTTTTGATAAAATCTATCAAGACATTATAAATCTCCAGGACTATTGTTTTCCTTTGATTATCTGCAGTAGAACACAGTGTTTGGTTACTCACCGTAGCCGGTAACCTCTCAACAGCTGATTGAACTTTGGACTAAAGCAGGGAGTATTGTTTATTATTAAATGTCTTTTATTATATTCATCAACACTCATTTAGGCCCTGTAATACAACCCTGTTAAAAATACATACAGAGTTTACTCACAGTGCAGGCACAATTAATAATTTTTAACACTTTATGACAAGTAGGTGGAAATCGAAGTTTATAAAATATCAATTAACAAAGACTTCCTTTTTGATTTAATAGGTGTGGTGAAAATCAATATTGTTCTGTGTAACTAGTATTGATATTGCTTTGCACTAAGAATTAATCAACAGTATAATTTTAGTCTTGACAATTTAGGTACCCTCAATAAGTCATAATAATATGATTTCAGAATAATTTTCATTTTCTTTTCTATTCATAAGCCCCCCATATTATTAACTGATATACATAGTTATCTTGAACCCTTCTTATTTCATTTTCTTCCCATTTTCATCTGTTTTCTCTACTAGAATTTTTATTGTTCTTACTTTTTCTATATTTCCACTTTCAGTAACCAGTCCTCACAACATGCCTATGATGACCCGTAAGGCTACTGCCCTAGACATGGTGCATAAGTTAAATGCAGCCCTCAAACAATTAAAAGCTTCGCACACCCAATGTCAACAACTCCTACAGGAGAGAGAGGAAAGTGAGGAGGAAGTTAAGTTAATTGTTGACAAAAACACAAGCCTGAAAAGGGAGTTAGCAGACTTACATCAGCAATACTTGGACGTTGTTGATGAACGGGACAAATTCCAGGTGGTGACGGACGGTTTTAATCAATGTAGTGATTTATATGAGGAGACATTGTGTAAAGTTAGGGACCTAGAGGATGAGTTAGTTTGTGCAAATTTAGAAATATTAAACTTACGGAATGAAAAGGAATGCATGCAGTCTGTTGCTACCCAAAACTTATTCTGTGAGTTAGTTGGTCCCAGCTCCGACCTTATGTCAAATCAGCCTTTAGTGACCATAGATCTTACAGAACATGATTCTTTGGTGAATCATAAATTTATGAATAGGACTAGTCACAATAAAATTAAAAAATATATTAAAATTAATAAAATTATAAAGAAATGCTGTAACTTAAAAAAGAAACAAAAGCACTTCTGTAAAAATGTTGAGTTATTAAGAAAAGAACGTATTACATTAATAAATAAACTAAAAAACTATCAAGTTAAAATAGAGGACTGTAAAAATATATACAAAATAGACACTCAGCGTTTACAATCTGACATTAATACCTTAGAAGAGTCGCTTAGCTCTGTCTACAATAAATATGTGTCCTCACAAAAGCAAATCGGGGAACATATCCTTGCTGCAAACAAATTAGTCGACATGTGTACACATAATGCAGACAGAACAGATTCATTGAATAAAAGTAACCTATGTAGGTGTATGAGCAAGCCACAATGTGATAGATCCCCACCTGTGATGTTGGAGGACCCACCTCAGGCTGGGAATGTCTGCGGCAATGAATCTTTGAACTTATCCCAGACAGTTGACATCAATTATAGCATAAGTAGGACTAATATCTGTCAGAATCACAATTCTATTATGTACTCAGATAGCATAGGCAAAGGCTTTGGGGAATTGCTAAGCAACAGCCTGGAGCATTCCTCTCAAAATAATTGTATGCCTGGGTCATCTTACAGGCAAATAATAACATCACTCTCTTCAAATACATTCAACTCTGATACAAATGTAGCTTTACTTATAGGAAGTAGTTTAAATGTAAAAAAGAAAGACATCACCGATAGTGTTGCCATAATGTTAAATTTACAATGTAACAAAATAATACTTTGTGCATTTCCATATCTTGAGCATTTGTCAGACAGACAAAATAATTACGTTCACGCGCTAAATATGCATATGCACTTTTTAGTAAGTCACCATAGTGACAAGTTTATGTTTTTTGACACCAATGCTTTTGTTGGTAAACTTAAACTGAATGGGGATTCTGTTTATCTCCCTAGGAAACTTAGGCAACATATTGCTATGTTGTTGGTATTTAATTTTAACACAGTCATAAATAGTATGACGAAGTTTGCCTCTATGTCCAGTATAGTTAGTATTAGTACTAACGATGATGTGGTCACTCAGCATAATAATTTAAACTAAGTTGTCCGACAACAGAGAGCGATAGTCATTATTTAATATTGACACATCAGAACATAAACCGCTTCTCCGGCAAAATTTTAGATGTTGAGTTATTTGCTGAAAATTATAATGTAGATATTTTATGCTTTACAGAGACGTGGCTGAAAGCTAATACAATGTCGTTTAGTGTAGCAAATTTTAAGGTGGCCAGTTCGTTCAATAGAGTATCAGCTGTGGGTGGGGGGACTTTAATTTTAATAAGAAATCACTTAAAGTATAAACAGCGTTTAGATATCTGTAATCTCTCTGTTGAACGAGTATGTGAGCTTGCGTGTGCAGAAACGGAAGGATATGTTATTTTATGTGTTTATAGGCCTCCATCGTCAAGTACCTCCCAATTTTTACTAACAATGGAAGATGCTCTTCGTAAAATAAAAATAAACAAGAAATTATTAGTATGTGGAGATTTTAATGTCGACATTCTACTAGACACGACTGATAAACATAACTTCTTATCCTTATTTAAATCATTTAACTTGAAGTGTATGTTCGCTGAGCCGACTAGAGTGACACCTACTTCAGCCACCTGTATTGATAATGTTGTAACAAACTTTAAAATACTAGACAAGTGCCTCATTAGTGGAATCCGTTCTGACCATAAATGTCAGTTAGTGAAATTGAATGGCCATGCAATCAAAAATAAAAAAATAATTAAATGTAGGACTCTAACAATTAAATGTCTAGAAGAGTTTGGTAAAAATTTAGAATATGAATTAAATACAATCAAATCATATCCGGACAACCCCAATGAAATGTATGTCACATTATTTAACGCCATATGTAATGAATTTCAAAAGGCGTGTAAAATAAAAAATGTTACTATAACAAATAAAATTAGATTTAGTACCTGGGCAACAAAGGGTATAAGACGAAGTAGGAATGTATTATACGAATTATATGATAAAAAATCGTATACACCCAATGTAGACTTTCATAATTATGTTAGGAATTACTCTAAACTTTTCAAAAAAGTTTGTATACAGGCAAAAGCTACTTACATTAGTGATCAAATAAAGAAATCGGATAATAAAATAAAAGCCACGTGGAAAATAATAAATACTGAAACTGGCAATCGTGGGTTTAGTGACAACACTATTAGTTTAAAAATTAATGACGAACTGGTTTCAGACAGGACTGTAGTCGCTAATTTCTTAGATAATTTCTTTACTAATATTCCTTTAGAGACTACAAAATATCTTCCATCGTCATCAGTAGCAGCAGAACATTTTTTGAAAGAAAATGTAGATTTACGAGTACCTAACTTCAAGTTCGAATTTGTAACCCACACTGACATATTAAAAACTTTTAAAACTATTACAATAAAAAAAACAGAAGACCTTTGGGGTTTGTCAACGAAAGCCGTGGCGGCAATAATTACTAAGATCGCCCCTATGCTGGCAGAGATCTTTAACTCTTGTATTATTGACGGCATATTTCCCGATCTCATGAAAACCAGTAAAATCATACCCATTTTCAAAGCAGGTTGCTCAAATAACGCGTCTAACTATAGACCGATATCCATACTACCAGCCTTAAGCAAAATTTTTGAAAAGCTAATTTTAAATCAAATGCTTACACATTTTAACACACATAGAATATTACACGACAAACAGTTTGGCTTCACAAGAGGACGATCTACAGAGGATGCTGGATCCACTCTAATTAAAACCATATTAGGGGCCTGGGAGGGGGAACAGGATGCTCTGGGTGTGTTCTGTGACCTTTCTAAGGCATTTGACTGTGTGGATCACCGCACACTTACCCTGAAACTGCAGTACTACGGAATCCGAGGTAGATCCATCGATCTTGTGACTTCCTATTTGTCAAATCGGGAACAAAGGGTGGCTGTTGATAATGTCATCTCTACAGGCTCGCGAGTCAGAATTGGAGTACCCCAAGGATCAATTCTTGGCCCATTCTTGTTTCTAGTATATATTAATGACCTTCCATTTATGATGAAAGACAATAATCTGTCAAATATAGTTCTTTTCGCTGATGATACATCATTAATATTTAAAGTAAATAGAAAGGACAGGGATCTTATAGAACCTAATAACACACTAAATTCAATTTCGAATTGGTTTTCTGCCAACAATCTTCTTTTAAATGCTAAGAAAACCAAATGCATTAAATTTTCATTACCAAATGTAGCTCCTATTAACGCAAATGTAAGTCTGGGCGGGAAAAGGTTAGATCTTGTTCCCTCAACAGTCTTTTTAGGGATTACAATAGACCCTAAACTACAATGGGGGCCTCATATAGAGGCTACTGCGGGTAAACTCAGTTCTGCCGCTTTTGCTGTTAGGAGAATAAGACAGCTTACTGATGTGACTACGGCTAGGATGGTGTATTTTGCGTACTTTCACAGTATTATGTCTTACGGCATTTTACTGTGGGGGTCAGCTGCTGATGTCGAGACACTTTTCATATTGCAAAAAAGAGCAGTCCGAGCTATTTATAACTTAAGCTCTCGAGAGTCTCTTCGTGAACGATTTAAGGAGATCAAAATACTTACTTTACCATCTTTGTACATTTACCAAAATATCCTGTACGTCCGTAAAAACATAGCGAGTTACAGTAAGAAAAGTGATACACACAGCTTGAATACTCGAAATAAGCATAAACTTGTAGTTCCTGGTTTTAGACTTTGCAAGACTAGTAAGTCTTTTTTGGGGAATAGTATTAGGTTCTATAATAAAATTCCATCTTGTATTACTGAATTGCCTTACATGAAATTCAAGTCTTTGGTAAAGCGTGTCTTAATGTCAAGAGCATATTACAATATAAACCAGTACATTGAAGATAAAAATGTCTGGAATACGATTCCCAACTGCACACTGCGACCCACTGGCACTCCTTAATTGTCTGTTTAATCCTTCATGCGTAGGTCCTTAAATTTTTAATTTTTAACATTTAACTGTAGGTATCTTTTTTTTTACCTACTCATTATATATTGTATTATAATTTTATATATCTTTTATTCTTTGATTCTGATATAGTTAGTATCAGTTTTCTTTTTAGTAATGCCCATGGCATCAAGCTATTAACAATTGTAATAATTACAAAATGTAAAATGTGAGTATCATGTAGCCATTATTGTCATGCTTAGTATGTTTTTTTTTTGTGTATTCCTACATAAACCTGACTGTTGTCTGGCAGTTGAGGCTGTCATGCTCACTAAAATGTCCTGCTGATGGTGGCGTTGTGTATTGGGTTGTTAAGTTCCCTACAATATGGTTGAGTTAAGCGATGCTGATGCGCTCGTCATGCTCGTGAACGGGTGCTGTCTGTCGGGACTGGTCAGCTCTTACATGCTATGACAACATTAAGGCAATTTCTCATTGTTATTCTTGTACTACTGACATTGACCTACATTGTTCTCACATTAACTGTAGTAATAATAATGTATTGGAATATATAGAGTCTATATATATTGAGTGTAGGTATATAATTGTATGTTTATATTATGTTTAATTATCTATATTTAGATACTTACTTTTGTTTTCAATTCATCCAGAATTGTTCTAGGTAAATATTTTGTTTACCATCATCAACTTGCATAATTTAATCAATGTAATTAATATTTTACTTTTTTGTGTATAGACTCATTTAATTATTCACTTGACAGACTGAACTGTGTTGCTGGGGAGTTTGTTGCGCCGTTTCTTCTTCACAGCATAAACACTAGGAAGCGGTGAAGGGTGGGAGCTTTGGGGGTGCAGTCAATTGTAACTACCAAAATGTGACGTTCAAAAAGAACTAAGTAATACTAGTCTACTTTGAATAAACGAGTTTTGAGTTTGAGTTTGAAAACCTAAAAATTACACCCGTTCTCAGAAAGAAAAACCAAGTTCGTAAAGTTCTATTAGCCTTATTCTATATTTTATGCTAGCTTCATATGTTCGTTAAGAGCATTTTTTGGCTCGGAATTTATTTATTTATACTTTTATGCACTATGATGGTACGTAAAGCGGACTTAATGCCATAAGGCATTCTCTTCTAGTCAACTTTTAGGTTGAAAAGAAAAGCATCAAATAGTTATAAAGAAACAAGATGATTTGACAATTTTGTTCTCAATAGACTGTGAATTTATAAGATAAATATAAATTATAATAAAATACATTTTTCTTTATTACTTGACTTGGTCGCGTTTGACCCTCGTCGCACCTGATGGTAAACGCAGACAGGGTCCAAGATAGAGCACACGAATCCAAGTAACAGAGATATAGAGGGATTCCCCTATACCCCTCTGGCTCTCACATACACACGACGGAACACAGTAAACTGCTTGGCACCGGACTTTAATGTGACCATTTACATAATACAATATCAAACGGAATATGTTATTTAAAATATTTTTTTCGTCTGGTTACAAAAATTATTTGGGTCCTCCATTTCGTTTCCTTAGGGCCTCCAAACCTCTGAATCCGGCCCTGTGGGAAAAAATAAACATTTTCCCTGAATGTTCGATTCCGTTTAACTTGGCTTGGTATTAATGTACATGTATTCTACTTATTTACATAATAGCTACTCGCTGTACAGTCTTTGATGACTGGATACTATACTTGTGTTTGTAATTAATTATCTCCAACTACTAAAAGTAGTTGTAGATAGTTGCGATGTACGATTTTTACCAACCGGGCCACGCAGGAGCGCAGCGCAGCGCGTCGCAGCGGATGCTCGAGCACACGTCAGTAGCCGACCGCGTCCGCCCGACGGATACAATCTGCTGGAACCCGGGCGCATGCGCGCGCGTGCTCGTGTATCCGCTATCGCAGTCAGTTTCTACCTGCGGTGTGGCCGAGCGAAGCCGACCGGACGCGACGACAGCCGAGCGCCGCCGTCCACGTACGCGAGGAGCCGACCGGCTGCCGCGGCATACGCGCGGATCTAACCGAGTTCCAAGCAGTGTAAATTCCACGCAAACATGAAACTTAACTGTTGTATAGAAGCCTGAATTTCCTTTAGCACAGTGTGAAACGCGTTCCGGCGCGCTCCGGTGCGGCCCGTTTGGTGGAAATCGTACATTACTTAGATTGATAATTCTTTTCTTTATGTACCAGTGAATAAATCAGCCTGTAACCGTCCCATGTAAGGTAAAGGCCTTTCCGTACACAAATAAGGAACAAGCATTAATCACCATGCTTGTTCACTGCGGGTTGGCAATTTCAGACGATTAAGTCCAGGTTTCCTCACGACGTTTTCCTTCACCGTATGTCAGTGACGTCTTACGCGGCGTCTTACGTAGGCGGTTCAAAGCGACGCGAATTGCGAAGCGATCCGATGCGGTGACACGCGAATTCAATGCGATGCGGCGGCTTTGTCCTGCGAGCTCGCGAGCCGCCCGCCGCGCGCCGCCTTCATTCAGTAGCACTGTACGGCACCGCATCCAGTTCGCGCGAAAATATCAAGCCAACTGATTGCGTTCGCTTCGCTTCGCGCCGCGTCGCACCGCACTCCACGTGCGTTTGGTCACGTAGGCCACTTCAATAGGTATCGACTGTTTGTTGTTTTCGCGTCGCTTCTAGATCGCTCACGTAGGATGCCGCGTTAGATTAACTTAGAAAGTACATATTATGCCACTGCAAAACTCACATTGGTACAGTCACAAGCACCAATATTTATACATGTAGCGAAATTCAAGTGATTTTCTATCTAAATACCGATTGAATTTACGAAATATTTTAAATGCAATATATTCGTATGAATTCGTAGATACTATTTAAACAATATTTCAAGCTTTCCATTACAACTCCTTCGTTAATGCAATTTATAATTTTATTTCACTACGTTTATGTTGCACATGTTGGTGCTCGTGACTGTAAATGTATGGGTTTGAAACTTTGAACCCGCAACCGCTTTGTAACTCACGAAAAAATTATGGTTCACTAGTTACTGTGAAGTTTGGCAATTCCCACGTACGTCTGTTTCGCGTGTTAGTTGAAATGCAGACTGAGTAAACAGCTTATTACGACAGAAATTTAATTGACCGATTTGCCTGTTCAGCTAAACAACACGAGTGTACGTAAACCGTACACACCTAAGGTACGTAGTACTCTTTGCCTAAGTCTAACCGTGCACGCCACCCACTCCTAATACCACACCTTCGTATTGTGTTGGAAAATTGCAATGTATGCAATTCGTATGTAAGGCTTGATAGGTGACCTAGATCTCTAAACTGCTACAATAAAGAAATATTAAAAAACGTTGTTTATTTATTTTATTATTCAACATGTAACAGAAATAACACTCTAACGATACAATTTGAACATTCATTTAATCATAATACGTACACTGTTTTACTTAAGTGCCTAAAGATTTAAGAGAAATAACTTTAAATAAAAGTTAAAACCGACTACAAAAAAAAACTAAAAAGAGTGAAATCATCATCATCTGCCTAGCCTTTTCCCAACTATGTTGGGGTCGGCTTCCAGTCGAACCGGATGCAGCTGCATATCAGTATTTTACATGGAGCGACTGCCTATCAGACCTCCACAACCCAGTAACTGGGTAATACGATACTCTTGGTAAGACTGGTTGTCAGACTTTCTGGCTTCTGACCAACAGTAACGACTATCAAAGATCTACAAATGACAGCCGGGACCAACGGCTTTACGTGCTTTTCCGAGGCACGGAGGAAACTCGCTATGGTAAATGGTCACCCATCCACAGACCAACCTCGGCAAGCGTGGCTCAACCCGGAAGATCGGTCTATGCGGCTGTAATTATTTAGCCACGAGCTCCTCCTAAAAAGAGTGAAATAATTACCATATTACAAAATGTACAGTTTTAGAAGTCGGTGGCTTTTATTCGTTTCAGTGTAGAATTGCACCGACTTCTGAAACTGTTAATTTTATAATGGTAATTATTTTACTCTTTTTAGTTTTTTTTTAAGTCGATTTTTACTTTTATTTAAAGTTATTTATTAATAGTAGATTGTTGCACCGAGCGCAAAGTGAGTCATTAATGCACGAGTGTTATGTTGGTGCCCGAGCGCAAGCGAGGGCACTAAATTAGCACGAGTGCATTAATCACTCACTTCAGCAAGGTGCGTAATCTACTTTTCTTTCAACTACCAATTTACCTACCGTGATAAAATATACCTACTCAAAATAAAAACTCAAGTTAATGAAAACAAGGTTATCCTGCGACTTTTGCGGCAAAAGGTTATTAACAATTTCATTTGCAGCTGTTTTTATACTTTCTGGACTTGAATTCATATCGCTATCTATTTCCATTTTTTAAAACTTTTCTTGCCAAATAAGAAGTATCAAAGTTTTACCACAGTGTACCCACAGTTTAACAATACATACAGTTGGGAAACGAATGTACTTGCGCAGAGCAAGAGCGGGGACCTCGCGGGGAGGTGGGCGGCGCGGATCGCGGCCCTCGATCGCGCTTAGTTTGCGCACCCGAACGCTGAGGGCAGGCACGTCCGGATCTGGTACATTTGCGCGTAAGAATAATAAACTTTAAGAATGTAGTAATTACACCCATTATTACTACATTCGTAAAGGCTAGTTTTTAAATAACTTTAAACTGGTTAAATGGTTTTCGGGAGTGCTGATTCATGAAAACGACACCAATGAATAAAGAAGAAATTAATATAATGACGGTCGCATCTTAATATATTTATGAAAATTTGATGTATGTTAAGAAAAATATTAGTTTGCTCTCTAAGAACAGCGACATTCATAGCGTCAATACTAGAAATAAAAATAAACTTATACTACCCTCGTTCTTATCACAGATACATCATTGAAATTACTTCATATATACTTAATTGTTTTTTGTTTATTGACATTCTGCATGATGATTTATTGATAATTATTGATTATTTTTTACCTTGACATTTTATCGACTATTATTACCTATTAATCTGTCGTTTGTTTTTATAATATTTTTTAATTTATTAAATTGTGAATGCGAGTACTATGTAGGCTAGCTTTAAACACAATTTTCGTAAAACTGTTTGGCGGTTTGAGGATTTTTTTATAACCTACGCAAATGTCCGGCTGATTGGTGGCGTCGTGCGTCGGGTCGTTGAGCTCCCTAAAATAAGTTTGAGCTACACGATGGCTGATGCATGCGTGTCGTCAGTTGGGACAGGTCAACTCAAACCTGCTATGGCTCTTTTACACTCGCATTACACTCGCATAGTTTTGTACCACAATGTCTGGACTTTAAAAAAGACGTTGACCTATACCCCCTTATTACAAACGATTGTCTAAGAAAAACCCTGGTTTTAGAGTAGCCCCGTCTCTTTTTGTTATATGACATAAGAAAGTGATGGGTATATTTTAAACCTGGGTTTACCTTAGTCTTGGTTTAAACCATCTTTTGTAATAAGGGGGCTTGAGTTTTTTTCGGCTTTTCTTCTCAGAGCTAGTCAGATAGGAAATGCCGGCGCCACTTAGTCTTAAAAAAACATCACATTGACTTGTAAAAGTGTCTGTAACAGATTTATATACAGAAATAAATATCAATGACGCATATTTTGTTAAATTTCGCAGCCGCCTTCTTTGACTTTGACCTCATTTTCGGCATCAGCACCCCCGAAAACCATAGACACGTTGCCTGAGGACTGCCTCGTTGGTCTAGCGGTCGCAAGCACGACTGCTGAGCGTGAGGTCTTTGGTTCGATTCCCAGGTCGGGCAAAGTGTTATTGGGTTTTTCCGCGTAGAATTTCTCAGTATTAGCCGGGAGTCTGGGTTTGTGACCGGTCAATGGCAATAGGCTCGCCCCCTATTACATGGGACGTAAAACATAACGGCGAAATGTGGGTGTACTGTACACCTCTGCCAAACCTCCGGGGAATACAGACGTGAGATTTTATGTATTATCACAGTCTACCTATATCTTACTCCTTACAGTCGGTCAACGTAGAACATTGTCGCAGAGCAATCGTGCGGGGGGTTGCGGGGTGAAGGAGCGGAGGTTATGTCCCGAGTAGCCATACTACATACTTGGGACATAACCTCCGCCCCTACATCATTTTGACATTTCATAGGACCTGTCAAATGTATGGGCGTTGACCCACTGTATGTAGTAAGTAGGTACACTGTGGTATTATATAGTATTTATAATTACATTATAATTTAATTATTGTTTATTAATTAAATTATAATAATCCCATTTATTTCGTTTTTCTTTTTTGACAACCCTTGCACATTTGCGACTAATAGCGTAGGTACCTACACGGGCGGCGGTGTCGTCCGACATCAAAGGCGTTTCCCAACTGTATGATTCTTAAACTGTGGTGTACCTACTTACTACATACAGTGGGTCAACGCCCATACATTTGACAGGTCCTATGAAATTTCAAAATTGGTAACAATTGTCATAGGGTTGTCACATAAAACAAATTACACGAACTGAAATGAATTTTGACCTCATTTTCGGCATCAGTACCCCCGAAAACCATGGAAATGACACCCATGACCACTAATTTGACATTTTTATTGCCGCCATCTTGGAAATGGATTTTGACCTCATTTTCGGCATCAGTACCCCCGAAAACCATGGAAATGACACCCATGACCACTAATTTGACATTTTTAGTGCCGCCATCTTGGATTTCGATTTTGACCTCATTTTCGGCATCAGTACCCCCGAAAACCATGGAAATGACACCCATGACCACTAATTTGACATTTTTACTGCCGCCATCTTGGATTTCGATTTTGACCTCATTTTCGGCATCAGTACCCCCGAAAACCATGGAAATGACACCCATGACCACTAATTTGACATTTTTTATTGCCGCCATCTTGGATTTCGATTTTGACCTCATTTTCGGCATCCGCACCCCAGAAAACCTTGGATTTGACACCCATGACGACTACTTTACTAATTTTCATGGCCGCCATCTTGGATTTGGATTTTGAAGTTATTTTCGGCATCAGTGACCCCGAAAACCATGAAATTAACACCCATGATTATTAGATGAAAATTTTCATGGCCGCCATCTTGGATTTGGTAATGATAATAAAAAAAACTGCACTAATGAAAAACAGTGCAGTAATGAAATTTCATACAACATTTCTGCACTGTTTGCAGTGCAGTAATGAGATTTCATACAACATTTCTGCACTGTTTTGCTTCTAAGCAGAAAATACGTATTTTGTGATCGGTTTTGTAGCGATTAATGATAACATTACTACGTAGTTGGAAGAAAATACATTTTAATGCCATAAATTACGTGGTTTAAGATTACTTTAAATGACACTGTTGCGTAATCTTTCCAACAACTAGGTAGTTTTCTTTAAGAATGGGTGTTAATTTGTAATTATCATGACGGCTCCTTACAAATACATTCAATCTCCTTTGTTCTTGGCAATTTTTTCTGTGATGACAGTTAAAACAGAGATTTAAAAGTCCTCATCAAAACTTTTGTTGAAGGGAACCACAAACCAAAACGTCATCTAAGTATTATATTTTTAGTTTATGTTGATTTTTTCAAAAAGCGCTGCATCAGTTTCGATAAAATTTGTATGGAACCACCTCTGAAGTATGGCCTACCAAACATAAAAATATCAGAATAATCAAAATCCATTCATAATTAGTGGAGATATAGCGTAATAAACATACAAAAAAAAAACATTCAGACGAATTGAGAACGTCCTTCTTTTTGAAGCCAGTTAAAAAATGTATTTCTTTTCGTTATTAACTGCATTTAAAATTCCTGACTCCTAATTTCCTTTATCTTAATGACAAGATTTATATGTAAAAAGCAACTTGATTAAAAAGATTGGTAATTATGTAAAAAAATACACAAATTAAAAATGGTTGAAATCGATTCAGTAGCAGAATAATAAACCACTTTCAAAGTTTGCGTTTATTATGTTACACGTTATGTATTAACAAGTGAAACCTTTTTATTTCTCAACGTCTAATAAATTATTTGTTAGATAGCAAAAAGCTTTATAACTCGATTTCCTTATATATTTCTTAAAGAAAGTCGCCTCTCTTTGCCTGTCATGATCTTGGCAAAGAGTGCGTTTTAAATAAAATATACTTATCTGATTTAAAAAATAGTAGTATTACGTATAAAATATCTAGTGTTTGCATGTAATCACATCGATAATTCAGTCCTCATCAAGCTGTCTCCCCCCCTAAGTTCCCGCCAGCAACGCCCTAAGCCGAGGTCCGAGTCCCACTAGGGGTCGCCCTTAGTGCTGTTGTTGCAGGTAGTCACGATGTTAGTGTAGTTAGCTTAGGTTAAGTATTTTACTTCCCCTCCATTGGCTGGAGACCCTTCAGGTCTCGCCAATAACTGCCCGGTTACGTAGAAACGGTCCCCTAGGACCATCTATAGCAGCCCAAATAAATAAATAAAAAACTAAATAAGTATATTTTAATTCATGACATACAAACTTTACAAGTGTCAGTTTAGAATATAACAACTAAAATGATAGTCAAGAATTGGACCAATCTCTGTTCAATCAGTATTAAATTTTATAATTTACCTCGCTACAATGTTAGTCGTAAAGGGGGTACTTTTAAAGTATCACTGATGACTGTTTTAAAGCAAGTGTTAAAATTTCTAAATTCGATAATTTTGATTTCCGTGCAAAATGATTATTATTTTAGTTTTAAAAAATTCTACATCTCTGCTTTAGTCAATTATAAGGACCTTCTAATCCGTGACCCCGAATATGACCTAAAATTTAAACACATCTGACCACAGCTGAGGATAGATAGATTTTAGTGTATTTGTTATGAAATCTTTAAACAGCTATTTCTCTTAACTGTCGACTTTTGGGGAACTTGTTGAACAAAAGTTATTCATCATTATGGGTAATTTAATACCCTTTCGGATTAGTACACTCTCCGACTAACCTAAACGAGATCCTAAGGACCAAACTTCTGACGGTTCGCAAATCTGGTCCTTTGATCCAGAGTCCACAGAAAAGGTCCAAAGGTAACAAAATATATATTTAAAAGATATAAACGTTGAAATTACAAATGTAACACAGGCCGCGTGGAATTACGGGAATCCGAAACATCCCACAATCTTTTACATACCTACTTAGTGATTTACTAGTTGTACCCGCGGATCTGCTTGCGTGGAAAGTTCATATATTCCAGACAAGCAAAAAGAAGACGTATCCTTTGAAGGACAGGTCTCCTTTTTCCTTCAAATACTTAGCATACGTAGTGCTTGATATGTAGCGTGGCTAAGCACTGCTATAGGTACATTTCCAGTAAGAGCTGATCTCGCATTGGCTTTCCGGTCAATGAGAAGTCAGCTTATACTGGTTATAGTTTGAGAAGGTTTGTGTTTAAACGCCTACCAGAAATGTATCTATTTTACGACCAAAAAATTCGAAATACCTGCCAGAATGGATAAGTGCTCACCAAATTGTGTTTCATAAAGTATTGTAGAAATGAATCTATTTTCCTTTTTATTCTATGCCTTAAAGATTTATAAGCCTTTAAAGTTAAAACTTAAAGGGATGTTTGTAAGGTTGTTTGAGTTTCCAAAGTAGAGTCGACGGAGCCCCGCTGGGCGGGGCTCCTATTTCTGTCTGCAGGGTTTAAATTAACCTAACACGAAGGATGACGGGGGCTTCGTTCGCTCGCTCACTCTAGCCCCCGTCATCCCCTTTGAACCTAACCTATCCATGTCGGGGTGCCCCAAATTAACGAGCTCGCTTCGCTCGCTCTTAAAACTAGTCAGTTGGAGGACAGGTTACAGCGTTTGGTTACAAGATTTGGTGAGCATTATCCATTTTGGTAAGCAAAAAGAATATAAATACAACACGTACAATTATTCTGATGAGTGTATATTTATTTTGGAACCTAAAACGTTGTTCTTTAGGCATCTCGGTATAGAGTGGGTTTATTTTATTTGAAGTTAATATATTTTACTTGGTATTTAGTCTTAGGGTCTAAAAATTATTTTGGTGAGCATTTAAATTGTACCCGTTTGATAATAATATGTAGCAGCGTGTGTTACCTCTGAGCCAAATAAATTCCATATTATAGTTATAAGAAAGCATTCCATAACCATCCCTCTAGGAATGTGATCATAACACTAGTAACATGATCACATGGATTTATAACCATTTCACTAGGTTAATCTAGTGAAATATATCGTAACAGGTGGCCTACTCCGAAAATCGATCTAACTACGAAGTTTCGGCTGACGGATAGCACGTTTTCCAACCACGAAAGTGTTTCGGATCAGACGGTCGATTCGATTTTCGCGATTTGTTATTTTGTCTTGCGTTCACTCAACTTCCAAATCTTAATTGACATATACCTACAACATGTAACAAAAACCGTATTGTTCCTTTTAGGGACGTATACATTTACCTACTAGCACAACAACGATGAAATTATAATGAAAAAAAATTAAGCATTGGCTAGTCGAGAAGTCAAAATCAAATAACTACTTATTAAAATCGACACATTCAAAAAATTGTTTGCATTATATGATTTCACAAGTACATCTTTATTTCGCTAAATAGCCGACGAGCTCGGCGGGTTTCTTTGATGCGACAGACATTAAAAAATCAGTTAAACATTACAAATATTAATAACTAGCTTTTCCCCGCAGCTTCGCTTGCGTGAAATTTTGAACCCGTTAAGTGACGATTTTCCTTACAAACTTTCATCCCCTATTTAACTCCCTTAGGGGTTGAATTTCGAAAAATCCTTCCTTATTCCTTGTCTACGTTATAAAGGGAACCTCTGTGCAAAATTTCAGCTATCTAGGTCCAAGGGTTTGGGCTGGGCGTTGATGAGTTAGTTCATCAGTCAGTCAGTCAGGACTTTTCTTTTTATTTATATAGATTATATGTATATTTATTTTAATTATTTTAGTTGAACAGTTTTTTATAAACGACTTGCTTCATTACTTATGTATACCGATTCTTAACACGTAGGTAGAAGGAAC
Source organism: Amphipyra tragopoginis (assembly GCA_905220435.1). Classification (NCBI taxonomy): domain Eukaryota; kingdom Metazoa; phylum Arthropoda; class Insecta; order Lepidoptera; family Noctuidae; genus Amphipyra; species Amphipyra tragopoginis. Next base: position 22,186,852 of record HG992012.1, on the reverse strand, counting down.
AACAGAGTTTTTGTTACAAATTGTATAGTAGTTCGTTGTTTGACAATACTTTGATCGTATAGGTATTTATAAGTTCCATGTTCATCGATGTTTCGTTTCGACCCGAAGCTTCGACGTTCGTTTTTCGGAGTAGGTCCCCGTTTCCTACCTCTCAAGTCTTTAGAATTCAAAGGCTTAAAACGGCTTGAAGTGAAAACATTTCCGTTCGCACTCAACGGAACAATTGCTTTTTAAATTGGGGCTTGCATTGAAAAACCTTTTTTCAATTTTATTATAAAAGTATTAAAAATTTGAGTTTCAATAAACCTGAGGGAACCTCTTCCTTGCAATAAGAACTAAATAAGTAGTATAGCCTCTTCGATGAGGCTCACAAACCTTAGGAAGGTTAAATAAAGTGTCAAAATTAAATAAAAATAGTACATAAAAAGTCGCAATTAGCGTGAGATTGGTATTACCATATTATAAAATTAACAGTTTCAGAAGTCGATGTTAATCCACGCTAAACCTAATTGAAGGCACCGACATCTGAAACTGTTAATTTTATAATAAGGTAATTATTTTACTCTTTTTAGTTTAATGAAATCGTTTTTTAAGTAATTTAATTTTTCTATTTGAAATGGCATTGAAAATGAATAAATCGGCAATTTAAAAAAAACTTTGCCCCTCACTAAGATTTCTCCTGTATTGTGGGTGCATTTACAGACACAAATCTCACATACACAAACGCCCAGACTAGCGATGGGCGTTGAATCAACGAACTAGTTGAATCAACGTTGATGTCTCTTCAACGGAATTAACGTTGACCGTGTACAAATCAACTCGTTGAATTAGTCAACGAGTTACGAGACAACAACGTTTATGAATTCAACTCGTTTCATCGTTTGACGAATTCAACGAGTTGATTTGTACACGGTCAACGTTTTGTTATTTTCAACGTACGTAAGTAAATTGTATTTCTTTATAGAAAATATAGAATAAAACTCCCGCTACGACGCGATAGTCATGACAAGAATTTGAACTCTAAATAACGAATACAAGATTTTATATTTATTTAGTAATTTGATCAATGTCATTATTTTTTGAAGAAAGTAAACGTAAAGTAAGAATTAATAATGTCATATTATTAATTCTTAAAATGATTCATCATAAAATGTTATCCAATTTCATTAGGTAAACTGCATCAAATTGTTCGTAAATTAACATTACAACAGCATACTTAATAAAAGCGTTTAGGCGTTTATCGTTCATGCAAGTTGACGTTCGTAACACGTTAACTCGTTGACGAAATTAACTAGTTGATCAACTAGTTGACAAACGCAATTCAACGTTAACGTTTCGTTGACGGAAAAACCTTCAACGACCCATCGCTAGCCCAGACCCGAAACAACCATCTGTTGGCCATACAAATTTTTGTACCGTGTGGGAATCGAACCTACGACTCGTAGCGCAGAAGCCAATCGCTTAGCCACTCGCTTAGCCATTGCACGTGTCGTACAGCAATCGCGGGTAATTTGCTGTTATATCTTAAAGAATTCCCTCGATTTCTCCAAGATCCCATCATCAGATCCTGACCTGATGACCCTGGGGCCACCTGAGAAGTATACCCTCTCAAACAAAAAAAGTTTTTATCAAATTGGTTCATAAATGACGGAGTTCTGAGGTAACAAACACAAAAAAACCTCTTCCTTTTTGAAGTCGATTAAAAACAATTTTCACCAACCTTTCACCATTCGCTGTTAAGAACTCAGTCATCATCTTCCTGTCCTTATCCCATGTTACTTGAGGTCGGTGCAACACGTTTTCTTCTTCCATTCCGTCCTGTCACCCGTCATGATATCACTGACTCCCTTCTCTTTCATATCATTCTTCACACAATCTATCCAACTTTTCTTTGGCCTCCCTCTTCCTCTCCATCCATCCACGTTTATATTCATAACTCTTTTGGTCACATGCGTTTCTTCCCTCCTCTTCACAAGCCCCATACCAAGACAAACGGTTCCCTTTCAATTTTTCTGTCACTGGCGCTACTATCAAACTTCCTCTTATATACTCATTCCTGACCTTATCCATTCTGGTCACTCCACTAGTAACTCACGTTAGGAACTTCTCGGTGTATGTCGAGAATTGAGCAAAAGCTCTATTCATCATGTTAGGTATCATAAGAGCATGTAAAAGTCCACAAATGAACACGAGCCTCCCAAAAATACCACAGTTAACTAATATCATTGGCAATAATTACGTACATTGACATTAATCCGTTGCGATTGACGTTTGAATACGTATTGGCAGATAGACAGACAATGGACCACCAAATGATACAGATACACAATTATGTAACATAGATGTATCTGATCGAACAACCAATGGCAGTTCGCAACACTCACACTTATTGCGTCAGCTTAAAGATCATTATTTACTGCAGTACTAATAAACATTCATGGTCTTTAAGTCGCACACAGTTCGTAAGTGATCGGTTTTCCGAAGTTTGCCGATACGCCTCCTTAAGCCGGGTATCCACTTAGGTTCGCCGTGGTTTGCGAACGCGCCCGCTCCGCAAACCAAACATAATGGATACGTCGTGATCGCGGAGCGCGACTGGAGCACGATCGGAGCACGGCGGAGCGCTCGGGAAGCGGTTTTTTGCGCGATCTCAAAGGGGAGCGCAGTTTGTTCGTGGACGCGACCGTGTCACGACGTGTTTGTTAAGTTCGCGAACATGGAGTGGTCCGATGAAAAATGTCTACAGCTCATAGAAGAATACCGTAAACATAATGTTTTATGGGACCCACGAGATGAAAACTAAAACAATATAATGTATTAAAATATAAGCTGCACTTCCTACTAATTCTGGAGGCGGCATGTTTGCACCGACCGTCTGTCGTGTGTCGACTGGAGACCGGAGCGCGGAATGTTAGTGCTCCGACAGGAGCACTGATATTGCAGCCTAAGTGTGTACACTGTGCACGTTCACGTTCGCGGAGCACACAGTGTTCGCAAACCACGGCGAACCTAAGTGGATACCCGGCTTTAGTTGTGTCGTCGCCGTCTATACTACCAAGAGGATTGTTTAGTTGCCAATCTTAGAGACATGGTTAGAAAGTCTGATGTGCCCCTAATTTCACCGGCAACCATAACCTTCAAAACGGTACACAGGGATGCTCGGGCGGCGGCAGAAATAGATAAGCTGGTGTCACCTTGTTTCGCAGACAGAAATTTCATAGAAATTCGTTTCTCAGAAAATGTTTCATATAATATTTTTCCAATATTATTGTTTCAAAGACTATTTACTTGAATGAAACATATTTCATAGAAACAAAATTCAATGAATTTTTTAATCACATTTTTTTGTTTAACAAACTTATCAACCAGTACAATTATTTTTTTACGAATATTGTTTATTCACACCCTGACACGGATAGATTAGGTTCGAAGGGGATGACGGGGGCTAAAGTGAGCAAGCAAAGCGAGCGAACGAAGCCCCCGTCATCCCCTTCGTGTTAGGTTACTTTAAACCCTGCAGACAGAAATAGGAGCCGCGCGCAGCGGGGCTCCGTCGACCTTGGTCTCAGAATCTGTTTTTGGTGTAAATATTTGGTTGGCAGTGTGTCACTCGATAAAATGTTTTTTCTTGGTAATAAGTTTCATAACATAAAGGATAAATAATATTTGATTTGTTATTCTATGATATGATTATTCTAACATTAAACTTTATGTGAAACAAAAATCAATGATTTAAAAATCTTCAAAGTAAGTATTCTGTGTCTAAAAAATTTATGTGAAACGAAACTCTATAACACTATTACTCGTAGCTATAAAACAACGTACAACCACAAGAAGCGCTTCTAGTTCTTGAGGTTCTTAGGGTGACTAATCAACGTTGAGCTATGCTGCACTGTGCTGTTCTATGTTCTATTTAGTCAATTCTCGCCTCTCAGGGTGCCTTACCACCAGAGATGTGCTATGCAGCTATGCTGCGAGAATGTAAAAGCTAAGCTACGAAACTATGTGACCGTTTCCACTGATGCTAAGCTATGTAGCGGAGCGAGTTAGATGTGCTATGAAAATGCGCCGCGCCGCAAGGTAGCTAGCTGTACGAGGAAGATGCGCAGCTCGGACTATGCGACGTATCGACAATAGGGAAGGCACGGGGAGCAGCGGCGCGGTCCTCTGCACATAGCTACACCAATTGCGCGACCATCCATAGCACGCATCCACAGCACATATCCATATCCTTCCATATAAAAAACGTAGCTTAGTTGAATCAGTTTCCACCAGTGCTATGCTATGTGGACCAATGAATATGATTGGTGGATATCAAACGCATCCATAACAACGTTGCATAGCACATCTCTGGTGGAAAAGCAGCCTTAGATTATAATGAGAAAACAAACGAAACGTGCTGCGTTGCGGTTTGTGTGGCTGCGCTTCGTTTAATAAACATAGCAGGGATAACGCGATACGTGCTGACTTGCTCCTCACTGCACTGCCCACCCGTTCGGTCTTCCATCTATCAGGTACTCGCGCAGCTCAAAGTTGTTTGTAGAAAAAACATAGCACTAGAAAGTTAGCTTAGCTAAGCACAGCGCAGCATAGCTCAATGTTGTTAAGTCACCCTTAGGCTGCTTTTCCACCAGAAATATGTTATGCAACGTTGCTATGGATGCGTGATATCCAACAATCATATTCATTGGTCTACATAGCATAGCACTGGTGGAAACTGATTCAACTAAGCTACGTTTTTTATATAGAAGGATGCGTGCTGTGGATACGTGCTATGGGTGCGAGCTTTGGATGGTCGCGAGTGGTGTAGCAATGTGCAGAGGACCGCACAACCGCGGCGCCGCTCCCCGTGCCTTCCCTATTGTCGATACGTCGCATAGCTCGAGCTGCGCATCTTCCTCGCACAGCTACCTTGCGGGGCGGCGCATTTTCGTAGCACATCTTACTCGCTCCGCTACATAGCTTATCATCAGTGGAAACGGTCACATAGTTTCATAGCTTAGCTTTTACATTCTCGCAGCATAGCTGCATAGCACATCTGGTGTAAAGGCACCCTTACAGGATCGCAATACTCTTAGCGAGGGCGAGTGAAGTGTTTGTCCACTGCAGTAAAAGATGTGGGTTTGATGTTTCTAAACAAATATTTGTCAAGTATAAACCTAATCTTGGTTATTGCTACTCCCACGGCTCGATGCCCACGATTGAGAAAAACTCATTATTTGAAAGATTGAACTTTAGCCTTAATTTAAGTATTGACCTTATAATGAAATTACTCCCATGTGCGACAAAACTACGTCTTTGTGTCTAAACACACTATGCCGAAGATCCGTGACCGAAGTTCGGCATGATTACGCCTGCAATGCTTTTTGGCATCGTTCACACCAAACCTATTGTCCGCCGCTGACTGTGAGCACGCGTTACGCAGTTTATCGCTTTTCAATATATATTTAACTTCTTGTTCACACCGAACCGACTATACGCTATTACGTCGTGCGTTGTGACAGTGAGCATAGTCACAGCCGGCGGCGGACAATACGTTTGGTGTGAACGATGCCTTTAAATTACCCGCGACACACCAGGCTAAAATTACGTCGCGTTTTACCAATATAAAAAACATAGACGCTGAAGTTCGGTCGCGAAATTTCGGCATGGTGTGGCGCCACACTTTGCTGTGGCCGTATCGCCTTAGCCGTGAGATTACCGGTATTCAGGGCCAGATTTAGGGGAGAGCAACACCGTTTATTTTTAATCGAACATCTATTCCAAAAGTGGGATTTCATACTACCTATACTGTAGTTATAAAATTAAAGCAGTTTAAAATACCTATAAATATGAATACTCTATAATCACCCTCCATATCAGGAAATAATTCAGCAATTTATTTCTGTTTCGTATGAATAAAACTCTGACTCCAAATTAAACGGTGTATTTTCAATATTACAAATTATTTAGTCGCTAGTAGGTACAGAATTTTTGCAGATTAAAAACGTAACGTCGAGCGTTCGGACGATGAACGAATGTCGGTAATGTCGGTAAAGTAGGCGACTAGTCGACCGTTCCCCTCGTCCAGTGTTGTCACTGTTGCGCCGGAACATCCTCGGGGGCCTTGAAAGCATCAGCTTTCAATGAAGTGTCTGCTGTAGGCTCCAACAAAGGGCAGAGATACTTGATGCCTCGTCGATAAATACCCGTAGCTGTCTTTATTTCGGCAACGCGTGCCACATCATCTTTGCCAGGGTAGAGTGCAGTTATTCGTCCCAACTTCCAGTGCATCGGTGGGGTGTTTTCTTCCTTCAGAAGTACAAGCTCTCCCACTTGTAGCTGCTTACTTGGAATTCGCCATTTATGTCGCTGTTGAAGTTCTGACACGTATTCCAGCTGCCAGCGTTTCCAAAAGTGTTGTCGTATCATCTCTAAACGCTGGAAACGATCAAGTCTATTTGGGTTTACATTTAGTACACTTGGTGACGGCAGCGATGTTAAGGGCCGGCCGATCAGAAAGTGCCCTGGGGTTAAGGATTGGAAATCATCAGGGCTGGAGGATAAAGGACATAAGGGTCTACTATTAAGAATGGCTTCAACTTGACTAAACAGAGTTGCCAACTCTTCAAATGTGAGATGGGTATTGCCTAAAATTCTTTTTAAATGGTGCTTCGCCGATTTTACGCCAGCCTCCCATAACCCTCCGAAATGTGGTGCATAAGCCGGTTGAAATTTAAATTTAATTCCTTCTTCTGATAGAAAACTAGTGACATCAGCAAAATGTGAGTTTAATAAATTACCTATTTCCCTAGAGGCTCCCAGAAAGTTTCTGCCATTGTCACAGAAAATCTCTACTGGCTTTCCTCTACGAGAGATATAACGACGTAGTGACAATATGAAAGCATCCGTAGATAGTTCACTTACGGCTTCCAAGTGTAAACATTTATATCTGAGGCAAACGAACAGACAAAGATAACATTTTGTTATCTTGCAACCTCTTCCTTTGCGATCCGTTATTAAGAATGGTCCTGCGAAATCAACACCAGTACTAGCAAATGGAAAATCAGGATTAACTCGTTGCTGTGGCAACGCTCCCATGATAGGCGTGAGTGTTTTGCCACTGGCTCTCCTGCAAACTACACAGTGCCTTGCGGTTGTACGGGCGAGATCTCTGCCGGCTATAGGCCAAACAAACTCCCTCACAGACGATAGAAGCAGCTGCGGACCAGCATGCAAGAGTCTCAAATGTTCTTGTTCAAATAACAATTTGGTAAGTCGGTGGCTTTTATGTACTAGCATGGGATGACGTTTTTCAAACGAATAGCATGAAGATTCTAAACGTCCTCCTACTCTCAAAATATCGTTTTCATCAATAAATGGGTTTAAAGACAACAAGGGATTCTTTGAAGGGAGAATTCCTTTGCCACGAAGAATGACTATCTCCTTTGGAAAAGTTTCTTGTTGAGATAGACGGATCAAGCTTTCAAAAGAAGCTGAAAGCTCTTCAGGCTGTGAAATACCGCTTTTTCTATTTTGTGAATTTCTACAATTAAAAATAAATCGTAATAAATATGCAAATAAACGTTTTAAAGTTCTTAGTTTGGAATATCGATTAAAATCTATAAGTTGTTGTTTACTTGTTTCATTATGCGTAGTGATGTTAACCTTTGACTGAGGAACATCATCATCAATATATTTTTTTATATTCAGTAAAGGCCAAGCTGACTCTGGCTGCCTTAAAAAAGTGGGTCCATTCCACCACAAGCCAATATTTTTAATTTTGTCTGCGTCTACACCGCGAGATGCTAAGTCAGCAGGATTCAACGCGGTGGGTACATGTCTCCAACCAGAATCTTCCGTGAGTTCTAGTATCGCTGCAACTCTGTTGGCTACGAACGTGTCCAGCTTATCATATCTAGCACCTAACCAAGTAAGGGCGATAGATGAATCGGTCCAAAATACTCTGCGTACGATTACACATCGCATAGCGCGACACACGGCGCCCGCGAGCTGTGCTCCTAATAAACACGCACACAACTCTAAACGAGGAATAGTTGTTGGTTTCACAGAGGCTACTCGGGCCTTAGCACATTGCAACCGAACTATAACATTATCCTGCCTATCCACAGATTTGAAATAAATACACGCTGCGTATGCACTCTGCGAAGCGTCGCAAAAACAATGTAATTCTATATGAATAGGAGATTTGCATAAAGTGTGTCTTGGTATGCGTAGTGTGTGTAAGTGTTTCATGTTATCGATAAACAAATTCCAAGATTGACATATATCATAAGGGGCAGGTTCGTCCCAGTCAATCTTTTGTACCCATAACCTTTGTACTAAAATTTTTGGTTTTACTGTAAGGGGACTCAATAGACCAAGAGGGTCAAATACCTTGCAAGCATCTGATAAAATTGAACGTTTAGTGGGAATAGGCTTATTGTTTACATAATTATTTGGAAAATGGATATAATCATTGTTTGGATCCCAGCCTACGCCTAATGTATGTGACGAGGAACTAAAAATTAGAGTGCTTTGGCTGTTAATTGAATCAGATAGTAGGGATGGCAAATTACAGCGATATTCACGTAATGGAAAGCAACCCGCAGCCAATGCACATTCTACCGCCTTCTTTATGTATACTAAATCGTCTGGACAGTCACTGCCTGTTAGTAAGTCATCTACTAAAAAATCATTTTGAATTATTGTTTTTATATTTTTGTCATTACATTCTTCACCTATTTGCCATAGGCAGCGAGTGCTTAAAAAACTTGAGCTTGTCAGGCCATAGGTGACAGTATTTAGCCGTAACGATTTTAAAGAATCGGTATCATTATTGCGCCACAATATCATTTGTAATTTACGATCGCTTTCTTGAATTTGTACCTGTCGGTACATCTTTTCCACGTCTCCTGACAATACGTAGGTGTGCTGGCGGAACCGAAGTAAAATATTAAATAAAGAATCTTGAATATGTGGACCTGTCATTTGTATGTCATTTATCGAATAACCAGAGGTCGTCTTCGCACTACCATTAAATACGACACGTAATTTTGTTGACTCACTGGTAGGTTTAAGTACTGCATGATGTGGAATAAAATACGATTGCTCGGGCACTAAAATACTTGATTCTGACAGATGTCCTAAATCAGAGTATTCCTTAATAAATTTAGAAAGGGTTTTGAGATTAATATTTTTAGCAAATCGTTTTTCTAATGATAAAAACTGCCTCTTAGCTAGTCTATACGAATCTCCTAGGCAATCGGGTTCTGAAACAATAGGAAGTTTAACATAAAACCTTCCTTCTTCGCTGCGATAAGTGTTAGTCACAAAATGTTCCTCACATTCAATTTCCTCCTCTGATTTTACAATATTGGACGGAGGAATGTGTTCTAGCTTCCAGAACTTAGTTAACTGTTCATTCAACGATTGATTCGAAATACAATTGCTATTACTACATGATACTGATACATGATTACACTGTAAATTGTTGGTTTGAGATTTATTACGAGTTAACAATGGGCCTGCTAAAATCCAACCTAGTTTTGATTTTCGTACTATTGGTTGGTTAGGGCCAAGAGAGATTTGTTCTGGTTCGATTAAACTCCAAAAAATATCGGCACCTATCAGCAAATCTATCGGTGCGGATTGATTGAAACTAGGGTCTGCAAGTGCGATATTAGATGGTAAGTTTACTTGTGAAAGATTTATTGACTTGTTTGGTATGCTTCCCGTAATATGAGGCAACACCAGACATGATATGTTTGTGTTATAATTGTTATGTTTTGATTTTACATGGACGGTACATCTGTGTATGGCATTGGATAGAGGCATGTTACCGACACCGACAATATCGACTCTGGTTGGCTGAGGAGTCAACTGCAATTTGTTTTTCAATCGATCTGTAATTAAAGAAGATTGACTCCCGCTATCTAGAAGAGCTCGTATTGTGACATGTTTTTGTGTATCTGGGTTATATATTTCTACTTGTGCTGTGGATAACAACACACAATTGTTTACAATTACTGACATATTGACTATGTCGTCAGCACTGACATTTGAATCCTGCTGATCTTCAGCATCCGTTGCCGAGATAGATGATTCCTCTAGGTTTGCTACATTTACAGCCTGAGAGTTATTTTTATGCAATAAAGTATTGTGTCGCCTTTTGCAAACAGAGCAAGGACCTAATCTACACTGACGAAAAGAATGTCCCTTACGTAAACAATTAAGACATAACCTTAGTCGCATTGCCTCTGCGTGTCTATCTTCCACGGATTTGGCCAGGAACGAAGAACAATCGTAAAGACGATGAGTGCCATCGCATAAGACACATGCAGCAGAAGAATCAGCAGCAGAAGAAGAGCCAGCACCAGCTGAAATTGCAAACGATTTTGTATGAGACTTTTCATTTTTATTATAATATGACGAATTGTTTTGACGTTCGATTTTGTTGACTTGAACGGATTCTAGAATGTCAGCTCGACTTTTAAGGAACTGGAAAAAGTCCTTCAGAGAAGGGGACTTGCTCAAAGTATTTTTATGTTCTTCCCATTTGAAGTTGCTGTTGTTATCAAGCTTTGCTGAGACCAAATGGATGATCAAGGTATCCCATGACTCGGTTGGTTCACCCAGCGTATTCAAGGCTCGTAAGTTTTTGGATATATGGTCTATTAAAAATCTCAATGACTTAGCTGACTCACGAGGTACTGATTGAATATTAAGCAGTGAATTCAAATGGTGATTTATTAATTGTTTTTCGTTATTATATCTCTCACAGAGTAAACGCCAGGCTTCCACATAATTTGCTGTACTAACCTCTAAATTACTGATAACACGGGAAGCCTCTCCCTCTAGATAGGAGTTCAGATAGTGAAACTTATGAATTGATTCAATCCTGTTATTGTTGTGAATGAGTGAGGTAAACGTATCGCGAAACTCCAGCCATTTAAAGTAAGCTCCATCAAAGTTCGCTATTTTTAGTATAGGTAATTTAAAACTCATGTTATTATTTGGGTGACATGAATGATTGCAGCTAGTATCAGAATGAGCAGAACCAAATTCATTCTTATTGGGCTGATTTTCATCCAAAAAGACACGAGTTCGAGCAATTAACGACGAAATGTCTAACTCAATTTCATCTCTTATATCAATTTCACTGTCTAAATTATCGGAATTTAACAATTCTATTTGTGATTGTATGTCATCAAAAGAAGATAATAATTCTTGAAACTTTTCATATCTTTGATTAATAGTATACAAATCAGTCGATGAAATGGATTCGCTCGATTCTATAAATTTATTTAAATAATTCCTGTACTTAGTTATTCTACCTTTGATGGAACTTCGTTTCGTGGTAAGATCTTTAAGACTTAGATCGGTCACAGTAACACTTGGTACACTAGGTATATTTAACGTTTTCCGCACGTACATTTGACAAACGCTCACTAGTATGCGACATTATCACTAAAACGGCAAAAAATAACTTTAAAAATGAATAAATAGAAGAAGGTAATTAAATAAAAGGATAACGATACGTAAATTATGCAATCCGGCTTAGGCACCAACACGTCGTCAATGTCAAGGTCAACGGGCGATCACAGCTGACGGCTGCAGTGGCGCCTGCGACTCACACAATGGTTGACAATGGACCTCAAGTGTGACGCGCTTGTTGATCGTTAGCGAGGCTGGAATGCATTAACAATATAAATAAGTAATTATCACTAAACTTTAGGCACCTTTAACTAACTGGGGATATGGATTCGTGCTTGAATTAACGAATATAATGGCAATGACTTTGCAAAAAATACCTATGTATACTATGTACCCTACTTTTCTTTTCTAGCGATTTAATTTATATAGAAGATAATTATAGGCTATTTTAGCTAATGCACATTGAATAGCAAGCAAATGACTAGAAACTTTTTACCTAATTAGCAAAACTTGTGGTTGCAAATGCAAGTAGGTAGATGAGTAAAGTACAAGTGAAGCGAGTTGGCAATGCTATTAAGACAAGTTCGGGAATTAATTGGAATTGTAGGAATCAAATGGGATGAGGCACTTTCCTGGCTAAGCACTGGCTGCGGCGCTGCTCGTTGGCTGCTTGACCGGCTGGCTTCAAGCAATCCGTATATGAAACGGCCTTCCGATCTTTGTTCCAATTATACATAAAATCTTCTTATTGTTTGATCTCCTCTCTTCTGGTAGGATATCACGTCGTGGTCACCAATGTTTCGTATGAATAAAACTCTGACTCCAAATTAAACGGTGTATTTTCAATATTACAAATTATTTAGTCGCTAGTAGGTACAGAATTTTTGCAGATTAAAAACGTAACGTCGAGCGTTCGGACGATGAACGAATGTCGGTAATGTCGGTAAAGTAGGCGACTAGTCGACCGTTCCCCTCGTCCAGTGTTGTCACTGTTGCGCCGGAACAATTTCCGTAACTTATTAAGAACGATTTTGCTCATATGGTAACGATGTTTGCTTTGCCAAATTCGAGTTCTTGCCTGAATAGCACAGATAAATTCTTCTGTATTAAACGACATGATGAAAAACGTGCTATCGTTTCAAGCGACAAGTTCAAACGGGTTGATCTTACCTGACGACGCGAGTGAATCGCACGCTCCGCCGCTAGTTCAACGTGAACACGCACAAACAACTTTACACGTTTCATATAATCGCGAGCGCGCCGCGCGCTTCCGTCGCGAGTTCGCCCGCTACATAGCCCGCACCTGCGTTTTGTACGTGAACACTTACGTATTATGCCATATACAGCATGTAAGGGTAAACACCGTTATCACTCAAACCATGAGTAGTTGACGTGAACACAAAAACATAGGACTGAGTAAAAAAAAAAAAATAGTATACACGCGCGAGAAATGAGCGGCGCGGCGGCGCTACGACGCGGCGTACACGCACCCGCTAGCGAGACAGCTGACTGACTGGGGTAGCGACCTGTGCGGGGCCATGCGTCGGGCCACGCGGCGAGTTCCCCGCGCCCCATCTCGTAGCTTGTTGCCCCCGCGCGTAGGGTGAAATGCTTTCGTGAAAAAATGAAAATCTTATAAAAAAAAAATATTTTTCATTGATTTTACGTTCTATAAATGAAACCAAACCACTGGTTTCAAGGATAACGGTGTTTACCCTTACAGCCTGTATGTTTGATATTTCGCGACCGCGTCCGTGAACAAGCGCTAAGTCCGTCTACGCTACGCGAATTCGTGCTCCGCTTGTGCTTCTAGCGTAGACGCAGCTTAAGGTTCAATATTATAGACAAATTTAAAAAATTGCACTAACTGCACTGCGACACGGCAGAATGTATATTCTGCATTCTGAGGGTGTATACCCTCGTGACTAATTATGGCTACGGCTAATGAAGAAGGCTATATTTAGCAACGAATGTTTACAAACTAATATAGATTAGTTATGACGTAATAATATCCCCTCATTGGTATGTAACCTATTCAAATCAAGGCTCAGTTCAAACTATTCGTAACTCACTACCGGTCGGAAGTGGAACAATGTAGTCATGATGAACCTGTTTCCAGTTGATCGAGCAAACAGAGTAATATTGTGTGTTTGTTAGATCAAGTGTGAACGCGAGTAGGTTGTAGATAAGAAGATAATGTTAATATTACTTCCTTTAATTTGTGATACCTATTGGAAAAGATAGAGTATAAAAGAAAGAATATGACTATTTAATACTAGTTATTTGTCGTGTAGATTTCGGCTAAGTGTGTGTCCTGAGTGACGGCGCACCGCGCAGGCGGAATGAACGGCGCAATTAATACATGTTCGAAACGTTTGAATTTTGATATCGACATTATTAAAACCCAAGTAAAATAAACACACGCGCGTACGCGTCAAGTTTCCCGCGTGCACTGCGGACAGGTATCGACGGTAAAGCCACGGTAAAGCCGCTCCGCAATCCGCAATACGCCCGTACACCCTCACTCAGGACGCACACTAAGAACTCATCTATCACAACTATACTCCATATATATATACAGTGGGACAGTTACAAGCTGTTTTTTTTTTACTTTCGTAACAAATGACTCCCTTTCTGACAAAGAAAAAAAAGTGAGGTATTTTTAAAAACACAGTTGTTGCCCCAGGGCCTCAAAAACTTTAAATACGTGTACCCTGTGCATACTAGCAATCCCTAGGAAGGAACGTGTATGTAAAAGTCACGTAGCGTCGAGTTTACGAGCCTGTAAAACATTCACCTGAACTGCCTCTCAGGATAATACGATGAGATGACAGGCGTATGAATCAATCAATCTCTTTTTATCCTATTTCGGCATGAAAAACCTCGAGACACGGTTATTTCATGTTTTTGCTCAGAGAAATACATTTAGATATTACTATCTTCTGCCCGCGACTTTGCTGGCGTTAATTAAGCTCAAAAAACACCGACGTGTATCATGATCGCTGGTTAGGACAAACACACATACAAATGTGGACGTACCTTAACCAGGGATCATGATACACGTCAGTGCCACGCGATGGAGATAATACGATACGCCAAAATTCTACAAATGTGGACGAGGCTTAAAGTTTCGATAATTATAATTCAATCGTGATTCGAAAGACACGTGGCGCCATCTATGAACGTTATTGTTGTTTTCCTCGGGAACAGTACTTTTTTTCGGGATGAAAGGTACCCTATGTCCGTTTCTGTACACCTGACAACGTATATGCAAAATTTCAGGATGATCGGTTCAGTGGTTTAGGCGTGAAAAGGTTACAAACAAACTTACTTTCGCATTTATAATATTAGTTAGGATTAGGATAGGATGTTCAGGTTTGAGATATCTTTATTTCCCTTATGAATTATAATTCATTTAAATTTAATTAAGTATAGCCCAGTCGCCAGGTAGTTTTACCTTGCAAAAGGTCGGTCAGTCCTGAATTTTAGATATGTCATAACACATTTAGGTGTTCTTATGAAAATGACCTCCGCGCGCTCCGCCATCTTGGATTAAAGACCCAAAAATTAGTTTTTATTAAACAACTCGTTCATCGTCATCATCATTCAGCCGAAAGTCGTCTACTGCTGGACATATGCCTCCCCAAGCATCGCCACATCGACCGGTCCTATGCTTCCCGCATCCAGCGGATTCCCGCGACTTTCACCAGGTCATCGGTCCACTTCGTGAGAAGCCTACCCGCGCTGCGCTTTCCGGTACGCGTTCGCCACTCCAGAACTTGTCGGCCCCATCGGCCATCCATTCTGCGAGCAATGTGCCTCACCCACTGACACTTAAGTTTGGCAAATCTTAGGTCTATGTCAGATACCTTGGTTCTCCTGCGGATCTACTGATTTCTGATATGATTATGCAGGGAAACTCCGAGCACAGCCCTCTCCACTGCCCTTTGGCTCACCTTGAGGCTTCTTATGAGGCCCATTGTGAGCGACCACGTTTCAATGCCGTACATGATCACTGGCAACACGCACTGGTCAAAGACTTTCGTCTTGAGACACACGCGGTAGTTGGGACGAAAAGATATTGCATAGTTTCCCAAACTATCTGTAGCCAAGTACGGCTGTCCCATTTCAAGACCTAGTAAGGGCTTAAAACTAAATTTTACATAAACATAAATATAAACGTTAAATCGGTAAGCCTTTGAAAAGTATTTATGATAGGTAAAACCATGTGGTTAAAGTGACTTACTAGGTTTTAAAAATATCACAGGCAGTGAATGGCACTTACTAGGTAAGGTACGATGCTTAAATATAGTTGGGAGCAAATAAATCGAGCCACTTCTATTTTTCACGTAGGTGTAATTGTTATCATTTTTGGTATTATGGAACAGATCAATTCTAAACATATATCGCCTAAAAGGTTATTTGATAACCTTTATAATGAGGGTAGTTTTTTGTATTTTGAATTATGTAATTCATGAAACCAAAACCAATAATAATAATATAAACTTTATTTCGGGTTGCATAGACCCATAGAAACCTTAACCTAGTATACATTTACAATTACAATATAATTAAATCATGATTCGAAAGACACGTGGCGCCATCTATTATCATTACTGTTGTTTTCCTCGGGAACAGTACTTTCTTTTTTCGGGATGATAGGTGGACGCTATGTCCGTTTCTGTACATCTGACTGATATGCAAAATTTCAGGATGATCGGTTCGTGGTTTAGGCGTGAAAAGGTAACAAACAGACAAGGATAGGATTAGGATTTGCCATGACTCGCTACACCTACACAAGACTTGACCCACTGATCCTGAAAGGGACAGTCAGGACGTACAGCTATTGCGTTCAGAATGCCGTTGTTGCTCCCCCGAATACGGGCCAGCAGTGTAGCTGCTTTTTTGCGCATGATGGCCTGGAAACCATCAGTGCGTGCTTCAGCAAACATTCCAGACGCGCTGCACCGCCACGGCAGACCCAACAACATCCTGAACGCATTATTGTATTGAGTGCGCAGGGCTCTGTAGGCTCGCTGCGTATATCTCACCCACAGGCCGCTCGAGTAGAAGGACTGGCAATAAGCTTTGAATAGCGTAACCTTCACTTCTCTCGTGCATCGTGCGAACCTGCGTGTGAGCATATTAGCTCTCACCGCCAGGGCCCTGCGCTCCCGCTCAATGTCTTCATCGTCCCTGAGGTCATCTGTCACAATGTGACCCAGATATTTAAAAGTTTGTACCTGCTTTAGGGCCATTCCATTGAGAAATACAGGAGGCACATGGGTAGGCTGTTGTTTGCCTGATTTAAATACTAAAATTTCACTCTTTTTAGAGTTATATTGTAACCCATGCGCCTCCGCGTACTTCTCACAAATGGACAAAAGTTTCCTTAGCCCGCCTATGGAGGGGCTCAGCAGCACCATATCGTCTGCATAGCTAATGTTGTTGAAACAAGTGTCATCAATGTAGCAACCGACATGTGTGCTGCTGAGCCGCTCGACAAGCTGGTCAACATAAATGTTAAATAATAGAGGTGAGCTTATACCACCTTGCCTAACGCCACATTCCAGTCTATACTCATCCGACAGCTTCCCTGCCCACTTCACTTGGTTTTTCTGGTTTGCATACCAATACCTCAAGAGAGAGATACATTCCCCCGGCACACCCGCGCTGCCTAGCTTGTCCCACAGAAGGTCGTATGCGACACGATCGAACGCCTTTGACAAGTCTAGGAAGCACGCATATACCGGTGTTCTTCTGGCTGTGTAGTACCCGACAGCATGCTTTAGACTTAAAAGTAATAACCACGTGAAAAAAGCAGTGGCTCGATTTCTTTGCTCCCAAGTGTATATCTGCTTATTATTTGAGTTGTCAACGCTGGAGTTTTTGTATTTGGTAGAGACTTTCTAGGTTAGCAAGATTATGCAATAAAACGATTTTTATAAAAAGTGTCCCTTACTAGGTTTTGAAATGGGACAGCCAAGTAATTGCCAACCTTTGAAAGTACCTTCTCTTTCAGTAAGACATACTTCCATCAGTGTACAGGCCAGGCCATGGATTATTAAGCTTATGCATTTCGTGCACTGTGTCTCGAATTTTCGAGATTTACTCCAAAGTGTCCGAGTACAAACACAAACTGTAAAGGTACAGATTTTTGCTTTATAATATTTTTGACGAGGGTACAAAGCACACCTGGGTTCACTTTTCGTTCACTTTACCATACCTTTATGATATTTCGCCGTTTTGTCAACACATTTATAGAATAAGGGGGTGTATCTAACGTAAACCTTATTTTATTCGTAGAGCGATTAAAGTGGATTGCTTGCTTGTTGGTGTGTATACTTACATTGTTTACCTACAAAATATGCGTGCAAATGGCAAGATTTTCCGATTCTAAGTAGGTAAGAGATGTCGCCACAAAACTGGATAGAAACTATTTTGTGGTCTTAATCTGAACTTGCGGTGCGAGCACAGATCTTTTTATCGAGTCGATTCGAGAAATCTATCTATTCTAAACGTCAAATTTGACATAAGATGTAGATAAAACGACAGCAGTTGTCGATTCGAGAAATTTATCTATTCTAAACGTCAAATTTGACATAAGATGTAGATAAAACGACAGCAGTTGTCGATTCGAGAAATTTATCTATTCTAAACGTCAAATTTGACTTAAGATATAAATATTTATGATTAATTAAATAAAATTAATAAATTATGATTATTATATGAATATGTCTCACGAAAGTTATAATACAAAAATTAAGATATATACGTAGATAAAACGTTTTATTTATTTATTTTATTTATTATTTATTAATAAATATAATTTTATATCTATGTAATATTTTAATAATATTTTATCTATATCTTATGTCAAATTTGACGTTCAGAATAGATAAGTTTCTCGAATAGACTCGACAAAAAGATCCGTGCTCGCACCGCAGCATTTTCATGCCAAAATGCAGTTTAAATTTATTAACTCAAACAATAAATTGAAACATACATTTGTGTACTTATACTTTTATTTGTAATTAAGCCAAAATTGATTGAAATTATTTTACTGCCTAATGGTATGTCTACATCAATGCGCTTTCATGTTCATCTTGCGCTTTCAACTTTCAATTCCTCTTGCGTCAAGCGCATGCAATATTGATTGCCATAAGACGCATGCAGCTTATCGTCTACACCGGTGCGCCTCGGTCAGTTGTCAGTCGACATACAATAGACGGATTAGCGTGCGCTAGGGGCATGCGCTTTTGCCGAACTAGTATTAAGCGCTATTGCATGCGCTATGGCGCTTCACGCATGCCTCAGACAAAGACGCAGGATGAACATGAAAACGCACTGGTGTAGACATAGCTTAATGGTTCATGGTAATTAACGAATTGTTTTGCTGTTAACCGAGATATCTACTAAAGTATGGGAGGTTCACTATGCAGAGTCTAGATACTCCGATAATGGTAAAGATACAAGTCATAAACAAAAAACACTCGGTGAATCATAGGGATCGACCATTTACTTAGAAATTATAATTCAACTTAATTTGACTCAAATTTTCTTCCATCTCTTTCATATTTTATCTGCAAGTAAAGGATAGAACATTTTTTTAGTTATATTTATTCGGTACTCAACAAAATCTACAAACAGGATAAACTCGAAAATACTATTTCGAGATTGTTATGCGCTACTTAATACAACTACTTATACCTACACATATTCAGTCACAGACAACGCCTCCCCCTACCCCCCGCCCCACTAACGACATACATTTCCCTGTCTTGTTAGATTTGTGAATGACGTCACTTGATCGCCAATAACAGACGCCCTTGTACGCCCCAGTTATCCAGTTACTGCTTAGAAGTATGTTCACAATGGGGGGGTTAAGGGGTCGAATATAACAAGCGTATGAGGAAACAACTGGTTGTTTATTATTCTTATGAATATTGCGGATTCATGTTTGTTTTTAATAGGACTTCCTTATCGTTGTGTTCAAAGGAATAATTATGGACACAATAAGTAGGTATATAAATTATGCATTAAATCTGGGTTGCAACCTTGGGTCCGCGAGCATGTCCCTTGGGTCCGCAGACAACATACCTAATTAAAACAGTTAATTAAAATCACGAAATAGGTATGCATGTGGTGGTAACTGTTTCAGTTTTACTGAAACAGTTACCACCAGTTTCAGTAAAAACTTAATTATGATGATGATTGCATTGACGTAGAAACATATACCTCCGGTTTCTGAATTGAGAATTCGAGATGAGCAATACTTAAGTAGTGTTTGAGTACGGAGTTGTCAAAAAGATGATTTAAAATCCGTCATTTTTTTGACAATTCCGTGCTCAAATATTACTTAAGTATTGCTTATCCTAGAATTCTCGATTCAGAAACCGGAGGATAGACCTCTGGTCACCGCTCAAAAATGTCCGTACTGAATGTAGACTAAAACGTGACGAAAATGAAGACTAATTTGCGCAATGGATGCATTCGAATACGTATGGTTGTTAGCTAAATAAGATATTGTGATGACGACATAGGATTTACTCGTAAATTAGTTTGTTGGTTTTTCTAAGTTTCTGTGGCGGTGTGCCTTGGGACTCTGGTGATGTATGTAAACTCAGGACACTTTTTTCGAGAATTTTGTACTTAACCATTGGTCCATGTCTTTCTACGTCAATGGATGATTACTACGGTTTTATTTTCAAGGGGTTAAAAAAGGTTGGCAAAGGCTACATTAAATTTATGGTCCACGGCCCTATATGGGGCGCCAATATGGGCGGACACCCTGACGGCACGCAACGTCGCAATCCTGTGGAGACCGCAGCGCGCGATGGCCGTCAGGGTGATAAGGAAGTACCGTACGATTTCCTTCGAGGCGGGGAGCCTCCTAGCCGGATCGATGCTCTGGGAGATCCCAGGATCCTATCGCGTTGCTACAAGGAACTGGTCCTGCGCTCTCTAGCACGGATACTACCCTTTCCTAGATCTAAAACATAAGAAGTGTCTGGTTATCAGCATAGCGACTGTCGTCTCACTTCTGTAGCCTCTTGGGAAACAACATTGTCACAACATATTTCCCAAAACCAACTATTAAATCTATACTATTCGTATTTATTTGCGTTTTGCGTTTCCTTCGTGAATTAAATACAAGGTGTTGATCTGTTACCTAGCCATATTTCTAGAGCAAATGGTTAAAAATTTGCTTGATCATCTAAAAATACATAGGTATCCAATTCTACGGTTATTTATTAACGAAATTTTCACGTAAAAAAAATTGTTGTGTTGTTTTTTTCCTTTTATTTTTATAACTTTTCCCCACTCTAGCATTTCTCCTCGTGAGAGCGTTTACAGACACAAATCTCACATACACAAACGCCCCTACCCGAAACAGCTATCTGTAGGCCATACAAATTTCCGTGCGGGAATCGATCCAACGACCCGTAGCGCAGAAACTCAGCCACTGCACCAAACGTGTCGTCAAACATTGGCGAGGGTTCGAGAATAAATCCCGAAGTGCCCTGAACGACTTCGAGAATAAAGCACCAGCGCAGCGGCACGTTCGCCTCGTCGAATTCTGTCAATATTTTTTTTTTGGTGGATTTGCACACCTCGTGTTTATGTCACGCGCGACACACGGAGGGAATTTGTTTGTTTACAAATATTTAAAATAAAAAATTGATTCGTGTTCAGTATTGGTGGTATAGTCACCTCCTTCAATATGGGATGGATGCAGATCAAAACCTTGTATCCTCCGTGAATACGTGAAATAAAAGCAGGTATGCATAGATTGAACACACCTGCAAGCAAGATTTTCTTTAAGTTAAAAATTAAATACTTAGTAACTTCTCTGTAATTTATATCTTATTTCTGTACCTATTGTTTTTTGTAAATAGGTACTGAGTTTGCTAAATTTGTATTGCGTTGCTATGGAAGAGCGGGGCTTCCGAACAGGCATTACTTGCTTAAAGGGAAGCTCCAAACACTAAACTTGTTTATATAAACTTATGAAGCAATAAACTATTTTGTATTTTTGTATTTGTATTCTTCAACGTTATCATAGTCTTTAGTCGTTTCATATATTTATTCCTGGCAAGAACCGACGAGGAAACGTAAGTGAGTTATCTATCCTGCCATTCTTAAACCCAAACAAGTTGACTGAATATGCAGAAATCATTAACAACTGCGAGTTTGTAATAACACTTAGAAGGTGCACTTAGGCATCGAAATATTCACCGCATCACTGTCATCTGGGAGCCTGCCCAGAAGACTGGCAGCGTTGCCACGTGCGATGGCATCGCTAATTCTTTGGCCAAAGAATAAGCCAGCTCTCTGGTCACGCGAATTGTCGACCAGCATTTGGGCAATTTCCTTGAAGAGTAAATGTGCACTCCCGACTCCAAACGGCTTGTAAAAATACGTGCAAAATAAAACACCCACACATGTATAACAAACATGACCGTGCGTTCCCCTTGCTATTTATGTAATATTATTGATCACAAGATACACTAATCCGCGGTAGATAAACCTGCACCGATGTGTACCGCTAACTGACGTTTGATGTTACAGATAGGAGAGTATCTCGGCATTATGTTAATCTGTTTTTTTGTTAATTTGCGCGAATGATTATTTATGCATATGTCACGCTTAGCGGGTTAAGGGTGGCTTGAGGAGTCAACCCTTAACGAGCATGTGCACATAAAATCAGAATCTAGCAAGAAGCAGAAGCAGTTTAGCAGGCGTGTAGGTACTTACTTAATAATAAAGAAAACACCAGTTGACGGACTACACACACCATAGAGAGCTTTATTGAGCCTTCTTAGGTGTACATGTTTCCTCCTTCACCGTTTACGCAAGTGATAATCAAACTATGATGACGACACTGATATGGAAAGGGAGCGCAGGGCATTGGCTGTGAGGGGAAACATGGTGGCTCGAAGGTTTGCTGGTTGCACAGTACCAGTAAAAATTACACTGTTCAAGGCTTACTGCCAAACATTTTACACAAGCAGCCTTTGGGCTAATCATACCCAAAAAGTAAACAATGCCTTGCGAATACAATAATACCTTTAGGGTGCTGCTGAGGCTTCCACCCTATTGTAGTGCGTCAGGTATGTTCGCCGATGCGCACACTGATGAGTATTTTGCAATAATGCGTAAAAAGGTGGCATCGGTGACACGCAGAGTGGGAGGAAGCACCAACAGTATCTTGACGGTGTTTGCTGAAAGGCTGGATGGGCCTACCATGGGTAGGTTTATCAAGCTTCATGTATTACATGGGGCTTGATGAAACTATTTGTGGTCGATATATTATCACCTTTTCTTGTTTTTGTTTTTTTGTGTAAGTATATTCTAACATAGTTTTTAAGATAATTTAGTCACTAACACAATGTGGGCCAATGTAGTCTGTAAATAAAAGATTTTTATTTTATTTTTTTATTTTTTATTACCACTATAATACCTTTACAAAAATCGAGTAACCTTTGGAATATAGTATAGTTTGATGTACCCCTCGTTGGGCGCCAGTGTCACGCTTAGCGGGTTAAGGGTGGCTTGATGAGTCAACCCTTAACGAGCATGTGCACATAAAATCAGAATCTAGCAAGAAGCAGAAGCAGTTTAGTAGGAGTGTACTCACATAAGAATATTAAGGAAAACACTTTTAACCATAAAGTATTTATTTTACAATTAGTTACAAAACTAGCTGTGCCCGCGACTCCGTCCGCGTGGAAGTCGGAAAACAACATTGTGTCGCAGCAACTAAATAATCCATTTATTATAATAATAGACAAAGGTGTCCCACTAAGACACTTATATCTTTTGAACCATTTCTTTATGTAGAGTTTCAGCTCCTCTTGATTGACCGTAAAGATTCATAAAACCGTAATACTAAAAACGCGTTGCTTATTTCTATACATTTCCTTGCTAAAATGGATTATAATTGAATATTGATACTATAATTGAAGATGTAACAAAACCATATCGCGATACAAAAATAGCTACAACGCCGTCTTGTTACAATCTGCGAACTAAATTATGATTTCATTCGAGGTGTGGTAGGTATAGAAAAGAACTTTAAATATTAAAAAAAAAACTTATAGAAGACTTCATTTAATTTTAATAAGTTATAAATAGGTAGGTACTGCTTTCAAAAAGTCTGATCTGGAAATCGAACCAACACAAACGCGAAAAAACATCTTCTATATTTTTATTTCACCAATCGATATGATCGCTCCAATAAACATAGTGCCTGAAATTGATGGAAGACCATAAAAACTAACATTAAGTACCTACCTAACTTAGGTACATTTCAATTCAAACACTTATTTGTTGTTACTTCTTATTTCTTGCACTTCCTTCAATTTAAGACAGTGTGTTTGTTGGAGACATTTGATCCTTATTATTGACCTTATAAATATCTATCAACAGGTGCCATAATATAATACCGGATGGTACATAAAGCTTTGTCAGTTCGATTCCCGGTTCAGGCAAAAAAATCAGTAAAACGCAATATTTCTTACTTTAAAAAAAAGTGAAATGAAGTTTCCTTTGAGTGAAATTTGCTATTTTTAATATTTAAAGTACTTTCCCTCCATGGCCATGTCTTTGGAACATTACCTAAAGCTTAAAAAAACTCAATTAAATAAACTTATTAAAACGACGGCGACAGGCTTTGAATAAATCTGACAATAATGAACAAAATAAAATTAAATATAGAAAAAAATTCCAAAAAGTGCATTGAGTAGATAGAATGATTACGAAATACTAAATTTCAACGAAAGCACTGGGTGAGCGCTTTCCTTGCAAATAATCATGGCCACCGATTTCAATTTGAATTTGGACCTTATTTTCGGCATCAGCATTCCCAAAAAGTATGAACATTCAATGAACAAAAATCTTACTATTAGCACAGTCTACCTATATGTAGTAAGTAGGTACACTGTGCTATTAGTCCACATGAAGTCATGAATTCATTTTATTGTGAACAACAATAAGAAATTGACCTAATAAATTCTAAATAACAATATCTTCGTTTTTTTTTGGAAAAGCTTAGTTCCTTTTTCATAAGGATAGAGATCATTAGACCTTTCGTAGACTGAGAATAGGTACCAATTCAACAATGAATATTAGGTAATTTGTGGATTTATTCGTAGTAATATATTTCCTCACAACATGATTTGATACACGTAACGCCATCTATTGAAAATAAACTAATACATGCTAAGTTCTTCTAGAAAACTTAAAATTCGCATAACTTTTGATTGCGTGAACCGATTGCGATGAAACAAAAAACATATGTTACTTGGAGATAAGCACAATATTTATTTATAAAAGTCAACAACATTGGATCAGTTGTTTTTATGTGATGCTTGAACAAACAAACAGATAAACAGACAAACAGATAAACAGACAAACAGACAAAAAATCCAAAAATGTTAAAAATGGGTTCTATTGGTTATAGTTTAACACCCCAACCAGGTTTTTTCAAAATATTTGCTATGTACAGATACGCAAAAGTCTACAGATTTGTAAATGTATAGAAGATATTAATTATTTGCATATCTTTTGAATGCGTGAACCGATTGCGATGAAACAAAAAAAATATGTTACTTGGAGATAAGCACAATATATGTTTATACAAGTCAACAGCATTGGGTCAGCTCTTTTTACGTGATGCTTGCATAAACATGCAAACATATGTTTAATCTTTACTTCCCTAGATGGCGTTGGCGTCGAATTAGATCGCGCTATGGTTTCGTTACCGCGCGATTTATAAGTTCTAGACAAAAATTTCTTAGTTACTTCTAAACCACCTATTTATTATATGTATAGATTAGACTAGTTTACAGGGCGTGGTTCTTAGACAATACGATACGAGGAGTTCAGGGTCTTCAGACTCTTCAGGTGTAGTAGGTAGTACTTAACTGGGCGGCTGCTGAGACGCGAGAGAGGAAGAAGTTTTTTTTTTTATATTTGACTGCTGTAGGTCGTCCTTGGGGACGGTTTCTACGTAAACGGGCAGTTATTGGCGAGACCTGAAGGGTCTCCAGCCAACGGGGGGAAGTAAAATACTTAACCTAAGCTAACTACTTGTACTACACTAACATCATGACTACCTGCAACAACAGCACTAAGGGCGACCCCTAGTGGGACTCGGACCTCGGCTTAGGGCGTTGCTGGCTAGGACTTAGGGGGGGAGACAGCTTGATGAGAGCTGAATTATCGGTGTGACTGCGGAGTCTGAAGAGACGACCAGCTCTACGACGGGAGAGCTCGGTGGATCGTGACCTCCGGCGGTGGGACGTCGCGACGGGCCTCGTCGGCGAGGATGGTATGCCGGACGGCGGCGGACGTTGTGTAGTGTGCTGGTCGATTTACTCGCCTCCTGGAGGAGGGTAATTTCGTCATCGGGTTCCAAAAGTGTGTGCCTGGGACGGCGAACTTTACTTATGAGAGAGGGACTGTAGTCGGCCGCTGCGGCGACTAGGGGGTTCGGATGGCGGGGAGAGGACGAAGTGCAGCAAGCCGGCCCTTTTATAAGCGCACACCGCTAGTCGCCACCGCTGCACGGTCACAACCTATGCTTAAGTTTTATGTCTAATTGCTAGGATACGCGTTATTTAAACAAAGTGGTCCCGTTCAGACACAAGCACCCGGTGAATGTGAAAATAAAACACAGCCAGTATTATTGCGCCATCCCATAGTGTCGCTTATAAGGATTAAATTCTGGGGAGTAATGTTAAATGTCAAAGAAAAAAAAAGGTCTCATTTTTAAGAAATACTTGGGATTCGATCCGACCCTTGAGACGTCGGGTCTATGTATTGAAATCAATAGACATCATTTCGAACAATTGATTAGATAAAGTTTAAAAGTAAAATAAGTGCCGATAGTCGTTATAGCCAATGGATTAATAGCCAAGTGCCTCGACCAACATCTGATGAGGCTCTCGTTAGGCAGCTGGATCAAAGGTTTGATTCAGAAAGCGGTACTTCTGGCCACGGCGCGTATCGTTAGGAAGTTCCTCTCTCTGGAGCCCTGACCCCCGGCAGCTTGGACCCTGTTCCCGGTGCCGGTGGGCTACTATTTTTTATATTTTTAAATGTTTAAAAATGTAAATTTTATGTGTACAAACAATGAATAAACGGAGTAAAATAAAATACGTATGAACTGTAGAAGAAAATGCCGATAACTGAAGAAGGTACGTTTGTTCCGCACGGTGTCGCTAAAGACGGCCAGGCCAATATAGGCCAATATAGGTGACGAGTAGTTGGCTCCCATATCATTGTGCGGCCGTTGTCCAGTGCAGTTTGACGACACGTTTGGTGCAGTGGCTAAGCGATTGGCTTCTGCGCTACGGGTCGTGGGTTCGATTCCCACACGGAATAAAAATTTGTATGGCCTACAGGTGGTTGTTTCGGGTCTGGGCGTTTGTTTGTGAGATTTGTGTTGTAAACGCACCCACGATACAAGAGAAATCTTAGTACGGGGCAACGTCCTTGAAAAAAAAAAATTGTCGAGCTCGCACGCGGCGTCCGAAGATCGGAGTGAAGACGACGGCGGCTCCTGTTCCTGTGACAATAGCTCTTTTCAGAACTGTCTGCTTCTTTCTTTGTTTCTTATCAGACATTGTCAACTTGCTGTGATGAGTGGTGGCAACAGTTTTTTTTTTTTTTAAATGAGACATTTCCTTTAGTTTGCCATCGAACATTACTTCTCAGAATTTGATCGTTAAAGGCGACACTATGGGACAGAGCAATAATTCAGAACAATTCACCCTGTATATTTACTTCAGGACTTACAACGTTCCTATTTCTACCACAGGTTACGGACAGGATGGAGCGCAGCCCGCAGCGAGCCCCCCCTCACGCCAAGCGAGAGAGAGGCTATAGCAGCCGTCGTGAAGAGAGCTGAGAAGATTGAAGAGGTCGAAGCCAAGAGAGTTGGAAGACTAGTCGCTAGGCTTGAAGGTATGTTCACCATAACCCCTCCATAAGGAGACTACTGAGTACCTTTATTATTAAATTTTGACAAAAATCTGATAACTAAAAAATGTCCCACAAAATCGTTTTCTTAGTTTGCCAATGGGACGGGTGCGCAAACTTTTCTTATCAAGGGCCAAAAAAAACCGAGTCAATCATATGAGGTCTAGAATTTTTCATAACTACCTAAGTACACTCGGCTAGGATTGAAATTCGTTTACACGTCATAAAACAATAAGGTCGATTTTCGCTTGCAAAAATCATCTAACAACAACCTTAGAGATATTTTCATTTGATAGGAACTGTTGTCAAAACTGGTAAACCACTTATTTTGCCGACCGTACATACTATAAATATTGTTATAATAAAATTAGTCATAGGTGTTCTCACCCTAAAGTAGGACATTGCAGGCATATGATAATAATAACAGAACTAGTGTCGACTAACTTAAAAGTTCTTTGATTTTTAGACGAAACATGCAAATGACTTAATTTTCACGAACTTTAGCTAAAACTCTAACCAAAAATTCTGACTTACGTATTCGAATTCCCACTACACAGAAACGAGGAGAAGCGTCATCTTGCAAGCCGTTTACGGTTGATGTGATGCAAATTCTTGACTTTTTAGGGTTCCCTTACGGTTTAGGTACGGAACCCTTACAATTTCGTCTAGTCCATCCGTATATCACAGCCATTTTACGTGGAGACTATTAGGACTACATGGTTGAAATTAAGTAAGTACATATCTTCTGTGAACTGCCACATAGGCAGGTGTAGAGATTACAAAAAAAAAACATATTCAATTAAGGGAGGCACTCCATACATAAAAATATAGGGATAACAAAAAAAAATGGTTTCTTAGTAATTTTTATTTTGGCAAATATTTATACCGGATGATAATTGTTACCGTCTGAAAAAAAATTGGATAAAATAGGTGAACGGAGTAGAAAGAAGGCTTTGGCATAGATTTTTTTGTTTTTCTTTAACATATCATGTAATTGATCAATCAATAGATACCTACCTATATTACAAAATTTCCGTTTTTATTGTTTTAGGATGAAAATTAACTACAAATTAGTAGTATTTATTGATAGATTTTGATTAAAGTCTAGTAAAAAAAAACAATGCCATAGGCTGCTACTCCTGTCTCCTATTAAACCCATTTTTTTATTCCAGACGGGAAAAAACATCATCTAGTACATGAGCTCCAAAAGACGATAACAGTGTGGGGGGCACACTGTTGTCGTCTCATCTAACTTTCCAACTATGCCATCAAAAAATCTGAAAAAAATAAAGCTTGTTGCATCTAATGCATACTTACAACCAAAACTTTTTTGAATAAGAAATGTTACATTTTTTTTAAATTTCCGCTGTTTTGTTTTTTTTTTATTTTGAGTTTACCGACCGCAAAAATAACTTTTTATTTTACAATGTCACTGTAAAATATTATAAAAACTTTTTGCTACTTAATACGTGCTAAGGAACCCTGCACTGTGCGTGGGTCCGTACCCAAAGGGTAAAACGGAACCCTAATACTAAGACTCCGCTGTCCGTCGGTCCGTCTGTCACCAGGCTGTATCGCATGAAACGTGATAGTTAGACAGTTAAAATTTTCACACATGATGTATTTCTGTTGCCACTATAACAACAAATACTAAAAAAACAGAATAGATAATGGTACGGAACCCTTCGTACGCGAGTCCAACTCGTACTTGGCCAGTTTTTTTATTATTCAGCGAAGAGAACTCAAGGGTACATAGCTCTCAAATAGATTCTCAGACTCGGGTCATTAAGGATAATACGCTTAATTAATCATTTTGTTACGTAATTCATTTCACTCATTAATCATTTGACTCGGCAGAAAAGTGACTTAATAGAAGATTGTTTTATGAATTATTTATGCAATTAATTAAGGAAGATCTGATCAACTAAGGTGGATTGCTGTTTGTGTCCTATTTTCAGACACAAGAAGTATCTATTTGCACTTGAAATAGTTTTATCATCGTTTTTTTATCATTTTTACTATATTTCTAACGTGCCATACAACGTGGCAATGCTGCCAGCCTTCTGGGCACGTTACCAGTGGACAGCGATGCGGAGGAATATTTTGATGCCCTATTTTAGTTTATAGTTTTAACATTAAATTACTTTATTTATATTTATCAGTATTTACATAAACAACATTTATATGATTACAAATACAAATAAAGAAAAATGCATCCTAGAAGGTATAAGGGTGCCTTTCCACCAGAGATGTGCTATGCAACGTGACTATGGATGCGTTTGATATCCACCAATCATATTCATTGGTCTACATAGCATAGCACTGGTGGAAACTGATTCAACTAAGCTACGTTTTTATATGGAAGGATACGTGCTGTGGATGCGAGCTATGGATGCGAGCTATGTATGCGTGCTATGGATGGTCGCGAGTGGTGTAGCTATGTGCAGATGCCTTCTCTATGATCGATACGTCGCATAGCTCGAGCTGCACATCTTCCTCGCACAGCTACCTTGCGGCGGCGCATTTTCATAGCACATCTTACTCGCTCCGCTACATAGCTTAGCATCAGTGGAAATTGTCACATAGTTTCATAGCTTAGCTTTAACATTCGCGCAGCTTAGCGACATAGTACATCTCTGGTGGAAAGGCGTTTGGGGTGCATGAAAAGAGCCTCCACGAGTGACGATACTTAAGTACCTCCGGCGCACCCTGGGCAGTCAGCCCTGCTACCAACATGGGCTATTTTCGTGTAACTCGTGCTGACATGAGAGAAGAAGGTGGAAAGGCACCCTAAAAGTATAAGCTAAAAGAGAATTTCAAAATATTCTTCTGTATCGTTGTTCGAGACCCGAGTGTTTCGTCCCCAAACGGCTCGAAATATAACTACTAACAGTTATTATATTTTCGCCATTTAAGGGTCTCCGCGCGTCTACGGTGATTAAATTAAACCTGTCCTTGCCATTTGTATGCCAATGAATAGAGATTGCAATAGACTTAAGAACCATTTTAGTTAAGCAACCTTTAACTACCGTTTATGAATGTTATAACTAGCGGCCTTCCACAGGCGTTGTCAACTTGAGGACTAATGTAGTCGTACATTAATTTATAAATCGTTATTATCTAGTTTAAATAAGTTTAGTAAGGTATAACAATTGTCCTATCCTAATCCTAAATTCCTAACAATACCTATATACCAGGTGTAAGGGACGGTGTACCGAAAACTGAAACAGTGAATTCAGCCTATTATCATATTTTATTCTGGATTGAAAATAAGTGGAAATTTTGCTCGGAATTTTCCGAGTTTTCCGATTTTTCTTTTCACAAATTTTACATTTTTCTGCTGTAAAATAAGCAATCCTACTAGGACACACAGCACGTTGCAAAAATTAAATGTATCTATACTAATATTATAAAGAGATAGAATTTGTTTGTTTGTTTGTTTGTTTGTTTGTATGTAGGAGGTAATCTCCGAAATTACTCATCCGATTTTAAAAATTCTTTCACCAATAGGAAGCTACGTTATCCCTGAGTGCTATAGGCTATATTTTGGGATCAAAAAATTAGGGATCCGTAAATTAACGGGAGCGAAGCCGCGAGCAAAAGCTAGTTTTTTTATAAATCGGAAAATTCGAAAGATTTCGTTGATATTTTCCACGGATTTTCAATTTAAAATAATGAACTACTCGTAAATTCACCGTGTCAATTTTTGGTAACATGTCCTTTACACTCAGTTTATTTACCTGCCAAAACACTTATTCATCATCTGCCTAGCCTTTTCCCAACTATGTTGGGGTCGGCTTCCAGTCGAACCGGATGCAGCTGAATATCAGTATTTTACATGGAGCGACTGCCTATCAGACCTCTACAACCCAGTAACTGGGTAATCCGATACTCTTGGTAAGACTGGTTGTCAGACTTTCTGGCTTCTGACCAACAGTAACGACTGTCAAAGATCTACAAATGGCAGCCGGGACCAACGGCTTTACGTGCTTTCCGAGGCACGGAGGAAACTCGCTATGGTAAATGGTCACCCATCCACAGACCAACCTCGGCAAGCGTGGCTTAACCCGGAAAATCGGTCTATGCGGCTGTAATTATTTAGCCACGTGCTGCCAAAACACTTATTGAAATACAATAAAACATAGGCAAATTAGCAATTTCCAGGAAATTCGGAAAATTCCGAGAAATAAACCCACTTAGTTTCGATTCAGAATAATAGGCTGAATTCACTGTTTCAGTTTTCGGTACACCGTCCCTTACACCCAGTATACATATATTATAATATTATAAATGCAAAAGTAAGTTTGTTTGTTACCTTTTCACGCCTAAACCAGTGAACCGATAATCCTGAAATTTTCCACATACGTTGTTTCATCCCGAAAAAAAGTACTGTTCCCGAGGAAAACAACAATAATGTTCATAGTCGACGTGACGACGTCTGTGGTCTAGTGGTTCGAGTCGCGGACTGCTGATCACGAGGTCGTGGTTTCGATTCCCACAGGACACAAATATTTATGTGATGAACATAAGTGTTTGTGTTGGTCTGGGTGTTTCTTATGTATTATAAGTATGTATTTACAAAAAAAAAAAGTATATAAGTATTATATCCATTGTCTAGTACCCATAGTACAAGCTCTGCTTAGTTTGGGACTAGATGGTGCTGTGTAGAAAATGTCCCAAAATATTTATTTATTTATTTATTTATTTATTTATTTATTTATAGTCGCCACGTGTCTTTAGAATGATTGAATTAAAGAAACTTTAGTAGTGTGTTAAGAGTTGATTGTCAATTTCTAAATTATATCATGTTGACGATACGTGTGGCGCTAGTTCTTTTCTGCACATGTGGCTTTCCTGGAAACCATTAGTTTTTATGTGTAGGTTTGTGTATATCTATATTATTTAGATACGATTTTGATTTATCTCAATTCATTTAGAATTGATTTATATACTTTTTTAATTATTAGTTTTCCTTTATATGCATAATTTTATTACCTACCTATTGTAAAAAATATTTTGATTTTCTTTGTACAGAGTCAATTAATTTATTCACTTGACAGACAGAACTGTGTTGTTGGGGAGTTTGTTGCGCCGTTTCTTCTTCACAGCATAAACACTAGGAAGCGGTAATGGGAGGGTATTTTTGGGGGCTGTCTTTTGTTAATTTGATGTTCAAAAAGAACTAATTAATTTTAGTCTATTTTTAATAAATGAGTTTTGAGTTTAACCCGAGCGAAGCCTCAAGCAAAAACTAGTAAATAATAAACGTGACTCACGAAAGCTATAATCCAAAAATGTCTCATTTGCAAAACCACGCAACAACATGGCATTATGTACGCGGATAACTAAATGCTAGGAAACCTACAATGCTTCTCATAAATCATAATTCATGAAATGATGGGGGTGCATGAAAAGAGCCTCCACGAGTGACGATACTTAAGTACGTCCGGCGCACCCTGGGCAGTCAGCCTCGCTACCAACCTTGCTGACTAGCTAATCTTTTCACCACGGCATGAGCTATTCTTGTATAGCTCGTGCCGACACGATAGAAGAAGAATCATAATTCATATTAATTTTTACTTCAAACGCCTCTAAATATTGGTTATCGTCATCTGGAACCAGTCCCCCGACTCAGGGGGCCTGCCCCCTAAGTCCATCAACGAAGTCAGTCGCCCGTCCGAAAGTAGTCCGAAACGTAGGAGTGAACAAAACAAGTGTCAAGTTCAACTTTCGGACGGGCAAAAACGCATCGGTAGTAGGGACAGCTGTCAAATTGTGTTATCTATTCTTAGTTCGGGCCCCGAAATAATCGTATGTCCGTAGGTGATAGGGAGTCGGAAACGCTCGTAACTAAGGCCGAAACCACGGATTTCGTGCTTAGGGAGTAGACTCCCAGAACCTTTTCGATAAGCATTTGTCGATCGATTCGGTTATTATATCGTTCCGTCCACGATTCTTGTAATGAGAGGCAAAGAGATAGCTTAACGGAGCTTTCGACAACTGACTAGTCAAGTCGTTCTGAATCAGGAGGCAGAATCTTCTCACTGCTGAGAATAACCCTCTCTATCGGGTGTAAAAAGACCCTTAACGATAACGAAAACCACGTATTCTATCCATCATTGGGATCATTTTTTTTCTTATAGACTATACCTGGGAAATCATTGGTTCTGGAGATATTGAAGGACAAAGTATAAATTTTTTTTTAGTTTTTTCCAAAATCTGATACTAAGTGATAATACTAAACTTTCCTCCAAAGAAGCATTATCAAAATTTTCAATTTTTCCTAACAAATTTCACAATTGAAGTTACAAAAACCCAATGAATATCAAACGCACACGACCGCCTTGGCTCAGCTTTGTAGCCGATGCACAACACACACAAGCACAATCGGTTACGTGCATTACATTGCGCGCTACAAAAAACAGCGTTTTTTTATGCTTAAAAATAAAAGTCGTTTCCCAGCAATTATTATTGGTGAATGTAATTTAGTTTGATGTACAGAGTGCGTAGATTTCGGCTATGTGATGGGTCTTTTTACACCCTGTATTTTTGTACCATTTTGCTCTGAATCTTTCTAAATCTTGTCCAGGTATGCGTCGCTCAGCACAAGGGCCAGCGCCGCGGACATGCCTGCTGTGTGGGGAAAACGCTCGACTCCTAGCACCACTGAGGACCTGCTCCATCTGCAGACACACAGCCTGTTCCAAATGCGTTATAGAGAATCCTCCACATAGGTGAGTTAATGAATATTATTCTTTTATTGTGTGCATGTATGGGGTGCATAAAAAGAGCCTCTACGACGATACTTAAGTACGTCCGGCGCACCCTGGGCAGTCAGCCTCGCTACCAACCTTGCTGACTGGCTAATCTTTTCACCACGGCATGAGCTATTTTCGTATAGCTCGTGCTGACACGAGAGAAGAAGATTGTGTGTACCTTGATATTGCTTGCTTTATGGTGAAACAGCGAAGTTACTTGCGCCTCTAAGGACCAACTTCATTTACAGATACGCATTACACAGCTTCATCTAAGATCTTAATATTTTAAGAAAAGTTGTTTTAAGCTTAACTCTGCGTTTCGTGTGTTTCCGGACGTAAAAATAGCAAAGCCATCTCTTCCCATGAATGTCGTAAAAGGCGACTAAACAATTCACTAGAGGATGAGCAGCATTCTCCGAGTACTTTTAACAACCATACTGCGATGCGCCAACCCGCCTACCAAGCGTAGCGAATATGGCAACCCCCCCCCCCCCCCCCCCCACATGGCTTGGTCCAGCAGTGGACGTCTTTCGGCTGAATGATGGTGATGCTGCGTGTATGTTCGTTTGGGCGTAAGAATACATATTTTTAAATATGTTATCTAATGGAGAAACCTTCAAATAGTTGAGTCACCTACAACTAGCTCCTGACCCTACGGTCAGTGCATGCAGCTGCGAATCTCGCGACCCCGGCCAAGGGTCAGGAGAAGGAACACCGTGGGTTTTTAGCCGGTAAGAGTCCGGCGTAACCCTTCGCCTTCCCCGGGCGAAAGGCATCAATGAGGATGTTCCCACGAAAAAAAAAAATGAGCCTTTAGCTGTAGGTGTGTATAGATTATAGAATCTATTCAATGAAAGATGAATCCTGACAAAGCGGTGATTTCGGAAGGCCCCCCGCTGATTGTGATTTTTTGTCTCGTAGCATTCGACTTGGTAACAAAAAGTCACCGTGACAAATAATCACAGTCAGCGGGGGGCTTAAATAGTAGCCATGACTGATTGCTATCAAAAAAACATCATCAAAAACACTAAAATAGCTTTATTATCCACGTTTTTTTTAACGATATTAGATATTCGTTGTATGGTAACGTTTTGTAGACAAACTCCAGTACTCACCTTACGTTTAACAGGATATAATTAACGTAACACGCAAATAACATCTCACTGTTACCATCCGAACCTGCAATTGGAAATCAGGGCTTTAATTTTGAATGTACTGGTTTTGGCATGTTTTATTATCAAATGGCCTTTGCAAACAGCGCCACCATGCACAACAAACATTATAAGTGACATAATTTGACGACACCTTTGGTGCAGTGGCTGAGCGATTGGATTCTGCGCTACGGGTCGTGGGTTCGATTCCCGCACGAAACAAAAATTTGTATGGCCTACAGATAGTTGTTTCGGGTCTGGGCGTTTGTGTTTGTGAGATTTGTGTCTGTAAACGCACCCACGATACAGGAGAAATCCTAGAGAGGGGCAAAGTTAGAGCTATTAGAGTTCCGTGTGAAAGACTTCGTCCGGGAAAGTACTATCCTCCATAGGTCATGAGGATAGGCATCAGCGTGTCCCTAGCCGTGCGACGAAAATCGACCGTCTAAATAACAATTCGACTAGGCCGTTAGTGACTCCGTGCTCGCCTCTCAGGAGGACGTGGGGCAAGGCCCCACAGAAGGAGAGGTCTGCCAGGGGCTGGCGGACCGAGGCCTGCTGGGGTTGCGGTGCATACAGCTGCGAATCCCGTGACCCCGGCCAAGGGTCAGGAGTAGGAACATCGTGGGTTTTTTGCCGGTAAGAGTCCGGCATATCCACGGGTGCATACACACGAAAAAAAAAAAAAAAGCCGTTAGTGACTAAAATCACAAGCCCCAAAGTTGGGTGCCATCCGACTTTTGCCGTGCGGCGACAAGCCGCATTCGGCGGGTGACTAAAATCAACCGTGTAAATGGTCAGTTGCAGGCGATCGCCCGCCGCATGAGGTGTGTTTTGCGCTGTGTTGTTCCGCTAGAAATGAACAAGCCGCATGCGATTTTTGTCGACCGGTGTAAATGGGGTGGCGATTCGATTTTTACAAGCGATGCGACTGGTGACTTGCAGCACGGCTAAAATCGACCAGTGTAAATGCCCCATTAATTACCCACTTTGTTTTGTTTTACATAAAGTGACTTTTAAGAGTAGTAGAGCTAGTGGAAGACTTCGTCCGGGGAAGTTCTACCTCAATACCTATTTCTGCTGCCAAGCAGCATGCTGTGTTCCGGTTTGAAGGGTGCCGGTGAAAACAGGCACATGAGACTTTCCAACTCTGTCTCTAAGGTTCGCAACGCATCAGCAATACTGGTATTGTAGTGTAGTAGGCGGCGGTAACTACTAACCATCAGGCGGGCCATAGGCTTGCTTGTAAACTTGTAATATTAAAATATAAAAAATAAATAGCACGTGTTTTTTATGTCGAAGAGAATAATTATGCATCTTGCTCATTCATGCAATATGGCGAGACAGTTTTACCACAACACTTCTCATAACATATTTTTCTCTTGTGTCAACACAAACTAAACATGAATAGCTCATGCCATAGTGAAAAGATTAGCCAGTCAGCAACGTCGGTAGCAAGGCTGAATGCTCAGACTGCGCCAGACAAACTTAAATCTCAGAATACAGAAAGAACCAGAATCCGCCTTCAACAGTAATTGCAAGCCGTACGCTGTGTCCAAAATCAAAGCATGCGTCCCGCGCCCGTCTCTCTTCCCACCCGCGTAATGTTGCTAGCTCAGACATTGTTTACCCGTTTTTGGGGAAAACGTTGAGTATTGGAGGTAAGATAATAATAAAATCAAAATTGTGCTTTTCTATATAGGCAATATTTTATATCTGAGTAGGTACAGTCAGCGTCAAATATATAGGAACGAACAGACTGTTCAAAATGATCCGAACAAAACTACAGGGTGTTAACGAATTCATGTAATTCCTTCAAACCGCGTGTATGTGTGACACTGATTGACCCTGCATGGGATTTTTGCAGAATCAAAAAAAAAAGTTTTCAAAAAATGAACCATGGTATTCTGTATCTGAGTAATTTTAGCGTTCCAAGTTCTAAGACTGCCTGGAGCGATATCAGGCTAGTCGTGCCCGTCAGCTGTGTTGCCGTGCCTTCATTAATTTATGCATGGCATCGAAATTTTCAATGAAATAAAAAAAAGGGTTTTTTTTTTTTTTAATTTTATTCTATCTAAAGGTTACAGCTCATTAGACCCACCCGGCACCCGACCCGCACTGCCTCGCCTCGTGCGGTTCGTATTCTTTATAAATATGAATTTGTATGGATGTGCGCTCACTACATCAACTCCGTAACGTGGCAGGCTGTGAAATTCTACAAAATATGCGTCATGGGTGTCGTTTCCGTGGTTTTCAGGGGCGCTGGTGACGAAAATGAGGTCGAAGTCAATATCCAAGATGACGGCTGTAAGATTTTGCCCATGACGCATACTTATTTTGTAAAATTTCGCAGCCGCCATCTCGGATTTTGATTTTGAGCTCATTTTCGTCATCAGCACCCCCGGAAACTATGGAAACGACACCCATGACGCTTATTTTGTAAAATTTCACAGCCGCCATCTTGGATTTTGACTTCGACCTCATTTTCGTCATCAGCGCCCCCGAAAACCACGGACTCGAAACCCATGACGCATATTTTGTAAAACTTCGCAACAGCCATCTTGGATTTTTACTTCGACCTCATTTTCGTCATCAGCGCCCCCGAAAACCACGGACACGACATACATGGCGCATATTTTGTAAAATTTCACAACCGCCATCTTGGATTTTGACGTTGACCTCATTTTCATCATCAGCACCCCCGAAAACCACAGAAATGACACCCATGACGCATATTTTGTAAAATTTTGCAGCCGCCATCTTGGATTTCTACTTTGACCTGATTTTCATCTTCAGCGCTCCCGAAAACCGCGGAAACGACACCCATAACGCATATTTTGTAACATTTCACAGTCGCCATCTTGGATTTTGATTTTGACCTCCCCCACCCTCTGCAGGGGAAACGAGTGAGATAATATAACTTTAACCAACTTAAACTAGCCTTTATGAACGTAGTGATTATTGGGTTTATAATATACATACATAGTAGACACCTCTGTCCTACCCTTCGAAGAATACAGGCGTGATGGTATGGAATCTCGTTTCTCGGATTTTGCCCAATGTCCTTTGCGAAATAAATATCGCGCAAATGTCCTTTTGCGGAAGTGTATACGCGCAATGTCTTTCGCGGAAAATTCAGTCGCGCAAGTGTTGGTCGCGCAACTGGATTTGCGTAACAGTGTATTCGCGGAAACGTCCAGTCGCGCAAGTGTCTAGTCGCGCAAAACTCCATTCGCCCATGATGTGTAGTCGCGCAAAGGGAATCGCGCAAGTGTCTTTCGCGTAAATGTACCAGATCCCTGGCAGACTACTCGGAAATTCGTGGACCCCGCGATTTCCACTCGTTGACTACGTGAGGTCCACTGGTTGACCACGCGATGTCCACTCGATGACCACGCGAGGTCCTCTGGTTGACCACGCGACGTTTACTAGTGATAACGCGGCGTCCACCCGTGGACCACCTGCTGACAACGAGTGGACGCCGAGCGATGAGGCGGTGCGGGTCGGGTGCCGCGTGGTTCTAATGAGCTGTAACCTTAAATCCCGTGCGGGGTTAATCTATACCATTAATAGATTATGTGGTTTGAAGGAATTACGCGAATTCGTTTACACCCTGTGTAATTATGTCAATGAAACAAGGGGCGTTTCAGAATGAACGTAGGACAGGTCAACTGGCATTCTGACAAGAATCCCATTTAGATAAAGTTTTATTTCTTTAGCTGTTTAGGTAATGATGAACAGTCTGTTCGTCGCGATATACCTATTTGACGCTGACTGTACCTGATAATCTCAAGAAATAGAGAAGGTCTAATAGGAATAAAACACGTTTTAGATAAAAAAAAAACGTTTAATTTAAGCCCTCAGTAGGTAATAAAAAGAAGGAAAAATCAAAACTCTTATACTGACAACACTAACAATATGGACGCATCATTCCCTATGACAATTACAAACTGAACAATTTATTGATTAATTAAATAAGACGATATCTGAATGTGCTACTTAAACGTGAAATGTGATCCCATCCTGTTTTTTTTTTAGCCCCGCTGCATTTTTATAGGTTCTAACGACACAAAACTGCATAATTTAATTTAATTTGACACCGGTAAATACATGTAGTCGTTATGACGTCCCCATAGTAACTGATCGACTGCGCGTTAAACTACTCTGTTTAAGAGTAGTTTTTGATGCTTCAGTATTAGGCGCTATCACGGCTTCTGGTACTTTCTGTATTCTGAGACTTAAATAATTCGTCAGCCGTGAAAACTCTTTTTAACCTGTAAAGAAAAGTACTTAAATACATTTTTATTTACAAGAAAACAAACGATAGTAGTTACCTATCAGCACATCTTTGTCAGATTATTGACATGCAAATACTGTTGTCAATGAAGTTATCAATTATATACCTATGTTGCTGTCAAATTAATTATTTATGCCTTCATCCAATATCAATTCTTTACTTATGTTTTTTCTGTTTCATCTTCAAATAAACAGCCCGCTTCATATTACGTCAGAGAGAACTCTCCACATAGGAGAGACATTGTATTGTTATCGTCTTTTTTCATAAACGGCTTTTGAGTACATAACAGTACAAAGCACTAGATACTTTAACAAAAGGCCCGCGCTCGACGTGTGGGCTTGTAACCGCAGCCGGGCAGTAACCGTTTTAAGTTCATTAGGGTATGCTGTTGTTAATACCCCTCCAAAATAATCGCTAGCACACACACAATGCTGCTCTTCATTATCCCGATATTACAGATTTAGACAACAGCCCTGCCGTCCGTAAAATCGATTTGAACACACCGGATTACTAAGGTTGTAATCTGAACTTTTTTTGAGTAAGACACTCAAGCGCTTAAAAAAAGTTTTCGTAATGTACGATTTCCACCAAACGGGCCGTCAAGTTTAGAGCCACCACGTTTTTTAGGCGGCGTCGACGCGCGTTTCGCAATCGCGCGTTGTCGGCGATGCTAAACTTAAAATAGGCAGATTACTTGCGATTGGATCGCTGCAAACTCACGAAAAACGCGCTATAGACGCGCGTGAGCAACTCTCCTTGGATTAAAACGTGCTGTACGTATGTGTTTGCAGCTAAAGAGACGCGCTGTGCCAGCGCGTCTGTATCGTTGTAACTCCGCGCTACGAGCGCATCAACGCGAAAAAGTCGTCGTCTGCATACTACAATTTTATGAACGTGTGAATAGGTAAATTGGCAGCGCGTTATATTTGCGTGCGACGCGCGTCGACAGCGCCTGAAAAAAAACGTGGTGTGTAAGAGCCCTTAGCAGCACCGACAACGCGCGATAGCAAAACGCGCGTCGACGGCGCCTGAAAAAAACGTGGCGTGTAAGAGCTCTAAGCCGAGGTCCGAGTCCGAGTCCCACTAGGGGTCGCCCTTAGTGCTGTTGTTGCTAATAGTGATGATGTTAGTGTAGAGTGCGCGCAAGATAAGTCTGCGCGCGGCCGAAATCGGAAATAATCATGGTCCACCAAAGTGTGTGCCGTTTTATCAATTTTGATAGTAGAACTACCTGATTGTAGGAATATTTAACGGGAAAATTATGTTAAGCGATAAAAAAGTTAAGCTTAAAAAGCGGTAATTTGAACTTTTGCGATCACGGCAACGTTTAGCACGCCCTCAGTCGCGCGCAGAGTTATCTTGCGCGCACTCTAGTATAAGTAGTTAGCTTAGGTTAAGTATTTTACTTCCCCACCATTGGCTGGAGACCGTTCAGTTTGTGTAGACAAATGTCAATCGATGATCGCTAGAGAAAAGAAACGACAATGAGATGTACTGGATTGCCATAAGCTTTCGACCGGTCAATCGATCTGTTATGTCATTTCCATACATTTAATTGGCGGATCTATTCTCTGTCGATCATCGATTGACATTTGTCTACACACACAGGTCACACCAATAACTGCCCTGTTACGTAGAAACATTCCGCGAGGTCCATTAACATGAAGTCCAATTGAAAAAAAAACCCGGACGCACTCAATACTAGAATAAATCCAGGGTAAACCAAACGGATGGCATTCCCTTTCGAAACGATTCCGATGCAAACATTTTGATTACAAAATACAGGGTTGTAACACCTCACATATAAATTCGACCTCTCAAATAGAAAATCCAATCAAAATACATGTAATAACTTCGCAATACTACACGAACAAATAAATAGACAAGACTATAAACAAGTGCGAGTCGGACTCGCGCACGAAGGGTTCCGTACCCGTACATCTATACATACTCGTATAAAAGGAGAAGCTGACTGACTGGCTGACTGATCTATCAACGTACAGCCTAAACCGCTGGGGTTAGAAACTTGAAATTTTGACAGTAGGTTCCTTTTGTAACGTAGGCATCCACTAAGAAGGGATTTTTCGAAATTCAACCCCTAAGGGTGTTAAATAGGGGATGAAAGTTTGTATGGAAAATCGTCACTTAACAGGTTCAAAATTTCACGCAAGAGAAGCTGCGGGTGAAAGCTAGTTACCTATAAAAACGGCAAAAAATCACGTTTGTTGTATTGGAGCCCCCTTAAATATTTGTTTTATTCTGTGTTTTAGTATTTGTTGTTATAGCGGCAACAGAAATACATAATCTGTGAAAAGTTCAACTGTCTAACTATTACGGTCCATGAGATACAGCCTGGTGACAGACGGATGGACAGCGGAGTCTTAGTAAAAGGGTCCAGTTTTGTTCTTTGGGTATGGTACCCTAAAAACCGATGTTGGTTACCTTCATAAAATTCCTCTACACATTTTCTATCGGGTCAGGTTCCTATAATAGGTTGAAGCAGTCTGAAACTGAATTATTTCCCGCACAAAGGGTGTTTTTGCGCTGCCTCGGATGCACTTCCATTGAGTAACTGTGATGAAAGAAATTCCAGGAATCTGTTACAATGGAAAAACAAGCTTCCACTCGCTACCATTTTCAGATGAAAACTGCAGAAAATATATAACTTTGTATGTGTGAAATATACAGTGTGTTAACGAATTCGTGTAATTCCTTCAAACCGCGTGATCTACTGGTGACACAGATTGAACCGACATAGGACTTTTTCAGAATCAACAAAAAAAGTTTTCAAAAAATGAACCATGGTATTCTGTCTCTGAGTAATTTTAGCGTCCCAAGTTAACTGACTGCAAGGAGCGATATCACGCTAGTCGTGCCCGTCAGCT
Organism: Amphipyra tragopoginis; assembly: GCA_905220435.1. Classification (NCBI taxonomy): domain Eukaryota; kingdom Metazoa; phylum Arthropoda; class Insecta; order Lepidoptera; family Noctuidae; genus Amphipyra; species Amphipyra tragopoginis. The sequence goes on along the minus strand of HG992012.1, from coordinate 22,144,359 downwards.
GTGTCGCCGTGCCTTCATTCATTTATGAATGGCATCGAAATTATACACGACCTAAAAAAAAATTGGGAAAAAAACTGTTTATTTTTATTTTTAATCAATCTAAATCCTGTGCGGGGTTTAATCAATACCAATAATAGTTTCAATTCGTTTACACCTTAAGTAAAGTGCGTGGTACCATCCGTAAAATCACGCACCGTGGGAAGCCACATTATGAGGGTGCGTGATGTGGATACAGCGCACCGCTCCGCGCGCATCCGCGTTACCACGGATGAGTCTCTTCCCATGGTGCGTCGGTGCGAGCTCGTGCGTCGCGGTGCGCGATATAACGCACCGTGGGAAACAAGCTTAATTCCTTCAAACCGTTTGATCTACCGGTAACACAGATACATTTACCTTTGCATGGTATTAAAAAAGAAAAAACAAAAAAAAAACATCTTGTTTTATTTTTTTTGTCGTTTTAGTGCCCCAAGACTGTGCTGAGCGATATCGCACTTGTCGTGCCCACTAGCTGTGTTGCCGTAATTTCATTAATTTACGTATTGCATCGAACCGAAATAACAAAAAGAAAAAAAAAGACTATCTAAATCCCACGCAGGGTTAATCTATACCAGTGATCATGTGGTTTTAAGGAATTACACGCATTCGTTTGCAATCTATATTTCACTCATACAAGGTTATTTTTAGTATCTACTAGCGACCCGCCCCGGCTTCGCACGTGTACGTTTTATAGCTTAAAACCTTCCTCTTGAATCACTCTATCTATTAAAAAAACCGCATAAAAATCCGTTGCGTAGTTTTAAAGATCTAAGCATACATAGGGACAGACAGCGGGAAGCGACTTTGTTTTATACTATGTAGTGATTATCTACTACATAATTTTTCTTTTATAACATTATACTACACTAACATCATGACTACTAGCAACAACAGCACTAAAAGCTCATTTACACGGAGATAGTTTCTCGAAGCGAGTCTCATGCTATCTCTGTTTTCATCGTAGAGAAAGACGAAGACAGAATGAGTCTCGCTTCGAGAAACTTTCTCCGTGTAAATGAGCCTTTAGGGCGACCTGTAGTGATACTCGGACCTCGGCTGAGGCGTTCCTGGCGGGGGATTGGGGGGGGGGAGACAGCTTTATGAGAGCAGAATTATCGGTGTGAATCCATCAAAGAAGTTCTGATTCTTAAGAAAACTAAATGCAGAGCTGAAGTTAAAGTTAACACAAAGTTTGTAACCGCAGTTAGCTGTTTGTTGTAAACTTATGTTAAACCAGCTTTTATATCAAACAATGGAAGTTAAAGTTCTTTGTAAATACTGAAGTAACAAACAAACGGTCGTCTTTAAATGAATAGTGAAAAATCTGTAAAAAACAAATCGTTCACGTCCACTGCTGAACCTAGGCCTGTCATAGACAGCTAACAAAATTGTCTAGTAGTATGTCAGGTAGGTACAATGCTAAAATGTAGATAGCATGGTAAAAATCCTAACTAATATTATAAATGCGAGAGTATGATTGATTGTTTTTTGTTACCCTTTCATGCCCAAACCACTGAACCGATCATCCTGAAATTTTGCATATACGTTGTCACGTTACAGAAACGGACATAGGGCACCTTTCATCCCGAAAAAAAGTACTGTTTCTGAGGAAAACAATAATAATGTTCTGATGATAATAGGTGGCGCCACGTGTCTTTCGAATCATGATTGAATTATATTATCCCGAAAAATACGGAATACGCGATAAAAGACATCCAAGCGAAGCTGCGGGCAAAAGCTAGTTAAATATATGGAAACATTATATTTTAAAATGCTTTTCCTTAAAACATTATTATATAGATAGGAAGTTATATTTAGATGACTTCTAAAAGCTTCCTCTCCCTTACTGTTTTTGCTATGCTCGACAGAAATCATAATGATACCAGATCTTTTTTCTATATTTGTTTATGTTTACATTTTGGAATGCAAAAAATATAGGTATACAGGGTGTTAACGAATTCGTGTAATTCCTTCAAACCACATGATCTATTAATGGTATAGATTAACACTATTTTTTTCCAATTTTTTTTTATGTAATAATAAATTTTGATGCCACGCATAACCGAATGTAGGCACGGCGACACAGCTGACGGGCACGACTAGCGCGATATCGCTCCACGCAGTCAGTTAACTTGGGACGCTAAAATTACTCAGATACAGAATACATTGGTTCATTTTTTGAAAACTTTTTTTTTGTTCATTCTGAAAAAAACCTATTCAGGGTCAATCAGTGTCACCAGTAGATCACGCGGTTTGAAGGAATTACACGAATTCGTTAACACCCTGTAGAGTATAAAGTATGACTAATCCCAGAGTGGCTTTTTACGACACCTACGGCCCAGTAGTTCTCTCACTACTGAGGACCCTGACTCATCACTTAAGTTCTTTTCCGGATTCTTTTTCTCTCGTGTCAGCACGAGCTTGTAACGTGCAATAATAAAAAAAAACAAATAAAAAAATATTATTTGTTTTTGGGGATAAATGTGAATTTAAATTTAGATTAGCTTTTGCACGCTACTGATTATAATACAATCGACCATCACATCACGCGTCATTCAATTCTGGGAACAGCGTGGCACATGATGCGATGGTGACTGTAAAATAAAAGTTATTATGTTAAGTTGTGGGTAGATAGGAATGTTATCCTGAAATATAATAAGAGGTTGCGGAATATTCGATGTATTGAGTTTCGATGTCACGTAGGGAACCCCTTTTCATGCACCCCATCTCCATCTTTTCCGGATGAAGTCTTGTCATATTGCCTATCACCAAAAAAATATTAATGTGATAATAATCTCATATTTTGGGGCAGATCTCCATTATATTCCAGGGAGGCGTACATGTGCAACCTCTGCGCTGAGACCAGGGAGATGTGGAAGAAGTCAGGCGCCTGGTTCTTCAAGTCCTTACCGAAGTACGTGCTGCCGGACAGAAGGACCACGGGGAGGTACATGGATTCAGAGCTTGCGAGATCACTGCAGGTGAGATTTTGTAATAAATGGATTTTGCTTTACGCACAGTCCAGACTACGCTATACTATTTCTATACAGGGTGAAATTGTAAACAGTCGACAAACCGAAATGGGAGATTGTACTCATCACTATGAACAACTTTTACTATGGGATCAAAACTGAAATCGCGAATAGTTGCCCGTGCGCCTTAGCGAACGTCACTCGCACGCACGGTGTAGCTCACGCATCAGACTCTAACTTAGTTTATCTTATAAGTATACTATTGTTTCATTAGAATTAAATTCATTGTAAACCAATAAACAGTCCATCATTTTATCGAAGCCTACACAGCCTTAACAATAGCAGATTCAGGTTTGTTCTCATAGTAAAAGTTGTTCATAGTGATGAGTACAATCTCCCATTTCGGTTTGTCGACTGTTTACAATTTCACCCTGTATACAAAGTTACTCAGAAAGGGGGTACTAATCCGAAAGGGTGTTGAAGTACACATAATAATGAGTAACTTTTGTTCTACAACTTTTCCCAAAAGTCAATAGTTTAAGAAAAACAGTTGTTCAAAAATCTCAAAAAAAAAACTCTAAAATCTATCTATCCCCACTTATGATCAGCTGTGTTTACATTTTACGTCATATTTGGGGTCATGAATTAGAAGCACCATTTTCTGAATTTGTAACTAAAACAGGGATGGAGAATTTTTGAAAAAACTAAAATAAAAATCATTTTATTTGGAAAAAAAATATATCGAATTTTGAAATTTTAACACTTGCTTTCAAACAGTCATCAGCGATACTATAAGTGGGCTTCGGATTAGTACCCCCTTTCCGACTAACCTTGTATAGTAAAGCATATTGCGTCATAAGCTATAACTATATAATAGCATGACGTTCGCACTATACGCTATATCGCAAACCGGTCTACTATGTACCTATAGCAAGTTTTTTGACGGCGATCCGTCGGGCGACCCGAGGGGGTAGAAGTGAGGCGGGGCGGGACAAGTTTATCGCGTACTGCAAGCCAATACTTTATAGCATAACGGTGTATAAACTGCGCTTTATCCTAGTGTTAAACTTTCCTGTTGTTTGGTTAAGTTTTCTAACTGTCTCCTGGTCAACTTTACTCGTTAATTTTACCTCTAAAACATTGGATTGTTGTTGGGTTGTTCTTGTTCCCAAGATGTAGGCTGCTCGAAATTTTAAGACTTCTTCTCCCAACGGCGCGGCGTATCAAAGGTTAGCCAGCAATCCATTGGTGAAAGCAAAAATCGTATCAAACTTTTTAATTAGCAACTACAAAAATGCTTTTTTGTTTCTTGTATAAATCCTCGTGGATATCCCCCGCCCTGGGGAAGTCAAAAGGTATTCTTACCGGCTAGAACTTGTAATTGAAATTAAATTATTTTATTCTGCTAATTGAATATTTAAAAATCACTTTTACATGTCGGATTGTTTTTTAAACTAGATGTTGTCGGCGTGTCTTATCTGACTAACTGCATCCGATCCGGAATCGTGAAAATATGGATTTAAAAAACTCGGACTGAATTCGGATATTACTTTGATATTGCTTACGCATTAATCCGATCTCTGATCCAAATCCACTCAATTCAGGGGCCATCTCTGGCATAATATGTCCGTTTTGAATCCGAGGTAATGCGAAAGCGTTCATACAAACAGTACTACGGCTACTACGGTCCGTCAATATTTCTCCCGAATTGGAGCCACGCGGATGACGGAGAGAAATCGGATGACGAAAGTCGGATCTAGTGCATAAACTACCACACAAATAGTTTTATGACTACTTCGGAACGTATTTTCACGGATTCGGATCGGATGCAGTGCGTAACCGCTCTAACTGTGAGAAGGAAGACCGAAACAAACTCCGGGTTCAAAGTCTCTTTTAAAGTCCAGATATATTTCCTGGACAGGCCTTTTAATGAAAGTTCCAGAGCAGTTTGTCTGTAACTAAGGAGTTCTCTGCGTGTGTATGGGCTGTGAATAGAGTGTGTGGGAGGGGTGAGTGTGTTTGCATGCACTGCAAGTACTGCAACATCTTCAGAACTACAAACAACTATAATTTCAATAGTTAAAAAAAGATACATTTCGATATTTACTTTTTGCAAGGTTAAGTACGATGGGTGACCGTTCGTTATACATCGAGACCGTGCCTCGGAGAGCACGTTTTCCGTCGGTCCTGGGTGTGACAGTCGTTACGGGTAGTCAGAAACCTGGAAGTCTGACAACCGGTCCAACCGTAGGATATCGGCATTGCCCAGTAACTGAGTTGCGGAGGTCTGATGGCAGTCGCTCCATGTAAAATACTGGTATTCAGCCGCATCTTGTTAGACTGAAAACTGACCCCAACATAGTTGGGAAAAGGCTAGACAGAATATTTGAAAAACTGGCGAATCAGTCGAGGAAGCACGGATAAAAAAACTGGAGAATCAGTCGAGGAAGCACGGATAAAAAAACTGGCGAATCAGTCGAGGAAGCACGGATAAAAAAACTGGAGAATCAGTCGAGGAAGCACGGATAAAAAAACTGGCGAATCAGTTGAGGAAGCACGGATAAAAAAACTGGCGAATCAGTAGAGGAAGCACGGATAAAAAAAATGGAGAATCAGTCGAGGAAGCACGGATAAAAAACTGGCGAATCAGTCGAGGAAGCACGGATAAAAAAAATGGAGAATCAGTCGAGGAAGCACGGATAAAAAACTGGCGAATCAGTCGAGGAAGCACGGACAAAAAAACTGGCGAATCAGTCGAGGAAGCACGGATAAAAAAACTGGAGAATCAGTCGAGGAAGCACGGATAAAAAAACTGGCGAATCAGTAGAGGAAGCACGGATAAAAAAAACTGGAGAATCAGTCGAGGAAGCACGGATAAAAAAACTGGCGAATCAGTCGAGGAAGCACGGATAAAAAAACTGGAGAATCAGTCGAGGAAGCACGGATAAAAAAACTGGCGAATCAGTCGAGGAAGCACGGATAAAAAAACTGGCGAATCTCTGAGAGACAGACGCAAAGGCGGTCATAAACAAACTTTTCCTAATCCCAAAAAGCCAATTATTAAAAATAAAAACATATGAAATTGGCAAAATCCAATAATCCTTTTCACAAAATTATGCTGAAACCAAATTGTAATCCATACCAATGAAGGTGATCATAATCCGATTCAACGGTAATGTACAATCAACGTAAGTGATGACTCGCAGTTTCAAAATTGTTTTATCAATGAAGAGAAAGGTATTTGATTTATTTCTTTATTTATTATTACCTTGTACTGTCCCACTGCTGGGCAAAGGCCTCCCTCCGTTCTTTCCACTTGTTGCGATTCTGTGCAGCATCATGCCAAACCTCAATAAAGGCATCCAACTCGTCCCGCCATCTTCTCCGTTCTTGTGCTATACGGGCCCAAAGCTCATTCGGCATACGGCAGACATGCCCTGCCCAGTCCCACTTCAGCTGGGCGGCCTTTTCAGCCACGTCTACAATTAGAGTTTTGGAGTGCAATATTGTGTTTCGAACTCGATCAGTTAATTAATTTAATACCAAATATAGGTACTGCGCTCCAAAATCCCCTTTGGCAAACTTGATTATACAAATGTGCAAATAGAATATCTAGCTTTAATTCCGCTGAACAAGATCGCTAGTTTGGATGCAGTATGCAGCACCACCCTCCCGCCCAAAAGTTTATGCACATGCAAAAAGAGTGAAAAAATAATGCAACATGCAACCAACCAACCACGACACGTGTTTCGCCTCCTAGATTCGCGTCCTAGCGATCGAGGAGTCAACATATCCTGAGGATGCCCCGTGCAGGGGCGAAACACGTATCGTGTATTGGTTTGGTTGCATTATTTTTTCACTCTTTCTGCATGTGCATATACTTGTGGGCGGGAGGGTGGTGCTGCATACTGCATCCAAACTAGCGATCTTGTTCAGCGGAATTAAAGCTAGATATTCTATTTGCATATTTGTTTGCCTTGTTCTTTCTATAACATTTTTACAGCATAATATGAATTATTATGATAAATTTAAACAAGCATTTCACTTCTGAGATACATAAATTAAAACTCCAAAATATTCTTCGATTTATTCGTTGACTGTACCTTTCAATTTAAGCCAAACGGATTAGTGCCAACTAGTCGCGTAATCTGTTCCCGTCCGGTTCTATTTTAGGTGACAGTCATCGTTAGTAGTTCAGGCTATCGTTATGATGGAGTAGTATAATAGTTCAAAGTTTCAAAACTGTTTTATGAATGAAAATGCTCCTGATTACTTTTTGTTAAAATAATTATAGAGTAAATGTGTCATGAGGTCTACTGAAAGCTTACAAACCGCAGGACAGCTTGTGACGAGCGGTTGATGAGTGGTGACACTGCGTACCTTATTGTGGGAGAAGCCACACGGTGCGGTGCGGTGCGGTGCATCAGCGTGCACGCGTAATTCGCGGCGTCGCAAAAGCCACAGGGCTTCGCACCGCACTGCGTGGCTCTTGCGCATGAATAAATAAACGGAGCCGAATGAAAGCTTCATACTAAACGCCGTGCGAAGGTACACTACTACACGCACAGCTATTGTGTGCGTGACTTGTCACCGACAAGGCGCGCGGGGAGTGCGCCGGCGCCCGCTCGGGTACAAACCGGTTTGAGGCGGCTCAATACGCGGACAAAGTTAAGGGCTGTCACAGCGGCAGTGGCAGCGGTACTAGACGCGGACGTTTTATTTTAATTGTTTTTAAAGATGCCAAACTGTTGTACTGTGTGTATGTGTACAAATAATGGTAGGAAAAACGAGGAGACTTCTTATTTTGTATTCCAAAGGATCTTGTCAGTTAATTACATATATCTACTTATACCTACACATGTTTAATGCTTATTACAGAATATTTAGTTACGAGTAGATAACATCAATCTCAATCTCAATGAATCTCAATCAATTGACTCTTGCAACTCCGCGTGCTACGTGTGCACGCCGATGTGGCAAGATGGTCGCCGTGCGGCGGCACACCGCACCGCACCGTGTGGCTTCTCCTTAACTATGACAAAAACGCACTACTTAATTCGTTCTAGTCTACTTTGAATACCTAAACGATATTTTGATTCGAGTTGGTTTAGAATGGCAAACGCGACTGACGACCGGTTTTGGGATTAATTTCCGGATGTGGCAAAGTTTCATTAGGAATTCAAGGAATGCCTAGACTGGCTGGGATTGGCCTTGTGTCTGACGATTGGCGACAGACAAGTCCTTTGTTACTTAGAAATCATACTATACTGCTCTGTTGCTAGTAATTATACTCTTTAGAGAATTGAGGATGGTCTGACCTACATTAACACAGACACACTCTTACTTACCCCGTCGTGGATCAAAGGGAAACGATTATGTTAATTAGAAGTCCAGCCTCATCGTTGCATTACAAGTGGTGGTAATTTACATACATAATAACATTTGGAGTTGCTTAGATCCGTCTGTCTGCCTGTAGGCATGCCTGTGCCACTCTTAGGTTTAGGTATAAAAACGTGCCTACGCTACGCTGCAACTCCGGAGTGAAAATACATAAGAAAACAGAAACGAAAGTTAGTGAGTGAGCGAAATATAATGTGCGCAAATGCACAGCGGATTTGAAACTATCTTCTAATATGACTTTATAACTCACCAGCAGTGCCGGCCTTAGCACCCCGGGTGACCCAAGCAGTTGACCGGGGTGCCAAAGCCATTTGGGCGCCGCGCGCCAGTACGGCGCCTTAACCCACGAATTATCCAATTGAAAATGAACAACTTCATAAGAAAGTATACGAACAATTTAATAAATGATCAGAACTAATTATAATGGGATAGCACACTGGGGAACTAATGGCGCTACCATCACTGGTACCAAAACAATTTCATTGGTTAATTAACCGGTAACGCACCGCTGTCGTCCCAGGACGACACCTGACATTGTTTATCTGTTGTGTCTATAATTACAGTACTCGAGTAATAATACCGTGTAATATGTGGCACTAAAACGTATTTTTTGTTTGACATTATTACTCGTGACAATTTAACTCAATTTGATTGGTTGTAATTAGTACCAACAGAGGTGCTGCCATCTACTTTCGTTTTGTCTGTGTCTCACAATTGAAACAAACTTGATCAAAAACAGTAATTTTGCCTGTTAGTCACGGCATAATACTAACGAATAATAAGAAATAAAGGGCGCCAAAAATAACTCACCCAGGGCGCCTAAAAAGCTAAAGCCGGCGCTGCCTCCCAGGGGCCCCATTCTGTTAACAAAATTGATGCCACACCGCAACCGAACTACAAACGTCAGTCAGTTTTTGTTTACGATAACTGTCAAAATGTTTGGTTTTATTTTTGTTGTCAAACAATTTGACACCTTTTGTAAACGATAACTGTCTGGATGAAGGGTTTGGCTTAGGTTCGGTTGCGATTTATCACCGTTCAGCTTAAGTAACTGTATGTTCAGTGGTTCAATATCTGAATGTAGTGGAGAGCATCCTTGTGTGCTCGTCGTAAGTTGCGGCCTTCAACAAGACGGATATTAGTTCCAAGCTAGGATGTTGGTATACGTAGGTGATTTGTTTGTTGTAAGTTCCAATGTCAACAACAGCAACATTGGAACTTACAACATAGAGAATTATAGTAGGTACGAGTATAGAGTCTATAGAAGACAGAAACTCTCGCAATTGACCAGTTTTTTAGTTACTGTCGGAACAAAAATCGTTGAAGTATTCAATTTATTAAGAACTCTTTTATAGGGACTTTTCTTGGAATTTAGTTTTTTGTTTTTATTTTGTACTAGCTGACCTGGCGAACTTCGTGCCTCCATATTTTTTTATCAACTGCTGGCTAAACAACTGAACGTCAATCTGTCAATGTTTTGACAATATATTGAAGCTCTCTCACAGTCTTCTGTCTCATTCACTCACTCACTTTTCATATTATGAGATTTTTAGAAAAATAACTGTTTTTTTTTTAATTATGGTAAGTATATCTATCTATCTATGTCTTTCTTTCGGCCAGGTACGAGTAGGTACCTCCGTTGGCTTACGCAGAACAACTCACCAAAGTTTCATCACAATCGAATGAACGGTTTAGGAACGCAAAGAGGTTTTTTTTTATCCAAGAACCTTCTCCTGCCTACCCTGAACAACTTCCCAAAGTTTCATCACAATCGGATGAATGGTTTAGGAGCGCATAGAGGACAAACATACAAACAATCATTCATTTTTATACAACCTTATTTTTACTTTATACGAAAACCGAGACACCCCAACAAGATTTTCATCAGAACTGCCTGAATATGTGTTTTTTCTAGTAAATCTCCAAGTTACACCTTAGTTTATGTCGCGTTAAGTTCCCTAAAAAAGTGTGAAATGCCTGAGATGTGCTATGCAGGGGTTGTCTAATACACGGAAACTGACCGAGAGGACCGTCTCAAGCCTCAAGGTGTCTATTCCCGTCAACTGTTATGGGTAGCAAATTACTGAAACAAAATTTAAATTAATGAAAAAAAAGAAAGTTGTTTAAAAAATATGTCAATCGATTCTCCTAGTGATTCTGAACAAACTACACTTCTGGACACATCTATTGGCCCACCTTGTATTTTCAGTTTCGTTTGGTCCTAGCTAAAATTTTATATTAGGTCGAGCAAAAAGTTTTTATGCAGTTTTGAACCTGGCACATTCACAATTTCATTCAATAGTCTTTTTTTGAAATTCGAACACAGAATTTAAAGAAACAAAAGACAATTTGGAGCCTGTTTGTTGATATCAAACAATCGAATACTAAGAAAACTTGGTTTTATTGGTTTACTTGGATTTAATTCTCGAAAAAGTGATTGATATCTTTGGTTTTGCAACAAACATTACTTATTCTTAACATTAAGGTGAGGTTCTATCAATAATCTATGGATACTTCACCTGAAGTCGCCGCCCAAGCTGTGGCACTTATTCAGGCCGGACACAGCCAAAGAAACGTGAGTGCTCAACTTAATTTAAGTCGATCTGCGGTCCGAAATGTTTATCGGAGGTACCTAGAGACTGGCGGCTTAGTTCGTCGCCAATGAAGGCCACGATCTCGGGTCACAACTGAAAGGCAGGATCGATTCATCGTGACGACCAGCTTGAGAAATCGTCACCTTACCTCCATTGAGATACAAAACCAACTTCGCGACTTCCACGGAGTATCTGTGAGCGCTCGAACTGTTCGGAGAAGGTTAAAAGAACGCGATATGGTACCACAAGCCAGCTAATGGGCCCAAACTAACGCGAGCCCACCGAACAGCGCGCCTTCATTTCGCACGCAGTCATTTAAATTGGACACAGCAAGATTGGAGCCGTGTACTCTTTTCTGATGAGTCTAAAATTGTGTTACATGGCAATGATGGAAGGAAGAAGGTCTACCGACGTAAGGGAGAGCGTTTCGCACAATGCTGCTTTGAAGAGAGGGTTGCTTATGGCGGTGGCTCATGGACTGTCTGGGGCGGTATATCCGCGAGCGGCAAAACTCAACTTGAGGTTGTTACAGGACCACGGCTGCCAATATTAAATGCTGAAATGTACATTCGTGAGTGCTTAGAACCTCACGTGATACCATACGCGGACTATGTGGGCCCAAATTTCCTTTTTATGCATGATAATGCAAGAGCCCATGCGGCCGGCATCGTCAGGGAATATCTTCGGGATGTGAACATCACAGTTATGGACTGGCCAGCCAGAAGCCCAGACATGAACCCCATTGAGCACATGTGGGACGAGCTAAAAAGACGTGTTAGGGCTCGTCAGCCAGTTGCCCAGACGATGCAGGAGTTGAAAACTGCCATAGAAGAGGAATGGGAGATGATCCCTCAAAATTTCATAGAGCGGTTGATAAACTCTATGCCTGATCGTATGAGAGCTGTGGTAGATGCCCATGGAGGCAACACGCGTTATTAAATTAAACCTTTATTTCATAAAACATGTTTTTTATTCAAAAATCAATTGCCTTTAACAAGGCGCATATCCGACTTGTTAGGCGTAGCTCCATGTCGTATGGTATTCTGAATTCAAATTTAAAACAATACGATCGAAAAAGATGGTAAAATGTATCAGGTTTAAAACTGCATCAACAGTTTTTGTTCAATCTAGCAATCATATTTCGGTAGGGGCCATCGAAACCTAAACTCTAAGGTGGGCCAATAGATGTGTCCAGAAGTGTAGTTTCAGGTTTAGTATATACTAAAACTAAGCTGGTATATCTATCTACGTCTTTCTTTCTTTCGGCCAGGTACCTCCGCGCTCCGTTGGCTTACGCAGAACAACTCACCAAAGTTTCATCACAATCGGATGAATGGTTTAGGAGCGCATAGAGGACAAACATACAAACAAACATTCATTTTTATATAAAGCCCTAAAAAATTTTACATTATTCTTCAAATTAATAATTTGTAACTATAAACAAAGCCCAAAAAATAATTCGTGATTTTTAAATCTTGGGATTAAAACGTCATTATAATTATTCCGGGATTTTAGAGGAGGTATTATCCACTCTATGTTACTTCCTTCCTCGAAGTTTAGGTAAATATACTCTACCTATTCCGATCTCTGCCGTTACATGTAAGTAAACGGCTCCCAAACTATACAATAAATTACCAAATCAAATTAATCAGCTAACAACGTAAATGATTTTAAACGTCAGCTTTATAAATTATTGAATGACAAGGCATATTTACTCTGTCGATGAATTACAAATTCGAATTACAAAATCGAATTACAAATTTTGATACGATAATTTAGTACAATTTAATTTAATTTTGACTATTCTAATTTTGGTGACATTTGTATTAATAAGAAATTTAATACGGTTATAGTTAATTTAATTTTGATATAAAATTTGGTGCCATTGTATTCTTTCATGACTTTTGTACTATTTAAATTAATTTTAGTTTGACAATTGTAATATTGCTGACATTGAATTTTCTTTCTCGTGCGATTTTTGTACTATTTCATTTAATTTTTGACAAATTTCATTTGCTGACATTGTATTTTATGAGATTTTGTACTTTTACAATTAATTTAAATTTGGTAATATTTACTTTAGCGGCACTATAGCGTCACTATTTTGTATACTTTTCGGCGGAACATGGCATAGACTAAACATTTTTATAGAACATCATTCACAAAATTAATAAATGAAAATAAATATGATATTTTGAAAACAAATAAATGAACCCTGTGTTCACAAAATTTATAAATGAATTGAATTGAATCTATAATCTCTATACATATAAGTATCGCATAAATCTCTCTTGTTTAACACTAAAGCTCAATTTTGCACGCGCGGAGGAAATTTTTCTCGACATAAATGGATACGTTCTGGAGTGGGGCTTCTGTACTATTTATTATTCTGTTAAACAGTTCTAATTAACGATCTTACACTAAAATCATTATTGTCAACAGGAAGCGGGCAACAGCAGCAACGAAGGCAAGACAGACTCAGAGCCAGGGTCCCCGCTGAGCGTCCACGCACCCTCGTTCTCAAGACAAGCCAGTAACACAGAAAGCAGGAAGTCTGTAGCATCACCTCACGTAAGTACCCAACGTTTTATACTTTACTATTAGAAGTCGCCAGCGGCTTCTCCCGCGTGAATGTCGTTTATCGCGTATTCCGCGTTTTTCTCTACTATAATATGCATGTATTATACATATAAACCTTCCTCTTGAATCACTCTATCTATTAAAAAAAACCGCATTAAAATCCGTTGCGTAGTTTTAAAGATCTAAGCATACATAGGGACAGATAGCGGGAAGCGACTTTGTTTTATACTATGTAGTGATGTATTATGTCAATACTCACTTTTGCCAAGACTACGTCACCAAAGAGGAACTTTCCCTTTGATAACGTTCTTTACAAATCACAGTCTTTGTCTTCTCTCACGTCGACACGAGCTTACGACAGTAGATCATGACGTGGAGAAAAGATTAACAAGCCAGCAAGGTTTTTTTTTCTCTTGAACTGCTGTAGATGGTCCTTGGGGACCCCTTCTACGTAACCAGGCAGTTATTGGCGAGAACTGAAGGGTCGACAGCCAATGGGGGAAAGTAAAATACTTAACCTAAGCTAACTACTTGTACTACACTAACATCATGACTACTAGCAACAACAGCACTAAGGGCGACTCGGACCTCGGCTTAGGGCGTTGCTGGCGGGGGCTTGGGGGGGAGAGACAGCTTGATGAGGGCTGATTATCGGTGTGACTACCAAGCCAGCAAGGTTGCACCAGACTTCTTAAGTATTCGGTGGTGACCTCTCGCTTCCAGCCGTGGTTCTATCCACGGTCGGGAGCGAGAGTGCGTGGAAAGCTGTCGTCTCCTTTTGCGAGGAGATGATGGCGACCAAGTAGGGAGTGGAGAGGGAGAGAGAGGCGACTGCCACTCTCCCTTCCCGCGCCAGACGCACCGGGCGCCGCCAGAGGGCGCCACAGAAGGAGATGTCCGCCAGGGGTTGGCAGACCGACCCGTCACCCGACCAGTAACAGGCCCTAGAAGGCGGCGCGCAGTGTTCCGTGCGCGCCTTTTAGGAGGATATGGGGCTAGGCCCCACAGTAGGAGAGGTCTGCCAGGGGTTGGCGGACCAAGGGCTGCCGTAAATTAGCACGTTACGTCAACGCACCGTGCCACGTTACCGCACCGTTCCACGTTGACGACTGCGTGACGTGGAGATGTGGACACGCTCTAACACGAAGTTCCATTCATTCATTAGGTTTGAATTTCGCTGGTAATGGTGTTGTATGTGACAGCTATTTACACAATACGAAAGTGACAATCGAAGTCCAGGCTAGATTTCAAATGTCAAAAATGAAGTCGATGTCGATTACCAGTTGACTTAGACAATAAGGCTGCTGCATCCAGAGATTTTAAGATTGATAATTATTTATTTCGGCTGTTAATCTGGCTATACTAGGTGACGGCCGGCTAGTGGCGGCATATTAAACTTGAACAAACAAATACTCTTGCAGCTAAACTACTAAACCAATTTCGATTTCGAGAGGTAAATTGATACCTGTAGCAAGCCTGTTTCACTTCGCAGTTTACGTATGAAAACATGCCTACGCATCGCTGCGCTTACACAAAAGAAACGTGAACAGAATGTTAGTGAGTGATCGAACCGACATACAGGGTGTTTGGCAGAACGTTGAACATACGAAAATGGTGGATAGGTGGGGTCATCTGCTACTTACTCAGCCCTAATTTATGTGGCCCTGGCCCACGGGATATTTAAAAAAAATTTTTTTTGCTTTCTTCTTGTTTCACCACTTTCTTAACTTTTTAATCTTTAATGTTGACAGATTCTTATAAAATTATTGCTTTATTCAGATGTTAGCTAGAATAAAAGTTACGAGTCCTCAAACTTACAGAAAGATGTAAAAAATACTTAAGTCTTAATTTGAAATCGAATTAAAAAGAAAAAAAAAACAGTGGGCCAGGGCCAAATAAATTAGGGCTAAGTAAGTAGCAGATGACCCCACCTATCCACCATTTTCATATGTTCAACGTTCTGCCAAACACCCTGTATAATAAGACCGCGACGAACGCACAGCGGAAGCTCTCACGCCTCGTAAAGCTTAATTTCGGGAGTGTACTTTCTGTGTGTAGTATTATTTAATATTCTGTGCCTGCATAAGCATAACCTCGCCTTAGAGTGAAAACCTTTGGAATGCATTTGGTCATTGAACGGTTCCTGTGGGCTTTCACGTGGACGAAAGCTAGTCAATTATATTTATTGAATTTTATACAAGGTGTAACATAAATAACGCACAACCTCTTAAGAACAAGAAATCGCGAAAAAAAAAGAGCTGTTCCCTACATTTATGTTCGCATAAGTCGTCAAAACGTAGGGATCAGCTGTTTTTTTTTTTCGCGATTTCAGATTTGGTCTCATAGAAAAAGTTGTTCGTAATGATGAGTACAGTGACCACTTAAGAGGTTGTGCGTTATTTATGTTACACCTTGTACACACAATAAAGACTTACTTTCAGTGCCTATAAAATAATTTCACATAAAGCGGCTCTCTTAAAATTACAGTACCTATACGTCTTGTGATAAAATAAAATGGCCAAATGACATTCCCGAGTTTTCACTCTAAGGCGACGATAAGTAGCCTCTTACACTGTTAGACTTCTCAGAATGAGAAGGGTTTAGGCCGTAAAGAATAGACAAAATGACATATACACAATGAAAATATGTTATTTTGTCTATTCTTCTATTTATACAAGGTAAGTCAGAAAGGGGGTACTAATCTGAAAGGGTGTTAAAGTACCCATAATAATGAGTAACTTTTGTTCTACCACTTTCCCCAAAAGTCAATAGTTTAAGAGAAATAGCTGTTCAAAAATTGCAAAAAAATATGCTAAAATCTATCTATCCTCAGCTATGATCAGCTGTGTTTACTTTTTAGGTCATATTTGGGGTCACGAATTAGAATCTCCATTTTCTGAATACGTAACTAAAGTAGGGACGGAAGAATTTTTTTAAAAACTAAAATAAAAACACGGACTAGGAAAAAAAGAAGGACTCCGCGCCACGTGTATCAAAAGTGAAGCACTATAAGTATGCCGGACCGTTTGTACAAACACGCCTCACGCACACATTTACATCATAAGGTGCCGACCGGCCGCCATTACGCGGCACCGCGCCGTCATTGTAGATACTGTTTACGTCAAGTAATAAAATAAAATAATGCCTTCTTGTGTTGTGAAATGGTTTAAAAATAATTCTACATCCCAGAAAAAGTGTCAAGGAATAACATTCACAAATAAGACACTCATTTAATTTGTTGATTTATTATATTTTTGAAATTTTAAAATTATTATTATTGGAACACAAAACCTCAAAAGACGTCTATGTGTTGTCGGAAAATAAATGGGTAATTTTCCCGAGAGATTGGGTAATCCATTTTATGGTGTTCTTTAATTTTATAGATTTCCTACAGCAAATCAACCGTGGAATAATGATTGGATTCAAATAATAAGAAACTACAGAAATGAAGAACATTGGACTCCGTCGAAAACGTTTTTCTTGTCACTCATACAAAATAAATACTTAATTTTAAATTTTTTACTAAGTATGTTTGTAATTTCAATTAAATAATTTAAGTGGACTTCTTATATCACTTCATTTGAACAAATTAATTAACTGTGAAAATTAAAAAAATGGGGAAATTTTCATTTATCTGGTATCCCTCAAATCACGCACACATAGATCGGTACGGTGCTTCACTTTCGATATGCGTGGCGCGGAGTCCTTCTTTCTTTTCTAGTCCGTGAATAAAAATTATTTTACATGGAAATAAAAATTATTGAATTTTGAAATTTTAACACTTTCTTTAAAACCGTTATCAGTGATACTTTAAGTGGCCTGCGGATTAGTGCCCCCTTTCCGACTAACCTTGTATATATTTTCATTGCGTATATGTCATTTTGTCGACAAAACCTTTGATTACCGTGGTCATGCTACGCCTGCAGTGCAGTACACAAACTTTTGGACACACAACTTTTTTGAGCCATCTCAGGCGTCCAAGGTTCCTCACGAAGTTTTCATTCACCGTCAACGCACGTAGCAAAAGACTGAAAAATACTTCATGTACTTCATCACGGTAAATTAAAACGTTTACAAGAGGGTGGAGCCGCGAGCTCGGCTAGTCTTTGATAAATTCCGCCAACAACATTTCAAATTAAACTGACTGTGTGGAATATTTCACAGTTCAAATAACTTGGTACATTTTCCGAGCGAGAATGTTTTATAGTGCATCCGTGCATGTTATTTCATATTTCCATCCTTCTTTTTTAACCGATTTCAAAGCTGAGCGATGCAGATTTGCACGTCTTGCTCGTGAACGGGTGTCGTCTGTCGGGACTGACAGTTCTTAATTGCTATGGCAATCCTGCAGTGCAATTCTGTAAGAATCTCACCTCGATCGCGACTGTCAATTAGACACTTGTCGTGACACAGCGTGGATAACAAAACTACGCGTTATTGATTATACTGTCGATTATCTGTGTGTTATTTGCTTCTATTATCCATACTGTGACATTATGGATATCGAGCTAACCGTCGATATTGAGGTGGGTTTCTTACAGAATGACACTATTGAAAGCTCAGATTATAAAACAAAAGGCAGATAGACTGTACTGAACCATAATGTGAGGCACGTCTGTAGACATGTGTGCGTGACAGCACTATAAGAACACGTTGCCTCTTTGTGCGTGTACGGTTGCCATGATAATGACAAAATTCCCATAATATTTCATTATTAAATAAACAATTTACTGTCTCCGAAAAATGCAGATACATACAGAGTTATACATATGTATATAAAGTGAATCTCTGCCGTTGAGTCAGGTTGTATTTTAATGCAAGTACCTACTTTAGAAATTTACTAATCTCAGATTACAGAATAGAAGATGATAAATAGAAATATTTTGTGGATTTATGGCAGTCATTTAGTATAGTCGTGAATGGTTGTAATTATGTTTTTGATAGCTATATTTACTTTATGTTGGCAAATCCACTGACGTACATGATTATTATTAGAGACAGACAATACATTAAGTAGTTTTAGTTACGAAGACACATACAAACGGACACACATACCTACAAACATACCAACCAAAAAACGCGATAAATAAAACACTATAATCGAAATAAATATTTTTGTAAATCGTTATTCCTGTATTCTTTACTTATTTCCTAACTTAGGGGGTAAATGGTTTCAATATAAACAAGCAACACCGAATGATTTTTGTTAAGGTTTTGTGTTCCAAGATGTCACTAATAATAATCACGTAAAATAATATCCAAATAGATAAATAATCAATAAAACCTATGAAAAGATACTCCATCTTCTTTATTTTGTTTTTAGGAACAGTTTTTGCAATGTTTATAAACGCAAGATGGCATTACTATCATAAATATTAAAATTATCGATGACGTCCTAACAATGCGGCGCTTCGTGTCATACTGACTCGAGATTGTATTCGCTTTTGAATTTGTATTTGCTTTTTTGGCCGCACTCACGTTGTTCCTGTCACTCTATCTGCCTTCTGTTTTATAATCTGAGATTGAAAGGCATATTTGTCTATTTGTTACTTTTACGTAAGTTTATTTTTTAAATTAACCTGCATTATTCTCATACAATTTCTCATAGTACTGTAATGGAATTGTCATGATCTACTATTTTAACACATTCGAGTCCACCACACTTTTCATAGAGCTCATACGCCATCCCGCCATACATATTGTTAGTGGACCTTCCAGGAGGATCCTCGGCATTACGTTTGCGCTAAGAGTGAACCTTTGAGGAGGGTTCCTGGCATTAGGATAAAAACCTTGAAAAATACGCTACTACGTCGTAAAATAGATGTTTGCGTGTTTCATGACTGTGATTTCCAAGAAAAACCTGCATTTAAAATGAGCCCTCCACGAGGGCACCCGGCATGGCGAATGTGACTAGAGGGAGCCCTCTTAGAGGGCACCCGGCACTGAACGTGTTATTAAGAGTATCCATGGAGTTTTTTGCCGGCTCTTCTCCATAGAACCTACCTTTTGGAACCGTGCACCTAGTTTTGACGTTTTAAAAGTGCCTGAAATCTGAATTCTAATTGCGAAACACACTCGTAATCGCTATGGCTTTGATTTTGACAGGTAATTTCCATAGCAACGTATGTAGTAACAATCTGAATTCTCCTCAACTATGTCCCACGCAATGAATATTGTTGTATTGTCAAAATGAAAGCCATAGCGATTACGAGTCTTTTGCGCAATTAAGATGCTGGTCTATTTGAAATAAAAAAAAACGTCAAGTGCGAGTCGGACTCGTGCACGAAGAGTTCCGTACCATTATCTATTCCGCTTTTTAGTATTTGTTGTTATAACGGCAACAGAAATACATCATTGTGAAAATTTCAACTGTCTAACCATCACGGTTCATGACATACAGCCTGGTGACAGACGGACAGACGGACGGACAGCGAAGTTTTAGTAATAGGGTATCGTTTTACCCTTTGAGTACGGAACCCTAAAAACTGACTTTGACATGTATTGTTATGGTCTATTTCCAGAATTCAATATTAATCTCATTTTAAATACCAAGCCCATTATTGTCCAAATTGTTAAGGCTGATTTACACGACGCCAGTTTCTTGAAGCAAGATTCGTTGTCTTTGTCTTTCTCAGCGAAAAAACAGAAATAGCATGAGAGTTGCTTCAAGAAACTGGCGTCGTGTAAATCAGCTTCTAGAGTCTGGCAAACGAAAATAGAAACTGAAAAAGCGCGGCAAAGGAGATGTTTCAGAAATGTATGGAGCCTGGGCTAGCACCATGTACACTATATGTAAATATTGCTATACAATAAAGTAACCATTTTTGAATGTTAATTTTCTATAATTTTACTTTGTTTAATTGTACATTCAAGATATTTTGGTCAAGGAGAGCAACACAACACTCATAAATATGGTGGATTGGAATTATGTGAAATGTCATTTTGACAACTGTTGACATGTCATACGATGAAAAAATAGGTTTATGACTGGTGGGTACCACCACCCACCTCACGGTGGGTAGAGGAGCTCGTGGCTAAATAATTACAGCCGCATAGACCGATCTTCCGGGTTAAGCCACGCTTGCCGAGGTTGGTCTGTGGATGGGTGACCATTTACCATAGCGAGTTTCCTCCGTGCCTCGGAAAGCACGTAAAGCCGTTGGTCCCGGCTGTCATTTGTAGATCTCTGACAGTCGTTACTGTTGGTCAGAAGCCAGAAAGTCTGACAACCAGTCTTACCAAGAGTATCGTATTACCCAGTTACTGGGTTGTGGAGGTCTGATAGGCAGTCTCTCCATGTAAAATACTGATATTCAGCTGCATCCGGTTCGACTCAAACTCAAAACTCAAACTCAAAAACTCATTTATTCAAAATAGACTAGAATTACTTAGTTCTTTTTGAACGTTAGTTTTACAATATTATAGACATCCCACAAAAAGCCCTCCCTTCACCGCTTCCTAGTGTTTTTGCTGTGAAGAAGAAACGGCGCAACAAACTCCCCAGCAACACAGATATGTCTGTCAAGTGAATAAATTAATTGACTCTATACAACGAAAATCATCAAATTTTTTACAATAATAAAATTATGCAATTACAGGTAAAATAAAAATTAAAAGTAAGATAAGTATATAAATCAATTCTGTATGAATTGGGTTAAATCCAATGACGTATGTTAAATCATAATCGTATCTAACTAATATAGATACATACATAAACCTATATCTAAAAACTATTGGTTACCAGGGAAGCCACATGTGCAGAAAAGAACTAGCGCCACACGTCCCTATCGTCAACATAGTCGTTTATCTTATAGTATGCCTTTTTAATAAGAACTGATTTAACGTGAGATTTAAAGAACAATGGCAAAATCATTGCTGAGATTTAAATAAGCGTCTAATGTTAAGAGGTATATTAAAAAAAGCCTAATTTTTTTCTAGATATTCTTGTAGCTTTAACATTTAAAAACGAACTCTCTGAAAAAAATATATTACATTTCAAAGTTTTACTGATATTCCCGTTAATTCGAATAATTTTTATTTGTTCTCCATGCTTCTTTAATTTTGCAACACTTTGAGAGATGCCCTTATAATTAATTTCGAAGATTTTTTACCAGCTATGTTAATACATTTAATGCTTAATTATTTTATTAGATGTTTTATTTCGGTTAATGAATTATTATTCAATAATTCGTGAAACAAATAAGAAAATAAAGACAGCAAAGCTTGGCGTATATTAGGAAAGAAATAGCTTTTCTATAATCCTGTTTACCTAATAGAAGTATATAAAAAAATAAGTATAGCAACACAAACATGACAATGCTTTCTTTCAAAAACTGTCACTGTCAATCCTAGAGTTGTCAAATATCAGTATATTATTAAGCCCCTAGTAGACGTGATCGTGGCGCCGGGTGAACCCCGGCCAAACTCGTAGATGATATGGTTTGTACCCGCTAGCTAGCCGGGTTAAGTGCCACTTATGTAGGATGCGCCGTGCGTACAACCGGCCTCCGCAAGGAGTGCACATAGGCCACCGTACCAGTTTGAGCACAGGGTAGCCACGTCGTAACCGATCACGGCGGCAAGCTGGGCCATCGTTAGCAACGGTGTCGTCAAAATAGCTCCATACTGTCCCATGCATATCCGACATCCAGACTTACTACGGTTTGAAACTGTGCGTAGCCGGTAGCCACGGTCCTAAAAACAGTGTTGTCAGCAAGGGGCCTAACTTTACTGCTTACACGGCTACGCTTTGTCGTTGGACATAATTATTATAATTATATTATATTTGGTAATAGTGCTACGGCTTCTGACAAATATTTAAAACCTCTACGTTACGTTAACGTTACGTTGTACTACTTATTAACGGACTACGATTTCACTCCTCGATTTGGAGTTGAGAAGTGAAAAGTGGCGCATGGATTTCGTGGATTTTTCTGTGTAGTGATTGACCAAGTGAAAATCTCTGAGTAGGTAAGTATAGTCTCAGAAGGAGTGGAAATACTTCTTTAGTAAGAGGGAGAATAAAATCATGGTACGTGAACCCGTGTCATCATGGAGGAAGTAACTTACTAAAATGTTCATTGTCATGACATTGGTGTGTTACAAAGGAACCAAGGCATCAAAGAAATAAAGCAGCACCATCAGAATTGTTGTGTTACTCATTAAGAAGAGCAAAAGACAAATAAATATAATAATACGAAATCTTTTATTTATTACCCTACATCTTACAAAGTAGGTTTTTTTTAATTTTTACTGAACTCGTACACCTATGTTGATACAAAACTATAACCGAGGGATGTGTTCGCTAATTATTGCATAGGCCAGGGTGTTTATATGGATTTCATTGAATTCACAACATTTTTTAGAATGATGTTTTGTTGGTTAGGGCATCAAGCATGCTAGACGGCTAGACTACCAAAGTGATATTCATGGGTTTTTTTTTAGAGAGATCTGCTGCTCTGATGAAAGATAGAATAAAATTACCTACTTAATAAAAAATATAATTCGTTTCGTACGAGTATAATCATAAAAATATTCTAACCTATAATATACTTTATGAGCTATTTTCTCAAATCTTAGGGACAAGTGGCGAATCGCTCATTTCATCAGAAATGGCTCAGTTCATTAAGAATTAAAAAAATAATTGCGAATACACAAAGCCTACGATGAAACGAAGACGTTACAATTTATTTATACAGATAAAGTGATGTATCAAAGTTCGCCATTGTTCTTTCTATTTCTAGTTAAGCAAAACTTCAAACTAGAATATCTTGAATTCGAGAGTCTCTTTAATAGTAAGCCTGAAGACAAATCTGTTCAGGAATTCAAGCTCTATACTTTTACATATGTTTCAATAGCAGACGCAAAAGATTATTTCAACAATAGTTTGTTTGGGAGTTTGCCGTTGTTCTTTGCCATCAGTGAGATCCGTAATTGACTTGGGAAGCTTGTTATAAAATCGAACACAGTTTCCTAGGAATGACTTATTCGCTTTGGATAATCTAAATTTAGGGACTACTAATTTATGTTTGTTCCTAGTATTTATATTATGAACGTCGCTTTTTACACTATACATTGGCAGATTTTTACGTACAAACATAATGTTTTCAAAAATGTAAAGGGAAGGCATCGTCAGAATATTAATCTCTTTAAAGAAATCTCTAAGGGACTCCCGAGGACCCATATTATAGATCGCGCGGACTGCCCTCTTCTGTAATATAAATATCGAGTCGCGATCGGCCGCTGCCCCCCACAGCAGAATACCATAAGACATAATGCTGTGGAAGTACGCAAAATAAACAAGTCGGGCAGTAGGTATGTCAGTTAGCTGTCTAATTTTTCTGACTGCAAAAGCAGCAGAACTTAACCTACTAGAAAGGGCAGTTATATGAGCTCCCCACTGTAATTTGGAATCTATTGTTATGCCTAGAAATACAGTTTGATCTACTATATCCAGTTTACTGCCGTCAAGCGTTATGTTTACTCCTACATGGGGAACGTTTGGCAATGAGAACTTCAGACATTTCGTTTTAGTCGCATTTAATAAAAGATTATTTGCAGCAAACCATTTCGATAGAGCGGATAAACTACTATTTACATTTAAAAGATCTATGTCTTTCCTATTGATTTTAAAAATAAGGGAAGTGTCGTCCGCGAACAAAATTATGTCAGATAGTGCCGACATCATGTAAGGAAGATCATTAATATAAGCAAGGAATAGAAAGGGGCCCAGAATCGAGCCCTGTGGCACGCCCATTTTTACTAGAGACCCTGAAGATGTTATGCCAGATATGCCTACTTTTTGTTGTCTTTTGGAAAGATAGGATAACACCAGTTCCAGAGGACGTCCACGAATCCCGTAGTGACTTAACTTACAAATGAGCGTTTTATGATCCACGCAGTCAAAAGCCTTGGAAAGATCACAGAAGATGCCAACAGCATCCTGCGACCCTTCCCAAGCCTCCAAGATATGAGTGACTAATTTCGCACCCGCATCTGTCGTCGATCTACCTTTCGTGAAGCCAAACTGTCGATCGTGTAAAATCCTATTTTTATTAAAATGAGACAACATCTGTTCAAGCATAATTTTTTCAAAAATCTTACTTAATGATGGAAGCACTGAAACAGGTCTATAATTAGAGGGATTATGCTTGCAGCCTGATTTAAAAATTGGGATAACTTTGCTGTGTTTCATCAGATCAGGGAAATTACCGCTATCTATACTAAGATTAAATATTTTTGCAAGAGTCGGGGCTATACAACCAATAATGGATTCAAGTACTTTAATAGAAATACCCCACAGGTCTTCAGTGTTTTTAACATTTAAGCTTTTAAAAGTTTTTACAACTGCAAATGGTGTAACATGTTTAAACTCGAAATTTGGAATATCTTTAGAAAAGAATTGTTTCAACAACGATTCTGCTGCTGATGGTGACGAGTCAAGTGACTTCGTGACTTCGATTGGGATATTTGAAAAAAATAATTCAAATGCATTAGCAACTTCTACCTTTTCCGATAAAGTTTTATTTTCAATTTTCAAAGATATTTCAGGATCCCTAGGACTCATTTGACCAGTTTCAGTGTTTATAACTTTCCATACCGCTTTTATTTTATTTTTAGATTTACTTATTTTACTACTGATTAATTTTGATTTTGCAAAAGTACATACCTTCTTAAATAATTTTGAATAGTTTCTGACATAATCATGAAAAGATTTATCAGAATTAAAAGACTTTTCATAATATAAGTCATAAAGCACATCTCTACTTTTTCTTATACCTTTTGTGGCCCATTCATTAAAGCTACATTTATTGTTAAATTTAATATTCTTTAAAGGGCACGATTTATTAAATTCTTGGCATATTATATGAAATAACTTATTATAATTTTGGTCAGGGTCATCTGATGTAAAACGAGTAAGACACAATTGAGTTTCAATATTATCCTGCAATGATTGCAATTTATTTTTAGTCATTAATCTAATTTTTATATTTTTGGTTGACAATAACTGTTTATTTATTTTAAAGTTTACAATTTGACCCATGTGGTCAGATCTAACGCCACTAATCACGGATGTGTTGTTTACTACACTATTTGTAAAAATGTTATCTACATATACATGTACTGGTAGCGGCAGTAATTCTAGTGGGTTGATTTATGATATGTTTTAAATTAAAAGAATTAAATAATGCTAAGAGTTTACTCTTGTCGGGTGAGTCCACTAAAATATCAACATTAAAATCACCACAAACAAAAATTAATTTATTGTTCCTAAAAGCTTTTCCTAAAATCTCTTCCATAGCAATTAAAAAAGAGGAAAAGTTTGAGCCCGGCGGTCTGTACACACATATTACAACACGATTTTCTATTTCCGCACATGCTACCTCACATAAGCGATCAACAGATAATGAAGTAATGTCTTTTCGCTCTTTAAATTTTAAACTATTGTTACATAAAATTAAAGTACCACCTCCCACAGCGGATAGTCTATTGAACGCACTGGCAACCAAAAAGTTATTTACATTAAAATGCATTTGATCTGGTTTCAGCCATGTTTCACAAAAACATAAAATATCAATGCAATATCTGTCTACTAATAATTCTATATCTAATATCTTGCTAGAGAAACGATTAATATTCTGGTGGTATAGCAGAACATCATCGTTATGCTTCTCTATTGTCGGCTCTAAAAGTTTAAACAATCTATCGCAGTATTGTTAGAAAAACTGGACAATACTGAGTTGCTACTTAACCTAGTCTGTGTTATATTTGCTATAACAGAGTTAATATTATACGCTATCAATGTAGCAATCAGATGCCTGCATTTACTAGGAAGAAACATTGCTTCCTGGGACAATTTAAAACCACTAACAAACTTGTTAGTGTCAAAATACAATAATTTGTCACTATGACGGCATGTCAACATATACATTATGTTGTTCAAGTGATGAATATAATTATTATCTTGAACTGATAACAAGTCTGAATAAGGCAGAGCACACAACATAATTTTCCCTATATTCTTTAAATTTAATAAGGTGTCAACACCATTAACAATGTCCCTTTTCCTTACTCCAATACTATTTCCTATTAACAATACAACAGTAGTTTGACTATCATAATGAGAATTTACGATTTTTTCTACTATAGAGTTAAAGTGTAAATTAGGGTAACAATGGTTGGTGACAGAATGGGATAAACAATTTTGAAGAGAAGTCCCTAATCCTACACCCAATTTGTCAGTGAACACTACAGTATGATTGCACATCTTGCTATCATTGTTCCTCAAAGGTTGAGTTGACTCGGGCAATGGTGTAACATGCTGGAGTACAGAAGACGGAGAAGGGTGGACACAGTTGCATGAAAGATTATTTGTCAGCGACTCATATCTCTCAGCATTGTACTTAACTAAGTCTATTAGCTCACTGGCCTCCAGCATGCGCTTACTTAAATTACTTTGTGATGTTTCATATTTCTTAAAAATATCAGCTAGTAAACTTTCTTTATATATCAGCTGGTCCTGTAAGCATTGTACATCTAAGTCGTACGTGATCCTACTTTTCTCTAATTCAGTAGAACAATTGTCTAATTGTTTAACTAAGTTAATACGGTGTCTGCGAAGGTTAACATTAATTTTAAATTGGTTTTGATTTTTTAATGCTTTGCGAGACTTCCTAATTAATTTCTTTATTTTTATATACTTTTTAAACTTCTTATTACTCATTACTAAAGGACTCTTTGTTAAGGTATCATCACCAGTTAAATCAATAGTTACAGCTGACTCGCAAATAGGGTTCGACGTACTACCTACTAACTTATTGAACAGGCTCTGGGTCTCGGTGGCCTGCTCATTAGCCTTAATTGACTCGTATAGAGATATATTCCTATGTGCTTCGCTTAAATCTAATTCAAGCTTGGCTATACGTTGCAAAGCCAGTTCGTGTGTGTCACTGCACTGTTTGAACGAAGACACAATTTGTTGTAGGTGGTTATGTTGGTCGAGTAAGTCCATATGTTGAGTATGAAGCTCAGCCAGTTCATTTTTGAGTGAGGTGTTTTTATCAACAATCAGTTTCACTTCCACTTCACTGTCATCTCTTTCCTGTAGAAGCTGGCAGCAAAGGGTTTTTGAAGACTCCAGTTCCTTCAGGGTAGCCCTCAGTTTGACCTCCATATCTTTGACAGTTGATCTGCGGGTCATCATTTTTCCACTTGATATGTTACAGTCCCCTGGAATGTGAAAAGTATACAACTTAATGGCGAAATCTTATACAGAGGGAAGTAATAAGGTGAGATATAGTTACCAAAGTGGTATAAACAGAAAACAAAGTTTACAAGAGAAAACAAAAATTATGAAAAAATTATTGAGGGTAAATTAGTTATTTATTATATAAAGTTTAAAGGAGCAGAATTTTTGAGCAAATGGTTAATTGTAGTATGTAAAAAAGACTAAATACAAGACAAGGGTAACAGGTGGCATTAGCAATAGAATAATAAAGTATTAGTTTAAAATACACAGCAATAATTGTTATTGACAACTTAAAAATATAAAAAGTTGCAAGTAATACATATAATAGAAGAACTATAGTTTCAGGTGAATCTCAGCCTGTTAAGAAAGGGTTAATATAGTTTAGTAAAGTAAAGTTTGTAATGTTTTTTGTCTGAGGCGAATGTTTTCGTCTTCGATTTTGCTTCCACAAATTGTCAAGCAAAAGGAGACATAAACCGTGCCGGTGTGTAATGGACGTAGCTCATAGAACTGAGCAGTAATTGTGGGTGTTGCGTAGTGTGTCGTTAGTATACTGGAAGCCGACCCCAACATAGTTGGGAAAAGGCTAGGCAGATTGAGATTGACTGTACATAGTGGTGACCCAAAATCAAACATCTCCTTTAAAAAATATCAGTATTGCAACCCCAAAATTAGTATGAAATAAAATAAATAACCTAAGTCGTTGATGAAGGGAGACCTACCTCTATCCCTGAAGCGCAAACCCATCGACATGTGCATTCTGCCCATCCTAACCTACGGTGCTCAAACATGGTCCCTGACTGAGTCTCAAAAGTCGAAACTCAAGGTTTTCCAAAGAGCGATGGAGCGTAGCGTATTGGGTATTAACCTCAGTGATAATTGTTAGTGATAGCTGTTGTGGAGCGTACCACGATACGCTCCAAAACAGGAATCACCGATGTGGGCCATAAATCTGCAAGACTGAAATGGCATTGGGCGGGTCATGTATGCAGAATGCATAACGACAGATGGGCGAGAGTCGTCACGCAGTGGGTGCCGGAAGACGGGCGTCACCGAGGAAGGCCTAGGAAACGCTAGCGTGATGACTTGGAGTCGTTTATGGGAGATTGGCCAGAGAAAGCAATGCATAGGGATGAGTGGAAGGCTATGGGGGAGACCTTTGCAAAGCAGTGGAACAAAGCAGGTAGAAAAAAAAAACAACCTATTTGATACTTTAGAATTATACAGGGTGTTAACGAATTCGTGTAATTCCTTTAAACCACATGATCTATTAATGGTATAGATTAACCCGGCACGGGATTTAGATTGATTAAAAATAAACAAAACCTTTATTTCCCTTTTTTTAATGTAATTCCATATTTCGATGCCATGCACAAATGAATGAAGGCACGGCGGCACAGCTGACGGGCACGAATAACGCGATATCGCTCCACGCAGTCAGTTCACTCGGGACGCTAAAATTACTCAGATACAGAATACAATTTTTTTTTTTTTTTTGACGGTTTGAAAAAAAAACCTATGCAGGGTCAATCAGTGTCACCAGTAGATCATGTGATTTGAAGGAATTACACGAATTCGTTAACACCCAGTATGTTTTTGTTGAAAAAACATTGCCATATAAAAAGTTTGCAAATAATTCGAGTGTCTATTTTCGTTTGCCAGGCTCTATTAGCGCAAGAGGATGTAGGTGTACTGCCAATATTTTCAATTCGATACCTTGGTTACCTTTGACAACGCCCAAAGTTATAAAGGGGATTCCTCACGGCTTGCTCCAATAAAGCCTCCCATACAGGAGCTACTTATCGGCGCGACTTTTTGAAGACTTTAGTACAAAGACTTTGCTTAAACTTGACTTACGTAAGATAGATTTATTGATGGAACATTATTTTTGTTTCACTGATAAGTAGTCTAAGTTTTTGGTAAGTCGTCAATTTCGTGGACTTAAGTATTTGCTTAGCTCGCACTCAGAGGGATTCGAAGATTGCTATACAAGGTTAGTCAGAAAGGGGGTACTAAAGCACGGGCCACTTAAAGTGTTATCAAAATTCTATAGAATTTATTTGAATGTTTTTTTTTAAGAATTCTTCGTCTCTACTTTAGTTAGAATGAAGCTTCTAATCCATGACCTCGAATATGATCTAAAATGTAAACATAAATCATAGCTGAGGATAAATATACTGTAGCGTATTTTTTATGAAATCTTTGTTCAGCTATTTCTTTTAAACTATTGACTTTTGGGAAAAGTTGTAGAACAAAAGTTATTCGTTATTAAGGGTACTTTAACACCCTTTCGGATTAGTACCCCCTTTCCGACTAACCTTGTATAAATGTTGACTTTGACTTATCTCGAAAGTAAAGTCTAAGCAAAGTCTAAGTACGCTTTATACAAGGTGTAACACAAATAACGCACAACCTCTTAAGGGGTCACTGTACTCATCATTATGAACAACTTTTACTATGGGACAACATGTGAAATTGCGAAAAAAAATCAGCTATTCCCTACATTTTGATGAGTTATGCGAACATTAATGTAGGGAACAGTACCCCAAGTGTGAGTTTTTTTCGTTAACTACTGTAGTTGCGTCACGACAAAAATGTATGAAAATTTAGGCTGCGTCTCTAGGCGCACCGTTCACTAACTAATATTCGCGCGTTAATTGAACGGTGCGCCTAGAGACGCAGCCTAAATTTTCATACATTTTTGTCGTGACGCAACTACAGTAGTTAACGAAAAAACTCACACTTGGGGTACAGCTGATTTTTTTTTCGCGATTTCAGTTTTGTTGCCATAGTAAAAGTTGTTCATAATGATGAGTACAGTGACCTCTTAAGAGGTTGTGCGTTATTTATGTTACACCTTGTATATCTCAGAATGAAACTGACACCGCAATTATCGATTAACATTCGATAATGAAACCTATTATTCGATACATCCGATATTATCTAATAATGCGTAGTCGCACATAATGTAATTCAATCAATGTATTATCGTCGCCTGTTGCTCCAACCGTACCTATATTATCCGCGTCCATCCATGCTCGGTGGAGCGCGTTAATCTATAGAGTGACGTCACTATGTACTTATATGGTTGTTTTTTTGACAGATCCGTACTTCGGATACTCGGATTTTAGGTGCAATTTTTGTATGGTCTTGCAAGTGATAATCAAATTCTGATTCGCATATGAATGCGTAAAGTTAGAGATGCGGGCTGGTATCGAACTCAAGCCCTGAAATTGAAAGGCAAGCGTTTAACCGCTAGGCTATCATATCACTGTTTTATTTATTTTTTGCTTTTATTTTATCTAGAGCCGATTTTTAAATCTCCAGTTAACTTTAATCTTCTATCTATTTCTTAAATCTCTAACACTGACTGACTGACAGACAACGCACAGCTTAAACCGGTGTGTCTAGAAGTTTGAAATTTTGCACAGGAGTTCTTAACATAACGTAGGTGAGGACTAAGAAAGGATTTTTGAAAATTCATCCCCTTGGTTTAATAGAAGATGAAAGTTTGTATGGAAGTTCGTAAAGTATGGGAAATCCGATAGGGCAAACGGCTAGTATAAGGAACCCCTTTTGACACACATTCTAAGTATACAAAAACTGTTAAATCATCGAACTTATTCCTAATATATCAATGACCAATCGCAGTTTTTATACTTGAATAGAAACTTCTTGTTTTCATATATCTATGACCAGCATTCTATTTGTGCAAAACACTCGTCATCGCTATGGCTTTGATTTTGACAGGTCAACAATTTCTATAGCAACGTACCACGCAATGAACATTGTTGACTTGTCAAAATCAAATTACGAGTGTGTTGCGCATTAAAATGCAGTTTCGACAAAATCTAAATCGATTTTAGCATTGACCGTAACAGGAAAATTACAAGCTCGTTAGTCTGGCCGATATTAAGTTGATTACCTATCGATATACCAACAACCAATCGTATTTCGTAGAATGTGGTTCTCCTCGCTCTAAAAGTTCACTAATCTATCAGACAGTTACTTTCGTCAGTAAAATCATTAACTACTGAGAGCTTAAGGGCTGAGTAACGTGATAGGAACGGTTCTTAGTACTTAATGCTGTTAAGATGCACTGTGTGCAGTGCAATTTGTAAATTAACATAATGGGTGTGCACAAGTGTGGAGGAGCTCGTGGCTAAATAATTACAGCCGCATAGACCGATCCTCCGGGTTAAGCCACGCTTGCCGAGGTTGGTCTGTGGATGGGTGACCATTTACCATAGCGAGTTTCCTCCGTGCCTCGGAAAGCACGTAAAGCCGGTGGTCCCGGCTGTCATTTGTAGATCTTTGACAGTCGTTACTGTTGCTCAGAAGCCAGAAAGTCTGACAACCAGTCTTACCAAGAGTATCGTATTACCCAGTTACTGGGTTGTGGAGGTCTGATAGGCAGTCGCTCCATGTAAAATACTGATATTCAGCTGCATCCGGTTCGACTGGAAGCCGACCCCAACATAGTTGGGAAAAGGCTAGGCAGATGATGGTGTGCACAAGTGTCTATACTCCAGACGTTCTCAAACTTATTACGTCTACCACCGCTTTGAGAAACAAT
This sequence comes from Amphipyra tragopoginis, assembly GCA_905220435.1. NCBI lineage: Eukaryota > Metazoa > Arthropoda > Insecta > Lepidoptera > Noctuidae > Amphipyra > Amphipyra tragopoginis. The sequence goes on along the minus strand of HG992012.1, from coordinate 22,111,953 downwards.
TATTTTCAAGCGCCCCTAATTTTTTTAACTTTATCTCATCTTAAAAATTACAATCGCAATCATTACTTTTCACCGACCTTTAGGAGTGTTATGTTTTCAGGGTTAATTTATCTTTATTTTGTACTTTAAGATAAATTAGCACAGTTATTACATTGTAAGTTTTCCTCATAAATCTGGAAGTGAGCGATAATAGCTGATTATCTTCTTATCTTTATCTTTTATCAGCATGATTTACTGCAGCAAGATCTTTACATTTAAAAGATTCCCAAGAAACACGGAATATTGCCCAACAAGATTACTTGGACGGGCGCTTAGTTGGTCGTAGCTTCGTAGCAGCTACGACGATTACTACGGCGTAGCATTATGAAATGACATTTTGCAGGCGGAGCATAACCACCGTAGCCAGGGGTTTTGTCGACGAAAGAATAGACAAAATGACATATTAATACGTTAATATTAGAACTAAAAATATGTACATATTTATGTTATAAAACCTATGTATTTATACTCGTTGATTCACGATTTTTATTGGTTATATTTGTACGGTGCAAACTGCCTTTTATTTTTTCACTAACAATTCTTTCCATCCAAATGGTTGTCCGGAAAAAATAGCTTTAAGCGATAAGACCACCATTTAACTGTTCTTAAATATGTGTACTCCTTCTGTTTTATTTCTTTTAGAGTACAATAAAGTACTTATATTAACTATGAAAATATGTAATTTTGTCTACTTTCCGTCGACAAAACCCTTGCTTACGGTGGTCATGCTACACCTGTTAGTTATACGATCTGATTTTGAGTGTAGCCAACTTTTTGACATGTAACACGTTTAATATTTGTATCGTGACAACCCTGTGATAATGGCAAAGACTTTTCTGTCAATGTCAGACGCGATATCCCACCATTTTTCGCCCACAAGCCTGCGGCGACAGGTTAATTATTAACAGTTTCATTTAAAAGCAGGCGTGCTTCATGCATGCTCAAATTACTTACCATCAGATGGGATCGCTGATATACGAATGCCTTAAAAAGTGAAAAAATTAATTGATTATTATTTTTGTTCGGAAAATTCCAAGCAATATTTCCAATTATTTTCAGCTCAGAATAATTGGCTGAATTCGCTGCTTCAGTTTTCGATATACCGTTCCTCACATCCGGTATATTCCGAGAGTTATGTAAACATTATATAAAACGATTTTTAGAAATCAAAAGAAAGAAAGAAAAGAAATTTAAATTGAACTTTCCAAGGTACGGAACTTTCGGTACGCGGGTCCGTCTCGCACTTGGCCCTTTTTTTCTTAATCTTTGACTTGGTCGTTGTTGACACCCCTCTGGCTTTCACATACACACGAAGGAACGCGGTAAACTGCTTGGCCGGACTTTAATGTAAGTGTGGTATACAGGGTTATTTTTAAATAACTAACAACCTCTTAAGGGGTCGTTGTACTCATCATTATGAACAACTTTTACTATGGGACTAGGTTCCCTACATGTATGTTCGCATAACTCGTCAAAATGTAGGGAACAACTGTTTTTTTTTTCGCGTTTTCAGGTTTGGTCCCATAGTAAAAGTTGTTCATAATGATGAGTACAATGACCCCTTAAGAGGTTGTTAGTGTTTTACCAATAACCCTGTATAGCCAGATGGACTGTAGATCGTACGCACGGCTACAGATCAAGCTACACATTTCCAGTATAAGCTGATCTCGCATTGTATAGGATTTCCTTACAATGAGAGGTCAGTGTAAATTGGAAATGTATAGCTTGATGTGTAGCCGTGTGTATAACCACTAACCCGTCCTCACACGAGATCAGTAATTATTAATTTGATAAGATTGGCAGTTAACGAAATTATGTTTGATTAATGATCAGATAAATCAGATAAACTTCAATTACTTTAGCTCATAAACACCTACTGATGAACGTGAGCCCCCAGAGCATAGCAACAATTAACGATGTAAAAGGGAAGTTGCCATAATAATCACGCTACGCAAACGGACTCGCGACTGCAGTTTGTTGTTTTTTTAATAATAAAAAGTTGTGTTTGCCAACTACCGAAAACCTACCTTATACAACCTACCTTATACATTTTATAATAAAAATATAATAATAATCTTATAATAACCAACATAATAAAATTTATAATTTTATATTCTTACAAACTCTAGTAAAAAATACCTTTAATAAAATTTAAAACACATTACAAATAATATAGCATAAATATAATTAAATCCAATATCTAACTCTAGTAGGTGCACAGTAAATAATTTATCATAAAATTCAAATAGGTATGGTTCTCAAAACCCAATTAAATTAGTGAAATTACATAAAATAATACAGTTTATTAATTTTAAAATATTTAAAATATAATAAACTAATATAAAGTATAAGTAATAATACGAAATTAGAAAGGGTTTAATACCCTTTTAAGAAGTTTAGGTTTTAGAGAAGTTTAATACTTCCTCCTCTCTCCTACATTTGCCGTGCCTGACAAGGCCCACACATGTTTCTTATATTAATGTAACATCTATTTAACTTGTGGAGTGCAATAAATGTATTGAGTATTGAGTACCTGCAGGTGTAGCATGATCATAATAGAAAAGGGTTTTGTCCACATATTGGCATAGTGTATCTATCGATTTGTCTATTCTTCCGTAGACAAAACCGTTATCTACGGTGGTCATTCTACGCATGCTAATGGAAAGTGGTTACCGTCGCCTGTATACACCCACAACACCAAAAGGATTGCTGATACGATGCCATTTTTTTTTTTATCTTTCTAAAGTCTTCATTGACACCCTTCGCCCGGGGAAGGCGAGTTGTGCCGTTTTCTTACCGGCTAAAAACCCACGGTGTTCCTTCTCCTGACCCTTGGATGGGGTCGTGGGATTCGCAGCTACATGCACCGTGACCCCGGCAGGCCTCGGTCCGCCAGCTCCTGGTGGACCTCTCGTTCTATGGGACCTTGCCCCACGTCCTCCTGAGAGGCGCGCACGGAACACAGCGCGCCGCCTTCTCGGGCCTGTTACTGGTCGGGCGACGGGTCGCCTAACTCGTCGCCCACAGGCCACACACTACGTTGGCCGGAAATTGTCGCACGCCCTCCGGCGGCGCCCGGTTCGTCTGGCGCGAGAAGGCAGAGTGGCCGTCACTGCTTTCTCCCTCTCCGCTCAATCCTTGGTCAAAAAAAGCAAAAAGAGGCGACGTATTCCCACGCACTCTCGTTCCCGACCATAGACAGAACCACGGCTGGAAGCGAGAGGTCACCACCGACTGCCGCGACTAGTTCACGGGGCGCTGCGTCGCCCAGAGACAAAGTTGTAAAGTCTCATGTGCTTGTCACCGGCACCCATACCCTTCAAACCGGAACACAGCTATGTAGCTTGATGGCAGAAATAGGTATGGTGGTAACACTTTCCCGGACGAGGCCTTTCACAGAGAGCTGTACTACTACTTGTTTTTATCAGAAACAAGGATGTTTACCATCCTCTTGACATAATCCCTTTGTCACCTTTTACGACAATCTCAGGAAGAGTCCGCCGTCCCCCGTTTGTGGACGGGCTAAAATATAAGACTTCCTCACCGCAAGCTGGGAATAGACGCGTGTCGTAAGATTATACAAAACACAGCACGCGACTTGGTAGGATCTGCAGGGTGTAAATGAATTCGTGTAATTCCTGCAAACCGCGTGATCTACTGTTGACACTGATTGACCCTGCATAGGTTTTTTTCAGAACCAACAAAAAAAAGTTTTCAAAAAGTGAAACATGGTATTCTGTTTCTGAGTAGGTAATTTTAGCGTCCCGAGTTAACTGACTGCGTGGAGCGATAGCGCGCTAGTCGTGCCCGTCAGCTATGTCGCCGTGCCTTCATTCATTTAAGCATGGCATTGATATTTTCTATCACATAAAAATTATATTAGGAAAAAAAATAGTCTAAATACCGTGCGGGGTTAATCTATACCATTAATAGATCATGTGGTTTGAAGGAATTACACGAATTCGTTTACACCCTGTATACGGTCCACCTGGCTAGCACCACCTGAACATTAAATTCTGGCGCCGTACAATAATTTTATTTTTTAATTAGTGACCCGCCCCGGCTTCGCCCGGTTGCAATGTATCATACATAAAACTTCCTCTCTCTCACTCTATCTATTAAAAAAACCGCATCAAAATCCGTTGCGTAGTTTTAAAGATCTAAGCATACATAGGGACAGACAGACAGACAGCGGGAAGCGACTTTGTTTTATACAATAGAGTGATACTTTTATTTTTTGACATTTGTATGGGTATTGGCAATATTTTTAATTTGATATTTATTATTTTTGACATTGTGTAATGGATGAATCTGATTTAATTTGTTTTTACATTTTTAATATACATCCTTATACATATAACATCACTATTTTTATTGACATTATATTACCTTTTGACATGTGTAATAGTGGAATCTTAATTTCTTTAATCATGTTTTTTTTTATTTTGACATTTCACTTATATCAAGGAATTGCAAATGTTTTACTTTTTATTAATTTATTTGGTTACTGTTATTTATAATAATCTGTTATACGTAATTATCTGTTTTAATAATCTGTTACAGTGATTTGTATGGTAATTCTTTTAATTTTATAATTTAGTGTAAAGTTTCGATACAATGTAAAAATTGTTACTGAAATAAATGAAATGAATGAAATAATTTACTGTGTTCCGTCGTGTGTATGAAACTTAAACAGCTGAAATGAGGGATACCTACACTCCTCTGGCTAACCCTTCGATAAATACTTACTTTATAATGAATATTGAAATCCATTCTCCTAAAGGACCAACAGGTATCATGATACAGTTCATAAGGACCAAAATTAACTCCGTAATAATAGCTGTTCTCGCTTTCAAAATATTAAAATCCCTTTAATAAAATCCCTTGTATTTTAGATACAAAGAGTTGCCTTGGGCTACTGTGAGTAATAATGTTCAGTATAAGGGCGCAGACACACTGTAGAGTAGTAACTGATTAGTTACGGTTTACTCACGTGTATTTTTCGAGATTGCCCGATTAGTTTCGGACCAAAACGGAGCTCTTAACCCGTAATCGGGCATGCGGTTTTAAGAAAAATAAATAACAAACAATTTGGCATTTTTTAATATACAACAAAAAGAAGAACAAAACTTTTTTTTTGTATATCATTTTTATTTTTTATTCAAGAAAATAGTAAAAAAACGTTATTTTGCCATGTTTAAAAATAAAATTATAATAAATAGATACCGCGACGTATTCCAAAAAAGTAGGTGGGTAAATAGTTTCCTGTGCCCGATTAAGAGTATGAGCTGAACACGTGGCGAGGTCGCGAGTCGAACCGCCGCGTGTTCAGCTCATGATTAAGGGCTCCGTTTGGGTCCGAAACTAGTCGGGCAATCCCGAAAAATGCACGCGAGTAAACCGTAACTAATCATAAATAATAACGTGTCTCACGAAAGTTATAATACAAAAAAAAACGGCCAAGTGCGAGTCGGACTCGCGCCCGAAGGGGTCCGTGCCATTACGAGTATCTATAAAAACGGCAAATTTTTTTTTTTTTTTTTAGTTACAGCGGCAACAGAAATACATCATCTGTGAAAATTTCAACTGTCTAGCTATCACGGTTCATGAGATACAGCCTGGTGACAGACGGACGGACAGCTGAGTCTTTTAATAAGGTCCCGTTTTACCCTTTAGGTACGGAACCCTAAAAAGACGGAAAAAAGAGTTATAATAAATGCTCTGTGAGATCATCCTACTTTCATACCTATAACGCGTCTGCCATCCGCATTTTAAGGCTTGTATACACGCCAACGACCTTGAGCATTTGGTACCGTACTAACTTACAACGAGTCGACGAGAGAGAGAGGGACGAGTGCGAGTGTGACATAGACGCAATCTGTAATTTGACGCATTTTTAATTTATTATAATGAAACTAATACATATTTAAAAAAAAGTAACAAGTCCAAGTTATTGCCCTTTGCATTGAAAAGCAGAAGATATTTTATAGGAGTATAAAAACTGACTTCAAAAAAAACTAAACGGAGTAAAATAATTATCTTTTAATAAAACTATCAGTTTCAGAAGTCGGTGCATTCAATTTGTTTCAGCGTAGAACACCGACTTCTGAAACTGATAGTTTTATTAAAAGATAATTATTTTACTCCGTTTAGTTTTTTTTGAAGTCGGTTTTTACTTTTTTAAAGTTTTTTATTTTATAATTTTTAGTGCCACAAATTACAATTACAATCGTGTACAAATTCTCGGACCAGCACTACAACTAGAACGTCGTCTATATACGATTTGTGTATTTTTTTTTTGTTTTTGTTGATTTATTCAAAAAGTGCTGACTCAATTTCAATAAAATTTATATGGGACCACCTCTGAAGTATGGCCTACCAAACAAAAAAAGAATCATCAAAATCCATTTATAATTGGCGGAGATATCGCGTAACAAACACACAAAAAAAAACAGACGAATTGAGAACCTCCTCCTTTTTGAAGTCGGTTAAAAATGGTTTCATCTCAACGATTTGGAGGTGATTTGGTGTTTTTTTTTTCTTATAATGTGATGCCGATAGAAAAAATCTGGCAAGTCCAAGTTACGTATCATATCTTGTAGATTACTACCTATTTTTTCAGATATATTTTCTCTGTAAATGCCGACGAAAAGTTGCTTTATCTGCACGCTTTTTTTTCCGAGAGGACCCTTAATTTGTAGCTTCAATGTGATGGCACCCTATACTTATTATTTCGCGAGAAATGTTCTACGTCAAAGGGAGCAATCCAAACTTAGCGAATGTACTTAGGAGTCCAATGTATCAAACACATATAAGCCCTATTTACTTATAGCATTTTAATCAAAGACTGTTGAGTGTTCTTAAGTGTGTACGTAGGCAAGGTCAATGTTTTCTCATTAAATTATACGTTACTTACTTAACATAATGTTAATATACACGCGCCCATTTTGATGTACTTACAAATGGAGTTTGCTTGTATTGTACTATTTGTTTTACCAATCTATACATAATACAGGCTGTAAGGATAAACACCGTCATCCTTGAAACCAGCGGTTTCGTTTCATTTATAGAATGTAAATCAATGAAAAATAACAAACTTATAAAGTTTTCATTTTTCCACAAAAGCATTTCACCCTATGCGCGGGGGCAACAAGCTACGTGAGGGGGCGCGGGGAACTCGCCGCGTGGCCCGACGCACGGCCCCGCACAGTTCGTTCGCTACCCCAGTCAGTCAGCTGTCTCGCTACCGAGTGCATGTACGCCGCGTCGTAGCGCCGCCGCGCCGCTCGTTTCTCGAGCGTATATATACATATATATTTTTACTCCGTCCTGTATTTTTATGTTTAAGTCAACTACCCATGGTTTGAATGACAACGGTGTTTACCCTTACATGCTGTATAATGAAGTCGTAATGATGCTACATACATACATTTATAATATACTGCACATTAAATATTTTTGGAAAAAAGTTAGTGCAACGCATCCTAGGAACGATACAGGGGACCAAATCGACTAAAAATGTTTTTGCCAAGCGCAAACAAACCACAACCGTCAGTCAACGAAAACTGTCAAAATTATTAGACTTAAAAACATTCCCAATCATAAATAAAAATCACTATCACTACATAGTATAAAACAACGTCGCTTCTCGCTGTCTGTTCTTGCTTAGATCTTTAAAACTACGCAACGGATTTTGATGCGGTTTTTTTAATAGATAGAGTGATTCAAGAGGAAGGTTTTAAGCTATAAAACGTACACGTGCGAAGCCGGGGCGGAAATCAAGGCGGGTCGCTAAAAAAATAAATTATTTGTAAAAAAAACTTTTTAAAAACAAGCTTATATTTAATTGCCCTAAAAAGAAAATACACTTTAAATTAAATCAAACCAATCAATTTAGTACATGTATTACACAATTTATTTTATATAAAAGCTTGTCGCGAGATTTGCATATTTTAAAGGAAACATTTTCTTTCATAGAATTACTTATAATAAGTAAGTATGTCAAGCAAGACTAGTTAGTACTACAGGTAAATCTCGCGACAAACTTTTATATCATTTAATAAATTGTGTAATACATGTACTAAATTAATTGATTTGATTTAATTTAAAGTTTATTTTCTTCTTTTTAGGGCAATTAAATAAAAGCTTGTTTTTAAAAAGTTTTTTTCAATAAATAGTTACACTTATTTCTAACCACCTGCAACCGGGCGCACCTAGTTGTAGCCGGCTAAACATAGCGGCTGTCCCATTTCAAAACCTAGTGAGGGACACTTTACAAAAATCATTTTATTGCATAATCTTGCTAACCTAGAAAGTCTCTACCAAATACAAAAACACCAGCGTTGAAAACTCACATAATAAGCAGATATATTTAAGCATCGATACCTAGTAAGTGCCATTCACTGCCTCTGATCATTTTAAAACCTAGTAAGTCACTTTAAGCACATGGTTTTACCTAACATAAATACTTTGCAAATACTGACCGATTTAACGTTTATGCGCTCTTCTATAAAATTTCGTTTTAAGCCCTTACTAGGTTTTAAAATGGGACAGCCGATAGGTATAATCGCACTGCAGGGGGCCTACCCCTTAAGTCCGTCAATGAAAGTAGCCCGAAACGTAGGAGTGAACAAAACAAGTGTCAAGTTCAACTTTTCGGACGGGCAAAAACACATCGGTAGTAGAGAAAACTGTCAAATCGTGTTGTCATTCATTCTTAGTTCGGGCCCCGAAATAATCGTATGTCCGTAGGTGATAGGGAGTAGGAAACGCTCGTAACTAAGGCCGAAACAACGGAGTTCGTGCTTCGGGTATAGACACCCAGCGTCTAGCCGTAAACAAAGTACACTCCGTTTGTAAGACAACTAAAAGTCGCAAGCATTTTATGTTTACCTGCTTGAATACATATATTGGTGTTTGTATTAACGGAATGGCCTCGTCTAAGAATAGAACTCTCGACCTCCTGTAAGCCCGTGGGTGTTTTGATAAGCGATCAAGTGTAATCCGTAGATAAGGTAACGTCTATGTGTTCTTCTTCGAATAGAATTTCATTGGAAAAATCCTTGTCGGTGGAATGAGTGTTGAGTGTACCTAATGTGTACATGATTAGCACATCGACGCTTGAAAGGCAAAAATTATCAAGCGACATGTTGGGAACTTTACACTAGAGCATTTTAGATATTTTTTTGGAAAATAAAATAAAAAAATCGCCTTTTTGTCATAACTACTTGATTCCAACGAATTTTAAGTCATCATCTGCCTAGCCTTTTCCCAACTATGTTGGGGTCGGCTTCCAGTCGAACCGGATGCAGCTGAATATCAGTATATGGAGCGACTGCCTATCAGACCTCCACAACCCAGTAGCTGGGTAATACGATACTCTTGGTAAGACTGGTTGTCAGACTTTCTGGCTTCTGACCAACAGTAACGACTGTCAAAGATCTACAAATGACAGCCGGGACCAACGGCTTTACGTGCTTTCCGAGGCACGGAGGAAACTCGCTATGGTAAATGGTCACCCATCCAGAGACCAACCTCGGCAAGCGTGGCTTAACCCGGAAGATCGATCTATGCGGCTGTAATTATTTAGCCACGAGCTCCTCCAACGAATTTTAAGTGCAGTCATATAATAAACTGGCATTTAATTTTTACATAAAACTTTAAAATGCTCTAGTGGAAAGTTGCCGACATGTCGCTTGGTAATTTTTGCCTTTCAAGCGTCGATATCATATAACAAGCATTTTAAGGTTAATACAGGCATTTTGTTGGTCGATACATCATCCCTATCAAAATTGTTATGATTTGATAGCACGATTTTTTGAAAACCTACATAAATTTTACGTTAAGTATGTTATGTTTAGAAGTAAGTCTTGTTTACATCTTTCCAGTTCGCTTTTATGCAGTCGGGTTTTTGATTTTTTTAAATTAGTTTTTTAGGTTTTTCCTAAAGGACCAAAAGTCTTAGAACAAAAATTGGTAGTATTAATGAAAATAAATATCAGCCAAGAGTGAGTGAGTTTTCAATAACCCTGGATTGAACACTAGCTTTTGCCCGCGGTTTTGCTCGCGTTAATTTAGAATTTGACAATCAACTCAACACACTACTAAAGTTTCTATAATAATATAATTCAATCATTGTTGGTTTCCTCGGGAACAGTATGTTTTTTCGTGGTGAAAGGTACCCGATGTCCGTTTCTGTACACCTGACAACGTATATATACGTTGAACATATATGCAAAATTTCAGGATGATCGGTTCAATGGTTTAGGCGTGAAAAGGTAACAAACAAACAAACTTACTTTCGCATTTTTTTTTTTTTTTAAAACGTTGCCCCACACTAAGATTTCTCTTGTATTGTGGGTGCGTTTACAGACATAAATCTCACAAACAAACGCCCAGACCCGAAACAACCATCTGTAGGCCATACAAATTTTTGTTCCGTGTGGGAATCGAACCCACGACCCGTGGCGCAGAAGCCAATCACTTAGCCACTGCACCAAACGTGTCGTCAAATTTGTAATATTAGTTAGGATACAATCTGTATAATGATACCAGCATGTCATCTGTCGGTTGTAGTGACATAGGGGATACTCGTTTGTTACGCTCCGATTTCCGGCACCTCGCGGCATATTACGGTAACACTAGGAAGCGGGGAAGGGCGGGCGTTTTTGGTAGCTGTCAATTGTAACATTGACGTTTAAAAATAACTAAGTAGTATCACAGTCTACCTATATCTTACTCCTTACAGTCGGTCAACGTAGAACATTGTCGCAGAGCAATCGTGGGGGTTGCGGGGTGAAGGAGCGGAGGTTATGTTCCGAGTAGCCATACTGCATACTTGGGACATAACCGCCGCCCCTACATAATTTTGACATTTCATAAGACCTGTCAAATGTATGGGCGTTGACCCACTGTATTTTTTTACAGTAAGTAGGTACACTGTGGTAGTATACAGTATGTTAAATCCGTTAATCTACAGGATTAAAATATATATAAAAAAAACATTCAATGCTATTAAACTTTCGCAATAACGTGCATCTATATTTTGTGCGTCGAAATTCCGTAATCTACTCATTCGGAACGGCCTGTTTAAAACCAAAATAGTAGCGTAGGTAGGTTATACCTATGCTATCTACAGGGTATTTGGCAGAACGTTGAACATACTAAAATGGTGGATAGGTGGGGTCATCTGCTACTTACTCAGCCCTAATTTATGTGGCCCTGGACACATTGATATTTAAAAAAAAAATTTTTTGCTTTCTTCTAGTTCACCGCTTTCTTAACTTTTTAATCTTTAATGTTGGCAGAATCTTATAAAATTATTGCTTTATTCAGATGTTAGCTAGAAAAAAAGTTATGAGTCCTCAACTTACAGAAAGATGAAAAAAAAACTTAAATCTTAATTTCAACTTGCATTAAAAAAAAAGACCAGGGGGCCAGGGCCAAATAAATTAGGGCTGAGTAAGTAGCAGATGACCCCACCTATCCACCATGTTATATATGCGTAACATATGCGTTGCTTTTACGTATAGTTTTTTGATGATATATATAATTATATATTTTTTTTGTTTATTTGCGATTATTTTTAGTATGTATGGCCACTATTGTATTGCTGGTTAATGGGAACACCTTTTGTTAGTAAACATATTGTATTTTGAATAAATGAGTTTTGAAGTCTGAAGTTAAGAAAAGTGCACTCCATTGTCAAAAGCAAACAAGAGAATTACAGGAGACGGAAAAAACCGTTTCTTGAAAAATTTTGTGAGGAACGTCACTGTTTTTTTTTATAAACCAAGCACTACTAATTCGTGTAATTCATATTTAATTTTGAACATGAATCCTCGAAACGTTTTTTTTATTCTCGAAATATTTTTTTCCAAAAAAACATAAGTTTTTCAAATGCGAATTACGATATTTTCTTGGAAAAAAAAATAGGATTTTCGTTGTTAGATACGGGGTTATCAGCAGATAAACAAGTGCACTATTCAATTCAACTTCTTAATTTGCATTCAAATTGAACTCAAGCCAGTCGTAAATACGGGTTGCGGGATTTTCTTGCAAAATATGACATAAAACGTGTTTGACCAAAATTACGATTTACGAAGTTTTCACTGGTCGCCGACGATATTATTACTCTTACTGCTTACTCTACGCTAATTGCATGAAATAAATTCAATCACTTTATCTATTAAAAAACTGCATCAAAATCCGTTGCGTAGTTTTAAAGATCTAAGCATACATAGGGACAGAGAGCTGACCTGAAGGGTCTCCAGCCAATGGGGGGGGGGGGGGGGGGGGGTTAAATACTTAACCTAAGCTAACTACTTGAACTACACTAACATCATGACTACCTGCAACAACAGCACTAAGGGCGACCCCTAGTGGGACTCGGACCTCGGCTTAGGGCGTTGCTGGCGGGGACTTAGGGGAGGGAGACAGCTTGATGAGAGCTGAATTATCGGTGTGACTGCGGAGTCTGAAGAGACGACCGGCTCTACGACGGGAGAGCTCGGTGGGGGACAGACAGCGGGAAGCGAGTTTGTTTTATACTATGTAGTGATTTACTCAATGTGCATAACGTCGAAGCACGGGAATGCAATTTTGGCCATTTTTATTTTAACACGTCGTATAGGTCCCTCCGTATAAGAGAAGCTCTACACGAAATTAGTGGGTAGGTAGGTACTAAAATTAAGCCTTTATCGGGTATACAAGGTGTTTTTTTTGATATCCCATAACTCTAGGGTATGATTGAGACCATATCAAAGAACCAACTGGCATATGAATTATTCTTCAATCATTATTTTTTTTGTTTTCATTTTCCATACAAAATAATTTGACAAATCAAATCAAATCAAAAGTTTTAATTTCACATAAACCATTACAGGCGCTTATGTAAAGTCGAATTTAGGTGCACGGTTCCAATTAGTCGTTTCCTATGGAGAAGAGCCGGCTAGAAACTCCATGGTTACTCTTTTAAAATCCATATCTTTAACTATTTGAGTGGGTACAGACAACTAAGACTTAGAATAGTTATGACAAATGACAAAGTCACGATTATGAATGTAAAACACCCTTACGTGGAATATGACAACGTCGCATTTTCTTAGCTTTAAATATGATGGTTTGAATAAAAATGAATTACTCTTATTTATCAATGAAACTTAGATACCTATAATTTAATTATGATTGATTATATCTTCGAAACTATGCATTTTTGGAACACCTATTGTAGGAGATTTTCTGTTCTTTTTACTTAAATAATATAACCCTAGAGTTATGGGATATCAAAAAATACACGTTGTATAACATCCATACAAATAATATTCGTAATAAATGTAATTGACTAATTTTTGCCCGCGACTCCCCACAGCCACACAAACCATAGTGTCGCCGCGCGCGCTCGCTACTACCAACGCCATCTAGTAAACAACGGAGGAGGCAATCTGACGGCTGCAGGAGGCCTTCGAAAGAAACGTCTAGATTTTTGACACACACATATTCTTTCACGCATACGATAACGACATATTTTGTAATTAATTTTTAATAAACGATTATACGCATAAACGAATAAAATAAGTCATTGAAAGGTCTTCGAAGCCCCCGTTCCTGAACATATGGTCCATCGAACCGGATAAGAGAAGAAGAAAAGGCGAGAAATACGAAATCTTGCAAGTCATCGCACCGGTGCCTTCGAGAAAACTCATCTTCGTGATTCTTCAGTTCAACGGTCAGGTCTTTGATCCCGTCTTCACCTTTCCTATGCGATTAGTGTTAAAACCGTGATTTTGTGCATTCCAGAAGTTAGTATACGCTACTCCACCCTCGGGAGCCAGGTTATTGCAGACTTTAAACCGTGAGTACTTTAACCTATTCTTATACGTAGGCCTTTAAAATGGGTGGTGATGATAGATTAGCGGCGCCTTCTCCTAGTTATTCAGTGTCTCCAACTAAGAAACGATCTAGTGACCTCTCTGACCTCAAGAAGCAAAGAGGTAACTTGAGATGCCGTTTAACACAATTTAAAAAGTATTTAGACGCATTTGAGGATAGCAGCCCGTCCCCATTACAAATAAAACAGATTAAGTTTAGGATGCAAGCTGCTACTGATCATTATAAAACATTCAATGAGATTGAGAGTCAAATTGAGTTGCTTTGCTCTGACGCTGAAGTTTCTTCTAATTGCGAATACGTAGAATCTTTTGAATCATTGTATTTTGATATTTTAGCGATAGCCGAAAATTTTATTGAAATTGGAGAGACCAGTGACAGTTCAAATTCAAAACCTAACGGTCGTATATCTCGAGCAAATTTGAAACTTCCTGATATTAAGTTGCCTTCATTTGATGGGCTATTTGATCATTGGTTAGAATATAGAAATACGTATGTAACAATGATCCACGAACGTACGGATTTAAATGAAATTCAGAAGTTTCATTACTTGCGTTCCTCACTTACCGGGAGTGCGTCACAAGTAATTAGTGCTTTAGAATTTACTGCTAATAATTACAAACACGCTTGGGAATTATTGGAAAATCGTTATCACAACGCTAGACTTCTGGTACACAACCACTTAAAATCTTTATTTTCTATTCCGCCGTTAAAGCAGGAATCTCATATGCAAATACGGAAATTAATCGATACTGTTTTGAGGAATTTACGGGCCCTAAAAACATTAGATGAACCCACTGATTCATGGGATACAATTATTATCTTCTTAATTACAACTAAGTTAGATTCATCTACTGAGCGTGACTGGGAAAAACATAAAGGTTCTATTATTTCCGACAACAATATGAAGTTAAAACTAGAGGATTTGTTATCATTTTTAAGGAACAAAGCCGACATGTTAGACATGATTAACGCCAGTCACAGTAAATCTCAAACGAAACCTTCAGTTATAAACAATATAAACGAACCCAAAGTTTCTCAGAACAAAAATAACGTACAAGTGCATAGCTATGTAACCGCAGGTGGCACAAGTTCCAAAGGTAAATCTTCCAATTATAACAGTAGTAAACGTATTGTAAATAACTGCCCCTCGTGTAACGATAGTCATGCACTTTACACGTGTTATAAATTTTTAAACTTATCGGTTAGGGATAGAATTAAACTTGTAGATGAGAAATGTTTATGTCGCAACTGTTTACGTGCAGGACATTCGTCTACAGAATGTATGTTTGGGCCTTGCAAGCAATGTCAAGCCAAACATAACACTTTGCTTCATTTAAACGATACGAGTGGTGAGTGTGTGCGTAACGAACGCACAGCTGATCCTAATACGTCACCTGCCTGTTCTTCGACTTTAATGCACTCTTTAGCTATAGGTATGCATAACACATCTGGCCGCGCGGAAGATACTCGTAGTTCAATACGTCATCCATTGCAACCGGTTTTGTTGTGCACCGCGTTAGTGGATACTATAGATAAAGATAAACGTGTGCATACAGCCCGAGCGCTATTAGACAATGGCAGTCAACATAGTTTCATATCAAATAAACTTAGAAAACGATTAAATACGCTTTCTATACAGTCCACTATTCGTATTTCAGGCGTCTCTGAATCCGTGACACAGTGTAATGAGTCATGTGAAATAATTATACGTTCCAAATTAAACGATTATAGTAGAAAGGTACGATGTTTCGTCTTGAAGCGCATAACATCCAGTTTGCCCACGACGACCATAAATACCGATCATATACGTATTCCAAATAATATCCAGCTAGCAGACCCCACTTATCATAATCCGTCGGAAATAGATTTATTAATTGGTGCGGATCTGTTCTGGGAAATTATAGACGAAAGTAGAATTCGATTAATAAATGGCCCGTACCTCCAAAATTCGAAGTTTGGATGGTTATTGTCTGGTCCGTTATATACGAAAGACGTAAGTCAAAACAACTTCATGCAGATTCATTGTAACTTCAATCAATCATTAGACGAAACACTTAAACGATTTTGGGAAATAGAAAATGTTCAACCATCAATTAATGTACTCACACATGATGAGCGATTGTGTGAGGACCTATTTAATAAAACGACAAAGCGTGAATCAGGTGGTAGATTTTCTGTGCGCGTCCCATTAAAGGAATCGCCTGACATCTTAGGTGAATCATATAATTTAGCTAAGAGTAGGTTCCTCTCGCTTGAACGCAAACTCGAACGTTCACCCGAGTATAAACGTATGTATTGTGACTTCATGAGTGAATACGAAGCTTTGGGTCACATGAGTCATATACACGATTTTAATAAACCGTACTATTTCTTGCCGCATCACGGCGTAGTTAGGGAAAGCAGTACGACGACTAAACTGCGAGTAGTCTTCGATGCTAGTGCCGCAACTTCATCCAATAAATCGTTAAACGACATCCAGTTGCCGGGTCCAGCTTTGCAAAATGATATTTTTTCTATATTGTTACGGTTTCGGCAGTATAAATTCGTCGCAACTGCCGACGTAGAGAAAATGTTTCGGCAAGTTTTGATCCAACCGGATCAACGGTCGTTGCAGCTCATACTTTGGCGAGATAAACCAGTAGACCCTCTAAAGGTGTATCAGCTTAATACAGTGACGTACGGGACGGCATCAGCGCCTTACCTCAGTATGCGTTGTATACAACAGCTTGCTTTAGAGTGTGAGGATGAAGTGATAGCGCGCATTATCACCAAAGATATTTTTGTAGACGATTTAATTACCGGTAGTGATAATCATCAACAATTATTAACCATTTGTGAAAAAACAGCGAAAGTTTTGCAGTCTGGATGTTTTTCACTACGTAAGTGGACATTCAACGCTGACGTCACTAGTAGTGCGCCTGAGCATTTGTTTGAAGGAGAACACTCACAGAACAAAACGCTAGGTATCGGTTGGCAAAATACTAGTGACGAATTATATTACGTTACTAAAATTAATGATTGTTCGAATAAGTCTAATGTAACTAAACGAGTAATATTATCTATAATATCGCAAATATATGACCCGCTCGGTTTGCTTTCGCCAGCAGTAATTATGGCGAAAATATTATTGCAAAGGTTATGGCTTACTAAACTTGATTGGGACACTTCAGTGTCACCTGATATTGTCGCAGCATGGAATAACTTTGTTGGCACATTAAAATATTTAGAACAATTAAGGATTCCTCGTCATGCAATGAATAGTGATGTACAACACAAAGAACTTCATATATTTACCGACGCATCACAAAATGCGTACGGGGCTTGTGCTTACATCCGCTCATATGATGCAGATTCGGAGGTCACTGTTAGGCTACTGTGCGCAAAAAGCAAAGTTGCACCCTTAAAGTCAATCAGCATACCTAGACTAGAGCTTTGCGGTGCACTAGTAGGCGCGAGACTTTATAAAAAGATAAGGGACTCATTACGATTGTCTTTCACTAAATGTTACTTCTGGACAGACTCGACAATTGTTATTGGTTGGGTTAACATGTCACCTCATTTGCTAAAAACTTTTGTACAGAACCGTGTCACAGAAATAAACGACAACACTGGTGATTCGAATTGGTTACACGTCTCCAGCAAGGATAACCCAGCTGATCTTTTGTCTAGGGGTTTACCTCTCGATTCGTTAATTAGTAGTGACTTATGGTGGAACGGTCCGTCTTATCTGCATTGTAATAATGATATTTTTGTAACGATTTAGTACATAATGAAGTAAGTAATACCAACACTTTGCCAGAATTAAAATGTAATGTTAAAAATTTCGTTTGTATTCGTTCATATGATTTAATTAAATTCGAAACTTATTCATCTTTTAACA
Organism: Amphipyra tragopoginis; assembly: GCA_905220435.1. Lineage (NCBI taxonomy): Eukaryota > Metazoa > Arthropoda > Insecta > Lepidoptera > Noctuidae > Amphipyra > Amphipyra tragopoginis. The sequence goes on along the minus strand of HG992012.1, from coordinate 22,094,144 downwards.
AAGTTATACGTATATGGGCATACGTATTGCGATTTATAAATAACATAAGCAAAGCTACGAAACGTAGCGGTGTAGTAGTGCAAAAAACCGGTTGCTTATCCACTGATGATTTGAATGAATCACAGCGCGTACTAGTTAGCTTTGCTCAGAGACAATCATTTCCTGAGGTGTATGAGTGTTTATTAAATAATAGGCCAATACAGACTAATAATCGAGTAATGAACCGTATTTCAGGATTAAACGTATTTTTAGACGATAACAAATTAATTCGTGTCGGAGGTAGACTTAGTAATTCAACGAACTTTGATTTTAACAAAAAACATCCTATGTTATTGTGTAGCAAACATAATTTATCCGTTTTATTGGTTCGACATGAGCACAAACGTTTGCTTCACGCCGGCCCACAACTTCTTTTATCTAATATTCGTGAAAAGTGGTGGTTGTTGAGTGCTAGAAATCTCGTTCGTAAAATCGTGCGTGAATGCATAGTCTGTACGCGAATTAGAGGCAAGACGTTAAGCCCACTGATGGGCAACTTGCCATCCGAACGTTTGGACGCTGGATTTCCATTTATCCGTACGGGAGTGGATTATGCAGGTCCAATGATGATTTTAAATCGTAAGGGCAGAGGTGCTCGGCTAGAAAAATGTTACGTATGTCTTTTTATTTGTTTTCTAACTCGAGCTGTGCACTTAGAACTGGTTACTAGTCTATCCTCTGAACAATATATTTTAGCGCTTAGACGTTTCATTAGCAGAAGGGGCAAACCGCATTCTATTTATTCTGACAATGGTAGAAATTTTGTAGGTGCCGCTAAAGAATTATCTTCTTTCCTTCTCAATAATTCAAATCAAATAGTCGACTTCGCCACAACTGATGGCATTCAGTTTCAATTTATACCACCATATTCACCACATTTTGGAGGCCTATGGGAGAGTGGGATAAAGTCATGCAAACATCACCTTAGGCGCGTTGCCGGTAATGCGAAACTTACATACGAGGAACTAAGCACGGTTTTAACACAAATCGAGGCCGTCCTTAACTCCCGTCCAATGACACCCTTATCCACCGATCCTACCGATCTCACTCCTCTCACACCTGGTCATTTCCTCATAGGCCGGCCGTTGACTGCTCCACCGACCGAAGATGTGACTGATGCTTCGACGACACGACTCAGCCGCTATCATCGTATCGAGCAGTTACGTCAGCATTTCTGGCAACGGTGGTCAAAAGAATACATATCGGAACTACAACTAAGAACAAAGTGGAAGGCTAGACAACCTGATTTATCTCTGGGCAGTCTGGTTCTGATCAAGGACGACAATTTGCCACCCCTCAAGTGGCGGCTTGGACGCATAACTAAGGTGTTCCCAGGTACCGACGGAGTCTCCCGTGTCGCAGACATCTATACTGCGACGGGGACCACGAGAAGGGCTTTCTCGAAAATATGCCCTTTGCCGCTACAACCTGAAGAAACGCACCCCGATTCATCAACGTTGGGAGTAGGTGCTCCCAAGGCCGGGGGCATGTCGCCGCGCGCGCTCGCTACTACCAACGCCATCTAGTAAACAACGGAGGAGGCAATCTGACGGCTGCAGGAGGCCTTCGAAAGAAACGTCTAGATTTTTGACACACACATATTCTTTCACGCATACGATAACGACATATTTTGTAATTAATTTTTAATAAACGATTATACGCATAAACGAATAAAATAAGTCATTGAAAGGTCTTCGAAGCCCCCGTTCCTGAACACATAGGAACCGTGCAATGACGAAGATGCATTTTCACTCCAAGGTGACGATAAAGAAAATATTTGGTGCAAAGATTGTTATAGGAATTATTCAGGACCATTAGGACCAATGAGGTCACAACTATTCTATTTGAAGTTTTATTCCCAAACCGTTTGTTTTGTAACTAAGCCTGTTTAAGGAAAATCCTCGTTACCTTTTTGTTGTCTTAAATCGATGCAAAATTTTACCGGCAAGATTGGCCAAGATTGCCCTCGGGGGATTTCCCCGTTACAACGTTTTGTTTAGAAAAACATGGCTTGCTGTCTTCCGGAATAATTGCTTAACGGACGGGTGAGTTTTCATAATACTTACTTATTTTATAAAATATACTCACTGTATTTTCAACATTTTGTGGAAACCGGTTGTCATGGTATGGGCATGTGATGCGGAGTGAGGAACATGTCGTGAGGAAAGTTTTGAATATGAATGTGGATGGCTATAAAAGTAGCTGAAGACCAAAGAAACGATGGATGGATAATGTATAAGATGATATGACTAGAAAGAGGGTGACTACTGAGATGACAGCTAATAGAGATGTATGGAACAAATAAGTTCGGTTAAGGGCAGACTGATGCATGACGTGACGATGACAGTTATTTCAACATGATATAAGGTTTGTGTGTATGTGTATACAAATGACAATGTGACAATACCTATAATGTATTCTAGATTTCTGTCATCTTTGACAAGGGCTATTATTACTCGTATTAATTGTTTCTTTTTATGATTATTATAAGTAGATTAAATTATTTTTAAATTTGACTTTGTACATAATGTACATATCGAAACATAAACTGTAAAATATTCAACCAATAACATAGCACCCCCCAACCTTGGTCAGAGGTGTACAGTACCTACACTCTTTTTTTCGCCTTTATGTTTAAGTCCATGTTATAGAGGGCAAGCCTATTGCCATCAACCGGGCACAAATCCAGATTGCTTCTAAAAAATTCCACACGGAAAAATCCAATAACACTTTGCCTGACCAGGGTTTGAATCCAGGACCTTGTTACCAACGAGGCATAGTACTCGTATACAAATCGTCAGTAAAGTTGTAACAGTGCGGAAGTCAAAAATGGCTACTTTACAAGAGAGTGAAAAAACTATTTAAAACGAGCGTAACCTACGCTGAACGCAATATTGTTTTTAATTATCATTACAAATAAACTCTTTGATGATTTATTAAACCTGTGAAAATCCTAATAATCTTTTTAATTCCAAGTAGGTAATATTTTCACTTTCGCAGTGTCGTCTGTTTTTGTCACAAAATGACTTACGCACTGTTAGAACTTCACCGACGAAATCGTAATCGTAACTCATTCCAACATAGAATTGTTATGACTTGGCTGCAAATAAAAACCTCGTATATTAAAAATTCCTGTAGCTATGAAAATAATAATATTCTACGAATGGAATTCTCATTTTATCTATAAATGGAAGGCAGAGAGAGGAAGTAAAGTGCATAAGCCGCTTATCGTTTAGCCAGGTTGTTGGACGTCACAGACGGACGGCATTATGCTGTACGGAAATTACGACAAGCAACCTTGAGAATATTATACGCCTGACAACGTATTATATGCACAATTTCAGGATGATCGGTTCAGTGGTTTAGACGTGAAAATGTAACAAACAAACAAATTTACTTTCACATTTATAACGAAAGCTCATGGACATGTGCGTTCTCCCCACCCTCACCTATGGAGCGCAAACTTGGTCGCTTACTAAACGTCAGAAGTCCGCACTTGGAGTCTGCCAACGAGCTATGGAGCGAAGTATACTGGGTGTCAAACTTACGGACCGCATCAGAAACTCCATACTTCGCTCCAAAACACAAATAGCCGACGTTAGCCTTACAGCTGCTAGGCTAAAGTGGAACTGGGCTGGTCATGTCTGCCGCATGTCGGAGGAGCAATGGGCTAAAATAACCACTAAGTGGATCCCAACTGGCAGAAAACGACCACGCGGCAGGCCCAGAAGAAGATGGCGGGATGAGCTGGACTCATTTTTAAAGGATTGGCCTACTGCCGCACTATATCGCGAAAGGTGGAAGGAGGGAAGGGAGGCCTTTGCCCTGCAGTGGGACAACATGGGCTCATAATAATAACTCATAATAATTTATAATATTAGTTAGGAAGTTAGTATTAGGATAAACCATTCCCGTACTTTTCGATACATTTCCGACCGAATCGCTTATCGAGTCTCATTAAATCATTGTGTCAAGGAAACAGCAAACATTTGACTGTGAAGGACTGATTAATTGAAATGGTTGTATTAGCCTTCTCGGAGCTAAAAATAGATTAACATGTAGGTTCAAGGAGAATCGCTGGGTAAATATAGTGAGTTCATGAGCGTTCAGATTTTTAGGTCATTAAGAGAATTCTTATTACTCACCAGGGGCCCAATTCTCCTAAAATAAATTGTTGCCAAACGCAATCGAACCACAACCGTCAGCCAGTTTTTGTTTTCGAAAACTTTCAAAATCATTGATTTTGTTTTTGTGTCAAACAATTTGATAGCTTTTGTAATTGAGAACTGTCTGAATGAACGGTTCGGCCTTGGTTCGGTTGTGATATAACAAGATTTATTTTAGGAGAATTAGGCCCCAGTTACTGAAACGTACACACATCAAAAAAAGTTTGCGATCACTTTGAAAAATCGAAATCTTTTTTGTTACGGTAGGTTATATTATGATTTCTTATTATTTTTAGATTCTTTAGAGACGAGTTTTCTTTATCAAGAAAACACACAACAAAGAATTTTTCTTGGTAAAAGTAAAATTACGATATGGACAATACGGCCGACATATCTTGGCGAGTCTGAAGTTAGCTGATTAGCTGCGCAGTAGACAATTTCGTTTCTAAAAGATTCATTGCGCAGCCAAACAACTAATTTCAGACTCGCCAAGGTACGTCGGCCGTATTGTATACGGTCGGCCCACACACAGCGTACCTTCATCTTTAAGTTAGGTCAATACAAATCTTTGTGACCGTGAATGGATCTATTTGACCGCTTATTCCTGCTGTTAAACGACTCAAGTCCACCCACGACGATGGCTGACAGTAAAATGACAGATGGAAAACTTACCTTATTTTCACACCATTAAGGTCATCTGTCTAAAAGAAAATATTTAAAAAAAAGTGTATTATCTTTCTCATAAACGAAAAAGTCATTTATTTCGGTAAAAAATAGCTACACTTAAAGAGGACTATTTATGTATAAGCTACAATTCCTCATTATTTTCAAGTTAAAATATGCAGTGGATTTTAGCTATATCCTATCCAGACTCCATTTTTTTCATTTTTAACGATTATTGCGATGGTAAAAACGTATTTATGTGTAAACTTTAAATCCGCTGTACAATTTTTATGCGATATCTCTAGAAATGAATTTATTATCTTTAATTTTATACCATGCCATCCTTACAGCGGTTACGCACTGCATCCGATCCGAATCCATGAAAATACGTTCCGAAGTAGCCATAGAACTATTTGTATGGTAGTTTACGCACTACATCCGGCATCCGTCATCCGATTTCCATCCGTCATCCGTGAGTTTCTAATTCGGAAGAAAAATTTACGGACGGAAGTAGCCGTAGTACTCTTTGAATGAACGCTTTCGCATTACCTCGGATTCAAATCGGACGCCAAATGGATATGTCAAAGATGGCCCCTGAATTATTTGAATTTGGATCAGAGATCGGACAAGTGCGTAAGCGATATCCGAATTCGGTCCGAGATTTTTACTCTAGATCGGTATTTTCACGGATTCGGATCGGATGTAGTGCGTAAAGCAATATCCGAATTCGGTCCGAGTTTTTTATATCCGTATTTTCACGGATTCGGATCGGATGCAGTGCGTAATCGCTCTTACAGTTTTTATTCCTAATTCTTTAAATGACACCTACCAGAATAACATTGTTATTTGTGGAAAAATGTAACAGCATTCTCAAGAAACAACAACAAAACGACGATACAATGAGATGACGTCACACGTTGCCATAGCAACATAATAACAAGTATCACATCGTTGCAGAAAATTCCAGTCGCGCTCCGCGTCGTAAACATCTTCCCAAGAAAGCTGAAAGTTTCGCAAATAGGTTAAGGCCATAGAAAATGAGTTCGCAATCTGTCATTACAATTACAATGTCGATGGTGGTTCCCATAGGGTTTGGTGGAGACACAGTGACCTACATTCATACCGCCTCTCCGTGGAGTGAATAAGACAAGTAATTATGTCGTGTCGACGTCAAACGCGTGCTAAATCAAACTCTGTTTCAATTTTTTGGTCCTTCTCGGGATTATTATAGGTCATTTTTAAGGTTCTGTTACCCAATGGGTAAAACGGGACCTTATTACTAAGACTCCGCTGTCCGTCTGTCACCAGGCTATATCTCATGAACCGTGATAGTTAGACAATTGAAACTTTCACAGATAATGTATTTCTGTTGCCGATAAAACAACAAATACTTAAACAGAATAAAATAAATATTTAAGTGGGGCTCCCATACAACAGACTTGATTTTTTTGCCGTTTTTATAGATAACCAGCCTTTGCCCGCGGTTTCGCTCGCGTTAAAAAAATTCTTAACACCCTACTAAAGTTTCTATAATAATTCAATCATGATTCGAAAGACACGTGGCGCCATCTATTAAGGTTATTGATGTTTTCCTCGGGAACAGTAGGTACTTTTTTTCGGGATGAAAGGTACCCTATGTCCGTTTCTGTACAACTAACAATGTATGTATAACTTTCGCATTTATAATATTAGTTAGGATTCTAGTAGTACACTTGACCCCCCCTGCCAGCTAAACGGCTAGTTTTGGATTTGTGAAAAAATTCACGGTAGTAGTATACACAACGAAGTTAAAAGGAAAACTATCACAGCTAAGTAGGCTTTACAAGTTTATGAGTAATAGTCGATCAACCGGAAAAGTAAAAATTTCGTACAATTTCCATTGAAAAATTGCTAAGCCCTCAGTCCGCATTATTGTGCAACTACGGAACCCTATTATTGCACGTGGCCCGACACGCACTTAGCCGTATTTTTTTTAAAAGGATGTTTGAATAAAGTATCTTGTTTTTTTCCCTCTTCTCGCTGTTTTTTTTTTGTGATTCTTGCTTTTGTATTTTGATAGGCCCTTACCACATTTACCTACATGCCATATTTGTATGTATCTAATTTTCTCTTACAAAGTCAGGATTTTATCCTGATACAATTGTATTGTATTAAAATAGATTTAGACCCTATTTTATTAAACTTCTTTCTTCCTCCACAAAAGGCGATTGCCTCAGGATTTTTCAACTTTCTGTAACAACTCTAAAGCGTAAAAACAATTCTTTTAAACTCCTTTGTAATGAGGAAATGTTTACTTTTCCAAAATAAAAAAATACTTATTTTTTTCTTTGGACAACTGTAATTAGCTTGTTCAAATATAAACAGAAAACCCTGTCAAGTGCATGTCGGACTCGCTAACCAACGGTTCCGTGCCAGTTTTTTTTTTTTATTTGATTGTAGAAAGCGACTATTTGGCCAATGACTGTCTATACAAAAATTTATATAATCAAATTTAATTCAATACTTGCATGTTTTGCTGCATTCTGAATACAAACAGTACAAAAATCGGTGAAGTTTTGCCAATATTAATAATAACAATAATAAATCCTTTATTATCAGGCTACTTAGGCCCGTAGAATATATACCTTACAAACTAACATATATATTATCATAATACATTTGTATTAGTATAGAAACTTAAGCCTATGTTAGTAAAACTTCACTTGAGCACTATGTCATTGTGCGATCGTGTGGCACTTGTCCGCGGAAACGACGGAACACCACTTCCTCCGGCCAAAAGTTCTCTTCCATGACGAGGTGCAGAAGACACTTTGGTACGCGCACCACGAACATTAAGAGTAGTAGAGCTCCTTATGGCAGAGCTCGTCCGGAGAAGTACTACCGCCTTATCTATTTCTGCCGCCAAGCAACATTGCTGAGTTCTGGTTTGAAGGGCATCGGTGCTGGTGAAATTAGTGGCACATGAGTCTTTCCAACTTGTCTCTAAGGTTGGCAACGTATCAGCAATCCTCTTGGTGCTGTAGGTGTATGAAGGCGGCAGTAACCACGCCAATAGGCCTCATTTACGGAGACGCGGGGCGTCGCGCGTCGCGTTGTGCCTCGCGGCCCGCACTGAATTCAAACATATTTAGAGAGCGTTTACGGAGAAGCGATTTTACACGCGTTTGCTTGAAATGCAGGCGGAGCCCGCGGATGGCATCACCGCGTCGCACGCGACGTTTAACGCGGCGGCACACGCAGCGTTGCGACCAGCTATTCCTGCAATTCTCCGTCCACTGTAAAACGTAGCGTCAACCGCGGCGGCCCGCGACGTCGCACGCGCCGCTTGTTCATAAACAACATCGTACATTGTCATATGTTTGTGTTTGCGCGTGTGATGTTGCGGGCCGCTGCACGCGCCACCGCTCCGTAAACAGAAAAATCGTACGAGGCGCCGCGAGACGCCACGCCAAACGCGACGCGCGACGCCCCGCGTCTCCGTAAATGAGGCCTCAGGTGGCCGCGTCACACTTGTTTGCCAATTATTTTTTTTTCCTTAATTTATGCCAGTCCATCACACAATCCATGAAAATGTCAATTGGCTACCTCTTTCTGCTACTATGACAGGAGCTTGACAAATACAGACAGACAGAAATCGCAAGTTCAGTAATAGCGGCCCGTTGGCACCCAATTTGTACGGTACCCTAAAAATGTTGAATAGAGCATTGTTCAACCACAATGTCGTCAAAATAAATTAGGAAAAGTTTTTGTTGAGTGGCCTGTTTCTGGGTCTCCCACGGGCTTTGGCCGGCCTGATTTGACAAGGTCTATTTTGAGGTATATTCACGCTCAGTCCCCTTAAAGGTGAGCAGGATTTTAAGACCAATACACAAACATACATTTCGTTTTACGGTTATTCATAATTGGCAGCCACACACAGAAATTTTCACAATTCTTCGGGCTATATTAGCTACACAGGGTGAAATTGTAAACAGTCTACAAACCGAAATGGGAGATTGTACTCATCACTATGAACAACTTTTACTAAGGGACCAAACCTGAAATCGCGAAAAAAAACAGCTGTTCCCTACATTTATGTTCGCATAACTCGTCAAAAGGTAGGGAACAGCAGATTTTCATCCATCCAGCCAGCATCCATCTCATCTGAGCCAGAGATGCTGGCTGGGGTCCAACTCAGATCCAAGAACACGAAAGGCAAGCGTTTAACCAATAAGCTGTTACTGCTGCTGCGCGCTATTATGCATTATACAAGGTGTAACACAGCTGTTTTTTTTTTCGTGATTTCAGGTTTGGTCCCATAGTAAAAGTTGTTCATAATGATGAGTACAGTGACCCCTTACGAGGTTGTGCGTTATTTATGTTACACCTTGTATATTAAGATGCCATAATATTCAACAGCGGTCGTTAACGAGCTGATATGATGAAGAAAAATTTCTTCAAAAAACATTCCTATGTATGTCTACTACCACAATAACCTTTTCAATTGATTCATACCACTACATAATAAGATATAACAAAATATTGCCAACAATGGTGGCCTCCCGCGGGGCAACAACCATGCCCTGAATCTGACATACTCTATTTACAAGTAGCTAATATTGTTTTTGTATTATAACTTCCGTGAGACACATCTTAATCTATACATATAATAAAATCGTAACGAAGTAAAATCTGTACAATGAATATTTTCTAGAAAAAATATGTGCATATTGTTGGAAAAACGCTACAGATGTCAAATAGAGAGTTTTAAGAATGTTTGTCTGTCTGTTTGTATGTTTGAGCTTCACGCCGAAACTACTGGACAAATTTTATTGATATTTGGAAAACATATTTGTTGCAGGTCGGGTCAGATTATAGGGTATAAATTATCACGCTATTTATTATGAGGGACGAGCAATATTGCATTTTGTACGCATTCTCCCTACAATTTGCCGCGGGCTATATGGAAATCGAAAAAAACGATACAGTATCTCATATTATATATTGCTGAATGCAACTTTCGGAATCTGGATTAGAGAGAAATTAAGGCGTTCACATTATATTAACGGTTTGCTAACCGCTTTCCCGTAGGAACCTACCTAATGTCCTTTTCTGTACTTACCCCAAAATATTACGATGATCTGTTAAGTATAGGTACATACTTATACATTAAAGAAAACTAAGTTACGTGAGCGAAGCCGCGGGCACCAGCTAGTAATATTATAAATGCGTAAGTAAGTTTGTTTGTTTGTTACCTTTTCACGCCGATCATCCTGAAATGTTGCATATACGTTGTCAGGTGTACAGAAACGGACATGGAGTACCTACCTGTCATCCCGAAAAAAAGTCCCGTTCCCGAGGAAAACAACAATAACGTTCTTATGATAATAGATGGCGCCACGTGTCTTTCGAATCATGATTGAATTATAGTATTGTGCCTAATACAACCCGAATTGATTGTCAAATTCTAAATTAACGCGACCGAAGCCGAGGGCAAAAGCTAGTTAAATAGTATATTTACGATTGTTTACAGTTTACTCAAGTGCATTTTTCGGGTATTGTTCAGCTAATTTCGCACCAAAACGGAGCCTTTACGGCTTTTTTCAATAAGTAACCAATTTATCGGCGGTTTACATTACTTCTATGGAGTTTACATCTCATTCCTATATGTAGCAGGGCAAACCACCGACAGATAGGTAATTGAAAATGGCGTGTACGGGTCTCCCCATACGTATCGACGCGGAATCGGCTTAGGCCCATCGGAAAATGTTTTATGTTTACGGGCATAAGGGTGTAACCGACGTCGTTCGCCTCAGTAAGTGTGGGGAGACCCTAATCATGAGCTGAACACGCGGCGAGGTCGCGAGTCGAAAGTTTCTGACTATAGGCTCCGTTTAGGTCCAAAACTAATCGGACAATCCCGAAAAAAGCACGTGAGTAAATCGTAAACCATCATAAATAGCTTTTTCTTATTGTGTTTATTTATATGCTGAGTCATTTATTCCTTCAAATATACAGGCTGTAAGGGTAAACACAGTTATCCTTGAAACCAGTGGTTTGGTTTCATTTATAGAAGGTAAAATCAATAAAAAATAAACTTTTTTTTTTATAAAATTTTCATTTTTCCCCGAAAGCATTTCACCCTACGCGCGGGGGCAACAAGCTACGGGAGGGGGCGCGGGGAACTCGCCGCGTGGCCCGACGCACGGCCCCGCACAGTTCGCTACCCCAGTCAGTCAGCTGTCTCGCTAGCGAGTGCGTGTAGGCCGCGTCGTAGCGCCGCCGCACCGCTCATTTCTCGCGCGTGTATACTGTATTTTTTTTTACTCGGTCCTATGTTTTTGTGTTCACGTCAACTACCCATGGTTTGAGTGATAACGGTGTTTACCCTTACATGCTGTAGTTTTATTTGTGTTATTAGTTTTCCATAATCATTTTATTACATAGCATCACGCCTGTTTACCCCGAAGGGTTGGGGCAGATGTATATGTATAGTATAGTACACCCTCTTTTCGCCCTCATGTTTAAGTCCCATGTAATAGAGGGCGAGCGTATTGCCATCAACCGGACACAAATTCAGTCTAGGCTGCTACTGAGAAATTCCACACGGAAAAGCCGTCACGGAACTCACGCTCAGCTAGGGTTGCCAACCCTACTATAGTATCCTACTATATTAGAGGCCTGACTACTATATTTCTGAATAAAATATATAGTAGGCGAAACTACTATATTTTAAAGGCATCAAACTTAAAGCAATAATATTCGTTTCAAAATGTGTAAGCGTAAAATGAAACGTCAATATCTATTTCTGAACGATTCTGGTATGTCAAGTTGACAGTTACGTTGACTTTGAAAGATTGGCAATTTTGATTTTCGCGCTCTCGAGTATGTGTTTCGATAACTACATATTTTGAAGTTAATTTATTAAAAAAATATTCTTTTAAGAAATACTATGAATATAATAGGTACCTATTCTGGAACCTACAATTTTTTTTTCATTTTTTCGTTTTCTAGATACTATATTTTTGTGGGTAATCATTTTAAAACAGCTATTTTTGACCGACAAAGAGTTTAGTGTTGGGTAGGACACGACTTGAAAAAGAGTTTGTAAGAGTAGCCTCTTTTTTGCTCTGAGCGAGTACAATGTCCTACTTCAAATGAGGTGAGGCGTACTGAAGCTCGGTGATACGTTTGAAGTAACGAGTATGAATATGACATTTGATGTTAGTTTCGATGTACTGATTACGTCTCTCTCGAGTCGCGGTCACGTAATGTCCATCGTAGAACGAATGACGTGCTATTGTAGCATGTACCTCGCTCCCTCTCTTTCTCACCCTATAGTTTACTTACCGAGAGTAACGAGTAACGCGACTACCGCGACATAAAAGTTGAAGTAGTACACTTTAAAATTTCGAGCCACTCTTACATTTTGACGTCATGTACGGGACGAATATACCGCCTCTTGTATGTCCTACTCAACACTAAAAGAGTTGGCAACCCTACGCTCAGCAGTCGCGCTTGCGACCACTAGACCAACGAGGCAGTCATTCATTTTTTTTTTTTTCTTTATTGCCATCACGCTAGTGTTGAGTAGGACATACAAGAGGCAGTACATTTGTCCCGTACATGACGTCAAAATGTAAGAGCGGCTCAACATTTAAAAGTGTACTACTTCAACTTTTATGTCGCGGTAGTCGCATTACTCGTTACTCTCGGTAAATAAACTGTAGGGTGAGACAGAGAGGGAACGAGGCACATGCTACAATAGCACGTCATTGTCAATGTGTCAGTGTCAGTGGACATTACGCGACCGCGACTCGACTCGCCGCAGTAACGTCAAATGTCATATTCGTACTCGTTACTTCAATCGTATCACCGAGCTTCAGTACGCCTCGCCTCATTTGAAGTAGTACATTGTACTGGCTCAGAGCAAAAAAGAGGCTACCCTTACAAACTCTTTTTCAAGTCATGTTCTACCCAACACTACATCACGCTTCGGAGAAACAGCTATATACCTCAACACCGCGTGAGGTAAGCTAAACATAACCAAATATTATACTATGTACATAACTAAACAAATTCTAAAGCAGATAAAGCAAACGCCTACACCCACTAAATCGTATTAACTTAGCAATTTGGCCTAATAGTATTCATGGAGTTATCTAAATCGGTCGCCCCACCCCCCAGAGGCTGAGATGTCTGCTACAGCAGGAAATCTCAGATTCAATAATAAACATACCTAATATAATATAGAATAATTTATTAGAGCGTCGCCAGGAATAGTTATTATACAGGGTTAGTTCAAAATAACTGGCTTAACTTTATAGGGTTACTCACGTATACTTACGCATGCTATAGAGCAGGGGTGTCCAATTTAAATCAGTGGTGGGCCAGTTTAATCATATTTAACAATGCAGCGGGCCACAACAGATGTATTTTAAGTCAAAATCAAACTCAAAACTCATTTATTCAAAATAAACTAGAATTACTTGGTTCTTTTTGAATGTCAGGTTAACAAAAGACAGCCCCCAAAAAAGCCCTCCCTTCAACGCTTTCTAGTGTATAAGCTGTGAAGAAGAAACGGCGCAACAAACTCCCCAGCAACACAGTTCTGTCAGTTAGTAAGTAATAGGGAAGGACAGGGGTTACTGGTAATCGGAAGCCCGAAAGTCTGACAACAGGTCTAACCTTAGGATGTCGGTATTGCCCAGCAACTGGGTTGTGGGGGTCCGATGGCAGATGCTCCGTGTAGACTACTGGTATTCAGCCGCATCTGGTTAGACTTGAAGCTGGCCCCAACAAAGTTGGGAAAAGGCTAAGCAGATAGATAGAGAAGGACAGGAGTGCTCATGTAATTAAAACGCTAGTTTTCTACATGTATTATGTACTAGCGACCCGCCCCGGCTTCCCACGTGTACGTTTTATAGCTTAAAACCTTCCTCTTGAATCACTATCTATTAAAAATAAATCGCATCAAAATCCGTTGCGTAGTTTTAAAGATCTAAGCATACATAGGGTCAGACAGACAGCGGGAATAAGTGACTTTGTTTTATACTATGTAGTGATATTATACCGGTTTCAGATACGGTTACGGATATGAAATTATTTCGGATTATCCGATAGTTTCGGATATTAGATTTTTAAGGAATTGCACATGAAAAATACAAATACAAAATCTATATATATAAAAGAAAGTCGTGTTAGTTACTTCACTTATAACTCAAGAACGGCTGAACCGATTTAGCTGAAAATTGGCAGGGAGGTAGTTTAGAGCCAGGAGAAGGACATAGGATACTTTTTATCCCGTTCGACATTTTGATATTTAAAAAAAAAAAAATTATATCAGTATATCCATATTCTTAATCTGTTTAGGTAGTAGGTAGGTAGTAGGTAGGTAGTAGGTAGGTAGTAGGTAGGTAGTAGGTAGGTAGTAGGTAGGTAGTAGGTAGGTAGTAGGTAGGTAGTAGGTAGGTAGTAGGTAGGTAGTAGGTAGGTAGTAGGTAGGTAGTAGGTAGGTAGTAGGTAGGTAGTAGGTAGGTAGTAGGTAGGTAGTAGGTAGGTAGTAGGTAGGTAGTAGGTAGGTAGTAGGTAGGTAGTAGGTAGGTAGTAGGTAGGTAGTAGGTAGGTAGTAGGTAGGTAGTAGGTAGGTAGTAGGTAGGTAGTAGGTAGGTAGTAGGTAGGTAGTAGGTAGGTAGTAGGTAGGTAGTAGGTAGGTAGTAGGTAGGTAGTAGGTAGGTAGTAGGTAGGTAGTAGGTAGGTAATAAGTAGGAAAAAGGGCATTGCAACGCATGCCGGGAACAGCTAGTAGGTAATAAAACCAGTAAACAAATCGGTAATAAACCAAAAAAAAGTTAAAAAAATACAAATAGAAATGATAAAAACTATCTAAACAATGCAAGCTCAAAAGGGACGCGCGCGGCTAGTGTGTCGGCTTGGTCAGGCGAAAGACTGTCATAATGTGTCTCATTTAGCCTCCACCCCTATCCGAAATTATTCGAAACTTGTATATCAGATTCGGTTACAGTTTCAGATAGATTTTTATTTAGGATATATATCCTATAGTTTCGGTTACGGTTACAGAGCTCCATAACATCCCTGCTATCGAGCAGGGGTGTCCAATTTAATTCAGTGGTGGGCCAAATTAATCATATTTAAAATTTTCAATTTTTCCTCACAAATTACGCATTTGAAGTTACAAAAACGCAACGAATATCAAACACACACGACCGCCTTGGCTCAGCTGTGTGGCCGCAGCACGCATGCAAACGCGCGGCATCGCCACAACCACACATTGCGCGCTACAAAAAAAAAGCGTTTTTTTTATGTCAAAAAATAAAAGACGTTTCGCAGCAACTATTTCTGGTCAATGTAGTTTAGTTTGTTGTACAGAGTGCGTAGATTTCGGCTGTGTGATGGGTCTTTTTACACAATTTTGCTTCGCCTTAATCGGGTAAAAAAGAAATTGCATTAGTATTGAAGCATCATGCGTCACAGTGACGTCATATCGTCTCAGCTGGGGGTTAGACCAGTTGGACGTCGGACAAGCGTACTTTTTATTGATTCAGGGTTAATTGAGGTCGACTCAATTTGTCAGGGGCTGCAAATAATGGGAGAAGGTTTGATTGATTTCAGATAAATGGGTTTATAACGATTAGAATTTAATTGTGTTGAAGTTATGTGGCGCAGGTATTTTTAATTTCAGTATTATTTGTGGATTGAAAAGAATGGTATAAATAATAACATCATTAATCTTTTTTTTTGTTTTTAAACAAACGACTGCCTCATTGGTCTAATAGTTGCAAGCGCGACTGCTAACCGTGGGATTCTGGGTTCGATCCCCAGGTCGGGTAAAGTATCATTGGGTTCTTGAATGTGGAATTTCTCAGTAGCAGCCCGGAGTCTGGATTTGGGCCCGGTTGATGGCAATAGGCTCGCCCCCGATTACCTAGGACTTAAATAAGGCAAAATGAGGGTGTACCATACACCTCTGCTCAACCCGTCGAGGGATATAGGCGTGATATTATGTTATGTTTTAAACAAACGGAAAAAAGAAGTAAGTGGTTACTTATCTTCACGCCATCGTTTCTAACGAGGATCGAATTTCGACCGTAAGCTTAAATAGCGAAATACATATCTTTCTGAATAGAATAAAAGCCAATCAAATGCAACACTACCTAGATTATAAAAAAACAGATTCGTAAAAATGTGGATTTAAATCCAATTTCCAAAGTAAACACTGGCATTTCGACACCAATTACAGGAAATCGCGAAAAAAAATCTACTGTTCCCTACATTTTGACGAGTTATGCGAACATAAATGTAGGGAACATCTGTTTTTTTTTTTGCGGTTTTAAGAATTTGTGCGTTATTTTTTAACCGACTTCAAAAAGGAGGAGGTTCTCAATTCGTCTGAATGTTTTTTTTTTTTGTATGTTTGTTACGCGATATCTCCCCCAATTATGAATGGATTTTGATGATTCTTTTTTGTTTGGTAGCCCATACTTCAGAGGTGGTCCCATATAAATTTTATTGAAATTGGTGCAGGACTTTTTGGAAAAATCAACAAAAACAAAAAAAAAATACACAAATCGTATGGAGACGACGTTCTAGTTGTAGTGCTGGTCCGAGAATTTGTACACTATTTTAATTGTAATTTGTGGCACTAAAAATTATAAAATAAAAAAACTTTAAAAAAGTAAAAACCGACTTCAAAAAAAAACTAAACGGAGTAAAATAATTATCATTTAATAAAACTACAAGTTTCAGAAGTCGGTGCATTCAATTTGTTTCAGCGTAGAACACCGACTTCTGAAACTGGTAGTTTTATTAAATGATAATTATTTTACTCCGTTTAGTTTTTTTTTGAAGTCGGTTTTTACTTTTTTAAAGTTTTTTTGGTCCCTTATAAAAGTTGTTCATAGTGTACAATCTCCCATTTCGGTTTGTCGAGTGTTTACAGTTTCACCCTGTATAAAATTGACGTTCAAAAAGAACTAAGTACTTACTTAATTCTAGTCTATTTTGAATAAACTAGTTTTGAGTTTGAATAACCGATCAAGCGACACTATTTCTTAAGAAATTCTTTTCGCTTTTTAGGATATTCGTGGAAATCAAGAAAACTCTTTAATGAACCTGAGTACCTACTATATTTTATGTTTCTAATACCTTCATCAAATTCTCATAACTACCTTCAATGGTTACCAAGTGGCTTGGCGACAGATGAGAGAGACGATAATAACCCGTTGCCATGGCAACGTTTGAGACGCGACAAGCTGTCAATATTAATAATATTCAATGACTCGAGACTTGTGTCGTTTTATAAATGATGAACTTATGGGGTAGGTAGAGTTATATAGCCTGTTATAATAATATTAGACGAAGTAGACTAATGATTGTAATGAAGTCGTGTTATTGCATGCTTTTCTGAAATATCTGAAATGACTCCGGGCACAGGTTACCCTGTTTTCCTTCTTTTAAGGGTTCTATACCTCAAAATGAATGAAAAAACCGCAAAATTAAGTTTGTCATGTAATATCCACTTTATACAAGGTTAGTCGGAAAGGGGGTACTAATCCGAAGCCCACTTATAGTATCGCTGATGACTGTTTGAAAGCAAGTGTTAAAATTTCTAAATTCGTTTTTTTTTTCCAAATAAAATGATTTTTATTTTAGTTTTTTAAAAAATTCTTCATCCCTACTTTAGTTACAAATTCAGAAAATGGTGCTTCTAATCCATGACCCCAAATATGACCTAAAATGTAAACACAGCTGATCATAACTGGGGATAGATAGATTTTAGAGATTTTTTTTTGAGGTTTTTGAACAGCTGTTTCTCTGAAACTATTGAGTTTTGGGAAAAGTTGTAGAACAAAAGTTATTCATTATTATGTGTACTTTAACACCCTTTCGGATTAGTACCCCCTTTCTGACTAACCTTGTAGTTATAAAACGGTAAGGAAAACTTGGGGAGCGAGTGTTCCCCGCCCTTGGAGTTTCTTGCCGGCTCTTCTCCATAGAACCTACCTTTTTAACTGGGGCCCAATTCTCCTAAAATAAATTGTTGCCAAACGCAATCGAACCACAACCGTCAGTCAGTTTTTGTTTTCGAAAACTTGCATAATGATTGATTTTGTTTTTTGTGTCAAACAATTTGATAGCTTTTGAAATTGAGAACTGTCTGAATGATCGGTTCGGCCCTGGTTCGGTTGGATTTATCAAGATTTATTTTAGGAGAATTAGGCCTCTGAGCACCTAGTTTTGACGTTTTAAAAGTGCCTGTAATCTGATCTATTTGAAATAAAAAACTTTGACTTTGACTTGTTTTTATCCTGTATCGTGGGTACATTTACAAACACAAATCTCACACATGCATAAACAACAAGACCCGGAACAACTATCTGTAGGCCATCCTAACATTTGCTCTGTATGAAACTCGAACCCGCGACCCGAAGCTCAGAAAGCCAATTGCTAAGCCACTGCACGCGTCGGCTACATAGTTATCTATTTTGCGCAATATACTTACCAGGTTTAATACAAACTCCATTACTTAGTCCAACGAAGCTCTTTGAGGTACTAATTACTAATTAAATAATGTCGCCGGCAACCGGGGCAACTTTGTTTGAAGCCTGTAAATACCTTAGGTCAGAGCTATTTAAAGTCGCCCCAGATTGAAGTCGGGCTTTGGACGTAAATTAGGTCTGGAATTGGAAGTCGGTTTGTAAAGACGGTGTGTTATGTCGGTCAAAACGGGCCGCGCCGGAGCGCATTTCACACTGTGCTAAAGGAAATTCAGGCTTCTATACAATAGTTAAGTTTCATGTTTGCGTGGAAAGAAGGGATGCGACTTGTCTAGTTCGCGGTAATTTTGTTCCAATGTTATCATTAATTTTGGACAAATTCAACCATAACTGGATCGACAGTCGACCATTATTTATTTTTAACCGACTTCAAAAAGGAGGAGGTTCTCTATTCGGCGTTTTTTTTTATCTCTTTTACCTCAGGTCTCCATCATTTATAAACCGATTCGAAAAATTCTTGTTTTTTTTGAGAAGGTATACTTACTTTCCGTTTGGTCCCGTATCAATTTAATTGAAATTAACCCAGCGCTTTTTCAACTAAAAAAAATATGCATAAATTGTATATAGACGACGTTCTTGTTATGTAGTGGTCCGAGAATTTGTTCCCTATTGTAATTGTAATTTGTGGCACAAAAAAATGTTAAATAAAATAACTTAAAAAAAATAAAAACCGACTTAAAAAAAAAACTAAACGGAGTAAAATAATTACTTATCATAGTTATCATATAATAAAATTATCAGTTTCAGAAGTCAGTGTGATTCTACGCTGAAACAAATTGAATGCACCGACTTATGAAACTGTTTTTTTTTTTTCTGAAAGCTCTTCTTGGTACCATTTTTATACCATTCGGAATGCTTTAGTACCGGTTGGGAACAATCCACAAATTATTTAAAATAAAAATATTCCTTCCAGATTCCA
The DNA here is from genome assembly GCA_905220435.1 of Amphipyra tragopoginis. Classification (NCBI taxonomy): domain Eukaryota; kingdom Metazoa; phylum Arthropoda; class Insecta; order Lepidoptera; family Noctuidae; genus Amphipyra; species Amphipyra tragopoginis. Next base: position 22,074,801 of record HG992012.1, on the reverse strand, counting down.
GGATTCACACCATTTATGAAATCGATCAATAAACCTACTAATTTATCTAAACTCTAATAATCGCTTTAATTCGTCAAGAAACAAAATCGAAATCCACTTCCTAGGATTTATACAGCTCAGACGTAGTTGGAACTGTTCTTCTATAATATTATTTTATCCTAGATTCTTTTCGGCCTTATTACCAAACGTTTATTATAATTATACCAATCCACGAAGAATTGTAACAATATTTCAGAATACCAGACTAGCCGTGTATGTTATATGTTTTCTTTACAATCCTACAAAAGAAATAAAAATATCAGGAACGTTTGAAGCCGGTAAAGATACAATGGCAAGGATAGGTATAGAAAAATAAACGTTTTTCCTTTGTGGTTCTACACAATAGTCGCTAAAGATGTACGCAGTAACGTTTTGACATTTATTCTTTATTTTTATCTTTTGCTTACAAGATGTTTTTATTAGTATATTTTTAGGAGTCCACTCCGCGTACCTATTAAAAGTCAAAGTTTTTTATTACAAGCTTTTATTTAACTTGCAATGTTTGCATATTTGTGAAGTCTTGCAACTGATTTTAAAACAGTATGTGTAGCGCCAAACCATGCCGAAAATACGCGACGTAATTTCGGCGTGATTACGCCTGCAATGCTTTTTAAATTACCTGCGACACACCAGGCTGAAATTACGTCGCATCTTACCCATATAAAAACATAGACGCCGAAGTTCGGTCGCGTAATTTCGGCATGGTGTGGCGCCACACGTATCCCCAACCGATTGAGTTGACATTTTGCATCCACTTTTAGTTTGGTAGACAATGCAGTGTGCTAAGTGACGTCATTCTAAATCCAATATGGCGGACTCCCAAAGATGGCGGACTAGTTATTTTTCACAGATTACAGACACTTTTAAAACGTCAAAACTCAGTGCTCTGTTCCAAAACGTAGGTTCTATGGAGAAGAGCCGGCAAGAAACTCCGTGAAAGCTCTTTTTAAAATAGTAGTTCATGACAATTCCATTACAGTAGTGCGAGAAATATAATGAGAATAATGCAGGTTATTTCGGGGCCCGAACTAAGAATGAATGACAACACGATTTGACAGTTGTCCCTAATAACGATGTGTTTTTTCCCGTCCGAAAAGTTGAACTTGAAACTTGTTTTGTTCACTCCTACGTTTCGGGCTACTTTCGGACGGGCGACTAACTTCGTTGACGGACTTAGGGAGTAGGCCCCCTGAAACGGCGTCAAACAGTTCTCGATGGTGTGGGCAGGACGTCAACCCACATCAGGATAGCGTGGTAGACTAAGGCCTTAGCCCTTCTCATTTTGAGAAGATTAGGGTGCAAGAAAGTAGCCTCCAAGAGTGATGATACATAGTACTGTGGCGGCATCTATCTCGCCACATGCGAACTAACCTGCATCGTGCAATCAAGATTTCACACGCGGATAGTATATATACAACCTCCCAACATCAACCGTTGGGCAGTAGCCCGCCAGGTACAAGACTCCGCCTGGTTGGAGGATCCTCCCTTTGGTTGGAGGAACACCACACCAAGTTTCTCCACAGTACCATCAGATACTGTTAGTGCCTGATAGTCAGACACCTACCAACCTTGCTGACTGGCTAATCTTTTCACCACGGCATGAGTTATTCCCATATAGCTCGTGCTAACACGCCCAGGCCCAGGCCCATGCCCAGCAGTGAAAAGTTAAACTGAAAAGAAACTGATAGATCTTCCTATTATATTTGACAGTGGGCTAATTCTGGACTTCCATTTCGATTAGACTTTCCCTTTAACTTTAGTTGCTTCTATTTGAGCATACACTATCTTCATGAGAATTCCCCCAACTCCTTGCATCGTTTCCCTCAAACCCTCAGTTTTAATTAAAGCAATATTAATTACCTTTGCACTAATAATTCTGCGAAACCACGTTACTGGGAACACAAACTTTGCAGAACTCAGAGTTTGTGTACTTAATATCGATGTACGATATTCTAGGAATGAAACACAACAACGCCGCTTGGCAGTGAAGGAATCTGGTTTGAAAGTACCTAGTTACTTTCAAGCAGATTATTTGATCGTTTCTGGAATGATTCTAATTTTGAAAAACTTTCGACCAAATAATAATCTCTCTTACGTAACATGATTAATATTTAGCATGCTATGTGTATTCAGATGTGTTATTATAGACTAGCTTTTGCCCGCAGCTTCGCTTGCGTGAAATTTTGAACCCGTTACGTGACGATTTTCCATACAAACTTTCATCCCCTATTTAACTCCCTTAGGGGTTGAATTTCGAAAAATCCTTCCTTATTCCTTGTCTACATTATAAAGGGAACCTCTGTGCAAAATTTCACCTTTCTAGGTCCAAGGGTTTGGGCTGGGCGTTGATGAGTCACTCAATCAGTCAGCCAGTCAGTCAAGACTTTTCTTTTTTAACCGACTTCAAAAAGGAGGAGGTTCTCAATTCGGTTGTATTTTTTTTTTTTTTTTTTTTATGTGTGTTACCTCATATCTCCGTCATTTATGAACCGATTTGAAAAATTCTTTTTTTGTTCGAAAGGGTATACTTTCCGATTGGTCCCATTTAAATTTTGTTATGATTAGACCATGAACTTCAGAGATATGGAACGGAACTCCTCATCGGATCAAAGCAAAATTCTCAAATTACTAATATTGCTTTGTTTATATTTGTTGTTGGGAACTGATTACTGGAAAAGAGGAGGGGGTGCGTGTCCCCCCCTCCCCCCCCTTTTGAATGTTTTCATTATATCGTGTAAGGTATCATTTGAAAGGACTTTTTATGCCCGACTACGTCAAAGCCAAAAAGAAGGGTTATGAAGGAGGGGGTTAAAATTATGACACTAAAACGTATTTAATAAAAAATAAACTTTAAAAAAAAGTAAAAACCGACTTCAAAGAAATACTAAAAGGAGTAAAATAATTACCTAATATAAAATTAACAGTTTCAGAAGTCGGTGCAACTCTACACTGAAGCAAATAGAAGCCACCGACTTCTGAAACTGTTAATTTTATATTAGGTAATTATTTTACTCCTTTTAGTATTTCTTTGAAGTCGGTTTTTACTTTTTTTTAAAGTTTATTTTATTTATATAGATAGATTCTGCGTTTGAAAGTTCTTCGACCAAATACTCGCTTGCATAGCATGCTCAATGTTTATCGTTCTACGAGTATGCAAGTGTATTATAGATTCTACGTTTCAAAGTATTTTGTAAACTGTCTTACGTAGCATGCTCAATATTTTACATACTACGAGTATGTAAATGTATGTATTATAGAAAATCTATAATGCATTTGTATACTCCTAGCATGGTAAACATTGAGCATGCTTCGCAAGAGAGTATTTAATTGAAGAACGTTTGTAAATCCTTGGACCATATTTTTGAGAAGCATGCAGAAGTGTGCAAATATAATAGATTCTATGTTTGGAAGTCCTTCGACATTCTATTTATGTCCTCGCTCCGATAGAGTATTACTTCTAGGCTGCCCTAATTGATTTTACAGCCGGCCTTCGATTGATACAATAAAATTGATGGTCCTGCCATCTTCTTTATGTGTTCGTTAAGAGCTCGCCTTTTGATAGAACTCTTAAAATAATTGCTTTTTAATCGTCTGACGCCTCTTACGGACGGACTGCACCACATCATTTTGACGGAGATGTTTAGCATTTAGTTAGTATTTATTTATTTATTGCACAATGTAGTTTACAGAGAACTTATAGAATAGTTATTCCAAACATACATAGACCCTGTAAGGATGTTGCAAGGCATACTACTACTAATAATACCTAGTATTTACTTATAAATTATTATGTACGTAATTATTATAATACGAGTAGGTATTAATATATTAGGTACTAGCTGTGCCCGCGACTCCGTCCGCGTGGAACTCGGAAAACAACATTGTGTCGCAGCAACTAAATAGTGTATATGCATTCCATTTATTATAATAATAGACAAAGGTGTCCCATCAAGGCACTTATATCTTTTAAACGATTTCTTTAGGTAGAGTTGCAGCTCTTCTTGATTGACCGTAAAGGTTCATATAACCATAATACTAAAAACGCGGTGCTTATTTCCATACATTTCCTTGCTAAAATGGATTATAATTGAATATTGATATTTATTGTGTTAATGTAACGAAACCTTATGGCGATACAAAAATGGCTACAACGCCATCTAGTCACAATCGGCGAACTAAATCGAAATATTTTACGCAGTACAGTCTATAAAATGATTTCATTCGAGGTGTGGAATAGGAAAGTACTTTAAATATATAAAAATTCACCTATAGAAGACTTCATTTTATTTTTATAAGTTAGAAATAGGTACTGCTTTCAAAGATTTCAAAAAGTTTGATCTGGAAATCGAACCAACCCAAATGCGAAAAAATATCATCTGTATTTTTATTTCACCAATCGATAGGATCAATAATACGGATCAAATCGCTCCAATAAACATTGTGTCTGAAATTGATGGAAGACCATAAAAGGAAAATTGACTAACTTATATACATTTCAATTCAAGCACTTATTAATTGTTGTTAAGTAGTTCTTATTTTTTCCACTTCGTTCAATTTATGACAGTGTGTTTGTTGGAGAGATTTGATCCTGATTATTGACCATAAAGATATTATCAACAGGTGCCACCAGATGGTATAGCTTTGTCAGTTTGATTCCCGGTTCAGGCAAAAAAATCAATAAAGGCAATATTTATAACTTTTAAAAATAAAATGAAGTCACCTTTGAGTGAAATTTGCAATTTTTAATATTTAAAGTACTTTCCCTTCATGGCTATGTGTTTTGGGACATTACCTAAGGCTTAAATAAACTTAATAAAACGGCGATGACAGGCTTTGAATAGTTCTGACAGCAATGAACAAAATAAAATATATAAAAACATTCCGAAAAAATTACAAAAAGTGTATTTTTTAAAGTGAGGTCTTAACGCAGGACACTGAGCCAGCGACCGTTCACTGCAGCACTTACTTCTGTCTACAGCTTACGCATATACGCAGTATATGGAAACAATGTTCCGTTGCTCGGCATCTATGAGCAATAGCGTGATAGTTTATATACCAGCATAAGCGCAGGCCCATCAAAATCGATTGACGCGATTTTACGATCCGAATATTAAGCTAATACTTCGCAGTATGTGGAAATAATGTTCCGCTGCTCGGCTCCTATGAATAATAGCGTGATGATATATGTACCAGCAAAATTGTCACTCTTTACGCAACACATCAGCGAAAGTCCCATCAAAATCCATCCACGGGATTTTACGTGATGTCCGGACGGAAAGACAAACAGACACAATAATTATAAAAAAAAATGTTATGGTTTCTGTATCGATAGTATAGTATCACCAATCGAAATTTTGGAAAAATATTTAATTACAGACAGAGTGCACTTTGAATTTTATTAATAGTAAATAGATTTATAAATACATATTTAAGTATTCATAATAAAATATATGAGTATTTCAAATTAATCTATCGTATTGCCTTGCACAATTAAAAATTTAGAATACCTACACTCGCTTATGAAATTGAATGTATTTCTCTTCTACTGCCATTCAGATAGATAGGTACCTAATAAATTTTAAATAACATCATCTTCGTATTTTTATAAAAGCTTAGTTAGTACCTTCTTCGGATAGCATTTCAATAGACCTTCCGTAGACTGAGAATAGTAATATATTCGTTGTAATATATTTCCTCACAACGTGATTTGATACACGTAACGCCATCTATTGAAAAGAAATGGTATACACAAATACATGCTAAGTTCTTCTAGAAAACTTAAAATTCGCATAACTTTTGATTGCGTGAACCGATTGCGATGAAACAAAAAACATATGTTACTTGGAGATAAGCACAATATTTATTTATATAAGTCAACAACATTGGATCAGTTGTTTTTACGTGATGCTTGCACAAACAAACAGATAAACAGATAAACAGACAAACAGATAAACAGACAAACAGACAAAAATTCCAAAAATGTTAAAAATGGGTTCTATTGGTTATAGTTTAACATCCCAACCAGGTTTTTTCAAAATATTTGCTATGTACAGACACGCCATGTCTACAGATTTATTATATGTATAGATATAGATGTCTACAGATTTATTATATGTATAGATTATGCAAATTAACATCACATTAAAATTAGGTTAGGTCGGCGATACATATTCTATTACGTGTCAGTGCGTCAAGCGTTAGCGTTAAACCAATTTAATTGCCTAAAAGGTAACTACTGACTACGCGTATGCGCGAATTGCATGCTTTTATGTGCTAATAGCACCCTGACGCACTCTTTCGTTTACGAGGAAGACCATACAAATTTTTGGTTTTCTATTTCTGAGTCATTGTAGAGCCTTGAGTTACCTGACTGCAAAGAGCGATATCGCGTTAGTCGTGCCTGCCAGCCGCGTCGCCGTGCTTTCATTAATTTATGCGTGGCATCGAAATGTTCACACAAATAAAAGTAAGCAGTTGCAAAAAAAAAAACTTATTTTTTTACTGAATCCTTATTAAGTGGTTTAGATACGATCGGTAGGTAACAATAAAGCCGAATGCAAAAAAAGATTTTTTATTTTTAATCAGACTAATTCCCGTGCGGGGCCAATCTACACCAGTAGTAGAGCATGGGGTTTTAAGGAATTACACGAATTCGTTTACACCCTGTATACAGCATGACTGGTTAGTCGCGTTACATGTGAAAACCATGAACTTTGCTCATCATTCAATACAATTTTTAGTATGAGACAAACTCTGAATTCGTAACAAAAACACAGCTGATTCATACGAAATAATCAATTTTGCTTAACAAAATGTATAGAAAAGTTGTTTTTAGGGTTCCGTACCCCAAAGGGTAAAACGGGACCCTATTACTAAGACTCCTATGTCCGTCTGTCCGTTTGACCGTCTGTCCGTCTGTCGCCAGGCTGTATCTCATGAACCGTGATAGTTATACAGTTGAAATTTTCACAGATGATGTATTTCTGTTGCCGCTATAACAACAAATACTAAAAACCAGAATAGAATAAATATTTAAGGGGGCTGCCATACAACAAACGTATTTTTTTTGCCGTTTTCATAGATAATGGTACGGAACCCTTCGTGCGCGAGTCCGACTCGCACTTGGCCGGTTTTTTTAATTCACGAGTTCAGAGTTCGTCTCATAGTAAAACTTAAACAGATTTATGAGCAGAGTTCGTGGTTTTCAGATGTGCACCTACTAACCAGTAATGCTGTATTTACCGATCCTAATAATAAAACTGACTTCGTATAATCGAGAGTTTCATATCCCAGTTATCGAGTCCTCAGAAAATCGATTAATATCGTCAGCTAGGACTTAACATAGGTTGTTTATGATCACCCATAGTGTAGTGCCACACAATGCCGAAAATACGCGACGTAATTTCGGCATGATTACGCTTGCAATGCTTTTTAAATTACCCGCGAGACACCAGGCTGAAATTACGTCGCATCTTACCCATATAAGACGCTGAATTTAACCCAATTCATACAGAATTGATTTTTAAACTTACTTTATTTTTAATTTTTATTTTACCTGTAATTGCATAATTTTATTATTGTAAAAAATATGATGATTTTCGTTGTGTAGACTCAATTTATTCACTTGACAGACATATCTGTGTTGCTGGGGAGTTTGTTGCGCCGTTTCTTCTTCACAGCAAAAACACTAGGAAGCGGTGAAGGGAGGGCTTTTTGTGGGATGTCTATAATATTCTAAAAATGACGTTCAATAAGAACTAAGTAATTCTAGTCTATTTTGAATAAATGAGTTTTGAGTTGAGTTTGAAGTTCGGTCGCGTAATTTCGGCATGGTGTGGCGCCACACATACTTACATTTCTCTACGTTACCGCTGGAATATGCAAAATAAGCGCTGAAACCGCTTAACCTAGTAGAGAAACATAATGACGTTTCACATCATATTTTATATGCAAATCAGGTTATGCAGTCAAGCGACATTGTGCTGAGCCTGTATGCAGCTTTGTTTGAAGTCATTTTATAACATAACAACTGTATTCCCCGAAGGGATGGCAGAGAAAGAAAAGAAAGTAAGAAAGAAAAAGTATTTATTCCTACGCCCAAACAGACAGAGGTGTATAGTACACTCTTATTTCGCCGTTAAGTTTAACACATTCGAGTCCATCACACTTTTCATAGAGCTCATATGCCATGCCGCCATACATATTGCTAGTGGACCTTCCAGGAGGGTCCTCGGCAATACGTTTGCGCTGAGAGTGAACCTTCGAGGAGGGTTCAAGCATTAGGTTAAAAACCTTGAAAAATACGCTACTACGTCGTAAAATAGGTTTTTGTTTGTTTCATGACGGTGAATTTTCCGAGAAAACCTGCATTTAAAATGAGCCCTCCACGAGGGCACCAGGCATGGCGAATGCGACTACAGGGTGCCCTCTTGGAGGGCACCCAGCACTGAACGTGTTCAGTCCCATGTAATAGGGTGCGAGCCTATTACTTTTCTTTTTATTTGACAATAGGCCTGCGTTTGACCGCCATCTCGCCTGATGTTAAGCGATGATGCGGTCTACGATGGAGCACGCTTGCCTGCTACTGAGAAATTCCACACGGAAAACCCCAATAACACTTTGTCCGACCTGGGGGTCAACTCAGGACCTCACGCTCAGCAGTTGCGCTTGCGACTAATAAGCGCAGTTCAGTCAGATTACTCTAAACTGTTTCGCTATATAGTAACGCGTATTGCGTCATAGGCTATAAGTATACAAGGTTAGTTAGAAAGGGAGTACTAATCCGAAAGGGTGTTAATGTACCCATATTGATGAATAACTTTTGTTCTACCACTTTCCCCAAAAGTCATTAGTTTAAGAGAAATAGCTGTTCAAAAATTTCATAAAAAAATCGCTAAAATCTATCTATCCTCAGGTATGATCAGCTGTGTTTACATTTTAGGTCATATTTGGGATCACAAATTAGAAGCTTCAATTTCTGAATTCATAACTAAAGCAGGAATGAAGAATTTTAAAAGGAAAAAACTAAAATAATATAAAAACAATTTTACATGGAAATAAAAATTAACGAATTTTGAAATTTTAACACTTGCTTTAAAACCATCATCAGTGATACTATAAGTGGCCTACGGATTAGTACCCCCTTTCCGACTAACCTTGTATAACATGACGTTCACACGCTGCATCGCAAGCTGGTCTTCTATGTACCTATAGCAAGTTATTTACCGGCGATCCGTTCGCACGACAGACGAAGTAAGGCGGGGCGGGGACCTGAGAATCGTACGATGTAGCACTGAGAATCGCTCAAGTTCATCGCGTACAGCAAGCCAATACTTTATATCATAGCGTTGTGTGAACGTTTCCATATAAAATGTATGCTGAGCGATATTGTTGTGCTAGATACAATATTTGCTACATATTATAGCGTAGCCTAAACTGCGCTAGCCAACGAGGCGTTCTTTTCATCATCATCATTATCATTCAGCCGAAAGACGTCTACTGCTGGACATAGGCCTCCCCCAAAAGGCCGGTTTGCCGTAATCGCCACGCTTGGCAGGCGGGTTGGCGATCGCAGTATGGTTGTTAAAGTACTCAGAGAATACTGCTGCCCATCCTCTAGCTAGAGAATCCCTTAGTCGCCTTTTACGACACCCTAAGGCCTCATTTACGGAGACGCGGGGCGTCGCGCGTCGCGTGCGGCGTGGCGTCTCGCGGCGCGTCGCCGCGTCGTACAATTTTTCTGTTTACGGAGCGGCTGCGCGTGCAGCCGCTCGCATCATCACACGCGCAAACACAAACATATGGTAATGTACGATGTTGTTTATGAAGACGCGGCGCGTGCGACACCGCGGGCCCCACCGCGGTTGACGCTATGTTTTACAGTGGACGGAGAATTGCAGGAATAGCTGGTCGCAACGCTGCGTGCGCCGCCGCGATAAACGTCGCGTGCGACGCGGCTATGCCATCCGCGGGCTCCGCCTGCATTTCAAGCAATCGCGTGTAAAACCGCTTCTCCGTAAACGCTCTCATATAACGCCATATGTTTGAATTCAGTGCAGGCCGCGCCGCACAACGCGACACGCGACGCCCCGCGTCTCCGTAAATAAGGCCTAAGAAGAGATGGGGAAGTGCTATCCTCTTTACATCCGGTACTACACGAGACTTTATGAGAGAAGGCGTTCTTTTATATTTTTATTACTCATGAATGTATACTCTGAATTGTCACTTCGTTTTATATTTTGTTGTTTGACTGCTGGCTGCTAGCATTCAGATAGCGTTTTAAGTATCGGGTATTTATTTCCTTGTCCTCGGCTTTTCAATGGCCTCATACCTACCTACCTTTCAGTTGTATTGTCAGAGTAAAATAAATTATTTTATCGTATAAGAGGCGGTGGGAACGGAGGCCCACTTCTCAACCGAAGCAAGGCCGAGCCGTTCATTCAGACAGTTTTTAATTTCAAAAGCTGTCAAATTGTTTGACACACCTCCGGTTTCTGAATTGAGAATTCTAGGATATCTTAAGCATAGAAGTAATATGTACTATGTTAAGACAGTAACATTTGAGTATGGAGTTGTCAAAAAAATGACTGATTGATGATGATGACACTTTAAATATTGCACTTTTTTTTCATAAATTTCAATTTTGTTTCAATAGGTTTCTATGCATAACAGTGAACGGGAATAGACACCTTGAGGCTTGAGACGGTCCGCTCGGTCAGTTTCCGTGTATTAGACAACCCCTGCATAGCATATCTCACACATTTCACTCTCTACTGCGGAACTTAACGCAACATAAACTACGGTGTAACTTAGAGATTTATTTAAAAAAAATACATACTCCGGTAATTCTGATCAAAATCTTGTTGGGGTGTCTCGGTTTTTGTGTATACTAAAAATAGTGTTATACAACACTATCTTCAGTCATACGAGTATCTTCAGCTATACATCTATGACAACCCATTTACATATTTTCTCTTCATTCCAGGATGCCCACTACGAATGGAGCGAAACAGACATCCTGTCCCACGGCTTCAGCGGCCTAAGTCTTCACCGAGCTGACAGCCTGACCCAGCGGCCCCTAGCCTCCCTCAAACGAACAGGCAGCAAAGGCAGTGCCTACAGTCTTCGGAGCATGAGGAAAGAAATGGCAAAGACCACAACCCAAGTTGAAAAGCCTCCAACGATACCTGATGCTGGTTTTGGGACCTTGGAAATAAAACTGGCGTATGAAAATTCGACTTCTTCGTTGGCTGTGACGGTGTTAAGAGCTAGGGGGCTGGTTGGAATGGATATGACTGGGTTGTCTGACCCGTTTTGTAGATTAGAAGTTTTGCCTAGAGGTGAGTTAAGTAGTTGATATCACGAAATAGAAAAAGCTCTAGGGCGAAAAGGTCGAAGGGGTCCGAACGATTTGTCGAAATTCAGTTTGGTAGTCGCAACAAGCATGATTCTAATACTTTATGTCATCGTGTCATAGAAAGCCGAGTACCTACGCACGAACAAACACGAAAAACGCGAACACGAATATCGAACACGAATTACTATGAAGGTGTTCGCCGAACACACTGTTCGGTAGTGGTACGCACGTGCAAACAATGTGTTCGATATTCGTGTTCGCACGTGCGTACACGGCTGAAAGTAGCTAATTGCGCGAACCAGTGTTGCGGATCTCCACGTAATTGTGGCACACGCGCGATATCTGCGTGGCGCTTCCATTTGTTTTTTTTTCTATTCCATGGTTGTTATAATGTAACTTGAGCTGATAATGCGTTAAGAAGCCTAAGTGACAGTGGAATTTGCTCAAGCGCTTGGCTTCGCAGCCTGGCTGTCTGAAGTTATTTGCCTTTAAAAAAAGGAATAGAAGATAAGAGTAGAATTTATGCCCAGTCAAAATACATAGAACATAGGATTGAAAATGGTGGATTTACTATTTGCCTTTCGCTCACAGAGAATGTGCGTGAGCGAGATGCAAATAACGACAACAATACAAGGTTAGTCGGAAAAGGGGTACTAATCCGAAGCCCACTTATAGTATCGCTGATGACTGTTTGAAAGAAAGTGTTAAAATTTCAAAATTCAATGTACCTATTTTTTTCCACATAAAATGATTTTTATTTTAGTTTTTTCAAAAATTCTTCATCCCTGCTTTAGTTACAAATTCAGAAAATGGTGCTTCTAATTCATGACCCCAAGTATGACCTAAAATGTAAACACAGCTGATCATTACTGGGGATAGGTAGATTTTAGAGGTTTTTTTTGAGATTTTTGAATAGGTATGTATTTGTCAATGGATAAATTTCGAATAGCTTTTCGGAATTGTATTTCCTATACTAATTTCTCTGTATCGAAAGCCTGAGCCATTTTTGTGCGCGACGTCCGGTCGTCTCGACAGTTGCTCGCAGTGTGAACGCTTCCATTTGAACCCGTGCTCCTATTGGTCGCCGGCGACCAGCAATCGCTTGTGCGTCGCCACTGCGCTGCGAGTCGCCGAGCCGCCCGGGCGACCGGCGACCAAGTGCGTAAACACCTATTTGAACTATAGAAAGTCACAGTCGCCGTCGAACAAGTCTCCTGCGACCAGTCGACATGTCAATGGGTCTTAAAGTACAGACTTTTGTTGTGACTACACTCTTATGAAACTCTTCTGTTATATTCCAGAGGGATCGTACTCTAATAGACTAAGAACTAAAACGGTGCACAAGACTAAAAACCCCGAGTTCAACGAGACCCTTCACTTCTTCGGCATCACGGAGTCGGACCTCGCCGTCAAATCCTTGGAGATCGTGCTGTTTGATGACGACAGGTTGGTCCTTTGAGATACGATATCTGAATTATGATTCTCAATGCGGCTTCCCACGGTGCGTTTTATCGCGCACCGTGACGCACGAGCTCGCACCGGTGCATCATGGGATGAGACTCGTCCGTGGTAACGCAGACGCGTGTGTAGCGAGTAACTTCAAAGGTGTAGTGTGGGTTCTCTTTCAATTGGCATTTTGGAACGACAAAATATCTTCAAATCACGCACTTTTGGAAGAGCTTCAGCGCGGTGCGTGGCTGTACATGAACATCGGCTGTGCGTGGTATCATCCGCAAAATCACGCATCGTGGGAAGCCACCTTAATACACCTAAAGTAACGCACAGGCCTGTGTAATTTTTAGTTGGCCTTTCGACATCTAGCGATAAACGCTATGGAATATAGGACCCAAAAGTAAATTCTCTCGTTTTGAGTTGGTACTGCTTGACAGTCCCGGATCTACGATTTTTCCGAACTGGGGCAAGAACTTGACATTGGCACCCGTTTCTTCCAGCATTAGAGTTTAAACATTTTAAAAAACTCACGAAATAAATATACTGGATGGGAATTTTCGTGGCAGGGAGAATAAAACCATTATCTTTATTACTTAGTGGAAAATACATAAATGAATTTGGCGCCCCCTTGAACATCCTCCCGGGATAGGTACCCCGGTTTGGCCCTTAGATCCGCGGCTGCTGCTTGAAGTCACTTAACACAAAGCGTCTATGGGTCCCGCACCGCACCTTGATTATGAAGGGTCGATTAATAATCACGCAACTTTGTCCCTTGTTTAAAAAGTAAAAAAAAGATATTATCAGATCTACCTCTATTAAACTAGTACATCTACTACCGACTTTCAATTCAAAACTCAACAGCCGATATCGTCCAGCCTACATGAAAACTTTTTATTAAAAGCTCCTTGACTGACGACCCATTTGCCAAAAAGTAGGTCAAACAGATCACTAAACTTTTCCACTCTGAAAACTCGGACCTCATGTTCGTGTCAAGCGAATAAAATAGTCAAATAATTTTTATGCTAATCAAAATTGCTGACGCGACACACGACTGACCCTTTTCAATAATATACTTTTTTAATTCGCTTAAAAAGTATTGGGAACTCGTCACCCTCACGCTCTACCTACTTTTTTTTCTTCGTGGTAAAACGACATTACAGAAGTTAAGGTTTGCCAGTAGCCTGAAAAAGCAGTATTGTTCCAATTTCGTCATCCTCCGCGCTAACTGTCGTAACTAGCAATTGATAATTTTTCAGAGAAATTCTCACAGAGTGACGTATCTGCTTCAAATGCAAAAAATCAATAAATAGATACCTTAAGGCTTAAGGGCAACTACTAACCAAGCCAAGAGTAAGCCAAGAGCAATATAAAAAAGTTATTAATTCAAGCCACAGCTAACGCAACTACTGAAAAATTATCAATTGCTAGTTAGGACAGTTAGCGCGGAGGATGACGATTTATTCTATCACCATATCCAATTATTAGTATGTTATAGTTAGTTTTTATGAATTTGTAATGGCTCAACAGGGCCCATGAGTACCCAGGTGTCCCGATTTGCGCGCGACTTCCCGATTTTCAGGGGTCTGTGGACGTGTCCCGATTCACAATTGACGGGACGCAAAGTATCCCGATTTTGGGTCAATCGGTTATAAAGGGTTGTAATTATAAAACCCCATTATTTGCACCACTTAATAATAAAAGGATGAGGAGGAGGTTCCTTTCTCTGGAGCCCTGACTGCCGGCAGCTTGGACCCTGTTCCCGATGCCGGTGGGCTACTACTTTTTATATTTTTAAATATATATTCTTTTTTTTAAGATATGTATTTAAAAATATAATTTAGATGCATGTTTAAAATGAATAAACGAAATTAAACGTTGCTCTTAACAAACCTAGTTTTTTTTAGTTACACCGATTTGAAAACCAAAAACCCGTTTTTTTAGCCTTCTGCCCCGAAATTGGGCTTGCTGGACCTGTCAACACTACCCATGAGTTACATAAGGGGCAATAATAAGAGAGGCTTATTTGTCCTGCAATGAGAAACCGTTTAAAAATAAATTAACAACAATTTTATTTTCAACAGATACGGTTGCGACGAGATGGGCTCAGCAACAGTTGCATTAAGAGAATGTGCGAAGTCCCCAGCCCAGCTCCGTCTAGCCCTATCAGGATCCACTGGCACCGAACCTACTGGTCCCAGGATACTGCTGGCTTTATGCTACAGCACGAAGAAACGGGCGCTGGTGGTGACTATTTGCAGAGGTGCTGATCTTCCGCCACAAGACAGCAACGGATACTCTGATCCGTTTGTTAAATTGTAAGTATTAAAAATTATAAGGCATCGTCCTAACAGAACGCGTATGCGCGATCATCGCAAGTTCGCGCGAATTTAGTTCGAACGAACGCGCGATCAAACATATTGATGTCGAATAGGTGTCCTAATTGACGTTCCCGCGATGATCTCGTCGCGTTCACGGAGAGCGGGGTGAAGGGCAGAGCAGGACACCCGCACGTCTTGCTGGCCGGCCGCCATTTTAGGACTGTGTTTTGAAGACGACGCAGCGCACGCTACTCTCTTTGCCGCTCGCATCGTTTATTCGCGCGATGATACGCGATATATATATAGATGATACGCGTATTCGCTTTCTATTAGGACACCCAGTTTTTGTCATCGCGCGAGCAAGCGATGGCGATGGTCGCATCGCTAACTCGCGCGATGATCGCACATGCGCGTTCTGTTAGGACGACGCCTAACTTGGCCAGATTTTTTGGACATGTACTTATGCCCATTCTAAGAGTTACAAGAGTTGGGCCTAAACGAATTACATAGAGCATTTATAGCTACATTTTGAAATTTATTGAAAGTAGGGTAGGTGAGTTAAATACCGAGGTTTCGCTAGGATATTTCCCGTGGTCCACCTCTTCAGTCTGAATAGGAGGACGATGGGCAAAAAAAATCCTACCACAATGTGTTTCTTTCCGTGGTAGATACACCTCAAGTTTATCGTCACAGACCCAGAAACATGAGCGGCTCGGGCTTAAAACAACAGACAATAGTTAGTTAGGTAGCTGGTAAAAATTAAAGACCCATATGGCCTTATTACAAAAGGTGGTTTAAACCAAGACTAAGGTAAACCCAGGTTTAAAATATACCCATCACTTTCTTATGTCTTAAAACAAAAAGAGACGGGGCTATTTTAAAACCTAGGTTTTTCTTAGATCATCTTTTGTAATATGGGTCTAATATTAAGTACTTAGTTTAAACAAACTTGCAATGAGCTGGGACGACGCTCAAAAGAATATTTAGCCAGTAAAGTTGGCATGCGTTGAAATACGCTTCTTAATTTAAATGTACTGAATTGGACATACATAGATTGATTACTTATCTTTGCAAGCAACATTAATAAAGCGTACCATGTTTGCAAGCAGCGCCGCCATGAATTGCCATTTTCTTTTTGGGAACGTAGGAAATAACGTAGGTAATTTTGAGTTGAAACTGATTGTGAAAACTTTTTGCTATCCCACAGGCATTTAGACCCAGACCCATATCACAAGAAGCACAAAACATCGATCAAATGGCGAAACCTGAACCCGGTATGGAACGAAGAATTTCTTTTCGAAACTCGCCCTACTGAACTTTCCCGCCAAAATTTGACATTGACAGTTTGGGATAAGGACTATGGTAAACCCAACGACTTTTTAGGCAGCCTAGTTTTAGGCGCGAGTTCCAAAGGAAGGAGGTTGAAACATTGGATGGATTGTATTAAATTCCCTGATCATCGTCACGAATCGTGGCACTCCTTAACTGATACGCAACATCTATAGTTAATTTTATGTTTTTGTAAGTTTTAATTTAGTTAGGTACGTTAACTGCTACAAACACATTAGTACCTATGCTTTATTTATTTTTGAGCTTATGTTCGCATGCTAACATGCGAGGTATAATCAGCTACAAAAATATGTACTTAGGCGATTTTTGAAGATGAGTAAACTTATAAACCAATTTAGCGTTAAATAACATTATAAAAAATTATGATGCCCAAAAAATTCGCCAAAGAATATTTTTAGGTAAAAATATTGTTTAAATGAAATAAAGAGAGCTTCAAAGCAAAAGGGTGCTTGAAAAAGTGTAAATAAAGTATTATTTTTAAGAAAGAAGTATTGTTCTGTGACAAAGCAAAAAATGTACTTAATGGCTTCAAAAATATTCTTCTTGTGTTCAATTTTGACAATGAGCGCTCGATTACTTCCAGAAGTATTTAGAACAAAAGTTGTTAGTTAAGTATCAAGATTATTATGACGTTAAAATATTTTATGACATTATTTTGTCAGTTACCTATGACAAAGTTGTTTCTATACCTGGAAATGGAATAGCAGATCAAAAACGTAAACAGAGAATTCTCACTGTCATAGTGACATTCTCTTTTAGTTTCCAGAGAAATGGTAATTAAAAATTACCAGATAAAAATGTTGATAACGCCTGAATATTGCCTACATCTCGCACTGTTTTTCGCCATAATTATTATTAATAGCCCCCTTGTTTACATTTTTTATCTTGAGTTCGATTTCCAGGTTATAGCTGTTCAAATATGGCTCCTGTAGGTATGTACTGAATGGTCTATTTGGTGTATTGAAAACAGCTCGTGTCGACTTATTTTAGACGAATCTGGAGCTGGACCTACATGTACGAAGCACCGTAACTACTGTTTGGTATAGCGTCTATATTCTGTAAAATATGCCAATCCAATCCATTCTTTACAGGACCCATAAAATTTTAAATGTAGGTAGTTTAATTATTATGAATGTATAAAAATCGATAAAATAACGATGTATTTAAGTAAGTATTATTATATTAAATTTTAATATTTCCATATTAGAGTTCATTGTTGTTGAAAATAAGTTGTGGTGTATTTTTGTACTTTGCTGTTTCAATTTGCATGTGCCAAATGTATCTTTGAAGTTTAGCATTTAAGCTGACGACTGCCTTTATATCGTGTACCTACCTAATACTGTGAAATAAACATTTTTCGAAAAGATGAAAGTTTTTTGATGTTTACCTATAAAAAATACACTTATTTGGGGCCTAGCCGACATGAATAAAAGCAAAAATTGATGATAGATACCTGATTTGAAGAAATGTACTATTTCTATACTATACAGGGTGTTAACGAATTCGTGTAATTGCTTCAAACCACATGATCTATTCCTGGTGTAGATTGGCCCCGCATGGGAATTATCTTGGTTAAAAATCAAAAAATAAAAATCTTTTTTTTTTCCATGCTGTAGGGGTAAGTGATCGTATCTAAACCACCTAATAAGGATTCAGTAAAAAAAAATATGATTTTTTTTTGCAAAAAAATAATTTCGTTCACTTGAACATTTCGATGCCACGTATAAATGAATGAAAGCACGGCGTCGCGGCTGGCGGGCGAGATTAACGCGATATCGCTCTTTGCAGTAAGTTAACTCGGGGCTCTAAAATGACTCGGAAATAGAAAACTAACTTTTTATTTGAAAAAATTTTTTCAGTTGATTTTCAAAAAACCCCTTTTAGGGTTAATCTGTGTCACCAGTAGATCACGCGGTTTGAAGGAATTACACGAATTCGTTAACACCCTGTATAAAATAAAATATCATAATATAAAAATACATTTGATTGAAAGTATGTAGATAATATTATTATCTACATACTTTCAATCAAATGTATTTTTAAAAAAGTGCTTCCTTTATTCACCCAATGTTGACTTTGACTGTACTAAGTAAAAACATCGTCAAAATATTATGCTTGAAAAAAATCAATTATAAAATTATACGTATTTAGCTAAATATGTACATTAATTAACCATAATTTTAAAAACAATATTTGAATCACTGGCTTTTATTAGGACGTCTACGTTTATGATCTCAACCATTTTTGCGAAAAACGAAACGCACACAGAACGCAGTAACGAAACGAAACGTAAAAAAAAAGTTGTTTTGTGAACTTTTTTGACATGTAGGAAATCGTGAGAAAATTGTATTTTATTCAAAGTAGTGACTTAAGTTGTTGAATTTAACCTAATTTTGTTAGTTATGTGTTAATTTAAGTTTATTACAATATGGCGTTCCTGTGTCCAGTTAGGATTAGAAGGGGGAAGAAGAAGAAATGTAAGTATTGAGCTTTCATTGGGAACTTTTCATGTCAATGACCTCAGACTTTCTATATAATTATAAATATATAAAACTAGTAATTTCATCCTGTTTCACCTGACAACCTGTATGCCCAATACCCTTGACCGTGAGAACCTCAATTAATTTAGGTATTGTAACTGGATGGCTAAATAAAAAAAACTTGGTGAACCATAGATGCAAAAGTTTTTGAATGTTTGATTTTGACTTTAAATTTAGAATAACTAGTTTTAAATACACTAACTTTCTTTAATTTAAATTTTAACTAACAATTTGTTGATTAAAATGCGGAGAGCATGTTATTCACTGAATTTAAATTTCACAATTTGTTATAAAAGTTTAAAACTTATTGCTAAAACGTGATAAGAGGACCAAATTAATAAATAAGTACACATAAATTAAAACTATCCAATATTAATTGATTGGCCTGATAAGTATTAGTTTTGATTTCTCTGATTCAACAAATCTAGATTTTATGACTCACTGACTTAAGTCTCATTTTTTGCAATAGAATGAATCAGTACTACTTAAAACATTAGATTTACTTCAATTTTACATTAGAAGATAAAGATAGTTCAACAGCGTTAATTTAATTTCAAAGCCTACGTCCAGAACTATTCTAAAATAGGCAATCTCATGTATTTCAAAAACATTTGATTAAATCAAAGTGCTACAAACCTTTATCCAATATTGCTCATGATTGAGAAAAAAACTTTTTGAGAATAAGAGGATCTTACTGCTGAAAACATAGCCCTTCCTTTGCTGTCACACAGTCAGGTAAAAAATAAAGCTTCAAATACACTAACTACATTGTATACAATATGTTGAATTATCAAAAAAGTTTAGATACTTAAAGGTTATTTTGTTTTCAATTCATCCAAAATTATTCTTGATCTATACTTATACTTTGTTTATCAACTTTTTGTAACCAATTTGCAAAATTTCATTATTGTAAATTGTAATTAATATTACCTTTTTCTGTGTCTAAACTCAATTTATTCACCTGACAGACATATCTGTGTTGCTGGGGAGTTTGTTGCGCCGTTTCTTCTTCACAGCATAAACACTAGGAAGCGGTGGAGGGAGGGCGTTTTTGGAGGCTGTTTTTTTTGTAACATTAACATTCACAAAGAACTAAATGATTCTAGTCTATTTTGAATAAATGAGTTTGTAGGACATTTGACTCTTAATTTCCAAATGAGTATGTTAATTAATTGGAAAGTCTTGATGTTTTAATAACAAACTTGTTTTAAAAGATTAATACAAATCTTTTTAACACATTCGAGTCCACCACACTTCATAGAGCTCATACGCCATCCCGCCATACATATTGCTAGTGGACCTTCCATGACCTTCCTCGGCATTACGTTTGCGCTAAGAGTGAAGCCTCGAGGAAGGTTCCTGGCAATAGGTTAAAAACCGTAAAAATACGCTACTACGTCGTAAAATAGGTGTTTGCTTCTTTCATGACTGCATTTTCCAAGAAAAACCTACATTAAAATGAACATCCCACGAAGGCACCCGGCATGGCGAATGCGACTACAGGGTGCCCTCCTGGAGGGCACCCAGCACTGAACGTGATAACTAAATCCTGTCTTAACTTATCTTTCAGCGAGCAGTGGAGACTCAGACAAAGATCTCTCTCGTCCTGGCTCAGGACTTAGTCCTGGCATGGGCCGTATCACTGGGTCGGCCAGCATAGAGACCCTTGTGAGGGTCGGCATTGAGAAGGAGCATGGCCTCAGTCCTGACTCCAAGATGGTGGTCCTACATGACTTTGCACCGTGTGTTGATGATGAGTTGGAGGTTAGTTTCAAAAATGATTTTGTCTTGTCTGATTTTTCAATTGTTAGATATTTTTAATCTTAGGAGTTAGGAGTTTTGAAATTTTAGCAGGTTTTCTTTCAAGACTACAAATTCCTCTGATAAAAGTTATCTGATAAAATGCATAATCAGCCATTAGTATACTTTAATTTTATCAAAGAAACCTTAATACAACCTGGTGCATTTTTTTCCTGCAACCAAATTGTTTGAATTTTATTGTATAAATCAGAAGGAGCAGTAGTGCCCCCGCCGAAGTAGAGAAGGCTCCGTCGCATACTATTTCGTTGCATACTATTTTCTTGCATGAAGCACCTAAAAAAACTGAAAATCTACAATTGCGAATTGATTGAAAATTTAAACCTTATAATCTCAGATTATAAAACAAAAGGCAGATAGACTGTACTGAACCATAATGTGAGGCACGTCTGTAGACATGTGTGCGCGACAGCACTATAAGAACACGTTGCCTCTTTGTGCGTGTACGGTTGCCATGATAATGACAAAATTCCCATAATATTTCATTATAATTAAATAAACAATTTACTGTCTCCGAAAAATGCAGATACTTATAGAGTTATACATATGTATATAAAGTGAATCTCTGCCGTTGAGTCAGATTGTATTTTAATGCAAGTACCTACTTTAGAAATTTACTAATCTCAGATTACAGAATAGAAGATGATAAATAGAAATATTTTGTGGATTTATGGCAGTCATTTAGTATAGTCGTGAATGGTTGTAATTATGTTTTTGATAGCTATATTTACTTTATGTTGGCAAATCGACTGACGTACATGATTATTATTAGAGACAGACAATACATTAAGTAGTTTTAGTTACGAAGACACATACAAACGGACACACATACCTAAAAACATACCAACCAAAAAACGCGATAAATAAAACACTATAATCGAAATGAATATTTTTGTAAATCGTTATTCCTGTATTCTTTACTTATTTCCCAACTTAGGGGGTAAATGTTTCAATATAAACAAGCAACACCGAATGATTTTTGTTAAGGTTTTGTGTTCCAAGATGTCACTAATAATAATCACGTAAAATAATATCCAAATAGATAAATAATCAATAAAACCTATGAAAAGATACTCCATCTTCTTTATTTTGTTTTTAGGAACAGTTTTTGCAATGTTTATAAACGCAAGATGGCATTACTATCATAAATATTAAAATTATCAATGACGTCCTAACAATGCGGCGCTTCGTGTCATACTGACTCGAGATTGTATTCGCTTTTGAATTTGTATTTGCTTTTTTGGCCGCACTCACGTTGTTCCTGTCACTCTATCTGCCTTCTGTTTTATAATCTGAGCTTATAATACTAAATTGACCCACGAAACATTTAGTCTTAACATCATTCACAGAATTGCTAGATGATGATGTCATCCTGCTGTCAAATCTACCCAACCTTTTAAAATGCTGATTGCTACTTCTTATGCCTTGTACATAGCAACTGAACGAAGCCAAGAAGACCTTACCTTATCTTAGGGATCGTCCAAATCACGTGAGGCTTGAAAGGGGGGTAGGGGTTTCGGAAAAAATCACGAACTATCACAAGGGGGGGTGTAGTGAGATATCATGTGTATTTATTTTCATTTAGTCAGAATCAATCTGCAACCTTTATGTCTGTCTGGAGATTTTTATCACGATGCTTAATTTTCCAGAATTAAATTAGATTAAACTTACCTGTATTTAAAGACAATAATAGGTTTTTTTTTTTAAATACACCTGATTTTGGGTTAGTTCAATATCTCACCACGTATCACCAGGGGGGGGGGGGGGGGGGGGGGGGCTAAAAAGTTGCTAAAAGTCATCATGTGATTAATGGACAACCCCTGAGCTGTTGTGTCCAAACCCACTCGTTAGCGTTTAATGGCCTTCGTTCAGTTAGTACAGTATGCAAAAAATAAGTTTGCCTCTCTGAAACAAGCCTTTGAGCGTTCTGTTCCTCACTTCAGAGAGGCAAACTTATTTTACGCATGTTGTACAAGTCATTAATCTCCTTGCTTCAGTCTTGCTGCAGCTACTTTTTAGATGGTTCCTCATAAATAGGTCATCTCAATACAAAACTTACTACAAACCACAACTTTTCAGGTAAAACGCGGTCAAATAGTTAACGTATTATACCGCGAGAACGACTGGGTGTACGTCATAGTGGCAGAGTCTCGAAGAGAAGGGTTCATACCACACTCGTACTGCGCGCCCTGTGAACATCATGACCTGAAGAAGAAGCTGCCTCGCAGTCGATCTCCCACCGACCTAGCGCATCGAGACGTGTCACAGTAAGTAGACGTTACCTACCCTTACCCTACCGCATTTTTTCCGTGATATTATGTTAACTGTAACATTACCGAATTCCACTAATAAAATAATGTTACTTTTCATAAAAATGTGCCTAAATTCATTGGATAATGGTATAAACAATAAAATACAACTTTTAATATGGATATTACATGATATTTGGAAAAAAATGGGATTTAAGATTGATGTTACCAATAGGTAATTTTATTACGTCACAAACTTACTACTAACGTTAAAGGAGTTTTAAATAAAATACATTATGAAAATCAACTTTAATAACTTTAGAAATTAACATAAAAAGGCTTCCAAAATAAACCTCACGGATTAATATTTATTAATGAGCTGATGGACCAAATGACATGACCTCGATTAATGACATTACCCTACCCTACCATGACATTCCCAATTCATGTGGTGACTCATCCCCTAATACCCTAAAACTCATCTTTCTTAGCTAGTTTAACAGTCTCCTGATGTGATGTTATCCTACTGTTAAAACAACATGGTGTATATCGAGATAGGTAGATGCACGGTACAATCGTCTTATCGTGCACGTCATGCTCGTGAACGTGTGCCGCCTGTCGGGACTAGGCAACTCTCAACTGCTATGGCAATCCTTAAAAGCATTTTTGTCTATTTGGTACTCTTAAACGAGTTTATTTGTTACATTACCTGCATTATTCTCAATTCTCACACTACTGTAATGGAATTGTGATGATCTACTATTAAAAAAAGTATTCAGAAGTTTCTTGCTGGCTCTTCTACATGGAACCAACCTTTTGGAACCGTGCACCTTGTTTGGACATTTTATAAGTGTCTGAATTCTGATCTCTTTGAAACAACAAACTTTGAATCATCATTTTAGACTATACTAATCTCATAACATGATCCCACTATTTTTTTACGATAAGCCAAGTTGATTTATATTTCACTTCTTACCATCCTCAGATTATCAGTATCAGACGGGGTGACGAACGACGGCCACTCGGAGCTAGGCAGCGAGGGTGAGGCCTGTCCATTCAGTAAGGACCCTTCAGGACGATATGTGGTGCTATACACGTTCACAGCAAGGGACGAGAATGATGTTGATGTGGAGCGCGGGGAGTTTGTTACTGGTATGTTTTTATATCTATATTTTGAGGCAGGCTTGCAGAGGATGAGCCTCACCTTAATAAAACTGTTTGTGTTCATATGCATAATGACATACTTATAATTCATTTATTTTTCCCAGGCATTCGTTTATTTGTCCAAGCCTGCTAACAGGCCCAAGCAATGGGCCTCTCCTAAAATAGTGTTATGGTCCATCTTGGGTCAACAAGTTAATCATTATGTAAAATTAATGGTACGGTGTCGGAATCATTGCCCTGAGTAATTCGATAGTTTGATGTCATGTGTCAGTCAGACCCTACTTGTAACACTGTGCAGTTACATTTGTAACATTTTAGCGGAAATAACCTCTACCTCTAAAAATGCGTACGGCTGCGCCAAGTTCATACGAGTTTCAAGTCACCACTAAGCCCAAAATCAGTTGAATGTGGTTATGAGGACCACAGACGAGACAATTCGACAGTAAAATTTGTAGAGATACTAGCTACATATACCATAGCTTCAGCTAAAATGTTGAATATGTAGGTGCACTCAACTTACTAACTTATGTGTTTCAGTGCTGAATCGAGAAGACCCGGACTGGTACTGGATCGTGCGCAGCGACGGTCAGGAGGGATTCATACCGTCAGGCTTCGTTTACCCTGCTGTAGTTCAAGGTAAAATTAACACTATTGATTCCATCTATCTGCAGGTGTAACATGACCACACAAGCAAGGATTTTGTCAACGATAGACTAGATAAAATGAAATATTTACAATGGTGCCGATTCTCTTGTTCACCAACTAAACTAATATTAGAGAATTGCTATCTTTTACTAACAGATAGCGCGAGAAAAAGACAGTGATAGATAACAACTAATTTAGAGATGTCAAATTAGTTTATGAATTGAAGTTTACTATGTTTCTAGTCGACACGTTTTAAATGTCGTCTTTGTATGGAAATTTAACTAAATTTGACAGCTCTTGTTTACGTATGTCTCTTTCTTATTTTATTAGAGTGAAAAAGATGGCAATAGCCTAAATTAAATTTAGTTTGTCCATAACAGAATCGGCACCAATGGCAATATCAATCACAACCTGAGCAACAAATTTAGTTTGTCCATAACAGAATCGGCACCAATGGCAATATCAATCACAACCTGAGCAACAAATTTAGTTTGTCCATAACAGAATCGGCACCAATGGCAATATCAATCACAACCTGAGCAACAAATTTAGTTTGTCCATAACAGAATCGGCACCAATGGCAATATCAATCACAACCTGAGCAACAAATTTAGTTTGTCCATAACAGAATCGGCACCAATGGCAATATCAATCACAACCTGAGCAACAAATTTAGTTTGTCCATAACAGAATCGGCACCAATGGCAATATCAATCACAACCTGAGCAACAAATCCTTGAAAGTCTATCCGTTGGCTGTTATATTGCCATATCATTCCTAATTACAAGCAGTGACAGTACTCACAGTAAGGTCTTGAGCAGACGACAGACTTTTACAAGAATGAACGTGGTTGGTAGTTGTCCGTCGCGAAATTCGGTACGGACTCAACGCACACGACGGTCATTAAATGTCCGTAGTTGTCTTTAAAACTCTAGTGTCAACAACTACCCACGTTCATTCTTGCCACGGCAGCCCGCCAAACAAAAAGTCTATCGTCTGCTCAGGGCCTAAGCAAACATGCTTTTGCCTAAATTAAAAATTCTTTTATGAGTTTTTCAAATGCCATTTCCATGTTAACTTTAATATTCAAATTATCACTTCCAGCAACACAACAAGATAATACACAGCCTCTCCTATCACCGCCACCAACAAACCCCAACAACTCGTTGATGAACAACAACAAACTCAACAACGCACAGCCACAGGACAGCGACGGACGATACCACGGCACCGAACTAGTCATGCTCTACGATTATAAGGTGACTAACATTATTACCAACTTTATTTATGTTCTTTCTTTATTTAACATGTTTAAATAAATGAATATAAAAACAAAAAACATTTAAAAATAAAAAAAATAGGGGTCCACCGGGAACAGGGTTCAATCAAGCTACCGGTGGTTAGGACTCCAGAGACAGGAACCTTCCCACAATACGCGCCGTATCGAGGAGGACTGCTTTCTGTATCAGGCCCTTGATCTAGCCACCTAAGGAGAGCCTCATGAGATGTTGGTCGAGGCTCTTGGCTATTAAACCATTAGGTGTAATGATATCGGCACAATGACTGCTGAGTCAACATCCCACATGTCGACAACCTTGTGTGCCAAATCAAGAAATTTGTTTATTTTATCATTTTCATCTTTTACGAGATTCTCGTAAGGAGACTAATATTATTACTATCAAATGTGATTCTAAAATATGAGGATTATGTAGCTTATAGTGTTACACTTTCTGCCTATTGTCTATCGGTATGAGTCTGTCATGCTCACTGAAATGTCCTGCTGATGGTGGCGTTGTGCATCGGGTCGTTGAGTTCCCTGCAACATGGTTGAGCTGAGCGACGCCGATGTATGCGTCATGCTCGTGAACGGGTGCTGTCTGTTGGGACTGGTCAGCTCGTAACTGCTATAGCAATCGTTTTAAAAAGCTAACTTTCTTATTACTTTTATGTTGTTAACAGCATGTACATTAATCTGCATTGTTCTTACATTACTACAATGAAAATTGTCAAACCATTTATTTTTTTAAAAAGAGTGTTTATGGAGTTTCTTGCCGGCTCTTCTCCAAAGGACGTACTACTTGGAACCGAGCACCTTGTGTTGACCTTTTGAAAGCACCAGTGATCTGGTCTACTTGAAATAAAAAATATTTGACTTTGACTATCAATAACAACAACTCCTTAATGACCAACAGTAAACGCATGGTCGGCAGTAGCATCGTCTTTGTCCTAATAAAGTATAGTACCTATATTTCCCTCAGCAGTCCATTAAAATGCACATGTTCAGCATTCGACGTTTACGTCTGAAACACCCTTGCGTGAGTACAGTTTCTGCGAAATTTGCATAAAGACATGTTCTTTGTCTTTATCATTTACATCCGAAAACCATGAGCTCTTGAGTAGTAATAGTATGTATGTACTTATTTAAATTGTTTTTTGTTGTTTCCAGGCGCAAGCTCCAGACGACCTGTCAGTGAAGCGCGGCGAGTGGGTGTACGCCGACCTCACGCAGCAAACTGTCGAGGGCTGGCTGTGGGCGCACGCTCCCAAGTGTCGACGCTCCGGGTTCATACCTACCGCATACGCGAGGGCGCCCCACACTACCTCACTGTGAGTGGCGTAGTGCGGCGGCATACTGTACGCAATACACCGCAGCGGACGCATAGCAACGACGCAATAAAACTATAGACCGGCTGTTTAAATTTCGTATAAAAGTAAACAAACATTTGATTGTGTAACATTCAAATGGTCAGTGGTGCCTATTCATAGCAGTCTGTCCACTCACGTTTTCAAATCCACTAAAATACACAAGAAATCAATTTTTTTAAAGAAAATACAAATAAGTGGTATTACAGGTCTAGCGCATAACTGAGTCTGAGATAGGTGCGCGGTGCGGGAGGGGGGTGTGGTGACGCGACGCGAGAGCTCACTGATTCGTCAACTTGTGACAACTGTCTCCCTCCCGCACCGCGCACCTACCTCAGGCACTGACTCAGTTATGCGCTAGACCTATAGTTGTGTGTTTAATGACAAAATAAGTATTTCAAACGCAAAAGTTTCTTGAACTTTCATACAAAATTTAAATGACTGGACTGTTAACTCTTCTCCGATAATCGATCGATCGATTTTACTTTTTTATTGGGTCCAGCAAGTACTCTCATACAATACATGGCATACGAATATACTCTCGTACATCGCCATAAACTTGAGCAATGCAAATAAAAACGATCGGACAACAGTTTAATTGGTTGTATGCGAAAATCCTGACAGCAGGCGTCACAAAGTGGGTTCTAAGCATGCGCATCTCTCCATGGTTCTTATCCGAGGTGAGCGTTGGTGGTTACAGTGCCAATAGTGTTATGGAGTTTTCTGTTAATTAATTTGTACAAAATTATCAAAATTTACGCGAATCGTATCGATTAATGTAATAAAATTTAGTTATTTCAAATACTTACGTGCAACATCCTAACGTGCTTGTACACGTAAAAGAAATTTAGAATAAAAAAGAAAACGCATTGCAATATGAAAACTTGTTTCCATTAATGGATATATTCGCGTAACATCAGTTTATGAAAACTGTGAAATTATTTATATTGCACGACGCAGTACGCACTGCGTTTCCGATAACGCGAATTTAGGTATTATACTGACAATCAAGAATCCGTATGTCCAAATGCGTCCGACTTCGTCTTTTGACAAATTTATTATGTATAACACATTGCAATAATTATTGTAAAAATCTTGTAGAGAATTTATAAATTCCAGTTTTAAACTACTAGTTAACAGAATACTGCACGATGCTCCTCAATTTATCTAAAGACGGTATGATTATAATACAAACAAATGCTGGTTGTTTAATTTACCATTTCTCTCTCTTTAGCCGCATTATTTCAAATTAAATCATGGTATAAACACATCACACAACTCTCAGTCACCTGTATAAGAAATTTAAATGATAATAATCATGTATTATGATGAAATTTTATTGAATTGCAACCATTGCATGCTTGTATTATTATCCTAATCGCCTATGTCTAGCGTAAAGCCATATTCTATGTAAATTATAGGAAATAAGTTTCGTCTTCCCTATTATTAAGTACTTCATTCCAATTATTATAATATTAAAACGCTATATATACTCGAAATGTCAATGTTTATGTAAAATATACTCCGTCCAAATTCGACTGATTTTGACAATACGCTTCATACTTTATATGGATATTTTTAAGTATAAGATTTGTATGTAATTTGTACTTAATTACTTATTAATAAAATGGTTTTAAACTATTTGTTTTGTTTTATTATAACTGACTGTATTTTATTTTTATACATTTTGTGTTATAACATGATTATCGATGTGTAGGCATGAGAATAAAATGAATACCGTAGAAGCAAAGCGCACGCCCCAAACGTCGCTTCATATACAGGATGGTTCAAAAATCGTGGATCAAACGAAACTGGGCGATAGTTGGGGTTAATTGCAGCATTTTATGGTAGAACATTTTTTTTACAGTAAGCTTCTAAAGTTACAAATATTTTTTCATGAGACAAGATATTGAAAAAAGTGTCAATACTCATAAATCATGGTACCCACTGTCATAAAATCACTTTCAAGCAACTAAACACCATTTATTGTTTTAAAATAGGTAGGTACCCATTTTACTCTAATTGTCTATTTATTACAAATTTTGAATTTTTTTTAAAAAACTGTCATAAGTTGCGACACTGTTTTTTAAAAAATATGACTCATAACTGTTAAGGAGATCAAGTTAGGACTCTGCCACACAGTTTTTTTTTATATATATTTTTTATAATAACCCCAACTATCGCCCTGTTTCGTTTGATCCACGATTTTTGAACTATTCTTCTCTTCTCTTGTTTTTGTATATCTAGTTCCCCCTTTAACCCGCAACACCATACGACAGCCCACGGGACGTGTACGAGCGCACGAACAGTTGAGCGGGCAGCGGTTTCACCGACTTGTTGGTTTGCCCAAAACGAGACAGTAGGCCATACCCCAATACTCTATAGCATAGCGTTGTGTGAACGTGTCCATATAAAGTGAATGCTGAGCGATATCGTTGTGCTATACCTAAAACATTTGGTATAAGCTACAGTATACAGGCTGTAAAAAGACACATCACATAGCCAAAATCTACGCACTCTGTACATCAAACTACACACATTGACCAAAAATAATTGCTGGGAAACGACTTTTATTTTTTGGCATAAAAAACGCTTTTTTTTGTAGCGCGCAATGTGTGGTTGTGGCGATGCCGCGCGTTTGCATGCGTGCAGCGGCCACACAGCTGAGCCAAGGCGGTCGTGTGCGTTTGCTATTCGTTGCGTTTTTGTAACTTCAAATGCGTAATTTGTGAGAAAATATTGAACATTTTGCTAAGGTTGTTTGGAAGAAAGTTTAGTATTATCACTCAAAATACGTTTTAGGAAAAAACTAAAAAAATATGTACTTTGACCTTCAATATCTCCAAAACCAATGGTTTCCCAGGCATGGTCTGGTAGAAAAAAATGATCCCAATGATGGGTAGAATTATGTGGTTTTCGTTATCGTCAAGGGTCTTTTTACACCCGATATAATAGCGTAATCTGAACTGCGCGTGACCGTGTCAGGAGCGACTTTCGCTTCTATGCGATACGAGTTTTTCTTAAGGTGTGTCGAGACCTGGCGAATGCACCGCCCGCGAGCCGCTTGCAAACTGCGCCCGTATTGCTCGCGTGCGGTTACAGCCTACGTTTGGTACGCCGCTATAGTGCAACTCCGGCAAGGCTCTAGTGGGGCGTACATGCAGCTCGTGCGCACATAGCTTCTTTCGCGTTTGAACTATGAGCCTCAGTTGTGAATTTGCCTCCGAAGATGTCGGACCACACGCCTACCGTTAGCATAATTGCTGCGGCATCGGCTATTTTAATACTGAGACGCAGGCGGGGCGAGGGAGGTGCACCGCGGGAGGCACGCGCGCCGCTCGAGTACGGCGCGAAGAATGCGCGCGAGCGGCGTAGTGGCTGCGTACTGTTATGAGCCTCAGGACGAATGGGTTTTTAAAAAATGAAATTCGTAATTAAGATTGAGACAACCGTCTCGGATGGATATTGTGGGATGAGACTGGCTTGAATGAATGGAATGTTAGGTCATAGCTGAGTGGGCAAGAAGGGTACGGTCAGCATCAAAAGTAGCTGAACATTTGAGTTTTTAAGCTTTGCATTAATTAGATAAGTAATTGATAGGAAGTAAAAAATTTAAGGCATACATAGGCTAAAAACGCACTAGCGGCCAGCCGCAATACGGCGTGCCGCTTGCGGCTGGCCGCACATCGATTTTTACATGAAACCGCATGATCTCAACGCACTGGCGCACGACGGCTGGCCGGAAATCAGTGTGTTGAGATCATGCGGTTTCATATAAAAAGCGATATGCGGCTGGCCGCTAGTGCGTTTTAAGTGTTAGAGCTATATCTAGCAGCTCTAGGTATCTATTAAACTTTTTGTTTTAAAACAATTCGTTTTCTAATTAATGTCAAGTTTAAAAACTCAAATGTTCAGCTACTTTTGATGCTGACCGTACCTATGTATGGTGTGCAAGAAAGGGTGCGATGTCTATCTATAACAGTACGAACATAAAATGCACGCGCGCATTCCGCAAGCGGCTCGCGAGCAGCACATTCGAGACGCATTCGCCAGGTCTGGACACACCTTTATGGGTAAGGCATGGGAAACTTATGTATCTCTGGAATGGAATAACTATGCAATGAATACACCTTTTCCCAACAATGTTGGGGTCAGCTTCTGGGGTCATTATAAAACATTTGACAGTATTGGCAGTTCTTGCAAAGGACGGAGTGTCAGTCGCCAAAATAAAACAAAAACCACTTTCTACCAACTATAATACAATAATCAATTGGAATCTAGCACAATATTCTTCTTCTTCTTCTTAGCTTGCTGTTTGATATTATCCTTGATCGTCCATTCTTCTAACTGTTGTTCTACCTTCTTAATCTCTTGTTCAGTGATGGTGATTGGCAATTGTAATTCAATTTGTTCGCTTCTTATTAATTTGATGGCTTCGAGTTTTTGCTTCAAGTACGGTCCCTGTTGGCTTTCAAGCAAGTTCCTGTAGTCAGATAGCTTTTTGTTGCGAATATCGTCGCAGTGCAGCTCTGTTAGTTTGCGGAGGGATTCCATGCGGGATAACTTGTGGAAAGATCTGGAAAATTAATGTTTTTGTTAACTTAACTAATTATTTTAAGTATCTTAGAACTTTAACAAAGGTTTATGATAGTATTTTTTTTATATTACTTCTTTTATGATATACATTAGTTTCGGTTTACTTGTGTACATTTTTCGGGATAGCCCGACTGATTTTGGACCCAAACGGAGCCCTTAATCGTGAGCCGAATAAACGCAATCCCGAAAAATATACGTAAGTTAACTGTAGACAATCATATAGTAACTTTATGTTTTGTATGCCTCATGTTCAATTTGAAATTAATAATTCTTGGATATTTCTCTGTTAAAAAAAAAACTTTGCCCCGCTCTATGATTTCTCCTGCATCGTGCATGCATATACAGACACAAATGTTGATATGCACAAACACCCAGAGGGCTTACCATGAGCTCTTATGAAAACGCTCAAATGCCAGCCAGTCAACTTCCGTTCAAAAGCAGGCCTGCTTCTGAATCGCTAAAAATCGTACCATGACAGTACTAAAGGTGAACGACTATTCAACCAAGTTGAACGGTTATGCTTGTTCATGGTACGAAAAGGCTATACAAAAAAAAAAGGTGAACGGATTTCTTAAACGTTAACGTAGCAGGCCTGCCACAGGCCTACTCTAACGATGTCATAGTACAAAAAAGCAGGGCAGTTCAACTCCCAGGCAACTTCTGTCCTGCTTTAAGAGGTCATAGTAAGCCCCCAGGCCTGGGACATTGCTGTATCTGTAGGCCATACAAATATTTGTTAGGTGCGGATATCGAACCCGCGACCTAACGATTCTAACGATTGGCGTAGAAATCCAATCGCTCAGTCACTGCGCCAAACGTGTCGTTAAACGTTTTCTGCTGCTCTTTGATTTTTATTTAATGAATGACATTTGATGATACATGGTTACTTACTCTGGATGTCCCTTATATTCAATATTAAGTTTTTCTAAAAGCCATTCAAACTTCTTATAGTCATATTGACGTAAAAACTTCAATAACTTCTTTCTTCTATCGATAAGTTCTTGCACCATTTGCTGTAACAAAATTATGAATGATGAGTACCTAGTACCTACCTACCTATTGTATTATTTGAATGGTAGATTATACTTATTCAGGAATCTCATATTATTTCTAGTTGTAGAGAGGTCTTCAGGCTCTTGTAGCCTTATTGAGAAATAAATCATAGTATTCCAGGAAAGAAATGGTTATCAGTGTGCAACAGGGAAAAATGGTGTAAAATTTATCAGAGATGAAAATAAGGAAGCATAATTATCTAAGTATACAGCATGAAGCTTGCTGCTGTTTCCACATCACTGTACTGTTCAGTCAAAGGTTCCTTTTAACACTTTGAACGCCGATGACGGTTTCATTCAGGTATAGAATAAAAGTAGTTATATGTATAATTAATGTTCTTTAACTTCCAAGTCTAAAAAACCTCATCTTGGTATATTTTTTGTAATTATTTATAGTATTAGTCGATTTTTTTTTTGTGTTTTTATGTTTAAATCTAACTCTGAAAAATTTTAGGGCGTGCGTGTCTTGTAAACTTGGCGTTCATAGGTTATGGCATTTTTCCGAGTGAGTTTTCACTGACGTATGTATGGACAGATAGCTAGTAGCTACATCAATTGGCTATCCTTGGTATGATAACTTGTGAAAGCTCTTTAATTGGGCCATAGTACTTTGCAGACACAATTTTGTATAGGTATTCATGCAGAGACACACTAATCTATATTATATCCATTAAAATACACACACATTACAAGAGCCAAGATATTATTATGTTACAAGAGCCTAAAAAGTTACCCAATTAATGCAGCCCTATGTAGCAGTCACTAGCGTGTGGATAGTTATTGCAAGTAGTAGGTATTATAATTATTATTTCATAAAGAGCTATAGTTTTCTTTACCTTCATCCTTTTATTTCTAGGGAACTTGTCCATGGTGTCTTGGTGGCAGCGTATCTGTCCCGTCAAGTATGCAACTATAAATAAAGATATTTTATTTGTTAGAATATAGTTCTTACATAAAAAGTTTTACGTATTCTACTGTTTCCAGCAAATAATATTTAAATCATTTATAACTACATCTTGGTATACCAATGGTAGGTTGTCTCTTCCCATAACAGCTAGATCATGTGACTGATCTTATCTACGTCATAGTTAACTGATGAACCAACAAGCGTTGGTTTCTGTTGTCAAACTTTGTTGTTATTGGAGGGAGAATATCACCAATTGTGACATAGATGTGTTCATAGCGGGAAGAGTACACCTGGTGGAGTTACATTATTATACCATGACTACATCATTCTGTTAATATGAATTTCAAAGACATAAAAATAAAAACTGTAAATTATTACACAGTTGTTTATTCCATGCTATACCATCGGTCTCGGATGTCATATGAATACCTATGTCAGTTGTTATGGGTAGTCAGAAGCCCAAAAGTCTGAAGGTTTGTCTACCCTTAGGATATTGGCATAGTCCAATAACAGGGTTGTAGGGGTCTGATGGCAGTCAATCCGTGTAAAATACTGGTATTCAGCTGTATTTGGTAAGATTGGAAGCTGACCCCAACATAGTTGGTAATAGGCATGGGTAATATCGCTTTTACACTATATCAAATCGTATCTATGTATCGATTTAGAATATCGGATATCGCATCTATATATTTCAATACCTATATATTGGCTGAATCAGTGTGGAACTCGAAATCGGTACTGTGATATTTAGGTTTCGGTTTTGTTCGATTCATGTACATCATTGTAACTACATCAATCCCACCCGCGCGCATCGCAAGGATACGGTAACTACCACCGTACTACTACAGTACTACTGTACCCGAATCAGTTTGAACCGAATATCATAGATCATGCGATACAATATCGGTATAGTGTCTTGTTCTGTCACTCGTCGCGCTTTATTCGGTATAGGTACGCGGATACCTGATATATATATTCAGTGCCGTCCGATATATAGGTATTGGATATTGTGCCGATACATAGATATTGTATCTATATACGATTTGTATCGCCCACTCCTAGTTGGTAAAAGGCTAGGCAGAACATTTATTGCCATGCCAGACTTAAGATAAAAACTGAAAAATATGAGTTTTAAAAAGATACTGTACTGCTGCAAAATAAAAATGTACCATACTTTTAGTTTCAGCGGTGCCATAGTCGTACTGATGTCTCCGCACTCTATTAATTAATTCTTCTTTAACTAATATGTTGTATTCCTTGCGGCCGAGGTGTCCCACTGAGAATATCTTTTTCACCGATTCTGGTGCACTGAAATGTTATAATAACAATTTCTCTGTGAGTATCCTATGGGTTTGAATGTGGTGAATATGCAAAACGCCAAATATTGTATGCGAGGTAAGAATGTAAGTATCAAAGAACCAATTTCTATTTTATCTAATGGCATACCTACTTACACTTGGTCGTTTACGCGAATTTAGATGCCTATGGTATTGCCCGAATTCGGATAAAGTCAAAGTAATTTGGATACCTGAATTCGGGCAAACGACAAAAGAAATTTGTTGGTATGTTTTTCAATATTTTTTATCATTCTTATATCTTTGAACGTAGAAATATAATATTACTTACTCTTTAATTTCCTCAGTTAATGCGTAATCTTTGCCTATAGCGGCCTCTGGAATTGGAGGAAGGCCTTCCAAGTCCCCAGATCTCGCTGGTTTGTATGCAGGCACGTATTCTGGCCTTACCCATTTCACATTAACTGTTTGT
The DNA here is from genome assembly GCA_905220435.1 of Amphipyra tragopoginis. Lineage (NCBI taxonomy): Eukaryota > Metazoa > Arthropoda > Insecta > Lepidoptera > Noctuidae > Amphipyra > Amphipyra tragopoginis. The sequence continues at coordinate 22,038,905 of HG992012.1, read as the reverse complement.
TTAATGCCACGAGTTTGAACTACTGTACAAACTAATCGCCGCAACATTGCGACTGTATTAAATATAGTATTATTGGTAAATTACAAAATTAATTAAATATTTTTAGAACTCTTAACATAACCTCAAAACCTGCTGTCAGTTTTTTTTTTTTTAATTGCGTTCCATTTAATGAAGTTTTCAATGTTGGTATTTATAGCATAAGTGTGATTTAAGTATCGTGGAACAGGGTGATATATATTTTTTTTCGTTTCTCTATCCTATGGCCTAAGAAATAATCTCGTAAATCATAATTACTATAAAAGTATGCACACCTTTCAAGTTGTTTCATATTAAGTACACCATAAATACTCGTAACGAAGATTTGACAATATTTTACGCAATCCTGGCTTATTATCCTGGCAGAGCCGGACAGACATTGGCACAGCCTTAGGGAGCGATGCGGTGCGGCTCCGGCGCGGTGCCGCTGCGACGAAAGCTCGCTGGACCAAGACGAGGGGTGAGGGTGTATACGGCGGAGCGGCACCGCTCCAGCGTCGCAGACCGCAATGTTTTGACGGAGAGCTGTTCCACCACACGGTGCGGGGTGTGGCGCCGCACCGGACCGCGTAGCTGTTGCGATGCCGCGTACTACGTGTGGACCCTGATGCGGCAAAATGGTCGCCGTGAATTTATTTGAAGTCGGCGCTGCATGTCGTTTTCTTCCCATAAAAGTAATAATTATGTACTTCTTCCATACATGCCGAAATAAATTGACAGACCATTCCGTAGTCGAATTAGGTGGAATCCATTGCGATTTAAGGATTGGTTTTCAAAATAAAACACAGTTTTTCGTGAACATTCATTTATTGCTTTGCGAGTATGAAACCTCAAACTTACAAAAAAAGCAATATTTTGTACTAATGTACCACTCCACATGACTGTACAAACTACGATATATACGAATACATTCTCTTTATATACAATTTTAGGACAAAAAAAACTATATTACAATTAAATAATAAAACAATCCTGTTGTAATCATTTGATTATAAAAAATACACTTTTAGTAACATTTTAATGTAACTATGGCAGTGATATGTATCACTTTAAGGACATTCAGGGACATTGTTGTATTATGAATACATGTCATTTAACAATTCAATACATGTCTGAAGAAATAGGTTCATTAATTTTATTTTTAAAGTGGCTCTGATGCCTACCCTGTGTACAGCCAATAATTTGAAAGATTTTAGTCAACCAGGAATATTACAAAATTAAATTTTGTTTTAAGAAAGAACTAGAATAATGTGGAATGTAGCCATAAAGCATACTTATACAGAATGTAGATTATGAAATATAAACTATTAAATTATGAACAATATTAAATGAATGTCACTAGAGTTTAGTTTTAGGTTCAAATTCTGCTAATTTTAAACACCTAGTGTAGTTACCATTATGAAAAACATAAGTTTAAATTTCTCTGCTCGTAGGAACAAATTTAAGCATGATATTATTTACATAAATATTCTGTATTACTTTGGCACCATAGTTGGTTACATTTGCATGTAAAATGTAGATGAATTTTACCTATTCTAATTCATCTTTACAAACTTTGTGCATATGCACAAAGTTTGTATGCACAAATGGGCCGATGAATTTAATGGGGGAAGCAAAATGAAGCAGATGCCAGCACCTGAATACTTAGTTATTTCAACCAATAAGAGCGCATAGGTACAATCGAAAGTGGCGCCATTAGTTCCACAGTTGCCCACTCAATTGTCTAGCCGCTGGGCCGCATTGGCCGCCCAATGTATAAAGGCAGTGCGACAACGGTAATGGTGATATTTTAGTACATGTCTAGTCTATGTTGTGTACTAAAATGTGCGTAAAACATTACAAGAAAATCTAACATTTTTGTGAACACTTGAACCATACCGTGTAGGATTAGTCCTACCAACACATTACTATTAATTAAATTATTTTATATTCCAACAAAAACTTAGCAGAATTTGAGACCTACATTACCTATATTGTTTTCACGATAAGAAGATTAAAATGACACATGTCAATAGGAGTTGCTAGACATGTGACTGTAGTCGATTCAACTATCGATAAAATTTGTAAAATTTCAGCGAGAATTTGACAAATTATTGTAATGTGATTTTATGTACATTTCAAATACTTGTGATTTAAGTAATTAGGATTAAGTCAATTAGCATGCATATCTTCAACAATAGACGATTACGTGCTGATGTGATAATGAATCCAGCAGGTATGGGATGAGTGAACATAAATGTTTATTTATCACCAATAATAAGCCCAGTAGCCGGGTCGCGAAAAAGAGGTTTATCTTGCGAAATGTTCGTCGGTCCTGAATTTTGGATGTGTTATGTTAGGTGTTTTTATGAAAAGCCCACAAACAGACACACGGACAGAGAGAGAAATAGACAGCCAAACAGAAAGACAGACATGGGCTTCAAACCTATAAAATACCTCTGATTTTGAGTCTGGAATGAAAAATAAGAATTTAATTTTCTACAAAATTGATGTGAATAATTTTTGGCATAAAACCCATAAGGAGTTATTTAATAAACACTCATTTTTGGGTTCTTTAACCCAAGATGGCAGAGCGCGCCGAGGTCACTCAAGGTACAAAATTTGTAATTTTTATAAGAACACATATCCGTATCACGTATCCAAAATTTAGGACTGACCGACCTTTTGCAAGGCAACTGGGCTATAATGAGCCTTATTTTAATTATTCAATCAACTGAGCCTATCGTCTATAATTATTACGACAGTCAAAATATTCATTCTGTTAATATAAATTTATCGAAATTATTTTATCGATACGCACGTCTCTGGCAACTGGTACCATCTGACGCAAGTTTGAAAACGCGTCGGGGTTTTTTCAAAATCATTTATGTAATATATAATTATGGCGTTAAACACATATAACTATATTGTTTCTATGTTTCTGATTTTAAAACAACCTTTTGGGTAAGGCTTTATTAATATTTTAAATTGATTTAAAACTTTTTGAATTCAATTGTCATACACAAGCGCCATTACAATTTATTTTCATGTCATGAACTGACATCTGCCAAATTAATCAACTTACCGTGAAAGCAATATAATTCACGAAACTACAGTTATAGAATAGACAATAGATTTGCACACTGCTATTTTAAAGTCATAAAATTACCCACAATGTCTAAGTTTGTGTTAAATGCAAATTATTTTTTGTTATTTATTGAGAAATATTCCCTCATAATCTGACTTTAGGCGCCTTAGAAAGACACACAAATCATAATGAGTTGAGTATTAGTAAATGATAAAATATGTTAAAATGTGGAAGAAATCAAGATTTGTGTAAGGATATGCAGTAACTGCCGTAGATGGAAGAATCGTGTGAATAATGTATACATGTAAAAGGTAAAGAATAAAGATTGAAGGAGAAAACCTTTGTTTTATCTGAGACAGCTTGTCGGTGCCGTCCTAAGTGACGGGTGGTCGTGCGATTGTGCGAATCCTCAATCAATTATCTTCATGTATGAGAATATAAACTAAGGCCTATTTGATGTAACTACTCTGCAAGTCTGCACTCCACGTTTTGGAACTATTCAGCTGAATTTATGTACCAAAGTATGGAGTGCAGACTTGCAAGTTGTAACATCAAATAGGCCCATGATGTTTTTCATCCTTATCCAAATGCCATCGTTAGAGCCCAAATACACGTCCGATACTTGCCTCCGATAATCTGATCAGACTATCTGAAGGCCTCCGCGTCATACATTTGTTTGAACATGAATTACACGTACGATCAGACTATCAGATCGGATGTCAGAATCGTAAGCATCGCCCGGGCGTCGTCGTCGTACAGAAAAAATCGGACACGAGAATCGTACGTGTATTTCATGAATCCGATCAGATAGTCGGATCCGGCTCCCGGAAGCAACTATCGGACATGTTGTATTTTGACCCTTAAAGTTTCAAGTTGCGAACATTCAGATATGTCACTGAGCATTCGCACGATCGGGCGATCGCCCGCCACTTAGAACAAAGCCTCAGAAACCAAAATACCCATAATAATTTGCATTCCACAAACCATTAAACTATCATTTAAAATTCAAAACGTTTATATCAAACTGTAATTTTAAAACTGTCTACATAAGGAATGCGATCACTGAAACCTTACACAATGAATTCATTCCTATTATAATAAAAAAATCCTTAAATTTAATACTGGACTTCATTTATCTACTTAACTTTAATCATCTTTTTTTATACACGAGATACAAAAATGTCTTTCATCCGTAAATTCTTAATATTAATATTAGGGCTAAATTAACTAGACATTACGACAATATATTAAAAGGATTGATATAAATTAATGCCTCAAATAAAGTTAAATATTTAAAGCCTCAACATTTTGGAGGCATAATGTATTCCACTTTTTTTAAATAAATAAACTAGATAATAAATATATTGCCAATTATTATGTTTGAGGGAAAATTAATAATAGGACATTATTATTTTTCCCTCAAACGTTTCAACCAAGCATCTATTTATAACAAGCTTTCAATATATTCGTCGAATTAGCATCTTCTAGTAAACATATATCTAGTCAACTCAGCCGTTATTGCGAAAATACAAAGCAATAAACGATAAATGTGTGAGAAATAAATAATAATCGTATAACATAATATCTACCTTGGACTAGGTAAGAAACCTTACTCAAAACAACGGGAGACATGAAACTAAATTAGGAACAGCACCAAACGTTTTTTTTGGAATCGATAAAATCACATGAAATAAATATACATTTTGGTATTTTTTTTTAGCTATGTATTTTTAAGGTTTTTGTTGTTAACCTTGTTTTGTAGTATTGAACCTTGATTAATAAGCAAGCCTTGCTTGACGACCTTCCTGTTGAAGGGTGGTAAAATCAAAAGATTGTCAGTAAAGTTTGTCAACGAATACCGGCCATCAAAGAGACTTAATTAATTATTTATTGTAACTTTTATGATGTTGAGTTCTGAATGGAAATTAAATATTTAGGATTCATCTAGACTTATTCCCCCTTATTACAAAAGATGGTCTAAGGAAAACCTAGGTTTTAAAATAGTCCCGTCTCTTTTTGTTATATGACATAAGAAAGTGATGGGTATATTTTAAATCTGGGTTTACCTTAGTCTTGGTTTAAACCATCTTTTGTAATAAGGGGGATTTTGTCAACTTGGCGTCAATCCGGCTCATTCGGAGACCACGTTTTTCTAATTAATAACATTGCAAACATGTAAATTATTGCACAGATAGTTCTTTATGGAAAAAAAATTTTAGCAAAGCCGGTTTTTAGTTCAAATTTCGCGATGAATCTGTGATATTTTTGACGAGATTTTCCTGATGAAATATGAACTAACGCCTCATTTTATGACTTGGTAGCCCAAAGGGCTATTTTGAGCACCTAAGCTAATTCTAGTCATGCTTTTACTAACCCACTGTTATAAGCACAGTACAACACAATGCAAATAAGAATAGGACTGACATGTCGCTATATTGTGACGTTTTACCTGTAACTAACTTCAGTTGAGTTATATAGGAAGACCTTCTCATGCAAGTGAAGTTCGTTAGCGTCGTCGAATTCGTTCCTATTCTTATTTGTATCGCATTACTGCAATGGTGTTATATATTAACTAGTTTATGCTACTTATGTACATTATTGTTGTAAAGGCAAGAGCTATTGGTCGGGCGATAGCTGTTTTTATACTTATGAATGTAAAAATGTCGAGTTATTGTTTTTTTATGGGAATTTTAGTGAATAATAAACCTTGGGCATTTGGTAATAGTGATAAAAATTACTTTTAGAGTCAAGATAGTATAAATTAAATTTATCTGTTCGCTAACGACATTTTAGTTCAATCGATCGCATTATTGCGTTTGATAATATGACAACTAAACCAGTATTTTTATCACATTATGTGCCCATCGTCAAGATTTTTACAATTCCCACAAAACACTACTGTTACTATTTGCCTGACCATTAATAATAACATTATTAAAACTGCCTCAAATTAGACAAACATTATTAAAACTGCCTCAACATGATAATAAAACTGCTCAACCAAACTACAACATTGAGTCAAAACGTTACACCGTGAGAATATTGAGGGGAAACATTAATATTTCATATACGCACCTTATGTAGCCTATTATTTACAGCTAGTTATTGCAATTAGCCACCGTCCTGTTAAAATGGCTATGTTCTTTGGTCAAGGTTAAAACCTTTTTGAAGTTTTTTTTTGAACGGGAGATTATCTATGATTATGACTTCTGAGAATACAGCAGCACTTTATATATTTTGTGCTAACATTTAGCAAATATGTATACTATTTTTTCTATCTATTTTCATGCAAGTAGAAGCAACAATTTATCTAAACGGTATCGTGTAACAGAGTATTTTATTAACCTGTGTAGTACTGTAATTATAGACACAATAGATAAACAATGGCGGCCGTACCGTTTTCGGTACACTTGGACGCTTGTCATTAATGCCTAGTCATTTTATGTAAAATCACAAGCTCAAACTGACTACGACATTTATGTAATTATGTATGTATGTACATTTTATTATTCTAGTATACATATTATTTTAACATCAAATCTCCCAATAAAGATATTTAGTCATAGCCATTACACCATTAGAACGAACGGTAGGTACAAGTCATAAGGTGTTGTGGGCACGTGTGCAACATGTGACGTAGCACGGTGTTGCACGTGCAGCGTGTAGCATGTTGTGTAGCATGTGTTGTAGCATATGTGTAGCACGTTGTGTAGCATGTCGTGTAACATGCTCGTGTCGCTACTACCGACGTCGACGGGCGCGCTGCGATGGCCGCCGCCGCGCTGTCAATAAATACATTATTGAGGTTATATCATCATCATATTATCCTAATTAAATAAGTCTCCTTATTCTAGAGCTAAGTAATATTAATCGTAATTGAGGAAATTGCCATTGTCACCACGTCTGGCAGACCGCGAAACCGCAGTATGTCACAAGAAGACACTGCTGCCTTTTGTAACCATGATTTTATTTGACTAAAGGCCGGTGCACTTCTGGCGAGGCGCAACATCAAGCATTTTTCACTGTCAAACCATTATCGACTTTGGCGATTTAAATAATATCGAAAATCAATTAACATAACACATACAAGTCCCCGAGAGTATCAAAGCGACTAGAGGCGAAAGGTATGTCGGTATTATTTAAATGCTAGCAGTCGATAATGGTTTGGCAGTAAAAAATGCTCTGCGCTGCGACTCGCCAGATGTGCGCCGTCGCTAAAGCGCCAAATTCACGAGCAAGTTTTTTTGTGCAAAACTTCTGCAACCGACTTTTAAACTGGACACATCTGCTGCAACTCGACTTCTGCAAGTTTTACGATCTAAGTGAGGATGTAAAAACTTGTACAACAAAACTTGCTATTTTGTCGCTTGGATTTGGCGCTTTAAAAGATAATAAGATATCATCTGATGTAAGAGATGAAATAAGGGACATATAAATTTTTTATTGCGTAAAACTGTGTTCTCGAAATGTTTATTAAGAGGAGAGTCCTTAAGAAACACCTGAAAAGGCACTTACTGTTTTCGAAATTTCTATAAACTCTCTGCATGGAATTACATAAAAAAAATAATGAAGAACCTTAATAGATGTGCCAACAGTTTCACCGCGAGATATTTGCGAAATTATCATTAATTTCGAGAAAAAAAAATGTTAAATTCCATCAAAAACATCTAAATCGACCTTTTCTATTTGCAGAATTTACTTAATTTTAAAAGACTATATAAAAATCTATTTAGTTTAATCGTGACACAAAAGTATGAATAACACGTCTACCGTTTTATTATTTTAATAAATCAAACTAAATGAGAGTAATCTACGTCTGAACATTGCTAATTTTTTACGGAAATTGTTTTCCGTTCCCCATACATTTTAGTATGGAGCAATACTCTCCCGTAATTTGTTTTATAAAAGAGTACGCAGGCGAAAAATTTTCAGTGCCATCCTAGAATCCAAGGTGACAGTACGTCCGTTTATAATTCGAACCGAGCTCTCAAAACATCTACGCACAAGGCATAAGGGTGGGTTGCGAGTGTCGTGACATGACTGCATTTTTTCACTCTTTGAACAATAAGACATACGACTCGGACAGTGACTGAATTGACACATTTTAATTTCAATATTTTTTCACTGAATATTTGGACACCATCAAATTATTGAAGCTTTTTAGTACAAGTACCTATATGTGACAAAAAAAGCGTTACCAAAAAAACTATTTGTGGCTTTAAGGTGGCATCTTTCAGTAATAAATAGCTTTGTGGACTCACCACTTTGAACTGCACCAAAATATTCCTCGAAACGCACCAACGATGAAACATAGAGAAGAAAGAGCATGAAGGATTCGTAGTGAATTATATCGATAACGTTTTAAAATTCAGTTGCCCCTTATTGTTTATTTATTAAAACTACTAGGAAAGCAGAAATGAACTGCAACTAGGTGCTTAAGCGACTTACCTCCGGTTTCTGAATTGAGAATTCTAGGATAAGCAGTACTTAAGTAACATTTGAGTACAGAGTTGTCAAAAAAATGACGGATTTTAAAGCATTTTTTTGACAACTCCGTACTCAAATCTTGAATTCTCAATTCAGAAATCGGAGGTTACTACTACTTAGCCCAATAATGGTAAAAATATAGGTTTTGAAATTGATCATTTGTCGTTTTCAAAAGTACCAGGGTGACAGAAATGAACAGAAAATGGGCGCCTAAACGATGTCACTAAGTTGTGCACCAACGATTAAACACAAAGAGGAATATAAAGTATTCGTTATTATTCTTATATAAAATAAGATAGAAAACTTAAAACTGTCCTATATATCTTACCTTATAGGTCACTGTCACTTAGTCAGATCGTCTAAGCGCCTATTTTCTGTTAATTTCTGTCACCCTGGTACTTTCCAAAACAACAATTGATTCAATTTCAAAACCTGTATTTTTACCATTATTGAGCTAAGTAGTAACTGAATTGAGAATTCTAGGATAAGCAAGCAGTACTTAAGTAACATTTGAGTACGGAGTTGTCAAAAAAATTACGTATTTTAAAGCATCTTTTTGACAACTCAGTACTCAAATACTACTTAAGTATTGCTTATCCCGAATTTAATTCAGAAACCGGAGGTAAGTCGCTTAAACACCTAGTTCCAGTTCATTTCTGCTTTCCTGGTAATTTTAATAAATAAAGAACAGTTGAATTTTAAAACGTCTATCGATATAATTTATCACGAATCCTTCGTGCTCTTCTCTATGTTTCATCGTTGGTGGGTTTCAAGGAAAACTTTTGGTGCGGTTCAAAGTGGTTGCGCTTCGAGGAATACCCCATCTTTATTTTTACCTAACTGCCAAGGCGCGTATCTATCTATGTATGTGGGTTTATAATATTATTTATTAAAAACGGCTGCTTTAATTATAAGTAATCCGGTTAAAAACAGTTTTTTTATAACTATAGGCTGGGCGGAGGACGGATTTCCACAATTATTACGGTATCGTTGAAAGTTTTTTATCTGACTGTACAAAACAGCTTTTTTTAATGGTGTCCGAATCATCAGTGAAAAAAATATTGAAATTAAAATATGTCAATTCGGACACTGTGTCCGAATATATTGTGAGTTTTATATATATATTTCGCTTATTATTAGTATTATGATTTCCTTATTTTACTACGTTTCATGGCTACGTCAAGGCCGTGGGCAGACTTGCCAATTTTGACGTTTGATAGCTTGTCAGCTGAAGGGTTCTCTATTTCTTGTTAATACATTTTTCTGCATATTATTACTATTTCAGATAGAAATGGGAAAACGTAAAGAAAATTACAAATAAAAGTTTTATCTTGATTGTATGCTTCCGGAAATAACAGATTCAAGATTAGACAGAAAAATGGAAATAAATGAGCCCAATTATTTGATTGAGGCAATTTAAAAACGAGAATCTGAAAGAAAATCAAAGAAACGGAACAGCGAAAATTAATGTTTTATCTGATGTCAGCAGCCCCAAAGCGCCAAGCAATAAATAAATTAAAGAAAATAATTTTATCAAGCATAATTTTTGTATTGTACTAAGATGTAGGTACCTATAATTTTTTTATAATAAAATATAATTTTAAAATATCAAACTGAGAAAAAAAATTTACTATACCCAGTAATTGAGTTATGTACATTAATTGTTTTTCATTACAAATCAATCACACATTATCTCGTTTTCATTTTTATGTTGGCTCTTATCTTCCCTCGCAACATTTACATACCCTAAAATATTCCCAAACAAAAATTATGTATCATTATATTCGAAAATAGAAACACAGAAAATCAACAATAATATATTACAGTAATTATTCTAAGTTTAAATCTGTCAATACCGATTACACTGTGACCCCACCCTTTGTTCACGACACCAATACTATGGGCACGCGTGCCTCGCGGTACGGTGAATAAATAGCTAATACATTGCGCGTTTTTTGCAACATACTTACTAGTCCTTCAGAAGCGAACGCGCACTGAAGGTTTATTTAACCCGGCGCGCCACAATATAAACCTTCGGTGCGCTTTTGTTTTTCGGTATGTGTACTACTATATTGTGTGATGCAGCTGTATTAGTAGAAATGTCGAAGTGTGGGTTCAAAAATAAGTTCTCACGCTCGCAAACCTTCCTCTTAAGAGAGACTAGGCGAATGTATCCTATCTCTTTTTGCTATATGACATTAAAAAGTGGTGGGCATATTTTATATCTAGGTTTACCTAAGTATTGGCTTAAACTTAGATATAAAATATACGCACAACTTTCTAACGTCATATAACAAAAATAGATAGGACTATTTTATAATCTGGGTTATAAACCATCTTTTGTAATAAGGGGTTATAGTTTCAAGGGCCACCATGTTCGGCAGTATACAAGTATGGTCGCGGACTCGAAATGTTTATCAGATTTCAAAGTTGATTCCTTCTCACACTGTGCACAATAAGGTTTAAGATGTCATATCAACTTATGTCATATCGACCTTATGAAAAAGTAATGTGCAAGCAATTATAGACTTTAGGGTGGTAAACATCACCCCCCTTATTACAAACAATGGTCTAAGAAAAACCCTGGTTTTGAGGTAGTCCTGTCTCTTTTTGTTGTATTATGTTAGAAAGTGATGGGTATATTTTAAACCTGGGTTTACCTTAGTCTTGGTTTAAACCATCTTTTGTAATAAGGGGGTTCAAGTCCGCGATTGCACGAGCTGTCATGTTTTTAATAGTTTTTTCTATCAAACCATTTTATGATGTTAATAGAATATCATAAAAAAACATTAAAAAATACATACCGATAGCACTTAAAGCGTCGCCCGGCGATCGCAAACCCTATTCCCGTTTCTTGCCCTTCTTCTTCCCGACACGCTTGCTATAATTCTGCGCGAGCGCATTCACTATCGACACAACGAAGTACACAACCATAGCTAGCACGAATTTCTCTAAGAGACTGGACAACACCGAGCCTTGGTTGTCAGCCGGCGTCGCTGAATCGTTTTTGTGCAGACGTGCTTTTTGGTTTCTGAGGAACTCTAGTAGAGGTGCTTCGAGCTTCGGCCCGATGTAGGGTATCCTTTCTACCCAGGAAAGGACTTGGCTGTGGAACAAAAATGTGGGTTAGTATTTGTTATATTTTGTTTCTTGAGTGGAGGGTTCCGGAATTAATTCTGGTATTTATTAAAATTGGTCAGGAATTTTTTTCGCGGGTAACATGATACTGCAAATACCAGGGTGTCTACTCCCTAAGCACGAAGTCCGTGATTTCAGCCTTAGTTACGAGCATTTCCTACTCCCTATCACCTACGGACTTACGATTATTTCGGGGCCCGAACAAATAATGAATGACAACACGATTTGACAGTTGTCCCTACTACCAATGTGTTTTTGCCCGTCCGAAAAGTTGAACTTGGCAAACTCAAACTCAAAACTCATTTATTCAAAATAGACTAGAATTACTTAGTTCTTTTTGAACGTTAGTTTTACAATATTATAGACATCCCACAAAAAGCCCTCCCTTCACCGCTTCCTAGTGTTTTTGCTGTGAAGAAGAAACGGCGCAACAAACTCCCCAGCAACACAGATATGTCTGTCAAGTGAATAAATTGATTGACTCTATACAACAAAAATCATCATATTTTTTACAATAATAAAATTATGCAAGTACAGGTAAAAACAAATTAAAAATAAAGTATATAAATCAATTCTGTATGAATTGTGTTAAATCATAATCGTATCTAACTAATATAGATACATCATAAACCTACATCTAAAAACTATTGGTTACCAGGGAAGCCACATGTGCAGAAAAGAACTAGCGCCACACGTCCCTATCGTCAACATAGTCGTTTATCTTATGGCACTTGTTTTGTTCACTCCTACGTTTCGGAATACTTTCGGACGGGCGACTAACTTCGTTGAAGGACATAAGGAGTAGGCTGGTTTCAAAAGAAGATCCATATAGTTTGTTGTTGGTTGTAGTTAGGAAAATTAGGCAGCTGACTGATGTAGCTACAGCTAGGTTAGTATACTTCGCATATTTCCACAGCGTTATGTCCTACGGCATTCTGTTGTGGGGCTCAGCAGCTGACGTAGATTCTGTTTTTATTTTACAAAAGAGAGCAATCCGTGCAATCTACAATATGGGTTCCCGCGAATCCCTTAGAAACGTGTTCAAAGATATTAATATACTTACCTTGCCGTCACACTATATCTTTGAAAATATTATGTATGTTCGGAAAAATTTGCATACGTTTAATGTTAGAAGCGATTTTCATGATAAAAATACACGTAATAAACATAAAATTGTGATTCCAAAATTTAGATTGAGTAAAACTAATAAGTCATTTTTAGGAAATGGCGTGCGTTTTTATAATAAGCTACCGAAATCTGTAACTGATCTTACCGAGGGAAAGTTTAAAGCCCATATTAAACGTGTCCTTATTCAAAAAGCATATTACAAGACTAAGGACTACGTTGACGACAAAGGTGTTTGGAAGTAACTCCTTCTGCACATGTGGCTTCCCTGGTACCTCATTAACGTCGTATGTGTATGTCTATTAACTAACCTCATTACGATTAGCTTTTTTTTTATTACTATCGTTACTCTCAAGATATCTTTATCTTACTATACAGTGATTTTCTTTGTAATGTGTTTTGATGACAATTAACCATGTCAGTTGTTTTATATAGTTTAGCGTCCTTTTACCTTTTGTAAATGTGAGAGCTTTGTAGACTTGCTAGATGCCTGGATACCTAGTTAATTTGTGACCATATTTTTCATTTTGTTTTTTGTGTGGTTCCTGCTCCTAAGTCTACTTTGTTCTCTCATAACTAAGTCATAACTGTACCCACTCAAATTGTTAAAGATATGGATTTTAAAAGAGTAACCATGGAGTTTCTTGCCGGCTCTTCTCCATAGGAAACGACTAATTGGAACCGTGCACCTAAATTCGACTTTTCATAAGCGCCTGTAATGGTTTATGTGAAATAAAAACTTTTGATTTGATTTGATTTGTTCAATTATTACATAAGCATCAATGTAGGGGAGGGAGTTTCCTGCCTGCTTTTATTTATGGCAACGAGGGCAGGAGTGTTTTTATAGGCATTACATCAACAAATAATATTACAATATACTTAATTTCATTTCACAGACTATTAAAAATAAACATTAATAGTAAATTGTTTGTTTCACAATAGTAGACTCAAATTAATGATACTGAAACTTTTTATGCATTATTTGAAAAATCGATATAAAATAAAGAGGATGTTAGAACTTTGCTTACTTCCACTGACTATAGGTAAAGGTTTAATATGGCTAAAATCTGCTTACTTAATATTTGAATAGCCCTGATGTCGTAAATGAAGGAATTGATTAATTCCAAAGGGCACAATTAAAGCCAGTTCAATCAATTCTTAGAAAAATGGACTATGAGAAAACGCAAATTCTGAGATTCACAGACAAATACGTTCAAATAATGTTCATATTCGTATAAGCTAAGGTGAATAAGCGTTTCATACAAATATTAAGAAGATTAATGTTCATATTCCTATAAAATGTCTACTTTACTTAGCAAAGTGAAGTCTAAATCTCGCCCTAAAACGAGAAGAACGATAATATAACAAGTTACAACCACTTACCCGACCAAAGTCTCATTAAACGCAATAATAACGAACATCTTCTGTATATGCATCTTGATTACCGCCTTGCCCAGCACGGTGGCACCAAAGAAGGTCCAGAATGGTACCAAAAAGTGCCCGCAGGTTAGCCCGGCGAGGTCGAACAGAGGATTAGGTACCGAAGCGCAGGCTAATATGCCCGCGAAGCCTACTTTTTGGACTAGATTTTGTACCATTTGTTTTGCTCTGAAAATAAAATTGGTTTTGGTTAAATTACTGTGACTGCGATGGGCGTGATGACCTGGGTTCGATTTCCAGGTCGGACAAAGTGTTATTGGGGTTTTCCGTGTGGAATTTTTGGATAGCAGCCCGGAGTCTGGATTTGTGCCCAATTGATGGCAATAGACTCGCCCCATGTTACATGAGACTTATAAACATCTATATTTTATAAACATGTGTATTTTTAAACGATTCTAAGGAAGTTTTTTTTATCTTTTATACTTACTTTAAAATGGGCGGATTATACATGAATCTTTAAATTTATACATGGTAACATAACAACACGCCTCCAGTTTCCCTACCTTAAAAAATTAGTCACTTTTCGTTTTAAATTTCTACCATACTTGATATCTGGCGAAATGCACAAATAGTGCGAAGCCAAAAATTTGAAAAAAAAAACATCACTCATGTATCCCCGTGGAGGAGGATATGGAGGAGCTCGTGGCTAAATAATTACAGCCGCATAGACCGATCTTCCGGGTTAAGCCACGCTTGCCGAGGTTGGTCTGTGGATGGGTGACCATTTACCATAGCGAGTTTCCTCCGTGCCTCGGAAAGCACGTAAAGCCGTTGGTCCCGGCTGTCATTTGTAGATCTTTGACAGTCGTTACTGTTGGTCAGAAGCCAGTAAGTGTGACAACCAGTCTTAGCAAGAGTATCGTATTACCCAGTTACTGGGTTGTGGAGGTCTGATAGGCAGTCGCTCCATGTAAAATATTGATATTCAGCTGCATCCGGTTCGACTGGAAGCCGACCCCAACATAGTTGGGAAAAGGCTAGGCAGATGATGACTCATGTATTCCCCGTAGGGTTGGGCAGAGATGTATAATATACCCTCATTTCGCCGTTATGTTAAAGTCTCAAGAGGGCGAGCCTATTGCCATCAACTGGGCAGAAATCCAAACTCTGGACTGCTACTGAGAAATTCCACAAAGAAAAACCCAATAACACTGCTCGACCTGGGGATCGAACCCAAGATCGCACCCTCAGCAGTCGCGCTTGCGACTGCACTAGAACAACAAAGCAGTCAATGTATATTACATTTATCATTTTTTGATTTAAAAAGTCACTACGATATATAAATGACAAAATGAACCATTACATACAACATAGTCGTTCATCGTACAACAAAAACTTGTGTATCAATTTGAAATAAGTTATTAATGTTCTAGTCATATAAAAAATATAATACCGATTTAAATTAATGATGGCGAGTAAAAAATAAGTTGTTACTGAATCAGTTCAAAGACCCGAGGTCTACATATTATTCTCAATTATTTCGTTGTAAGACCGGTCGCTGACCCGTGTCACCACGGTTTGGGTATTAAAACATGCGTACCCACCGCCGACTTAAGAAAATCACAGAATAGATAGTGAGTGACCGAACCTAAGGAGGTATTTCACCAACCTATTAACTGTTCATTAGGGTAATTCGGCCTCTTAAACTTTTCAATAGTAATAAATAAAAAAAAAAAGCTATTTTGCATTTCACCAATATGATAAATGACAAGATTACTGAACACATAAATCTCATATTTGTACGTCACATTTAGCTTATCTAGTCAATAGTTACGGACTACTTATTGATATGTTGGTGAAATACACTCTTAGGGCCGATTTTTCAATCGCTAGATAATTTTTAACTGAAGAATTAATTACACATTTTGACACATTTTCTATACAAAAGCTGTCTAAACGTCAAACTTATTCCTCAGATAAAAGTTATCTGACTATTGAAAAATCGGCCCTTAATGTGATTAAATCAGAGTGCACTGTTATCACATCTCGGATCGGGTCACTCACTAACATTCTATTCGGTTTTCCGTTGTTTTTCACTCCGGAGGTGAAGCTGTGCATAGGCATGTTTTCATACTTAAGTCGCGTAGTTAAACAGTTCTCCTTATCTCTGTAATTTTTTTCAATGTAACTTGTCACTCAGCTTTCAGTCGTTTTTTTTCATATCTACTGCTTGTAGATGCTCCTTGCACCGTTTTTACGTAACCGGGCAGTTATTGGCGTGACCTTCAGGATCTCCAGCCAAAGTTTTCACTGGAATAGTCTTAAGTGCCCATAATTTCACCGGCACCCCTCAGACTAGAACACAGCTGCTTGACGGCAGAAATACTATACTGGTAATCACGAAGAGATGAATGAATGAATGAATGAATGAATGATTTATTCACTTAAAATTTCTTAACGCTAAGTACATTGCCCCACAAAACTGCTTACGCAGTTTATCTGTGAGATCGTTGAGTCTCTCTTACATTAAAACATAATATCAGGTAAGTACCTACATCAATAACCTATAAATACTTAATACCTATACTAACATAGAATCTAATAAATATTTTTTGAGTTTATGTGCGAATTTAACTTTATTATCTTCTTGTCTGATGTCAGCAGGCAAGGTGTTTAATAAATAGGGAACGCGTTTTTTTAAAGTTCTGTCGCCATAGTAGTTACTAACTCTGGGTACATCATATTTAACTGCTGTCATCGACCTGGTAGTATACCTGTTAGAAACTAGTGAGTCACTATCTCGACTGCCATGATTATTAACCAATAATAGGTACTTATGCTTAAGGCTAACTGGTAGAATTTTACATATTTTGAATAACTTATAATAGTCTCGTTTACAACTGTTTTTAGTTTTCTTGTTTACTAATAATTTTAAAAATCTAATTTGAATTGATTCTAGTTTCTGTATATTAGTTTTAAACGTCAAACCATAACAATCAAGAGAATAACTCAGTATTGAGTCAACTAAGGATATACAGTGGTGGACACATAATTAGAAACACCAAGTGTGACTTTTACTTTTAGTACAATTTAACTTGATAATTAATGTTTTACGTATCATAGAGGGCTTATACCTATTTATCTATAATGTATCCACATCATGAAGTATTACTATGTCAGTTTTGAAAATATCATACAACCGTTTATGTAAAAACTGGTATACTTTATAAAATTAAATGAAGCAGCACAACGTACTAAGGTGGACAACTAATTAGAAACAGAAAAAAAACATTAGCATAAATATGAACAAAGGTAACGAAACAATAAATAATGAAGTTAAATGGTACAAACGTTTTATAATAAACAATTAATGTTTGGTTGGGAAGCCTCTGCTGTCGATTACAGCTCTACAACGACGTGGCATTGATTCTATCAATGTTTCATACATTTCCAGGGAATTTTTCTCCAAGCTTCTACAAATGCGTCTTAAAGTTGTTGTAGTATGATACTAGTAGTAGTACGATATTAGTGATATGTTTATTGGATAATGTTTTCTTTACAATGTACCACAAACTTAGATTTGATTCAAATCTGGACTATTTGCAGACCACTCTAACACCGACACTACATAATCCGAAACAACGTTAAAGCATTTCTAAGAGACTAATTAGAGTCGGTGTTAGAGTGGTCTGCAAATAGTCTGGATTTGAATCAAATCTAAATTTGTGGTACATTGTAAAGAAAACATTATCCAATAAACATATCACTAATATCGTACTACTACTAGTATCATACTACAACAACTTTAAGACGCATTTGTAGAAACTTGGAGAAAAATTCCCTGGAAATGTATGAAACATTGATAGAATCAATGCCACGTCGTTGTAGAGCTGTAATCGACAGCAGAGGCTTCCCAACCAAACATTAATTGTTTATTATAAAACGTTTGTACCATTTAACTTCTTTATTTATTGTTTCGTTACCTTTGTTCATATTTATGCAAATGTTTTTTTTCTGTTTCTAATTAGTTGTCCACCTTAGTACGTTGTGCTGCTTCATTTAATTTTATAAAGTATACCAGTTTTTACATAAACGGTTGTATGATATTTCCAAAACTGACATAGTCATGACGTGGATACATTATAGATAAATAGGTATAAGCCCTTTAAAATACGTAAAACATTAATTATCAAGTTAAATTGTACTAAAGATAAAAGTCACACTTGGTGTTTCTAATTATATGTCCACCACTGTATATAAATATTTTAAGGTGCTGGGGGGAACTTTAAAGCTTAAGTGGTAGAATTTAGATAGCAATACTCTAAGCTTACTACAAATGTAATCAATATGTGAAGACCATGAAAAACTTTCATCGACTTTCATTCCAAGATATGTGACACTTTGTACTTGTTCTATTGGTTTACATTTACAGTTTGAATTATTATTATGCATACACTCATAGCTATGGGTAAAAATGGAAGGGCATGTATTAGTCAGATGTATATATGGGGAATGCATCATCAACAGCTTAGTTTTATCGCCATTAAGAACGATACCGTTGTCGAGAGACCACTTTACCACTGCGTCTACGTCCTGTTGAACGAGTCGACAGGTATCAGCGAGGTCGGTGCCGGCGCGCAGCGCACACAGGTCGTCCGCGAACATGTGCGCCGAGCAGTGGCGCAGTACGCCGCACAAGCTGTTCACGTGCAATAGGTAACACACAGGCCCGCATCCGGACCCCTGCGGCACCCCGCACCCCACCTTCCTCTCGTCGCTGTACTCATCACCTACCTTTACTCGGTAGGAGCGTGATGTAAGATAGTCGCGGAACCATTTGTTCAGCGGCTTTCCGACTCCACTCTCCTCCATGGCGTTCAATAAGGTCTCAGTTTCAAGGGTATCGAAGGCTTTTTTATAATCAAAGAATACCGCAACTACAAACTTTTTCTCACTTAAATATGTATTAATTTCGTCGGTATATCGTGTTAGAAGAGTATTTGTACTTTTACCTTTCTGGAAACCATGTTGACATTCATTTATTACATTATTTTTCTGCAGATAATTATTCAAACGGTTAATGATGCATTTCTCTATAATTTTATCTACACTAGATAAAATTGATATAGGCCTATAATTACTATAATTTTTATGTTCGCCCTTTTTATATACAGGAAGACTTTGAATTCGTTGGCAATATTTTAGTCCAAGAATCTAATTGAGGAACAAATAATAACTAAAGCTAGTAAAGTGTTCAAAAATAATAACCCAAAGTTTTCCCAAAATGAACAAAAAAATAAAAAGGGTCAAATTGTGATTGCGCGCTATTTAAAATGTACGGGTGCCATGTGTGAGTGTGTGTGACACGTACGCACACACGCGCCATCACCGTCGACGCGAGCCATTCATTTTTTGCGCGGGACGGAGCGCGGGCGGCGCGCGCCGGCGTCGCTTTGATTGCGGTCGCGAACTCGCGGATCGCGATATTCCTACGGAAATAACGTGTAACTCGTACTTAAATTAAATTATTTAAGTAGTTAGGTCCGAAAGAAATTAAAATCATGACAGAAAGCCCTGAAGCACAATAGCGCCCGTTTGTCTAAGCCACAAACACGAGAAAGCAAATTAAAAATGGGGGCCACTTCTACGCACCAATCAATGAAATATGGCAGCTTGCACATGACATCATAATAAGTTATGCTACGTAATAATGGTCAGCACTGTTGGCAAAGTGGCTGAGTGTGTGGCTGCTGCGTTACGTGTCGCGAATTCGATTTCCGCATAGAAAGATGTACGTGTTGAGTTTGTAAACGCACCCGGCACATTACCTACAAAAGTAATTAAGTACAAGCGCTGGGAATGTTTTAAAAAAAGACAGAGGAAGAATTGGAAAATTGGAAGTGATTTAAACTTTTACTTCGGTGTTCACAGTAAAACTTATTCTTAGCAAAAGTTTCAAATTACACGTGCAATGACTGTAATATCATTAAAAATGAATTGAATGAAACAGCTGATTAGAGTTATTTAGAAAAGTACCTACAGCGTTGCAGCGCGTGAACTTTGGTGAAACAGCTGATTGGGACTACGCGGCCGGCGTGCGCGTTTGTGTTGTACCTACAGCGTCGACCGCGTGTGAACTTTGGTGAAACAGCTGATTGGGACTACGTGGCCGGCGTGCGCGTGTGTTTGTAATTATTTAGTACAGTACCTTAACTACTACGTTTTAGTTTAGTACTTAGGAGGTACTTACCTACGTGTACTTTAAGAGGTGCTCGAAGTGTTCACTTGTTCTTTGTACACACAGCTCAGCACGGCGCCTATGGCTTCTTTTCACGTTTTGCAAAACAAATGTACGCGATTTAACAATTATTATTTCGAATGCCGTAACAATCCTTTCGCTTCACTGTTCGCGACTTTCACTTTATTGCTCGTGCACTAGTCTTTTAAATTAACCCCACAAAAAAAAAAAAACTAAGGGCGTCAGGTCAGGCGACCGCGCAGGCCAAGGTAAAGGCCCGCCGCGTCCTATCCAACGCTCGCCGAAGCTTCGGTCGAGGAACGCGCGAACATCCCGCTGGTAGTGTCATGTTGGTAGTACAGCTCGGACTGATAGCTTTCAGGCACGTTCTGCAGCTGCTTTTCCACGGAGGTCTCTTGGCACTTGGGCATACGTTATTACGTGGAATGATGCAAAATCCAGTAAGTTTTGAGTTGACCTCAAGATTCGGTCTCTTGATTCATCGGGATAGCGGCGGTGGAACATCAGACGGGTTCGCGGAAAACTGTGCGTTCGGTCGTAAAACAAGACCATATCCAGGTATTGCTGGTTCGTGTACACTGTTCTACGTGGTCGTGGCATGTTACTTACGGTTTACGGTTCACAGAATCTTTCGCGAATTACACGTCATGCACTTGACCTATTAAACGCGTGACTGGAGCTGGAGCGGCGCAGGCGACGCCGCGCATGCATTTCTTTGCTCGAGAGGGGGCGGGCGGCCGCACCCCGCGGCCCCGCAGATGAGCGCGGGGATCGATCGAGAGGCCCGATGTAGCTAACTTTGTTCATGCCGAATATTGTTTGGCGGCATTTCTTTTCAAGGACATGCCTACTGAATGAGAGCTCGTACTCGTACCTACATTGTAGCGTAAGTAATAAGACCGCGTAGTAAACTGGTATACTAGCATTACTAGCGGACGCATCTTGATACTTTAAATTTATTAAAGTTTTAATTATCATTTTTACTATTTATTTTTTTATCGTGTTTATTAATTTTGGACTTTATGTAGGTAAATGACAAGATATATCACGTTTTTAAAATTAATAATTTGACAATTTTAATACACGATATTATGGGCTTAAATACATTAGTATCATGGGTAGAATACGGGGTTAAAATATTGCCAATGAATTAAAAGTCACGCTGTATAGGTCGCACTATGGCTTCTTTTAACATACTAGGAAACATACCATTTTGCACACACAAATTGACTAGGTTAGAGATCACAGGGCTAACAGTATTTGCCAACATTTTAAGATCGGACATTCGCACAAGATCGCTACCCGGTGATTTATTTTTATCCATTTGACTTATTATTCGTTTAACATAGTTACTATCTACGGGCTGCCATCTCATACTTCTGTCCGTCTGTCCAACGTAGTTGATTCTATCTAACAGCTTAATACTACAAATATGTTTGGTTTTATCTATTTCTTCGGCAAATGTACGAGCAAAATTATTACATATATTTTTCATAGGTTCGTTAACTCCCATATTCTTTATTATTGCTTTATCCAAACATTGTTTTTCATTTCCTAATAAGTAATTTATTCTGTCCCATAGTTTTTTAATATTATTATTACAGTCTAATATGCATTGCCTATCGTACTTATTTTTAGTTTTAAAAATTAATTTATGACATCTATTCCTATATTTTGTGTAATTTAAACGTTTTACCATATTTTTAGGGTCATTACTCCAAATAATAAACAGTCTATCCCTCTCTAAGATCATATTTTTTAATTCTCTAGTTATCCAGGGGGTGTTATCCCTGTTTGAATTAGTTAGACTTTTTAATACATAACAACTATTATAGATCTGTTGAAATATATTTCTAAATGCATCATACAACTTTATGGGGCATGTAAGAAGCATTAATTCTTCAAAATTAACTGATAATAGCTTTTCACGAACAGCACGATTGTCAAGCATATAACGTCGTTGTGAGGTTACGTTAGGCGAGTGAGCAGGACAGGCATGCGCACGCGAGGAGGTGGAAGCGAGAGCACAGGCGCCGTCGCGCCGCCGGCCGCCACCGTCCACAGATTCGGCTAGATAATCATTTAGACCCACCTGCCAGTCCTGGAGTCATCACCAGCAGCTAATTCCGCGACTCCCCCACCAGATAACCTGGCGGCCCTCGCCATGAAGTAAGGCGGCAGTTCTCCAAGAGCTGTCCCGATGCCCCACATCATGGACTCTATGCGGACCTTGGACATTATGTTCCAAATCGTCACCACGTAGTTCGGGTCGATCTCCGCTGGACATATTATGCTGGGAATTGAAGAATAGATTTATTTAAAAGGGTTCCTGACAAATAGCTATTAAGGGACCTACACATCAATTTGCATTGATTCGCATATTTCTTATAGAAAATGGCAATTTTGTATGAAGAAGCCTTTCGCATCAAACTGAGGTAATATTTATTTATATATAATTAATTACAACGTCTTGCGCCAATGACAGTAATTAATAAAAAACTAAACATAAAACTAAATGTATAACATAATTAACATAATTCAAAAACAAATAACAAGTCAGAGATCAAACATACTTAACAAAAACTTTAAAAAGAGAAAATAAAATAAAATCGAATGTAGTGATAACAACGTACAACTTATTTACCTAACAAACATAGTTTTCACAGAACATGAGACAATTTGACATGATCACCCTGAGTGTGTCATTAAAGATGTCACATTCCGGGACTGTCTCCATTAAGGAGTTTATAGCACCATGCATGCGACACATATGCGTCATACCTCCGGTTTCTGAGTTGAGAATTCGGGATAAGCAATACTTAAGTAGTATTTGAGTACGGAGTTGTCAAAAAAATGCTTTGAAATCCGTAAATTTGTTGACAACTCCGTACTCAAATGTTACTTATGTATTATCTTAGAATTCTCAATTCAGATACCGGAGGTAAATGGTAGTTATTGGTGCTCCCACACTGCTGTTAAAAATGTTTACAAACTTTTTCTAACACTAACGAAAGTTAGGAAAAGATAAAAATATCAGATAATAAGAAAAATCTATATAGATCTATCTAATATAGATTATTAGATAATACTTTAATAGATTTTTTACAGATATTATTTATGTTTGTTTTGAAAATGTTTACTAATGTTTGTAAACTTTTTTAACAGCGGTGTGGGAGCACCCTAATGCTTCCGCATGCTTCTTCTTCTATCGTATCAGCACTAGCTATACAAGAATAGCTCCCGCATGCTGACAACGAAAGTATGTTTACGCAGTTGATCAAATAAATAGCATGGTCATCGCTGGATAAGCACGCTTCAGTATGCTTACGTAGCTGAAAGCACACGATAGTAATTTATGTACACACGGCTACACATCAAGCTATACATTTCCAGTTTACACTGACCTCTCATTGTAAGGAAATCCTATACAATGCGAGATCAGCTTATACTGGAAAACTATAGCTTGATCTGTAGCCGGGTGTACAGTGAGTCTAATACCAGCCAGTTTTTTACGAATTGATGCTGGTTGATTTGAGACCTTAAAAGTAGAAAGAATGTAAGATTTTGTCAGAAAATTTTATTTTGGGACATAAAACTCAGCTTTTGCCAAAACAATGGTTTTTGTTAACCTCTTGCAAAACAGCTAAAATACATCAGCCGCTTAGCATATTCCTAGTAATTTTGTGAATTATGGAATGCATCATTTTGCAGGAATTTATTTAGATTGGAGTGTGTGTGTGTGTGTTTGTGAACGAAGCATGTCAAAGAGCTGTGTTTTTTGCGTGAAAATGGAATCCAACAGTCGTGCGTTAATAATCAACTAGTCGGTCGTCCGATGAGCATTAAATGCGTATAGCATGACCACGTTTTATTGTGTAACTTTGAACTATGTCATGGTGTTCTATCGCAAGCGACGCCAACGGACGATAGATAGCGGTTGAAGCAATTCATCATATCTAACTCTAGCATATACTAGGCTTAACCAACCCGGTAGACAATGTAATGTACTCACTCGTTGGGATAAGGCGGCTCAGGGAAGTTGAGCCCTCCGCACTCGTAGGCAGCGAGCGTGACGCGCGCTATGTGGGGTCCCAGGTAGAGCAGGAACGTGTGCAGCCCTGTGCCCAGACCCACAGAGCTGCACACGCCCAGCACCACCCACCAGCCCCACCACGCGAGGGTCGATATTACTACCTACGGACAATGAAGGTAATGGTGAGTAGAACTCCTTGTGAATGGTTCCGTGAGGGGAATTACAGTTGGCATCAAATATCGGGACGAACAGACTGTTCATAATTACCTAAACAACTAAATAAATTTAGATCATTTTAAATAATTGACATAAACTTTATGTCAATGAGATACAGTTGTCATGTACTGTGTTCATTCTGAAACACCGCTTGTATCATTGAGATATAGTTTAATTTTCTTAGATGTTCAGTGGCTGTAGACAAAAGGCAATCAATGATCGCCAGAGAATAAATACGCCAATTAAATGTATGACTGCCTCGTTGGTCTAGTGGTCGCAAGCGCGACTGCTGAGCGTGAGGTCTTGGGTTCGATCCCCAGGTCGGGCAAAGTGTTATTGGGTTTTTCCGTGTGGAATTTCTCAGTAGCAGCTCGGAGTCTGGATTTGTGCCCGGTTGATGGCAATAGGCTCGCCCCCTATTACATGGGACTTAAAACATAACGGCGAAACGTGGGTGTTGTACTATACACATCTGCCAACCCTTCGGGGAATAAGGCGTGAAGTTATGTATGTTAAATGTATGGAAATTACATAACAGATCGCTTGACCGGTCGAAAGCTTATGTCAATCCAGTATATCTCATGTGTCGTTTTTATTCTCTAGCGATCGTCGATTGCCATTTGTCTACAGCCACAGATCATTCAAATAAATTAAAAAAAAAACACATTAACCAATACAGGCGCTTATAAAAAGTCGAATTTAGGTGCACGGTTCCAATTAGTCGTTTCCTATGGAGAAGAGCCGGCAAGAAACTCCATGGTTACTCTTTTAAAAAAAGGATATCTTTAACAACTTCAGTAAATACAGTACTATGATTTAGGATAGGTATGAGAGAACAATGTAGTCTTGACCACAGACCTGTGAGTAATATAATACCAAGTCTTGAGTTCAAAAATTAACCAAAAAGAATTTAACATTTTGAATAGACTGTTCGTCCCGATATATTTGATGCTGAATTTACTACCACCATACCAATTTCTACCGCTGAGCAGCATTGCTGTGTTCTGGTTTGAAGGGTATGGGTGCCGGTGAAAATGGCATAATAGGCTTTTTCTAAGGTTGGCAACGAATCAACAATCCTCTTGGTATATGTAGGCGACGGTAACCACTTACCGGTGGGCCAAGGTGGGCCGCCAACTAGTTTGTCAACCTTAGTCTGCCTAGCTTTTTCCCAACTGTGTTGGAGTCAGTTTCCAGTGTAAGCAGATGTGGCTGAAGTATTTTACACGGAGCGACTACCACCAGACCTCTGCAACCCAGTTACTACTGGGCAATGCCGATATTCTAGGGTTAGACCGGTTGTCAGACTTTCTGGCTCTAGTATGCTAACACATTAAAAAAAACTCAATGGAAAAATAATCAATTCTATATTACCTGTACATAAGGTTGATGTGGGCCACTAACGTAGTAAGATATAACTGTGCTTAATATTGCTAAAGATATCGTCAGCGCCAGCAGTTTGTACGCTATCAACCTGAAACAATATATTACAATTATAACGACGAAGCCATATGCATTTTCTTTTAACACCCAATTATTTTGCATAAGCGGAAAGTAAATTTTAGAAGATATTCTGTAATTTATGTATTATTTACGAACAGTAAAATCGAATATAATTCCATAATTAACACTGAGTTGCAAGAAATATACCATTAGGTGATCATTAACTAATCCGTCATTAAGAATAATGTTCCCATTAAATTAATGGCTATTGCATGAACACTAATTACGTTGTAGTTCGTTCTACATTTACTAATTATCTTACATTGAAATCATGGGGAGTTTGATACATCAAAAATTAATTTTAATGGATAGTTAATCATTCCATTAAATCTAACACCTTTTCTATTTACCACTTCAATCTCTAACACCTTTTGTATTGTACACCTGCATTGACGAATAAAAAGATTTGTATTTGTAGCTTCTTGCAATGGACAGAAGAGATTAATGGAGCATTAACATTCTAATGAGAGCATTAAAATTTAATGGACCTTTCTTGCAACTGAGTGTTAGTCCAAAGAATGGAAGTAGCCTCGCCACCTATTATTACATGGGACTAAAAACCTGGGACTTTAATTATCAGAGGCGAATCGTGGGTGTAAAGACCTCTGTAATAAGAGAACACTGCTGCTTACCCCTTTGGGAATTGCATGCGTATGTTTGTATTTATGTATGTGTAAATACATATTGGTCAGCCACTAGAGCGATGAGAGGCAGAAAAAATCAATAAATATTGTAAGATATACAACGTGTAACATAAATCAGAAAGTAATTTGTTCAAACTCGACTACTGAATCAATTAGGATTTTTTTGTGAATCTCTAGCAGATCTATCGAGATAAAGAAAATTAAAACTTAGGTCAAGGCAATTAGACTGAAATTTAAACGCAGTTAGCAATGAAATAGCAATACTCATCTGCCTAGCCTTTTCCCAACTATGTTGGGGTCGGCTTCCAGTCGAACCGGATGCAGCTGAATATCAGTATTTTACATGGAGCGACTGCCTATCAGACCTCCACGACCCAGTAACTGGGTAATACGATACTCTTGGTAAGACTGGTTGTCAGACTTTCTGGCTTCTGACCAACAGTAACGATTGTCAAAGATCTACAAATGACAGCCGGGACCAACGGCTTTACGTGCTTTCCGAGGCACGGAGGAAACTCGCTATGGTAAATGGTCACCCATCCACAGACCAACCTTGGCAAGCGAGGCTTAACCCGGAAGATCGGTCTATGCGGCTGTAATTATTTAGCCACGAGCTCCTTAAATAAATAAATAGCAATACTAATTTCTTAAAAATGTAAAGTTCATTAAAGTTAGATTTTAACTGTTGTATTGTGCTTGTAACTTGATATTCTAATAGGAGGCCCGTTTTTTTTTCTTTTTCTTTTATGCCCTATTACAGGTGCTTTCGAAATGTCAACACTAGGTGCACGGTTCGAAGTAGTAGTAGGTCATATGAAGAAGAACGGGCAAGAAACTTCATGAATACAGTAAGCGTAAAATAACTTTGCCTCTCTGAAGTGAGGAACAGAACGCTCAAAGCCTGATTTCAGAGAGGTAAACTTATTTTACGCGTACTATACTCTTTTCAAAAAGAAAATGGTTTAATAATAAAGGAGTGTCTTTCTGTGTGGTGTGGTTTTCGGTTATTTCTCTGTAGTTGTAGTTACCTCTGAATTCCTGTGGAGATCAATATGACCAGTTCTCTAAAGAAGTATTCCAGTGTGGTGAGGGGCCGCCTCCATAGCACCAGGCTTTCACTGTCCATTGTCGTGGTTTTGCTCCTGCTGCAACAAAAATAATAAAACATTAATAAAATATAATAACATACCAAGGAATTATGTTTTGCAACAAAAAAAAGGTTGCTAGCTCCTGCACAAATGGAAGAAACGAATAGGGTTGTCAAACGTCTGGTTTTGGACTATACCCTTATCAACGTAAGTCGATTGATTCCTGGGGTTTTTCTACAAAACGTTACCATATCTATACATAAAGAATAAAAGTAATAAAAAACTTGGTTTATGTGGCTATTTTACGGTTTTTGATGATGTCCTTTACGTTTTTTCGATAGCAACCTCCTTACGGCTACAATTTACGAAATGACTGCTATGTCAGGGCTCATCTTTCGTTGAACAAAGTATAGGAGCAACTATAGTGTGGCCGTTCAAGTTTTGCGTAAAAGGTAAACAAACCATTGATCGCGAAACATTAATTTTGCTTGAAAAATTCATTAAAAATACACATTTTTAGAAAACATAAAAACTCATTCGCTAGTATAATAAAATCAAAAAATTATGGATTCTGTAGGCTATTTCAGGTATTTTTTACGTGCAGGTTAGGTTTCTTTAAGAGCGATTACGCACTGCATCCGATCCGAATCCGTGAAAATACGGATATAAAAAACTCGGACCGAATTCGGATATTGCTTTACGCACTGCATCCGATCCGAATCCGTGAAAATACCGATCTAGAGTAAAAATCTCGGACCGAATTCGGATATCGCTTACGCACTTATCCGATCTCTGATCCAAATTCAAACAATTCAGGGGCCATCTTTGGCATTTCCATTTGGCGTCCGATTTGAATCCGAGGTAGTGCGAAAGCGTTCATACAAACATTACTACGGACGGCTACTTCGGTCCGTCAATATTTCTTCCGAATTGGAGACTCACGGATAGAAATCGGATGACGGATGTCGCATGTAGTGCGTAAACTACCATACAAATAGTTCTATGGCTACTTCGGAACGTATTTTCACGGATTCGGATCGGATGCAGTGCGTAACCGCTGTCATAGTACTGTTTCGTTTGCAAAAACTGTCAAATTGATTGACAACAAAAACAAAATCCGTCCGTGTGGTGCCGGATTTAAAAAATATATATAATATGCACTACACACAGCATACAGCATCTCTTCCATGGGTGTTATAAAAGGCAACTAATGGATTCACTAGAGGATGGGTAGCAGCATTCTCGGAGTACTTTAACAACCATACTGCAATCGCCAACCTGCCTGCCAAGCGTGGCGATTATTACAAACCCCCCAACATGGATAGTGGTTTAGGGGAGGCCTATGTCCAGCAGTGGACGTTTTTCGGGTGAATGATGATGATGACGATGAAAAACAAAATCAAAATTAAATATTTTGACGATTTTGTACGACAAAAAAAACCTGAGCGCCGCCTACACGCTTCCTGCTTCAATAAAATACCCGAATCAGCCTACTGTTTGTTTACCTTTTATACAAATTTTAAATGGCCGTACTATACTGTCATGCGCCGCTATCCACACTAATTCTTAGAGAAAGCATGAAGATGGCCCATGAAAAGCTACTGCTAATCTCAAAAACCGTACGGTACTTTCACTATTATAATCACTAGCGTAATTGGTAACTAGGTTACCTAGTACTGCGCGTCAGGAATTAGAAATCTAAACGTTTCGAAGGCTGGATTTTAAAACTTGTTTGTACTGGTTTATTGTCAGCGGTTATTAGACAGGGTAGTGTTTTGATATCGGCAAAAAACTGCGGGAAATGGAAAGAATGGAGTAAGTGCTTATACACGTAGAAAGCGGGTTACCGGCGCCTATCGGCCAGCGCTTGTCGGTGTTTGTCCGCACAGGTTGTCTCTACACAGTGTGGCGAACCAGCGCTGACAATTTTATTTTATTTTATTTTATTTTATAATTTTCGGAAAACTTACAGCTAGCAAACACAGTAGGTAATTTGTTAATAACATGAATATGGCCAATTACAAGTTTTCACAAATAGTTATGTTTGGTAAACAAACGGTTTAAGTAGGTACTAAGTAGTAGACAGAGGTTAATTCGCGGATTTAATTTAAGTATACAAATCAAAGGCTATGTTATGTTGTCAAAGAAGTGGTTACAAAGAGTACTCTTTAATTTAGACACACTAGTATTAAATAGATCGATATCAACTTCCTGGCAAGCCGTATTGTATAGACGGCTCGCTCGAATCAATCACACACAAGCTCCGAACGTCGCCGATAAGTTCCGACTTGCTCCGATCAGCGCTGGTAGACAGTCATTTGTTGCTGTATTTGCAAGGGAATAACGCGTATTTTTGTTTGTACAGCCAGCCCCTACTTCTAGCCGCTTCCTTTATGTAGCGGTTACCTGCACGGTCCAGGGGGCATACTCCCTGAGTCCGTCAACGAAGTTAGTCGCCCGTCCGAAAGTAGCCCGAAACGTAGGAGTGAACAAAACCAGTGTCAAGTTCAACTTTTCGGACGGGCAAAAACATATCGGTAGTAGGGACAGCTGTTAAATCGTGTTGTCATTCATTCTTAGTTCGGGCCCCGAAATAATCGTATGTCCGTAGGTGATAGGGAGTAGGAAACGCTCGTAACTAAGGCCGAAACCACGGACTTCGTGCTTAGGGTGTAGACCCCCAGTGCCGATAAGCACTGGTAACTCGGCGCTGGTTACCTGCTTCTTTATACAAGGTTAGTCAGAAAGGGGGTACTAATCCGAAAGGGTGTTAAAGTACACATAATAATGAGTAACTTTTGTTCTACAACTTTTCCCAAAACTCAATAGTTTAAGAGAAACAGTTGTTCAAAAATCTCAAAAAAAAAACTCTAAAATCTATCTATCCCCAGTTAAGATCAGCTGTGTTTACATTTTAGGTCATATTTGGGATCATGAATTAGAAGCACCATTTTCTGAATTCGTAACTAAAGCAGGGATGAAGAATTTTTGAAAAAACTAAAATAAAAATGATTTTATTTGGAAAAAAAATATATCGAATTTTGAAATTTTAACACTTGCTTTCAAACATTCATCAGCGATACTATAAGTGGGCTTCGGATTAGTACCCCCTTTCCGACTAACCTTGTATATATGCCCTAAGACCTTAGCCTATAGGCAGTGGACAATGTAATGATTTAATAGTTATTATAATATGAGACTATTTCCGCAACCAAGCAGCATTGCTGTGTTCTGGTTTGTCGGGTGTATGTAGGTGCCGCTGAAATATTTGTGACTCAAAGAGATCGCAAGTTCAAAACAGGGTTACAAGACATGACTCGTTTTTTTCGAATTTTGTATAAGATGAAAGGACAACACGCTGCGAACAAAAGTGACCTAATCCAAAAGTTTGACATACGAAAATTATGATCTATTTATTAACTAAACGAATATCTGTATTGAAGTTACTTATTATTTAGTTAATAGAGTACAATTTTTGGGTAAGTAACTCGATTTGCCAAAATTTCGGATTGGGTCACTTTTGTTCTGTTTGCGAATTGTTTGTCATGCATGTTGTGACAGACAGACACTCGAATAAATAATTCGAAATATAATTCTAAACACAGTATCATCAGGAGTTATGACACTTTAATCGAAACTAGTGTAAAGAGCTCTTACTCTCAAAGCTATAAAAATACTTCAATCCCAATCCAATTTAGATAGACAAGTTTGCTTCGCTTCAAAAAGACATTTCCTAGTAACAGTTATATCGTTCTAAGAACTATTCAAGGGAGTGTTGGGTAATAAATGATTAACTGTCAATGTTTTATTAGGGACTAAACATACTTCTCAGAATCAATTCGCATGATTTGAAGTGTCTTCTAAATCTATTTGAAAGATTTACAACCGATAATAGATTCCAATCCAAGATCTAAGGATTGATGTAGGTCGTTGACAGATTCAGTATAAATAATGTCAAAAACCTACATCAAAAACATACATGAGTGTGAGCATTATACAGTTTTAATACTTTCAGTATTTTCATAACTATCTGGCGGTTTGAGTATTGTGTGGTCTACTTTCATGGCTGGCTGGTAGTAATGTTGTGCGTCGGGTCGTTGAGCTCCCGAAGATAGGGTTGAGCTACACGATGACTGATGCATGCGTGCCATCTGTTGGGACAGGTCCTCTCAAACTGCTCTGGAACTTTCCTCAAAAGACCAGTCCAGGCATTGCACTGCATTGTCCTCACACAAATATTTGCTACAGAAAATATGTCTGGACTTTAAAAGAGACTTTGTCCCCTGAGTTTGTTTCGGCTTTTCTTCTCAGAGATAGATAGAAAACGCCGAAGACATCTAGCTTTAAAAACAAACCGACATGTAAAAGTGATTTTTAAATATCCCATTTGCAGAATAAACGATTTCATTTCATTTCATCTGCTGCGCTTGCCGTGGTCAGTCTGTGGATGGGTGACCGCCCGTAACACATGCAGACCCCACCGTGCCTCGGAGAGCACGTTAAACCGTCAGTCTCGGGTGTCATACGAATACCCATGACAGTCGTTACGGGTAGTCAGAAGCCCGAAAATCTGACAACCCGTATAACCTGAGGATATTGGCATTGCCCA
The DNA here is from genome assembly GCA_905220435.1 of Amphipyra tragopoginis. Lineage (NCBI taxonomy): Eukaryota > Metazoa > Arthropoda > Insecta > Lepidoptera > Noctuidae > Amphipyra > Amphipyra tragopoginis. Next base: position 22,006,320 of record HG992012.1, on the reverse strand, counting down.
GTAACTGGGTTGCGGAGGTTTGATGGCAGTCGCTCCGTGTGAAAAACTACCTAGTATTCAACCGCATCTGATTAGACCGGAAGCTAATCCCAACGTAGTTGGGAATAGGCTAGGCAGATTAATAAAATCGATCCTAATTCAAGATGTAAAGATTGATGTAGGGCTTTGACTTTGACAGATTCAATATAAGTAAAGTCAAAACCGTACATCAAGATCCATAGATTTTGGATTGGGATCGACTATTTATCAATATCGCATAAGTTTTACTTAATTTTACTATGCTAAAATTATCTTCTATCTCTTGCTTGTTTTAAGTAAATATCTCTCTGTAGTCACGGCTCATCTTCCGTGCGGAAGATGTCCGGTCCTTTGGAAGGCGTACACGGGGACACAGGTCCAACGCGCAGAGGCCCCTTTGAGAACTTTTATATTACTATAGCGAATATAAGAGAGCAATATTTTTAGTTAAGTCTATACTCTGTTTAACGAAAGACGAGTCGAGACGAGAAAGCTACTGAAAAAACATAAACGACATCATCAAAAATCGTAAAATAGCTAAGTATAGGTATTATCTGCTTTTTTTATATTTGATACGTTTTGCAGATAAATGTCAGGAGTCACGTTGAAAAGCGTACAGTTGATGCCCTATCTACATACAGATATGTTACGGCTAATAGCCGAAGTGCGGCTACACCTAGTTTTAGCCGGGTACAACTAGGTGCAGCCGGCCACATGCGGTTAAACTTAAATCTATCCTACTTATCTTCGGTTAGAACTAGGTTTAGCCTTCATCATAGCGGCTAGAACTAGGTGCAGCCGCACACCGATGGTTAAGGGTAACCCCGACACGGATAGGTTAGGTTCGAAGGGGATGACGGGGGCTAGAGTGAGCGAGCGAAGCGAGCGAACGAAGCCCCCGTCATCCCATGCATCCCATGCAAGGTTTAAAGTAACCTAACACGAAGGGGACTTATTTCTGTCTGCAGGCTTTAAAGTAACCTAACACGAAGTCCCCTTCGTGTTAGGTTACTTTAAACCCTGCAGACAGAAATAGGAGCCCCGCGCAGCGGGGCTCCGTCGACTTAAGCTCCACCTAGTTCTAACCAACTGCTACTGGTTGCACCTAGTTGTACCCGGCTAAACCTAGGTGTAACCGCCATTCGGCTTTTAACCGTAACAGATACACCAACTCATTCTATCCTTCACTATGATTTTCAGGGAAATTCAAACAGCGCAGAAGTCAACAATTAATATATTATAAATGAGACCAAAATAAATAAACAAAAAGGGATGTTCTGAAAGCTGTATATAATTATTGTAAAGTAAACAATCAACTTATGCTTTATGTTTCCTATATCCTTGAACTAAAAGCATCGTGTTTATAATATGAGGACGAATTATGATGGAAGAGATTGTTTAAGCAGTGCCAGAGGCGAATTCATATACATTGGTTCAGTAACGATCCAAGAATCGGATTCAGCTTTACTGGATCCAGTAGTTGGATCCAGTAATTGGATCTAGCTTTACCGGATCCAGCGCCTGTTGGTCGCAGTTGCTAGACATGCAACACTACTTTCTATATTTTTTAAGATTAGTATTTTTTTTTATAATTGTATGTTTCTATAAGCTTTGTGTCAAATAAAAATTCAATTCTTATAAACAAAATATTAACAAAAATGCAAATCTCTAAATAAATAAAAATCTAATTACAATAAAAATATCTAGCAACAATGAATAAAATATTGAATTGCTATTATACGAATAACTAAGTGCTCTTCCTCTCTTCTACTACACTATGCTGTGCCCGACAGGGTCCATAATTGATCCCATAGTCTTAAGCCTACCTACTGTATTTGACATTAAGTATAAATGACTTTTTCTTCTTTCTTTAATGTGTGACAGACAGAAATGTGTTGCTGGTTTTTTTTTGCACCGTTTCTTTGTCCCGTCTTAATGTGTCTCGCCTAAGTGTACCGAAAACGGTACGGCCGCCATTGTTTATCTACTGTGTCTATAATTACAGTACTACATCGGTTAAACACTAGGAAGCGATTAAGAGCGGGCGTTTTTTGGGCCGTCTGTATTGCCGACGTGCAGAAAGTGCTAATTGCCTTTAGGCCATTTTGAATTAATGTTATTTTGAGACTTGTAAGCAAATGTTAGCTGTGATATTTACTAACGTAATTGAGGGTCTAATATTCAATGAGATATTTCCTTTATTATTGGTAAAGATACAAGTCTTAAATCATAGGCATCGGTCAAAAGTCGCCTACACTGTCGTGTCACCTTAATAAATAAATTATGTGACCTACTTATAGGAAAAACAATACGTCAAACTATCTTAATTCACTGATCAGTAATTTCTTAATAGCTTTTACAAAGTCCTTTTTACTGAAGTATAATTTCTAATTTATTAGAGTAGGTAAACAAGTGGTACTTGTCGATGCATCTAATTTTGAATAGTGTGTTATCTATAAATAGGGTCGCACCCCTGTCGACTTGGGTGGGGTAGGTAATACTTAGAATGTATACGTGTTAACTAATAAATAACTAATCACTAATGCGTTTGTCTAACGTGTTGTATGATAGGTACCTACGGCTATATCCGATGACCTTTTTTTTATGGATGGGAAATCATCATATGACTCTTTCCGCTCTGGGCGGAGCGGAAGGGAGTGTCAGACTCTTACTGACTAAAACCCATCCGTGTTCCTCCTAATGCCAGAGCCGCGGTAACTCTTTCGAACAAATTCGGCAACCCTGGCAGGCACGGGCCCTAGTGGGCCCCATCTACTAAGCTGACATCACTTTGAGGCGCGCGTGGAACACAACGCGCCGTCGACCCGGGCCTGGTTCTGATCGGGCGGCGAGCCACCCAACGCTCGCCGTCCGCAAGCCCGCGCCTACGTTGATATCCGATGGCCTGCGTCTATTTCGGAATGGATTAAGCCAAATCTTTTTAAGACATGAGTGAACATCTTCTGGGTATCTTGCTCCATCGTGGATAGCATCTATCAGGGCTAGTTAAGTCATTTTTCAAATGCGATTTAGCGAATCTGTAGATTTCTGGCTCATGCGTCTGGGCAGCCAAGTCCAGCACACAAATACAAAGGTTAACTTTGGCGATCGAGTAAGGGAACATAGCCTATAAGTACTAACCTGATCTCCTTAGGATGTGGGTGTGGGACTGGGTGGTGGAGTCCGTTGCGCGGGCGCTGCTCGGTGTCCGCCTGCACCGCCGCCGCCAGCTTGTAGTACCCGAGTCGGGCGAGCTGATGAACAAAACACAATTCATTCATAAATCATATCACAGTAGTTTAGAGCTTATACATACACGGTGAAATAGAAAAGTCATCTGTTTCGCAGTCCAGAAATCGATAACGAATCTTCAATGACATGTCTGAAAAGATCAAAGCTTTGTAGGCAATGTCACTTGGTCCAAAAATAGCAATCCAATCATGTCATTTGAAGCGTCTGTTCGTTAGCGATCCATGGAAGATTTTTTCTAGACAAGAGGCAGGTGTAGTCAAAATTATAAGTGAAGACTGTCACTCAAAGCTGCAGTGAACGGAGTCGAAAAAAAAGGCAAAAAATACACTGTGTTTTCGCGAGATCTATGAATATTTTTAGTGGGAAACATAAAAAAAAAACAAAAAAGGTTTATTTTATTTTCTAAAATGTCTATACGGCATGACTGGCTAGTCACTATACATCCGAAAACCACGAACTCTGGCTCATCATTCTGTACAACTTCTACTATAGGACAAAAACCAAATTCGTAAAAAAAATTTGTTCCATACAAAATCAATTTTGCTTAACAAAATGGAGTGTAAATCATAGTTGCGAAATTCACTACCGCGATGTACGTTACCGCGAAAGTTTACCATCGCGACGTTCGTTGTTGCGAAAGTCGGAGTGACTAGATTAGGGCACCCTGACCAGTACCCCAAGTGTGAGTTTTTTTCGTTAACTACTGTAGTTGCGTCACGACAAAAATGTATGAAAATTTTGGCTGCGCTTCTAGGCGCACCGTTCACTAACTAAAATATTCGCGCGTTAATTGAACGGTGCGCCTAGAGACGCAGCCTAAATTTTAATACATTTTTGGCATGACGCAACTACAGTAGTTAACGAAAAAAACTCACACTTGGGGTACAGATAGGTTAGGTTAGGTTAGAATTGTGACCACCCAAGCGCGAGTCGAGCGAGCGAAGCGAGCGTGCCGCGGCAGCGGCCGACGAACGCTACATCCAACAGTGAAGCAACAGTGAAGATCTATCGCAGTAACGTGCATCACAATTTTGTAGCATTTTATTAGCATTTATTGATATTTTGTGCGTCGAAATTCCGTAGTACACTCAACAAAATGTATGGAACGACACATTTTTTTCGGAGTTCGTCCCATAGTAAAAATTGTACAGAATGATGAAGAGTTCATGGTTTTCGGGTGTTATGTGACTAACCAGTGATGCTGTATAATTTTAATTAAATAGCATGTCGTGACGTCTATTGTACTATGGAATAAGGGCATCCATAAATCGATGCTATACTACAACAGACCTTGGATGAAATGGCACCCACATAATTATGCAATGGTTTCAAACAGGCTATGTAGTTATATTGAAGCCAGATTGAGTTATACACATAACTGCATCCGTAGGTATTATCATTTATCATCATACCATGACATAATCAACAGCGGAAATAACATTATTAGATGGCCATGGTTACTTTGCACATAAAGATTATTTTTACGTTGTAATTAATAAATTGCAAATCAAGTAAAGTTTGTTTACTGACCAGGGAGGGAGGTTCATTGGAAAAAAGGAACATTCTGCGGAAGAGACATTTTACGAAAGGGACACTCTCTCTAGGAAAGATACATTTTGCAAAAGGGACATTTTCGAAAGGGCCATTTTGCGAATGGGACATTTTGCGAAAGAGACAATTTGTGAAAGGGACATTTTACCAAATTGCCATTTTGCGAAAGGGACATTTTGTGAAAGAGACAATTTGCGAAAGGGACATTTTACGAAAGAGACAATTTGCGAAAGGGACATTTGGGAAGTGGACCTTCTGCGACTGAGGCGAATAGAGTGCAACGCCATTTTTCTGTCCCTTTGACCGAATTTACTCCATATCGGGATTTGCCCTAAAGCATTATAATATTACGTTTCGATGCATATTCCTCACGAAATAACAGAAACCGCGCTTGAAAGCGCAAGTGACAGAAAAATTCCCCTTTCTGTACAAGAGACGACAGCCGTGCGTATGCAAAACGGCGCGGGAAACAAAAATAAATGGCGGGAATAAACAGTAGAAAGTTAAATAAATAACTTAGGTCATAATGCTTAAAGGACATTTAAAAAACAAAAAAAAAACAGAATCTGTCATTTTATAAGGTAGCGTTAAAATGCTGCACAATTTGATCGGAAAGATAGCTAAGTAAAATAATGACACAATATGACATGTCACACACGCATGAGATTTAAAAAACAAAAAAAAAAACAGAACCCGTCATTTCATATGGCAGCGTTAAAATGCTGCACAATTTGATGGGAAAGATAGCCAAGTAAAATAGTGACACAATATGATATGTCACATAAGTATGAGATTTAAAAAACAAAAAAAAAACAGAACCTGTCATTTTATATGACAGCGTTAAAATGCTGCAGAGTTGATCGAAAAGATAGCTAAGTTATATAATGACACAATATGACAAAATGTAACACATGTAAAAAGTACCTAGTTAATTTGTATTAGCTATGGGTTTTATGAGCATCATTTATTATCAATATCCATTAGTAAGAAGGACACTTGTTCACCACATACACACTTTGTTTAGAGGTATACCTTGGTGTGGTGTGGGACAATCTATTTATAGGTTCTCGGCTGCCCCTTGTTAGGGGTAATCATGTATGAAATGGAAGGTATGAACTAAAACTTGGTCACCTACAGTCTGACTGGTTAACCACCTTACATCCGAAACCCATGCTCTGCTCATCACTGTGTACAACTTTTACTAAGGGACAAAATCTGAATTTGTGGAAAAAAACAGCTGTTCCATACTAAACAATCAATATTGCTTAACATGTCGCTGCTTTGCATGAATAACGACACAATCCAAAATATTCAAATTAGATAAGGATACAGCTGAATCCAAAATAACCCTTATTTTTTTGTGAATAAAACTCATAATATTGATATCGGCAAAAATTACGAAGTGGCATCACATCACAAAAATATGACATTGCTCGATTTTGGCGCCATTTTTCAAGGCTCTCCTTTAAAATAAGCTTTTTTGAATTATGTCATTATTCATCCAAAGCAACGATGTATGGAAAAGGAGTAATTTTTTTCACGAATTCACAGTTTGTCCCTTAGTAAAAGTTGTACAGAATGATGAGCCAGAGTTCGTAGTTTTGGGATGTTAAATGACTAGCCCGTCATGCTGTATAGTCTGTTTATTAAAATTGTGTATAATAGGTATCTTCAAAGCCTCATATTCACTAAGCAACAATTGACCAGCTACATGTTGCTCAACATGTATACGGGCGGCTACAGATCAAGCTATACATTTCCAGTGATAAATGATATTTATTTCTGTAAATAAATCTGTTACAGACACTTTTACAAGTCAATTTTATATGTTTTTTTAAGACTAGATGGAGCCGGCATTTCCTATCTGACTCGCTCTGAGAAGAAAAGCCGAAACAAACTCAGAGGTCAACGTCTCTTTTAAAGTCCAGACATTGTAGTATCAAAAACTATGCGAGTGTAACAATGTAGGGCAACGTCTGGAATGGCCTTTTGAGGAAAGAGCCATAACAGCTTTGAGTCGAACTGTCTAAACTGACGGTACGCATGCATCAGCCATCGTGTAGCTCAACCTTATTTTAGGGAGCTCAACGACCCGACTCACGACGCCACCAATCAGCAAGACATTTGCGTAGGTCACAAAACACACTCAAAACCGCCAAACACTTATGAAATTCGAGTAGGATACTAACCTACACGGTACTCACACTCACAATAAAAAATAAAATAAAATTAAAATAATATCAACATATTAATAATTGAATTATTCATCAAAATGTCAAAGTAAAAAAAAAAATTAAAACAGTATAAGCTGATCTCGCATTGTATAGGATTTCCTTACAATGAGAGGTCAGTGTAAACTGGAAATGTATAGCTTGATGTGTAGCCGTGTGTACCAACATAATGAGCGACAATGAGCAACAAACTGATGTGCTCCTAGTAATTATTTCAGCGTCATGTTCCGCGTCTTCTGGCAATATTGCCAAACATGTTGAGCGTCACATGATGGACGTCAAATGTTGCCCAGTGAAACATTCATATTACTTTAAGAACCCAAAAAAAATCCATAATAAATAAAAAATTTGAAAATTAAATGTTAAGGTTTTCATAAAATGTGTTTGTATGCAGTTTTAAGTCCTACTTCAAACGATCTATGCTTTAGTAGGTCATCAAACAATTTACATTTGTTTTAAAAACTATAAAACACAAGACACATCAAAACTTAAAACTAATTAGGAAATGATGGAAAAAATAAGGTTAACAATCTAGTCTACAATTCACCATTGAACTAACACACACACACATTCAGAATTTCTGATCAGAAACAAGGTCAAAATCACATTGATGTAGAAACATATAGACCAAGGGCCTAGTACAAAATTCACAAAAAAGTGTCCCAAGTTTACATATAGGTAGGTACCACCAGAGCGCGCGTCAAGTCACACCGCCATATAAACTTAGAAATACTAACAAACTAATTTGAATCCTATCGTCAGTTAAGTTCTTACAGTGCGTAAGTCATTTTGTAAGAAAAACAGACAACACTGGGAAAGCCACAATTTTACTTGAAATGAAAAAGATTATTAGGATTTTCAAAGCTTTTTAAATCATTAAAGAGTTCATTTGTAATGATAATTAAAAACAATATTGCGTTCAGCGTAGTTACGCTCCTCGTTTTAAATAGTTTTTTCACTCTCTTGTAAAGTCACCATTTTTGACTTCCGCACTGTTAGAACTTCACTGACGATATGACGTCATCACAATGACTAATTAAGCTTACAACTATACCAAGATTCGACACCCATCGACGTAAATTAGCGTTATTTTTTGCGTTTTAGTCTACATTCGTTTCGGATATTTTTGAGTGCTGACCCGAGCTCTATATGTTTCTACATCACTTAACGTTCTTCGGAATTGTATTGGACGTAAGTGAATTTGCAACCAGTGACATTTCCTACATAAAAAAAAAACAGACGGGTACGAAATACAGCAATGAGGTGTAATACAATATATAACACACTGCACACATCAATGGATTTCTCAACAACTATAATTTATAAAGGATCACATTTCACAACTTAAACGTTAAATTAAAATATATTTCGAAAAGGATGCTAGAAGAATAAATTAATTAGTGCAAAGAGCATGCAAAGCTGAATGATGCAATATTAGAATAAAATAAATATTAATTAAAACAATAAAACACATTGTAATAAGTTAAGAAAAAATTAAAACTTGGTATTATTTTCTTAAAGGCAGAAACTTTTATCTTAGGAACCAATATGGCAGTTTGACATATTTTCTATACAAAATCACTCAAAACATCAACATTATTTCTCAGATAAAAATTAACTGACGACTGAAAATCGGCCCAAAAAAAATCTTGGTAAGTATTTTCATGATCCGGTTGAAAGTCATTCATAAAATAACTTTTTTTTTAAGTTTTTTATCTCCGAAGAACTAATAATACAAACAAAGAATGTCTGTCAGTGCTCTAATTATTATAAGCCCGCAGGAAACGATTAATTTATAATAGGAATCCAATTTTTATTCGACCACTTACATTTAAAAAAATTACAACACTCCACTGGCTAAATGGTGGCTATTACGAGTCCAGACACAGCAATGCGACGTGTATACGAAACAGATCTTCGAATTGTAATAGATTTTTCCGGGACGCGAAGCAAGGAGACAGATTTTGACGCGGCGATATAGGTATCTGGAGTCTGAACTATTCATAAACAAGAGTAACAGGGGGCAAGTGGGAGGGGGGGGGGGGGGCACCAGACGGGCGACAAAAACCATAGAAAGGGAGATTAGATACTAAAGTCAATATTTTAATCCGAGATATTAATTTGACAGGCACAAATGTCAATATTGTCAAATATTGTTCCTAAAATTCAAGTTTCACATTTGGCCCCGTCAAATAACTATCTGGGATTAAAAGAAGTACTTTACTAGGTTACTCCCTGTCAGTTTGGCCCTTCCGATAATATAGTACTTAATTTGTCAGGCACAAATTATGTCAAACTTGTAAAATAACGTTCCTAAAATTCAAGTTTCACATTTGGCCCTGTCTAATAACTATCTGGGATTAAAAGAAGTACTTTACTAGGTTACTCCCTGTCAGTTTGGCCCTCATGCATCACCCCCTCCGCCGATCCGTTTTTGCCTATGTGGATTAACTGACCTCCATTTTTGGGAGAGATTTCTATATATAGGTAAATCTATGAACTGCCAAATACTGTATAGATTATTTTGCTTTGTTTGTTTACCAGAACACAGAATCTGGCATGAATTGTATGTTGTTACACTAGGTATGTTCGATGCCAAAACATTTAAAAGCTAATTGCAAATTCTCTCATCTTTATTAGAATCAATTTAGATTCTAATTTGATTCAAGAATTTACCTAAAGATAAACATACTCTTCTAATCAACACAAGTAGTTAAAACAAACGTTTTCTTTCCTTCAATGTGTTCTGCCTAGACTTTTCCCTATTATGTTGGGGTCTGCTTTCAGTCTAACCAGCGGTGCGAGCACGGATCTTTTTATCGAGTCGATTCGAGAAATTTATCTATTCTAAACGTCAAATTTGACATAAGATATAGATAAAACGATAACTGCTGTCGTTTTATCTATAAGTTATGTCAAATTTGACGTTTAGAATAGATAAATTTCTCAAATCGTCTCGATAAAAGGTCCGTGCTCGCGGGGCAGATGCGGTTGAATACCAGTATTTTACATAGAGCGACTGCCATCAGACCTCAGCAAGTTGGTCGGAAATGCTAGTAAATGAATAGATAGTGAATCAAATGAGGGGTCTCTGACTTACTTATGAGGTACCCCGTCGCGACATTTTAGCGCCATTTCGACGAGCAAACCTTATCGTGTCATCCATCAATTTCTATAATTAAAATATATATACTACTTAGATGTTACTCAATCGAATTTGATGGCTCAACGATAGGTACCTATATTTTTTGACTTTTTTAATGTTTGTTTATCTTGCGTTGGGGTTTTTTAAATTTTTAATTTAATTTTACACGGAGCGACTGCCATCAGACCTCCGCAACCCAGTTACTGGGCAATGCCTATATCCTAAGGTTAGACCAGTTATCAGAATTTCAGGCTTCTAACTACGCGTAACGACTGTCATAGGTATTCGTATGACACCCGGGACCGACGGTTTAACTTTCCCTCTGAGGCACGGAGGTTTCTCAATATGTCGAATGGTCACCCATCCGCGGAATGACCGCGGCAAGCACAGCTTAACTTTGCAAATCATATGATTCACTCGGTTATGAATGAGCTACAAAGCCCTCCTTATTCTTTCGTTCATAATATCACACGTAAATACCTAACGTAATTATCATACAAACACTTTAAATGATTAGTTTTAACCTAACGACTTCAAGTCATATTACGCTAAAGACCTTGGAACTTCTCAAATGATACAATCATTTGCATTTAAACCATAGAAATTTAATTTTAAACGCATTAGAAACGTGTAATACTTTTCTAAAGAAATATACAGGGTGTCGCAAAAAGGTCAAACTAAATACGAGCCAAAAAATGTTGCGCGTCTTCCGTGGATTCTATGTACACACGGCTACACTTCAAGCTATGCAAAACCAGTATAAGCTGACCGTTACTTGTGCGAAAAGATTATACAAAGCGACGCCAAGATAAACTGGTTATGTATAGCTTGATGTGTAGCCGTGTATACAATTTCGTCGCTTCCATTCCACTCCGCGGCAGTGTACATTGAGCCTTAGAGGTACCCGAATGAACTATGATCAAAAATGTCACTAAAGTCAGAGTTTGGTTAAAACATGAAAATAAATCATAGCCTGAAAACTAAAAAAAACGCGGAACATACATAGGGTGATTCGGGTACCTCTAAGGGTGCTCTACCTTTGGACTTCCGCTTGACACAACTTTTTGGGACACCTTGTATGAGTATAAATTTTAGTGTAGAAGTCAACTCGATATCGATATGATAACCAAGAGAGCATTGACAGTATCGATACCGATTACGATACGATAGCAACACGATCTGAATTTAAAAAAGCCGTTGTAAGTGTAGCGGCACGGACACCATAGTGTTAATTTGTCACTTTCACCAATCTTATACAACTGGGTACCTAAACTACTTTTAAGTACATACAGTACCTACAAGAAGTTTTTTTTTCTTTTCTTTTAGCTTTCAATTAAGTTGGGATAACAAACTTGTGTCGTAGCTACTACGAGGAACATCGTAAATTACGTTTTCCTCAACTTCACAGAGAAATTCCCAATTTCCCCTACGGTAATTCCCGAAATAATGAATGAGTACTTTTAAAAAATACATGCAGGCCTATTTACTTTAGTAGTTTCGTACTCTTATGGACGGTGTGACGAGCCTCCACGACCACGAGTGACGATGGTTGAGTACGTTTGGTTTGGAGCACCCTGCGGCGCCAGCCCCGCTACCAAGCTGGGCTGGCGACGCAGACTGGGTAATCTTTGATGACACGAGCTATTCGTGCCGACACAAGATAAGAATATGGATCAAATAATCTAGTTTTATTAGGATCCAGAGTATACTTGGATGTTAAACCGTGAGTGGAAGAGTAACCATCAAAGACCTGTCGGGTTTTTCATTTCAATTCATCGGAATGTCAGTCGATCGGATTGACATTGGTTTTATGTCATACATGGAAATTGGAATTGAAATTGCACTACGTGTAATTTTTCATTCAAGAGTAGGAATTCACGAATTGATTTTTGCAATTTTTTTTATATCACAAACTTTTTTTTTGTGAATTATTTTCAAGACTAAGTGCGTATACACGTAGAAAGCGGATTGCCGGCACCGATCTACCAACGCTTGTCGGTGCTGGTCCGTGCAGTTAGTCGACGCAGGTAGTCTCTACACTGTGTAGCGAACCAGCGCCGACAAGCTCCGAACTTCGCCGACAAATTCCGACCTGCTCCGATCAGCGCTGGTAAGCCGTCATTTGTTGCTGTATTTGCGCGAATTTATATTTGGAATAAGGCGTATTTTTGCTAAAAATGCCAGCTCCTGCTTCTACCCGCTTCCTTTATTAGCGGTTACCTGTACGGACCAGTACCGATAAGCGCTAGTAGGTCGGCGCTGGTTACTTGTACGCCCTAACCCTACTGAAATCAGCGTGAATAATTCAAATGATGGTTCATTTACTGTTATTTTCTCTTAAAAGAAAACTAAAGCAATCACTATCACTAGGTCAATGAAGCAACTTCAGGGCAACTGCACTTTCTATACCTACCGCGATAACCTAATTTGAAGATTGTGATTGTATTTAAAGTATTTAATCGCACTTAGAGGTGGGGGGGGGGGGGGGAAGGGGCTAATTAACAGCCGCGCAAATCATACGATTTACAAGGTTAAGCTGCGCTTGCCGCGGTCATTCATTAGGATTTTCAAAGGTTTTACACTCAGTTGCAAGAAAGGTCCATTAAATTTTAATGCTCTCATTAGAATGTTAATGCTCCATTAACCTCTTCTGTCCATTGCAAGAAGCTACATTTAATGGAATGATTAACTATCCATTAAAATTAATTTTTGATGTGTCAAACTCCCCATGATTTCAATGTAAGATAATTAGTAAATGAAGAACGAACTACGACCTAATTAGTGTTCATGCAATAGCCATTAATTTAATGGAAACATTATTCTTAATGACGGATTAGTTAATGATCACCTAATGGTATCTTTCTTGCAACTCAGTGTTAATCATCAAAGAGTTCATTTGTAATGATAAATTAAAAACAATATTGCGTTCAGCGTAGTTACGCTCCTCGTTTCAAATAGTCACTCTTGTAAAGTAGCCATTTTTGACTTCCGCACTGTTTGAACTTCACCGACGATATCGAGACCCTCCGTACCTTGGAGAGCACGTTAAACTGCCAGTTCCGGTTGTCATACGAATACCTATGACAGTCGTTATGGATAGTCAGAAGCCCGAAAGTCTGACAGCCGGTCTAACCTTAGACTATCGGCATTGCCCAGTAACTGGGTTGCGGAGGTCTGATGGCAGTCGCTCCGTGTAAAATACTGGTATTCAGCTGCATCTGGGTGTCTACTCCCAAAGCACGAAGTCCGTGGTTTCGGCCTTAGTTACGAGCGTTTCCTACTCCCTATCACCTACGGACATACAATTATTTTGGGGCCCGAACTAAGAAGGATGATTTGACAGTTGTCCCTACTACCGATGTGTTTTTGCCCGTCCGAAAAGTTGAACTTAACACTTGTTTTGTTCACTCCTACGTTTCGGGCTACTTTCGGACGGGCGACTAACTTCGTTGACGGACTTGGGGAGCAGGCCCCAAGACCCCAACAAAGTTGGAAAAAGCTAGGCAGTAGAAAAAGGTAAAATGTTAATACGGAACAGTGGCGAAGGCTCCATACAACTCGATTCCTATCGGCTTCCCTTTCGAAATATGGCAAATACTAGTATCTATTATTTTCAATTATCATTTAAACAAATAATTATTTACGAAGTTACATTGCAGGTATAACATTTGCTTATGAAAGTAACAATCAAAGAAATAAATAAACGCCTACAATTTTTTGGTCCGGCTTCCCTTTTAAGAAAATTCACCCTTCGCTACTGATACGGAACTCATAATTTAAGACTACATTCAATCGAGATAGAGTTGGTTTTACGTCATCAGCGTTTGCGCAATCGATACGTAAAGATCGTAAAGAATAAAGAAGTTATCACTTTAGTTCTAGGTAAAGTGAACGAATTTGTGACGTATGTAGACACGTTTTTAGAATGCGCTTACGAGTACAAACATTACGCTTGATCCCTGACGGGTTAATAGAGCTATTAAAAGTACCGAAGAGTTACTTGACCACTTTTTTGTCAGTAAGCAGGTGGTTACTGACAAGCTGCCGTTGCTATCTAGTGAAGAACGACAAGCGCATAATATGACTACTAGGATCTTAATATAGCTCCTTTGAACTTAGCAACAGGTGTTGCAGCTAAGGGAGTCCCTCTATGGTGCTCGGACCCAGTCCAAAAGACGTAAAAACAAACAAGGCATCAAGAATAACTAATAATACGAGTATAGACGCGAAACTCGTCAGACGCGTTCAAGGTCACGATAATAGACTACCGACCCGAGTTGGTTTAACCAACAAGGCAATCAAGGATAGCGCTGCCTGCGCTGGTTTTTTATTCCGGTAGCTAAGTTATAATCTTTTCGTTAGTATAAAACTATATTTCTATGTTTAATACTGATATATTAGAAACCTATCGTGAACTATTATAACAAATGCGAATACATTATTAAATTATGATTATGCTACTAGAAATAGGTACAGTTCGCAGAAATGCAACTTGGTTTAGGAAATTTTGTTGTGTTAAAAATTAACAATTCACAATTTTCTTTCGTTTTAAAGTTTAGTTTATCGTATACTATTGATTTAATTAAGTTCTTCAAGAAATATGTTCTCAGTTGTTATAAGCCATGTTGAAACAATAAGGGATAATAAGGGCCGTCCATTTTGTATTATAACTTTCGTGAGACACATTCAGAGTTCGACTCGCGACCTCGCCGCGTGTTCAGATCATGAATAAGGGCTCCGTTTGGATCCGAAACTAATCGGGCAAACCCGAAAAATGGACGTGAGTAAACCTTAACTAATTATAAATAGGGCCGTCCATAATCACGTTGGACCTTATATTGGCCAACTATAGACCATGGTTTACTTTAACTTATTCGGGATAACAAATGTCAATGTATGTAACGGCCGTTTTCAATAACCTATCTATCGGCGGTTTCGCCTACTAGACATAGAAATTTGACATAAGCTCCATAGAAGTAATGTCAAATTTCTATCTGTAGTAAGGCAAACCGCCGATACATAGGATATTGAAAATGGCGGTAAGCGGCAGGCAGTCAGGGTTATGTCGTTTTCGTATATTTTCTGTATCTTAGGGTGGGCTTTAATGATAGAACACGATTCTAATCAAACGTTATTATTTTCAACGTGAAGATTAAAACTTCGAATCAACCTCGACCTCGATCCTAAACACAATTTTCTCTAATTCTTTTGAAGCAAAAAAAAAACACTATGAAAGTTGTTATCAACAGGTGTGTTGTTCTTTATCAGATGTTTTAATTTTATGTTTATTTCTGAGATAGACAATCCCACGCAAGACACATAAGAAATGCGTAGAAGTATACGGAAAATACGACACGTTGTGATTGTGACACACAGTTTGAAAAAGGAATCCCCATTATCCATACTCGTACAAAGAATGAATACGTTTTGAATGAGTAGATATTTATTTTTAAACCAGAGGAAGTAAGGCTTTGTTGAGATTGTATCGTTTGTAACCAGCCTGTTTTTATGACCTGCACGAAACGTGGTTTATAATTAAAAATAATATTATGTTTATAATTTATTATTGTTAACTTATTAGTTTACCTATACCTAATTAATCGTATCACTAAACTAACAACTTAAACACCTAATAAAAAGCATAAAACTAAATTAAAAAGTACTTACAAATAAATATAACAAGGGAGTCTTTAGGTATAAAAAAAAGTTTCATCGTCACCATTTCGCGGACAATAGAAATAAGAATAGAATATTGAAATTAAATTTAAATATTCGAACAATAACGCGTATCGAGAATAAAACTTTCATCGGGCATTTCTTAGTAGACTTTACGAGCATATTATTGGCACATACGGAAACAGTGCGCCCTTCAAGTCAATCAAAATGTTAATACGTATTCATTGAATTCGCTTTTACTAACGGTAGTACAGATAACACATGAAAAGATAAAACAGTATTTAAATATGGAAACCTAACGTAAATACTCACCTATTTGAACTTCTTTGTATTTCAAATTTAGAACAACAACGCACACACGTGTAACACAAACTATAGGATTTTATCACACGCGAGCTATTGTCTGATAAAAAGTAATATTAAGAATCAACTATTATTTAAATATTGTATAACTGTGTAGATAACTTGTTTATTACGAAGTCGTGAGTGAAATGTCTGACATCACGCCACCGCCAAAACGAATTTCACTTTCGACGAACACTCTCTCTTTCATTTTAAAATGGTTGGTCGCAGACACATTAAATCACAGCCGGAAAAAAAGAAATAAATTAAAATTTGGAACGTGCCAAAGATATTTAAATATTAATTTAAATAATGTACACCTTTCCACTTGTTTTAAAATAAACTACAAAGAATCACGCGGTATAACACTTTTCCCGCCAACAGATATTATTTAAAATCAGAACGAAATAACTTTTTTTTGTTAGATAGAAGATGTGCGAACGTTGTGCCAGCACCAAGGAGACTGATTGAAAACAATGGAAATTAATCTCAGTTATAAATAATGTAATGTTTTTTTGCACCGCAATTATAAAAGCGTTTATCGTGAACTATTAATTAAAAAATAATAAGGGATCATATCGAATTAGCTCACAAGGAACGTTATTGTGTGTTTTGTACTATCAGATGTAAATTCGGTTTAAAAATTAATTAATAATCATCTCGCCGCTACGTTTGCAATGACTGTCTTTATTGTCTCATGGCTTTCCTCCAAAAATGTACAGCCAAGGAATTTTATACTTTATTTCAAAGATATAACAACTTTAATTACAGATCAGAAAATTTTAAATACACACATTAATATTGACTTAAAATTCTATTAACAAAGAAACAATACTTCACACTGAAATATAGTTCATAATGTATGCATGTGTTAAATTGATAATGTCCCCTATGCCCTAGAAATTAGAGTTTAAATTAAGTGCGTGAATTAGTTTCCGGAAATAAAATGCGGTGGCGTGATCATCGCGTGCGCTTGCGCAGGTCCACTGACCTGTATTCTTGTATCGTTGATATTTGTTTATTGCTAACACGTTGGACAATGATGGTGCATTTTTACTGGTATTGACAGATTAACTGAATCTTTTACTGACGTGTTAGAAAGATATTGGTATCTTGGGTTGCGCCGTAATCGAAACTTTAATCTGTTCAACGAAAGATGAGTCCTGACCTGACGGTCATTTCGTAAATTGTAGCCGCAAGGAGACTGCTATCGAAAAAACGTAAAAGACATCATGTGTTTTGTTTTTTAAAAATATTTGATATTCTTTGTATAGTAACGGTTTGTAGAGAAACGACAGGAATCACTACCGTGAAACGGGTATGATAACCTTCATCTTATAATGTCACAAACAGTCACAGTAGGATAGTTAAGTTTTCCGGCCGTAGTTCTATCCATGGTCGGGAGCGAGAGTGCGTGGGAAGCCATCGTCTCCTTCTGCGAGGATGTGATGGCGACCAAAGAGGGAGCGGAGAGGGAGAGTGGCAGCTGCCACTCTCCCTTCCCGCGCCAGACGCACCGGGCGTCGGAGGGCGCGCGACGATCTCCGGCCACCATGGTGTGGCCTGCAGGCGGTGGGTTAGGGGACCCGTCATCCGACCAGTAACAGGCCCGAGAAGGCGGCGCAGTGTTCCGTGCGCGCCTCTCAGGAGGACGTGGGGCAAGACCCCACAGAATGAGAGGTCTGCCGGGGTTGCGATGCATGCAGCTGCGAATCCCGTAACCCCGGCCAAGGGTCAGGAGAAGGAACACCGTGGTTTTTAGTCGGTAAGAGTCCGGCATACCCCTTTGCCTTCCCCGGGAGAAGGGTATCCATGAGGATTTTCACAAGAAAAAAAAAAGGATAGTCAAGTTAGTTATTATCAAAATATCTGACTACATAAACAGTTAGACTAGCGGTGGAATGGCACCTCTGACTTTTATAATTCGAATCAGAATTTGATTATCACTTCCGTTAACGGTGAAGGAAAACATCGTGAGGAAACTAGCACACCAGAGAGAGCTCCGAAAAGTTTTCGATGGTGTGTATAGTTTACCAACCCCCACCAGGCCAGACAGGTGGACTAATGCATGGTTTATACGACGCAGTAACGTGGCGGTACAGTAACCCAGTGCAGCGCTGACTTGCTGCTGAGCTCGTGTGGACACTAGTTTCAACCCAGTCCAGCGCTGACTCCGCGATCGCAAGTCAGTCGAGCTGACTAGGCCCCCGTTCTATTTTTCGGATCCAGTAGCTTCCCTCACCACGCGCCAGTACCAAAAATCGACATGAAACTGACTTACGGATCCAGTCTATATATGTACGCAGTGACTGGCGCCGAAAATCCGAGTCACAGGGTACAGTCACTGCCATCGTATAAATCAGCCAAAAGGGTTAAACCCTTTCTCATCGTGAGAAGAGGCTCGTGCCCAACAGTGGGACAGTAATGGGCCGATTATGTTATGATAGGATGACTCAAACGATGTATAATCATGTTTGCGCTATTCTATCTACTGTTGTTAATTTATTTACCCTCATTCCGGTTGCTCAATATCATAATCTTGCATGTAGGTGTGCAAACTACGCGATGTCAAATCAGTATTTTATTTTGCTGGGTAAGTTACGCTGCAATTCGATTTGTTTAATTTCAATAAGTACTTGTAAGCAAAAATTTAAATACTTATTAAATAGTCTAGGTAGCATTTTTATTGTAGAATTTCAATATTATGTTATAGATTTCTTTTTTTTTTGCTTTGCCACGATTGTTTTTATTTAAATGAAAGCAATGGTGTTTTTTATACATTGGGCCGGTTTTAGTTTTGACAGCTTTTCTATAGAAAATATGTAAAAATGTCTAATTTATTCCTGAAATACAATTATCTGACGATTAAAAAATCAACCCTTAGTAGGTCACGAAGGCGCGTGAATCATTGCAATATGAACCCTGTATTTTTGTGATAAAAGTCACATGGCGCGCCCTCGTGATAGAGGACTAGTACCTATAACATCATCCGATTTGCAATAATCGAATAATGTTACTAAGAACCGACTCTTAACAAAATAAAACTATAAAAACGTAAAGTTTCCGCTGATTTCGTCACTATGTACAACAATTTGCTTTATGTATTGTTTCCGTCGTCAATTTAGTCATCAATTGAATAACTGACGCTTAGGCTCAGTTCGGACAAGCGCTTCACGCGGCTTTTAAACGCGCAATGCTATGTAAACTTAAAAGGCATTATTCCTTTTAGAATCGGTGTAGCATTGAATCAGGTATCAGCATCACCTAGTATTTTGCTTGGTGGAAGGATTTATCCAGTCCGTCTGTCTTGCTACCGCCCTCACATTTAAGTATGGCGACAAGCAGTTTACTGTGTTCCGTCGTTTTTATGTGAGAGCCAAAGGGGTATAGAGGAATCCTTTTATATCTTTGTTATTTGGATTCGTGTGCTCCATCTTAGACAGGATCTAACTATCAGGTGCGACCAGGGAAAAACGCGACTAAGCCAAATAATAATTTAAAAAAAATACAGGTTCCAGAAAGCATTATACTAGGATTCGATTTCGGACAATTCGCTTGGCATTGTGGTTTTGTGGAATTAAGTCCTTACGTCCATCTTTCATCAGAGTTCAGCAACATTCATTCTCTGATTATTCAAAAGGTCACCTAAAATTCTGGTACGTTTTTCGAGTAAAAGATTGTTTAACGTCAGAATTAATGCTTGGTTGAACACCTGTCTAAGCGTGGGCTTTCTCAATACACCTAAAATCTTATCAGCGGCTTACTCAACGCATATTGTATTCTCAGTCTTTGTCTTTGCAGTTGTGCTAAGTCTGTTCCGTAAACGCGCGTCCAAAACTCACAAGTCTGACCGTAGCCTTATTATGACGCGACACCCGTATTGTCGTGAGTACGTCGCTGAATACGTAAGTAATTGTTGAATAGAGTTGTGTAAAAACTAAACTGACACTTGTGATCATTTGTGCCACAAGTGCCATCTGACCTCCATCCACCAGCTGTTGGATAACGAGGTCAACAGAACTCATAAGTTATGAATCATAAGTCATAACACGGGAGAATGTTATCGGGGCACAGGTGGATACTTCTGGGGACATTCATGATATAATCGCTTATGTTATGACATTCTCTTCGTGTTATACAGCATCACTGGTTGGTTAGTCATTTTACATCCAAAAACCAAGAACTCTGCTCATCACTCTGTACAACTTTTACTATGAGACAAATTCTGTGATACAAAATAATTAATGTTGCTTAACACATTTGAGTCCACAACTTTTCATAGAGCTCATGCGCCAGGGAGAAGCCACACGATGCGGTGCGGCTGCGGCGTAATACATACAAATTTCCACGGTATACCACACGGTGCGGTGCGGCGCCACGCCGTGTGTTGACGGAGAGCCGTTCCACACGGTGTGGTGCGACGCCGTGTACTACGTGTGCACGCTGACGCGGCAAAATGGTCACCGTGCGGTAGCGCACCGCACCGCTCCGTGTGGCTTCTCCTACATGTCGCCATACATATGGTTAGTGGACCTTCCAGGGTCATCTGCATTACCTTTGCACTAAGAGAGAACCCTCGAGGAGGGTTCTTGGCATTTTGTTAAAACCGTGTCATAAAACACGCTACTACAAAGTAAAATAGTGTTTTTAGGGGGTCTTGTGTCTGCCAGGGTTGCGGAATTTGTTCGAAAGAGTTACCGCGGCCCTGGAACGCAAAGGGCATTAGGAGGAACCTATCCGTGGAAGGGTTTTAGTCAGTCAGAGTCTGACACTCCCTTCTGCTCCACCCAGAGCGGAAGAGTCATATGATGATTTACCATCCATAAAAAAGGGGGTTTTGTTGCTTGTTTTATGACGGGTGCAATTTCTAAGAAAAACCTACATTTAAAATGAGCCCTTCACTCCCCCACACTACCCGGCATCGCGATTGCGAGTTGACGGTCCCAGAGGGCACCCGGAACTGAACGTGTCCACAAAATATAGGTATGGAACAGCCGATTTCTTTTTCACGAATTCAGAGTTTGTCTCAGAGTAAAAGTTGTACAGAATGATCTTCTCTCGTGCCAGCACGAGCTATACGAAAATAGCTCATGCTGTGGTGAAAAGATTAGTCAGTCAGCAAGGTTGGTAGCGAGGCTGACTGCCCAGGGTGCGCCGGACGTACTTAAGTATCGTCACTCGTGGAGGCTCTTTTCATGCAACCCAATACAGAATGATAGCAGCGTTCAAGGTTTTCGTTTGAAGAGTGACTAACCAGATATGCTGTCTAAAATAAAGTTCCAGATCGCGTCTATGTGTTTTTTCAAGGTATGTATGTGGGTTTTTCAACCGTGAAGTTTTTACATCCTTTATTTTCAAGGCCGTTATTAGAGGAAGTTTTTGTATGATGTTCTATTCGATTCGATCCAAATAACAAAAGGATTGGCCATGATTGGTACCGGACGAAATTCACTTAGATGACTAAGCAAGCACATATCCACTTATAAAATAAAGAGGTAATTTGTAAGTTTAGATGTAGGAGGTAGTCTCAGAAATTACTAATCCGATTTCAAAAATTCTTTCACCAATGTTTAGATTTCGTTTTACGCGTGTGAAAACAAGTCAAGTTTATGTAAGATACTAGGGTACATACGGCTTCTTATCAGCCATACATTTCCATTATGAGCTGATCTCACATAATACAAGATGTCCCAAAAAATAGTGTCAAGCGGAAGCCCAGAGGTAGAGCATCCTTAGAGGTACCTAAAGGCTCATTTACACGGAGATAGTTTCTCGAAGCGAGTCTCATGCTATCTCTGTTTTCATCGTAGAGAAAGACAACGACAGAACGAGTCTCGCTTCGAGAAACTAGCTTCATGTAAATCGGCCTTAAATCACCTCCATGTATGTTCCGCGAAATTTTACAGTTTTCGAGTTATATTTTTTTTCATGACATGACATTTTTGATCAGTATCATGAACAGTTCGTTTAGGCTCAAAATGCCCCTTTCCCAAAATGTCCCCATTCTTAAGCTTATACGTACAATCCTCTACAACAACTCCAGACGTGTATTTACAGAGATTGTTGGACAAAATTACAGACATAATATAAAATAAAACATAATTATGGTTTAATTATATTCATAATTATGCAATTTTGTGGCGGTTAAGTGCGTACGATCACAAGCGGTTGCATACTAAAATGGAAAAGCGGTCCGCCACGCGGCTAGCTGCCCACGCGGTTAGGGCCTTTTTACTGTGACGCGGGCTCGTGCCCGCGTGCGTGCGTCACCCGCATGCGTGGCGCTCGCAGTTCACCTTTTCGTGTGTGCTACACGCATCACAATAAATACGTGTATGAAAAGGTAAAATTCAGGCGCCACGGGTGCGGGTAACTCACGCATACAGTAAAAAGGCCCTAACCGCGTGGGCGGCTAGCCGCGTGGCAGGCCGCTTTTCCTTTTTAGTATGCAACCGCTTATGATTGTACGCACTTAAGCGCCACAAAATTGCATAATTATAAATATAATGAAACCAGTTGTTTTATTTTATATTATATCTGTAATTTTGTCCAACAATCTCTGTAAATACACGTCTGGAGTTGTTGTAGAGGATTGTACGTATAAGCTTAAGAATGGGGACATTTTGGGAAAAGGACATTCTGGGAAAGGGACATTTTGGGAAAGGGACATTCTAGGAAAGGGGCATTTTGGGAAAGGGACATTCTGGGAAAGGGACATTTTGGTACCAGGGGACATTTTGGGAAAGGGACATTTTGAGCCTAAACGGAACAGTTAAGACTACCTATAGCGTGTTTTTTTTTTAATTAGATTTTCTATTCTTCTAACATAGAAAAAACTATTCACGACACTATGATCAAAAATGTCATTAAAGTCAGAGTTTGGTTAAAACATGAAAAGAAATCATAACTCGAAAACTACAAAAAGTCGCGGGTCAATACATGGGGGTAATTTGGGTACCTCTAAGGTGCTCTACCTCTGGGCTTCCGCTTCACACTACTCTTTGGGACACCCTGTATATAGGCTTCCCGTACAATGAGAGGTCAACTTATAGTGGAAATGTACGTATAGCTTGATAATCTTGATATGTAGCCTACAGGCTGATTTACACGAAGATAGTTTCTCGAAGCGAGTTTCATGTTGTCCCTGTTTTCACCGCTGAGAAAGACAAAGTAAGAATGAGTCTCGCTTCGAGAAAATATCCTCGTGTAAATGAGCCTTACTAGGAACTTGGTACGTACTACAAACGTGTAAAATCGTTCCTACGTAGAAGGAAGACACAATGAATCCTACAAGTCTCGTTAACGAGTCATTGCTTCAACGGATCGTATCAGACTCTATTCAATTTTGATTACCTACCTACTTATCTCGGCGATAACGAGACTGTTTAGTAAACATATATGTTCTAGGTATTGTACTAAATTTACTCACTGATATTTCCATCAACTATGTTTTATCTTTTTTTTGCAGTAAACCGTAGATTACACGGGTGTTTCACCAACCTATCATTAACTGTTCATTAAGCTAATTCGGTCTCTAAACTTTTCAAACTTATGCATTTCGCCACCATATCAATAGTGATAATAAAGCTAAGAAAGATAAACAAATGAAATATCTTGACTTAGCACACGAGGTTGTCAACATGTGGGATGTGGATTCGGCAACCATTGTACCGATAGTCGTTACGGCCAATGGCTTAATGGCTAAGAGCCTCTTTCCCAACTATGTTGGGGTGAGGGGGTCTACTCCCTAAGCACGAACTCCGTGGTTTCGGCCTTAGTTACGAGCGTTTCCTACTCCTTATCACCTACGGACATACGATTATTTCGGGGCCCGAACTAAGAATGAATGACAACACGATTTGACAGTTGTCCCTACTACCGATGTGTTTTTGCCCGTCCGAAAAGTTGAACATGACACTTGTTTTGTTCACTCCTACGTTTCGGGCTACTGTCGGACGGGCGACTAACTTCGTTGACGAACTTAGGGAGTAGACCCCCAGCTTCCAGTCTAACGAGATGCGGCTGAATACCAGTATCTTACATGGAGCGACTGCCATCAAACCTCCGCAACCCAGTTACTGGGCAATGCTGATATCGTAAGGTTAGACCGGTTGTCAAACTTTCGACTTCCGACTACCCGTAACGACTGTCAAAGGTATTCGACACTGTTAAAGACACTTGGGACCGACGGTTTAACGTGTCTCGATGTGTAACGAAGGGTCACCCATCTACGGACCTACCGCGGCAAGCTCAGCTTAACCTTGCAAATCATTTATTTATTTAAAAATCAGAACGACATAAAGCCAATTACACTGATATAGTTACACATAACACACAAGTACTGAAATTAATTAATATAATAGTGTTGGCAACATTGGAAAAATGTGTACCACAGCTTAAAAAGAGCGGCACGCGCATGCGCTCTAAGGTTATCAAGTAAAATATCCGCCATTGAGGAACGTCCGATATTTTTGTTATTTTCCCTTTTTATGATTAACTTTGTTGTGATAACTTAATAACTGACTGTGATTCAGTGTCTATGTTTTTAAAAAATACCTTTAGTTCAAGGTATACAAGAATAGATTATAAAATATTAACCCTTTCACTCAGTCTTCTCTCAATACACCAAGCATTCTAACAATATCACCTTCCATTCATTGAATCAGCAAATAGATCCAGTGAAGGATTAGATTCCAGGAGAGCGTTGAGTGCATTCAGCATCCTTGGAATGGGTGACATACATCGCGCAATCGTGCGACAACGCGGCTGCGCAAACAAATTATGTCTTTTGAACAAATTATCATAATCCGTACGGTTGTTAATTAGCCCTTCATTTCATTCTTGTCATGTCTTTTTATTCTTGACTAGAGGTAGCTCACGGCTTAGCCCGCGTGGATGTCGTTTATCGCGTATTCCGTATTTTTCGGGATAATATAATTCAAACATAATTCGAAATACACGTGGCGCCATCTATC
Organism: Amphipyra tragopoginis; assembly: GCA_905220435.1. NCBI lineage: Eukaryota > Metazoa > Arthropoda > Insecta > Lepidoptera > Noctuidae > Amphipyra > Amphipyra tragopoginis. Next base: position 21,981,130 of record HG992012.1, on the reverse strand, counting down.
TACGTTATTGTTGTTTTTATCGGGAACAGTACTTTTTTTCGGGATGAAAGGTGCCTGTCCGTTTCTGTACACCTGACAACGTAGTAGATGCATGATCGGTTCAGTGGATTAGGATAGCACTCGGGGATAACGTAGCTTCCTATTGGTGAAAGATTTTTTGAAATCGGATTAGTAGTTTCGGAGATTACCTCCTGCATACAAACAAGCAAATTCTACCTCTTTATAATATTATAATATTAGTATAGATATCCCAATTTTTGATACCTTGGGTTACATTATTGTAATTTATTTACGGATCCTTATATTTTTTGATACTAAAATATAGCCTATAGTTGCTATTGTTGATCGAAGCCTATTAGCACTCAGGGATAACGTAGCTGAAAGAAATTTTGAAAGAAATAATGAACGAATTTTTGAAATCGAAAGAGTAGTTCCGAAGATTACCTCCTACATACAAACAAACAAATTCTACCTCTTTATAATATTAGTATAGATTGGTCTGTAGGAATCCTTAGAAGACCACGCAACAGGAAGGCATAAAGATTTATGCAAATAGCCAGGTTGCGCTGCCAATTTGGCGCGATCGAATACAAAAGGTCCATCGGAGCAACGTTAGATTCCTTAATAGATTTCTAGAAGGATGTTATAGGTTGAAAAAAGTGCGGTGAGTATGAGGAGGCGTTTTTTAGCGAATGGTTTTCTGCAGGGCAATTGTGTAACATCAATCTTGACAGTTGATGTGTCAAAAACAATATTCATTGCGTGGTAAACAGTTGTGGAGAAGTCGGATTGTTAATACATACGTTGCTATGGAAATTGTTAAGCTGTTAAAATCAAAGCCATAACGATTACGCATGTGTTGCACAATTCAAGTCAAGAGCGAGTCGGACTCGCGCAATCAGGGTGAACTTTACTTTGTTTTTTCAGTAGCTTTGCCTGATGCTGCGGCAGTTTTGCTTTTATCTATAAATCATTATGAACTAAGTCGGATAATAACGAAACTTTAATTTTAACTAGAAACGGGAAACGGTGTTTTGTCGCGCATTTTGGGCTTCGTCACACATGTTTAAAGGCCAAAGGAATATATTTCCCACCAACTTTTTTGGAATACGTTGCGAAAACCTCCATGTTACATTATTGTTTAAACTTTTAATTTATATTTCGTAGAACAGAAATAAAAATGAAACATTTTTTTTTTCAATTGCCAATTTATTTGCTACCTATTTTACTTTCTTAAAATATTAAGCTCGAATAAGGAACAAAATAAAATTACAATAAAAAGGATATTTTGGAAGTTGCCATTTCAAATAACACGATAAAAAAATGGTGAGAGGACCCGAATCACCCCCATTATCATCTTGAGAACGGGGAAGGTATGGCCTATTCTTTGCCGAAAACACACGGAAAGTTTTGTTGAACAAAGTTTTAATAATAAATAATTAAAAATAAAGATAGCAAAATCGATACAGACTACGTCACATGTCTTGGCGAGACGGAAATCTGTTACCTATCCGTCGCGAGTTAACGCGGGAAAATTTACGTATTAAAACATCAAACGATTTATTTTGGTTCGCGTAATCGATCGCAATACATTTTAAGTGGTATTCGAGTTTAGAATTACGAGTCTTATCGTCTATCGATAAACGCGCCATCATTTATTCATTCTGTTTAGTGTTTAGTTTTTCTTTCATTTGAAGTAACAAGCAATAAGAACATGCAAAGACAACATCGTTTTTTTTTGTATTTTCCCGCGTTTTTTACTTACGGGGGGTAATACACTATCATATATCTAGGATCATAGATCTACATATCTGTCATAGATAAATGACAATGTATTACAGACATAATGAATCACTTCTTCACACACAGATATGACTCTAGAGGTCATTTAAGAGATATGATCTTACATATATGTGCAAAGCGATGGTGAAGTAGATCGGACGGTTAAGCACAGAATTAACACTGGATGGATGAAATGGCGGCAGGTCACGGGAACAATCTGCGACTCCCGCATTCCCCTTAAACTTAAGGGGAAGATATATAAAACCATGATTAGACCTGCTGTCTTGTACGGATCAGAATGTTGGGCCACAAAAGGGATGAATGAAAGACAATTGCATGCAGCAGAGATGAGAATGCTAAGTGGAATGTGTGGTGTTACACGAATGGATAAAATAAGAAATGAGTACATAAGAGGAAGTTTGAAAGTGGCACCGATATCTGAAAAGTTGTGTGGAAATCGGTTGTCATGGTATGGGCACGTGTTACGTAGAATAGAGGAAAATGTAGTGAGGAGAGTTTTGAGTATGAATGTCGATGGCTATAAGAGTAGGGGAAGACCAAAGAAACGATGGATGGAATGTGTGAATGATGATATGGTTAGAAAGGGGGTGACTACCGAGATGACGACTAATAGAGAAGTATGGAAGAAAAAACATGTTGCGCCGACCCCAAATAAATTGGGATAAGGGCAGGAGAATGATGATCCCAGATATATGATCGTGTAATATCCCTCTTAGAAAACGGATAGAAATTCAAGACTTATCTACCTATCAACATTAATGTTGTAATTTGTAACTTATTATTTTATTTATTAGTCATAGTTTAAAGATCACAAACTTGTCTTTGGTACTTACATAGTAAGTTTAATCATCGTTGCTTGAAATGCAAACAAGACAGATCTATACTTCAAATAGGGTATAATATTAAGCATGTTTTTTTTTCTATTTTGTTGGTGACATTATTAAATTACGTACAAAAATCGTTTCTCAAAGAAAAATGACAATCCTTACTAATACCACAGTGTACCTAGTTACTACATACAGTGGGTCAACGCCCATACATTTGACAGGTCCTATGAAATGTCAAAATTATGTAGGGGCGGAGGTTATGTCCCAAGTATGCAATACGGCTACTCGGGACATAACCTCCGCTCCTTCACCCCGCGACCCCCCGCACGATTGCTCTGCGACAATGTTCTACGTTGACCGACTGTAAGGAGTAAGATATAGGTAGACTGTGCTAATATTATAAATGCGAAAGTAACTCAGTCGGTCTGTTACGCTTTCACGCTTAAACCGCTGAACTGATTTTGATGAAACTTGGTACAGAGATAGGGCGGGTTGTTTCAGCTCCACTTAACGCACGCGTATACGTTAAAAATGGCGTTAACTATCGTTAAACCAAAAAAAGCGTTGTTTCACAAAATCTCGGCGTTAACGTACGTAAAAAAATAACGATTACGGTAACAGATGGTTCGACCACTGGTTAGCGTTACTTTAATTGCGTCAAACAGTAAAACAATACAGACTCTCTTTTGTATTCGCCCATCTGGTAAACTCTGCGTGAATTGCAGCCCAAGTTCCGTTTTTTTTTTTTTGACTACCTGCTTTTTTTTATCTGTTTTGTTACAGAACAATATTTATTTACATTTTATAATCAACGAGCGAGCTTTTTCATCTTTGGAAAAATGTATTATCTCTATAAAAAAATACCACGTTAAATCGAAAAAAAATATGAAATTAGATTGCAACGTTTAACAAATATTATTATCGGACTAAACATACCTACTTACTTTGGTGTAAAAGTATATATATTTTTTTTTAATTGTAAGCGTTTTATTTGTCAAAATCTACGAATATGTTTTCAGAAATTACAGAATTCAGTTGTAAAAATCGTTCGCGATATAAAAGTAAAAAACAATTTGTAGGCAAAACATAAAATTTTACATGAACGGTGAAATGTTACTATACTAGAAAAATCTCCCATCGATTTTTATTAGGAAAACATCTTGCTTTCTACTGGCAACTCTGATAACTATGACAGCCAGTTCTGTAGGCTATGAAACAACACTTTGTATTTAACGTACGTTAAACATCTGCCGTAATCGTTACTTTTTGACGTACGTATGTTACGTTAACGAACCGTTCGAAACAACCCACCCATAGTCTGGAACTTGAAGAAGGACGTAAGCTACTTTTATCCCGAAAAATACGGATTCCGCGATAAACGACATCCATGCGGGCGAAGCCGCGAGCGACCTGTAGTTTTAATATAAAATTATTATTTAGGTACAGACGCCAGCACATAAACAATCTGTCAAATTTCTTTATTAGACTTTCATCTTTATCGCGAAAACATTAGGTTCAAGGTTGATTGAGAAAATTTGACAGTTTCGGTCTGTACATACTGTCGGACTTTTTTTTATTTTTTGTGTCGACACCTTTATCGCGAAAACATTAGGTTCAAGGTTGATTGAGAAAATTTGACAGTTTCGGTCTGTACATACTGTCGGACTTTTTTTTATTTTTTGTGTCGACACAAAACTCATTTCCACTAATCTCTACGCTCTATTATGGTTATCATATCTTCTGAGTCAACTGACTGACCGAAAATGTTCTTTTTTTTAATATTTTACGTTGTAGGTATTATAAATGCAAAGGATTAAATAGTAAATGAGCCATTTCTCGATGACTTAGAATCAATATTGATTGTAAAATAAATAAAAAACACTATATCGGATCATATGCATATTTCTTATTATAAAATTCTTCGCCTAGTATTTATCTTTCGAACGCGGAAATAAAACATTAAAGGCCGATTTACACGAGGATAGTTTCTCGAAGCGAGTCGTTCTGTCGTTGTCTTTCTCTACGATGAAAACAGAGATAGCATGAGACTCGCTTCGAGAAACTATCTCCGCGTGAATGAGCCTTTACTGTACTGTACTGGGATAATTAATTATTTAAACATCACAGCGACACAAACCGTCACATTAAAAATATTGACGAGCATATTCTACGTGCCAGGCGGTTGCTAGCCAAACTGACAGCTGTTGTTGTCTAGTCTAACTTGTAGAAAATAATTCATTGTACGAATGAATTATATTGAGAGATTGAATTATTTTTGACAATTTGGCTGGATACCCGGCAGGTCTCGCCAATAACTGCCCGGTAGTGCCCGGTTACGTAGAAACGGTCCGCAACGACCATCTATAAGAAGTAAGATAGAAAAAAAAGTTTTTTTTTGAAAATGGAACATGCTTTCTTTAACAATGTTTTTTTAAGACAAACGTTCCATTGCCTTCACTTGCACAATGTCGTGTCTACGCACCTTCGAGTAATATTGTTACGTACCATGATTCGCCGAACACGTTCAGTCATTCGTCATAGATGTTCGGATGTACGATGTTCGTGTGCGAAAGTGCGTACATGGCTTTACGATATAATTATTATAAGGCGGGACCAGGGACTTTCCCAAGCGATAGTCGCCCGGGAATTTGTTTATTGTTCGATTTTCCTGTTCAATTACAATTTGATATCGAATCGAACTAAACAAGAATACCGGAACTACGGAATATTACGCTCTGGCGCCCGCCCGTATGGCGCAAAGTTTTTGTAAGTTGTACTATGTGTCATTGCACTTAATGACAAAAACATTTAGAATTATGTTCTTGTGTAGGAGAGCTTTGAAGCTGTTTTGAATTTAGACGTTTTATCTTTTAAAATAATGCTTTGAGTACATTTCATAATAATCTTTTTATATTAAAAATTGTAGCTTTGTAAAATTAATTACAAAATAGATACAACCTACACAAATAATTCACGAAATCAAAATAAAAACTCTAGCGATGAAACAAAAAGTGCAACAAAAAATTAATACAACAATGCAAAATTAATTGCAAAGCAACATAAATGATGCAATAATAGAAATTGTTGCTAATTTATTATATATATTTACAACTATAATAAATAATTAGTGCAGTAATTAACATTTAACATATCCAATTTTAGAGCGAAACATCGATCACAACACTATTAATCTACTAAAATTAAAAAATTAAAGCATCACATTACGACCGGCAAAAAAAAGTATAATGAAGCACAGACACAAACGCAAACAGCTTTATACCAGCTCATTTTTGTTGCCCGTAGCCCGCTGACCCCGTTTCCTGCACTCGGCCCGGAGCTGTTCCTTATTCATAGCCGCTAATGCCTCAGGACTAAGGTTTTGACGAGTCCTTCCATTGTCAGACACAGAGTTCTGACGGGGTATGATCACTGAATTGGCGTTATTACGAGCACGTCTTGTACCCGCCATATTCAATTTATTTTTATTATTCCTGTGCAATTATATTTTGTGTTGTGTCTTCTATATTTTAATGTTATCCCTTGTCTTCTTGCCTTGCAGAATTGTGGAGAAATTGTTGATGTAATAAATACATGTTGTATTGTAAATATATATAATAAATCACTCATACATAATTAAATTTACACTGTATTAAAAATGTAAGTACATATAAATACTGAAAGTACTACTATTAGTTATGTAAAGTACATTAAAAAAATGTATAACTGCGAATTTTAAATGAAATAAATATGAAAATATAGATAAATAAAAAAGGTCTTAGTCATGAAAATAAATACATGATAAATGCTGACTTTGAACTTTGACATCAACGGCCCCAGAAAACGATTAATTTCCATTTTCAAATGATGATTAATGAAATGATAATATGTCTCCTATTTCTTTAAGTAATTAGACTAGCAAGTCTGAATATAAATGATAATAAATATTTTTATAAAACAATATGTTTATGTAGGTATGATTTAATGGCGAAAACGCATAAAGTCATTAATCGAAATCAAATGCATGTTAAATTTGCACGTAAATATTTGCAAGAAAACGCGAAAATAACCCTCGTCACATTGTTATTGATTATTTATGTTCACTCAAGCGTAACATAATCGTATGTTGAGAAACATTGATTCCGTACATGGAGGGCATTTTCTAGCATATTCAAAATAAAAAAGCCATTTTCAGCCCCTAATAAATTAAGCGTAAATTTAAAATATCGGAAAAATGTTTAGGGACAGTCAGCGGAAATTATAGGTAACATCTAACCTAACATAACATTTAAAAAATGAATTAATAATATACTCACATTCGCAGTAAATCAAGTAACAGTTTGTTAAACAATCCTCAGTCTTTACTTCATTCAGTTTGTATATAATTTATTGGAAACAATATTTTCCTCACACAATATCTTCCGTGAAAAGCAAAATGTTGAAGTTTGAAAATTAGTTGCCAGTACTAAAGAAAATGTCCCAAATATATGGTATATTAAAAAAAATTAAAGTTTGTAAAATTACAGATTTTTGGCAAAATGAAGATAAAACAGGAATGAAAATGATTCAGTAATTAAATTAACATGCTGAGAAAAATAAACATTACTCATTAGTTTATAGCACTGTTTCACATATTTTTTTGTTTCATTATTTAGCGAGTACGTTTACCGAGTAAGAGACAAATATTTTAATTACGGCAATACTTTCTCTAAGCACTGACGTGTGGTTGTTTTCATAGACAATATTAGTGCTGTCTGGGGTAATATGCCTTAAAAATAAAATTAGGCGAATATCCCCTAAGTACCATTCGCGTTATTAAGTTTAGTGTCATATCGGTGCACGTTAGATAAATGCTCTAAGGTGCACGTCGTCGGCAACATAGAGAACTATTTTTAAACGCATTAATTTGACTTAACCCCCCAACATGGAATGTGGCGATGCTTGGGGTAGGCCTATTTTATGTGTTGCGGAAGCGTCGTAAGTTCCCGCGACCCTCGGCGCAGGTGTGAGATGGAACACCGGGGTGGTTTTAGTCAGTAAGAGTCTGACAGACCCCTCCGCCCACCCCAGGGCGCAGGACATCCATGAGGATTTCCACCCCGGAAAAAAAAGGCCTATTTTATGTCCAACCGTAGACGTCTTGCGGCTGAACGAAGACGATGAATTTGACTTGGTTTGGATAACCAAGATATTATGGGCATGGGCAATCTGAAATCGGGGCGTTACATATAGTATAGTCCATGTAGGTAACCAACCACCAGTGCTTACGGGGTAAATATTTATGCTCTACAATTGCCTGTGAGAACTTTGTTTTTATCTTAATTCAAGAAAATAATGTATCTGTTTAATAAGTTCCAGATTTCGCAACGTAATTTTTACGGATGGACATTCCCCCTGGAATAAAATCCCTTACCAATACAGCCGACGTATCTTGGCGAGTCTGAAGTTAGTTGTTTGGCTGCGCAATGAATCTTTTAGAAACGAAATTGTCTACTGCGCAGCTAATCAGCTAATTTCAGACTCGCCAAGATACGTCGGCCGTATTGCCCTTGAGTATTAACGCCTGTGAAAAGATCAAATTGTATAAATGATAATTTGTTTGAGTGTAAGGTAAGCTTGGAAGCCTGGAGCTAAAGACGCTTACGCATTGAAACCAATCCAAGGGTTCTCGCTTGAACACAATTACACAAGTGACCAAAAAGAGCCAGTCTTAGAGCATATTAGGTATATGCTCTAAGGAGCCAGTTTATACAAATGGACATAAATTATGTAGCGACAGTAGCGGGGAATGACATGGATGACGTCATGAAGCCATGATTCACTGGCTGGCTCAGATGTTTGGATGCTTAGTTTTCTGGCTCAGATGTTTTTATGCTTAGTTTTATTTGATTATGAATTATTTTGCATTTAGTTAAAACTCATTATCACAATAAATATTTTTACAGACTTCTGGAATGGACTAAAAGTACAACACTAACTGACGTTTGTTTGACATTTATGATCGCATCATAGAGTACGAATCATTTGTCACGTATCTGTGACCATCGCTGTCGGTGAAGGGTGAATGGGGTGAACTCTGGTGAACTAAATAAAAACAACACACGTATTATTTCGTGTTTTGTTGCAATTCAACTATTGCAGAATTAATTCTTAGGATCTAACTTTTACATTGAAATGGAAGATGAATGGTGACGATATTAATGATTATTTGCCATCTATTCTGAACCCAAGAGCAGTGCGAAAACACAATGGTGATCTTTCTTTAACGCAGGTAGGCACTTAGGCAGTCCGTGTTTACAAAGTTATTAAAAAAAGAATAGATTATTTATGGTGTAGAATAGAAAGGAAAAACACAATTTTCATTAGATTAAGAATATGATAATTTAAATAATAAAGTGCATAGATTTAATCATTATTGTTGTGTTTCTTGTTATTGAATTGCTACTTTTCGTGCTGATTCAAGTCTTTAGCCCTTGTCCCATAACTCGGACAAAAGTTTAGGGAGACAACGGGAGGACCTCGTCCTTGAATATTTCGAGTAACATTCAATACAGAGCTATCATCGCATGTAACAATAGTAATGAGTTCATCAGATTCTGACGACTTAGCACTACTTGCTATACTTTTAATTCTACGACGACGCAGGATTCGGGAACGGGTAAATAGCGCATGAATTTTACTGAAATTACCATTCACACAAACAAACAAATTCTACCTCTTTATAATATTATTTAACATTACATTTAAGTAACATTACAACCTTCGTTGTAATGTAATGTTACTTAAATGTAATGTTAAATTAAATAATATTATAAAGAGGTAGAATTTGTTTGTTTGTTTGACACATTTAACCTAACATCTCAATTCCCCTAAGGGTTGGGCAGATGTCTATAGAACACCCTCATTTCGCAGTTATGTTTGGCGAGCCTATTGCCATCAACCAGGCATAATCTAGACTCCGGGCTGCTACCGATAAATTCCACACAGAAAAAATCCAATAAGGCTGCCTAACCGGGGGATCGAACCCAGGATCTCAAGCTCAGCAGTTGTGCTTGCAACCACTAGACTAGACCAATAAGGTAGTCTGATTTATTTAGCCCGTAAAACTGGGTGAGATTAATCTTTACAACTGTATTGTTTGATTCGTTTGGCTATAGGATGTCTCTCAACTCAGTGTGCCTTTTGGCAAAGGCCTCCGCCAGTAGTTTCCATTGCTTCCTGTCTTGAGCAACTCTCCTGATTCTGATTAATTTGGATAAATAATTCACCCATCGGTCACCCGTTCCCATTGGGTTGCTTATCACAAACACTGCCACCACCATTTATCAACCTCTTAATGATGCATCATATTTTGAAGTTTTCACTGCTGCATGTTGAGTGTATTGCTGGCACTGCTACATTTTTCAGTAGAAAAATTTTGCAAACTTACTGTTTCTAACCTATCCAATACAATATCAATATGGATAGGTTGGAAACAGTAAGTCTATATTCTAGATTTGGGCCTGGTTGATAGCAATAGGCTAGAGTTATTGTAAACAAAAACTGTGTGGTTTGGTTGCGGTTTAGCAACAATTTTGTAGCCCTCAGAGATGTTAGTTGCTGACGTAATTTCTCTATCTATATCAAATTAATTTGCTTGGTGATAAGATCAAACTGAAATGTTAGTCTTTAGAGCTGGAAAGGGACCTCAGAAAGTTCCGGATGTTTTTATCTGTGGTTCACCGGTGAGGGTTGTGCGAACGTTTAGATACCTGGGACACGTTCTCACTGACGATCTTAAGGATGACGCCGATATAGAACGAGAAAGACGGGCACTCTCGATACGGTGCAATATGCTTGCTCGTAGATTTTCTCTCTGTAGCCCTTGTGTGAAGAAAACGCTTTTTCGTGCTTATTGTCTCTGCTTTTACACATGCCAGCTATGGACAAAATTTAAAAGGTCGACATTAAGTACCATGCGCGTGCAGTATAATGATGCATACCGCATCTTAATGAAATTTCCACGGTACTGTAGTGCGTCGAGCATGTTCGCTGAAGCGAGAGTGCCGGACTTTTATGCAATCATACGTTCTCGCATAGCATCGTTTTTAAACACCATACGTAAATCGGCCAATCAACTGCTGGGGATCGTTAGTGAGGATTGGAGTGGTCCGATCCACAGGTATTGGCTCGAAGTCCATCGGAGTTCCAATAGGAAATAATGTTAAGTATAAATAAATAAATGTAATTAAATGTAAATAAATATTATGAATAATATAATTATGTCAAGGATAATGTAATCTGAAATCATTGGGACTTGGTGCCTTAATAAATAAATTTTATTATTATTATTATTTGTATCTCTTTGGACATCACGGCTCATCTTCCGTGCGGAAGATGTCCGGTCCTTTGGAAGGCATACACGGGGACACAGGTCCAACGCGCAGAGGCCCCTTTGAGAGCTTTAATCTAAAATGGGGTGGGGCATTATTATTATTATTATTATAAGATATATATGGTGTGCTAGCTAGCTGCACTCACATTAAAGTCTGACGCCAAGCAGTTTACCATGTGCATGTGAGAACCAGAGGGGTATAGGTGAAACCCTCAATATCTTTGTTACTTAGTGTCCTCCATTTCTAACCCTGTCTATGCTTATCATTAGATGCGACTAGTGCTAAATGTGAGCAAATTAAACCTTTGTCTTTTGCTCACAGAGAATATGTGCGAGCAAGAAGCAAATAATGACGACAATAGTAATGCTGCCATTTGTAACCCAATTCTTTAAGTCATGGGTCGGCAACCTTTTGTTGTAAGAGAACCAAATATTTTACGTGGAGACTAGTGTGGGCCGCACTTGGGCTATTTGCAGTAGTAGTTCTCGCTCCCTTTCACTTTGTTGTGTATAATATCGTCTGTCACATGCGTTGAGACGTTGAGAAGACGCTTCTGCAGCCCGCGGGCCGCTAGTTGTCGACCGCTGCTTTAAGTAATCCAGTATTAATATCGTCGTGAACATAAATATTGGTGTCAAAATAAATACAAATTAAAATTCAGTAGGTCTAGTCTAAGAATTAACTCAAACGCTCATCAATTTAATCAATCTTGACCACTATTCTGATATGGCTCCTTACCCATCTTATATTTTTGTTGACCTAAAAAACACAGGCATAATCAGCCCATTACTGTCCCACAGTCCCACTGCTGGGTATGGGCGTCTTGCTCAAGAGAATAAAGGTTCAGAACTTAGTCCACTGCACTGGCCTGCATGCATAGCATGACCACTGTAGACAAGTTTTTTGTCGATGGAAGAATAGACGAAGAGAGGCGAATAGACCAAAGGTCATGGCAGTATACCGGCACCGCAACGGCACCGCTCCAACCCAGCAATTAACTTGTCATTCAAATTAGAGCATTAAATCGTGTGTCGTATAATATACAAGGTTAGTCGGAATGGGGGTACTAATCCGAAAGGGTGTTAAAATACCCATATTAATGAACAACTTTTGTTCTACAACTTTCCCCAAAATTCAATAGTTTAAGAGAAATAGCTGTTCAAAGATTTAAAAAAAATACGCTAAATTCTATCTATCCTCAGATAATATCTAAAATGTATGTACCTAAATGTTAACACAGTTGATCATATTATGATCAACTGTGTTTACATTTTAGGTCATATTTAGGGTCACGGATTAGAAGCTCCATTTTTTGAATTTGTAACTAAAGCAGGGATCAAGAATTTTTGAAAAAACTAAAATAATATTCATTTTCCATGAAAATAAAAATTATCGAATTTTGAAATTTTAACACATGCTATAAAACAGTCATCAGTGATACTATAAGTGGCCTTCGGATTAGTACCCCCTTTCCGACTAACCTTGTATTTCATAATGTCAATATAAAAAGCCAACGGCGAGCAGTCAGCGCGCTTGCCGCTACCATACAAATGAACTCGGAGCCTGCACGCTGTGAGCGAGCGGACCGCGTGCTTACTGCGCGCCGACTCCGAGTCGCCAGCGAAACAACTTCGTTGCGCCGTCGCCCGCGCTCCTTTCACAAATGCCATATAACTTCTGTGTTCGCGGTGACAGCAAGCTTTTCGCGGCCGGCGCGCGGACTTCGAGCTTGCACCTCGTGGACGACGCGTAGTTAGCGCGCTGGCGGCTAGTCGTAGCCTAAATTCGAGGCGACGCCGTGCTGCAGCTGTGCAGTTGCGGTGCCGGCATAATGTGCCATGACCTTAAGACTCTAGGACTCCACTGTATCTATGCTGTACTTTACAGAATTCATTTGTGAGCCGTTCTTCACTGTCACTGAGACGAAGTAATGCTTTGAAACTGAAGCCAAAACCCAGGGTAAGTGTTTATAGTGTAATAAAGCAAGGGTGGATCTAGAATAAAAATTTCAGAAGAGTTGAGAGAAACAGGCAGTAATTTATCCGACATTTAACCAGAAATGGCACCCCACAGTTTGGGTGGGTGGGCGGTGAAGTTATGTTCCCTCCGGCCCATGAAGGGTTTTAATCCGTCCCGTAACAAATAGCCAAAAGTGATAGTTTTGGCAGAAAAAAATGCATTTTTATTTTGGAATGCTTTCCCTCTTCAATATTTTTTGCGTTTTCCTGACCCCTGACGTAAAAAGTCTACCTATCCCTGCTCTAGACTCTACTTCAGCTGGATCAGTAATTTCACAACAGCGTAGCTTTCATTCTGTATAATATGTTTCAAAAAGTTATCAAAGTACAGCATACGGCTGACTGCACACGGGCCACTAAGTGGCCGGTGTCTGGAGACCTCAGAATACAGAAAGAACGACAGTTTTGTACATCGAGAAACAGTTTCAAGCCACAGGACGGTCGGTCGAGCGATGAAGATGATCGCTGCATATACCAAATGATTGCTGCAAAATAAATTGTTAACAAAAATAGTAGTCATCTGTGTTTGGATCAACTTAGTCCCATCGAAAAGGCCTGTAGGCTAATTCACGTAATTTCATGACGCACCGATCAAGTTGCAGTCACGCTGCAGTTCAAGTTTTAGTGCTAAATAATATTCTTGTAATATTTGAACAGCGCGTCATTTGCACAACAACCAAACTCACCTACAGTGTGGTCATATGTCTACAAATAGAATACGAAAGGCTATGTTTCGATCAAAAATTAACTGCAACTGCACTGAAACTGAACTTATTTAGTTACGTGAATTAGCCTGCTGGTCTAATTTGTTGTCCACAGTTCTAAGTTTGGATATTCCTTTAAAATTCTGAATCAAAAAATATAAAAAGAACTTGTTTTAAATCATTTTCAGATTCATCCAATAAATAAGGAAAACTCGCAAAATGTACGAAATTTAATTTCCGAAAGTACTATTGCCAAAAAAATACCAAAAATAAGAACAACGATAGATAGGGACAGCATAGGTTTCTCTGCTATCGAAGATCTTCAGAGTGAAGCAAACAACTTTGACTTTAACCCAATAAGTGTGGCTGATGAAGTGCCGGTTCAAACCAAAGTACCTGATAGAGCCACACGGGCCACACCCCTAGTATCTGTGTCTTCCAACACAGAACTAGACCAAAACTTAGATTCGAAGAGCGAAACCACTGTCATTTATAATGATACCGATAGGCCCACGATCTCGGTGTCCTTTGGCGTCGACAACTGCCAAAGCGTTGACGTAAATTCCAAAAACAGTGCCATTAAGAGGGTATTATTCTCACATAATGCTGAAAACACGGTAGTCGATTGCGAAATCATCGAAGGATCCAACGCAAGCACGGAAAGCGACCACGACGGAAACATGAACGAACTTCTTCTTACTCCCAATTCACAAAAGAGATCCGCCGTAACTGTCAATTTAGAAATTAAAAAGAAAAAACCGTCATCCACAGAGACAGCAGAAAACAAAGTTCTAATTTTAAACACAAGTGCCATCGAGAAGATTTCCCATGTCATCGTTCAACCACCAAATTATAAATTAGTGAAAGGGAAAATTTTGGACAAGAATAAATTTAAAAGCAGTAAGATAAACCCAGTGTTAGGTTTAAACGTCAATAATGGAAAAGTGCGCGAAAGACTAAGGCAGAAATCTATTGACAGTTTTTTCGCTAAACGTACGAATGTTTTAAACCCCAAAGCATCGGAAGGAAGGTGTTTAGCTGATCCTGTGTCTGACGTGACGGCTCGAGTGATTAAAAATGGTGATGAGGAGGTCATGAGTAGGAATTCGGGTGTCACTGACGTCATTAAAACCGAACGGAGTCGTAAGACGCCTTACAAAGGGAGCCGGGTTGACAATGAAGCTTCAAGTAGATCAACCAGGCTTACTACTCCGAGAAAAGAAGGGTCTCCTAGATCGGAGGTTAAGACGTCGTGCTCGTCGCCCCGCAGCAAGATGGACACCCCAAGCTCCCACAGTCCTAAGAAGACTGTAGAGTCTATTCAGTTTAGTTTGCCGCCTAAGTCTCTCTCCACGAAGAGATCCACTTCTACCAGGAACATACCACATCATAAGCTCGTCACAGGTATGTCATCCATACTTTTTCAATGGTTTTGTTGTTTTTTTTTGTAGATCCTCAGACCAAATAAAAAACCAAGACAGAGCGCTGTCAACAGGGACGTGAGGCCGGTTTCGTAAACATGTGTGCACTTAGTGAGGTGTAGTTTGATTGAAAAATGTAAAAGTGTGCGTGCGTGTGTGCGTGTATGAACAGAGCGTAGGTGTAGTTTTGGCATGCTTCACTGTATTGTTCGCAGCGTTCTGTCTTGCTTTTTTATTTGGTCTGAGTGTAGATCACACAAGCGACTACCATTTGCAGTGATTTGTCAAGTGTGTCTGATTTAACTATCAGACCACAGCAGTTGATATAAACATATATTTTTTAACTAAAGAAACTGTTGAAGATGAAAGGATAAAGTCTTTAGAAATTACGTTAAATTTCCAAGTCCTATGCAAATTCAGGATTTGGGCCGAAAATCTGGTCAGGAATTCTGGAACAGCAAGTGTCTCTGACTTCGGAGTTTGATTATCACTATCGTTAACGGTGAAGGAAAACATCTCACACACATCTCATCAGAGAGGGCTCTCAAAAGTTCTCGGTGATGTATAGTCCGCCATCGCGCGCAGCGAGGTGGACTAAAGCCTAAACCTTTCTCGTCTTGAGGCACGTGCCCAACAGTTGGACAGTAAGAGTGGTTACGCACTGCATCCGATCCGAATCCGTGAAAATACGTTCCGAAGTAGCCATAGAACTATTTGTATGGTAGTTTACACACTAGATCAGACTTCCGTCATCCGACTTCTCTCCGTTTTCCGTGAGTTTCCAATGCGGAAGAAATATTGACGGACCGAAGTAGCCGTAGTACTGTTTGTGTGAACGCTTTCGCATTACCTCGGATTCAAATCGGACAAATGCCAAAGATGGCCCCTGAATTGCTTGGATTTGGATCAGAGATCGGATTAGTGCGTAAGCAATATCCGAATTCGGTCCGAGATTTTTACTCTAGATCGGTATTTTCACGGATTCGGATCGGATGCAGTGCGTAAAGCAATATCCGAATTCGGTTCGAATTTTGTATTTTGTTCTTCCGAATTAGAAACTCACGGATAACGGATAGAAATCGGACGACGGATGCCGGATGTAGTGCGTAAACTACCATACAAATAGTTCTATGGCTACTTCGGAACGTATTTTCACGGATTCGGATCGGATGCAGTGCGTAACCGCTGTAATAAAGTAATTCGTAATAGCGTACCTTCTAACTCACGTACCTAATTCGTACTTTTAAACTTTATGAATACAGTACATCGGTATTTTAAACTTCGACGTTCAGTAATATAGTCCTCTAGATCCTTATTTTCACGAATTCGGATCGGATGTAGTGCGGAAAGCAACATCCGAATTTGGTCCGAGTTTTTATATCCGTATTTTCTCGGATCCGGATCGGATGCAGTGCGTAACCGCTGTAATGGACTGATTATGATTATGTATGTCCCTACATGCATGTCCTATGTTGAGCAAGCGACTAGTGACTGCTATCTTTGACGAGTTATGCGAACATAAATGTAGGGAACAGCAGATTTTTTTTTTGCGATTTCTTGTTTGGTCCCATAGTAAAAGTTGTTCATAATGATAAGTACAATGACCCCTTAAGAGGTTGTTCATGTTTTACCAATAACCGTGTATATCGGTCGTCACAGCTTTGTTGGTCAAGGATTGAGTGCACTGGTTTCTGGCGAGATTAAAATTTGGATTAATGTTTTGTTCTCCCGTCAAACGTCGTATTTAATTATTATTGCATATAATTATTGGCATGCAAACGCATGCCAATAATTATCTTTAAATTCTTTGCAGGCACACACTTCGCGGTAGACGCGTTCTCGTACGGGGAGATACCGAACGTTAAACATTATTTCCTCACGCATTTCCACTCGGACCACTACGCGGGCCTGAAGAAAGGCTTCAATAAATTGTTGTTTTGTTCGAAAATTACTGGTAAGTGCTTAAGTAATTTGAGCTAATAATGATCTGTACTTAATTACATACCTACCCAGTCGCACAGCACACCAAGTACTCGCGCAGTCGCACAGCTACCTTGCGGCGGCGCATTTTCATAGGACATCTTACTCGCTCCGCTACATAGCTTAGCATCAGTGGAAACGGTCACATAGTTTCGTAGCTTAGCTTTTACATTCTCGCAGCATAGCTGCATAGCACATTTCTGGTAGAAAGGCACCCTTATTATCGGATTGAGTTGCGGAATACTGCGGATGTCAAATAGAAGTCACATCGTAGCAATCTTTCTCGCGATGAACGAAGAGCAAACGAAAACTTGGACTATATTGTTGGTCACAACTACTGCCGGAGACTACTTTTGATTTTGTCTTTCACAGCGAGAAAACAGAGTTAGCATGAACCTAGAAACGATCATCGATTAAATTAGCCTCATTAATGTATAATTTTGCAGCGGATCTGTGCATATCGCGGCTGGGCGTGAATCCTAAATGCATCCACATGATTAAGATAGACGAGACCATTCGGATTGACGGCGTAGAGGTCACGGCTGTGGAGGCTAATCAGTAAGTAATAAGTAGATTGGAAGCTTTCTTGTTTAAAGGAGGTTGACCTTTACTTCGGCCTCTCAAAATTTTTATAGGCTTGGCTGCCCATCTGCTCGCCAGTCGGAAAGGGGATAGAACCTTTGTCGCATAGCTCCCCCGCCGCCATTTTGATTTTTTTTCCAAGTAGCGGCGCACGTTTACAGTAACATATATGAGTAGAGGACACTTAGACAAACAAAAAATATCAGGGATATGGTGCCCTAAAGTGTCACGTTGCCGAGATATTTTGACTTGAAGTTTTTTTATTGCAGCGCACTTTGTTACTAGTAAATATGGGTAGAAGACACTCAAACAAATAAAAAATATTCAGACTTATGGTGCCCTAAAGTGTCACGTTACCGAGATATTGTATCGAGATAATCTTGAAAAAAAATCTTTGAGTCCAAATATCTCGGCAACGTGACACTTTAGGGCACTATATCTCTGAACATATTTTGTTTGTTTGAGTGTCCTCTACCCACATATGTTAGTACCATCGTAAGCCGCAACTAGTGAAAAAAAAAAATGGCGGCAGGGGCCTATGCCAGCTTCCATGTTCGAATCCCTTTCTTACGTCCTGACTTATGCTAGATTCGTATTAAACTAATCATTCTGCTTACAAATAGTGGCCTTATTGCCAAACTGACCATATAAATTACTTTTCAGTAAAGAACAATGGGTAATTTTGTTTGGAACCCGTACCCACCTTGTAGCATTTTAGACTAGGTGTCATTTAGAAGAGGCTTAAGTGTACAACTCAAAAATTAATGAAGGAATGAATGAATGAATGGGAGACCGAAGTTATGATCACTTCTATTTTGCATTTTCAATCATCTAGTGGTGTTATAATAATTATTTTATAGGCCCAATGAATAATCAGTCGTTCTGTTTCATAGAGAAAGACTGACCAAGCTTCCTAAGGTTTACTTTTGCTACGGAAAATATTAATTAAAACGCCATCAATTCAATTAAGTACAGTTTTTTTATTTATTAAGGTACACAAAATAAACAGAGTCCCGTACGGTATATAGAATTACCCTTGAACGATATAATGGTCGACAGAAAGCATGGTTCACCGTTGAATGGTTATACGATAAAAACTATTAGTCGATGCCATTATATACAGACAGCACGTTTCGCTGAAAAACGCTACAAAGAATGAACGATTGGCCGATAGCAAGATTTGCCGATGTCATTGTTCGCCAGAACACGCTTGAACAGGCGTCGATTAAATTGCATTAACTTCTACTAACATGCGTTTATCTTGACTCCATACCAAAGTTGCGACAAGCAAATACATGACAAATGTTAGGGCGACAGTACGATATGTCGACCATCAGTGGTGCAGTACATTAGTTCGACGTACTTACGTTAGCGCGACTGATTGTTTTCTCGAAAAACCATAGGACGATGGAACTTTTGATCAACGAACGTTAGCGCGACACAAGTTTCGCTCGACAAACTAAAGGCTCCTACAAAACAGGCGCGATATCGTCCGCGTGTTTTTTGTTAACATGCATTAAGAGCGAGCGAAGCGAGCTTGGGATTTTTAAGCACCCCGACACGGATAGATTAGGTTCGGAGGGAATGACGCGGGCTAAAGTGAGCGAGCAAAGCGAACGAACGAAGCTCCCGTCATCCCCTTCGTGTTAGGTTCCTTTAAACCATGCAGACAGAAATAGGAGCCCCGCCCAGCGGGGCTCCGTCGACCTTGGCTCCAAAATCTTTTAGGCGATACAGAGTTGTCGCCATATAATATAAATATGTATTTTTAAAGACCTTTCCAATGGTACTAGTCTCAATTTGCTACAAGGTGGGTACGTTTTGTTCCATGTCCTTTTACCTGTAATAACTACTAACGTATGGGAGGGTACTATTTAAAGCTTACTGATAAAGAATCCTAAGTTTTTACCGATAGTGTTCGGTAAATTAGGAATCTATCATTACTGCCAGGTTTGGTGGTTATCCGGAAACCTGGGTGTCAAAACCACACCAGTCATTACCAGCGTCCAAAAGAGATAAACGTTTGTTGTGGAAGTTAGATATTCCTGCATGAAGGCTTCTTAAAGGCAGACTCCCACAGTCCACTGGTTCCGAAGAGCTTACTTTTCATTTTCAATTTTAGCTGTCCCGGAGCCGTGATGTTAGTGTTCGGCTTACTTAGCGGCAAAACGGTGCTCCATACGGGTGACTTCAGAGCCTCGCCCATCATGGAGTCCTATCCCATATTCTGGAATAAGGACATACATACAATATACTTGGATACCACGTGAGTTGACACCTTATATAGATCAACTCTGATAACACGGCATTCCCCTCCATTGACATTGCAAGTAAAAATATGTCATCATCTGCCTAGCCTTTTCCCAACTATGTTGGGGTCGGCTTCCAGTCGAACCGGATGCAGCTGAATATCAGTATTTTACATGGAGCGACTGCCTATCAGACCTCCACAACCCAGTAACTGGGTAATACGATACTCTTGGTAAGACTGGTTGTCAGACTTTCTGGCTTCTGACCAACAGTAACGACTGTCAAAGATCTACAAATGACAGCCGGGACCAACGGCTTTACGTGCTTTCCGAGGCACGGAGGAAACTCGCTATGGTAAATGGTCACCCATCCACAGACCAACCTCGGCAAGCGTGGCTTAACCCGGAAGATCGGTCTATGCGGCTGTAATTATTTAGCCACGAGCTCCTCCTGCAAGAAAAATATGTGAGAAAGAATATTTACAACGCGTCGTTCGTTCAACGCAAATGTGTGCATTCTGCAATTATAGGCCAAACTTAAACAAAAACATGTATCAGTCGCTCGACAGATTTGACGTCGCTAACTAACAGTATCAGCCTGTCCACATCTCCACGTCACGACGTCGTCAACGTGGAACGGTGCGGTAACGCGACAGGGTGCGTTGACGTAACGTGCAAATTTACGTTACCGTATCGTAAAAATGCACGTCAGGATCATTGTTAGATTTATCGTTGACCATGTAGATCCTGAATTTTAATAAGAGAAACAGTAAGGTATGGTTTTAAAGTATCGTAGCACATAGACAGCGACTAACTCGCGGGCGTGCAGACCGCGGGCGGAGCGCATATACGTGTGCGCGCTTGCGGCCAGAGGCGGAACGTCTGCCGCGTTAACGCACCGTTCCACGTTGACGCCGTCGTGACGTGGAGATGTGGACAGGCCCTTAGGTACCGTTTGGACGTTTTTGTATGAATGACACAAGTGCGCCTTGTCGAGCGGTCACTTTAAGGGCTCTTTCAATTTAGACGTTTCGTGTCGGACCGCTGCGGTGCCGAAGCGGTGCGTTTGTCGTATTGCGCCCGGACGGTCGCTTGTTTTCATACAAAGCGCGCGGTACGGCAACAGTGCGGCGTCGGCACCGCGAACGCTCGACAACAGGACGGCAACATCGCAAACTCCACGTGTTCTTTTCGCTGTTGAATAGTGCGGTGAATAGACGTGAGCGCTAATTTCATCGAATTTTCATTAATTTTTTTGCTTAAAATGGATGATATTATATCTAAACGTGGAAGAATTTATAAATGAAATTTAAATACGTCCTACTTTAAGGAACTCCAAAAGCGACAAATACAGTAATCGCACGGAAATAAAATAGTTTTTTGCCGCTGAATTTTACTTTTATCTACCTAATTCAAGTAATTCGTGGAAACATTCTATAGGCGTTACTGGGTAATTAAAAAAAATTGCTTGGATCTTGCTTTAACCTAGGGTAAAGATTATGGAAATCACCAAAATTACATGTTAACGAATACATCGGTGATGCTCTTTTACGGGGGCGTCGTTTTTATTTCTGTTTGATGTTTTTCAACATGAGCACTAGCAGTAATGTTTCTTCGTCAGAGTCCATGGCTTAACTGCTGTCAAAGATATTTAAAACATCACTAACATACAAACGCACGGCAGTCAGATACGCTTTCAATTTAGACGTTTCGTGTCGGACTGCAACCGTACTGCAGCGGCCCGGCAGCGGGTTATAACCAGCGGCACGGTAAACGTGCGGCAGCGGTCCGACACGAAACGTCTAAATTGAAAGAGCCCTAAATGCACTAGTCGAGCAATAAATCTACTAAATATCAAACATATTTGGTCGTTGGTCTAGTGGTCGCAAGTGCGACAGCTGAGCATGTATTGTGATCCAAGGTTCGATCACCAAGTCGGGTAAAGTGTTATCGGGTTTTTCCGTGCGGAATTTCTCAGTAGCCGCCCGGAGTCTGTGCTCGGTTGATGGCAATAGACTCGCCCCCTATTACATGGGACTAAATATAACGCCACCTTTGCCCAACTTTTTGGGGACTTTGTTTCCTGCGTTAGCTCAATCTAAAGTTTTCTCCCAGATATTGCAACCCACGCTATGACTTCCCGACTCAAGAGCAAAGCTTAGAGATGGCACTATACATACTGCGACAGAAGAAAGTGGCACTAGAGAAGGTCGGCAAGAAGTTCTCGACTGTTCTCATTGTATGCGGCACTTATACTATTGGTAAGAAACTAACATTATTATAAATAGACATAGGTAACAAAAAATATCCAGATTCATTGAAATATTTTTTAGAAGAAAATATAACATTAGAACTAGGGCCACCGCCTTTTCAAATGTGTTCCGTACCTGCAATTGCAAATTTATTCGTCGAGGCTAGCAGCCACCAAACGCGCTTACGGTAAACGAAATAGTCGTAAATCGTCTCTGAAAATCAGCGCTGTTGGTGTTGCATGTTGGGAAAATTAGTCCCAATGCTGCCAAACAGCATTATGCTGAGACATGCGAATGTCTTGCTTAGTCTAAAGGTGCATGGTGTTTGTTAAGTATTTTTATTTAGCTGTTATACCTTTTGGCATTATAGTATGTAGTAGCTGTGCCCGTGACCCCGTCCGCGTGGAACTTTGAAACCAATATTTTGTCGCAATAACTAAACTTTCTTCTTGATTACTTAAATTCTAATATCTTGATTGAGCGAACCGATTACGATGAAACAAGAGTTCGAGATACGCAAAATGTTTGTCTATAAATTTAACCGCATTGAGTCAAAACTTTTTACGTGATGCGTGCATCAAACCAACAAACCGATAAAAGGATAATATTCCAAAAATGGAATGGATTCTATTGGTTATCCGCAAGGAGTCTACACGACCCGCTCAGCGACTTTGTTGTCTGTGGCTTTATTCCTAGTAAGAGCCCAAATACACGTCCGATTCTTGCCTCCGATAGTCGGTTCCGATAGTCTGATCAGACTATCTGAAGGCCTCCGCGTCATACATTTGTTTGAACATGTATTTTGACCCTAAATCAAGTCGGAGACAATGTCGCCGACATGACCGTTGGCTTTGGTGTGTATACTTCTTTAGTATACTTTTTTAAATATTTCCAATTTACAGTCAAGTCTACAGATTTATAATTTATGTATAGATTGTATCGATTTGCATGCTGAATAAATATATTTTCTTTCTTTCTTTATCAACGCAGCGATAGTCCTTAGCACTACTGTTATTCCATTTTGGGAGCTACAAATAATCTCCTAGATCATTCTATTGAAGCACTTTAAGAGCCATGTTTAGCACTGTTCTTTTATATGGTTTTTCAGAACCATAGATCTATTTGTCCTCAGGCAAAGAGAAGTTCTTCCTGGGCATGTCCCGGCGAGTGGGCTGCACGGTGTGGGCGTGTCCGGAGAAGGATCGCGTGCTGCAGGCCGTGGAGGGACGGAGCTTCGGACACGCGCCGCCGCACTCCTGTCAGCTGCACGTCGTGCCCATGAGGGACCTCACGCACGAGGTGAGTCTACTGTACTGTATACACTACAGCACAGGGTGGGCTGCACGGTGTGGGCGTGTCCGGAGAAGGATCGCGTGCTGCAGGCCGTGGAGGGACGGAGCTTCGGACACGCGCCGCCGCACTCCTGTCAGCTGCACGTCGTGCCCATGAGGGACCTCACGCACGAGGTGAGTCTACTGTACTGTATACACTACAGCACAGGGTGGGCTGCACGGTGTGGGCGTGTCCGGAGAAGGATCGCGTGCTGCAGGCCGTGGAGGGACGGAGCTTCGGACACGCGCCGCCGCACTCCTGTCAGCTGCACGTCGTGCCCATGAGGGACCTCACGCACGAGGTGAGTCTACTGTACTGTATACACTACAGCACAGGGTGGGCTGCACGGTGTGGGCGTGTCCGGAGAAGGATCGCGTGCTGCAGGCCGTGGAGGGACGGAGCTTCGGACACGCGCCGCCGCACTCCTGTCAGCTGCACGTCGTGCCCATGAGGGACCTCACGCACGAGGTGAGTCTACTGTACTGTATACACTACAGCACAGGGTGGGCTGCACGGTGTGGGCGTGTCCGGAGAAGGATCGCGTGCTGCAGGCCGTGGAGGGACGGAGCTTCGGACACGCGCCGCCGCACTCCTGTCAGCTGCACGTCGTGCCCATGAGGGACCTCACGCACGAGGTGAGTCTACTGTACTGTATACACTACAGCACAGGGTGGGCTGCACGGTGTGGGCGTGTCCGGAGAAGGATCGCGTGCTGCAGGCCGTGGAGGGACGGAGCTTCGGACACGCGCCGCCGCACTCCTGTCAGCTGCACGTCGTGCCCATGAGGGACCTCACGCACGAGGTGAGTCTACTGTACTGTATACACTACAGCACAGGGTGGGCTGCACGGTGTGGGCGTGTCCGGAGAAGGATCGCGTGCTGCAGGCCGTGGAGGGACGGAGCTTCGGACACGCGCCGCCGCACTCCTGTCAGCTGCACGTCGTGCCCATGAGGGACCTCACGCACGAGGTGAGTCTACTGTACTGTATACACTACAGCACAGGGAGGGCTGCACGGTGTGGGCGTGTCCGGAGAAGGATCGCGTGCTGCAGGCCGTGGAGGGACGGAGCTTCGGACACGCGCCGCCGCACTCCTGTCAGCTGCACGTCGTGCCCATGAGGGACCTCACGCACGAGGTGAGTCTACTGTACTGTATACACTACAGCACAGGGTGGGCTGCACGGTGTGGGCGTGTCCGGAGAAGGATCGCGTGCTGCAGGCCGTGGAGGGACGGAGCTTCGGACACGCGCCGCCGCACTCCTGTCAGCTGCACGTCGTGCCCATGAGGGACCTCACGCACGAGGTGAGTCTACTGTACTGTATACACTACAGCACAGGGTGGGCTGCACGGTGTGGGCGTGTCCGGAGAAGGATCGCGTGCTGCAGGCCGTGGAGGGACGGAGCTTCGGACACGCGCCGCCGCACTCCTGTCAGCTGCACGTCGTGCCCATGAGGGACCTCACGCACGAGGTGAGTCTACTGTACTGTATACACTACAGCACAGGGTGGGCTGCACGGTGTGGGCGTGTCCGGAGAAGGATCGCGTGCTGCAGGCCGTGGAGGGACGGAGCTTCGGACACGCGCCGCCGCACTCCTGTCAGCTGCACGTCGTGCCCATGAGGGACCTCACGCACGAGGTGAGTCTACTGTATACGGCAATCTTCCAATAGGGTAGAGTTGCTTAATGTTTTATCCTTTCGTTTGCTTAAAAGTTTGTAAAAATGAGATTGCCACCTAGGATTTTATACGACTTAAAATTGTTAGTCCAATTTGAACTATTATAACTTTTGAACCTTTGTTGACAGAAACTACGCAGTTACCTGGATAGTTTAAAAGGCGCGTTCAACGAAATAGTAGCGTTCAAACCGAGCGGCTGGGAGAACGGCAAGTCCACAAGCGTGGAGAGAGACATGGTCACCATACACGGTAAGCCACCATACACACAAATATGAATGAAAATGGCTGTGTTGCCCCCAGGTACAAATATCATACCGATCTCTTTCCACACGCATTCATCATCACCATCATTCAGTCGAATGACGTCCACTGTTGGACATAGGCCTCCCCCAAACAATGTTGGGGACAAATCGTCACGCTTGGCAGGCAGGTTGGCGATCGCAGTATGGTTGTTAAAATACTCGAAGAACGCTGCTGCCCATCCTCTAGTGAATCCCTTAATCGCCTGATGGGATAGTGCTATTGTTTACGTCCGGCACCACATGTATTATATACATTCATCAACATTGCACAGGATTTCTCTCGATGAAAAATAAAATAAAATTTATCTTCTTTGATTTGCGATAGTTGTTAGTGATCGTATCTGAACAACCCACAGATAGTTTAATTCACGAAGACACTCCCTACTCTTTGTCTAAATCGCTACAGTGCAAAAGTATGCATTATAAATTGCTATTGTGTTCTGGCTAGTTCTGTCTGTTTGTTCACTTATTTATTCTAAACTACTCAACGGATTGACATGCGGTCTTCCGGAAGGTTTTAAGCTAAAAACGTCCTGCACGACAAACAAATTACGAAATTTGCCGAAGTGAAGAACAACGCAGAAACCCTGGCTTCTGACCGGCAAAGTTATTTTACGCGTACCAAATAACCTAGCCCCTCTGAAGCGAGGAACAGAAAGCTGAAAGCGTGGTTTCAAAGCGGCAAAGTTATTTTATGCGTACCAAATAACCTAGCCCCTTTGAAGCGAGGAACAGAAAGCTGAAAGCGTGGTTTCAAAGCGGCAAAGTTATTTTATGCGTACCAAATAACCTAGCCCCTCTGAAGCGAGGAACAGAAAGCTGAAAGCGTGGTTTCAAAGCGGCAAAGTTATTTTACGCGTACCAAATAACCTAGCCCCTCTAAAGTGAGGAACAGAACGCTGAAAGCCTGGTTTCAAAGCGGCAAAGTTATTTTACGCGTACCAAATAACTTTGCCCCTCTGAAGTGAGGAACAGAACGCTGAAAGCCTGGTTTCAGAACTGCTGGATACAGACCTTTCCCATCACGTCATCACTTATACTAATAATATTTGCAGGCATACCATACAGTGAACACTCAAGTTTTTCGGAGCTGATCCGATTCGTGAAGTTCCTGAAGCCGAAACAAGTGGTGCCAACCGTCGACATCTCCGGAGGTGTTAGGGCTGTGCAGGTGATGTACATTTATTTAACGAAATCGTAATACCAGCGTCCACTGCTGAATATGGGGCAAGGGGGTAGAAATATTAGGTCCGAAAATAATCACTTTCGCGAGGGCAGACATAAGAAGATGAGATTAGAACTTTAATACCCCTCGGGACTTCCCACCTAGAAACAAGTCGGCAATTATCGGAGACGGTTGATCTACTACTAAAAACTATTTATATTCGAGCTCGTCGTTCCAACGCCTTCGTACCGAATCGCCGTGGAGCATTGAAACATGGAATTTAGTTTGTTCTCCATACAGTTCATATTGCGAAGTTGCCCCCTGAGAGTGATTACGCACTGCATCCGATCCGAATCCGTGAAAATACGGATATAAAAAACTCGGACCGAATTCGGATATTGCTTTACGCACTGCATCCGATCCGAATCCGTGAAAACACCGAACTAGAGTAAAAATCTCGGACCGAATTCGGATGTTGCTTACGCACTATTCCGATCTCTGATTCAAATTCAAACAATTCAGGGGCCATCTTTGCCATATCCGTTTGGCGTCTGATCCGAGGTAATGCGAAAGCGTTCATACAAACAGTACTACGGCTACTTCGGTCCGTCAATTTTTCTTCCGAATTAGAAACTCACGGATGACGGATAGAAATCGGATGACGGATGCCGGATGTAGTGCGTAAACTACCATACAAATAGTTCTATGGCTACTTCGGAACGTATTTTCACGGATTCGGATCGGATGCAGTGCGTAATCGCTCTGATTCAAAAGGTTTTGATAAGTAGTTCTCGAGTATTAAGGTGACGGTGAATTGACGACGCCTCGTCCGCAATTTTAATACGAATTATTTAAACGTACTGTATCGAACACAACTTCAACTACATTTTTTATGCTTCATATCAAGGAGAGGCGGTGCGATGTTGTTATAATTATGAACTTAGCGCATAATGTATTTTATTTGTTGATTACAGAAATATTTCCCATGTCCGCTGGTACATAAGGAAGAGATCCAGTGTCAGAGCAAAGTGACGGACTTCTTTAGCATACAGAGTCAACAGCAAGTGCCGGCCGTCACCTGAACCTTAGGTGAGAGCCTGCACATGCGAAATTGAGCTTTAGTGTGAGACGAGAGAGTACCCATTCCACTGTGCGTTCTTGCTCTTATTATTCCATTTCGGTTCGGTTTATTTTCCGTTTCACTCCGGAGTTGCAGCGGCGCGTAAGCATGCTTTCATACCTAAATTCTATTCTGCAGTTCTTTACGTACTACGCAAATAAGACCTTGTTCAGTTCTCAAAACTAGCCTTTATTCATGTCAAACTTCATTTATTCAAAATAGAAGTTTTTTTTTTTGAACATGTCCCTCCATCAATAGACAGCCCCAAAAACCCCTTCTATGGTTTTTTTTTATTTATTTATTACTAGGCCTGCGTTTGGCCGCCATCTCGCCTGATGTTAAGCGATGATGCGGTCTACGATGGAGCACGCTTGCCCAGAAGAAACCGATTCACTCGTGACTTAAAGACACCCAGATTGTAGCTGTCGGGGAACACCCACTCGGGCAGCGCATTCCACTGTTAGCCGGTTTCCACAATGAAAGTGGAATCAAAGCGCTTCGTTCGGGTTTTTGGTATATCAACCATGAACCGATGGCGCTTTTTCGTGCTTCTGGCCGTCCGATAGAAAAAAGGGCAGGGGGGTATTAGATCATGCAGATCTGAAGCACACTCTCCGAAATGTGTCCTTGGTTTCTTGGGTTCTTATATTCTTCCATATTTACGTAACGACATCTTAATTTTGGTAATGTCTGAAGCTAATTATGTTTGTTGTTTCTTGTTTCAGATGTGTTCTGGATGATATTACAGTAAGCTGCCATTTACTTCACCAGTCTGTGATTTTTTGATATGATATTATTGTATACTAGGTTACTATTTATAAAAAGTTGATTGATGTATTAAAAAATGTTTGAAATATGATTTCTTCAATATTTGTTTAGATTTCTCATTCCCTTTATAGACCTATAGTGCCGTGATCCGATTGTTTTTTTTTTTGATAAATCTTTTCCCCGCACTAGATTTTATCCTGTATAGTGGGTGCGTTTACAGACACAAATCTCATATAGAAAAAGGCCCAGACCCGAAACGACCATTTCTTTCAAACAAATTTTTGTTCCGTATGGGAATCGAACCCACGACCCGTAGCGCAGAAGCCAATCGCTTAGCCACTGCACCAAACGTATTTTATTAACGTTAAAACGACAAATTCTCGACTTTCGACAAATTACGAGGCATTTTGTTGGCTGTGCTGTGATATTATTTTCGCCCTTTGCCCAAAAAGCAAAACAAAGGTGAAAGCATCGAACGAAACTAATTATAGAATTCTGTGTATGAAATCTTATGGAACCTCGCACACTCGAGATTCTAACGTATAGCCTCCGTACCGGAGGGCGGAGTGCTATGTCGATATATGGTGGTCCTTCTCGGCACTAAAGATCTCCACTGGAGAGCCCAGAGATTTTCTCTCTGAGATCTCCGGTGAAACCATTGTAGCGGTGCTTTTTGAGCTACAACTTTGCCACGTCACGAATATTTCTACTGTTTTTTGATGCAGGGACAGCTCAGTTACTGCTATTATATTAAATAGCCTTGCGTCGACTACAACCGAAACGCGTCGAATCGAGTCGAGTCGCATTTGTTCCATGTGAAGACGAATCGAGGCGAAATGATCAGTAATCGCAAGTCGTTAAAATAGAAATTCGCGTAACAAGCGATGCACGCGAGTGATGCGACTCGGCGCGTCTCGGTTCTTCGCTGATCAACGCAGTTTTATAGTAAATGTATAGGAGGCGAATTATTGCGATTCTACTCGACTCGGCGAGCCTAGTGGACGCTAGGCTTTATACTCCTACTTTGGTTCCTATAGTGTGGCTGGCAAAAGAAAAATGGCAAATACTTAAAAAACAAGACTGCTTGTTGTAAGTTAATTCAGTCTATGGGCCTGCGCCGAGTGGCGGGACGGCATGGCAAGGGGTTTTTTAAGCTCAAATAATTTTAAACCTTATTTAATTTTATACGCTTTAGAATCCATAATTGTACCTATGTTCTTGTTGTGTAGCCGCTGCGTCACCTTATGTAATTTAACTTAATTAGATATAAGTTTTTCTCATGTAAGTGAATATCATTCTTTTTGAGAAATAAAGTTCTTAAACCTAATTACCGAACCACGGGATGATTGCGCATGCCGCGGCACGACGAAGCAAATACAAGTGCTAAAGTTATTATAATAAAGTTAAAATTATTTGAGCTTAAAAATCCCTTGCCATACCGTCCCGCTACTGGGCGCAGGTCCTATAGCGTGGCGTACGTAGGCAACACAGGCTACTTACCTAATCGTCCGCTAGAGCGAGTAGTGGCGGTAGTGTAGCGGCGCGCTCGCAAGCTGAAAGGCGCGGTGCGACAGCTCCTGCGCTCTCGAGACCCTCGAGACATCTTTTGTAATTACTGCCGTGCAACTGCGTTGCCTTGTTATATTTCCAGAATTTTCAAGTAATAAACGTACTGAGATTTAGAACTACACTCGTTTGGTTCTTAAATAAGGTCCAATAGCATTCTACCACCACCGGTATAAGGCTTAAAACGCACTAGCGGCCAGCCGCAATGTGGCATGCCGCGCCGCAGCCCCAAAACAACGAGAACGGTTGACGGCTGGCCGCAAATTAGTGCGTCGATATCATGCGGTTTCATGTAAAAATCGATGTGCGGCTTGCCGCCTAGTGCGGTTACGGGCTTAGTCAGTATAATATAATCAAAATAAAACTCAAAAATACTAAAAATATCTATTTAATATCTACTTAACAACATGTTAGACTATGTTGAGAGGGTCGTCGCAGCTGCTTGCGCCGGCGCAGGCTATCAGGCGCGACAGTATGAGGCTGTACCAGTGCTTCACCGCGGGGAGCACTGAGTTCACTGTGTTCGACAGCTCGAACGGGTCGCGAGATAAGTCGTAGATTTCTACGAAGTTCTGTGGAAGTAATATTTTTGAAATTAAAAAAAACTAAACCTAGCCTATAACCATCGCACGGCTTAGATGAATCGATAGACACCTCAAACATTAAAATCCATCCAAACGTTGGGATGCTTCGAGGGTATAAAGAATCCCACACACGTAGATAGTAATAGATACAAATACATAATACGCGTGAAAAACATAACCCTGTCTTTGCTGTCGCGCAGTCGGGTAAAAAGACAAGTTAATGTAAATAAATATTAGTTAAAGATAAAAATGGGTTGAAGTATTTCGTAAACATAACCTATGTTAAATAAATCAATAAGGAGACAGCGTTATTCGCGTCCGTAGGATAATACTTTTAAATAGGGCCGTCTTAGGTCCCCCTAAAGAACAGCAGGGGACAGACCAGAAATAACTCGTTCGATCTGTCCGTTCGTCTTGGTGACAGGGGAACAGATCGATTTTTTTATTCATGATCAGGGTGACAGATCGGAATATTCTAAATAACCTGACCATTCTTGGCTTAAAACTAGTAACTTTACTATACAACTAAGGACTGATTTTTCAATCATCAGATAACTTGGTAATAAGTTTTACGTCTTGACAGCTTTTGTATAGAAAATCATATTTATATTTTAGATAAAACTTATTTGAAGATTGAAAAATTGGCCCTTAAACTGACTTATATTGGGGGATCGTCAATCACTTTGTAAACCTTACCTCCTGATCAACAAATTCGCAGTACTTCATGTTGACCCTGGTCGCGATGTATCGCAGACACGCGTACGTGTTGTTGCGAGAGTCCTGGCATTTGCAGTCGTACTGCGGGTAGCACTCCTAGAAATTATGACAAATTATAAAAGATAGAAAAAAACTTGCAACAAGGCCCATAAAAGAAAAAACCGGCCAAGTGCGAGTCGGACTCGCGCACGAAGGGTTCCGTACCATTATTTATAAAAACGGCTAAAAAATCATGTCTGTTGTATGGGAGCTCCACTTAAATATTTGTTTCATTTTAATTTAATTATTAATTTTTGAAGTGAATACGAAATATTCTGTGAATATTTCAAGCGTCTACCTGTTGCCGTTTTCAATATCGAGCAAAAAAATCACGTTTGTTGTATGGGAGCCCCCTTAAATATTTATTTTATTCTGTTTTTTAGTATTTGTTGTTATAGCGGCAACAGAAATACATCATCTGTGAAAATTTCAACTGTCTAACTATCACGGTTTATGAGATACACCCTGGTGACATACGGACAGATGGACAGACGGACAGCGGAGCCTTAGTAATAGGGTCCCGTTTTCCCCTTTGGGTACGGAACCCTAAAAACAAAAAAAACTTACAAACTAATATAAAAATACTACACATCTATACACCGTGGGCCCGAGGTACCCGAAAGATTTTAACCTTCGATTCCGATGCCTAATTAGAGAAGAAAAGCTATATACAGGCTATACAGGGTGTTAACGAATTCGTGTAATTCCTTAAAACCACATGATCTACTACTGATGTAGACAGGCCCCGCACGGGATTTAGAATGATTAAAAATAAAA
The DNA here is from genome assembly GCA_905220435.1 of Amphipyra tragopoginis. Classification (NCBI taxonomy): domain Eukaryota; kingdom Metazoa; phylum Arthropoda; class Insecta; order Lepidoptera; family Noctuidae; genus Amphipyra; species Amphipyra tragopoginis. The sequence continues at coordinate 21,948,875 of HG992012.1, read as the reverse complement.
ATATTATTTTTTCATGCGGCTTTGTTACCGATCGTATCTAAACCACCTAATAAGGATTCAGTTAAAAAATAAGAAATTTTTTTTTTGCAAAAATTTTTTTTTATTTTTGTGAACATTTCGATGCCACGCATAAATTAATGAAAGCACGGCGACACGGCTGGCAGGCACGACTAACGCGATATCGCTCTTTGCAGTCAGATAACCCAAGACTCTAAAATGACTCAGAAATAGAAAAGAAAGTTTTTTTTTTTTTAATTTTTTTTTATTGATTTTCAAAAATTGCCATTTAGGGTTAATGTGTGTCATCAGTAGATCACGTGGTTTGAAGGAATTACACGAATTCGTTAACACCCTGTATGTTAACGAATTCGTGTAATTCCTTAAAACCACATGATCTGCTAATGCTGTAGAATGGCCCCGCACGGAATTTAGATTGATTAAAAAAAAAAAAAAAAAACTTTTTTTTTCATGCCGTAGCGATAATTGACATCTAAATCACCTAACAAAGAATCGGTAAAAAAAGTTTTCTTTTTATTGCATAAAATATTTTTTATTTGACTGAACATTTCGATGCCACGCATAAATTAATGAAAGCGGCGACACGGCTGGCGGGTACGACTAACGTGATATCGCTCTTTGCAGTCAGATAACTCGAGGCTCTGAAATGACTCAGAAATAGAAAACCAAGTTTTTTTTTTGAATATTTTTTTCAGTTGGATTTCAGAAATATCTATTTAATCTATGTCACCAGTAGATCACGCGGTAGTATTGATAGCTTGAATACTCGATAAAAAATAATAACCCGACTCTATCACCTTTCAATTGTTTTGCCATAAGATTCCGCTCGCTATCATTTTGCTACACGTATACTCACAGCTAACCGACTGCCATCGTACTTCCACGGGCACGTTTCGTCTACTGAGCCGGTCCGCCCCTCACCGTGATACTCCACCAGCATGTACCTGAATGGAGAACATTATAATATTAGCATCATCAGCTCATTACTGTCCCAAAGTTGGGCATGGGCCTCTTTTCAAAATGAGAAGGGTACAGGCCTTGGTTCGTCACGCTGGCCTGGTGCCGGTTGGTGGACTACGCACACCATCGAGAACTTTTTGGAGCCATCAGGTATGTCCTCACAATGTTTTCCTCCAACGTTAACGTTCACAAATTCGAAAAGTCCGAGGTGTTGGCTGGGAACTCAGATCCTCGTGCATGGAAGGCTAGCGTTCAACCACTTGGCTAACACTGCGTACCCTCACTAGTAAAGGCTGGGATGAAAATGGAAAATAACAGGACTAAAACCACAAAATAATAGTACCTAGGTAAACCGCCGTAAGCTTGGCCCTCCCGATGGTCTGCGGGACGCGGGAGGGGAATGAGTAGCTAATCGCCTGTTAGCCGTCAGCAGCGATAGATAAAAGCAGACTGGCTAGTCGGTCGAATCATTCCCCTAGCGGGCCAAACTCAGTGAGTATACACGTAGGGCGCGGGTTGCCGCTGATCTGCCAGCGCTTGTCGGTGCTGGTCCGCGCAGTTAGTCGGCGCAGGTAGTCTCTATACCGTGTGGCAAACCAGCGCCGACAAGCACCGAACTGCGCCGACAAGTTCCGACCTGCTCCGATCAGCGCTGGTAGGCCGTCATTTGTTGCTGTATTTGCAAGGAAACAAGGCGTATTTTTGCTATAAAATGCCAGCCCCTGCTTCTACCCGCTTCCTTTATGTAGCGGTTACCTGCAAGGACCAGCACCGATAAGCGCTGGTTACCTGCTTCCTTTATGTATACGCCCTTATAGACGCGAAACACGCATTACGATAATAACTTATCATCTCGCGTTAGCTTAACCAACGAGTCAGTCAAGGCGTCGCCGCACACATTCCGTACGAAAATATTAATTAAATCAGCCATAAGTTCTGCGCCTTGGACTAGCCGAGCGCGACAGCGGGGTGTAAGGGTTGAGGGGGGAAATACACGATTATGAAGCAGCGTTTGGTCACGCGCACAAAGATGTTTCGCTTCTGTACGGTCAAACGCGACTGCTTGCGTGAGGTCCTGGGTTCGATATCCAGGTCGGTCAAAGGGTTTTTCAATGTGGAATTTCTCAGTAGCAGCCCGGAGTCTGGATTTGTGACCGGTTTTATTACAAGGGACTTAAACATAAAGGCGAAATGAAATGTACTGCCCAACCCTTCCAGGAGTACAGGGGTGATGTAATGTTTATTCTTATGCTAAAACCCACCTTCCATTATCCATCTCTTCATCCAACAAATTGATCGGCTTCCCATCCATATGCTGAGGCAGTTCTATCCCAGCCAACTGTATGATGGTCGGAGCCAAGTCTATGTTCATGACGGGCTGGGCGCTCGAGGAGTTGGGCTTGATGCCCGGACCTTTGATGAGGAGGGGGACCTTGATGTCTGACTCGTACGGCTGGCGTTTGTCGTATACTTGGGAGAATTGACCTGGGAAGAATATTATAGGAATGGAGATCATCATTGAATGTTACAAACTGCAGAAACGAATGTTTTGGCTGAAATAGATGCGAGTCTCCTTTTTTAGCCATATTGAACCCGCGCAAGTACACTCGGCTGCAATGAATCCGAGTCACCAATATAAACCTTAATATCTTGGAAAATAAGAAGCATTACAAAATTCAAATTAAAATCTTTTATAGACTATTTAATACTATTCAAATAAAATTAATAAAACTTCTTAAATAGTCTATAAAATATTTTTTATTTGAATAAGATCCAATGCTTTGTTAAAAACACAGCCACGACATATCATGTCATGAAAATAGCGCTAAAAGTCTGATTAGGTCTTACATGCGCAAACGGTTAGTGCAAATATTTGCGCAAACATATTGTCGGTAATAACAATACCGGTTGCACAAACATTTTGCGGTCTCAACGTACATACAAATCAGAATTTGCACAAATAAGAAAGCTTGCGATAGTCAAATATTGGCGGTACGCCAAAACGGCGTGCATAAAAGAGATGGCAGTAATTATTTTATTTAAAAAAAAAAAACTTTCTATTCTTCATCAATTGAAGTGTCCTCGGAGACCTGTGTTTATAATAGAAGATTCAGCAGCGTCTCACAGCGCCCCTATTGTAGCGAAAAGAGTTTTCTTCGAGTAGTGACTTCGAGGAACTAAAACCTCGTTTTTAGCAAGAGAGACTTACCAACATGGTATCCATTGTCGGACGTGAATATGATGAAGGTATTATCCAGCAAGGCCTGTCTCTCCAGCGTGCCCACTACGTCTGCCACCATCTCGTCCACGGCCAGCAGGGCCTCCCAGCGGGCGCGGTACACTCGGTCTAGCTCTGGTAGCATGGACCCGGGGAGGGGAGAGGGGGGCATGCGCAGGAGCCAGTGTTTGTCCTGCAAATATTAAGAGAAAATTCTTATTTAGTTTGGGGTTTTGAGTATTTAGATATCAAGAAGAAGGAAGAACATGTAGCGACCAATGCCGCTACTGCAACCGCTTCTGCTTATGAGCGGTGAGACCTCGGCATGAAATCACGCCATCCTACGTCATATCGTATGATTTTGAGATTAGCGGCGCAAGCGATGCCACTTCAATATGGCCGGCGCATCCTTCTGTCTCCGGCATCGTCAACAGCAAGATGGCCGACAGTTGTCATTTGTTTAATGGTCGGCGACCCTATTGTGGGCGTCGAATAGTCATTAGCAAAAAGGTGTCAAGCGCGAATCTTAATTATTAATAACAGTGTATGTTTGTTTGGTATAAATACCGCGTCTTGATATTGTTTCGATTCACTTCTACTTACTTCGCTTTCGCTATAGCTTGCTTGTGTTTTTCGCTCTGTATTTGTTTATTAAAATTTAAGTTTTATTATTTTAAAGAAAAATAAATAAGTTTAAATATCGTGCCTTCAGCTTTGATTTTAATTCCTGCTTGCATAGTACGTAGCTAACCGCACAACACCAGGTTCAGTTCCTGTGTGGTAGTAACGCATAAGAGGCGGCTAAGGATAGACAGTATAGCCGCTTCAAACACATTGGAAAATAACGTTTCACACCTGCTCCCTGATTTACAACAATTCGATTAGTCAGTTGTCAAACGATTCGATTTATTATCTCTTTTTCTCTCGTTACGGGAATCGGAGACGTAAAAAACCAAGTCGATCGGCAACTGCTTATCGATTTGGTTCTGAAACGGGGGGCCGCGCGCCACAGTAAGCGGTACGGTAATGATTGACTTCTTTCATTATTTGTCGCCCATTAATGCGTCAGGGATTACGTTATACGGGATATCGTGAGGGGTTTAGGGAAAAACTTGTGATATTGTCTACCTCACAAGGTACTGTGATCATGGGCGTGTGGCGGCATCTATCTCGCCACATGCGAACTATCCTACATCGCGCAATCAAGATTTAACACGCAGATAGTATATATACAACCTCCCAACATCAACCGTTGGTTCCGCCGCCGTCCGGCATACCGTCCTCGCCGACGAGGCCCGTCGCGACGCCCCACCGCCGCCGGTCACGATCCACCGAGCTCTCCCGTCGTAGAGCCGGTCGTCTCTTCAGACTCCGCAGTTGCACCGATAATTCAGCCCTCATCAAGCTGTCGCCTCCCCCCCCCCCCCCCTAAGCCACCGCCAGCAACGCCCTAAGCCGAGGTCCGAGTCCCACTAGGGGTCGCCCTTAGTGCTGTTGTTGCAGGTAGTCATGATGTTAGTGTAGTACAAGTAGTTAGCTTAGGTTAAGTATTTTACTCCCCCCCCCCATTGGCTGGAGACCCTTCAGGTCTCGCCAATAACTGCCCGGTTACGTAGCAACCGTCCCCTAGGACGACCTACAACAGTCAAATAGAAAAAAAAAAAAAACAACCGTTGGGCAGTAGCCCGCCAGGCACAAGACTCCGCCTGGTTGGAGGATCCTCCCTTTGGTTGGAGGAACACCACACCTGGTTTCTCCACAGGCGTATCTACCCTTCTGGGTAAAGGGGAGAGAGAAGAAAATGTGATTGAGAGTTAGTTCCAAAGAATAAACCTTTGTCAGGGAAGTCTAGAGGGGCAGTTATGCTTCCCCCACACCCTTTGTATATGTGACTGTGTCGTTACGAAATCACCCAAGTACAGAGGTACTGAGTTTTTTTCAGTGGTGGTGTAGCAGACTACAGCTACTCTCAAAGGTGACGCCATGACAGACCCTACATCGCGATATCAAAATCTAACATGTAGCTAGCATATACAACTGCCTAACATCAACCATTGGGCAGTAGCCCGCCAGGCATAAGACCCGCCTGGTTGGAAGATCCTCTCTTTTCGTTGGAGGTCTTCCACATGATGTTATGTTAAAATTAAAAATAATAAATTAGTAGGTGGCGTTCCTATTGCAGTCTCTCGGAATTCTGGTATAATTAATATTGTTAACAATAAAAAATCATGAATAGCGGGGAAACCCACTCCGGGTCTTTTAGACCCGCGACGGCGAAACCGGGGCCACACCTCTCTACACCTCTAGCAGCTCACACGTTTGTTGGCCCCTTCGCCTATGTACTGGCGGCATTTCAGGGGGCCCAGCTAGTGAGCTGGCGAGTCACCGTCTGTCAATACAATTCAATTTTAAATTTGAAAGGCAGACGCCGTTTTCTTCCGGCAATACAAGTTATCCAATCCACTTAACACTCCTTCCCATAGACCAGATATTTTTCACCATGTTTTACAATAGTCTTGCATCCACTTGGGACGGTCCATGACTGTACTCCAATAGTGCAGCCGTGGATAGTCCCCGGTTGGTGCCCCACCCCATTTTAGATTAAAGTTTTCAAAGGGGCCTCTGCGCGTTGGACCTGTACCCGTGTATGCCTTTCAAAGGACCGGACATCTTCATCTTCGGAAGATGAGCCGTGATTCCCAAAGAAAAAAAAAACATGAGAATACCAACCTCAGCGGTCACATTAAAGTTGGGATGCCTCACAGCAGTAACGTTGCTGAACTTGCCCTCGTGTCTCGGCGCCGGAGTGAACGGCTGGTGAGGTGCCGGTGGAGCCAGGACCATCAGGAACGGCTCCAAATCCGTCTGGTTTTCTATGTAACTAACACCGAGCTCGCGCTGAAACAAGATGAGCTTTATTACCAACGACGATAAGGTGGAAAATCGAATGACAAATGAGTGTATTTACTATGAACTTTTCTGTTGAATTTTGAGCTTTATTTCAAAGACTGGGGGAGTTAGCCTAGCTATCTCCAGGCTGTAATAAGGGCCCTTTTCCTGTCATGCGTATTTTCGCCCGCGCGCGGATCTGGTCCGCATGCGGGTGATAGCACGCTGCTGGCCACACGCAGGACAAGGATTTCGTTTACCGCTGCAGTGTCGTGCGTGTCGCCAGTGACTAAACTCGTGCACAAAGATGAACGTTAAAAAAGTAATCATGCATACTATGACCATACGTGCGACCTGCATCACAGTAAAAACAACACTGAAGGCAGAAGAACGCCGCCCGCATCCGGTTAGCACGCACGCGGGCTGCGCTCCCGCAGCCAATCCGCGTTCAGCGCGCGTGCTGCCCGCATGATAGGAAAAACATGTATCAAATGATAGGATGCGGGCAGCCTGCATGCGGACCAGATCCGCGCGCGGGCGAAAATACGCATGACAGGAAAAGGGCCCTAACATGGTTCCCGTGGTTCAGAAACCCAATTGTTTAGCCACTGCGCTAAACGTGTAGTCGTTTCACATCTACTTACAATAACATCAGTGAGGTACTGGTCAGTGGAGTGTGTTGGTACTCCATTGTTAGATATGGTGTAGTTATAATACACTGAGTTGCCGACAAGGCCGTGCCACTCCGTCCAGCCTTGAGGGACGACTTCTGGACCACCAGCATCCGGGGCTCCGTACTGTAAAAATAAGCTATATAAAATAACCAGAAACGTTAGACAATAAGAATGTCAAGCTAAAAGCACAATACAAAAGTGAAAATTTAATGAAAGTTAAAATAAATATTTTTCATTTCTATCTGCATTCAAAATTCAGTCTAATTGCTCTAGTATAAGGCTTAATTTTCTTTATAACGATCGACTGACTGATTTGTAAAAAGCACTTCAATAAAACACCGGTTACAATTCTAGAAAGAAGGTAGGAAGGTAAGAAATGTATTTTTCGGATCAAATAAATGACAAATACAATCAAATATGACAAATACAATTAGATGTCAAATAATATCAGCCTATAACTGTACCACTTGCAGGGCAAAGGCCATACAGAGAAGGAACGAGCATTGATCACCACGCTTGCTCACTGCGGGTTGGCAATTTCAGACCATTAAGGTCCGTATTACAGAACGAAACTCAAGCACTGATCTCTCTTTAAAACTAGTTTTAAGTCGAGTTTTAATTTTAGAATGTTCCTCAAGCATAGATTCATTGATCATAGTTCAGCCGAGTGTTGCTTTATTCTAGATCATTACTCAGATTTAAATTAAGGTTTAAGCAGAGATTTGATCTGTGATCTCGCAAGTGTGGTCGACACCGCGCTTGAGCAGAGATCTGCTTGTCAGTTTGTCAAATAATGTGCTGTTGAATTGGAGTTTATAAACAAAATGGATATTTTTGAAGAAATTGATTATTACTTTTTAAATAAAACTTATTTCTAAATGGAAACTGCTTTGTTAAAAATTATTATTTTCACTAATAATTTGGTTTTAAACTAAAATCTTATTTTGCGTAAATTGAAACAGAATTGGCGAAAAAAATAAAACGTAAACGAAAACAGCCTGATGCATAGATAAGACATATTCTCTGCTTGAGGCGAGATTTGAATCTCGATTCAGCAGTTCAGCTCAGTGTAGTTTGATTACTGTTCTGGAATAAGACCGATCCTCAAGTACAGATTCTATGTTTAAACTATGATCAAGTGATTTAAGATCAAACTGGACTTGAGTAGCGTTCTGTAATACGGACCTAAGTACAGGTTTCCTCACGATGTTTTCTTTCATCGTATGTCGGCGGTGTGTTAGATTAACTAAGAAATTCCATATGACATTGGAAAAATCACATCGGTACTTGCCTGGGTTTGAATTTGAACCCACAATTCGGACAAATACCGATAAGCCAATATTTACTTCGTGCGGGGGTCAGCCCCGCTACCCGTAACGTAGAAAGATAAGCTCTGATCAACTGGTTTCCTAACGTTTATTGGTTCATCTATATCTATACATATAATAAATCTGTAGACATGGCGTGTCTGTACATAGCAAATATTTTGAAAAAACCTGGTTGGGGTGTTAAACTATAACCAATAGAACCCATTTTTAACATTTTTGGAATTTTTGTCTGTTTGTCTGTTTATCTGTTTGTCTGTTTATCTGTTTATCTGTTTGTTTGTTCAAGCATCACGTAAAAACAACTGGTCCAATGTTGTTGACTTTTATTAATAAATATTGTGCTTATCTCCAAGTAACATATGTTTTTTGTTTCATCGCAATCAGTTCACGCAATCAAAACTTATGCGAATTTTAAGTTTTCTAGAAGAACTTAGCATGTATTTGTGTATACCATTTCTTTTCAATAGATGGCGTTACGTGTATCAAATCACGTTATGAGGAAATATAATCAACGAATATATTACTATTCTCAGTCTAGATCTAGTCTAAATTTTTTATTGTGCAAGGTAATACGATAGATTAATTTGAAATACTCATATATTTTATTATGAATACTTAAATACGTATTTATAAATCTATTTACTATTAATAAAATTCAAAGTGCACTTTGTCTGTAATTAATATTTTTCCAAAATTTCGATTCGGTGGTACTATACTATCGATACAGAAACCACAACCTTTTTTTATTTAGAATTATTGTGTCTGTTTGTCTTTCCGTCCGGACATCACGTAAAATTCCGTGGATGGATTTTGATGGGACTTTCGCTGATGTATTGCGTAAAGAGCGACAATTTTGCTGGTTATCATCACGGTATTGTTCATAGGAGCTGAGCAGCGGAACATTATTTCCACATACTACGAAGTATAAGCTTAATATTCGCATCGTAAAATCGCGTGCTCATAGATGCCGAGCAACGGAACATTATTTCCATATACTGCGTAGCTGTAGACAGAAGTAGGTGCTGCAGTGAACGGTCGCTGGCTCAGTGTCCTGCGTTAAAACCTCACTTTAAAAAAATACACTTTTTGTAATTTTTTTGGAATGTTTTTATATATTTTATTTTGTTCATTGTTATCAGAACTATTCAAAGCCTGTCATCGCCGTTTTATTAAGTTTATTTAAGCCTTAGGTAATGTCCCAAAACACATAGCCATGAAGGGAAAGTACTTTATATATTAAAAATTGCAAATTTCACTCAAAGGTGACTTCATTTTATTTTTAAAAGTAAGAAATATTGCCTGTACTGATTTTTTGCCTGAACCGGGAATCAAACTGACAAAGCTATACCATCCGGTGGCACCTGTTGATAATATCTTTATGGTCAATAATCAGGATCAAATCTCTCCAACAAACACACTGTCTTAAATTGAACGAAGTGGAAAAAATAAGAACTGCTTAACAGCAATTAATAAGTGTATCTAATGTTAACTTAGGTAATTTAAATGTACCTAAGTTAGTCAATTTTCGTTTTATGGTCTTCCATCAATTTCAGACACAATGTTTATTGGAGCGATTTGGTCCGTATTATTGATCCTATCGATTTGTGAAATAAAAATACAGATGATATTTTTTCGCATTTGGGTTGGTTCGATTTCCAGATCAAACTTTTTGAAGTCTTTGAAAGCATTTCTAACTTATAAAAATAAAATGAAGTCTTCTATAGGTGAAATTTTTATATATTTAAAGTACTTTCCTGTTCCACACCTTGAATGAAATTATTTTATAGACTGCACTGCGTAAAATATTTAGATTTAGTTCGCCGATTGTGAGTAGATGACGTTGTAGCCATTTTTGTATCGCCATAAGGTTTCGTTACATTATCACAATAAATATCAACATTCAATTATAATCCATTTTAGCAAGGAAATGTATGGAAATAAGCAACGCGTTTTTAGTATTATGGTTATATGAACCTTTACGGTCAATCAAGAAGAGCTGAAACTCTACCTAAAGAAATGGTTTAAAAGATATAAGTGCCTTGGTGGGACACCTTTGTCTATTATTATAATAAATGGAATACATATACACTATTTAGTTGCTGCGACACAATGTTGTTTTCCGACTTCCACGCGGACGGAGTCGCGGGCACAGCTAGTTTCTAAATAAGAATGCATGTTTGTGGTTAGTAATCTACATAAATCTGGTTCACATATTTGCCATGGTTCTCGACTGGCGAGCGTGTATAAAAAAGTTATTGTTTAAAATAAGTGGACTGTTAAAAATTGATTATAGGAAGCCAGCAGTCTCTACTGAAAACAATGATTGTATAGGTATCTAAATATTTGAAACAGTTGAATAAATATTATTGTAGGCCACAAAATTATCTCTAGAAAGTTCTAAGAGCTAAACAGTATGTAAAATAACAGAGGGCGTTCCCTTAAACACGTTAATCTATTTCCTTTATAGATTAAAATAAAAATACAAAAAAAAACAGAACAATTTCAAACGGCCTTTTTATAATCAACATAGCGTATATAGGTTAAATACGATGTTACCGTGTTTTCCACATTGATAGACCAGTGCGTATGTAGGTACAGTAAGCGGTTCTTTTAAGTACCTATAATTTTTAGGGTAAAACGGGACCCTATTACTAAGACTCCGCTGTCCGACCGTCTGTCACCAGGCTATATCTCATGAACCGTGATAATTAGACAGTTGAAATTTTCACAGATGATGTGTTTCTGTTGCCGCTATAACAACAAATACCTACTAAAAACAGAATGAAATAAATATTTAAGGGGGCTACCATACAACAAACGTAATTTTTTTGCCGCGTTTATAGATAATGGTACGGAACCCTTCGTCCGTGAGTCCGCCTCGCACTTGGCCGGTTTTTTTGTTCGGGTATATTTTTTTAGTATGTACGGGCGCTATATATTATTGCTGGTTATCGGGAACGTCATTCGTTAGTAAACATACTGTATAAGACATGGACCTTTACCAGTAAGTTTAGAAGAACGCTTTTAACGAGCCTCCACGAGTGACGATACTTAAGTAAGTACAAAACGCTCTCTGGATAGTCAGCCTCGCTACCAACCTTGCTGACTGGCTAATCTTTTCACCACGGCATAAGCTATTCTGGTATAGCTTGTGCCACAGCCTGGATAGTCAGCCCCGCTACCAACCTTGCTGACTGGCTAATCTTTTCACCACGGCATAAGCTATTCTGGTATAGCTTGTGCCGACACGAGAGGAGCTGATCAGGTCATGTGTAGAGCGTCAAATCCATTAGCAAGTTTTACTTTGCAAGTGACTGCAGCAAGTGCTCTCTTAGTTCGAAAAACTTGCACAAGTCGACTTGCTGCGGTGTGTCCACAGTTTGAAAGTCGGTTGCACCAGTCAACTTGTGCAATTAAACTTGGTACTGTATTAGTCGCTTAGAAACTGAACTTGAACTATACAGGGTGGGATGTCCAAATCCGAAAGTATAGGGAAGAGCGAAATGGAAAAAAAATGAGACCTTTCTTTGACTTCACAGAATTTGATCCTTATTAGCGACAGTATGGGATGGCGCAATTATACTAATAATAATGATTGTTGATGTTACCATTCCCGCATGATGAGAATCTCGTTAAAGCTGAGGAAGACAAACAAATCAAATATCTTGACTTAGCACACGAGGTTGTCAACATGTGGAATGTGAATTCGGCAACCATTGTTCCGATAGTAGTAACGGCCAATGGCCTAATAGCCAAGAGCCTCGACCAACATCTCATGAGGCTCTCGTTAGGTAGCTGGATCAAGGGCCTGATACAGAAAGCAGTCCTCCTCGATACGGCGCGTATTGTGAGGAGGCTGTCTCTGGAGCCCTAACCACCGATAGCTAGGAACCTGCTCTTGATGCCAGTGGACCTCTATTTTTATATTTTTAGATGTATTTTTTTTACAGATTTATATTTAAAAATGCAGAAATAGGAATGAAAATGAACAAAAGGTATATTTTTTTCAAAATCATCCGTTTCTTTTCACAGAAACGAAAATTAATATAAGAAAATCTAAGTATGCAGTTTTAGTTTTTATCAAAATCAGGCTTAAGACTCATTTGAGCAGTTGTCGCTATTCCCTATACTTTAGGATATGGGCATACATGTCTAGTTGAAAAATTCAAGCTGTATTTTTCATTCCACTCACCTCATTCAAATACTTCCCAGCATAGAAAGTGTTGTACCCTGCTTCCTTCAGCACATTGGCGAAGGTATGGTTCTGCAGCGTCTGCCGCCAGTACCGGCTGTAGCAGCCGCCTCGTATGCTGTTGTTGACTGTCAGGTGGTTGTGCTGGTATAAGCCAGTGAGGAGACTGGCCCGGCTTGGACAGCATATCGGAGATGTTACGTACTGTGAAGGAAGAACGATATGATAAAACTAGCTTTCGCCCGCAGCTTCGCTTGCGTGAAATTTTGAACCCGTTAAGTGACGATTTTCCATACAAACTTTCATCCCCTATTTAACTCCATTAGGGGTTGAATTTCGAAAAATCCCTTCTTAGTGGATGCCTACGTTACAAAAGGAACCTACTGACAAAATTTCAACTTTCTAACCCCAGCGGTTTAGGCTGTGCGTCGATAGATCAGTCAGTCAGTCAGCTTCTCCTTTTATATGTATAGATGGAAAGGCTTGAATTAAACATTTCCAGCTGATAAACACATGGCACTATTCTGAAAAAAAATGCGCGTGCACCGGGCGTACAAACAATGTATTTGCATATTTTTTATACGAAAAAAGTCTCTACGCACACACCACGTGGATAGCGGCGGATCGTGACCGCGAATATAATTATACTAAGTTATACTAGGACCTGTAAGGATAGTTTTGAGGAGGATTAAATCTATCTATATAAAAATGAGTCCCTATTTCCCTTGGTCACGGCATCACGCGTGACCGGCTGGACCGATTTCGCTAATTTTTTTTTGTTGTTTTTGTCATCAGGAGAAGGTTCTTATGAAAGAAAATTTTGATATTAAAAAAAAAACTAAATTATCTCAGTATGTCCATATTCTTCATTTGTTTACCGCATGCATGCAAATGGTTTTAACTTTTTGTTACTATTTTGATTTTGTTTCTGAAGATAGGTAGTAGTTAAGTAGTAGATAGGTAGTAAGTAGGAAAAAGTGCATTGCAACGCATGCCGGGTACAGCTATAAATAAATAAAAGTTTTGTTCAATAGGTACAGTCAACTAAAGAGATAAGTATACAAGCAACTTATTACATTCGAATTTTAACAGTTATGCATGTGTGAGTGGCCAGGTTTTCGCCATCGCTTGTCTGAGAAAATCTTGCGTATCAAAAGTTTACGCACACATTTACAATGACAATGGTTTGCGTAGTGCATTGGTATCCGTTGTTTGCCTGAACACCTAACTCTTTTGTTGACTGTTCCTAGTATTGAAGTATTGACAAACCGCCAATATCTAGATATTACAGTACCTAGGTACTGCCGACACAATGGATTGCCTGTGTTGAATTTAAAGCACTTAATTGTCTGGTGTTTCAAATAAAGAAACGTATTGAAGAACTAGCTGAGCCCGCGACTCCGTCCGCGTGAAGTCGGAAAACAACATTGTGTCGCAACAACTAAACAATGTATATGTAGGTACTCCATTTATTATAACAATACACAAAAGTGGCCCACCAAGGCACTTATATCTTTTCAACCATTTCTTCAAGAAGAATTTCAGCTCATCTTGATTGACCGTTAAAGTTCATAAAATCATAATAGTGTGTTGAATCCCTATTGCTATGTCCACACCAATGCGCTTTCATGTTCATCTTGCGTCTTCGTCTGACGCATGCCTGAAGCGCCATAGCGCATGCCTTAATACTACTTAGTTCGACAAAAGCGCATGCCCCTAGCGCACGCTAATCCGTCTATTGTATGTCGAATAACGACTGACCGATGCGCACCGGTGTAGACGGTATACTGCATGCGTCAATGGCAATCAATATTGCATGCGCTTGACGTAAGAGGAATTGAAAGTTGAAAGCGCAAGATGAACGTGAAAGCGCACTGGTGTAGACATACCATTAGAAGCAAACAGTTGCTTATTTCGATACATTTTCTTGCTAAAATGGGTTATAATTGTATATTGATATAAATGTGGTCAAATAGATCCTACGCGGACTTAGGAGCGAAGCCACACGATGCGTTGCGACACCTGGGCGGTGACGATGCGTCGTCCTACATATAATTCACAGTGATATGCTAAACGGTGCGTTACGATGCCGTGTGGCGACGTGTGGCCGTGTGGCGACGTGTGGCCGTGTGGCAATACGGACAAGGGGACGAGAGAGTCAAAGCGAGGAGAGATGATGCGACGCTGGAGCGGCATCGCAGCGCAGCACGCAGGTTTACTTCGTTCCTTTATCGTTCAAAGACAAAGAACCGGTACACACGATGCGGTGCAGCGCCGCACCGCAAAGATTTCGCCGCATTGGCGGGCACACGAGCAGTGCCGCGCCGCAACGTTGCTACGGGAGGCGTCGCAGCACTAGCCCCCACCAACAACAGAGCGTGCCGGAGCGGTGCCACTCCGGCATCGCAACGTGTACACCCGTCCGCGCCTCGTCTCGCTGTTTGTATATATGGTGTGCGTGCGGCGCGGCACCGGAGCGCATCGTGTGGCATACCATGGACATTAATTTCTATGTAAGACGCCGCAGCGGCACCGCCTAGGCGCCGCGCCGCGCCGCTGCCGCAACGCATCGTGTGGACCGGCTCTAACACACCCAATACCAAAACGCAATGACGTCGTAGTAAGCGGCGTTGTAGTGCGACGACGCAACGCACCAGCAACAACCGTGTTGCATACTTGAAGATAAAGGTACGCTGAGTGTGACTTTTTACAAGCTTGCTGCAAATTCGTCCTTCAATCAAATTTTATGGCTTGTTTACGGTGTGATTAACGAGTTGTTATTAGAAGTGAGGAAGTTATGTAGGTATGTCACACAGTATTATTTTTTAAACCACTTCCAAAAAAATGAGGAGTTCCCATCTCGACGTGCTTTTTTATGTTTGCTCAGCGATATCGTCGCCGATTTTGAACAGATTTTAATGTTATACTTTTAGTTTCCTCTTTTCATTTTGCTTCTTTTTATAATAAAAATAGGATAGCCTACAAAAGCTCGACGTCCGTCATGCTTGCTTCTTCAAAACACACTAGCACACTCGCAAGCGTGTGGATAGCGCTGTTTTTATCACCTAATTTATCCAAGCATTTGTATAGGTTTGTGGCAAGTGGCAAACGTGTGGATTCAGTTTAACATCTAAATGAGGGTGACCTCTGCTCAACCTTTCGGGGAATACAGTCGCGATGTTATGTATAACAGATAAGTTTTGTCCTAGTGTTTGTGAAGGACAAGTTAGTTTATTCAATCAAGGTAGGTATAGCTAAAGTAGCTATAAGCGGTCGTAAAATGTTTAGGCTCAATTTATACCGCCGCGGAATGGAATGGAAGCGTCAATTTCGCCTCATGACGCTAGAAGGCGCGCGCGCGGGAATGCTCGACAATTCCCGCGCATTTCAGCGAATCATCATCATGAACGCTTGGCACCGCACTACTGTGACCGTCCCGACCGACTTCTCGTTCGCGCCACTTCCCGAAGATTCCACAGAGGGCGCCGGCGTCGACATTATCTAGGGGAATTCTCGAGAATGCGCGTGGATTCCCCGGAAGAAGCCCGACCTTTTTTTGGCTCGTATTTAGATTGTACTTACCTACTTTATACAATTGACATAATGTTCATTATGCTATGTACAATTTCGTTGCAAAAAGTCGCTTCCATTCCATTCCGCGGTGGTGTAAATTGAGCCTTAAACTATACCCTTTTCAACGTAAGGCGAGTCTCGGAGTTTCTCTACAAAACGTTACCGTAATAATATCAAATATAAAAAAAAAACAAAGCATCTTGTATAGCTATTTACCGGTTTTTGATTATATCGTTTACCTTTTTTTGGTAGCAGTCTCCTTACGCGTCATTCCCAATTGCCCCCACCGACAACGCCATCACTAGTGGCAAACGGTTTTTTTTACATTAAAATGTATAGGTACAAAAATCCCATTCAGTGGTGAGTTGTCGGTGGGGGCGGGGGGCAATTGGGAATGACCTCTCTTTACGGCTACAATTTACGAAATGACATCTTTCGTTGAACAGTGTAATTATGAGATATATTTTTCATGTTCACTAAAGAACGCGGCCATCTATCTATATAAATAAAAAGAAAAGTCCTGACTGACTGACTCATCAACGCCCAGCCCAAACCCTTGGACCTAGAAAGCTGAAATTTTGCACAGAGGTTCCCAAGGAATAAGGAAGGATTTTTCGAAATTCAACCCCTAAGGGAGTTAAATGAGGGATGAAAGTTTGTATGGAAAATCGTCACTTAATGGGTTCAAAATTTAACGCAAGCAAAGCTGCGGGCAAAAGCTAGTGGATGAATACTTAAAATTTGATACCGTATATGATGTTATTGATATGTTCAGTTGTCTTTTTAAATGTTGAAGATATAAATTTAATGTTTGATTGCCACATTTCAGCATAAATAAAAAATGACATTTGAATTGTTTTTGCTGCTCCTACATGAATTCAATATATCATTAAATACAAATTTAATTTAAAAAAACAGGACTCTTCTTTTGTTGAACGGAATATAGGTTGTCATAAGAATACCTAATAAATCATTCAGTTGAATCTAACGCTACGAGTCGCAGAATAACGAGCAATTCACTTAGACACTTGATATTAAATATATCTACTTTGATTTTGTTTTACCTACCATTTTCTAATTTACGATTAAAATCAACACTTACCGAATTAGTGAAAGTGACGCCTTCACTCCCAATAAATCGTTGCACACTCGTCATTGGCGTCTGAAATAAAAAAGGAATAAAACAACACAATGTTCCTAATTCATTTATTTGCACATCATTATCACTGTACTAACCATTCCGCCCAACACTATGTCTTGATCATCTGTCAAAATCAAGACGAAATTCGGCCTCTTTTGTTGACAAACACTAACTCCGAAGAGCGAAAATAACAATAAATAATTTAACATTTTTTTATGTATATTCTTATTTGTAACTTATTTGAATAGAATTTATCGAAGCGTGGTTTTTTATTGCGGCATCGCGGGCATTATTTCGAGGCCGGCGCATTCGCTCGCGATCACTACGCCGACTGCGAATACACCTACGCTCTTCACTAGTGACCTGTAAGATAAAAAAAGTAAACATTAGGTACAGATAAAAAAAACAACTATGAAATCGATTAAATACTTTTTTTAAGGTGCATGTACCGATGGACCGTCCATACAATGTTTGTAGGGATTATACGCTAAAAATAGACACTCTTTGTTTAAAACGAATCATTTTATCACTTTTCTACAATCAAATGTGCTCGCGAATTCACTCTTTAGGAAATAACTTACACTAATTACTGAGAAAAACAATCATGAAATTCAGACAAAATTTGACACTTCTTTACATGTGTGGGTTTGTTTTGACAAGCAAACTAAGCGCCATGTTTGTTATAGTTTAAAATTGTAAGCGATAGATGGCGTGCAGGCGATATTGTAAATAGATATTAAAATATGCAGCGTTGCCGGTCTTCTGTAACCTTGACGGCGGCTGCGTTGCCAGCTAATTTGACTATGATTCGAATGCATGTACATTTTCAATTTGTTGAACGTAATGTTGATGCACTAGGATTTGCGCGCGGAATTTGTTGCGTGTTATATTTTGTATGCTATTTTAATTTATTCAAATTGCAATATGTCTAGTAGGTACTTATGTAATTGATTTCAATTGAATATAATTATTGCAATTTATTATTGGTAGGTAAATAATTTTATTAATTATTCAAAATACGCAATTTTATTGTAAAATAAAATTACCTAGGTATATTTCGACGGTAAGTATTAGAAACAGCAAGTTGGCCCGTGAGTTGGGTTTTAGACGCTGCAATTAATGCCTTTTGGTGTTGTTTAACATGATTAAATTACCCGACTACGAAAAATAAATGTAATTTTTGTGGCTATACCTTTCAACGTAAGATGAGTCTTGAGTATGAGTCAAAACCATAGAATATTAAATACTTATTTCTTAAAAACAAAACATGGTTGTCATGGCTATTTAACGGTTTTTGATGATATCGTTTACGGTTTTTTGATAACAATTTCGTTGCGGCTACAATTTGCGAAATGACCACCATGTCAGGACTCATCTTTTGTCGGACAGAGTGTAACTATGAGAGATATTTTTCAAGTTTTTCAAAGAATGGGGTAATGGATGAATACTTAAAATTTGATGTATGATGATATTGTTATGTTCAGGTGTCTTTGCAAGTGATACAAGATATAAATCTAATGTTTAATTGGCATATTTCATCATAGATAAAAAATCTTATAATGGAATTAGAATTTTTTTGCTGCTCCTACATAAATTCAATATCATTAAATACAAATTTAACTATCATGTATTTATATGTTTATAAAACACAAACAGATAAAGGTGTCAATAAACTGATAAACTCAGTTAATAAAGTTGATATTAGATTAACTACAAATAGAATGAATATTATTATATTTTTCTTGTCTAAACAAGTATCTTATTATTATTGCAACATAAAACTTTGTTTTCTGTCAGAAGATTTTTAAAATTCAAAATGTTTATTTGCTTTTAATTAAGGTTACAACTGGTGTTAATATTCAGTAGTTCAGCATATTTTGTTATATCTTTTTTAATAAAACTTTTCCTGCGCTCGGATTTCTCCTATATTGTGGGTACATTTACAGACATAGAATACAGAATAATTTATCTGTAGCAAATATGTATTGTGTTCTGTGTGGGAATCGAACCCATGACCCATAGGAAAGAAAGAAAGAAAGAAAGAAAGAAAGATTTATTTGCACAGAATACAGGTGTATATGAATAGGGCAAAGCCAATTGCAATAAATGTGATATGAGATAGTTTTCACGACTTTATATCACTTCCATATCGTCGCATGAGTTCTAACAGCGCGTATCTCAAAAAATAGCAGTTTTGAGTTAGGCACTAGGGTTTTCGCCCCGGGTACCCGGAACCGGGAATTCCCGGGAATTTGGGGATTTTAGGACCCGGGAATCATTCGGCGGGAATCCCGGGTACCCGGGAATTATTTAAAATGATGATGAAAAATGAAGGGTCTACACGCTTCCGAAGATTTTTGAGCATTTTCTGTCTCTCTCGCGTGAAACGGACATTGTACTGCGTGGTGTGAACTTAGAATGGGGTAAATGTATCGTGATGTCAGCACACAGTACTGTTGTCTCTGTTTAGTCAACAAATTCTAAACGTTTGATTTTGTTTTGTAAACGTTTCATTTGTAGAAACTACATATTCACAATGCTTCGAGATTAATAATGAAAATATATAGGATGTAGACGAATTCGTGTAATTCCTACAAACAGCGTGATCTTACTGGTCACAGATTAACCCTAAATGGTTTTCATATTAATAAATACAAAACAGATTATTTTCAAAAAAAAAGTTCTGTTTTCGAGCCCTTTTTGCGCCCCGAGTTAGTTAACTTGACTGCAAAGAGCGATTTCGTGCTAGTCGTGCTAGCCAGCTGTGTCACCGTGCTTTCATTCATTGATGAGTGGCGTCGAAATGTTCCAAGGTTCCAACGCATACAATTTTAATTTAGCATTTTTTTTTTATTTATACTTTATTAGCTGGTTAAGTTTCGATCAAATAATCGCTACCACAAGAAAAAAAAAGTTTATTTTTTATTTTTAATCAAGCTAAATCCCGTGTTCGGTCATTCTACTCCAGTAGTAGATCATGTGGTTTTAAGGTATTACACGAATTTCAACACATTTTTTTAAATAAATGTAAGATTTTTTATTTTAATAAGAAAAGTCGATTGGTATGTTAGACAATTAATCAATATAACATGTTTAAAGTACCTACAGAAGTTTAATGCTGAAATATACGAGAAGAACTATTTTTATACTAAAACATGAAAATTCCCGGGTACCCGGGAATTAAGAGAAAAAATTCCCGATTCCCGGGAACTCAAAAAGGCCGGGAACGCGAAAACCCTATTAGGCACGTCATTTGATAGAGAATTGAAAAACGCGTCGTTTGACTAATTACAATTAGCAGTTATACTTAATAGCAACGCGTTATTTCAAAACACAGCGTGTATACGCTCCGTATAGCCATATATTCTCCATAAAGCTGGATATATTTTTTGCTCTCCTGAAAAGTTTACTGTTTTGAGTTACCGCTGTTAGAACTTAAGCAACAATGTGTTGTAATTTCTGTCTTTCCTTTAGTTGGTGTGTGTACTTTCTTATTGGCCGATCTCATTGACGTTACAACATACAGAGAAGCTAATGAATTGACATTGCACAGAGAGCGATGGAGTTTGCAACATCCACAAGTGCCCAGCACTTAAATTATGGATGTATTATATCACAGTTTTTCCTTTGCCTTCGTTGCGAGTTAAAGAACAAGAAATAAAGTTATATAAACAGTGTAATATGTAAGTGTAAATGTACAAGTTTTCTAGTATGTAGATATGATGTAATATGCACTGTGTATTACAGCTATCTATATGAATACTTAAACTAATTTCTATGTTAACTGTCTGTCTAACATATGTCAGTTACTAGTGTTAAACTGATAATATCTCCATTTCAATATGATTTCACAGACAATTAAAGAAAAGAAAGAAAGAAAAAATATTTATTTGCGCCGATATGACACACAAAAAAAACTATAAACAAAACCACAATGAAACTTGGGAAAAATATGCGTCACATCTACGCAAAACGGCCATCGCTCAGCATAATGCTATGACTCGTGCAAGACGGAGCCACAATTCATGAAACTGCTTTTTTTCTATTAATTACATTAAATTAAAATCAAAATCACGTTTATTGATAGTAGTTTTATATTATCCAGAAAGCTCTTCTTTTGTAAAATATGTAATTAACAAACTACTTGGAAATTATTACATTTTATTCATTACCTGTAAAATCGTTCAAATGGAGTTATTAGTTTATCACTTTTAGCCGACATTAGGTCTTTAACAGTCCCTTCATCTGTCAACATCTGTCTTTAACAGTCTGTTGGGCTCTAATTTTAATGGTATAAAATATCTTGCTAATGTTATTAACATTCTTATAGAATTTGTTTTAAAAAACATTTCTTGAGAAGGTTCTAGAAGTGAGATCATCCATACATTATTTAACCTAGGCGCATCTGATGGTAAGCGCACACAGGGATTACGATGGAGCTCACAAAATCAAGTAACAGAGATATAGAGGAGTTCCTTATTCCCCTCTGGCTCTCACATAGACATGACGGAATACAGGAAGCTGCTTGGTGCAGATTTGAATGTGAGGGTGGTAGCTAGCCAGGCGGACCGGATCCTACCACCAAGCACGCTGGGTTTTGTTCTTACAACACGCATCTATTCCTAGCGTGTGGTGAGCAAGTTGTATGTTGTTGCCTTGGGATAAATATCATTTTGGGAGATTGAATGATGGTTGTTCTAATTATGACTAGATTGCAGCATGTGTAATTGTGTATAGTAGTCCAATAAAGTCCAAATACCGTTACTAGTACTAATTAAAGTCATAATTCTGTGTTAAGTATTTTAAAAATTGGTAGTCAAACTATTTGTAATGTTAATAACTTACACAATGCTTCGTTTACGACCTAATCATTTCTTTGAAGTTAAGTAACAGACAGTAACTTCATTATCTTTATCGTTTTATTGCAAAACAGCGCTTAATACCACATTTTCAAAAGAGGTTATGTAGGTACTTACCACTTGAAAGGATCGTAGTAAAAATCTTTGATGAATGTAACGACACCTTTTTTGCCCATTATATGTTTTATGAGAAAGATATTATTCTAAAATTAAACGTAGTTACGTTAAATTTATTCGATGGAAAAATCGATAAACTCTGGAAGAACTTGACTTTTCGACAGTGACTTTGACAGTTTTCTTGCTGTGTTGCTATACTCAAAAAATCATCAAAGAGTATCTCGTCATCAGATTTTTTACTATGGTCTTCTTCATTTGGTTCGCATTTCGCATCACATTATTATTAGTGCTCTTATTATATCTGGAAAGTTCATGCCTGCCAATATTATAATGGACTAAAAAGCATTTTTGTTTTGAGTGTGCCATTTTTAAAACTCTGTATTAAGGATTTTTTTAATAAAAACTCTATTGCTTTTAGATGTTATTTAGTTATATCATATTAATTGGCCCATCGAAGTATGCAAGGGAGACATAACCAGGAAACAATTAAGTACTCTTATGGAATAAAAAACAATAAAATTACAACAAACATCATTTATTATTATTTACAGTTTTCAAAATCCAATTCGTGTAATACGAAACTTTTGTATAAACACCGGGGAAGTAACGGTGTCCGCAGGAATACCCGAAAGACACGATGCCTACGACCAGACCTTTGTATATCAGAGGTCCCCCTGAATCTCCGAAGCATCCATCAGGCCCACCTGCGTCTACGCGGCCGGCACACATCATGGAGTCTTGTATGACCGCTCCGATTGTACTGTATCGCATGGAGCAAATGTTATGGTCTACTGTGAATAAGTTTGTGTGTTGCAGTTGTTCTGGCTGCGGACCATCGGGCTGGAACAGAAGATGACGAGTTTTTATTTAATTTAGGGTTGATTTTTAATTCGTCCGATTACTTTCATTTAAAGAATAAATATGCCAGTTTGACATAGGTATAACTATATTTAAAAAGCAGCAAAAACGTGAAACTTATTCCTCAGATAAACGTAGGATTGCCAGATGGTCGGGATTGTCTCGATATCATATTTATGAATTCCTGAGTCCCGACCATATACAAAATCTTCCGACAAACAGCTAATCGCAAAATTCAATGCACAATAATTTGAAAATCTTAAATTATAAAGCTTTTTATAATTCTGCTAAAGGATCCAAGTTGGTATACTCATTACACGGACTAGAAAAAAAAGAAGGACTCCGCGCCACGCATATCAAAAGTGAAGCACCGTACCGATCTATGTGTGCGTGATTTGAGGGATACCAGATAAATGAAAATTTCCCCATTTTTTTTTAATATTTTGAAAGTTTCATTTCTTTAAATGAAGCCATATAAGAAGTCCGCTTACATTATTTAATTGAAATTACAAACATATACTTAGTTAAAATTTAAAATTAAGTATTTATTTTGTATGAGTGACAAGAAAAACGTTTTCGACGGAATTCAATGTTCTTCATCTCTGCAGGCTCTTATTATTTTAATCCAATCATTATTCCATGGTTGATTTGCTGTAGGAAATCTATAACAATAATCATATTCAATACTTGCAAAAAACTCACAAAGAACACAAAAAAATTGATTACCCAATCTCTCGGGAAAATTACCCATTTATTTTCCGACAGCACTGCTATGTCTTTTGAGGTTTTGTGTTCCAATAGTAATGATTTTAAAATGTCAAAAATACAATAAATCAACAGGTTAAATAAGTGTCTTACTTGTGAATGTTATTCCTTGACACTTTTTCTGGGATGTAGAATTATTTTTAAATCATTTCACAACACAAGAAGGCATTATTTTATTTTATTACTTGACGTAAACAGTACCTACAATGACGGCGCGGTGCCGCGTAATGGCGGCCAGTCGGCACCGTATGATGTAAATGTGTGCGTGAGGCATGTTTGTACAAACTGTCCGGCATACTTATAGTGCTTCACTTTCGATACACGTGGCGCGGAGTCCTTCTTTTTTTTCTAGTCCGTGACTCATTATATTCTTTTCACCTTATGATGAGTCCTGACAGCTCTGTCATTTCGTAAATTGTAGCCGTAAGGAGACTGCTATCGAAAAAACGTAAACGACATCATCAAATACCGTAAAATTGCTATAATATCCAAATTTTGTTTTAAAAAAATATTTGTTTTTCTTTGTATGGTAACGTTTTGTAGAGAAACGCCAGGAATCAACTTATAGTGAAAAGGGTATATAAGCCAATACCAAATAATTACATGTGGCAACCTAAAAAATAATTCTAATGAATGTTTAGTTTTTTGTAGGCTGTTGATTTTAACAATAAAAAATAAATTTTGACTCATAATATTTAAGTCAAAATGTAAGGAACAGCTGATTTTGAAATATCGGCCCTGCTGAAAGTGCTTTGTTTTGAGGCGTTAAGCGGTTTGTTAAACGGTGAGGGCAAATGTTTAACGCACCTGGCGTTCGGGTAACACTTCGGAATTTCCAGTTTCATTGCTGCTACCTGGCTGCGATAAGTTTGTTCCCTATATTGGAAATTATAATTAATTAACGATCATTACTGTCGGGCCGTATCGTGTACGGTTCCCGGCAAGGAATAGACCGGATGACCTCTCCACTCATAGGCGTCGGTGACCAAGAGTTTAGCACTGTGTCTACCAATGAAGTACTGCGATCACAAATCCGGTTGCCGCATAAATTACTGCAATTTTCTCTTAGCATATAGGAATCATGAGCATTACTGTCCCACTGCTGGCCACGGGCCTCTTTTCAGAATGAGAAGTGTTTAGGCCTTAGAGCGCTTACACACGAACGGCATGTTCCCAACGGCAGAGGTAACTGCAGCCGTCGACATTTCAACTTCGAAGATCAGCGGCAGCGGCAACAACTGCAAGTGTCGCTATAGGTCGACTGCTGCCGTCGACGTCGCGTCGACGGCTGCAGTTACCTCTGCCGTTGGGAACATGCCGCTCGTGTGTAAGAGCTCTTAGTCCACACACACCAGACTACACACAAATGAGAACTTTTTTGAGCCCTCTCTCTATTTTGCATGTGAAGTTACAAAAAAAAGCTAAACAATAAGACAAAAAATCTTGATCATATTTTTTAAATCCATACGATCGACTACTGGCATGGATTAACAACGCACGAGATTTAGGTTAAATAAAATGAAAAAATTAAAAATCTTTTTTTTCTTGCGGTAAGGGTAAGAGATCGAATCTACACCATCTAACAAGATACCAACAAAAAAGGAAAAATAAATGTAAAAAAATAATTTACATTTGATAGAACATTTCGATGCCAGGATTAATTAATGAAATCACGGCAACACAGCTGGCGGGCACGACTAGCGCGATATCGCTCCGCGCAGTCCGTTAACTCAGTGCGCTAAAATTCCTCAGAAAAAGAACACTGTTTTTCTTTTGTTGAATCTAAAATAATCCCATGCAAGGTCAATCTGTGCCACTAGTAGATCACGCAGTTTTGAAGGAATTACACGAATTCCTCTCTAAGTACAAACCTCCTTAACTCCCCAACCGACCAGCGTACAGACAGAATTAGGCTTTATTTGCACTCCTTGCTTTATTATAGTTCCTTGCCTCACATTGTTGTTAAAGGAAAATGGTCTAGTCACCACTACAATGGATATGTCGTTCGTGTAGTAATATTTGTCGAAGGCTCGATGCGGTATGATCGTTTTGAGATTGTGAATCACCCCTCCTCCGGTGCGGTATGTCGACCCAACGCGGATCCTCCAGTATTTCGGTAAAGTGTAACTGTAATGAAAAGAAAACGTCAGAGGTTAAAAAGACATGAAAGAAATTAAGCTGATTTCCTTGTCATGCTGGTTGCTACTCACGATAGTGTAGGTACCTACCTATGTAGGTAGAGAAAATTACCGCCAAACAACTTCTTTTAAATAAATTCTTGCACGCTTATTTGGGCTCTTACATGATTTTTTATTAGAGAACTTCTCTGTAGGAGTACACAGAATACCTACCCTATTTTTTTCCACGCATTGTGTAGCAGTAGAGTGGGCAAAAGGCACTCACAGTAACAAATATTATTATTGATAGCATATCGTAGTCCTATGCTGAATATATGGCTCATCCAAAAGGTAGTAGGTATAGATACTTAGTGATCGCAAAGCTCTGCTGCACCGATAACGCAGCTAAATTCAATTTAGTAGCGGTATCAGTCGCTATCAGATCAGTAAATTGAAGTGGGACCTTCATGTCATACGTTTGCAAAATTCAAAGACGTCAAGAAATGGTTAAACGGGTAAGGGCCTGTCTCTTCGATTGCACCCCCTTGTGCCCATCCTAGAAAAAATTGTTAGCTACACCCGTGCTAAATTGGTTGATCATTAATTCCACCAGCCCCCTGATTCAGAGCGATTCGACAAGTTAATTGAATAACGATTCGGACTGCCATCTCTTTTTCTCACGTTACGAGAATCGTAGACAAAATGAGACAACAAACCGAATCGATCGACATTTGCTTATCGAAAAGGTTCTGAATCGGTGCTGATTGTGTTGTGGTTATGTCATATCGTCGTGTTTCTTCGACAGGGCGCATATGCTGGTAAAGCTGTTGTTAGGGCAACCTGAATAGACTTACTTCCTCCCAGTATTAGCATTGTATTGAAAGCAATGTGCAGCTGACAGTACGTGTCGTGATGTTAGTATGACTCCCGCGCAGTGCTGCACGAACTCCTGGTTGCCCCAGGCGTCAAGCAGCAGTTGGGCGAGCACAGGGTACCGCTCTATGGTCGTCGGAGTGCCTTGGATGACTCGTGTCAGTAGGTATTGATTATAGTATTGGGTGTTTACTGAAACAAACAAAACAATTTATCCCGTGTCGGGACGGGCTAGAATATAAAACTTCCTCACCGCTCGCTGGGAATAGACACGTGTTGTAAGATTCAACAAACCCCAGCACGCAGTAAAAATTGTTGCGAGCACTAAGACTAGGCCAACAGGCTGTAAAATTATATTGTACTTAGTCAGTGGCTCAGTCGCTAATAACACGTCAGGTCGTTAATTTTAGTATTTTAGCAAGCAACGGAGAGAAAGCCCGTAGGCTTTCTACTTATAAAGATACAAAGTTTTTATTACATTTTAACTTTTCTATTTAACTATTAATTACCGGTATTTCTTAAGAAAATTACGATTACATGTACCTAATCTCTGACGGGTTAATGAGAGATAAATTACCGCTAAAGCTCCCTATTCGTCGTAATCGCGGATTTAAAGTTCACAGAGCCCTCAATTATTTGTTATTTTGGTTAACTTGAGCTTTGAATCTATTTCCTGGAAATACCACTGTCTACATTAGTACCTAACTGGTAACTTAAAGGCGCTACCTTTAAGTTACCAGACTGTTGTCGACAAAGGTCCTGTAATTCTGGTACCTACGCGAAAAGACGTCAATAACGAAATAGAAAAAAAAACGAGCACTATCAACTGCTACATACAATACGGCCGACGTATCTTGGCGAGTCTGAAGTTAGTTGTTTGGCTGCGCAATGAATCTTTTAGAAACGAAATTGTCTACTGCGCAGCCTTAGAGTATACCTACAATTACAGTAGTACTACTGTAATTGTATACTCTAAGTGCGCAGCCAATCAGCTAAGTTCAGACTCGCCAAGATACGTCGGCCGTATTGTAAGTCAGTTGATAGTGCTCGTTTTTAGGGTTTCGTACCCAAAGGGTAAAACGGGACCCTATTACTAATGCTCCGCGGTCCGTCTGTCTGCCCGTCTGTCACCAGGCTGTATCTCATGAACCGTGATAGTTAGACAGTTATAATTTTCACAGATGATGTAGGTATTTCTGTTGCCGCTGTAACAACAAATACTAAAAAACAGAATAAAATAAATATTTAAGGGGGCTCCCATACAACAAACGTGATTTTTTTTACTCGTTTTTGCTCGATATTGATAACGGCAACAGGTAGACGCTTGAAATATTCACAGAATATTTAGTTATATATTCACTTTAAAAATAAGATAATTAAATTAAAACAAATATTTAAGGGTCCTATACAACAGACATGATTTTTTTACCGTTTTTTTAGATAATGGTACGGAACCCTTCGTGCGCGCACTCACACTTCGTACTCGCACTGGGGCCGGTTTTTTTTTCTTCTTCTCCTGTCAGCACGAGTTAAATGAGTATAGCTCATGCCGTGGTGAAAATATTAGCCAGTCAGCAAGGTTGGTAGCGAAGCTGACTGCCCAGGGTGCGCCCTCGTGGAGGTTTTTTCATGCACTTAAAATTAAATATTAAGTAACTACCGTATCTAATAGGTTTAATAAATCTATACCGAAGGTAAGCCATTAGGTAACTATCATCTTCAGTTAAATCTATAAGTGCTTAGCGGTTAAAAGACTGACTGGAGATCGAGAGACCGTGAGCTCAAATTTTGTATCCTGTTGAGCTATTATGGTGAACCTTATCCTTGTTTCAGCTTATTTAACTTTTATGTAACTAGTTAGGTTTTCAGAATGATTTTGGTTAATTTTGATACTCAAGACTTGGTACTACATTACTCCAAGCTCTGTGGTCAAGACTACATTCTCTCTCATAGTATTCACTGAAATTGTAATGGATATCCTCTTTTTAAAAAGAGCAACCATCAGTGGCGAAGGGTGAATTTTCTTAAAAGGGAAGCCGGACCAAAAAATCCTTACCATGCTCGAGTGTGATGCGTGAATTCCAGTAACTACTCGCTTCGAAAGGGAAGCCGATAGGAATCGAGTTGTATGGAGCCTTCGCCACTGGTAACCATGGAGTTTCTTGCCGGCTCTTCTCCTTATGAAACGACTAATTGGAACCGTGCACCTAAATTCGACTTTTCATAAGCGCCTGTATTGGTTTATGTGAAATAAAAAAAATCATTTTGATTACAGGGTAGGTAAGTTGCATTATCGTGTTGTGTTTCACAACTAGATACGGGGCTCTTGGTCTGAAGACATTTGTTTAACGTCAGTCCTCATCACGCCGCGCCGGGGAGCATTAAAAGAGTACATCCCGCAGCGCACCCTAGGTGGTCAGCCCCGCTACCAACTTTTCTTACTGATAAATATTTTCACTACGGCATGAGCTATTCTTGTTCCCGTGCTGACACGAGAGAAGACCACGCCTGGCAGGTAAATACACCCTTGAAACTAAAGATCAGCATTAAGAAAGCTTTTGCTAGATATGTTCCTGCTTACCTTGAAAGCACAGGCCAATCAATATGGCGATACTACACCAACGCATTTCGGAAATATTTGATACTACACAGTGTCACTTCACTCACTTACAGGCACTATTTGATACTGATCCGATGCTAACACTCGACGAAGTGATACTCGCTTGAGGTAGGTACTGAACATGAATTATGGTGAGCTTATTGTATACTACGGTGAAGAGTTTTGATACTTGGAGAAAAGTTTTAAATAAAATTTGAATAAAGTAACATACTTAAATATTCAAGGGATTATACCTACTAATTTTGGTTGTTGG
Source organism: Amphipyra tragopoginis (assembly GCA_905220435.1). Lineage (NCBI taxonomy): Eukaryota > Metazoa > Arthropoda > Insecta > Lepidoptera > Noctuidae > Amphipyra > Amphipyra tragopoginis. The sequence continues at coordinate 21,919,420 of HG992012.1, read as the reverse complement.
GTTGGAATGCCGACATTATTAACAGCGTCAGAGATGAAGTGTGGGTTCTATTTCGAACGTGACCAGTTTGTCTAGCTTCTCAAAGAAATTCATCTAAGTATTCTCTCATGTCAGCACGAGCTATACGAGAACAGTTCGTGCCGTGCTGAAAATATTAGTCAGTCTGCAAGGTTGGCAGCGGGGTTGACTGCCCAGAGTGCGTCGTACGTACTTAAGTACCTATCGTCACTCGTGGAGGCTCTTTTCATGCACTCTATTTTCAAAGAAATTAATTAAATAATCCATGAAATAACGTTTATGCGTTACCAATTGGCAAAGTTGATCTTAGCTTGATATGTTAGCTCAGGCAATAAAGCGAACCATCGCACCATTGTGATAAAAGAAATATTAAGCAAAAAGAAGAATAAAATAACATTACAAAAAAGTAAAAACCGACTTCAAAAAAGAGTAAAATAATTACGATATTATAAAACTAACAGTTTTAGAAGTCGGTGCAATTTTACACTGAACATAATTGAAGGCACCGACTTCTGAAACTGTTAGTTTTATAATATGGTAATTATTTTACTCTTTTTTGAACTCGGTTTTTACTTTTTTTTAAAGTTATTTTATTTTTCGATTTTTAGTGGCATTAACAGTACACAAACATGCAATTACAGCAATCTCGCGTAATAGGCTGTTATTCATTAAAGAGTTCCATTGTCAATCTCCGAGGGTCTTCATCAGATCTTCACCAAATTTAAATGGAACCATTTCGGAAGAATACTCTTTCAAACAAAAAAAGAATTTGGCAAATCCGTCTATAAACGACGGAGTTATGCCCGAACATACATAAAAATAATTACATCATCCACATAGCAGTAATCAAAAAAATGCTCACAAAATAAAAAGTACTGAACCAAATTCGATGAAATTTTTATGGGACCAAATGGCAAGTATACTGCATCGAACAAAAAAAGAATCACACTAATCGGACTACAAACCTCGGAGTAATCGGTGTACATACATAAATAAAAAAATAAAAAATATCGACCGAGTTGAGAACCTCCTCCTTTTTTGAAGTCGGTTAAAAAAAAAAAGTTACTAGGTAGGTACGTTATGTATGTAATCTCTATCATCTTCGTAGCTTTGTAATGAACTTAATTCAAAAGCAGCGACAGAGTATTGAGTAAAGTAAAAGTAAGTCAAGTATCAAAATTGTTTCAGTTCATGCAAATAGTGGTGTCGCTCAGTATTTATGAACATCAATCATTTCGAGAGTAGTAAGTAGACACTCTTTAAGAAAATAAATCACTCGGTAATTTGTTTTAGTCGTGGAATTGTAGCAAAAAGTAAACCCATGTAATTATATTGTAGTTAATTGATTTTTAAATGGTAGTTAAAGCTAACGGAATTTTTTTGTTCAACTTTTGAGGGGAAATGGATAAGTAGGTAGGCTTAGAACAACGCGACCGACGACTCATACTGTATAAAGTAGGTATCTACTTGTAGTAAAAAATAAAGGTTAAGTACGGTCAAGCCCTCAAGCCTATTTCTGATGGAGTTAGCCAGAGGCATGTAGCCAGGGCTCAGGGGCCCCCTAGCCATTTAAGCATGTCCCCCCCCCCCGTCAGTGCTGTGTGTAGCAATAATAAGGAGGACAGCAGCAGGGAGGGACGGTTGTTACACGTTATACAGGGTGTTAACGAATTCGTGTAATTCCTTCAAACCGCGTGATCTACTGGTGACACAGAGTAGGTAATCCTAATTGAGTATTTTTGAAAATCAACTAAAAAATGAAATAAAAAAACTTGGTTTTCTATTTCTGAGTAATTTTTTTGAGTCCCGAGTTAACTGACTGCAAAGAGCGATATCACATTAGTCGTGCCCGCCAGCCGCGTCGCCGTACTTTCGTTCTTTTATGCGTGGCATCGAAATGTTCACTCAAATAAATTACTTTTTTTTTTGCAAAAAAAAAATTCTTATTTTTTACTGAATCCTTATTAGGTGGTTTAGATATGATCAATTACCGCTACCGCATGAAAAAAAAAGGTTATTATTTTTTTATTTTGAATCAGCCTAAATCCCGTGCGGGGCCAATCTACACCAGTAGTAGATCATGTCGTTTTAAAGAATTACACGAATTCGTTGACACCCTGTATAGATAGGTACTGTATACAGGTAGGTAAGTACAATGATGAATGTAGGTAGGTAAGTTTGAGCTGACTGCTGAATAAAATAGTTTCTTGGGCCTCAGCACCATCAAAGTTTTAGCACCCGCCTTCAGTGGCCCGGGTCTACTGCATCCCTTGTGCCTCCGGGTAGAGACGACCCTGCGTGCAGCTGTCGCTCGCAAGCATGGGCGCCGGGAGGAGGGTGCAAGGGGGTGCAATTGCACCCCCCTGTCATGGAAGAAAATACATAGCAAGAAATTAAGTTTAATTTTTGAATTTGAAATTAATTTAGGTACTTAACATGACGTTATGCCTAATTTGATATACCTACCTATAATTATAAGGATGCACTGTTATCCTAACTAACATTATAAATGCGAAAGTAAGTTTGTTTGTTTGTTACCTTTTCACGCCTAAACCACTGAACCAATCATCCTGAAATTTGCATAGGTATACGTTGTCAGGTGTAGAGAAACGGACATAGGGTACCTACCTTTTATCCCGAAAAAAAGTACTATTCCCGAGGAAAACAACAATAACGTTCATAGATGGCGCTACGTGTCTTTCGAATCACGATTTAATTTTATTAGGTATTAAAGAAACTTTAGTACCTAGTATGTTAAGAGTTTTTTTTATTATAAATTAACGCGAACGAAGCCGCGGGCAAAAGCTAGTAAATTATATCTTAGATAATAATTAATGTATAGATGCAGATGCACCTCCCTGGAAATAAACCTGACGGCGCGCCCATGTTCACAAGCCCTAAGTTTGCTTATTGACATTAGAAGCAAAACTTGGACCAAATTTTCACAGTTGTTATGTGTATAAAGCCAATCTTTCTCCTAGCCTTTTCTCAATTATGTTGCGGTCATCTTCCAGTCTAACCAGATGCGGCTGAATACCAGTATTTTACATGAAGCGACTGCCATCAGACCTTCGCAACAGTTGTCAGATTTTTCGGGCATCTGACTACTCGTAACGACTGTCATGCTTCGGCCGCATCTGCGTGTATCGTCACGAAGCTTCGCACCATGACAGGATACACGCAGATGTGACCGGCCATTATCAGCTATCGTACTATACGAACATTCGGACGGCGTGTGCGTTATCGCGCGGGTGGCGGTACATCAAAGGGTTTTAGCGCGCTAACTTATCGCGCTGCGTGGTCAGACTAGCGTTGTTCATTTCGGCCGTTGTTTTCGATCAGTTCAGACGCGTGCTTGAATTCCTCCATAATTATGAAGCTGAGCCCATTTTAAGGGATCCAAAAAATATGAATCACAAAAAAAATAAAACATTTGGTGGCCAACGCATGGCGTCGCTCGTTTGAAAAGTAATTTGAGTTACGACAACTCAACGAGTATCGAAGAATTGAAGAAAAATAGGGATTCTTTGATGGCGTATTATGGAATTCATCTTCATCTCGTCGTCGAAATCATTTCCAAACGTTTAACTATCGAAGTTAAACATTTGGAAATGATTTCGGCCATCTTGGATTATTGCACGACAGTTCATGCAAACTATCGAAGCCGCTAATATGACCACAGCTTTTATTGTGATAATTTTTTAGTGTCAAAACGTACGAAGCTTCGGCACGCATTACTTCGGGACGATACACGCAGATGCGGCTGAAGCATCATAGATAGGTATTCGTATGACAAACCGAGAAAGACGATTGAACGTGCTCTCCGAGGCACGGAGGATCTCGATGCGTGACGAACGGTCACCCATTTACGGCATTAATTGACCGCGGCAACGGCCTTAACCTTGAAGACAGTATGATCTGCTCTCCTGAACCAGAGATCGAATTCAATCAATTAGGGTTGCTACAACGTGGGTCATTTAATGACAGATTAAAATTAGAGCCTGTCCTCATCTCCACGTCACGACGTCGTCAACGTGGAACGGTGCGGTAACGCGGCACAGTGCGTTGAAAAAACGTGCAAAGAATCATGGCAGGATTTGTACAAAAAAATAAAGAGGGCCAAAGTTAGAGAAGTTGGATTAGTTTTACCATTGATCCTTACTCCATAAAGAATATCTTTCAGCAAAATAATTTTAGAACCCCGGAATAAAATATAATATTCCAACGTGAATCCAAACAAAATCTTTTGAAATTGAGTTAATTTCTGAACATGTCATACCTACTAATCACCTGTCAATGTTGCCGCGTTCAGAAATTAGCCCAATATGATAAGTTAGGAATCCTAAAATAAATTATATTTTTATTGCGGGGTTATAAAAATATTTTAAATACCTAAAGCTACTCTTTAGGTACCAAAGATTAATTAGATATAACGACATTCCAACTTCTCTAAAATTCTTTATTTTTCTGTACAAATCAAAGTATGGGACTCGCCATGATTCTTTACGTTACCGTATCGTAACACGTTCCGCCTCTAGCCGCAAGCGCACACGTATATTATACGCTGCTCTCGCGCTCTCCACGTCCGCGAGTTAGTCGCCGTCTGTTCCGATGCTTTAAAACCATACCTTACTGTTTCTTATTAAAATTTAGGATCTACATGGTCAACGATAAGTCTAACAATGATCCTGACGCGCATTTTACGATACGGTAACGTAAATTTGCACTATATAAGTTTTTAAACTGACATGGTCACTAACACTATCATTAGAACTTAGAACGGGATATTTACCATGTTTATTATTTATTTTGAGTTTCCGATATTTCGGCACCGTTACAAGCGCCATGATCACGGATAAACTGAAGTAATTGCGGGTGGATGTTTATGAGCAGATAACGGTGCCGAAATATCGGAAACTCAAAATAAATAATAAACATGGTAAATATCCCGTTCTAAGTTCTAATGATAGTAAATTTGCACGTTATGTCAACGCACCATGCCGCGTTACCGCACCGTTCCACGTTGACCACGTCGTGACGTGGAGATGTGGACAGGCCCTTAGGGCCTTCTCTAGCGTGCAAGGCGTGCTAAGCACGCAGGCGGTACAGTCAGGAGGACGGGAAATCACATCAACCTCATCATTCAGCCAAAGACGTCCACTGCTGGACATAGGCCTCCTCCAAGCATTGCCACATCGACCGGTCCTGTGCTTCTTAGCACCCCATGCCGCCCCATTACCGTGACCAGAGCTAGCAGAGCCGCTGGGAACTAGGGGCCGTTTCTTTTTTGTGCTATCCATGGTGGGGGGGTTTTGCCATAATCGCCACGCTTGGCAGGCGGGTTGGCGATCGCAGTATGGTTGTTAAAGTACTCAGAGAACGCTGCCGCCCATCCTCTAGTGAATCCCTTAGACGCCTTTATCAACCGCACTCGATCAAATAACGGAATCTATCTCTAAGGGACGATTTTTCATCGTTACCTATATAACTTTAATCTGAGGAATAGTTTTGACAGCTTTTGTATAGGAAATATGTCAACCCGCCACATTTATTCCTCAGTTTAAAGTTATCTGACGTTTGAAAAATCGGCCCTAAACCGTATAAATTGAAGTCGATTTTCGCATGTGTCATACTTCTTCTAAACTAGGTACTCAATGGATTTTGATGCTGTTTTCATTTTCACTTAGGTAATCTCTTCCGGAAGGTTTTAAGTTATAAAACGTACCTAACCGACGCGGCGACGCTGGGGCTGGTCGCTAGTATATTACAAACTCATCATTCAGCCGAAAGACGTCCACTGCTGGATATAGGCCTCCCCCAAGCATCGCCACATCGACCGGTCCTGTGCTTCTCGCATCCAGCGGATTCCCGCGACCTTCACCAGATCATCTGTCCACCTTGTGAGGCCTACCCACGCTGCGTCTTTCGTTACGCGGTCGCCACTCCAGAATCTTTCGGCCCCATCGGCCATCCGTTCTGCGAGCAATGTGCCGCCCACTGCCACTTAAGTTTGGCAATTCTTCAAGCTATGTCTGTTACCTTGGTTCTCCTGCGGATCTAATCAATTCTGATATGATCACGCAGGGAAATTCCGAGCATAGCCCTCTCCATTGCCCTTTGGATGACCTTGAGCCTTCATAAGAGGGCCATTGTGAGCGACCACATTGGGCCTCATATTACAAACTAGCCTAAATTAAACAATTTATATAGATTTCAATAACAGTATTATATTCTTTTCTAACAAAGGTGTCTTCTTAACTAGTAAAAACTAAGATAAACTATTTACAAACAGATATTTTAAAACATAAAGACAGACTACGCTTTATCGTATGATTCCTTTGCTACGTATTGATGCTTGTATTTGGTTGTCTATGCTTGTATAATATTTCATAACGCCTAACAATTTGATGACTGTTTTCAAATCTCCATCGAAAAACGCTTTGGAAACTTGTTTCTGTAAACTTTTGATTTTAGCTTTATTTTCTGCATTTAGTTCCATTATTTCTTCGTCAGTATTTGCGCTTTCTACTTCTTCATTCTTCTCCATGATTTGCATGAGGAACTCTTGGTCTACTTCTGTGTTTTCGGGTATCTCTTTGCCTCTTAAACGTAGCATGTATATTCCTGAAAGATTAAATTTATATAAAATACTTTTTTATACTTGGAAGGAGTATTTTTAAGGAGTATGTTTAGGTGGTTTGGTCATGTTGAAAGAATGAGTGAATGGCGTTTAACAAAAGGAATTTATAAGGCGGATGTCGGTGGAAACGCCAGTAGAGGACGCCCTAGAAGGACATACATCGATGTTATTGGTCATGTTTTTCAAAAAGGACAGGTGCGTAGTACTCTCAATCGGCGTGTGTGTGTGACATAATGTATGAACGTAGACGAAGCATAAGAGTATGTACGGATCGTAGCTTGTGGGGTTCTATAGTTTCTGCCTACCCCCTTGGGAAAAGGCGTGAGTTTCTATACGTAAGTATGTAAAAAACCTTTAATCCCTACTAATTTTATAAATGCGAAAGTAACTCTGTCTGTCTGTGAAGCTTTTACGCCTAAACTGCTGAATTGATTCTGATGAAACTTGGTACAGCGATAGTCTGGAACCTGGAGAAGGACATAGGCTACTTATGTCCCGAAAAATACTGAATACGCGTTATAAGACATCCACGTGGGCGAGGCCGCGGGCGACCTCTAAAGTTATAAAAATAAAATATCAAAGACTCAATAATTATTATCTGAATGCATTTTATTGTTCATGGAGATTGTTGCATTGGATTGATGGGTTAAATGATATGAATAGGTAGTTGCATTTTCTGATAAACTGATAACATTGTATCACAATCAGCAATCCTTTCATATAATAGTTATAAATATATATGTTATTCTTAACTGTTTCATTTAATTTTGGAAATAATGGCTAAGTACTCAAACGCTACTCAATTATAAATTGCCGGTAATTTCGTGCCGTCACTGTCACTTCGCCTTAATGTGACAATGACACAGCACAAAATTAAGAGCAACTTAAAATTGAGTAGCATTTGAGTATTTGGTCATAGAATAGGTAGCATAATCAGCCCATTACTGTCCGACTTCTGGGCATGGGCACAGGCCTCTTCTCAAAATGGCAAGGGTTAACCCTTTATAAAGCAGAAGATTTTAGAGAAAAGTAAGTAAAAAAAAAATTGCCCATTTTTAGATTTAAAAAAAAAAAAAAAAAATTTTTTTTGGCTTTTTTTTTCTTGTGGAATGTAACTGAAAATCGTAACATTGCCAGGTTTAAAAATATAACATGTAAGCTTTCGGGATATCATCCCAAAAAAGTTGGTGGCGAAAATACTGCCACTGCCTTATAAAGCGTTAAGGCTTAGTGGATTATGCTGGCTTGCTAATTGGACAGTGTACAAACTTCAACTTAAATCTGTATCATAATTTGTAGACTTACCTCTATTTAATGGTTCCAATAATGTTTTATAAGCTTCATTCACTAATGATGAATATTTTTCTGAGATTTCCTGCTCCTTCTCTTTTCTGAAACATTTAGAGACTCTATGTTAACAGCAGTGGTAGCCAAGGAGAGATGAATGCTTGCCTTCTAAGCAGTAGCGTCTAAGGTTGAACTTGGCCTTAGACTTCTCCAATTTATATGTGGATCACAATTTTGTTATTGCTTGTGTTAATAGTGAAGGAAAAACAATGTGAGGAAACTTGCAGACTTGAGAGGGCTCCATCAACCTGTACTAGGCCAGAATGGTAATCTAGGGCCAAAAAAAACTCACTCTGAGAAGAGGACTGTGCCCATAAGTGGAAAAGTAATGGGCTGGCCTTATTTTATAGAACACAATAGATAAGACAATTAAATGTACGGGCGGTACGCAACCGGTTAACCATGATAAGAATAACAATTTTGAATTACCTAATGATGATGCAAAAAACGAATTATAATTTTTTGTTTGCTGAATGTTGGAATTAATGATTTCTATTTGGATTCATTAGCTTCGTGGAATGTTGATTAGTGATTTCAATTTTAATATTATAATAAGTCTTCTGGTCTAAATATTCATAGAAGTTGGAATAAACCCAGACATATTACCTGTTAGCATATTTATCAGGATGTAAATACTTCTGTAATTCCTTATATTTCTTGGCTAGTTCCGTCTCGTCCAAATCGTAGGATTCACTTACTCCCATGATTTTGAAATAATTCTCTCCTTTGGGTGGTTGTTGTAACGCATTGCAACTGCCACAAAATAAACTAGGCTCCATGTTCTGCTGGTCTTTGCCACAAGACCAACATGATGAAAGACGAATTTGTCTCAAAAAAGTTTGTTTTACTGTGCGGCTTATTAATAGATTTTTCAAACTCATGATTTTAGGTTAATTTATGTTCTCTACGATTTGATAGGACCTTGAAATGATTATAGTATGATACAATACTTCAGTGAGATCACGAAATGTTCACAACTATGGTCTAATTATGTTATTTTTACTTAATTTTACAGACTACAAATCTTCGTAGTTTGTCGATTTATTGTCAATTTGACGTTGGCACTCGTTTTGATTTGGCAATCAGCTGATTTAGAAACGTTTAGTTTTATTAGCTTTACGTTAGCTAAGCATAAAATTTTACAATAACAGGCAAATACAAAAATAAGATACAACATGATGTACGAAATGAGAGACATAAATTGTTTTGTTTTATATTGCAATCATGAATTTATGTTTCAGTTATTCAAATTGAATAACGACGTTTTCTGTTACCAAACGTTTGTTCAATTCAAATTTAATTTTATGGCTCCATCGTTATTCGATGATTCCGCCAACGTCAAGGTTGAAAAAGACACTGTGATAAGTACGTAATGTATTCATAGAAGTAATAAGTACTACGCACATGTACTACGATGTATTGTTCACATATTTTGTCTAAGGATGTATTACACTAAACAAAGACTATTGACCGGTGTTTGTAGCGTGGAAATCAGATTACAGAAAAGTTCTGGTGGTCTGTCAAACTCAATCAATACTGTCAATGTCAATGTCAAATTTGACAGTTGGTAAACACCAAGCTTCTAAAGTTATTTTTATTTCTAATTCTAAAACATTAAGTCAAAAAGCTTTTAAACCATGGCGAACTACTTCACAATGGACGGAACAGAAACAACAAACTTCCAGAAAGAAATATCTGGCATGATGCACGGCTTCGGCGACAATCCCAACCCGAACGCTGCCACCGTTGTGTTAGTCGAAAGTATCGTACAACAACAGCTAAAGTTTATGATACAGGAGGCCCATCAGCTCTGCAACTTTCGATGTGGTAAAGCTATAACTAACTACGACATCATTTACTTAATGAGAAAGAATATAATAAAGTTAAAACGCCTGTACGACTACCAATTAAAATTAGATCAGATTGATAAAAAAACTACTCTAAACATCTCAACACCCACGGAGTCATTGATAACAGGGATTATCCTAGAAGATGAAAAAGAACCCACAGTTAAAAAAAGAAGGACACACATAGATTATATCAGAGAATTTGATGAGGCCGACGAAGTAAGTCAAATTAAATTTGATTCCATAGACTATTTAAGAAAAGTCCGAGCTGCTAAAATTACCGAATCCATGTCATTTGAGAAGTATGAAGCGTACCATAAAGCTAGATGTGCATCCTTTCGTTCCGGTTACGGTATCGGCAAGGGTTTCATCAAGCTGGAACGCTGGCTCAATCCTGTAAAAGAATTCAAGTTAACTCAATCAGCATTGGAAGTTTTATGCTTCATTGCATATGAAACTGTCGCAGAGATTGTTGACGGAGTTTTCTTGGTACGACAAGATGGTAAGAAGAGAAGTGGGGATCCATTTAGCAAGTTTGAAGGTGGATATTTCTGTAACCCAGTTAGTTTAAGCAATGCGGTGTACATCAAGTCTGGATACGAAGGAGTACCAGCTATTACGGTTGCTGAAGTTAGAGAGGTACTGAGAAGATATTATTCACCGAGAACTGGAATGAATGGCTTGTTCTATAGGAATATGAGTTTGGATCTACCCGTCAGATATATAGCTTTGTAAGGAGGTACAATACAGAATGAAATCTATGTATTGCATACTATACAATATTAGATGGGCAGTTCAAAGCCAACAGTATTCTATATACAGGATGGTAATTTGAGATGGGGCAGTAAGAGCTTGTAACCTTAACCATTGTAGCTACAGGAAGATTTTCTTAGGAAACGGGCCACATATTTTGGAAATATTTTGCTCTGCTTTTACAGTATTAAAAAAAAATTAGTCAAAAAAAGGGCACAAAACATTTTATGATGCCAATCAATCCTATTTTCCATGAGGATCAAAAGACTTCTGGTCCAACTGAGGTTCGAATACTAGAAACGACGAAAATCGCTAAATAACTTATTTGAGATGGGGGTAGTAATAAGGGCAGCTACCTTATTCGCTACGTTGTTGTGGCTACAGGAAAATTTTCTTAAGAGACTCTGTTTTTTTTGTTACATATTTGGTACTGGCTTCACAGATATTGAATAAAGAAGTCTTCTAAGAATGTTTTCCTGTAGCTGCAAAAGTTAAGGTAGCTTCTGCCCTTTACCGCCCCATCTCAAATTATCACCCTGTATAAAAAAGTTAATTGTAAATAAGCATTCTAACAACAAACAAATATTTACATGGAAATTAAGAGATACAAAATGTATTACTATTTTATTTGTTCAGTATAAACATAATTTCATTTTAAAGAATAATTACATAGTTATATATGTTACCGGCAATCTGTGTAATCCGGTATTCTATACAATGCCTAGGCAATGTATAGAATGCCTAAAACGTTCAGGTAATGTATGAAATATTATTTATTTTATACTTTGCCTAGGCATTCTATACAATACCGAATGCGCAGCCGGTAATGTGTGAAAAAGACGAGAGCGGCGAAGGGGAAGACGTGCGAGCAGGCAGTAAACTCCACGCGAGGCACAATAAAAACAAATGAAAAACCTAAGGGGATGTTTGGAAGGTTGTTTGGGTTTCCAAAGGAGAGTCGACGGAGCCCCGTTGCGCGGGGCTCCTATTTCTATCTATAGGGTTTACAGTAATCTAACACGAAGGGGATGACGTCATCATAATCATCCCTTTCGAACGTAACCTATCCATGTTGGGGTGCCCCAAATGAATGACCAAATCTATTTACTTCACACATTGCCGGTGGACCAGCAGGTATTCTATACAATCCCTAGGAAATGTATCCATTACCTAGGCAAAGTATGTAATGGACAATAATATTCATAATATTTCATACATTGCCTGGAGGCCCCAGGCATTCTATACATTGCCTAGGCATTGTATAGAATACCTGCATTATACACATTGCCGGTAACATACAAATAAAAGAAAATATGTATAACCTGATAACTATAAGACTATAAACTAAAAGAGGTCATCAAAATATTCCTCCGCATTGCTCGTTATCAACTGATTATGTGCCCACAAGACTGGCAGCATTGCCAAGATGAATGGCATTTAACAAAATGTACTTATAATTTTAATTTAGACTAGTAAATTGAAAATCGTGAGGACCCTGGAATTTTATGGTCTGATATCGCAAACACGCAGTTTGGAAGCGTGGTGATCAATAATCTTTCCTTCTCTGTATCAGAAGAGGCCTTTACTCTGCAGTGGGACAATTACAGGCTGATATTATTAATCAAATGTTAAATTAACTAATTAAGATTAGGTAAATATTGAATAAAAACTGTAAAATTAAAAAAAAAATGTTTTCATTTGTCATCCTTGGTATATCACAAAACACTAGTACGTCTGTGATCACAAAACAATATACGAAAGATTTGGGTGGGGTAGACATCCCTAGTCCCTAGTAATATTAAAAATGCGAAAGTAACTTGGCTTAACTAAATGCTGGGTAGCGGGCACCTCCCCGTCGTTTCTTAGTAACCTGCAACTCGCATTTATAGATATTGATATTTACGCGCGTCATCATCATCATCATCATTCAGCCGAAAGATGTCCACTGCTGGACATAAGCCTCCCCCAAGAGGGGGGGTTTGCCGTAATCACCACGCTTGGCAGGCGGGTTGGCGATCGCAGTATGGTTGTTAAAGTACTCAGAGAACGCTGCTGCCCATCCTCTAGTGAATCCCTTAGTCGCCTTCTACGACACCCATGAGAAGAGATGGGGTAGTGCTATTCTTTACGTCCGGCACCACACTGCACTATGCTGTTATTGCTATATTACTATTGCTACTGTTACAAATGCTGTACACAGTTAAAACTGTTTTTTGTTATAGGTTTAAATGAAATAAAATATTACCCTCTAATGTTCACTACTGAACATTGATACGAAACAGTTACATACCTAATTGCATTTGCAATTTCTCTCTGCTTATGCAGCAACAGACTAAGCATAATACTGCCGTACGAGCAATAAATGCAGTAAGTGCAACTATTTTAGATTATAGAAAATTAAACCTTATTAGTTAGGCTTATCATACAGTACATTAGATATTTAATAAAAAACTCTTACTGCGTTTATTGCTTGTACGGCAGAATACCTTCATTATGCTTAGATTAAGTATCTAGTATACGAATATTATTATTAAAATTCATCATGTTAACATAGGTAGGTACCTACCTACAATATAATTAATACACCTGTTAGTTATTACAGAAACTAATATCACCTAAGTAATTACTTATTCAAGTTTCATAGCTAAAATATTAATATAACTTTCTACATATATACTTAGGTGTAGTTTACACAATCGGTAAATTATGTGGCTCTGTGAACACAACTGTAGCCATTTTAGCGCATTATTAATAGAATTCAGAATTACCTAATAAGTATAATAATACAATTTCATGTAACGACTACTGTGTTAAGTGCAGTGCAATTTGGCTGTAGGTGTGATAAGTAGGTATCTACTCGTAATAATATTATTCGCAAGTCACAGTCATCCAAATACTCATCGTACAGACGGCAGCACATCAAGCTACCCCAAACTGTCAAATTTTCCCAAACCAAATGATATCTTATGCTTTTGTAATAAAGTTGAAAATCTATTAAAGTAATTTGACAGATTGGGGTAGTTTGATGTGCTGGCGTCTGTATATTACGTAGACGGTTCGCAAGTAGGGATGAAAATTGCGGAATGTTTCCGAAACTTACTAGGAAAGTTTCCAATATTCCCGGCAATATTGGTCAATATTGCCGGAAAGTTGCCAAAATTGCCAGATTACATAGGTTTTTTCAAATGCCATTTTTAATGTTTATGCGCTCATGAGGTTTTATGTAATGGTGTAATTATACGTATTACTAGTAAGCCTGTATGGTATATTGTTAATTATACTTAATTTCTAATTATCAATGCAAATATGTGAAGATAAAGTTAAACTAGGACACTGGTAACTTCATGATAGCTGAACCCATAGTTTTTTGAGAATTTCACTTATAAATTTTATAAACAAATACAGAGGACATTGATACCGAATGTTCCCCTTGTACCCTTATTTTGATTTACGATAACTTGAATGTTGAATACTACGTTAGTACGTTACACCAGACTAGTCGCTTAGCCACTTGAAAAATCGTGTCGTTAAAAGAATTTTCTAAATCGTGTCGGGAACTTCGTGGAGTGAGCGCCATCTGTTGTCCGCCACCTAACTAACCGTGACGTCAACATCGGACCACCACTGCCCGTTGGAGGGAGGAGACCGGCTCGCTCGGTGCGCCCGGGGGATTGCTTCTTGGACCGTACGACGGAACACTCGTCTAGAGTATTCTGTGTAGATCAGCTGAAGAAGTCTGACCTTTTATATCTGACTAGCTTGTCCTTATTTTATGATCTTGTAATAACTTGTTATAATTATCTAAAGTATTATATTGTGATCTAGTTCATGTTACTAACACTAACCCAAATACAAGTACTCTCAGTGGTGGAGAGTCTATGTTGGTTTTATTTACTACATTTACCTTGCTCACAATCCTGACATACCAATATTAGCGATAACTGTAATGATAGAATCACTCCTTAACGATTAAATTGTAGTGTCGCTAACAATCGGATCAGTAGGTTTTGAGAAAATCGCGGACATTAAATACATACGGGTCAAATAAAGAACCTCCTCTTTTGCAGTCAGTTAAAAACATCAACTTGTTGTTGCTGATCAAATCGTCTTGCAAGGTTTGACCTTGTTATACATACAGAGATGTATACATATAAATGTTAATACAAGTGTGGTTTCATATAGAAAGTAGAAAAAAAAAATCATTTCTCCAAAATAGTTATGGTTTCATCACCAACGAAGTATCGTGGATAGCCTGTTTCTTTTCTTTAGTTTATCAGTAAGAAAATAAATTCAAAAACAAAAATTTTCGGTTGGATAATGTTTTTTTTTTTTTTTTTTTATTTATTTATTCAAGAAAAGGTACACAAAAGAAATTACCCATATCTTCTGCCAAACTGCTGTACAGTTTGTCGGCAGTGTTCTCGTGGGTCAATCGTGGATACAGTTTTGTGATATCTTACTTAATACTACGTGGATACAGTTTTGTGATATCTTACTTAATACTATAGATACACATGGACGCATAGTCGAAACAAAAATAGAGATAAAAAGGGTACCTACACACTAAATATCTAATGATGGGTTCAGGCCAGCTTGCCCACCTGGCTAGCATGCGCTGCGCACGAACACAAGTACAACCCAATCGCTGCGACCGGTGCGGAGGGAGATAAGCAACCCAGCGCGAGCGAGACGCCGCGCCGCAACGGCCGATTGGTTGAGCACCACGGCGCGCGCGCATGCCAGACCGGCCGGCCCGCGCCTGCCTCATTCATTAGTCATATCCATTGATGTATTAAAAAACCAAAGTTAAATAAAAAAAAATTATGTTTGTTACTACATCAATGGTCATATCATACTCATTCATTACATTCTTACACTAAGGACACAAACTTAAATAGTGTTTGCGCAGGACATTTTTTAGGACATTTTTAGAAACGGCTTCAGTTATAATTTGTGTAGGTAATTCATTTAATAATGTTGGAATTAGCCATTCCTGCGTCCTTTGACCAAAATAATTCTTAACTTTAGGAACTAAATATTTCTTTCTTTGTGTTGCTTTACGGGTTGGCCGGTTATACACTCTCTTAACGTTGTGTTCGTTTTTATCGTGGTGTCCTAAGATTATAGCTACCTTTACTTTGTTTTGTATGGGTAATATTCTACAAATTTTAAATAGTTTTTCGTACTCCTTATTAATATTGTCTTTAGTTGCCTTATTTGATAGTAGTTTTAACAGCCGGATTTGCAATTTTTTTATTTTATTTAAATGTACCGGAAACGTCAGTCCATAAGCAGCCAACCCGTAGTTTATTGTTGCGTCTGCGAGTGCGTGGTAAAGAATGTACAGTATTCGCTTATTAACTATATATTTTAAATTATTCAGTTTCCCTAGCACTGAGCGTAGTCTAGCACACACAGTGTCTACATGCACGTCCCAAGTAAATCTTTCATCGATTGTTAGACCAAGGTACTTGTAGTTTGTTACACGTTCAACACACTCGCACTGACAGTTTATCTTGTTGTCATGGAGGCATTCATATGAGTGGCCCTTTACAGAGATATAGACATTTTTAGCTAATCGATTATACGGAGACGATATTAACATACATTTGGTTTTATTTAGGTTGATAAGAATACCATTGTCGTGCGCCCATTTAACTAAATTATCCAGATCTTCTTGCATTACCGACTGGATCAGTTCACAGTCCCGGCCACTGTATGCCAAGCACGTGTCATCTGCATACATATACAAGGTTAGTCGGAAAGGGGGTACTAATCCGAAGCCCACTTATAGTATCACTGATGACTGTTTGAAAGCAAGTGTTAAAATTTCAAAATTCGATATTTTTTTTTTCAAATAAAATTATTTTTATTTCAGTTTTTTCAAAAATTCTTCATCCCTTCTTTAGTTACAAATTCAGAAAATGGTGCTTCTAATTCATGACCCCAAATATGACCTAAAATGTAAACACAGCTGATCCTAACTGGGGATAGATAGATTTTAGAGATTTTTTTTTGAGATTTTTGAACAACTGTTTCTCTTAAACTATTGACTTTTGGGAAAAGTTGTAGAACAAAAGTTATTCATTATTATGTGTACTTTAACACCCTTTCGGATTAGTACCCCCTTTCTGACTAACCTTGTACATATTACAGTTTTTGATAACATTAACCATGCTATTGACACAGTCTACCTATATCTTACTCCTTACAGTCGGTCAACGTAGAACATTGTCGCAGAGCAATCGTGCGGGGGGTTGCGGGGTGAAGGGGCGGAGGTTATGTCCCGAGTAGCCACACTGCGTACTCGGGACATAAATTCCAGGGCTCGCACTTTTTGATTTCGAATTTGATTGATATCGTTCATAGAAATTATATTAATATGTATGGGCCTATTACGAGAATTTTATTATAAAGTCTGTTTACTAATCCAATATGGCGGCATACATACATTTTCAAATGATTGTTAGTGGGAAGTCATTTCCACGGTTTTCGGGGCCACTGATGCCGAAAATGACGTCAAAATCCAAATCCAAGATGGCGGCCATGAAAATTTTCATGTAATTATCATGGGTGTTAATTTCATGGTTTTCGGGGTCACTGATGCCGAAAATAACGTCAAAATCCAAATCCAAGATGGCGGCCATAAACATTTTCATCTTTTCATCATGGGTGTTAATTTCATGGTTTTCGGGGTCACTGATGCCGAAAATAGAGTCAAAATCCAAATCCAAGATGGCGGCCATCAAAATTCGTAAATTAGTCGTCACGGGTGTCAAATCCATGGTTTTCGGGGGTACTGATGCCGAAATTGAGGTCAAAATCCATTTCCAAGATGGCGGCTACAAAAATTTCAATTTAACCATCACGGGTGTCATTTCCATGGTTTTCGGGGACGCTGATTACAAAAACAAGATTAATTCTCAAACATCAAGATAGGGACCACGTTTTACCTGGAAAAATTCATTTAACTGGTAAATTTTTTTGACCGCCTTATATGAGCGAGGAATACTTAGGCTTGATTTCCGGCATCAGCACCCACGAAAAAAATAGAAGTAATATCCATGAATAATAAGTAATTTTCTATGACTACATCGTGGATTTGGGAATAATTTATGGCTCTTACCTACCCCCGCAAGCCTAGCCAAGTAACCTCGACAAAATTTGTAGTTTTAAATATTGTTAGAATATTCCAGGATAAGATGGCGAAATTGCTGATACATACTTTTGCATTATTTTGTCAATCGTCAAAATTACGCATGCACGGTTTTCTTTTTGCATGTCACTGTTTCTATAAAACGTTAATTAATTTCGACGTTTGTGTGTAATTTGTTTTATGTGACAACCCTTTGACAAGTGTTACCAATTTTGACATTTCATAGGACCTGTCAAATGTATGGGCGTTGACCCACTGTATGTAGTAAGTAGGTACACTGTGCTATTGACGTGCATAATATACCCAATCGGTCCATAAACTGACCCGGTCGGTAACTGACCCGGTCGGTAATGTGGTAATGTAGGCAAGTATAAAAACTAGCACCCTGCAAACCGCAATTTTATCCTACTATGCAATTATATAAAGTAAAATACGTTTTCTATTTACACGTTTCTTGCCAATGTTGCCGGCAGGATTGGAAACATTCGCGGCAGTTTTGGCAACTTTCGCAATATTGCCGGCAATTTTCATGCCTCGCAAGAACCATCTACAAGAACACCAATAGTAAAAAGAAAAAAAGTTAACTTACTCCGTGGTCTTGACAGCATATCTGCACTGGACCAATAATGTACGATTTCCACCAAACGGGCCGCGCCGGAGTGCGCTGGAGCGCATTTCACACTGTGCTAAAGGAAATTCAGGCTTTTATACAATAGTTAAGTTTCATTTTTGCGTGGAATTTACACTGCTTGGAACTCGGTTAGATCCGCGCGTATGCCGCGGCAGCCGGTCGGCCGTCGTCGCGTCCGGTCGGCTCCGCTCGGCCACACCACAGGTAGAAACTGACTGCGATAGCCGATACACAAGCACGCGCGCGCATGCGTCCGGGTTCCAGTAGATTGTAGCCGTCGGGCGGACGTGGTCGGCTACTGGCGCGTGCTCGAGCATCCGCTGCGACGCGCTGCGACGCGCTGCGCTCCTGTGTGGCTCGGTTGCTGGAAATCGTACTTAACCGGGTAGTTATTGGCGTCACCTGACGGGTCTCCATCCAATGGAGGGGAAGTAAAATACTTAACCTAAGCTAATTACTTATACTACACTAAATTTATGACTACTAGCAATGACAGTACTAAGGGCGACTCCTAGTGGGACTCGGACTTCGGCTTGTCGGCGGCGTTTTCTAAAATAAAATAAAAACTGACAGATAAAAATGAAATAAAAACAAATAACAAAAAAAAAGTGTCAACTTCGAAATTAGATGTCACCGACAGACGTTCGATAAACGAATAAAAGTTGTTACAACAGGTACCAACACTACCAACGACTAAGTTTTGTTCCGAGCTAAAACAACGGAATTGTAGTACGAACGACTCTTAAAACTTCTCGACATGAGTCCTTGATCCAGCCAGCCATATCTCTTTATACGTACTCGTATGGGCGCCGCCAGTCAGGATTATTTTCAGGTACGTGCATCTGCAGATTTACATCCATCATTACTCATACTCGGAAAGTAGGTCTGAAGTTGCCTGAGGAGCGGGTTGAAAGTAATACTTTTCAGCCCTAAGGAGAATCGTTTTCAACTGACAGCTGTCAAATTAAAAAAAAATACTAGTTTTCACATTTTTATTGAACCATGTTCCAATTGTAATAACTTAAGTTAAGTATTAATTAAAGAATATATTTTTTTACCTGACTTTATTATAATTTAGTTTCAACTATTTCTTTAAAAGAACATAGATTTGGCCAAAATATTTACCATTTTTTCAATGATGAAAATGAAAAATAATGGCTGAATAGCTGGCCGGCCACAGTAGAAAAAACAAAATAGGCGGGAAAGCGGCAATCCGATCACAAATTTTTTCTTTAGCTAATTCATGTTTTTATTTTTACTTTCCTTGTATTCGTAATGAAAAGCACAGTGTTTATCTCGGGTTAAAGACTTATTTAGTCCCTCGAACTATTGGGGCCTTTGTTGCTCGGGCGCCAAACCCCGTCTCGGGACTAAATAAGTTACTTTCACCCTTAGAGTAACAATGTACTATTACCTTTTTTTTTTTTTTTTTTTATTTTTTTGACTTCGCGCTATTTGTGCATCTCGCCAGACGTCAAGTATGGTAGAAATTTAAAACGAAGAATGACTAATTTTTACTATTACCTTGTGCATGTTTATAATTATAGTAGGTGTATTAAATTTGACATTTACGTAGGGCTGCCATAAATGCCGAGATGCCGACCGGGACATTTAGAACAGAAATAGGTTATACCATGGAATAATTAAGACTCAGAATATAGGTAGGTTAAGAAAATTTAATAAAAAAATAGCGACGTCAACACTTCTGAACTAATTTACGTTCTCGGTGACACTTTTCTTTGGCCGCTCATATTTTTCGGTAGATTTGACCTTTTTCAATAATTCCTTTTCCCCTATAATTTAATTATAAAATTCTGTGCCCGTCATTTTATAATTATAAACGCATTGAATGATGCCTTCGACTGTGCTTACACTGAGTGAATTTCGTTCTTTCGTCTACTGTGATGAAATTAACGAAAACACTCGTTCCACATGAGCATTGTGTTGTGCCCTGGGATTGCAAAAATATATTGACACGTTTTAAGAAGATTTGCTTTTCTTTCCTGTTCTTCGGTTTTTTCCAAAAAAGTATTTAAATTTTTTACATTTTTCATGCATAGGTATCTTTAGCTTTCCACTCATCAGTCATTTCACTTTCAATAAATGATTTTAAGTACATAAATTCTTCAAACATCGAATCATCGATTACTACATTATATCTTTTTCATTTAAATTTAAATCTAAATATATAAAAGCTAAAGGTCACTCACTCACTCATCACGAAATATTGAAAACCGCTTGACGTAGGAAGATGAAATTTGGCAGGGAGGTAGTTTATAGTCAGTAGACGTCCGCTAAGAAAGGATTTTTGGAAATTCTACCCCTAAGGGGGTGAAATAGGGGATGAAAGTTTGTATGGAAAATCATCACTTAACGGGTTCAAAATTTCACGCAAGCGAAGCTGCGGGCAAAAGCTAGTATCTTATAGTTTTGACGCGATCCTTTTGCAGCGATAGCTTACGAATTGTGTGCATGCCGGGACAAATGACTTGCTGACCGGGCGGGACACAAGGCTTCAAACCGGGACATGTCGCGGTGTACCGGGACGTATGGCAACCCTACATATTAACGTGATGGCAAGTAAATTAACGTCAAATTCAAAAAAATAATTTAACTTAATTTTTTTCCTCTGTATTTTCTCCCATGACAGGGGGGGGGGGTGCAAATAGACCCCTTTGCACCCTCCTCGCGGCGGCCATGCCTACTCATATCTCCCTTGTAACCCTAGGTCACAAAAGTGACCTAAACTAAAACAAAGTTTAATGACCCAATTATAAATAAAATGGGACTGAACGGCGCCCAACTTTATTGGTGCTTGTGACAGCTTTTATTTTTATAATGGATGGACAAATAAAAAGCAGTAGGTAAGTACTTAATTGTGTACGAAGTGGACTGTTATTCTGAAGATTGTGCGCAGCGGGGATTTAGAGTATTTAAATTGTAATTGACGTAAATATTGGATACCTATTGTAAATGTTTTTACCCGACTGCGCGGCAGCGAAGACAGGGGTATGTTTTTCACGCGTATCTATTTATCCATGTTTCTATACAGGGTGCATGAAAAGAGCCTCCACGAGTGACGATACTTAAGTACGTGCGGCGCATCCTGAGCAGTCAGCCTCGCTACCAACCTTGTTGACTGGCTAATCTTTTCACCTCAGCATGAGCTATTTTCGTATAGCTCGGGCTGACACGAGAGAAGAAGAAGTATACAGGGTGGAAATTTAGGATGGGGTATGAAGGGCAGCTTATTATTAAATACATTTTTTTTTCAAAATTTTTGAATGCCGATAGACATTATTTAAAAAGTTAAGGGTGGTCTCTGAAGAACGTTTTCCTGTAGCTACAATGGTTAAGGTAGCTGACCTTCATGCCCCATCT
The DNA here is from genome assembly GCA_905220435.1 of Amphipyra tragopoginis. NCBI lineage: Eukaryota > Metazoa > Arthropoda > Insecta > Lepidoptera > Noctuidae > Amphipyra > Amphipyra tragopoginis. The sequence continues at coordinate 21,897,647 of HG992012.1, read as the reverse complement.
CAAATTACCACCCTGTATATCTTTATATCTATAGGGAGTGCCTCCGCCGCTCTTGCCATTACGAGTGCCGGCGCCGCGCCGTCTTCCAAACTGGCTGCCGGCGCCTCGCCGACTACATACACTGTTTTTTTTACAACTTCAAGTTCTCTTCAAACTCTTCATGACACGATTATTCGTCACCCACTTTCATTTTCACAATAAAAACAAATGAAAAATTTAAGGGGAAGGTTGATTGGGTATCCAAAGCAGAGTCGAGCGACGAGGCAAGAGTTGTTTTTAATCTCGGCTGCCGGCAGTAATGTACCGCCGGTTCCCAATGGCGTTATTTTTGGGTGCCGGCGCCGGCAGTGGAGGCACTCCCATATATCTATAACATAACATAACATCGCGCCTGCATTCCCCGAAGGGTTGGGCAGAGGTGTATAGTACACCCCCATTTGGCAGTTATGTTGAAGTCCCATGTAATAGAGGGCGAGCCTATTGCCATCAACCGGGCACAAATCCAGACTCAGAGCTGCTACTGAAAAATTCCCCACACGGAAAAACCCAATAACACTTTGCCCGGACCTGGGGATCCAAACCAGGACCTCGTGCTCAGCAGTTGCGCTTGCGTCCACTAGACCAACGAGACATTCAGTTTTGTCATGCTTAAGGCCCGGTTTCCACCAAAGCGGAGAGGAGAGAAGACGAGAGGAAATGTGATTTGAATAACCAATCAGATTTCGTTATTTCCACATCTCCTCTCCGCTTAGCTTCGGTGGAAATGGATCAAGCGGAGAGGAGATGTCTCATTTTTCTATAGAATATTGTGCCGGGAGCGAGTAAGCGGCGCGGCAGAGCGGAGATGTGTGTAGTCGGGCGGCCGGGCGGCGTCCGCGCTCGCGCGCCCCTTTCCCAGATGCCTTATACCCGCGCCTTGCACACCCGAACTGACTGATTTCGAGCTCTAACAGCTCACATTTCCGCTACACACAGCTCACATCTCCTCTCCGCTACGCATCTCCTCTCCTCTTTGGTGAAAATAACCTGCCAGCTTCGCAGCACATCTCCTCTCGTCTCCTCTCCTCTCCGCATTGGTGGATACCGGGCCTAATTCCGTGCGTGCTTAAACTGTACCATTAATAGATCATGTGTTTCGAAGGGATTACACGAATTCGTTTACAAACTGTATCCTTTATGAACGTTTACTTAAACACAAAACGGCGAAACTTACTACCTATAAAATAACTACAAACCCAGCTGACAATGCAACGTTGACAATTATCGCACGACCAAGTTTGCAGTAGTCGCCTTGGCTTTTTAAGAGCGGTTGCTTGCAAATTTAATTTTGTCTAGCTGAGTTATAGCGCGCTTTATTGGATGTAGGACGGGGTACTGAATTAATAATGGGCGTAGGTATGTGGAGTATTTCCTTGTGGAAGTCAATACTTGGTATTATGTGTAGCGGTTGGGGATTAGTTGCTATGCTGGGTTTGTTTTTACTCGAAGGGCATAAGGAAGGTAATGGAAAGAGTATCCATGGAGTTTCTTGCTGGCTTTTAACCATAGGACCTACTACTATTTGGAACCGTGCACTTAAGGCTGATTTACACGACGCCAGTTTCTTGAAGCAATTCTCATGCTATCTCTGTTTTTTCGCTGAGAAAGACAAGGACACAAGAAACTGGCGTTGTGTAAATCAGCTTTAGTGTTGAACTTTCGGAAGCAATTGTAATCTGGTCGAAAAGAAAAAAAAAGGTTGTGGATATGAACAGTATGCGTCAAATAATGCCCCTCTGAAGTGAGGAACAGGACGCACAAAGCCTGTTTTCAGAGCGCCAAAATTATTTTGCGAGTACCAATTAACTTTGCCCCTCTGAAGTGAGGCACGAACACTCAGAACCTGGTTTCAGAGCGGCAAAGTTATTTTACGCGTACGAAATAACTGCCCGTCTGAAGTGAGGAACAGAACGCTCAAAGCCTGTTTTCAGAGAGGTAAAGTTATTTTAGGCGGATTGTATGTAGTGTGTATGTATGTTTGTCTGTTCCTTTGCGAGGCTTAAACGGCGACTGCCCCAGACGGAGGGCCATTGTTTTTTTTGTATGTACGTATGTATTTAATGTACTTAATATTTAGTATAAAATCAACTGCAAATTATTTCGACATCTGAAAAATAAATACAGGCTGTAAGGTTAAACACCGTTATCCTTGAGACCAGTGGTTTGGTTTCATTTATAGAACGTAAAATCAATGAAAAATAACAAACTTTTTTTTTTTATATTTTCATTTTTCCATTTCTTCCAAAACATTTCATCCTACGCGTGGGGACAACAAGCTACGGGTGGGGGCGCGGAGAACTCGCCGCGTGGCCCGACGCACGGCCCCGCACAGTTCGCTATAACCCCAGTCAGTCAGCTGTCTCGCCAGTGAGTGCGTGTACGTCGCGTCGTAGCGCCGCCGCGCTGCTCATTTCTCGCGCGTATATTTTTTTTTTTACTCATTCCTATATTTTTATGTTTAAGTCAACTACCCATGGTTTGAGTGTCAACGGTGTTTACCCTTACATGCTGTAGGTATATCATCTCATTACACTGCAAAAACAACATAATAACTAGTTGGTACGCACAGCTACATATCAAGCTTATACATTTCCAGGATGAGCAGAGTTCTTTGTATTCGGATATAAAGCGACTAACCAATCATGCTTTCTATTTAACTCATTATATGCGGCCTAGAACCAAGGTAACCGACATAGCTCGAAGAATTGCCAAACTTAAGTAGCAGTGGGCGGCACATTGCTCGCAGAACGGATGGCCGATGGGTCCGAAAGGTTCTGGAGTGGCGACCGCGTACCGGAAGATGCAGCGTGTGTAGGCCTCCCACAAGGTGGACCGATGATCTTGTGAAGGTCGCGGGAAATCGCTGGATGCGAGAAGCACAGGACCGGTCGATGTGGCGATGCTTGGGGGAGGCCTATGTCCAGCAGTGGGCGTCTTTTGGCTGAATGATGATGATAATGATACGGCCTAGCTGAATTATAAAATTTATGGGAGTTTAACCGCTAGCGGCCCGACCGACGATCTGGTTCGTCAGTGTCATTGTTTATCTATTGTGTCTATAATTACAGTACTCGATAAGTTAATCCTTCGTTTAGAATAGGCATCCCATCATTATCATAAATCCCAACATAAACATTTGTAACGACTGTCGAATGGCTACTTAATAAGCTAACAACAATATGTTATTAACTTAGCATCGTTAACTAAGAGCGTTGATCTTGTTTTCACTTTTGAACCGACTTTAACATCTAAGGTTTTAGCGTTAGGGTATGAATAAGACAACGTGTCGACTATGTGGTTAACGGCAATGATTTATTTAGTCCAGGGGGCTTACTATGACCTCTCATAGCAGGACAGAAGTTGCCTGGAAGTTGAACTGCCCTGCTTTTTTGTACTATGACATCGTTAGAGCGTTTACGAAATCCGTTCAGCTTTTTTTTTGTACAGACTTTTCGTACCGTGAACAAGCATAACCGTTCAACTTGGTTCAATAGGCGTTCACCTTTAGTACTGTCATGGTACGATTTTTAGCGATTCAGAAGCAGGCCTGCTTTTGAATGGCAGTTAACTGGCTGGCATTTAAGCGTTTTCATAAGAGGTCATGGTAAGCCCCCAGGAGTCTCCAAACTACGGCCCACGGCTGTGAGCTTAATTGGTGGTGCTCATCAAAATTACACCACATTTTATATTTTTTTGGGACATGCCCACCAATCTTTTCCGACCACTGCAACTCCTGTAAGCCTGGAAAATTACAATATGTTGCTATGTTGAACTAACTAAGGTATTCGCCCCTTGGGATTAAGTGAAGAAGTCAGTGCCCTCTAAAAAGTTCGGAGACCTCTGGTTAGACTTACGCACCGTTTTACGTAGGCGGTTTAAAGCGACGCGAATTGCGAAGCGATCCGATGCGGTGACACGCGAATTTAATGCGATGCGGTGCGAAGTGGTGGCTTTGTCCTACGAGCTCGCGAACCGCCCGCCGCGCGTCGCCTTCATTCAGTAGCACTGTACGGCACCGCATCCAGTTCGCGCGAAAATATCAAGCCAACTGATCGTGTTCGCTTCGCACCGCACTCCACGTGCGTTTGGTCACGTAGGCCACTTAACACAATAGATATCGACTGTTTGTTGTGTTCGCATCACGATGCGCCGTTTCGCGTCGCTTCTAGATCGCTCACGTAGGATGCCGCGTTAGACTATCCCCAAAAACCGTCAAACGAATTATATCAAGAAGATGGGTAGCCACAAGACTAAATAAAACAAGGTCTTACCGTAATGGACCGAGACGACGGCGCGATTTGAAATATTTAACAGCAACGAAGTTTGCTAAGTGTCATAGCGTATTAAGGATGATTTATGCTAGACCGTTCTGTGTCCAAGCCGTAGCATGGACTAGGCGACCAACAAAGAACGCAAAACGTCCGAGATGAACTCGTTCATATAAAATTTTGGCATCCGTGCCTCGTCCGTGCCTGGGGATCTACTTCCTAAGCACGAAGTCCATGGTTTCGGCCTTAGTTACGAGCGTTTCTTACTCCCTATCACCTACGGACACACGATTATTTCGGGGCCCGAACTAAAAATGAATGACAACACGATTTTACAGTTGTCCCTACTACCGATGTGGTTTGGCCCGTCCGAAAAGTTGAACTTGACACTTGTTTTGTTCACTCCTAAATTTCGGGCTACTTTCGGACGAGCGACTAACTTAGTTGACGGACTTAGGGAGTAGGCCCCCTGGGGGCCTCCTTCTACTAACTACGAATAACTGACATCTAGTAGTTCGTTGTTTGACTATATTTATAAGTTTGATGTACGTCGTTGTTTCGTTTCGACCCGAAACTGCGACTTTCGTTTCTTGGAGTAGGCTCCCTGGCCTGGGCCCGACACGGTCTAGCATAAATCATCCCGTCTTCATGGGCATTTTCGTGAGTCATTAGTATACATTGGGCAACTGTATTCTTCTGTACACTAATAACAACGTACAAAGGAATCTCACGTTTAAGAAATATGCTTACTATTCATTCTCAGACGCGCTCTACAGTTTGATTAATACTCCTCTCGATGCGAGGATGAACATAAAATTTACGGCACTCGGAGGAGAGCAATCAAAGATTTATGTTACATATGACATTGTGACTATCAGGTGGGGCGAATGACATTTCAATTTGGACTATGACAGGTTTTAAAGCTTATTTCTTTGATGTGAAAATTGCTTATTATATATAATAGGGGTATTTGACTGAAAAAATATAATTAGTCCGAAAGTTAGATTATCAAAAAATATTTAACCCGTATTTTTTCTTTTGTTACGTAAACTAAAATTGAAGAAGATACGAAACTTTTAAAATTGATAAAACGTCACAGGCAAGTACAATTTTTACTTGCTTCTCACGTCACAAGCCGACTCTCGAGTTTTGATGCGTTTTATCGTTCCAAATATTCATAGATTTAACAAAAGAAAAAATACGTGTCCATTATTTTTCAAAACTCTAACTGGCGGACTAATTAGATTTGCAATTTATTGATGCTGTCAACATGCCTATTGTTTTATAGCCCGTTATCTAAAGTCTTTAGCCAGGCTAAAGAGGCTAATTAACAACCGCCCCGATCATTCGATTTGCAAGTTTAAGCTGCGCTTGCCGCGGTCTGTCCATGGATGGGTGACCGTTCCTAACACATCGAGACTCCTCCCTGCCCCGAAGAGCATGTTAAGACGTCGGTCCCAGGTGTTATTCGGCCGATAGTTTGGTCGAGTTGGGCTGCTAGCACGCAGACGCATTCTTTTTTTTTTTTTTTTTTCGGGTTGGATTTCCTCTTGGATGTCCTCCGCCCTGGGGTGGGCGGAGGGGTCTGTCAGACTCTTACTGACTAAAACCACCCCGGTGTTCCATCTCACACCTGCGCCGAGGGTCGCGGGAACTTACGACACTTCCGCAACCCCCGACTGGTGCCGGCCCGCCGCAGCGGGCCTCCTCGGGTTAGCGGGGGGAGTGAGGTGTTAGACTCCCCCCGCGCCGTCTAAGAGGGGCGCGCTTGGAACACTTCGCGCCGCCGCCTCGGGTCCTGATGTATGGGGGCGACAGACTTCCCCAAGTCCGTCGCCCCTGGACCCATTTAGGGGGGCTGGAAGAGGGCGTTGGCCGCCCTCCGCCGACGCCCGTTGCGACGCAGACGCACTCTAGGCCAACTAAAAAGTCAGGTGAGTGCGTATCATATACCAGTTCAGTTTGAAGGCAATCGTGTAGCCCATCAAACTTTTTTATCGGCCGATACCGAATCTTTATAGTATGCGCACTTGCATACATCTTCATACTGATTAAGAAACCGACCAAATTATCGGCCGCTAATTATTTCACTCTTCAGTGATTTTAAGTAATTTTTACAGCTTATGTCCTTGAATTATCATTAACACTCTCACTGCCATGGGATCCGCTGGCGGGCCCCAAGTTTTCGAGTGCAAAGGGCTGGTCTTATTTTAAAGAAACATTAACAGCAGGCCGTGGGGTCCGCCAGCGGCTAGTTAAGAATGCTTTGAACACGCCGTGGGATCCGCTGTGACCCCCTAAATTCAAACAGATTTTTGTACTACTGACCTGCTAATAAGGAAAAAATATGTCTAATATTCGCGTGCACATACAGTGAGCTACAAGTTGAAAAATCAAGTCAAGTCAATTTCATTTTGAGTGATGGCCTACCGCAGCGGAATCGTTGGGACCCGCCGGCGGACTTCATGGCTTGCTGAACTAGAACCATGCTATATATTGCTGGCAGTGAGTGTTAATTCAATTATTATCAGTTAGACAGGCACCATTCTTGAACTATGTGCAAGCACACATGCAAGGTAATACATTGATATAAATAACAAAAGCTTCTTATTTAAAACACACTTAAAAGCAGCCATAAATACGAATACAGAAACAAACTGCTAGCATCCTCGACGAGATCGCAGTTACTCGTTTTCTCACTTAATTATCACGAGCGGTGCGGAATTATAAACAGCTGAACGTTGCAGTCTCCTCTCTAGAACGGCAGCCATTGTTTTATTTTAGACTTGTCTTTTATTTTTAGATAAATAATCTAATAATGAACCCAGTATGAGTCTTTGTTCTCATCCATGGAGTTTCTTGTCGGCTCTTCTTCCTACGACCTATTTTTTGGAACCGTGCAACTAAATTGTCGAGTTTTCTTAAGTACTGTGCAGTGCCTATTTCAAATAAATAAAAATCTTCAAGTTTGTCGATAAAAAGGCCTATGTGTTTTATCCCGTGTGAGGCTGGCTAGAATATAAAACTTCCTCATCGTACGCTGGGAATAGACGCGTGTTGTAAGATTCAACAAAACCCAGCACGCTTGGTGGTAGGATCTATACGGTCCGCCTGGCTAGCTACCACCTGAACATTAAAGTCCGGCGCCAAGCAGTTTACTATGTTTCGTCGTGTGGAAGTAAAAACCAGGAATCACTCTATATCTCTGTTACTTGGATTCGTATGCTCCATCTTAGATCTTGTCTACGTGCTTTAGCATCAGGTTCGACTAGGATCAAACGCGACCAACATAAATAATAAAAAAAAAAACTTACCAACCGTGAATGATATAAAAAAAAGGTTAATATTTTTGAGGCTGTATAAGAATAATACCACCACTCGTGTTGGCACGGGCTTTATGAGAATAGCTCTTGCCATGGTGAAAAGATTAGCTAGTCACCAATGTTGGTAGCGGGGATGACTGACCAGTACCCCAAGTGTGAGTTTTTTCGTTAACTACTGTAGTTGCGTCACGCCAAAAATGTATGAAAATTTAGGCTGCGTCTCTAGGCGTACCATTCACTAACTAATATTCGCGCGTTAATTGAACGGTGCGCCTAGAGGCACAGCCTAAATTTTCATACATTTTTGGCGTGACGCAACTACAGTAGTTAACGAAAAAAACTCACACTTCGGGTACAGGATGCGCCGAACGTTAAATTAATTAAAATTAAAAATTGTTTATTTCGGAACCATATTTAAATAACACGTTAGTGATTAGAGCCTCCTTTTAAGCAAAAAATGCCTGTATTAGGAGACCCCGCTCTTCTACAGCAAGGTAATCTTAGAATAGAATAGAATAGAATAGAATATACTTTATTGTACACCAAAATTGTAACATAGCTCTTATACAAAATAATTTAGTGAAGGGTACAATGGCGGTCTTATCGCTGATAGCGATATCTACCAGACAACCTTTGGATGGACAGGAAAACAATGAATAAGATAGAGGGGGTAGTCCGTGGTGTACTGCTGGAAAATATATATACTATTTACTACACACAATACATAGACATAGTAAAACAAAAATAAAATGTGTGTGTATGTGTGAGTAAATGTTTAAATGTAATTTTAATAAATAAATATTAATAACAGTATTCCTGTGCTTGTGTATATGTGAATGGGGATGAAGGTGGGTTTGAGTGTGTTTTGTGCGTGTGTGGGTAGGTGAGTGTTGTAGTGTTGAGAGAAGCTAGTGAGTTAATTCATGTGTTGCAATAGTGCCTCAGTGTCTTCATAAGGAAATGCTTTAATCCAATTTATTATAATTTTTTTACATACATATGCTTGTTTAGTGTATATGTATATCTCTTTGTTTACCCTATTTGAACGTTGAACGTACTTGACTATCGTCACTCGTGGAGGCAGATTCTGATAAAAAAACTAAAGACTGTTATTCTATCTAGCCTTTTCTCAACTATGTTGGGGTCAGTTTCCAGTCTAACAAGATGCGGCTGAATACCAGTATTTTACATGGAGCGACTGCCGTCAGACCTCTGCAACCCAGTTACTGGGCAATACCGATACCTTAACACATTCGAGTCCACCACACTTTTCATAGAGCTCATACGCCATGCCGCCATAAATACTGCTAGTGGACCTTCCAGGACCTTCCTCGGCATTACGTTTGCGCTAAAAGTGAACGGGGAGGGTTGGCACTAGGTTAAAAACACTGAAAAATACGCTACTACGTCGTAAAATAGACGGTGTATGAAAAGATGGGTGTGCATGAAAAGAGCCTCCACGAGTGACGATACTTAAGTACCTCCGGCGCACTCTGGGCAGTCAGCCCCGCTACCAAGCTTGCTGACTGGCTAATCTTTTCACAACAGCATGAGCTATTTTCGTATAGTTCATGCTGATACGAGAGAAGAAATGACGGTGTATTTTGTAAGAAAAACCTACATTTAAAATGAGCCCTCCACGCAGGCTCCTGGCATGGCGAATGCGACTACAGGATGCCCTCCTGGAGGGCACCCGCCACTGAACGTGTTAAGGTGAGGTCGATTGTCAGAATTTCGGACTTCTGACTACCCGTAACGACTGTCACAGGTATTCATATGGCACCTTTTTTTTCATTCATTATTTAACAACTTTAATACAACATTCAAACGTATCAACATACCAACACAAACCATCGCGGGTTTAACAGCGGTATGTCAGACGCGGCATCTCGGTGCCAAAACATACTTTTAAAATAACAATAGGTACTTATAAGTATATAGCTCGTCATTTAAAACGACACTTTCTAGATCGCATTAAAATCTAGAAAGTATCTTTTCAGCACTCTTGAGCAGTTCTTTGCATTAATTGCATTACAAATTTCCAGAGGTAAGTCATTCATATAACATGGTAGCCTACCTAGGCTACCATGGACCCACGGACATAACCTAGGAACTGCGGTTTAACATACTCTCCGAGGCACGGAGGGGCCTCGATGTGTGATGAAGCACAGCTCGGTTGTCCCATTTCAAAACCTAGTAAGGGCTTAAAACGAAATTTTACAGGAGAGCGCATAAACGTTAAATCGGTCAGCCTTTGAAAAGTATTTCTGTTAGGTAAAACCATGTGGTTAAAGTGACTTACTAGGTTTTAAAATGATCAGCGGCAGTGAATGGCACTTACTAGGTATCGATGCTTAAATATATCTGCTTATTATATTTCTAAATGATAAATTAATGTAGACTTATTTATTTGAGTGGAGAAACTTTTTTTTTTTTAATTGATTATTGTGACTAATTGTAATTTATGATTATTTATTTATGCATTAACTGTAGAAATGATTCCATACTGTGACATTTATAATTTTTGTTTTTATTTTGTCATTGTTATTATATTCATTCTATTAATTTTGACATACATACCAAATAATTGATGTTTACCGCTCGCATGATCAATATGTTATTTCGCATGCAACCATATTTGTACACCTCTTGGCATAACATAGCGACCTATGTAACTTTAATTTAAGAACTGTATTCCCTGCCTATGTTACACAAATAAAAAATGATTTGATTTGATATTATGTGAGTTTTTAACGCTGGTGTTTTTGTATTTGGTAGAGACTTTCTAGGTTAGCAAGATTATGCATATACAGGGTGTTAACGAATTCGTGTAATTCCTTCAAACCGCGTGATCTACTGGTGACACTGAGGGAATTTTTGAAAATCAACTGAAAAAAAAAAATGAAAATAAAATCTTAGTTTTCTATTTCTGAGCCATTTTAGAGCCCCGAGTTAACTTAATGCAAAGAGCGATATCGCGTTAGTCGTGCCCGCCAGCCGCGTCGCCGTGCTTTCATTTATTTATGCGTGGCATCGAAATGTTCAAGCGCATGAAATGATTCTTTTGCAAAAAAAAAATCTAATTTTTTTACTGAATCCTTATTTGGTGGTTTAGATACGATCGCTTAAACCAACCGCATAAAAAAATATATTTTTAATCAAGCTAATTCCCGTGCGGTGCCAATCTACACCAGTAATAGATCATGTGGTTTTAAGGAATTACACGAATTCGTTAACATTCTGTCTATAGATTTTTGTAAAAAGTGTCCATTTCTAGGTTTGAATTCCGAAATCGGCTTCGGACAGCCGAACTTAACGTTACAAATCGTATGTTGTTAATTAGCCCTTACCTGTATACATCTACAGATAGATGAAACTTTAATTTAGAAGCACTAAATATCTTTAACCGTGCAGTAACTGAAGCGGATGAGATATGTGCTAAATAAACGCCAGGGTTGGCCATTAGCACGTCACGGCGATAAACTGCGACTAAATGCCGTTCAGATGTCCTCCGCCCATTTCCTTGGATCGTAGGGCTGCTTCTACAATGTTATTTGGATAGTCGTAATCTGAGGCGTAAGTAGGACACGTATTCTCTATGATATTAAAAAAAAAAGAGAAATCAGACCGCGTTACAGGTAAATATATTCGATAATATCCTTTAACCCTACCATTGACAATGAATGCGAAGACTATTTTTTTAGCTTCCTCACCCATTATATTATGTTTAATAAAAGCAACCCTATTGAAGTGTGTAGCAAAGGGTTATTTATTTTGGATTAGTAGATGAGGATAGTGCTATTTGTAGGATAGTTGTAGAAATAATACATAAACAAGTTTGTTCTAGCAAAACAACCAATTAAAATGTCAGCGTGTTTAAGTAGAATAACTGAATAAAGGATTATAATCATTCAGTGTGTAATTGAAGCTTGTTATTCTATTACTCCCTTGTCCCCACATTACAGTACCTACATATGACATTGAAAAAGTCACACTGGCACATGCCTGGTTTTGAATCCGCAACCCGTTGCTTAAGGCGAGCTGAACCCTGGCGCGGTAATCGGGTAAGCGACGGCAATCGGGTAAGCGACGACGCGCGGGCCGAAAATCACTTTAAAAAATCGATAAAAAAAATATAAATGTAATAAAAAAAAACGATCGGGTAGAATCGATTCCAAAATTAATTACCTATAAATTAATATTAATTATAAAAATGTATTATAGTAAGTACTTGTTTAAAATGAAATTTTGCTTGTAAAAAAACTGCAAATCGAAGTAACTTCGGTATTTTTTTCTATCGACAAAACTATATTGCTTCGTGTATTGAACGGGTACATGGTATAGAGAAGGAATGTATCCTAAAATATAAATTTATTTTGGGTTCTAAATGTTTTAATTTGCCTATCAAAAATGAGTTCTAAAACAAGCAAAACCTACCGCACCAGGGTTCAGCTCGCCTTAACAAGCGGGCCTGTAAACTCCTTCGGATCACCAGGACACATCCTTAAGGTACAAGTCCGCGATGGGCTGCAAACTGCAGACTGCATCCGTAGACCGCAACTCGCCGTCCGAATAAAACCTTTAAGGTGCACACCTTAAAGGTGCTATTCCGACAGCGACTGCAAAACTGCAACCGCAGACCAACAGCCCGTCTCAGACTTGTACCTTTAATGAATACGCGGCTTTAATAAAATCCAGTGTACCAGTGAAGTTCCTTTTCTAGAAGCAAAAGATAATTAATATTTCGCGAAAATTCAAACTCCAAACTCGTTTATTCAAAATAGACTAGAATTACTTATTTATTTTTGATTGAACGTCAATTGGCTAAAAATTGTAAAACAACTTAATTATAACTCGTGCTGTTACTGTCATTTTAAGGCGAACTGAGAGTGACAGCACGAAATTAACGGCAATTTAAAATTGAGTAGTGTTTGAGTATTTTGTCACAGCACGGCGTTACGAATTTGCAAAAGATGCATTTTAGAGGAGAGAGTTTTCAAATTAGAAGCTTTTTTTTCAAATTAAAAGTTAATAATTTTGTAATTGGGATATCGGTATTGTGGTACATTTGGTTTTAATGTATCTTTATTAAGATACAATCAACAGATGTTCAATATTTTATAAGAAATAAACGCAGATTCGTAACTTACCTCATCATAAGGATTTGTAAGTTGGCCGTGGCCGATTTGGCCATGTTACAAATGACAACCCCCAAAAACGCCCTCCTTTCACCTCTTTCTAGTATTTATGCTGTTGTTCCTTAGACAAGGTTAGTTGGAAAGGGGGTATCCGCAGACCACTTAAAGTAATACTGATGACAGTTTTAAAGCAAGTGTTAAAATTTCAAAATTCGTCAATTTTTATTTCGATGTAAAATTATTTTATTTTAGTATTTTTTTTAATTCTTCATTTTACTGTTTTAAGGCTCCTACACACAATGCCGCCGGCTTTGCCGCCGACATTGCCGCGCGGCTTGCCGGCGGGTGTTTAACCAGGCCGCCGGGTATAACGCCTATTGACTTACACCCGAGCGGCAATAAGCCGGCGGCATGTGTGTAGCAGCCATTAGATACGAATTCAGAAAATGGAGCTTCTAATTTGTGACCTCAAGTATGACCTAAAGTCAAAACACAGCTGATCATAGCTGAGGTGAAATAGATTTTAGAGTATTTTTTATGTAATTTTTGAACAGCTATTTCTCTTTAACTGGGTTTGTAGTAGAACAAAAGTTACTCATTATTATGGGTACTTTAACACCCTTTCAGATTAGTACTAGCGTTGAAAATTGCGAAAGATACATTTTGTTTTTTTCGAAACTGTGTCTTTCCCAATCTTTCCTGTATAATACATGTAATTTTCGAAAAATACAAATATCTCGTTCGTCTGAAAAATACAATCATACACGTATAATACTTGTATTATACTCATTTCCTAGGAATTCTATACATTTGCTAAACAGCAATTGGAAATGTGTTGTTTGGGTTTCCAAAGCAGAGTCGACTAATTTTTCTGTCTGCAGGGTTTAAAGTTCTTCTTTCTTTCTTTAAAGTTCTTCTTTCTTTAAATGCGAAAAATACACCGTAAAATACTTAAACTTGCGCAAGATTCAACCGAAGATCCGCAAGGAAAGTTTCTGTATTTTATTGAAAAATACAGGGGCGTTTGAAAGATATATGTATTTTACACATGTCATTTTCAACGCTAATTAGTACCCCCTTTCTGATTAACCTTGTATATGTGTATTTTTATTTAAAAATAGCAAGAAGTGCTATTTCTATTTCAAGACTCTACAGTAACACGATTTGGTCAATTGAATCTCACGATTGGCGCGCTGAACCTCACAATTGTTATCCACAAGATGCTTAGAGTACGTGCTTAAGCCGAGAAATATAACCGTGATTTGTATGTAGTTATTTTGATAAGATTGTTGTATTTGTTATGAAATTGGCACTCATCGAAATGGTTAAGAGAAACAAGTGATTGCTGTAATTGCATGTTCATGTACCTATTGCTTAAGCCAATCATAATAGAAAAATAAAATTGCTTTGAAAAAAAGGAAAAACCAAGAAAACATAAACAAAATCGGCCAAGTGTGAGTCGGACTCGCGCACAAAGGGTGTTTAGGATTAATTTTCTATTAGTTCAAATTATACAACTAGATGGTGTTGACATCGAAATGAATCGCGATATGGTTTCGTTACATGAAATTGTATAGGCAAACTGATGGCATTGAATTGAATAGTCTTGCTCTAGGGGATACGTGTTTTACTCGGCTACCACTGCTTCAAGGGACTTTGTATCGAAATTATACAAAGGTTTCCGTACCATTATCAGGTTCATATAGGTTTCATTACCATCCGACGACACGTTTGGTGCAGTGGCTAAGCGATTGGCTGCTGCGCTACGGGTCGTGGGTTCGATTCCCACACGGAACAAAAATTTGTATGGCCTACAGATGGTTGTTTCGGGTCTGGGCGTTTGTGTATGTGAGATTTGTGTCTGTAAACGCACCCACGATACAAAAGAAAGAAATCTTAGTGTTACGTTTAAAAAAACTATAAAAACGGCAAAAATCACGTTTGTTGTATGGGAGCCCCCTAAAATATTTATTTTATTCTGTTTTTTAATATTTGTTGTTATAACGGCAACAGAAATACATCATTGTGAAAATTTCAACTGTCTAACTATCACGGTTCATGAGATACAGCCTGGTGACAGACGGACGGACGATTATTTATAAAAACGGCAAAAAAACCACGTTTGTTGTATGGGAGCCCCCTTAAATATTTATTTTATTTTGTTTTTTAGTATTTGTTGTTATAGCGGCAACAGAAATACATCATCTGTGAAAATTTCAACTGTCTAACTATCACGGTTCATGAGATACAGCCTGGTGACGGACGGACGGACGGACAGCGGAGTCTTAGTAATAGGGTCCCGTTTTACCCTTTAGGTACGGAACCCTAAAAAAGAAGAAAAGCCGAATTAAAAATAACTTAAAAGAGTTAAATATAATTACCATATATTGTAAAATTAACAGGGTCCAAACTCTCCTAGGTAACAGAAATCTTGACGAACCGCAACCGATCCAAGGTGGAACCGTTCATTCAGACAGTTTACAATTTCAAAAACTGTCAAATTGTTTGGCACAAAAACAAAACCAATCATTTTGACAGTTTTCGTAAACAAAAACTGACTAACGGTTGTGGTTTGTTTGTGTTTGGCAACAATTTTGTTATCAAATTGCTCCCAGTTTCAGAAATCGGTGCCTTCTATTTGATTCAACGTGGATTAACACCGTCTTCTGAAACTATTAACTGAAAAAAGTTAAACAATTATGGTAATTATTGAACTATTCTTAGTTTTTTGGAAGACTTTCAAAAGCTGAAAAGAGATAAAGAAGTACCATATTATAAAATATATAAGCCATATCTACACCAGTGCGCTTTCACGTTCATCTTGCGTCTTCGTCTGAAGCATGCGTGAAGCGCCATAGCGCATGCAATAGCGCATGCCTTAATACTAGTTCGAGTCTTATGGCAATCAATATTGCATACCCTTGATGCAAGAGGAATTGAAAGTTGTAAGCGCAAGATGAATATGAAAGCGCACGGGTGTAGACATACCATAACAGTTTCAGATGTCGGTGACTTCTGAAACTGTTAACTAAAAAAACTTAAGTAATTATGGTAATTATTGAACTATTCTTAGTTTTTTGGAAGACTATTTCAAAAGCTGAAAAGAAAAAAATAAGTACCATATTATAAAATTACCAGTTTCAGAAGTCGGTGCCTTCAATAGGCATGTTGACAGCATCAATAAATTGCAAATCTAGTTAGTCCGCCAGTTAGTTTTGAAAAATAATGGACACTTATTTTTTCTTTTGTTAAATCTGTTAATATTTGGAATGATAAAACGCATCAAAACTCGAGAGTGGTGGCTTGTGACATCAGAAGCAAGAAAAAATTGTACTTGCTTGTGACGTTTTGCCAATTATAAAAGTGTCGTATCTTCGTCAATTTTGGTTTACGTAACAAAAGAAAAAATACGGGTCAAATATTTTTTGATATTCTAACTGACGGACTAATTAGATTTTTTCAGTCAAATACTCTATTTGTTTCAGCGCAACGACCATGTATGTTTCATAATATATGGTAATTATTTTACTCTTCTTCTCAGTTTTTTATGGTTTTAGTTTTATGGAACCTTAAAATCCTACATATTACCGTCCGTTCCGGCAAAATAACTTCCTGAATTCGATCGCCAAACCATACGCTTGCAAACATACCGTTCTAGCCACCAATTTAGCAAGGTTTTCGTTAGGCCCTCTCAATTAATCGTAAAGATTGGGGCGGAGGCTGCTCGAGCGGCTCGAGTGGCTCGAGTGGGCTCGAGGGTGCTCGCCTCGGCCTGGACCACTCGTAACGTAAGGATAATCGTGCGTTGCATCTTTAGTTTATAGCTTTGTGTGCCAAGTGGAAAATGCTGGGGAAATTGTTTATTTGATAAACATAAACGTAACAGGACTGTCTCGTTGGTCTAGCGGTCGCAAGCGCGACTGTTAAGCGTGAGGTCTGGGGTTCGATCCCCAGGTCGGGTAAAGTGTTATTGGGTTTTACCTTATGGAATTTCTCAGTAGCAGCCCGGAGTCTGGATTTGTGCCCGGTTAATAATATAATAATCATGCGTATTTTTTTTATGTATATTGTTTTTTATATATATTGTTTTTTTATGTATTTTGTTTTTTTAAGTACCAACCTACATTATTTTTTTATGTATATTGTTTTTTTTAAGATATGTATTTAAAAATATAATTTATATGTATGTTTACAATGAATAAACGAAATATTGTCAGGAAGTTCCACTCTCTGGAGCCCTGACCACCGGTAGCTTGGACCCTGTTCCCGATGCCGGTGTGCTACTATATTTTTAAATGTTTTTTGTAATTTTATATGTATTTTAATGAATAAAGGAAATAATATAATAATAATAACTTTATTGTACAAAACAAACACAATAGGTATTAGTCATACACTAAACACTAAAACGGTTGATGCAATAGGCTCGCCCCCTATTACATGGGACTTAAAAATAACGGCGAAATAAGGGTGTACATAATATACACCTCTGCCAACCCTTCGGGGAATAAGGCGTGATGATGTTATGTAAACATAAAATTGCAAATCATATGATCCGTGCCCCTCATTAGCTTTTTTGATAGCAGAAACCCCATTAGACAAAAATACATAATGCAAAAGGCCGTATACAAAAAATCACATATTTTCAAGCATGTTTTTTTTTACATCGCTTTTCAATTTGACTCATAAGGAAACTTCTTTCGCTAAGTGAAGGGAAGACGAAGAGGATGTGTCAGCTATATCTATGTACCTATAGTATTTGTGTAAATAAAGAAAATTTTGTTTCGTACAACTTAGACTTTTTTACCCGACTACGGCAAAGCAAAAATGAGGGTATATGACTTTGACCGGTATGTATGTATGTTCATCTGTTCCCTACTAACTTCCAAACTACTTATCATAATTAAACAAATGAGGTATCGTTGGAAGCGTCTTGATCGTCCGCTAGTATAGGCTATATGATGTTACATTAAATTGAATATTGCGCCCTCTAGAGTACATAAAGTCATGAAGTAAAAAAAATATGTTTTTTAATGAAGCCGTGTTTGGTATCAAATGAAAGAGGTTAATTAGCACATTTCAAAAATATATATGTTATAACCACAAAATAATTTAAAAAAAAGTAACTTCAAAAACTAAAACCCGACTACTGAAAAATGAATGAAACAAGAAAATATTATCATCTGAAATTGTTTTGTGCAAACTATTCAATATTTATCATCTAAAATAACCAACTTACACGTAATTTATTTTAATGTAGGTATTTAATGACAAGCGTCCAAGTGTACCGAAAACGGTACGGCCGCCTTTGTTTATCTATTGTGTCTATAATTACAAATACTACACAGGTTAATACATATTTATAGCGATGTTCAGAGGATAGCCGTGGTCGTATGCCACCTACCCTAACAAAACAATACATTTTAACAGAACAAACCATACCTGGGAAATCATTGGTTTTGGAGATATTGAAGGTCAAAGTACACATTTTTTTTTTAGTTTTTTCCGAAAACGATTTCCAAGTCATAATACTAAACTTTCTTCCATACTTGAGCATTATCAAAAATATCAATTTTTTCTAACAAATTACGCATTTGAAGTTACAAAAACGCAATGAATATCAAACGCACACGACCGCCTTGGCTCGGCTGTGTGGCCGCTGCACGCATGCAAACGCGCGGCATCGCCACAACCATAATTTGCGCGTTACAAAAAAAAGCGTTTTTTTTCATGCCAAAAAATAAAAGTCGTTTCCCAGCAATTATTTTTGGTCAATGTAATTTAGTTTGATGTACAGAGTGCGTAGATTTCGGCTATGTGATGGGTCTTTTTACACCCTGTATACAATATGTATACAAAATATATACACAAAATGAATCAGAGAGGTCAACAAAATAGATATGATTTTAGAGATCATCCCATAACAAAAACAATGACAGACTAATTATATTTGGATTTAGAAATTAGCATTAGAATTATTATACAATTATTGAAATAATAATAATATCCATTTAAACAATCGTTGAATATTATAATCATAGAAATCACCCTAATTTGCAAATTATTCAAATGTGAGACAGAATTAGGTGGAATTTGCGCCAAAACTATTATCATAAATATCAATATACAAAAACAATCATTTACGTTAATTTCATTAAAATATTCAGAAGTTAATTTTAACAATATTTATATCATTTGAGATAAACAATTTAATAATAAATAATTCGTTTTAGAAACCGTGGAAAGCTAATAAACAAGTTAACTTCAGATGTATCTTTCATCAAAGATTCACTAGATGTCGCTGTAGTAAATTAATTCTAAATCTGATAGATGGCAGAACATGAGCGCGCCCATAAATACAGGGTATAAACGAATTCGTGTAATTCCTTCAAACCGCGTGATCTACTGGTGACACTGATTGACCCTGCATAGGTTTTTTTCAGAATCAACACAAAAAAGTTTTCAAAAAATGAACCATGTTATTCTGTATTCGAGTAATTATAGCGTCCTGAGTTAACTGACTGCGTGGAGCGATATCGCCCTAGTCTTTCCCGTCAGCTGTGTCGCCATGCCTGCATTCATTTAAGTACGGCGTCGAAATTTTTCTATGACATAAAAAAATATTTGAGTTTTTTTTTTTTAAATTTTTATTCAACCTAAATCCCGTGCGGGTTTAATCTATACCATTAATAGATCATGTGGTTTGAAGGAATTCCACAAATTCGTTTACACCCTGTATACATATACCTATCATCTGTGGTCAGTTGGAGTATTTTTTGGTATAATTGCACAGTACCTACTCTAGTATTTTTACTTTCCTCACATCCGGAATGAAAAGCGGTATGTTAGTTAATCTCGGGTAAAAGTGATCAATTTCACATTCGAATTATAGTCGTTCTGGCTGCGCTCGGGACCCAAAATATCTCATGTAGAATTGATCACTAACTTTCTACCCATTCTACTATTGTTTAGGATCGTGGAATACGTCATAGAATACATGATAATAAAATAATAATAATACACACCTCTCTACACCTCTAGCAGCTCACACGTCTGTTGCCCCCTTCGCCTATGTACTGGCGGCTTTTCAGGGGGTCCAGCTAGTGAGCTGGCGAGTCACCGTCTGCCAATATATTTCAGTTTTAAGCTTGAAAGGCAGACGCCGTTTTCTTCCGGCAATAGAAGTTATCTAGTCCACCCACGGAGTAGAGAAAGAAGAGTCCACCTAACACCCCTTCCCATAGACCAGATATTTTTCACCATATTTTACAATAGTCTTGCACCCACTTGGGACGGTCCATGACTGTACTCCAATAGTGCAGCCGTGGATAGTCCCCGGTTGGTGCCCCACCCCATTTTAGATTAAAGTTCTCAAAGGGGCCTCTGCGCGTTGGACCTGTGTCCCCGTGTATGCCTTCCAAAAGACCGGACATCTTCCGCACGGAAGATGAACCGTGATTTAAAGAGAGATACAAATAATAATAATAATCATTTAATTCAAGTCACAGGACTCATATGTGTTGACTAATAAAATAACTATCTATCTAACGTTTCACGTTTTTACAATTAAATGCGACTAAGGGCCGATTTTTCAATCGTCAGATAAATCCCATCCAAAGAATAAATAAAATAATTATGAGGCAGCCCCATTAAGTTAAGTTAAGTCTTGGGGCCGACTCGCTACTTCCCCTATTTTACATTTACTTAATGGAGACTAATAAACTAAAAAGAAGTATAAAATAAAACAGGATGCAAATTAAAAACTATGATATACTCGTATATAAGGTAAATGATACTGTCAAGATAACAGCTCAAATGTGTATGTATGTGTGTGTGTGCCCGCTTGTGCGTTTGTGTGTGAATGTGTGTGAGTGTGTGTGTGTTTGTGCGTGTCTGTTTGTAAATTATATCTTTTAATGTCATTACGTCATTTTCTATAACCATTCACAGGACTGCTCAATCAGCCAAAAATCAATCACAAGGGCCTGCCCTAATTGTACCTGTTAATTGCCAATCATTCCGCGTCGCCGGCAAGAGTTCACAAAAAATGGCTGAAAATCCTGGCTCGATCCGATTACCGCAGGACCGAGCAAAGTGGAGCAAAAAGAGGCTTATATTTAGCTGTAGATTTTAGCTTCGGCTTGTTATCGGCTTTGCTTTGGGTTTGGAAGTAAGCATTGATTCTATTTTTGGGTTTCTGTTAAGAATGGCTTATGTTGTTGATATTCTATTTCGTTAAATGATGGAATCATGACATACAAATATGCAAATACAAAATCTAGCTTTAATTCCGCTGAATAAGATTGCTAGTTTGGATGCAGTATGCAGCACCACTCTCCCGCCCACAAGTATATGCACATGCAGAAAGAGTGAAAAATAATGCAACATGCAACCAAACCAATACACGACACGTGTTTCGCCCCTGCACGGGGCATCCTCAGGATATGTTGACTCCTCGACCTCTAGGACGCGAAATATTCGCGTTCTAGCCTCGCTTAGTAGTTTTACAGCAATACATCGCAAAAGAATAGCGTCCCTGATGCGCCGCTTGCGGGGCAGCCTCAACAGTTTACTGCAACTCATAGCTGAAAGAATGGACACGGACTGCTCCTTCATGGAGCACTGGACAAAACTACATGTTCTGCATTCTTAATATTCCATTCTTGTTATTTATTATTTTAAAATTAATTACTGTATGGATGATTTATAATTATTGTAATTTATCTGAAATAAAATGATTGAATTGAATTAGTCCTAAAAATTTTGATTTTGGCAAAACAAAAGGCACCATATTGGCTCAAATAATAACAACGGCTATTTGTTGTAGTCATACACTTTTGCTCTAAAAGCCCGCGGGCCAACTCCGTCCCTAGTCTTCAAAACTACAAATCCATGTAGTTATTTGCATTGTCCCGTAAACACCTTCGACAATACAATCAGGATCACTAGATCAGGGCTGCACTGGCCTGATCTAGTGAATCCTTTCATGTTACTGATCTAATATTCAATAGATAGTCGTTTGATCTAGAGGACGCCCGGACGCCTAACAAGGCGCTGGCTGAGTGTTGCGCTATATAATTTTAAATGAGAGGAAACGAACTGACCATGCAGGAAGTTGAAGCGAGGCAGACAAATTGGTGTAAATTCTGAAAAAGCATTATAAGTGGCTGACTTATAACACCAGGAATACCGATTGTGTCGGTAAAATACTTATTTGTTTGTTTTACTTTAATTAAATCGGTGGTGTAAGGGGCCCCAACTAACATCTTTCGGGACTCAGGCCAACCTCACCTGCCCGTGGTGCACCCTGATAACAAACACGACGACGATTGACGACACGTTTGGTGCAGTGGCTAAGCGATTGGCTTCTGTGCTACGGGTCGTGGGTTCGATACCCACACGGAACAAAAATTTGTATGGCCTACAGATGGTTGTTTCGGGTCTGGGCGTTTGTTTGTGAGATTTGTGTCTGTAAACGCACCCACGATACAAGAGAAATCTTAGTGTGGGGCAAAGTTTAAAAAAAAAAAAAAAACAAACGAGGCTATGGCGACCCACCAACACGCACTGGACCAGCGTGGCGGGTTACGGTCCAAACCACCCCCCCTCCCCCCATTGCACTTGCCCAGCAGTGGGACACCATAGGTTAAAAAAACTAGGTCTACGACAGGGGTAGACAAACTAGGGCCGGAGTTGGCCCGCGGGCTTTTAGAGCAGAAGTGTATGACCACAACAAATACCCGTCATTATTTGAACCAATATAGTCCTGCTAGTCTTATTTTTTATTTTATTTAATGTTTAGAAATTACCTCTAAACATTGTCAGGGAATTTTTGAGTGGGAACAAGGCATGTTAGGACAAGGTTCTTCAAAAAAATTAGCTTAAGGACACAACAACCACAATAGCTATCCCACCAAGTCCTTACTTCATCATACCAACATACCTACTGTAGTTTTGATGAGCACCCCCAATCCAAATGGTGGTGTTCGCGGGCCGGGTTGGTGGCGCTCGCGGGCTGATGTTGGCCCGCGGACAGTAGTTTGGAGCTCCTGGCCATCACTCCATGTCTGTGAAATTTTGTCAAATCAAATCATTTATTCGCGTAGAATGTAGGTATTTTATTTACAAAAAAGTTGGTATAAATAATATAAAGGTCCGTGTAACTGTACATTCTGCCTAAGTCTTGGCATGCAAAATTTCACAAATTACGGTCATAAAGATAGAAAATAATAAAAATAACAACTTTAACAATTCCGAATTAAAAATCCAATAGTACTTGAATGTCATATTTAATGTCAATAATATGTATAAGGGCTCTTACACACCACGTTTTTTTCAGGCGCTGTCGACGCGCGTTGCACGCAACTATAACGCGCTGCAAACGCGATGTTATCGCAACCAATTTACCTATTCACACGTTCATAAAATTGTAGTATGCAGATGACTTTTTCGCGAGCTGTCGACGCGCTCGTAGCGCGGAGTTACATCGATACAGACACGCTGGCACAGCGCGTCTCTTTAGCTGCAAACACATACGTACAGCGCGTTTTAATCGGTTACTTGCCGACAGTATTACGAAGGCATCAATCGAGGCGTTAGCACCACAGAACAGATAAAAGACGTTAGAAGGGCCTTGTGGGCGGGGCAGGCGCGCCGCACATATGAGCAGACGCTCATATGTCAACTGAAATTTGTTTTACCGGTCAACAGTCGCGCTCTTATTGTGACAGCGTACGGAGATCCGCGAAAAAAAAGAATTATGCCGTCTTGCATTATTATAACGTGACGGAAAAGAAGCTAGTTGAGTAGTGTAGCCAGAGAAGGGATTTCTTTTCACCGGCATGTCCAAAAACCTTATAATATCAGTGATATTTGTAATTATTGCAATAGTATTATGTAATTTGTAGAAAAAAACGATACAATCGCACACAGATGCAAAATTATACATTGCTTGCAATACATGGGTACCATCTTGTACTACGTGAGCGACAGCGCAATGTATTGCGTTCAATGCGAAAGTCGAGTGCAGCGAGCAATTGTTTTAATTCAGCGAAATCCATACGTATCGATAGTGTTGTACCAGGTTGTAAACAATATCGGTATTAAATGTGTGTATATCTACAAATGATTATTATTAGTAATATTATAATTAAAATAACTTTGTTTATTGCCACGAATTATATGTTAAATTTTATTTTTAGGTTTCCAACAGGTCCAGACAAAAGAAAACTGGATTGAGACAACTGGTAGAATTGAATGGATACCTATTAAATGTGGCACAATTTGTTCTTAACATTTTGCAGAAAATTATGCAATTACAATTCACGGGGTTATTCAAATTAAATTAATTAAATTATATTATGTTAATACGCCTACGGGAAAACAAAAATCGAAATTTCTTTAGTTATTTGCATATTGTAGCTTTTATTTACGTTTATACTATTCAAAATGCGATTTGCGCCGGTAACGGTTACTCAATAATATATTCAATATGAAAGTCGTAAGTATACCTACTTTTCTAGGTTTACGATGCTCGAAAATAGAATTGTTTCCGAAAAAAACATGTTATGTAGTGCATTATGATGAAGATTCATAATAATTGACATGATTTTATTGATTATTTTTAGCAAACTTAGTATCGTTACGGGTGCAAACAACATAATTATGACGTAAAACAGACCTGCAATTAGCAAAAAACTAAAGAAAATTTGAATTTCACGGCTTTATCGGATATTCTCCTTAATTTGACATTATTATTTATATGTGTTTGTTGAGGAAGTTCACACTATTCGTACCCCGTTCGAGGGTCTCAAAATTAGAGCGAAAAATTGCAAAACTTAGGGCCGATTTTTCAATCCTCAGATAAACAGACAAATAGCATTTATTCAACAGATAGCAAAAAAATGATTTTTTCAATCGTCAGATAGGCTTTATTCGACGAATAATTTGACTACCCGAGGAATTACTTTATCTTTCCCTTTGACGGCCAGATAACCGCTTATTCAGCAGATAGTTTTATTCGATGACTGATGATGTAAACAAAAAATATAATTTTACTAGACAATTCTTGGGTTTGCGTTTTCATCAAAGTAAAATGGATGTATATTATTTGATAGCACTGATGATCTGGCAATAATTGAGCAAGAAGCTCGAATAAATGAATTCATAAATCCAGGTAGGAAAGTAAGAATGGTCACATCCAGGCCCAATCATTTTCCGCCAGAGGGCGCGCGACGTGCTCCGGCCACCCTAGTGTGTGGCCTGCGGGTGGCGGGTTATTGGACCTGACGCCCGACCAGTAACAGGCCCGAGAAGGCGGCGCGCAGTATTCCGTGCGCGCCTCTCAGAAGGACGTGGAACGAAGCCCCACAGAAGGAGAGGTCCGACAGGGACTGCCGGACCGAGGCCTGCCGAGGATGCAGTGCATGCAGCTGCGAATCCCACGACCCTGGCCATAGGTCAGGAGAAGGCACACCGTGGGTTTTTAGCTAGTGAGAGTCCGGCATACATAACCCTTCGCCTTTCCCGGGCGGAGGGAATCAATGATTATAAAGGCATGATAAAAAAAAAACATGCCCAATCATTTTACAGTGTGGGATTCAAAAGAATTCCATCGCCAATTCAGACTTTTAGAGTCTGTGCAATATTTACTTATAAATAATGGTAGAGGATAAAATCAAGCATCAAACAAAGGTTAAGTTTTCAATCGTTTATTCTACAAAAAATTACTGCGAAATGGGTTCATGGCTACATAACAGAGCTGTAGTAATTGATAGTGTAAATCTTCCTAGCGAACTATGTTGGGAATTTGGGATCGTTTGCCAGTCTGACCGGATGCAGTCGAATACCAGTATTTTATATGAAGCGACTGCCTATCTGACCTCCATCACCCAGTTAGTAGATAACACGAAAGCTCTTGGTGGAACTGGTAGTCAAACTTTCGGGCTTCGGTTCTGTACATTTCCTGTCTGCATAGAGGACTTTTTTGGTACTTGTTTTAATTCCCTCATACTTAAGTTTTAATGTATTCCATGAAAGGACACTGGTTGCGATTCCACCTGAATTTAATGAGCTCTCAGTTTTTCTCCATGCAGATCCTTTTCTTTGTCTTTATTCGTCACCGCATCGGTCTTCTTATTTCTATAACGTGTTGGTATTTTTCGATTAAACTTATGAGGAATTGAATTACAGCACTATTAAAATTCGCCGAACGCTCTCTATTTTTTTGATTCCATTGTAATAAACATATAAATATATTATAATATTGATTTACAATCAAAATGTATAACACGACATGACAGGAAGATAGTCTGACAGTGTCATTTTTGCCATACAGGTAATTAATGTACTCTAGACTCTGTGCAGGTAATTGAAATAGTCTGGCCTGCTCTAACGTTCGTTTATGCCATATATTTATCTCACCCCCCTGAAGTTAGCGTTGCTAAAGTCAATGAAATCGGTCAGATAGTAATTCGTGAGATAAATGGCAATTGAAAAATTGACAAACAATTATCAGGCAGTTAAACAGCCAAATAACTTTATTCGTCAGGTAGTTATCAGGCATTTTATCTGAGGATTGAAAAATCGGCCCTTTGTAACAAAATTACAGTAATTTTATCGATATAAGTAATCGACCTTTTGGTCGCCGTAACATGTATGAGAAATAAATTTGAATTTGCGCGTGTGTGAGTGTACATCGAACGCAGTATTTGCGTTAGTGTGACAACTAATAGCAAACTCGAAATCTATGTGCGTGTGGTTTATTTGTGTGCGTAATGCGCGTACGTATTGGGCTCTTGCTTGTAGTAGAGTTAAAGAGTGGGAGAAAAGCGGCGACACGCGTTCTAATACAAATCAGGAACTATTTCCTTTCTAACCTCTTTATCTGTTCTGTGGTTAGCACGATACACGCTCCTTCGCGCGCGTGCTACACGCGTTTTACTTTGCAAGGAGAGTTACTCACGCGCGTCTGTAGCGCGTTTCTCGTGAGTTTGCAGCGATGCGATCGCAAGTAATCTGCCTATTTCAAATTTAGCAGCGCCGACAACGCGCGATAGAGAAACGCGCGTTGTGCGCCTGAAAAAAACGTGGTGTTTTAGAGCTCTAATAAAATGTCCATGTTATACAATGTCACAATAAAGGATCATTCAAAAAATCACTTATTGTATAATAACTTTTCTGTATCAAATAAGCTTTGAGTTTGTTTTTAAATTGTTGAAGGGTGACATTTTTTATGTTGTCCGGTAGTTTATTAAATATAATTGGACCCATGCAAAGAACACTTTCTTTGAGAAGTGCTGTTTTATAACCACCGGCAGTTAAGAGATTTTTGTACTGACTTCTCACAGGACCTTTCTTGGTGTCAAAAGTCTAACTTACTTTCTTCAGATAAAAGTTATCCAACGTGGCTAAAATCAGTTCTAAGATCAAGAAAATAGGATCTTATATATTTATGGTGCTACCTTTCCCACGGAAAGTCCGAAGGGGGAACGTAACGTGCATTATTACGAGCCTTGTATTAAGGCTATTGACACACTGACCCCAGAAAGTAAACAAACATGTAATAAATAACACCAACAATACACTCCAGTACATACCACATCGTCATCTGTTACATAAAATAAAACGCGACGTACATTCTTGCTCCACGCCTTACAACATAAGAAATGCAGCCAACAAAAGCAGTAATGGACCTAAAACGTACGTAAAAAGCACAGCCAAGTTCACACGCGACCGCAAAAATTTTTTGTAAACGCGCAGGGATAAAGTAAAAAATATTCCAATTTCGGGAAACAGATTGCGGTTTTGGAAAGCTATCCCTTATAAATATATTAAAAGGGGAATTATGAGTAACAGAAGGGCTGGGGTGGTTAAACGCTTAAGGCTCAATCATCGTTCGTCCGAGCGATTGTTGAGCCCAAATTTTCTGTACCCAAATATGTTACTGTAGGTATTTTTTCCTATTTTGTTTATGTCCTGAGTGAAATGAAATTAAGGAAACGAAATGAAATTAATGAAGTGAAATTAATGAAATGAAATTAATGAAATGAAACTATTTATTCTGTACTGGCTTTCGCCCGCAGCTTCGCTTGCGTGTAATTTTGAACCCGTTAAGTGACGATTTTTCATAGAAACTTTCATCCCCTATTTAACTCCCTGAGGGGTTGAATTTCGAAAAATCCCTTCTTAGTGGATGCCTACGTTACAAAAGGAACCTACTGTAAACATTTCAAGTTTCTAACCCCAGCGGTTTAGGCTGTGCGTTGATAAATCAGTCAGTCAGTCAGTCAGTCAGCTTCTCCTTTTATATGTACAGAAATCGGATATTGAAAAATCTAAATTTAACATATCGGTTTGTTTTTTTAAACCTAAATGTCGTCGGCGTTTCCTATCCGACTACCTGTGAGAAGAAAGGCCGAAACATACTTGGGTGTCAAAGCCTGTTTTAAAGTCCAGACATATTTTCTGTAGCAAAAATATTTGTGAGGACAACGCTGAGCAACACCAGGACTGGCCTTTTGAGGAATGTTCCAGAGCAGTTTGAGAGACCTGTATCAACAGATGGCACGCATGCATCGGCCATTGTGTAGCTCAATCCTATCTTAGGGTACTTAGTACAACTGGCGAGGCGTAAACTGAGCTTTGTCATTTGTATGAGTGCACATAGAATCGATTGCCAAAAAGCAGTATAAACCGGTTTAAACAACGCAAAGGACGCGTCTGCATTCATTCTCACACACTTGCAAAGCTCAGCTTAGGCCTCGCGGACGGTACAGCTTTAAATGCTGTGACGATTTCTAAGAAAGTGTCAAATTATATGTAACATCTTGACGTGATTGAAATAATTATATTAATTACTAACATGTGACCGCCTCTAGTGGTCGCAAGCGCGACTGCTTTGCGTGAGGCCCTGCGTTCGATTTCCAGGTCGGGCATAATGATATTGGGTTTTCCGGTGTGGAATTTCTCAGTAGTAGCCCGGAGTCTGAATTTGTGCCCGGTTGATGGCAATAGGCTCGCCCCCTATTACTCCGAAATGAGGGTGTTACAAACACCTCTGCCAACCCTTCGGGGAATTCAGGTTTGATGTTGTGTGATGTTGTGTTCTTACATGTTGTAATATGAAGGTTTTATCGTCTGTTATACGACGCCAGTGTGAAGTGATGTAGTGGTTTATTCATAGTCAAGATTAGCTTTTGAGCTATTACTCTGTATACTTTGGTGTACAGAGTAACTAATTACAAGATTGAGATTAACATAAGTTAGATACCACTCACATTCACATTTAAAATATTAGTTACACACAACAAATAACTAATAAATGTACTAGGTATTTGGTATTCCCATCCCTAGTTCCAATGACGCCATGTTTGCCATGCGCCTAATCTTCTTCTTCGTGTCGTTGGCACGACAATATTATATTTTGTTTGCCCAGAACTTCGCCACTTCCACGGCGCCATCGGTGGCTACGCAGAGATCACTCTGGCTGCAGGTTGTTGGGCTCAGAGGGCAGGATAGGAGATGGGGCATAGTTTGCAGCGCAGCTCCACGTCCACACCCCGCTGCTGTTTGGTTCAGGTAGCCCCACTTGACGAGGTTGGAGTTACATCTTCCCACTTGAGATCGGAGGCGATTCAGGGATTTCCAGATGGGCCACGGAAACTTAGATCCAGCAGGAAGATGCTCACTTGGCGGTAAGTAGTGAGTAGGAGGGGGACAGGCATCTCTCCACAGTTTACATCGGGCGTCGGCCGGGTTTCCTGACAGGGACGCCACGGATTTTAAAAAACTATGCCTGCTTTTAAGCCGTTGTGTTGGCAGTTGGGCGCCATATAGAGGGTGTCTGGTGTCCGCAAAGAGAATAAAGTGGTTTTATAGTCTTTGGGTGTCCGACTCCTGTTTGAGTATGCGCCTAATAATGTTTTGGTTGCGTAGTAGCAAGTTGACAGAGTTATAGTCGTAGAAATAGAAACTAGCGTATACAAGATTAGTCGTACAGCGAGTACTAATCCGCGGGCTACTTCAAGTATCAGTGATGATTGATATGCTAGTTTTTCAAAAATTCTTCATTGTTGCTCTAGTTGCGAATTCAAAAAATGGAAGCTTCTAATCCGTGACTAATATGATATTCTATTATGACCTAAAATGTAAACACAGCTGATAATAGCTGAGCGTATTTTTTATTAAATATATGAACAGCAACATTATTATGGGTACTTCAACACCTGATTGGTATATCTACACCCGTGCGCTTTCATGTTCATCTTGCGCTTTCGACTTTCAATTCCTCTTGCGTTAAGCGCATGCAATATTGATTGCCATAAGACTCGAACTAGTATTAGGACATACGCTATTGCATGCTCTATGGCGCTTCAAGTATGCGTCAGACGAAAGCGCAAGATGAACATGAAAGCGCACTGGTATATACATACCAATTAACCCTCTTTCCAACTAACCTGACATGACAAACGTTATGGTAGGAAGGACCCCAATGGGTTTTTACGACAGTAACAGGATGGAATGACATAGCCTAATCTTAGCTTCAGACAACACAGCACAATATCAATACAGACACGCCATATTCCCTCCACTCCATCCAAAATGGAGGCTATATCAATAATATATTATGCATTATCCTCTCTCGCGCGACAGACGTCGTACAGAGAGAAATAAAAACACATCTACCCACTACACGCAATGATAAATGCGATGACTCGCTCACTTCATGGACGTGACGCGCAAAAGTGGGCCAAGTTTCGTCATTATGGAATCATATTATTATTTTATGCTTTATATTAATAAGTAGGGTGTAGGTAGTAGTGTGCTATGTATGATATGATTACAACGACGAAGTGACCAGGGGCCCAATTCTCCTAAAATAAATTTTGATAAATCACAACCGAACCAAGGCCGAACCGTTCATTCAGACAGTTCTCAATTTCAAAAGCTGTCGAATTGTTTGACACAAAAAACAAAATCAATCATTTTGAAAGTTTTCGAAAACAAAAACTGACTGACGGTTGTGGTTCGATTGCGTTTGGCAACAATTAATTTTAGGAGAATTGGGCCCCAGAACTCCTAACTGTCATTTTGGCGATTACGAGTTTTTTACGAGTTGGCAAGAACAGCTACATTTAACTTTTTATTTTTTAGCGAGTTATTGATAATTGACAATAACTGTTAAGCTGCTGTGCATAAAATTTGCTGTCAATAGTTCATAATAAACTACGTTTCGTGTAAAATTCCGTTTTTGCACATAGGAGTTCTTGTCACTTCTTCGGCGAGGCTAAATTTCTGTTACATACCTTTGCACTATTTTGTCAATCGTCAAAATTACGCATGCGTGGTTAGTTTAAATCTTGTGTGATGTTTATATTTACGGAAATTATTGTGCTGGTAACTTGGTAAATCATCATAAACTATGTATACAGGGTGTAAACAAGTTCGAGTATTTCCTTAGAACCAAATAATCTATTACTGGTATAGATTAACACAGAATGGTATTTAGAATGTCTGAAAAAAAAAGCTTTATGTCATAGTACATTTTAGTGCCACGTATAAATTAATGGAAGACAGCTGGCGTTGTATCGTTTCGCGCAGTCAGTTAATTCGGGGAGCTGAAATGCCTCACGTTAAAAACATGTTTTTTTTTAAAATTTTTTTAGCTGCATCGAATAAAATCCCATGCAGGGTCAATCTATGTCACTAGTAGAACACGAGGTTTAAAGGAGTTACAAGAATTCAGATACACCCTGTATGTGAAAGCCTGGCGGACTATACTGACGTAGGCAAAACAAAGGCTGTATAGTTGAGTCAAAGAGCGTTTTATAAGGTGTCAATTTATGCTTTCGTCTGAATTCTTAAAAAAGGCAGCCAGGCCACAAATTAAGCTGCAGTTACGTGTGTTCGTTAGTAGCATGAAAGCATGCTTACAATGAGCAAATACTATTTACTAGCTTGGATATTAAATTAAGTCAATCATATCATATCAATAGAAAAGTCGTGGCGTGGAGGTTACAGCCCCGCTTGTTAAGCACCGGGTTGCTGGTTCAAATCCAGGCAAGTACCAATGTGACTTTTTCAATTTCATATGTACTTTCTTAGTTAATCTAAGACACCACTGACAAACGGTGAAGGAAAACATCGTGAGGAAACCTGGACTTACGGTCTGAAATCGCCAACCCGCAGTGAGCAAGCGTGGCGATCAATGCTCGTCCCTTCTCTGTATGAGAAGAGGCCTTTACCCAGCAGTGGGACAGTTACAGGCTAATATATATTAAATTAAGTGCTAGAAATGAGCATACTTATTTTAAATTTGCCATTGAATCGCAAGCCGGTTGATTTTTGAGCATGCTTTTTAACGTGCTACTAATGAGCATTTGTGTAACTGCACCTTTATGTAAAATCAAAAATCTTTTTTCAAAAAACTTGTCTGTTTCTTTCCCTGTATGACTGGTTGGCCACTTTACATCCTAAAAACCATGATTTCTTCATTTATATTGACATAATTTTTAGGGACAAAGTCTGCAGTCGTGAAAAAAAACTGCTATTTCATTATCAATCAATGTTGCTTAACAAAATATGGAACAGCTGTTTTATTTGCACGAATGTAGAGTTTGTCCCATAGTAAAATTTGTTCAGAATGATGATATGTGTTCACGGTTTTCAGATGTAAAGTGAATAACCAGTCATGCTGTATTTTCAGGATAAAGTAAACACAGTAACCACACGTCAATTATAAAAGCATAAATATGCCTTTTATTATTGGCATGTGGTCACCACAGTGTATAAAATGGTAGTTCTCGTAAATTATGAATATGACACAGAGATTGACGCCTCAAAATTGTTTTACCTGAATACACAAATTGTACATACAGTTTTCCTAAGCAAAGATGATTTTGACAATAGATTGGGAAAAGGTTGAGGTCATGAGGTTAAACGAAGAAGATTTAGTACTTGTAGAAAAAGCTTCTTTTTACTTACTTAATATCATGCCTGTATACACCGATGGGTCGAGCAGAGGTGTATGTACAGTACACCCTCATTGAGCCGTTATGTTTAAGTCCCACGTAATAGGGCGCGAGCTTATTGCCATCAACTGGGTACAAATCTAGACTCCGGACGGCTACTGAGGAAGTCCTCAGCAGTCGCGCTTGCGATCATTAGACCAGAGGCAGTCTTCTTATTCCATTGTAAAGCAACGTATTCATTAGAGGACAAATGTCCCGCTACTCGTGACGTCCCGCGACGTTGTCTGACATCGCGTGACAAGAAATGTCACGAAAATAGTGGCGAAATTAGATATCTGGCGCCGTCAAGCGATGTCTGGCGATGTCTTAAGTCGGGAATACAAATGCCAGTATCTTGCACATACCTGCTATTTGCACGTGCAAGGTACAGCCACGTGTATATGTTACATGGCATGCCGGTATCTTCCACAAAACTTGAGTTTTTGGCATTGGCATGCAAGCGAATGCTTCCTTGCCATGCATGCTTGTGCAAACTATAGGCATGTGTATTCCCGGCTTTATGGTGTTATAGGTGATGATTGTTCACAGACTTTTTTACCATAATGCTTAAGCGGCTTGCTTGATGCATACATTTTTGGTCATTAACTTTTTCGCTCTATTACACATTAAAGGTCACAGCTCATTTGAGCCACCCGGCTTCCGACCCGCATCGCCTCGCCTCGTGCGGTTAGTATTCTTTATATGAACTTGTATGGATATGCGCTCATTACATCAACTCCGTAGCGTCACCGGATCGCCTCGGGCGTAAGCCGTCCACGCGTGGACGGCGAGTTGACCACTCGGTGACATCTTGCTGCTCGCATGCTTGCCTTGCGTTGCTGCGCATTGCCAACGCACAAGTCCCGATTGAATCGCGCTGCCATCGAGTGGACTGCGCGCATTGGTCTTCTGGTTGACCACGCGACGTTTACTTTGATAACGCGGCGTCCACCCGTGAACCACCTGCTGACAACGAGTGGACGCCGAGCGACGAGGCGATCCGGGTCGGGTGCCGGGTGGCTCTAATGAGCTGTGATCTTATTGCTTATTAAATTGGTATATGTTTCATTGTGAATGATGCTGGGTTTTGGGTCTTTGCGTTTTGAGCTTCCTTTGTTTCAGGTTAAGAGCGCATCCGTCCGTCAATATTTCTTCCGAATCGGAGACTCACGGATGACGGAGAAAAATCGGATGACGGAAGTCGGATCTAGTGCATATGTTACGGGTAAAAGCCGAATGGCGGTTACACCTAGGTTTAGCCGGGTACAACTAGGTGCAACCAGTAGCAGTTGGTTAGAACTAGGTGTAGCTTAAGTCGACGGAGCCCCGCAGAGCGGGGCTCCTATTTCTGTCTGCAGGG
Organism: Amphipyra tragopoginis; assembly: GCA_905220435.1. NCBI lineage: Eukaryota > Metazoa > Arthropoda > Insecta > Lepidoptera > Noctuidae > Amphipyra > Amphipyra tragopoginis. The sequence continues at coordinate 21,863,510 of HG992012.1, read as the reverse complement.
TTTAAAGTAACCGTGTCGGGGTTCCCCTTAACCATCGGTGTGCGGCTGCACCTAGTTCTACCCGCTATGATGAAGGGTAAACCTAGTTCTACCCGAGGATAAGTAGGATACATCTAAGTTTAACCGCATGTGGCCGGCTGCACCTAGTTGTACCCGGCTAAAACTAGGTGTAGCCACACTTCGGCTATTAGCCGTAACATATACATAATATTGCCATCAATAAGGCAAATCCAGACTGCGGACTGCTACAGAGGAATTTTACATAAAAACCCAATGACACTGCCCGACCTGGGGATCGAAACAAGGACCTCACGCTCAGCAGTCGCGCTTGCGACCACTAGACCAATATCCGAATTCGGTCCGAGTTTTTCATATCCGTATTTTTACGGATCCGGATCGGATGCAGTGCGTAACCGCTCTTAGTGTATACTAAAAATAAACTTGTATACAGGGTGTAAACGAATTCGTGTAATTCCTTCAAACCACATGATCTATTAATGGTACAGATTAACCCCGCACGGGCTTTGGATTGATTAAAAATAAGTAAAACTTTTTTTTTCCCAAATTAAATGTTTATGTGATAGAAAATTTCGATGCTATGCACAAATGAATGAAGACACGGCAGCGGCGGCACAGCTGACACGGTATCTTACGTGAGCGATCTAGTAGCGACGCGATGCGGCGCGGCGCGATGCGAAAATAACAAACAGTCGATACCTATTGAAGTGTCCTACGTGACCAAACGCACGTGGAGTGCGGTGCGGCGCGGCGCGAAGCGAAGCGACGCGATCAGTTGGCTTGATATTTTCCCGCGAACTGGATGCGTTGACATACAGTGCTACTGAATGACAGCGGCGCGCGGCGAGCGGTCCGCGTGCACGTAGGACAAAGTCGCCGTTTCGCACCGCATCGCATCGCTTCGCAATTCGCGGCGCTTTAAACCGTCTACGTAAGTCATCGCGTTACGTAGGCGGTTTAAAGCGACGCGATGCGGTGACACGCGATGCGGTGCGAAGCGGCGGCTTTGTCCTACGAGCTCGCGGACCGCTCGCCGCGCGCCGCCGTCATTCAGTAGCACTGTACGGCACCGCATCCAGTTCGCATGAAAATATCAAGCCAACTGACAGCGTTCGCTTCGCGCCGCACCGCGCCGCACCGCTCTCCACGTGCGTTTCGTCACGTAGGCCACTTCAATAGGTATCGACTGTTTGTTGTTTTCGCGTCGCGCCGCGCCGCTTCGCGTCGCTTGTAGATCGCTCACGTAGGATGACGCGTAAGACGTCGCGTGACGGGCACGACTAGCGCGATATCGCTCCACGCAGTCAGTTAACTCGGGACGCTAAAATTACTCAGACACAGAATACCATTTTTCATTTATTGAAAACTTTTTTTGTTGGTTCTGAAAAAAACCTACGCGGTGTCAATCAGTGTCACCAGTAGATCACGCGGTTTCAAGGAATTACACGAATTCGTTTACATCCTGTATACTTACAAAAATAACTAGATTTTACTATTGGTGTCACGTCAAATGTTATACGACGACGTGGTACCAAACCGTCAATAATTTCACCAACTCTGCTATTTCGGAGCTTTCAGTAAATTGGTGTCTTTCGATGTCAAAATGACATCGATAAAACTAAAATTTGAAATAGAAATGGAGGTTATAAAACCTAGACTATATTCTTAGGTGCTAACATATACTGAGTGACGAATAAAGGTTCGGAACGATAGCCTCAGGTGCTGACTCGTGATCGCGATGAATAAATATGCTGAAGTTAGTACTGACAAGTATACATGGTGAATTTTTCAACTGGGTATGGATGGACAGAACTAGCCTTTGCCTGCGGCTTCGTTCGCGTTAATTAAGCTCAAAAAACTCTTAACACACTACTAAAGTTTCTATAATAATAATAATTAAATCGTGATTCGAAAGACACGTGGCGACATCTATCAACGTTATTGTTGTTTTCCTCGGGAAAAGTACTTTTTTTCGGGTAGAAGGGTACCCTATGTCCGTTTCTGGACATCTGACAACGTATATGCAAAATAAAGTTTTTAAACTGACATGGTCACTAACACAATCTTTAGAGGTTAAAATGGGATATTTACCATGTTTATTATTTGATGTGAGTTTCCGATATTTCGGCACCGTTACAAGCGCCATGGTCACGGATGAACTACTAATAAACATGGTAAATATCCCGTTTTAACCTCTAAAGATTGTATATGCAAAATTTCAGGACGATCGGTTCTGTGGTTTAGGTGTGAAAAGGTAACAAACAAACTTACTTACTTTCGCATTTATAATATTAGTTAGGATTAGGATACCTAGGATAGCTAAAAATGTTCAAAGGAGTCTCGGGCCAGATTTTGATAAAAACTAAAACTGTATACGTAATAAGATTTAGAAAAAAAAACAATATTCAGGACGAAGTAGCCGATGAATTCACGTTTAGTCGAAGAATTACACATCCATCCAACCAAAATTTAAGTGCTGGGCACTTGTCGGTGTATCAATCTCCATCTTTCTCTATCCAGAGCCAATTCCTTCATTTCTCTGTATGTGATCACTTCTGTCTTCTTCAATTGGTCTGTGTACTTTCTTGGTCTACCTGGTTTTCTCTTTGCTTGTAATTTACCTTCTATGATGTTAGTTATAAAGCTGTAGTGTCGCAGTAAGTGACCAATCATTTTGCCCCTTCTTCTTTCTATATGTTCTAGAATTTGTTTTCTCTCTTCGGCTCTACTTAAGCTGTCTACACCAATGCGCTTTCATGTTCATCTTGCTGCAGCGGGCGCCGCTGACGCGAGCCATACGCACGCTCGACGCGGTAGCTGAGCAAACTGATTTGATGTCTTGTACATTGAGAGAGTTCATAAGGGCAACTTAGTGGTTAACGTGTTGTGGTGTAATTTAGTTGTAATTTGTTGTATATATCATATTGTTAAATTTAGCTTATCTGTCGCATTAGGTTTACCTACTACCTGTAATGTTAGACGTAAGTTTGGATGTAAATAAATAATTCTTGCGTCTTCGTCTGAAGCATGCGTGAAGCGCTATAGCGCATGCCTTAATACTAGTTCGACAAAAGCGCATGCCCCTAGCACAAGTTAATCCGTCTATTGTATGTCGACTGGGGACTGACCAATGCGCACCGGTGTAGACGATACGCTGCATGCGTCATAAAGCAATCAATATTGCATGCGCTTGACGCAAGAGGAATTGAAAGTTGAAAACGCAAAAACATACCATTAGAATCTCTTCTTTGGTTACTTTTTTTTCTTTTAGAATTTCACAGAAAGATTTAATTTGCAATGTAACTTGCACACAGGGGATTACATCACACGGATGCTACGGCCATGCATTTGATATAACTTTGTCGCTTCCTACGCCTCGGGAAGAGATAGGTAGCCTGTTCTAAACCGGTGACCACACAGCGTAAATAAAAAGTATAGATAATACGACATTTCGCTGCGAATTTATTAAATGCTCTGTTTAATAGGCATGTTGACAGCATCAATAAATTGCAAATCTAATTAGTCCGCCAGTTAGAGTTTTGAAAAATAATGGGCACATATTTTTTTTTTTCGTTAAACCGGTTACCACACAGCGTAAATAAAAAGTATAGATAATACGACATTTCGCTGTGATTTTATTAAATGCTCTGTTTAATAGGCATGTTGACAGCATCAATAAATTGCAAATCTAATTATTTCGCCAGTTTAATTTGAAAAATAATGGACACTTTTTTTTTCTATGAATATTTGGAAAGATAAAACGCATCAAAACTCGAGAGTGTGGGCTTGTGACGTCAGAAGGAAAAAAAAATTGTACTCGCTTGTGACGTTTTGCCAATTTTAAAAGTGTCGTATATTCGTCAATTTTGGTTTACGTAACAGAAGAAAGAATACGGCTCAAATATTTTTTGATAATCTAACTGACGGACGAATTCGATTTTTTCAGTCAAATACCCTATCAAATACCCTTTGGAATCCAGACGTTATTCTCCTATTCTAAACGGCGCGGTGTGGCGAATGAAACATTTCTCTTCACGAAGTAATTCACGTAAACACTCGCAGTGAGTTCTTATCCATTGGGAATTAACTGTTGGTGCATTAGAACGTGAACAAATAATATTGACTTACTGGTAAATATACTACGAAGACCGAATCAAAGACACCTAAAATGTCGCATCGGTAAACTTCGTAAAACCGATCGCTTCCGAACTGAGTGCGACTTCAAGACCACAAATAATTATTAGTAAATAATGATCTTTACGCTAACACAATAAGTGTGATTGTCGCAAAAATGCGCGACTGGCATTGGTTGTTCGATTAAGTACCTACATCGATTTAATTTGTTAGTTGTGTTGTACTTCTCTATGATAAAACTATTTGCGATGATCGTGAAAGTGCAAATTCTTGACTAAAATGTCCCTCCACAGTTCTACACCGTACGTATGATCTAATAAGGATATTTAATTTAAGAGCGCGTTCAGACAACGCGCACCCGCTAAGCGCAAGCTACGCGCGTCGGCACCCGCGTCGAACTCGCTTTGAAATTTGTTGTATATAAATTGAGTCTTATGACACATCAATAGATATCAAATTGCATTTGCCATCCTAGCCGGGAGGGTGGAGACGGCGCGGGTGCTGCGCGATTGCGACGCGTGTACTACGCAATAGCTGTTCGGGCGCTGAGCGTGCGCGTGTACTTTACATCGATGAAAAATGTACGTTAAGACAAGGGACTAACTATTACATTCCAAATTTTCTGAGGAGGGAGCGACTAGAACGCGACGCGAGCGTGCTTCCGCGCCGAAAAAAATCGCGCAAATGTGAACGCAGCCTAAAAACCTTTCAACCTTTTTGGTAAGTTTTCGATATAATTGAATGGAAATCTTTGATCAAATTGAAGACTTTGCGCAACCATTTTGTTTCTCAGTATACAATAATGTTTTATTTACCACTTAATAGAATCTACAAAAAAAATGGCACAGTACAAGACAGTCTATTGTATAACTAAATTAATTACGTTATACCTGATACTAATAAAAAAACCTCAATAACAAAATTGGAGGCCTTTGAACTTCGAAATTCTAATGAACTAGAACGGTGGTTTCCAGGAACTACGGCCAGGTTAATACTGCCCCATTAACAACATCAAGCTACGGCATACGGCAAGATACATCATCCGTGGCGCGCTGAGCAAGTCGCCCCGCTGCACTTTCCCGCCATACTCGCCGTACCCTCGTGCAGCGACGCTGAACTTTCCCGCCACACTCTCCGCACCATCGTGCATCATCGGCCAACCACCATCTCCGGCCTGGGAGGATTTCTGCCGAATTTCTGCAGGGAAGTCCCTTTCACTGCAGGTGTGACGACAGACGGCGAACACCCACGACCTTACTTTGTGTGCCTCCGCGTAGTCGATTTTATTTTCATTATATGTAATTATTTTATTTTAGACATCGTCCTAATTATTAGGTGACTATAAAATGGGTGGAGGTTACAAGATTGATTAAATATGTTCTATTGGTATTGGTATAACGGGCTGGTGTCCGCAACTCCACGTCTGAGCGCGTATTTTGCGTGACGCGTGGTAAGTGTAATCACTTGATTCACCCTAACTCCTCGAAAAAGCACACCCTTGATGCTGTTGACGATCTCTCAGAGAGTACCTGGGTTTCCAAAGTACTTGGCCCTGTTTGTGGCGACCTCAGGGCAGTTTAATATCACGTGGGCTGCCGTCTCGTCCTCCTCCATGCAGGCTCTGCACAGTGGGCTGTCTGTAACTCCAATGACAAAGAGGTGTTTGTTAAAAGACTATAACTTTAAAAGAAAGAAAGAAAAAAAGAACTATGTTCTAAAACTCCTCCCTTTTTGCCACACTCAGTAGTATGCTAAGCGATGCAAAGCAACTTTGTTTTGTTTCGATTTTGCATTTTAACTAATTCCAAATCTTTTTGTTGTGTTTCTATTATTTGGCTTGGTCGCTTTTGACCCTAGTGGGACCTGATGGTAAACGCAGACAGGGTCTAAGATGGAGCACGAATCCAAATAACGCCTATACCCCTGTGGCTCTCACATAAACACGACGGAACACAGTAAACTGCTTGCTGCGATGGACTTTAATGTGAGTGTAGTAGCTAGCCAGGCGGACCGTATAGATCCTACCACCAAGCAAAATAAACGGAGTGGAATGTGTGCGTAAGTTACAGTGGATCCACAAAGCCAGGCGGCATGAGCCGCAGGCTTTGTGAGCGGCCGTCGCAACAAACCCGGCGGCGGAAACAGCTGGCAGCGGGGAGACAGTTCGTTCGCGCCTTTAGCTAGCCATACACGCACGGATTTGACCGACAGGCGCATCTCGGATCCGATCCGTGATTTCGCCACACACGTACAGGTTTGCCCGCCGGGCGCAACTCAGATCGGATCCGTGATTTCGTGTACACTACCAAAGCATTAGTGCGCGACTGAGGCGCAATTCGACGGGCACATCCATCGCTACGCACACACGCTCAGTTGGTACTCGGATCTGCCTTCCCCGTACCCGATCCGGTCGTTTTGAGCACGGGCAGTGGGTAGGCATCCGGCGGGCATCTCTGTGTCTGTTCTCACCATACATGCATGGATCTGACCGCCAGGCACGTCTTTTCGGCAGATCCGGCGGGCATACCCGTGCGTGTATGGCTAGCTTTTCAATTAGTGCTAGTGTCGTTTGTTTTTGATAACTGCGAATATCGATTCAGGGCCGCGCTTGCCGGCGGCTTCTCTGGTGGCTTTGCTTTTGGTCAAGCCGTCGGCAGTGCGGCCGGCTGTGAGGATCTACCATTAGAAAATTAACTTTTTTTTTCAACTGACAATCGACTGACTATGTCCCAGTATACAGGGCGTCCCACGACTTTGCCACATGGAGGTAATGTTAAATTTCATGGTCTTCCTTTTATTTTAGATGCTATGTTATTAATTTAAAAGAAATAAATGTATCTGATCGAGCCTTTCGATTAGTACAATGAAATTACAGTTTTACTTTTCACATTTAGCGGGTACGATTCCCGGTTCAGACAGGTGATTATTTAAAACTAGCTTTCGCTCGCAGCTTCGCTTGCGTGAAATTTTGAACCTGTCAAGTGACGATTTTCCATGCAAACTTTCATCCCCTATTTAACTCCCTTAGGGGTTGAATTTCGAAAAATCCCTTCTTAGTGGATGCCTACGTTACAAAAGGAACCTACTGTCAAAATTTCAACTTTCTAACCCCAGCGGTTTAGGCTGTGCGTTGATAGATCAGTCAGTTAGCTTCTCCTTTTATATGTATAGATTTTTTGAATGCAGTTCCTATTGTTTTTAAAATAAAATCATTCAGTATTTTTTTTCTATCTACAGTATTTAAGGTACTTTCCCCCATGTTGCAAAGTCGTGGGACGCCTTATATACACACCCTTACCCAATTTTGCATGTCTGTAACGTAGTAGTAGTGCGACTGTGAAAATAGCGGGAATCCGTCACGTCGTGTGACGTGGCGACGCGCGCAGAATAAATTATGGACACTCCACAACCTTTGCCAGTCGAACATGTAAAGAATATTGGGATAGAGCGGTGAAGGTGGCTCTTTTAAGCAAATAATGATTCTAGCCAGAGATGTCTTCTGTGTAATTTTTTGATTTTGTAATAATAAGTTTGAGGTTGTTGTCGCTAGCGGGTAACACTGGGCAATGTTGACAGAGGGAGGTAGTCTTCGATATAGATCAACGCACCCGATGTTATAAAGGCGGTGGTCATTCGATGAAGCGGAGCATTCTGTGTTCATCAGCTGAAGAAGTCTGACCTTATACAGCATGTGAGGGTAAACACCGTTATCATTCAAACCATGGGTAGTTGACGTGAACACAAAAACATAGGACCGAGTAAAAATAAAAAATATAATATATACGCGCGAGAAATGAGCGGCGCGGCGGCGCGCGGCTCTACGACGCGGCCTACACGCACTCGCTATCGAGACAGCTGACTGACTGGGGTAGCGAACTGTGCGGGGCCGTGTGTCGGGCCACGCGGCGAGTTCCCCGCGCCCCCTCCCGTAGCTTGTTGCCTCCGCTCCGCGCGTAGGATGAAATGCTTTCGTAGAAAAAAGAAAATTTAAAAAAAAATGTTTGTTATTTTTCATTGATTTTACTTTCTATAAATGAAACCAAACCACTGGTTTCAAGGATAACGGTGTTTACCCTTACAGCCTATATATGTATCTGACTTGTTTGTCCTTGTTTTCTGATCTTGTATACTTGTGTAATTTATATATTGTGATCTAGTTCATGTTACTAACACTAACGTAAATATATGTTGGTTTTATTTACCATATTAACTTGCTCGCAATCCGGACATACCGATGGGTCCTATGTTTATGGGCCAAACTGACATTTCAGTAATTTCCGATTTGAACCTTTTAACTGTAGATATATTAAGTTCACATTAGAAATTACAAAAATGCCACTTTAGCCCTTATACATAGGACTCATCGATACCGTTAAAAGCTATATCTGTGTGTAATAGAAATGCCCTTACACGATTATGTTGTTGTGTCTTTTACACGGTCGACCGCGGCGTAGTTGGCTTGATGATCTAGACTTGTGTGCGGGGCTGGCATGGTCAGACACGGCACAAAATAGAGATGTTTGGAAGGCAAAAGGGGAGACCATTGCCCAGCAGCGGGACAGTAAATAGGCGAGTAAAAAAAGAAAAAGAAGTAATTTCATTCTGTCTAGCCTTTTTCCCAACTTCGTTGGGGTTAGCTTACAGTCTAACCAGATGCGGCTGAATACCAGTATTTTACACGAAGCGACTGCCATTACAAAAATAAAATAGGTATACATACATTCAGCTTTCAACGATATCAACAAAGGCATGCATCAAGTTGGAGCACTCAAATTTTGAGTAACTTGGCTTGTCGCATAGGATTATTCAAATCACATGCGTTTTGAAACGGGCGATACCCTCGCAGTGACGATTGAACGTGGAGAGACTCTTTACACAATGGCACATGCTGGCCAAACAAAAACAAATTGCTTTCTGTATTGGTTACGGGTAAAGATGGGTGGATGGATAAAGCTTATTTTATCCAGATAAACCTAGTTCACCAGATCATCGGTCCACCTCGTGGGAGGCCTACCTACGCTGCGTCTTCCGGTACGCGGTCGCCACTCCAGAACCTTTCGGCCCCATCGGTCATCCGTTCTGTGAGCAATGTGCCCCGCCCACTGCCACTTAAGTTTGGCAATTCTTCGAGCTATGTCGGTTACCTTGGTTCTCCGATGATATGGTGAAGGTCGCGGGAATTCGCTGGATGTGGCGATGCTTGGGCGAGGCCTATGTCCAGCAGTGGACGTCTTTCAGCTGAATGATGATGATAAAACCTGGTTCTATCCAAGTCTTTTGGATAAAGTTCGAAATTATTGTGTAAACTTCGTACATTATCCAGTTATCTATACTTCTTCTATACTAATATTATAAAGAGGTAGAATTTGTTTGTTTGTTTCTATGTAGGAGGTAATCTCCGAAACTACTCATCCGATTTCAAAAATTCTTTCACTAATAGGAAGCTACGTTATCCCTGAGTGCTATAGGCTATATTTTAGTATCAAATATTAAATTATCATAATGTAACCCTAGGTATCGAAAATTGGCTTATCTATACTATATTTATGATTAGTCACGGTTTACTCACGTGCATTTTTCGGGATTGCCTGACTAGTTATTTGATAATGATAACTTAATTTTGACTTGGACTGAATTAATTTATTCACCTGACAGAAAGCGCTGTGTTGCTGGGGAGTTTGTTGCGCCGTTTCTTCTTCACAACATAAACACTAGGAAGCGGTGAACGGCGGGCGTTTTTGGGGGCTGTCTTTTGTAACATTGACGTTCAAAAAGAACTAAGTAAATCTAGTGTATCCTAATCCTAACTTCCTAACTAATATTATAAATGCGAAAGTAAGTTTGTTTGTTTGTTACCCTTTCACGCCTAAACCACTGAACCGATCATCCTGAAATTTTGCATATACGTTGACAGGTATACAGAAACGGACATAGGGTACCTTTCATCCCGAAAGAAAGCATTATTCCCGAGGAAAACAACAATAACGTTCATAGATGGCGCCACGTGTCTTTCGAATCATTATTGAATTATATTATTAGGTATAGAAACTTTAGTAGTGTGTGAAATTTTAAATTAACGCGAGCGAAGCCGCGGGCAAAAGCTAGTTTTGAATAAATGAGTTTTGAAGTTCAAGTTCTCAACCAGCGTGCGTGTATGACAAGATGTGTATACCTAAACGTGGACGAAGCAAAAGGTTTCTGTTAAGATCGTAGCATGTAGCGTTCCATAGTTTCTGCCTACCCCCATGGGAAAAAGGAGTGAGTTTATTTATGTATGTAGATCCGGATAAAGTTAGCTTAATCCAGATAAAGTTAACTGTATCCATTCACCTATCATGAACCGTAACATATTCGCAAACAACTTGTATACATTTGATTGTAAACATTGCTTCAAAAACAAAAATCTACGAGTTTCTCGTACATGTTATACATGTTGCGGTAAACACTACTGACAGATTCAGACTACAAAAGCTTTAAGAGCACTTACACACCACGTTTTTTTCAGGCGCCGTCGACGCGTGTTTCTCTGTCGCGCGTTGTCAGCGCTACTAAACTTGAAATAGGCAGATTACTTGCGATTGCATCGCTGCAAGCTCACGCCTTGCAAAGTAAAACGCGTGTAGTACGCGCGCGAAGGAGCGTGTAACGCGCTACAGACGCGCGTGTCGGCAAGTAACCGATTAAAACGCGCTGTACGTATGTGTTTGCAGCTAAAGAGACGTGCTGTACCAGCGCGTATGTATCGATGTAACTCCGCGCTATGAGCGCGTCGACAGCTCGCGAAAAAACCGTCGTCTGCATACTACAATTTTATGAACGTGTGAATAGGTAAATTGGTTGTGATAACATCGCGTTTACAGCGCGTTATAGTTACGTGCGACGCGCGTCGACAGCGCCTGCAAAAACGTGGTGTGTAAGAGCCCTAAACTATCGTTTCTAAAAACATTTACGTAGTGTTTCATAACAACTTGTATCCGAAACATTGTTTACAACATTCAGGAGCAATGAATGCGGTCACTAACATAAACAAAACAATGTTTAACAATGTTTTCCGAGATATTAAGCGAAACTTTAATGACCCGGATTCATTACTACCGAGCGTAGTGAATAGTAGTCTTTAAGCTTCTTAGTTTCCATCATCATCCCATCAGCCCTCAGATGCCCACTGCTGGACATAGGCCTTCAAGTAGATTACTACAACGAACGGAATTGATGGAATATTGCCTTAATTAATCAGCGCGCTTGGCGAAGGTATTCTTTCTTTCTTTCTTTAATAAAAAACGTTGCCCCACACTAGGATTTCTCTTGTATCGTGGGTGCGTTTACAGACATATATCTCACATACACAAACGCCCAGACCCGAAACAACTATCTGTAGGCATACAAATTTTTGTTCCGTGTGGGAATCGAACCCACGACCCGTAGCGCAGAAGCCAATCGTTCAGCCACTGCACCAAACGTGTCGTCAGTTTTTTATTTTTTTAAAATCTTTTTAGCACAGTTCAACATAATTGAATATTCATATGTAGATGGTATTATTTAACGACTTGGTAACCCGAATTTACAAATTTTCCGGACAACTTTACCAATTTTTCTTTCCGTAAAACTTTAATTCGAATAAATGGGTCTTTTTTTATATTATAACTTTCGTGAGACACATTAATATTTATAATCATTTACGGTTTACTCACGTGCATTTTTCGGGATTGCCCGACTAGTTTCGGACCCAAACGGAGCCCTTAATCATGAGCTGATCACGCGGGGAGGTCGCAAGTCGAACTGTTAGGTAGTTAGAAATGGTAAATATAAATGCGTCTTTTTTTTAAAAAGCCGTATTTTTCCAGCCATTCTCAAGTGATGCGCTTACCAAAAAACAGCATTTAGTTTTTTAGATAAAAGAAAAATTGCGATTTATGAAATTATTTTAATAGATGTTGTTGTTTTTCAGAGTATTTTAACGAAGTCAAACTCCGACGCAGGCCTTCCAAATAAATAAAAATAAAAATTATATGGACCAGAGACTCCATTGACATGAAGGTTGTTGACCTGCTTGCTCTGTTTGCATAAGCAGACCTTCAATACGAGCAAGACATCCATCAAACGAGTCAATATATTTTTTCAACGAACAGTCGAGGACTTGAAATGTTTATCAGATTTCAAATTCGATTCGTTCTCACACTGTGCGCAATAATGTTCAAGATGTCATATGAATTTATATATTTTATGAACTCCTTTTTGGATATGGGAGCCTAATCAAAGGTTGTATAGATCGAATTTGATTTAATGCACTATCATCATCTGCCTAGCCTTTTTCCCAACTATGTTGGGGTCGACTTCCAGTCGAATCGGATGCAGCTGAATATCAGTATTTTACATGGAGCGACTGCCTATCAGACCTCCACAACCCAGTAACTGGGTAATACGCTAATACGATACTCTTGGTAAGACTGGTTGTCAGACTTTTAAATGAACGTCTCCAGGTCAATTTAAAAAAAAAAACTTTGCCCTGTCAATTCTTTGCGAACCACCGAGCAATCTTATGAAAAAGTTATGTGCAAACAATTATAGACCTTAGGGTGGTAAACATTTCCCCCCTTATTACAAAAGATGGTCTAAGAAAAACATAGGTGTTAAAATAGCCACGTCTCTTTTTGTTATAAGACATAAGAAAGTGTCGGGTCATCAAAATCAAAATCGAAAGTTTTTATTTCACATAAACCATTACAGGCGCTTATGAAAAGTCGAATTTAGATGCACGGTTCCAATTAGTCGTTTCCTATGGAGAAGAGCCGGCAAGAAACTCCATGGTTACTCTTTTAAAATCCATATCTGTAACAATTTGAGTGTACGTTATGACTTAGAATAGTTATGAGAGAGCAAAGTAGACTTAAGAGCAGGAACCACACAAAAAAACAAAATGAAAAAATATGGTCACAAATTAAATAGGTATCCAGGTATCTAGCAAGTCTACAAAGCTCTCACATTTACAAAAGGTAAAGGGACGCTAAACTATATAAAACAACTGACATGGTTAATTGTCATCACAGTTTACAAAGAAAATCACTGTATAATAAGAATAAGATAAAGAATGAGATAAGAAGAGGGTATATTTAAAACCTGGGTTTATATTAATCTTGGTTTAAACCATCTTTTGTAATAAGGGGGTTCAAGTCTGCGACTGTACATCGTAAACCCAAGTTGACACATAACTTACAATTCCTTTGACTTTCACACTTGACATGTCGACGGCTTTCAGCTAAGTTAGCCAATATATCTTAC